>JAMYCR010000005.1:10071687-11396928 GCA_028830335.1 Eucera pruinosa
GTGGCTTGACAATTTAGATCCTCCCGCATTCTAGCATTGTTGCACCAAGGATTAAGTATTTTAATTATACGAGGCGCGGCTTGCGAATGGCTGACGCGTGGAGAGGGGGGATATTAAATAAAAATCATCCTTTCTTTCCTTTTTGTTGCAGTGCGTATTGTACCTGTGGGCACTTAAGCTGTGTCATCCCAACACACTGTTTCTCCTCAGAGGCAACCACGAGTGCCGTCATCTCACGGAATACTTCACATTTAAGCAAGAATGTAAGTAGTCTCACTTTTCCAACAACTATTCTCCAGAGCATGAGCATTTCCCGGCTGCAACGAAAGCCTGCAATCCCTGAATAACTCCGGAAATATTTTATGCGTCGCGAATTTACTGTGAAATTATTCCACTGAAGGAGTGTTCCGGTATAAAAGGGCCCAAAATAAATGACTAAATTAATGCCGTAAGTATAATTAATTGTAGTATTTCGTTCAACGAAACAAGTACCGTTCGTAATTATTCGAACGAGAGTAATTTCATGGTAAAAGATACGTTACTTGCAACGCGAATTATTTCTTGTTGGAATACTACTCGTTGGATGAATTATAAACAAGGTGTAAATAATAATATAACGGCTGGGTATAATTGACAATATGGAAACGAAAGAAACTGTTGTTCTGTAAGCGATTCTTAAGACATTCTTTGAATCGCAATATTGCGAAAATATTTATGAATAGCGCGAAGTTAGCCGAAAACCGGAGAGGTCAGGTTTCCCGACTTTTTGTGACTTTTTCACGTGAATAATGAACTTCCATCGATTTTCGATGGGTCGTTCGTTTTCCACTACATTTTGCTGTGCTCCCATGTCCAAATTTTTACAAAATAGTACGCCAATACACCAATAGCTATCAGAATGAAAAACAGCTCGTTGAGTACAAAGAATTCTCTGTACTATTCGATTCTGCCTCTCTGTGCTCACCCTTTTGTTGGAGTTCACAACCTCGTTTATTATAATGCCCAGCTAAAGCGATTTTCTATTCATAAACGGATTTCCTTTTATTTCCAACGAAAGAAAAGAAGAGCTTGAATGTTCTCCGATTTTTTTTCATTACATGTCATAGATTTTTATTACGTGCAATCTCTCATAGAATGTTTTTACGATGAACATTTTTCGCAAATTTTATTTTACTCTTCACAAGAGTACTCAATTTTCCAAACTGTCACCAGTAGATTTGTATCTGTCCTTTAACGAAGGAAACATCCACCTGTTCTACTTAGTTAACATTCCAAATAACAATGAAGTAGCAAATATTTATCTGTACTATTTTTCTATTTGTGAATTTAGGTATCTTCACGACTAATTTCAATTTTCTTTAAATTGTACTCAATTTAAACCTGAAATACTTTTCTGCTTGCAAATCTAGATGATATTCTCAAAATTTAATTGAATTTGTTAAAAATGTTTAACTTCTCAGGTATTTCGATTCTAATTCTATTCGTCTAAAATCGAGAATTTTTTAAAAGAAAGCAAATATTCATCGCGCGTTTCAATTCTTCCATTATACTACATTTCTCTTGCAAATTTCGGTATCTAATTTATACAAAATTGGAACCACTCAGCTAGTCGTCTCCTAATCCTATTCATTTCGAATTTCTCGAATTCGTACCAAATAATGCGGTAAATTATGGCTACGATTCGCAATCAGGATCTAGCGAAACATTCTCTATTATGGATCGACGATTCGACGACTACGGTGAATCCATTTGTCCGCGTGGTAAATCAAGGCGGAAACACGTGGTTCTCGCGCAAGTTCCATCCAATTCCGGGATCCCAGAGGGTCCGCGTGCAATCAGCGATATCTCGAGATTCTCTGCATGGCGCAGCAGAGGCGGCCCGCGGAAAACCGTATCGATCCGGGAAAATTGTCCGATACTGGGTCAAGCCGCGTGTATTTACGAGACTCGCGTTTACCCGCGCCGCGTTACGTGCGCGACTTTAATCATTTTGACCGGTAATCACACGATTTCCCGTATTTTTCTTCAATTCGTATTTTGATTAACGTAATTCTGTTATAATCAAACTTAAGAACAGGTGAAATAAGCATATGTAAAATGCAGAGATATAAGTACAGAGATACAGGATTAAAGTTAAGTTTAGGATAAATGAAGGTAAACCTTAAAAACGGAAAAATGTAGACAGGTTCAGTGCCAGCCACAATGCAAAGTGAATATTTTACGAAAGTATGTACCTGATCTCGGAACTGTTTACATATTATATGCACTGAAGTTGAGGAAACACGTAGTTGAATTGACCAAGGGAAAAAGTATGGAGGGATGAGAGGGAGAGATTTAATAATTGTAAAACCAAGTCACTTTTCTTAACCGGTGAGGCGGAAAATAAAGTCTATATATATTAACGAAATTCTGCGAGAATACAAACGGAATCTAAGCGGAAGGTTGTTTAAACCTCCGAACGCGATAGTATGAAATTTTTCTTTAAATATGAGCTGTCCACAAGCTAAAGTGATTAATTCGACGCTATGAATTTTTAAAATTTTAGTACCAAAGCAAATTGTTCGGTGCTTAACTTTTTATATTTAAAGTGACTTTCCTTAACACGTGAACTGGACACTACGAAATAGGAAAAATTAAAAATTAAAATGTGTATCTCGCATTTCTACCCTCTCCTCTACACTTACTGTTTGGCTCCAAGATGATTAGAACCAGTGAAAATATAGCAAATAATTGTATTTATTTGCAAGCACAATTTGTGTTTATGGTTGGGAATGTTCGTTCTCGTACAAGTTCGAAAGTTCTATTAGAGGTTCTTGCGCCGTTCTTCCAAGTTCTGTCCAAAAAAGTCCTTTCAAGTCCCAGTGCGTGTCATATACATATATAGACGTCTGTCCGTCTCGAGGTGTGTCCTAGTCCAAGTTCGTAAGGGTGGGAAAATCGCAAAGTCCTATCGGAGAGAAGTTGTCAATCCGAGGGCGTCTTTACGAATTTGTTTAAACACTCCCACGAAGGAGTAGTCCGTCACGGTGATCAAAAAACTGTCTTGGTGTCCACGTGCTGGTCGGGGGAGCGTCGGTTCCGTTAGGTACTGTCTCCAGGTGCTGTCCAGATGTGTCGTCCTAGTCCTTAGTCTACGGATTAAGATTATCACACGTCATTGCAATCGAGAAGGAAAGGTCGAAATTCCAAAGTGCAATTAGAACTTCGACGCTGTCCTGGTTGTGAACTAAATTATGTGCCAAAAGGTGCAGATGTTGGAATCCTCAAAAATAGCAGTAATATTCGTCCGTGTCGTAAAGTTTACAAGTTCTTAAAGTCCTAACACTTACGGAATTCTCGTTCCGACGCATATTGAAATAGGGAGGAACAGAAGAATATGTGGAGCTGTAGAGAGGGGATATGATAGGAAAAAGGAAGGGTGTTGCGTTTCGTCCTGGGCCTGCTAGTGGAGGATTCATCAGTAAGGCTACCTAGCAGGCCCTGCCTTAGACTTGGGATATTGGAAGGAAGGTTAAAGGCGGTATATATATGGACGAGGTAGTTGGAGCGAGTACTTTCGAGAAAGTCCTATTTCGTATGTCCCTCTAGTGGTGGGTGCAGGGGAGCCGCCACAAATATAATAATCAAGACGTTTGATTTTTCGGCTCCGTTAATTACACGTGGTTTGTACAACTCCTTTCCGTAACACGCTCGTACCGCACAGTTCTCCTGTTCAGCTCGTCCTCCTTTCTCGCTCACGCTTCTCTCGTTGTATTAACGAGGGGGATCGAGTTCTGTCCCCTTGACTTTCTTTTGATGCCAGTCAGACATCGCGCTGGGACACTCCAGAAAGCTCATTTGCGAGCTTTTGACCCGAATAAATAAGTCAAGAAGGAAACGATTGCGAGTTTCGTCGCGGCGTGCCCCAACACAACCCCGTTCCTCCACTTTGTTCGCTTCGGGGAGAAGAATAGCTTTGCGATATGCTTCCGAGAATAATTGCCGCGAATCAGAGATGCAAGGATTATAATTTTCTGCTCGTACTTTCTACGTCTTTCTTATTAATCAAGGCAAATTTCTGCAGCAATATTTCTTGGGCTAACTCGTATTGCTACCAACTCGCCATTTTACCTTTTCTCATTATATCGCAATCAAAAATTCAATATACTTTAAATTCTCACTGATATTCCGAAGCTACGATTACTATAAAATACCTTAGTGTCTTTTCATTAAAAATCACCAAATATCTCTACGAACTTTCCGAACGAACAAATAGAATCTGGAGGTAATTTAGGAATTTTTAGGGGTTAAGTAATTTTGACAGCTTTTGGAATGCTGAGCAAACTGAAAAAAGAATGCTTTGATGTTGTTAAACAATCGAAAGATTCGGTAAAAATGGGACACATGTCGTATTTACGTATCAGAGGATAGATTTTTATTAGAAATCAAAGATTGGATTGGATCGTAAATTTTTTGCTTTTTATACCAGCAATTTTTTTTCTAAAGCTTCATTTCCTATAAATTTATGGCATATGACACGGAAAGAGATTTTTACTACCCTCAACAATAATTAAAAAGTTCGTGAAATATCAGAGACCGATATTTTTCATTTTTTTTTAGTCACCTTTGCTTTTACCTTTGAGATTAGAGATTGGATTGGATCGCAAATATTTTTGCTTTTCGTAACACCAAATAGCTTCTGCAATTTTTTCTCTAAAGTTTGTTTTCCTGTAAATTTATGGAATGGCGTTTGAAACGAGATTTTCATTATCATCCATAATAACTACAAAATTCAGGAAATATTGGAGATAAGTACTATTCAGTTTTTATTCACCGTTATTTTTACCTTTCATCGGTCAAATAACAGTCACATGTTCAGCATAAAAATCCACTTGTTTCGCGCGAAATTAATTAATCGATCTTCTCTTTCGCGGTTCACATAACCAACATGATTAAAAGTTAAACGCAGCGCGAAACGAAAGTTGATCGAGTCGTTATTGTTTAAGTTGATCGCGTTGTTAATTAATCAACCGTTTAAGAGAACTAAATAAATCGCGAGAGCTACCGTGTAACAAATTATTTTGCTACAAGCAAGGCTTAATTAATTATCCTTCGGTCAAAAGCGTCGTTTCAAGGTTAATAATCATTCTCCGCTTCCTGTTTTGTAAACAGACTTTTTATATAAACAACAACCTTAAAAAGAAAATAAATATTTACTCTTTATTTTACAATCCTTTGATATCTTGTGTGTACTTTGTTAAAAAACTCAGAGAATTTTATAAATTGTAGAACATTATTCTATCAGTAGTTTGACATTATCTTTGAGTAATATTTCCGAGTTGCTTTATTTTATATTTATTACACATTTGAAATGTAGAAATAAAAGCCCACAAGAAATTTTAAACTTTTGTAGAACAATATTAGACTACAATTTACTAAATGTATGTCACCCCACTTATGTCAGAATCATAAATGATACAATTCAACAAATTATGCAAATTCTTGCGTACGATAATTAAATACATAATTTTTGAAATTTTTTTTCTATCTTTGAAACGAATAAACTTCATTTATTCTTCACTTTTGCTATTTTTTAATCCTTAGAATAATAGTAGACTATAATTTTCCAAATGTATGCCATTCCATTTATGTTAAAAGCATAATTGATACAATTCGATAAATATGCAAATTCGTGCATGCAATAATTAAATATAAAATTTAAAAAACTTTTTTTCTGTCTTTGAAACGAATAAACTTTATTCTTCATTTCTGCTATTTTTAATCCTAATTAAAATAATAGTAGACCATAATTTTCCAAACGTATGTCATTCCATTTATATTAAAACCACAAATGATACAATCCCACAAATTATGCAAATTCATGCGTACGATAATTAAATATATAATTCTCTGAAATTTTCTTCTCTATCTTTGAAACGAATAAACTTCATTTATCCTTCGCATCTGCTATTTTTAACCCTTCCCTGGAACCCCTTTTTCATTTGCCACCTCCACTCGTAGTGACTTGCAAACTAAAATATCGACACATTTCCGTGACAATTCATTTCGCCCCATTCCTCCATCATTGAAGCAAAATGAAACATTCAATCCCAGAAGGTTCAAATCGAAATATTCAACACGTCTGAATGAAAGCACGACGGCGCAAACAGAAGATCGCTAAGGTCTTATCTAGTAGATCGTTGGACGGACAAGCGGAATGACAAAGTGTTGTAGACGGTCCGCAAAGGGGCCATCGAATCCAACCCTGCTCGACTTCCAGGCTTGACAAACAAGAAGGATTTCCTGTCAATAAAACAACCTCCATGGGATCCCCCGAACGGACGGACTGAAGATTTGTCGGCAGTGAAACCCGACAGATTGCTGGTCGAGTCTGTCACTTGAAATCTCACCGACGAATCTCAAGTTTGCTGAAGAATCGAATCTTCCTGTCAGCAATCCTTTTATTCTTAGTTCAGGTGTTACTAGAACAAAGTGTCGGGAGAATTGACATTCAACAGGACATATCGGAAGATGAATTAACCCTTTTGCTACGCTGTGGAGAAATTGGGCCAGCATTTGCTGAAATTACCTGCAAACGTTTTTTTTTTACCTTTCTGTGCTACGATATTAGATTCTAGGGTAGATGTACCAATTATTGCCACTTTAAGCTTATCAAGTAATTTCATTTAACTATTTTAGGACGTGTTTAACCTAAAAATCGTTCCACTTTGGAGCATAACATTATTCAACGTCACTTTTATTTATGAACATTTTTTGTATATGTTGAATAGAATTAATTGATTACTACGTAATTGAAAATGTATAAGAATGTCCAATGTCCTTCGTACTGTCACTTGAAAAGTTCTCATTTAAATAGAAACACGTTCTACATATATTAGCACGTCAGCTTGTGTAACAGATACAAGATGTATAGTAAACGTATCGCCTTTACTGAATTATGACACGTTCCATACTTTAAAATAACATTGGTTACGTTTTAATGTTCAACAGCACATTTGCCTTCTAATATTTCGTTTTAAATATTAAGCGTAAACGAATATACAATGCCTATGTGTTGTTACGTAAACCGAAGCCCAAATTTAGTATCAAAATTTGTTTATTTACAATTTTTCATACATCATTTTGCTGTTAAATAAAATAATTAAAGTGTCGGTTATAGGGACACTGACAGTACGTGGGACATCTACCCTATATTCTATTTTCTACTATAGTTAGACTGCAGTTGTTCGCGCGTTTATGAGAAATTTAAATACGCAAAAGAGTGGAAAATCCATATCTCTACGATACGATCCTTTTTTTTTTAAACAGAGTTTAAGTCTATGCATTTGCGGAGAATTGAAGTATGTAAAGAGGCACACAGAGCATGTAATGTGTAAAAGTATGTCAAATAACCAAAGTAAGGCACTCGTTATAATATTTAGAGGGCATAATTAATCTCTATTTTGGTTTAGATTCCTTACTTGTGGTTGTGAACATATGAATTTGCATAAACATCCGCAGTCTAATTATAAAAAATTGAACAAATATTCATTATTTCTTATTACACTGTATTGATTCAAGTAAAATGAGTATTTAGTTAAGGGACGACAAAAACATGAGCCGAGGGCGGCAAAAACTTAAATTCGCCCTTGTATAAAATTAATAATCGATATGAGAATGTGCTGATATTGTAAAGGGCGTTTCGTAACTCGTGGTACAAATTGGGTCAAAAAGATTCTATTGCTCGAAATGAGACGAAAATCAAAAACAAGAAAATAATGTGGGAGATTTTGTCTTCGAGAAAATTAAATTTAAATGTCCGTCGTGTATGCGTGTACCTAATTCATAACATATGCTACGCAACTCACTACAGACCGTATTATTTATTTAATTGTATAATTTAAACGATTAAATCTTCTTTATATATTATGTAACATATGTACATTCTTGTGGTTCAGATAAAGTTAAAAAAGAACAATAAGATGGTTTGTGTAACACAATTTTGACATCTGCTTCTCGGGTACAGTATTGTTTCAATCAGATTCAATACATATATAGAACAGTTATTTTCGAAACCGTTTCAATCATAGATCCACAGTAACGCGAAGGCAAGAAGAACAGCAAACAAGAAACAAATTCTGGAACCTTTTCTCTTTCGCGAAACACATTAAGTTTCGGCGTCCCTTTTTTACTTTTCACTCGCGGCAGCAAAAAACTCTTCCGTGAAAGAATTTATTATTCTCCATAAACACAAGGATGATACATTGCAAGATCCCCAGATTCGTCACGTTCTTTTTACGAACTTCCCACGCAACACGCGCGCATAGAAGCAGGCACAGAGAGTCTGGCTGGCCTATCTTGTCTCTCGCAGCCCTTCTTCATTGCTCTCCGGAGCCCTTTTTCCCTTTTTTTTTTTTATCTGCTCTTCGCCCTTTTCTTCCGCCTCCTGGAAAGGAACACCCTCATCCCTTGCGCCTTTGTAGCCGTCAAGCGACAAAAGTCCACGTATGGTCATTAAAAAAGTGTCTGAAAGAAGAATCTGCAAAGAAAAATCTGGACCTTCATTTTCCCCGCACCCCTTTGAAATAATTGACGAGAAAGAAATATATTTCCTTTGAGGCAGGGCGAGTTTTTCATCCCTGTGGTCTCTTCATTTGTACGAATGGTATTCTTGGTGTACGAGATGGCGAAGATGACGTTTAAGTGTCTATGAAACGGAGAGGTTCCCTTGATGGCAATGATAATCGACGGTGAAGTTGTTCCTTGGTTCATTGGTTGAATTACGTGAGAGGAAGGTGTTAGAGTGTCTCTTGTGGACGTTTCATGGTACCGTTGAGTGAGTTATTGCGGGTTGTTCGGGTCTTTATGAGAGGAGTTTGATTTATGATTGCTGGATGTGAAGGATCAGAAAGATTAGTTAAGATCATCGACGAAGCATACGATAGACTATCCATTCTTACATTTAATATTTAATATGTAATATTATATTTACGGGTTTGAATCCCCTTGTACATAAATTATACATGGAGATATAAAATATATGCATATAAAATCTTCTAAACTATATAAACGTAAAAATAGCAAAATAATAAATGCACGTAATGCTGGTAATTATAAACTTATGTAGTGTAATTTATGTAAGTTGTAATTGTTTAAAATTTTAAAGACCCGGAAATTCAAAGATATGATAATTCGCAGGCTTGAAAATAGTTTGAGAGAGAAATTCAGAAATCTAACGATTCAGAAATCATTCGAATTAAATAATATGATCCATAGGCAAGAAAAGGATACATTTTCCGTGAAACGTTTCTAATGGAAATGGTAATTTAATATGCACCTAATATTGGATTTCTACCTTTTATTTCTAGATGAAGTGAAGCTAGGTACATTAAACTCGTACAAAACACGAAGATTCTTTATTTCGCTGACAATAACATTCCAAATGACAGCCAGTCAGCTTCGAAGACAAACTTTTCCATCCACTTTTTTCCAATCCCCATCCCATTATTCTCGTCTTCTTGTCGATATAACAAAGAGGATCGAGCGCCGGTGAGCGCAAAAACGTTGGGATAAAAACGGTTGGCGAGACAATCGAACGTATCGAATCGTGTTTTAACGCGTGAATCGTGTTTCAAGATTGATGTTTCGCTGACAGGATCTCCTGTTTTCTGCTTTCAGGTAAAATAAAATACTCGGAGAGGGTGTACGACGCTTGCATGGACGCTTTCGACTGTCTGCCGCTGGCGGCCCTCATGAACCAACAGTTCCTCTGCGTGCACGGTGGACTCTCGCCGGAAATTCACAATCTAGAAGACATACGCAAAGTGAGTAGAACGTTCATTGAGATATCCTTATTGAAACAACGGGATAAGTTTATTTTATTTACTCCTGCACGCGTTCCGGAATAAAATAGCGGGCTGAAAATTATACAGGGTGTTTCGAAACATGTGGGCGTAACCTCAGGGGTGAATTCGGTAAACTAAAATGAGAAAAATAGTTTAATGTAAACGTAGGGTAAATGAACTAAGTAAGATCGCCTAACTTTATTTAACTATTTTAGAACGTATTTAGCCTAAAAATCGTTCCAATTTGGAGCACAATATCGTTCAACATTTCTTTTATTTCAGAATATAATATAATAATAATAATAATTTCTATGAAAATAATTGGACAACAGGTATAATACAAAAACGACTGTAATTGGGAAACATGATCATATCGAGCATATATTTATAAAAACTTTTTTCTGTATTTTAGTATACCGAATTCGCCTATGAAGTTATGCCTTCATGTTTTGAAAAAGCCTGTATAATAATAGCAAAAAACGAAATACATAAAATTCACAAATTACAAAACATGTATTAATGTTTACATGGTGAAATTATCCTCAATTTCGTTTGTGCTTCTTTATTTTGGTTGCAAAGAAATGAATTTGTATAAAAATTCGCACTCTAGTAATCAATATTAAGAAGAAGGTTTATATTTGAGGTAATTCTAGTCTGATATTAATTTACAATAAGTGAAACGTCTTTTAAATACATCTCGAAGAGATGGAGTCTTAAGTGCACCTCTGTTCAATATAGCTTCAAATATTTTCCAATTCCTAATCTCAGTTACAAATTAATCAATATCTTTCAACGTTATTAATACTTCTCGAATCAGCTACTTCTTAAAAGATAGCAAAGCGATTATAGTAATGTAAGTTATGCTTAAATACACTTGCGAAGTAACAACATATATTTGGTGGTAGATGTCCTAGAATTTTTGCCTACTATCGTATATAGATATGTTACTGCATTTATTCAAGTCATCGTTGCCCCCTCGAATTTCGAAGTACGTAATAGATAAAATAGAAACGATATTAAGAATTCCCAAATAAACTACCTAGTTTTATTCCAAATGTATATAAAATGTATTACACGATACGTTTGGTAGTTTAACGGAGTTCTACTGTACTCCAAAATTTTCCAAGTGCATTTCGACCAGTTCACTAATTTAATCTTCCAAAATACGTGTACATATTCCAATCTTGCAACTCGGCAATTTTCTAATGGTTATCGACTATTCGTGGACGGTTTCCACCACCGCAGAATTTTCACGTCGCGTCGAGGCCGTGGGCGGATCGATAGGCGAATTTTCATAAACGACGAAATCGCCTGTCAACCGAACGACACGAGTGTTATTGGAGCCTGGCCTGTGTAAAGTACCGGAAACACAGCAGGGAACCGATGTGCTGCCACCTGCTCTATCGATCGTTCACCTAAGCAGTGTCCACCTTGACGCAGCCAACACGCGCCAATGCTACACACCTATTCGCATCCTCCACTTGTTAGTTTATTAGGTCACACGTCATTTATTAGATCACTGCATTCGGTTAGACTTTGTTTTGCACGCGAAACCTTCTCGTGGGTGTAATTATTACGTTGTTGCATACCGAAATGGCCGATTTTATGTAGCTCAAAGCTTTTTAGTCATTAATTAATTAAAAGTAACATTAAACAATATTTACCGTACACAAATATAAAGCTTGAATACTTTTTGCATCAAACTCTTCTTAAATTATAAGAAAACAATTATTGCAATAGTATAGATTATAACAAATTGGAACATATTTTTTATTAGGTGGCCTAAGATTTCTGCACAGCACTGTATTTGAGGTAATTCTGGTCTGATATTAATTTACTATAGGCGAGACGTTTTCTAACGTTCAGACATTCAATTTTGAAACGTCTTTGGAATATTATTTTTAAACGTAGAAATTCCATATCGTCGACAAGATATTATAAGCATTGTAATCGATCATCTGGTTAAATCGACAACAAACACGGGTAATCATGGAAAGAATGATCAAGCGATTAATTCGAGGCGAGGCCCCGTCCGATGGATTTGTATTGCGTGCTTATTAATCGCGAAGCTAATTAATGCCGACAACACGCTATTTTACGAGTCCGCCACAAATAAATATTAATGTCGGGTATAACAGTACTAAATTAATATTCTATTAATGCCGTTGCTTCCTGACACGTTTAATCATTACGCGATATTGCGCATTCGAGTGTAGAAAATAGAATAATTTGCTGCGGAAGGCCGTGCAACGATTAATCTTGCATGTAGTTTTATGTTTCTGCATATTGTGTGTATATCGCATTCCGACGTATTTCTACGAACATTATACGCGGTGATCCAAAATATTCCTCGCAAACTTAGATTTTACAGTTTTGATAGTGAATCACTCGACAAGAAGAAATTAATCCCAGTAAACACATAAATATTTGTCAATATTCAATCTTAAATGTGTATTAATAAATGTGTATAGATCTAAAAGGCAGACCTGGGCAAATCTTATTTGAAACAAAAATAAGAAATAACTATTCGAGATAATTTATTTCAGACCGCTATTTTCAACATCATTATTTGAAAATAAAAATATAATCGATTCATTTCAAACGAAGATCCTTCGAATGCTGGCTTATTTCGTTATTTTTTCACTTCAAATTTGACAAAAGAAATAATCGTCAAAATAACACGAGAAATTGTATGGAATGAATAGCAACAGTAAATAAAAGTGTGTTAGGATAAACCAGTGCCGAACCTGGTATTTGGGTCACCCATAATTTCAAATATTTTTAACAGTTTTAAAATTATTTCGAATAATTATTTTAAATACTATAATATGGGATAAAGTAACATGTTATTCGAAATAACATTTCAATTGTTACTTCAAAGGTGATCATAGGCCCGTAAATGATTACGAAATAAAATAATACGTTATTTGAAATAATATTTCATCTACTAAAAAGAATTGAAAATGTAATCTTTGAGACAAAATTTCATTCGTCGATCTTCGACAAGCAGCTTTCTATTCGGTGCCACAAAATTATTTTGTGAAATTACAATCGCGTTCGCTTAGAACTTTGTAAGAAAGTTCAATTATCGTCACAAATCCTTTCCAAATTCTTACCGACGTGCAACCGTTTACAATGCGAGCTTCACAAAACAAGCAACGTTAAAAAATGATTTCCTGAAAGAGGAGACGATAATCCGAAGATCAAAAGCCATTTTCGCAACGCGCGGCACAGAAGCAGAGGAACACATACGGGGGCAAAAATTCAGAAAGGATGAACGGAGCGTATGTGAGCGGTTTTACGGGCTTTCGCGTCTCAAAGGATCGACGATATCGTCCTGCTGGGACTGCCAATTTCCATATCAATCGTGTCGGCTGCTGGCGCCGGTAAAATCGCTCGGAAATAAAACACATTGGATCACCAGAGGTCCTGTCGGCATCGTGAAAGCTGATCACGGAATTCCACGCGGTGGCCCCTGCGAAAGAAATATCGCGAGACACCGTTAGAATTTCTTATTCTTAACTTATAATTCACGGTACAAGTATATGGATAAATATGTTGGGATTATTTTAATTTAAACCCCACGTGGATGAGTCAAGGTACGGGGAGGTATAAAAGTCTTTTAACGATAAAGAAATGTTTATTAGAAATAAAATAACGCCCAGGATTACTCTCACAGCTCGCAATGTCTTTCTTTCGTGAAAACTCACTCTCAACTCTCGCACGCACTTTTCACGCATTAATTCTCTCTTGTTTTAGGGTAAATGACCCACGTACTGTCACTGTTCCTATAACTGCCACTTGAATTCGTTTATTCAATAGCAAAGTAATTGTATAAAGAATCGTAAATAAACGAATTTTCACGCTAAATTTGGATTTCGGTTTACGTAACAACACATAGACATTGTATATTCATTTACACTCAATATTTGTAAATAAATATTAGGAGGTAAATGTGCTGTTGAACATTAAAACGTGACCAATGTAATTATAAAATATGGGACGTGTCATAATTCTGTAAAAGCGATACGTTTATTGTACATCTTATATCTGTTACAGAAACTGACGTGTCAATATATGTGAAACGTGTTTCTATTTAAATGAAAAGCTTTCAAGTGACAGTAATAAAGACATTGGACTTTGTTGTACATTTTCAATTGCGTAGTAATGAATTTATTATATTGAACATATAAAAAAAATGTTCCTAAATAAAAAAGCGGTTGAACAATATTATGCTCCAAACTGGAACGACCTTTATGTTACATACATTCTAAAATAGTGAAATAAAGTTACGCGATAAACTTAAAGTGACAGTACGTGGTTCATCTACCCTATCCTTCTGTTTCTTTCACTCATCTCAGACATTCGTGGGTCCCAGTCAGTCACGTCCACCCAAAATCTTGCATAGCCACGCATCCTCCGTTCACACGGCAAACTTTAAACATTCGGTTCCAAACACTCTTCGGTCACGCGCCAGTTCATAAAGAATCATGCGACATTCTGTCTCCTACAAATATTAAAAGCTCCCAGGACTTGGCTCTGTCGATCGTGTTTTACTGCTTTGTGCTCGCGGCACAAAGAATCTAGTTAATTGCCTTGGTTCTTTGACTGTCTCAGACTATTGTATTCAAAGATATTTCTTTCAGTCTAAAGATTTCATCTCCTTTTGTCGTTGAATATTTCCCCTGCTTTCTTTGAATACATTTCGCTTTTTTACAAAGTTAGGTACGACTTTTTTTATATCTGCTTCTATGTACAGTTGAATGCCTTAATTGGACATTTCAGAAGTTAAACTTACGTCAACTTAAGAAAATGAAATTCTTTGTTTTTCGTGTAATACAAAATTTGTATTGTTCGTGTAATTTTGTGTTGTCGAATCTGGTTGAATGAAATTTGAAAGGTTTACGATATGTGGAACCGATCATTTTGAATTCTTGTGGAACAGGTGAATAGATTAATATAATAATCGGTACGATATAGTTAAATAGTAAATAATAGGTAATATAAAAAAAAGAACAAACTATGACGAAATTTCTCAGCGAAAAGAACAAAATGTTTCGAGAAAATAAGACAAATTTTACTTTGTAGTACGAAAAAATGCACGTGTCTATTGCAATTACGTATGAACTGCCACTAACATAATATTAGCTATGGTTAACATGTCATAATATATCTTTGAATATTATATTTATATTATATTATAGGCCAAAGTGGTTAACTCCACTTGTTAAATTTTCTTAGATTTTAGTGGCAACGTGCTTGATTGAAGCTTAACTTTGTATAGTAAAAATAAATTTACGCTAATCCGTGTGCTTAAATTTCATGAAATGAGAAAAATATTGTTGCTCATAGAATAATATACAATTTATATAAAAAATAATCATGTATACTCCAAGGATATATTATTCTATGCATTTTATATACCGTTAGATAGCATCTGCACCTGTAATAATATTATACATTCTACAGTGTTTATTTCAATTTCAATTTTAAAAGGAATCTTAAAAAAGACTCTGCCTTTATTTGATCAACTTCCCTATTATTTGTTTTTTGGAGTTAATCGATTTGGCAAACGAGTGGCTTATTCCATGATCGGAATATTTATCATTTTTTAGATAATTAGAATGTCCCATTCGATACGTATCTCTTTCATGACAATCGTTGGTAGCTTTAGTGTCAAATTTCCCCTAAATGCATAAAGATCCACAGTCTACTTATGAATAATCTACATAGAAGCGAGAACTGAAAAGCCTATCAGCTTCGTGACGCATCGAGGAGACCCTCGAAAGCTGTGGAGAACACCTGGTGCATTTTATCAGCCGCAACACTGCAGTTTGTGCTTTAAATAGCGGCAGGACCGCGTGCTATCGGCCTTAGCTATTAACTTAATCGCCATTGCAGCTTGAAGTGCACCTATGCGTGCCGCGTAACACGCTCTTAGGAAATTTGACATAATAACCTGCACGTTCGAGCACGTAGAGCCGGCAAACCTCGCCGTGCCGCTCGCCAAAACCGAGAAAAATAGAAAATAGAGGGACGAAAAAAGTGTTGCGGTTGCGGTTTGGTCGACTGGCAAGTTTCCGTCACTGTTCTCCAGTCACGTACGGCGGAGGGGGGGTTGCCGAGAAAGGAAATAAAAAGGGTACATCCGTTTCCGTCCGTGCATTCAATGCACGGCCACCACTTTTATAAGCGTCGTTAAAACTTGTCCTACGAGAGGAAGTTCTCTCTTTTACGCAGAGCTAGAAGGACTTCTCCGAGAAAAGTTCGCATTAGTAGGTTAGGCTACAGCTGTTGTGAACTTGAATTCGTGGGGAGGGGATTCATTATCGCGTTCAAGCTTTCGTGACTGTGGCGGCGATAGTGTGCGAGTATATCGAGCTGAAATGTTGCGAGGCGCTGTCCTTCAAAAGTTTGAAATATACGTATGATGATTTGGATTGTGTTCAGGCCAGTTTGTAGGAAGTTTATGGCAGAGTTTAGAGGCACCGCTATTTTTTAGAATTCGTTAATTTAGTTTTTCTGCTATCTGGACGACACTCGCCAGATGGTACGATTCCACGATTTTTACTCCATTGTTATAGCATTTGTATAGTCTTTTAGTTTCTTTCGCATATTTATGCGATAAAATCAATCTTTAAAGGCTGATATAAAATAATAAAATTGGCATTCGCAGCTATTGGAACTTATGTAAGCATTTTCTTACTTGAAAAGGTCTTTATTCTCAAGAGTCTTCATTTTTAAAATGTCAGATAAATAGTCTTCCCATCTTTTAAAGAACCTTTTTGTATTTAAATGCTAATTAATTAGGGCCGAATATATTAACTTCCCCATCGTTCAACGATAGTATTAAGCAACTATAAAAATTCACCGTTATGGAAATGAAATATAGAACCTAATCAAAGAATGACCAATTAAAAAATTAAAGTACGTGCGAATACTTTTTGTAGCCACTGCAGATCAATTTCCTAACTCGTCATTGCATAACAAAATTTGGAGAACCATTTTAACAGCTATCTAACATTTTATTATTTCAAACTTCGGATCAATTTATTCACAAGTAACAATTTTGCGTACGTATTTCTGATTAGCGATGCGCCACAGTCAAAGGGTTAACAAATTGATGAGATAACACAAGCTTAAGTATATTTTCGATTAATTGCATCGACAGCCATTAAAGCGTGCCAAGTTTAAATTTATGCGAGGCCACCGCAGCTGCCATAATCCGACGAAAAATTAAAAGATACTATCCAAGATTAAGCTTAATTCGCAGAATATTTCGTAGCTAAATAGAGGCGTCTTCGTTTAGCCATGGGGTATATTAGGAATGGGAACAAAGGAACTAAGGGTAGCTTCTGGTGGGATTAAAAGGACCAAGATTTTTTTTCCTCCCCAGGGGTCGCTTTTGTTCGTGTAATAATACGATTCTATGCATAAATGAAAGATGCTCGCCCTGGCACGAGTCGTGGGGCTGGATCCAGCTTGAGGCTAATTTCCTTTCAACCAGCGTAAGTTCTCCCATTAAATAATACTTCGACTTAGTTGCGCAGAATATTCCCTGTTCTGATCCAATGGGACTTTGTATCCCCGTAAATGGAATTATTAAGAGCAGACGTGGACACTCGTGTTTGCATTGTAATCGTTCAACAAGGGTCTCATCCCGTTGAATTGATTGTCCTGGTTGAAAAATAAATTAGATTTTTATCAATGGAATTCTCGAAGAAATTTCATTATAACTTGGACAATTTTAGAAATTGGTTGTGCAAAGCTTTTCACTGTAATTCTTCAGTATTTCTTCGATCGGTAGATTAATCACCAAAGGAGATGTTCTTGAAATACAATTTCTACTAGTTTCTAGAATCGTTGGAAGAAAAGTTATCCAGTTACGTAACATTTCCGGTCGGTTTCCCTAAATTTCACACCAAGTCCACCCTCTAAAAGAGGAATACTGTTACAAGCACTCGAAACATTTTCACAAATGTGTATCGCTACCCCTATAATCTTATCATCTAAAAAGAAAACCAAGAAGAAGAGATAAAAAAAAAGGAAGAATCACCGGAAGAGGTTCCTGTATCAAAGCCAAATCCCTTTGTGCACGAAGTGGACAAAAAGCGGGGCTCTTAGCGGGCCAGTTTTCGAAGGTCGTCGCCATGTAAATGCGGAAGACGAGGGACCGTGTATTTCCCGACCGACATTTGGTATTCATATCACTTGCTCGCGGTTGCAAAACCCGCCTTTTACATAGAAGCACGCGGAATAATACATAACAGAGCGAGGGATATCTACGGTGCAGGAGATGGAAGAGGGTTGGATCTGATAAATATTGCATAGTCGCCGGTGTCCCTCGCTACCCTCTCGCCGTTATCGTTGAAATTTCCAGCATATTTTGCATACACGCCTCCTGGTGGACCAACGAAGATGGAAACGCCTCGATCCCCTCGCAGGGAAATAAATGATCCTCGTTATTGCTCGATCGAGACGAGTTAGAATCGATTTCGAGTGGAACCGAGGGAGTAAATGTGAAAGAAAATAGGCACTTTAGAGCAGCACGTAGATAAAGGAATTTTTTACTCTCCCAGAAGGGGTGCAAGTTTTATGCCTTTGCGAATAGCGTTAGGAGTGAAATAGGAGTGTTCGGAGTTTAGGAAAAGTGTTATGGAATGGAGTGATCTGCGCTATATTTCGAGCATTTCGTTTAGAGAAAAAAGAAAATATAGCTGGTCACAAAAGTCTTCGTACACATGTTAAACGTCAAATATTTACATAAAGTGGGGTGTATTTTAGAATAATAAAAGTGGAGCAAAAAATCATAAAACACAAGATTATAGATGTGAGAAATTCTTAGATAACTCTCCATAAAGTGAGCGTCATTGATTACGCGAATAAACGTACTCCTGAAAGTGTAAATAAGGAAAAGTGTACATATAATAAATTTATTGTATATTATCGTGTTATCTCATATTTATAATCTAAGTTTATTCGATTAAACTATAGATTTATAAATATATATATATGTTGTATTATAATTATGTATTATATACTAAACAAATTATAACACATTAGAGGTGCATTAGAAAGTCTAACATTATAAAAGTATCATTAGTACAATAGTGATACAAGTGGAACAAACGTAATCATCGTTTTAGAATTTATCCAATTTTAAATAATGGACAAATTGATATTCGTGAAATTGTAGAAATTCCTGTATTTTTTTAGATGTTTGAAATGCAAAGATGTATGTAAACTTTCGCGAGTGACTGTAGGTGTTTTAGAAAGGGAATAGGCAAATAAGAATTTTTTGTGTGAAAAGATGAAAGATTTATGATTCCATGGATGCAATGTGTTAGGGATGGAATTTTTTAGTTTATGAAAAACGTAATGGAAAGGACGATGGTTGATGAATTCGTACAGCTATTTCGTTTAAATAACCGTTATGTTGCAAATATTCCGGTGGACTGACGTTTTTTTAATATATTTTTGTATTTGCGCGGATGGTGGAAATGGGAGGCAATAATGCATTGCCATGGATCAGGAATTTCAAACGCAAATATTCTTTTACCTAGCAACAATTTTTACAAATTCATACAATATATAACAGGAAGAATAGTGAATTTATAAATAATACGAATAGAAAAATACGTTAAAAATAAACAAATTCTAAAAACCGGCTTTCATTTTCCAATTTCCATGGATAAAACAAATAATGCTTTTACGGAAAACGAGAAAAAAAAAATAGCATGAGAAACGTTTCATACAATGATGGTATCAGTCAAATAGCAGCGCTTCTCTGCTAAAAGAGGGGGTGGAAAAAGGGAAGAAAGCCGAATAGAGCGATTCAAGTACTTCCTGTGCTATTAAAATATCGAGACGCGGGGATCGAACAGGAACAACCGATAACGTCGATGCAAATTATCGCTGATACTCGACGAATATTCTCAATCGGTCGAACTGCAACCAGTTTCAACTCTTTTATTCCCCCTATCCGGTGAATTGTTCTCCCTTTCCCATCTCCTACCGTATTTCCAGAGCTAGGAAAGAAATATAATTCTAAAATAGATAAATAGAATTAAATATTTTTATTTCTTCATTTGGCAGATAAACTTTTCTTTGAAATTATGGTTACATAGAAAAACTAGTGGATACTATATTTCAAATATGTGTATATATTTTAATACCAACTCTTGGAAATACTATTTTGAAATGATTATTCCATAGAAACGCATAAGAAGATAGTGCTTTGAATAATAATGGTTGAAACAATAGCAGGAAATAATAAACAGTATGGTAAATAAACAGGTTTCAAGTTGAAGATTTTACAGTACGATATACTTTTATTCGCGAAGGCAACACTTTTATTTTGTTTATAAGTAGTTGTTAATATTGCGCAAAAAGAATTTATAGGAGTTGCCGATTTGTTTTATTTTTATTAAACGAAACTCATTTATCAAACGTAGGTAGATGCACCAATGAATAAACACTTAAAGAAATCGTTAACTCTTTAAGTTAAATTTCAGGAACTAATAGCATTGATGAGTATTCTGATTCAAATCCAATTCATTAACGTCTGAACTTTTATATAAGACATACAAAAAATTTGAAAGAAATAGAAAATATAAATAATTGAAAGTAATTGAAAATTAGAAAGACAGAAATATTTATTTCACCAATGAATGAACATTGTTAGCCAATTAATGCCAGTGAACAAACATTCTTAACTAATGAATGAGCAATACGTATTTTTGCATAGAAAACCTGGTTTTATCTATTTTATCTTTCTTTACCCTTTTTTTTTACCTTTCTTTTCTTTCTCTTCTTTTAATCCTTTCGCTATGAAGGGCGTATATAAACTCTCTAAAAAATTGGAGAATTTTTTGTTAAGTGCACAAATATTATTTCTCTATAGTACAAGATTGCATCTGTTTTTATTCGTATAATAAAATTGGCACTATAATTGATAATATAAAGCACTTAAACATCCATATTTATTCTATTTTCATATTGATAAAAACTGTTCCTTGTTTATGGTTTGAGTTCCATGAAGCCGTAATGAAATGGTTAATAACTAACTTTACTCGTTTTTTTATTTAATGTTCACTCATTGGTGTCTGTTTATTTACTGGTGCATCCATTCTACTATCTTTTTATGAATTTCGATAAGGTGTTAATATTAGCAGTGGAAAACTAAGTAAACGTTGCACAGGTGTAAAGAATGGTTTGACGGTATTATATTTTACAAATAGATTTTTAATTCGTATCCCCTGATTTCCATTTACTATTTCCTCTATTCGAGTTCAAGTTTAAATAGGAAACACTATTGACACGTGATTTGAGCATATAATAAATAGTACTCTATGTAAACGCTAAATGAAATAGTATTTGCTTATAGAAGTTTCTACAGTTTTGAATATTTTGTCGCAAACTTTAAAATTTTACCCAACCCTGCCTGTTTACCGTGATTGTTGCAGTCGAAAGAGGAAAATATGGCGAGAAAGAGAGGCAGGTGATAGAAGAGAGTTAGCCATCCTTGCTTCTCCCATGAGAAATATCTCGTAATCTACCAGAACAGATGCAACCCCTTTTTTTCTTCCCAGTTTTCTCCTTTCTACCCTTTTCCTCTACATTCGCGCGTTCCTTCTTACCTCTGCTCGACGGAACGAGATTTCTAAGTATTCTTTGTAACATTCTTGTCTTCCTTTTATTCCGTCCACGAGACGAAAAAGTGGAAATTGAAACCGATCATGGCAACATTGCCTTAGTTTATTACAAAATTGCACCTCGCCTGCGCGTTTAACCTGTCGACGCCATATTTTCGAGCATTGGGTGTGCGCTTTTCCTTGCTTCTAGTATTAAAAATTAGGATACGTAGATCGAAAATATTCAATATTAATTCTAAAACACTCTGCGTATCAAGTTTTTCGAGTTTTATAATTACAAAGGCTACAAAACGTGTTTGCACATCACTGTATAGGATAAATGTACCACGTACTGCCACTTTAAGGTTATCGCGTAACTTTATTTAAATTTGTTACTTTTGTTAGTAAAGATTCAAAGCTTATATATTGTAGACTTCTCTACGGTTATTAATTTCAACAAGCCGCGTCACCGAGAAAACAGCTTTAGAACGAAGCCTAAAACAGCGAACCACAGTCGATTTTGATCGTTTGGAGGTTAATGCGGATTTAGAGGGCGAGAACGACGCAGCTACTTTGGCAAGGGCAATAATGCCAGTGATATTACGTCTGCTATTATTAGGTGCGAATTGCTCGTTACACTGTAAACTGCATTCTCGTTTCCTTCGTGTGTGTACACGTGTGCATAGAACGATAGACGCGCGCGTGTAGGCGTCTGTGCGCGCTGCACACGCAGCCAGCCACTGTGCTGCAGGGAACTAATGCCATTCAACATAATTAGCGTTACCCATTATGATCAAAACTTGTAGTCTACGACTGAGTCTCTATTGCACGATAAACAGAGAGACAACGTCGATACGTCAACGTTAAGTCAGCCATCGTAGTCAGGTAATTACGAGCGGATAATTATTGGAAACGCTTACACGTCGAGAATCAACCCCTACGTTTTCTATTCTACGTTTCCGATCAACGCGTTTCACTCATTCCTGAAATTTCTCCTCGTCGCAATAAAAACATCGTTATTGTATTTACCGTATTATTGTATAGGGACAATTTCCTTATCAATGGATACTTAAGGTTTTTTTTTTAAATAAATTAAAGGGAATAATATTTCATTCTCTTTATTTTGCATTATCTTAACCCATTTGACAGTCCAGACGATTCGACGAGATTGATCTATAAACTGCTTCTTCGTTTCTTTTTAGAAATTAGGGTAGCTGTTTCAATTACTGCCAGCGTTTCTATAATTGTCACTTTAATTATTTGATTTAATGGCGAACGAATGTATGAAGGATCGAGACTAAAAAAATGTCAATACTAAATTTGGACTTCATTTTTATGTAACAACACATGGACACTTCATATATGTTTATATTTCATATTTAAAGATAAATATTAGGAGGCGAATGTTTCGTTCGAGCATAAAACGCGACTATAAATAGAAATTTGTATAATGCAATAAGGCAAAATTTTCGTCTTACAGAGGTTTTCGAGTTATCAAGATTCGACTGTATTTATATTTTTCAAAGACATACCTTAGAATGTATTTTAATAATTTTAAATCATCGGACGGCAATTGACAAATATTCGTATTCCAATCGCAATTTACCTGAAATATTCTTGTGCAAGGAAAGCATAAAGGAGAATCGGGCACGAATTTCATAGAAACTTCGAGTCCCCAATGCTGAACGTATAAAAAGAGGACTGCAGTTCAATCGACTGGCGAGAGTTCAAATATTTAACTCCTTTTTTTCCTTTTCGGGGATGTGTCTTTGCGTGGTTCTTTCGGTATGCACTCGACAGGAGAGGGTAAAAGTTTTCAGGCCGGAACTCGACTGATTTTTCTTTAATTCCGTGGAGCGGTTCGACACAGGCCTCGGAATAAATCTAGGCCAGAGTTCGTGAATACTTTATGACGCGGAAACACTCAAGAAGCAAATCTGCCCTCTGTGCATCGTTAATTCGTAATATTTATATTTTTGTTTATTTCAAACTTCAACTCGTACTATTAAACGTTCGTTCGATTTTTCTATTAGAAATCTATTCGAATCGAATTTATATAACCCTTAACAAATCTGCGGTAACAATGGCGATATCATTAGAATCTTTTATCTATCTTTTACACTGTTAACAATAGATTTACGGAACACGTTAATCTGATGGATATTGAATTTTATCCCTAAAATTACAAAAATCATAAATATTATTTTTCAGCAATTTATGTTGACTTTGATTGATGCAATGATATGAATACATATCGTAATTCGACCAGAACTTTTATATTAATAAATATTATTAAATATAATACATATTTATTCATATTAGATGGTTCTTTAACATAATATTAAGATCAATATTTGGAACACGTTTTCCTTTATACTTTGGGAATATCTCGAGAAGATAATCAACATCTGATCTGATGGTTAAGAACAGCAAAGTTAGCAAACGTGTACTTACTTTATACACATTCGAAACAGTTTGAAAACCGATATAGAACATAAAAAATAACTGTTATAGCACCTATATGAGAGCTGACGTAAGAATTTTAACATAAACCGATAAAATCCAAAATTTAAGTTCACTATAACAACTATTCAGAATAAAAGTTCTCCTTAATTGTTTCAAAAACCTAAACATCTATATTATAACATTGTTCGAGCCCTGTATAATAGCAACAACTGTGGCCGTTTTTCTGCGTTAATTATTTTACGTCGACGAGCTTAACGAAGAGATGTTGAATCTATAATAAATATATCCTCTCACGAGTGAGAAATAATTTTCCTCACGGTGTGTAAAACAGACTCGTTAATTAGAAACTTCTACCTTCCCTGAAGCTACGTATTCCCATCAACCGTTTAGATAATTATGCACATGACGCGTTTACACAGCCACGATGCTTGTGCGTTAGAAGTGCTTCCTTCGAGTAACTCGATCGATGTTGATTTTGCTGTTTCAGTTGGACAGGTTCAAAGAGCCGCCGGCGTTTGGACCGATGTGCGATCTCCTCTGGTCGGATCCTCTAGAGGACTTCGGGAACGAGAAGACTACCGAGCACTTCTCCCATAACAGCGTCAGGGGTTGTTCATACTTTTACAGGTAAATAGTAATTGTTATAATATTAGGTTGAGTTCGTTTGCTTTGCATCTTAAAGATTTTCCAGTAACTTATAGATAGATTGGTATACGTTTATTTATATTCATGTGGCACGTTAAATGTTTAGCAGTAAGTACATAGATACGTATATGATAAAGCAATAAGTGATTTTGGAGGAGACTACGTTGAAAAAAATTTGATTTTTATATGTGGGAAATGCAGTACGAAATTGTGTTGATTTTAAGGGTACAACCGAAAAGGACTCTATATGAAAAAATAAGTTGGAAACGTACAATAATATTTTTTCATACACAATTTGATTTTCGAGAAAACGTGACTTTGAACGTTCGCGCACACTTGAGCACATTTTTTCATTTTTATTTTGGATTCTTTTACGAGTGATCCATATTTGGACGACGCTTTGAAAAATGAAAATATTCACTGCTACTTTCAATTTGTAATTTGTAGCAAATAGATTATTATAACATGTAACATGTTATTAGTATGTAAATGATTAGGTATATTTAGCAGGTTAGGCAATAAACGCTGAACACATTACATCCTCTGTCGAAACTTTAAAGAATCACGAATATTTTGCTCGAGCTATATTTAAAAACTCCTTTATGAATTTGTATAAAAATACGCAGTTTACCTATCATTAGACTGCGGATCTTTATGTAAATTCAACGTTTTGCAAACCCAAATAAAGGAATGGAATTTAAATGCAGACTGATTTCATCCCTCGAATATCATAAGAAATATTTTACTTTAGATACTTTCGATATTTTCCTGCCGCGCATGCACTCTGTATTTTTTCGCGTATTTAAATTTCCCATAAATGCATAAAGATCCGCAGTTCACTTGTCGCTAATCAACGTTAAGAACCACCCCGATTCTTTTTCCTTTCGTGGAAATTTTCTCCGCAACTCTCGCCCCTTTTGCACCCCTTTGAAAAATCTCTCGCAACGTTTCACGTTTCCTTTTCACCCTCTTCCGTGTCTGCGTCCCTTCCCCAATCCTTTGATACCATTCACTGAGTAATTAGCCGGTCGTTTGTTCGCCGTGGTTCGAAAGCAATCGCGCGACGCGCAACGGACCAACTTTGGGACGAGTTTCACCCCGGAAATTTCGCCTCCGCGTCCCTCCTGGCTACGTTTCCTTTTGCGCCATTCTGCAAAATTAATAACAGCGGTTGCCTTTTTTTATTCCATGGGATCGTTAAAGTGATCCAGCTTGAATGGCTCCCGTTCTTTTGAGCGTAATTAAAGTTTCAAATGTATAGCGAATTTTTCACCTCTGTTGAAACTCCGTCGAAAAATCCACAACGATAATGTAATTCTTTCGGCAACAGAGATTATTTTTTCTTTATTATTTCTAACGTTTCCCACTGTTGAATGGGGCCACTTTGTTGACGGTTTAAATATTAACATTTTTCTGATAAAGATGATTGACCGCGGCTATTTATGCGACGTGGATTGATATTTATAAAGAGTCAGACGTTGAAATAATAATGAATGGCGTAGAATTTCAGGAGGTGACCACAGTGCGTTATTTTGATTGATGATATCTCGTTGTGTGCCTGAAATTTGTACGCTGTTGACCATTGAATGAAGAATTTTTGCGCGCTTGGCGCGATTCCCGATTATTTCGCTGACGATTAAAATTCCTATATCGTCCCCATCCCTTATTTCTGTTTTAATTAGCCGCGAGTATATCTGCGCGTTCCAGAAAATAAATTTAATTTTCCTCCAGTAGCAGTTGATAAAAGACCGAATCTGAATTTATTCATTTTTTGCGTTTTCTCTTGGTGAAAATTAAACTCCGCGGAACTTAAATATGCAGATACTAGTCGTGCAAATGTAAAAAATGGTATGCATTTTTAATTACGAATAATCCACTTTTACTGTCAAATACAACATTCATTTTGAACGAAGTGAATATATATCTGCCTCGAATATGACTGCTGTTGTTCCATGCGGCGTCGCTCGAAAGAAAGCTTGAATTTTTGGTAAAATGAATTCGTTCAAAGTTCAGTCAGTCACGGAAGTCTACATACATATTTTAAGTTTCAAGTATTTACGTGTTTTAGAGGAATAACAAAAGAGGAAGAAAATCATGAAATATACAATTTATATATGAGAAAGGTTCCTAGAAGACGTTTCATAGAAAGAACATCATCAATTATGTGCAAGTAAAAATACTTCCAAAGGATATGTAACAAAGTACAAATATAGTTATAACTAGACTGCTAATGTTTATGCAAATTCCTCTCTTTGTAGACAGATTCAATGAAATGGAACTTAAATATATGTCAGTTTTACCCTTTAATTACTACATTTTGCATCTTAATTTGCATATTCACTGAACTTTTACCTATTACATGGATTGCGTCCTTTTTTTTGCAAATTTAAATTCCCCCTAATTGCATAAACATCCGCAGTCTAGTTATAATAATAAGTTCTGCGTGTCTCAATATATGTTCCTATAGATTTTAGTGAAACTGTGTTTCCAATTTATGTACATTCTTTGTAAGCAAATGGATAAAGACATCGCTACCTTTTAACAATCTATGTAATTTCAATCGGTATATTAATTCATAATATTCGCACACTGATCGAAGCTCTTGTACATTATTAAATATTCGAAATTTACACTTAGACTTTTGATTAGTACATGTTCAAATTTATAAGAATGTTGGGTAGCAACCGATTGCACAACAGGTTTTTTTTAATGATTAAAAAATGAATAGTCTTTATTGGTGAGTAATATAACTTAACTATAATGTCTCTCAATACTCTCGCACTCTAACTCGATCTCTGCTCACACGTGCTCTCGCTATCAAATCGCTTTCTCAACTGTCCCCTGCACGATTTTCACGCATTCATGCGTTTATTCTCTCTTCTTCTACCTCTCTATTTCTTTCACTCATCTCAGACATTCAAAATACTCACAGTCAGTCAGTCACGTAGACCGAAAATCTTACGAAGCCACGCACCCTTCGTTCACACGTCAAAGTCCCAAACTCTCGGTCCCAGACGCACTTCACTCAGGCGCCAGTTCATAAACGTTCACTCGACATTCTGTCCGCCACAAATTTGAGTTCGTAAATAAGCTATACGCCTCGCGTTTAAAGGTATTGTAATTTAATATCAAGAAATTTCGGGGGAACTGATTCTATTTTATTATTTTTATTATGTAACGTACCGTATTTGTTACGAAAATTGTTAATACACTTCGCTGGTTACATATTAATTTCTTCTAAGTATATTCCTAAACGAAGTATCAGATATTTGCAATAAATAATGCCAATTTAGATTTGAATCAAGTTCCGCTGTTGCGCTGCTTTTAACTAACGAAATCTATACTCACTCAAAAAGGTGACATTTCGCCACGTGGCTTGAAAACAATTATTATTCCGTAAGATTAAAATTGTTTACTGAAAATTCCCGCGTTACTTATTGGACGGTCCAATAAATACAGAATAAATCCACAAACGTGCCATGGAATACTAAAACATTTCCAGTAGAAAATAATTTATTCCACCCATAGTTCCACGAGTCGAGTAATTTTTCTCTCTCTCTCTCGTTCTCTCTCTCTCTCTCTCTCTCCAGTCGTCTAAAATCCCTCTCTATTTGCTATAATTTCGCTTTAAAACAGTACTTTTTATAGGCCGTAAAATGACAAGCAGCGGAACCGTAAATTACAGCTAGGTCTGACTAGATGCGTGACTTTTCCACTGGACTCCAACAATTACACAGCGACTGATTAGCGTTGTTTACGAACTGCGATTTAACCTGGTCGCGTTCGGCCTCGGTCGACAATTAGCCAAGCTAATGAAGGGGAATTGTGTTTCGTTAAATTCGTTCGCGGAACACAGGTCGAGTTACTTTAGTCGCGAAATCCCTGATCGCCTGCGTGTCTGACCATGCGTCGACCTACGCTACTGAAAGCTGCGCATCGGCTTTTACATTGCGTGTTCGATAAAATGATTAACTCGAATTTCGGCCAGGGGTCACGCGTATCGCTGTATCCCTGTCTACGAATTAGACGAATTGCTCGTTTGTTTGAAAATATCCACGATGAAACGAAACACTCGTGTTCGATTGTCGCGCAATAACGTTTATTAACGCACGTTTGCATTTGCCTGTGCCGATGCGTCTTCCTGTTTTTCTGTGCATTCGTCAGCGCTAAATATCGAAAAACATATGTTTCCGATTTATTAGATTGTTGGGAACGTTCGTACAGATATTTTAGAAACGCTCAAAGCTAACATGTGCACGTTTCAGCTAACATTTCAGTAAACAATTTTGCGTGTGGTATTTGTTGTTTGATAATTTCACGACTGTCAGAAAGTTCCATAATCCATTTCTTCATAAAGTTTACACATTTTGAAATGAACCTATTCGAGTAATTCTTCTAGGCTTTTATATTTATTCAGTTTCAGAGCGTTAATAAAATTTTACAACTGTTACGATGAATGATAATGATTGAATATCGAAGTCAACGATTAACAATTTTTGTTACCTCATTATTGAAACATTCAAAATGTCGCTCAACCTCTCGTGTTTTTTGCTAAAATGGAATTTATAAATCGCGTACGATGGTGATTGAATAATAGAAATTAGTTTTAGCATCAGAATTATTTGATTTTTCGTAAATATTAGGTTGTTTCGAAAGATCCTAGCAACATTTAAGGGATATTCAAAAGAGATACAGAACAATGGGTTCGAAGCCTTCGAATTCCTAAATTTTATAATTAAAGGCTTTTAAATTTCCAAGCTTCTGAATCCCAAGCCTTTGAATTTCCAACTTTTGCAGTAATTAAAAGCTTTCGAATTTCCATGAATTTCCGAATTTCAAGTCTTTGAATTTTCTATCTTTTGCATTCCAAGTCTTTTAATTTGCAAGCTTTGGAATCTGAAGCCTTTGAATTCCGAACTATCGAATTCTTACGGCTTCGAAGTGCTTATCAACCATATTAATATTAATTTTTTGCTTTAAAAATTGACATGCGTCCAGAAGATCAAAAAAACATTAGGCAACTATTTGCATGACAGCCGTCCGCAAATAGTTAAAAAATTCCTTTTTTACGTGGAATAAAAAGGCTTACTTTATAGAAGATTTTTACCCAAAATTGGAGCACGGTTAGCCGCATTTCGAAGGCTGCGCGCAACAACCACAGAGCAATGGCGTCGAACACGGTCAGTGTGTTCGTGTAAACAAATTAAATGCTAGACGTCAGTCGACTGACCTTTTTCGCGCGCCTATAACTGACCCGGCCAAGGACCGTGAGAAATGCTCGAGCCAAGGTAAAGGCAAGGCCGCTAACTACCCTTAAGCATCGTTCACAATGTTCAGTTACGTGCGATCCACGAACAAACGCGTTTTGAACCTATTTGCCTGTTTCATATTAATGCAGCCACGAACTTCGCGATAACTTATGCATAAAATATGTAATTACTAGACTGCGAAAGTTCACGCAAATGCATATTTTAGAGAAACCCATTAACTCTTCGAAACACAGCCGTATGGAAAATGTCCTTTATTATATATTGATTGTAATGTATATATACATATATATAAATAATAGAAATATATGTATATAATATATGAATGTATAATATGTATACATAATATATAATTGTATAATACATGTATTATAAATATATATTATAAATATATATACATATAACTATATTATCCAACTCCATGATCTTTTTCACTATTAAACTATTCAATTATTATAATATTAGGTGTGTGTATATTAAATGTGCTTAATATTACACAAACTTTTCGAAAGAATAGTTATGTTACACATACCGAAACTTTTGAGCATGTTCATAACTACATTATCCAACTCTGTGAACTTTTAATTATTTAACTGTTCAACTATTATACTATTAGGTTGATGCATATGAAATGTCGATTTTCCAAAGTAAAAAGGTGAGGCGTAAGTAAATTCTTCAAAATACTGCATAGAAGTTTTGCACGATTCATATGATGAATATTTATATATATATATATAATAATAATGAGCCTAAGTTGATTGCTGAAGAAACGCGTATAGAATCATGTAAAACACAGAAGTTTTACATGATTCTATACTCTTTTCTTCAGCAATCAACATAGGCTCATTATTATTATATATATTATATATTATTATATATAAATATTCATCATATGAATCATGCAAAACTTCTATGCAGTATTTTGAAGAATTTACTTACGCTTAATCTTCTTACTTTGGAAAAAGTTATATTTCATATGCATCAACATAATAGTATAATACAATAGTCGGATAGTTTAATAATTAAAATTTTCACAGAGTTGGATAATGCAGTTATGAACATGCTCGAAAGTTTAATATTAATGTTGCATTTTGATTTTCATATTACAAAGTTTAATAATTTAATGATAGACAGCACTGCATGTGTAACATAATTGTATTATATTTTCGAACAGTTTGTGTAATATTCGATACATTTTTGCGTAGTGCACATTGAATGCACTACTAAATACTTCGATTAGACACAACGCCACGAGTTTTCTAATCGCTACACGTGTACTTACGTATTTACTAAATGTAACCTGCATGTACATTGCGCATATCTTGCATATATAATTTGAATATACATTGCGCATCATAATTACATAAACTTCCGCAGTCTAGTAATTGTTAATTCTTGAAGAATCCATAAATTCAGTTTTTGTTAAGCATAGAAAATACGTGTAGCTTCTATTTTTCTTTTTTTTTTCTTTCTTTTTTTACTCCCGTATGTTTTTTCCCGTATTCTATTTCGAATGAATATTGAAATTCAGGTGATGGAAAGTTTTAAAATAATTTATGCATGGCTGATTGTTTCGCATACAGCCGTTCGCGATTAATTATGCGCGATACGGGCCAATTTATGAGAGGATCGTTTTTCGAACACGTTGTTTCGTATAAATTACACGTTTTCCGTCATCAAACTGCAAATGCAAATATTTTTATAAACACGATTAAAGAAGCGGAATCTAAGTAGAGATTTGTTTCACCTTTTATCTTATAAATAAACATGCAGATCTCTATGCATTTCTGGGAAATTTAAATATGTGAAAAAGCGCAAAATGCGGGTACTATATAAAAATGTGCAGAAAATATCAAACGGATCTTTATTAAAGTCCACTCATTCGGTTTTACTTAAAACGGTACGAATTTTGCATAAACATTCGTAGTCTAATTATCACATTTGAACATAGTTTAAACAGTATACTACCTTTTTCAACAACATGCAACGTGGTGTTATAAGTTTATCTATTTAGCTCCTCCTCCATTGTTTTTGCGTATCTTCTAATAATTCTTGCCGTGCACTCTTATAAAAGATAAAAGGTGTGCTTCGGTTAAAGGTATGTTTTAAAGGAAAAATTCATTTATTACCAATTTGCTAAGAATTCCTATCGTTTATTCCCAAATGTAAATAACACACGTGATACTAATAACCGAAGTTTGATTACAATACACGGATTACTTTTAACTAATTTTATATAGAGTGTTTTGGGACTAATTATAATAACAATAGCCGACTGATAACATTATCCGTGATTATAATAATCGGATTTCACTAGATTTCTAAATCTACATTTGTCTAAAATGTTCTGCTAATCATTTACTATTTTAAGTAACGCGAATTATTTATTATATTTCGGATTAACTGTACATGAATGCTCCTTACTACGAATTTTCCGGGAAAAAGCTAGTAAAGAGCATACTAGAGCAAATGACCCACGTACTGTCACTGTTCCTATAACTGCCACTTTAATTCGTTTATTTACTAACAAAGTGATGTATAAAGAATTGTAAGCAACCAAATTTTCATACCAAATTTCAACTTCGTTTTACGTAACAACACATAGACATTGTATATTCATTTACACTTAATATTTATAAATAAATATTTGGGGGTAAATGTGCTGTTGAACATTAGAACGTGACCAATATAATTATAGAGTATGGAACGTGTCATAATTCAGTAAGGCTATACGTTTACTATATATGTTATATCTGTTACACAAACTGACGTGTTAATACATGTAAAACGTGTTTCTATTTAAATGAGAACTTTTCAAGTGACAGTAATAGGGGCATCGGACTTGGTTGTATATTTTCAATGAATTACTAGTTGCTTTAGTATATTGAACATATAAAGAAATGTTCATAAATAAAGGAGCGGTTGAACAATGTTATGCTCCAAACTGGAACGATCATTATGTTAACGACGTTCTAAGATAGTTAAATAAAGTTAAGCGCGAACCTTAACGTAGCAGTACGTGGTACATTTACCCTATGCCCTAAAGCATTTAACTTTGTATGTATTAATTGTGAAATGAACACGCGTACCGTGTGTTCCCACGTTTTGCGTAAATGTATTTAAAAACGGCACAGAGGACGCGGTTGAGAATAATAACGATGGCGAGTTAACACGCTCGGCGAAGCTTATTAGCTAATTGATTCGTCCGCGATCCGTTTCTCTTTTCCCGCACGAATCGTTCGCACGAGCGTGCAATCGATTCGCGAGATGACCCCCATCAGATGCTGATGATTTATCGACTGCATTATAATTTATAAATGCTCGGCCCGTGCTTCCGTTGTTATCGTGCTTAATCGCCGGATAAAATTACTTTGCCAGAGAGAGAGAGAGAGGGAGAGAGAGAGAGAGAGAGAGAGAGAGAGAGTAGCGAACGAGAGAGAAAGTGAGAGAAGGAGGGAGAAAGAGAAATGGTTATCATGAATTTTCGCGTGCAACCTCGCGTGCGGCTTGCAACTCTACCAACAGCGAAATTGTCGAGAGCATTTTAAGCCTCCCTTGCACCGTACTTCCGGCCAACCTTCCAATTTCACGTGCATACACCGCTCGTAGTGGCTTGTTGCTGTTGTTGTTGCCGCAGGACCGCGAATTTAATTTGCGCACTTTGTTCATTTGCACCCTTGCGTGCATTTTTAGAGGATATTCCGATTTTTAGAACAGAACATTTGTACCCCTGAAGCAGCGATTCGCAACCGGTGGGAAAACGAAATGGGATCGCGAAACATTTTCCGAGGAGTTACGATTCTTCAGATGCAAAAGGCGTAGATATATTAAAGATTTTGATAAGTATAGAGATGTAGGATTGAAATTAGGTTTAGGATAGGCTAATGTACATTTTGAAAATGGAATGTGGTAAACAGGTTAGTGCCAAGCCACGACTGTAAGCAAATATTAATCCTTTAAGTGCGGCATGGTATTTGCATGATCATCGCTGTAGAGTATTAGTATAATAAAAAATGCAGACGTAGCTTACGTCTGCAAAGGAGTTACTCGCGAATAAATCAATCAAAAGAATAAACTAATACAATGTTATATTGTCGTTAAAATAATTTTCCAAATATTACAGGTATTAAAAATAATTGTATTATTTATGCATCATCTTTTTCCTACCTAAAAATATTTTAATAATGTGATTTATAGAAAAATATCAAATTACTAATCATCTTTCTTAAAATCATATTTAAACAAGTTTCGTCTTGAAATGCTATCTTTGTTTTAATTGTTTTTGCCTATGTAGACCAATTAATTATTACAATTACTTTTTCTGAAATATAACCCTTTGATGTTCACGATTCTAACGAAATTACTGTTCTACTCGCTCACTCATTTTTGCTTCCTCTTGTTGAATTCTCCTTAATTTGGAACACGAGGAAAGCTTGATTCTATAGCTTTTACGGCCGACCAACAATAGTTTTTGGTAGTGGAAGTTGCCTAAAAGCTGACCAGCACCGACACTGAAATTTCCACGAAAATTAAATGCATTTTCAGTGTAAACTGTGTGCCGCGATAAATGATCGTGTCGTGGACTGGCCGATAACACGCGCAATATTTTGCCACGACATGATTCCATTCTATCGAATCTGACGGCCGGCGTATAGTTTGTATTCGTCGAAAGCAGTCGTGCTATCCTCTTCCGCGAAATCGATAGAATTTTGTTGGATATTTCGAAATAAAGGTGCTACGTTCGATTTTTCATGAATTTTGATCTGCGTGTGAATTGTATTTGACTTTTTCTTTTAAGTTGATTTCATTGCGGAGTTTAATTTAAAATTACGTTTAATTTTTTGCGAATAAATATTGAATCTTATAAAATTCTGAAGGCTCAACGTTAATTTGTACACCATTTAAGTATTAGATAAATACTCTTATAATACTCTTTCTATGGTTCTAAATATGACTAGAAATTTTATTAGAAGTCCCAAATTATTCCTAATAGGGTAGGCGTATTAATTACTGCCGCTTTAAGATTGTCGTATAATTTTATTTAACTATTTTAGAACGTATTTAACCTACAAATCGTTTCAGTTTCGAGTATAATATTGTTCAACCTCTCCTTTATTTAGGAACATTTTTGTATATGTTGAATATAGTGAATTAATTACTACGTAATTAAAAATGTACAACAAAGTCCAATGTCCCTGTTACTGTCATTTGAAAAATTCTCATTTAAATGGAAACAATTTTTAATTATATTAGCACGTCGGTTTATATAACAGATATAAGATGTATAGTAAACTTATCGTCTTACCGAATTACGACATGTCCCATACTTTATAATTATATTGATCACGTTTTAATGTTCAACAGCACATTAAAGCAATTAGTTAAAGCACATAAACGAATATACAATGTCTATGCGTTGTTACGCAAACCGAAGTCCAAATTTAGTATCAAAATTTGTTTACCTACGATTCTTCGTACATTACTGTAGGATCATACGGACCACGGAATTGACATAGTGAATATACAAGAAGCACACTCTTCTGTGTCCCGACGAGAACTGCCCGATGCCGAACGTTACGGTGTCGCTCGGGCCGCCCGGGTCCGCGCGAGTCTTTCAATTCCGCCGCCAAACGATTGCCGATGCCGCCGAACGCTCGCGGAACGACGGCACACGGGAATGAGTGTACCTTCACACGCGGCACCATGCTCCACACTCCCTCATGCCCCCAGACACGCACTGAACCCACAACCGGCCATCCTGCTCGGGTATCGTCCTCGATACCTCCCAGCTTAATCTTCCAGATGGTCGTCAACATCCAGGGCGTCATCTTCATCGCTGTTATTAAACACCTCATTCAAATCGGCTAATTTCGTCCATGGTTTCATTAGGTCAGCTGCCGAACTTGTTTTGTTTGGGCCCTCATGATCTCCCACCTTCTCCACAATGTATCGGTCGTTCCTCATTGCGTTCGTTATTTTGTAAGGTCCTAAAAACTTCGGATGCAGTTTCGCACCTCCCCCAAATTGTGTTCTTTGTATGGCTACAAGGTCATCAACTTTAAATTTTCCTGCTGGTTTTCTCTTCCTGTCGTACGTCTTTTTATTCTCTCTCTGGACGTTGAGAATATTCTTCCTGGCTTCGTCTCGTAAATTAGTGCGTTTTTCCTCGTACACTTTAATAAATTCCTCTTCTATCAGCTCTCTCAACTGCTGGTCATCCTTCAACCTCATTTTCTCTCCAATCATTAATTCAAAAGGAGTCATCTGCGTGCTCCTATTGAATGTCGAATTCATAAATTGTTGCACCTGATCCACGTGTTTCCACCATTCCATAGGATTGGATATCGCCATCTTGGTCAACATGGGGATGATGATGCGGTTCATCCTTTCAACCTGTCCGTTTCCCCTTGGGATGCCTGTAGTTATTAAAACATGTTCGATGTTTTCCGTTGCGCAATACTCCTTAAACACATTGGCGGTGAACGCCGTTCCGCGGTCTGAAATTATGCGTCTAGGATTCCCAAAAACGGTCGCCTGCTTCTTCAATTTATCGACGACTTCGTTTGCAGTCGTCGACTTCGTCGGGTAGATCCACACGAACTTCGTGAACGCGTCCACAACCACAAACAAATGGTTGTATGCTTTTCTCGTGGATGGCATCGGCCCTAGGTGATCCACGTGATAAGTATCCAACGGTGTAACTCCTTTCTCAATTGGATTTAGTAGTCCATCGCTCTTTCCGTATTTCCTTTCTGCCAACAAACACTTGATACAATTCCCGATCACCTTCTGAATTTTCTGTCGCATATTGGGAAACCAAAATTCTCGTTTTAACGCAAATTCAATTTTTTTCCACCCAAAATGTCCTTGCTCGTGTGCCTGCTTTATTACATCGTACTGCATCGTTTTAGGTATCACCATGAGATCGACTCCACCATCTTCTCGGTACAAAATTCCTCGTTTAGACATCGAAAAGTCCGTGTTTCGTCCGGCTTGAACAGCGTCGATCGTCTTTTTCAATTCAGGATCGTCTTGTTGAGCTTTCTGAATTGTTTCAATTAATCCGTCTCGGCCCTCCTGCACTAGAAAGACTTCAACAGGATTCCTGCTTAGTGCATCAACGTGGCGCATCGATGCTCCTGGTCGATGCTCGATCGTGTAATCAAACTGATCGATTAAAAGTGCCCAATGCGACACTCTCAAACATAAGTCCTTTTTCTTCATCGTTAACACGAAGGCTTTGCAGTCCGTCACTATTTTAAATTTTACGTCGAGTAAGTATACGCGGAACTTCTTTAGAGCTTTAACCACAGCCAAAATCTCCAATTCATAGCTCGAGTACCTCTCTTCGGCGGGTGTCGTCTTCCAGCTGGCGTAATATACGGGGTGCAACTTACCACCTTCTGAATCTTTTTGAAGTAGCACTGCTCCAAGTCCACCCATGCACGCATCTGTGTGCAGCTCCGTCTCCGCTCCGACTCGATACAGCTTCAACACTGGTTCTTCAGTTAGCGCTGACTTTAAACTGTCGAACGCCATTTGTTGCTCCGTCCCAAATTCGAACTTTACACCATTTCTTAACAGCTGGGACAACGGTCGCGCACGTACGGAAAATTGGGGTATAAATTTTCGGAAATACCCCGTGAGTCCCAAAAAACTCTGCACCTGTTTTATAGTTCTGGGTAACGGGAACTTCGACACTGCCAACGTTTTTTTTGGAGAGGGTTGTATCTGACCCGCCTTCACTATGTAACCTAAGTACTCTACTTTATCCACTAGTAATTCACACTTCTTCCAATTTATTTCTAAACCGAATTGACTCGCCGTTTGCAGCACAGTTTTCAGTTTCTCTAAACCTTCACGTTCGTCTTTCGAAGGAATGATTAAATCATCGAGGTAAACTAACACCACGCCACTTGTTATCAGCGGACGAAAGATTGCACGTATGTGTCTCTGAAAAACAGCCGGCGAATTACATAATCCGAATGGCACTTTTAAAAATTCATAGTGTCCATCGGGGACCACGAATGCCGTGTATTTTACACTGTCTTCCTCAACCGGCACATGGAAAAAACCGTCTTTTAAATCTAACGTGGAGAACAATCTTGCATCTTGCAGTCGATCCAGTTGGTCCTCGATTAACGGCAACGGGTTTCTGTCCTTGATGATTTTCTCATTCAGAACTCGATAGTCAACGCACAGTCTCGGTTGTCCATTCTTTTTTGTAACCAGCACAATCGGACTAGCAAAATCCGAGACACTCGGCCTCACTATTCCGTCGTCCATCCACTTATCGATGATTCCGTTCACCTGCTTCTTCTGCTCGGCTGATAGTCGCCGAGGGTTTTGGAACACGGGGGCATCGTCTTGGAGCACTATACGCATTTCCACTCCTGTATGTTTAGTATGCGTCGGCGTATAATTCTCAACGACTTCTTTCACCTCTGATTTAATTTCAGGATCGGCTATATGTTGAATTTCGACGTTATGCTCATCCTCCGGTTCCTCATAAGCATTAATCGCTAATACCTTCCAGCCACCTTCCTCCAACTGCGTCTCTTCCGACTCCAATTTCACCAGCGTCGCTTGTCTGTGTCTCGTACGCACCTCAACATAATCTGATAATTCTCCGCCGACCAGCATGTCGTGACCCAGGAAGTCATCCGGCACGACGTCAAAATTGAAATTAAATGACAACCCATCGATCACAACCTCTGCTCGAAAGCGTCCCAACGTGCGTCGATTCACAGTACCTACTCCGTCGAAAGAAATGGTTTTGCGTTCGAGAGGCGGTGCTCCAAGCTGTACATAAAAGCTAGATCGCACCAAATGTAAATCGCTGCCTCCATCCAACACGGCCGTCACTTCCTTATTTAGAATTTCTACCTTTTTGTACGTCTTCTTATCAGTCGATGCCAGCAAGTTACACCGCGGTTTTTCCGTTCCCTCCTTCCTTTCTTTGTTCGCACCGCGAGACTTTGTACATTTTGACGAAACGTGCCCGAATTCGCCACATTCGAAACACTTTGGACCTTTAGCTTTATGCGGACAGTACAGACTTATGTGCGCCTTACTTCCGCAATTAAAGCAATGCTGGGGTTTTTCATCGCTTTGCGCCTGAGTTGGTCTCTTCGTTTTTTCATACTTCTGGGTTCTTGCACTCGTCTTCAATCTGGAATTATTCTTTAGCGTCTCGTACTGATTTAATCTCTTCCTCAGCTCCTTCACTGTAGAGGCGGTATACAAAATCGCTTTGCTCACTTCATCGTCTTGAATCCCGTCAATTATGTATTGGATTTTTGCTTCTAGTTCAATTTCCGCGTGGCTGGCCATTTCCAAAACGCGATACACATACGCTTGGTATGACTCATCGTGCTTCTTCTTCACCTTGCTTAATTGTTCGTGAACTTGCTTACTATTTACTGTATTTGAAAATTCTTTGATGAGCTCTTTCCTCAATTTTGTCCAGGTTTTCGCATGACATTCGAAATTGACAAATAGCTTCGCTGAGCCCTTTAACAACCGTTTACAGTATATAACTTTCTGAGTTTCCGACCAGTCACACATCTCTGCCGTTTCTTCAAACATTACAAACCATCTGTGAATGTTCTCGCTTCCATCGCCACTAAAAGTTTCCAACGCATCTTCAACATCTTTGAACGTTAGTACGTTACGGGAGAATCCGGCATCTCGAGAACGTCTACGATTTCCCACGTCGTTTCGTCTGGAATGTTTCACTACTTTTTCCTCTTCTTCGTCTTCAGCATCATCTTCATTGTCGTCTTCATCTTCATCGTCGTCAACTTCTTCACTGTCGTCATCTTCGTCCTCGTCGTCATCGTCTTCATAGGCTGCCTTCAACCTCCCCACCAATTCGGCCTTCTTACCTGTCACGTTCAGGCCCAAGGCACGGAGTCTCGTCTTGGCTTCGTCTTTGGAGAGCGCGTCGAAATCTTCTTCGTCACCGTCATCATTTCCAACGTCTGTCGTCGTCTCTACACCGCTTTTCTTCTTTTCTGCGTTCTGCATGGCCTTTCTCAGTCTAACGGCCAGCACAGCCTTAGACCCTGTTATCGAGCGACCAAGCTCCTGCAGCTTGTTTCGCAGCTCCTCGGTCGTCATCGATTCGACAGCGGGAACAGATTTCTCATTCGAAGGCTGCATCTTGACACCCAAATACACTGCGTAATATAAATCTTCTTGTGGCCGTCTGCCTATCACGCACTGCACAACACCATACAAAGCTACTGTCCAGAATGAGGTTCTGCACGACCACTGTGTCACACGTCTTGGACAACGCGAAGACTCACGCACAACCAAAAGGTAATTCTGCCAACCTATGATCCGATTCGATCCCGGACGAGCCCCCACTATTGTAGGATCATACGGACCACGGAATTGACATAGTGAATATACAAGAAGCACACTCTTCTGTGTCCCGACGAGAACTGCCCGATGCCGAACGTTACGGTGTCGCTCGGGCCGCCCGGGTCCGCGCGAGTCTTTCAATTCCGCCGCCAAACGATTGCCGATGCCGCCGAACGCTCGCGGAACGACGGCACACGGGAATGAGTGTACCTTCACACGCGGCACCATGCTCCACACTCCCTCATGCCCCCAGACACGCACTGAACCCACATTACTTTGCTATTAAAGAAAATAATTTAAATATCACAACATATTAAGTAACACTGACAGTAATTGGGACATCTATCCTGGTCCCTTAAATAAATTTTGAAATATTCAAGATACCGTAAAACTACCCCCGCAAGATTGTTTCTGCTTAACGCAACTCAACGATCATTCCCGAAATCAAACCGTAAACCGACTAATCCGCGGGGCAAAGTGATTGAAAGGGTTGTCACGCGTTTCACGTGACCCAAGGTGCGATTGAATGGAGGTCGCTGCGTTTACGATGGTGAAATAAAATGTGGAAGGAATAGGGTAGACGTTAAGTTCTCGCGTAAGCTTTTACGAGTCTGTCTTTCAAGATTCTACGACGTTCCGAAGGCACGGGACGCACGCAGAAGCACCTCCAACGATTTCTTTACAGTATCTCGACCATTACGGAATTGCCACTATAGCATTGCTGCACTCGCAAAGGATCCCTCGAATATTACGACCTCAACTAACCGTATCTCGCCGTTTTATATCACGCGTTCCAAACAACTTCTCATCGTTTTCCACGAAGTTTCTTCCCAAACGTGTTTTTAATAGAGTTTACACATTTATTATACAACGGATAGGTATAACGAAACTATTTTCCCTGGCGAATTTACGCAAATCGATATAGGGTAGAAGTCACCTAATTACTGCCACTTCAAGCTTATCGCGTAACATCATTTAACTGTTTCAGGAATTATTTAACCTGTATTAAGTACGTAACTAAATTTTGTTGATTTTGGTGATTTTTTACAGTTACACGGCGTGCTGCGATTTTCTGCAGAACAACAACTTGCTGAGCATCATAAGGGCGCACGAGGCACAGGACGCAGGCTATCGTATGTACCGGAAATCGCAGACGACGGGCTTTCCATCGCTAATCACCATCTTCAGCGCGCCCAACTACCTCGACGTTTACAATAATAAAGTAAGTCTTGAATCGATTTTTCAAAAGTTTAATTTTAGCCTTAACCCCTTGCATTAAAACGACGAGTCACACTCGTGACGCACATTATAGGCGAAGCAGAATAAATACAATATTTATAACAAAATTTAATTTACAAAATTTAATACAAGTATAATCATAAATCCTAAAATTTGTCCGGAAAGTTCCGTTCGTTTTCTTATTAAATATTATGCGCAGAAAGTTGGATGCACCGTGCAATTTATTGAAAAGTGCGAAATCATTGTGCTTTTACCTTCTTCTATCTTTTAGAATGGCCTTTATGCTACTTTTTTGCAGCCTCGCAACACCATTTTGCCTAACAAAGACGAAAAAAAACGGAAATAAACTTTCTTGACAGCCTAATATTTCCTGTAGAATCTTACAATATGCTTTTGCTTAATTTCCATTGAGTAGCTATTGAAAACCATGTGCTTTTTTAATGTTCATAGGCGGCAGTGCTGAAGTATGAGAACAACGTGATGAACATCAGGCAGTTCAACTGCTCACCACATCCTTATTGGTTGCCCAATTTCATGGACGTTTTCACGTGGTCATTGCCGTTTGTAGGTGAAAAAGGTAAGTATATTTCCGTATTCCTTTCTTTAAAATATATCACCTCCCTCCCATAAATACCCCACATCTCTTCCTTGTAGTCGCAACGTTTTTGGCAAACGTATCATACTTATCAAAATTATCTTCACTTACATACGTGCCGCTGCACGTAAAATTCTGATTTCCAACATTCGAGTACTACATGTAAATCATTCGATTATTCATAATATCGAAGCACTCGGGTAAATGAGGTAATTACTTTCACCTACCTAATCACTGCCACTGTAAGCTATTTTGTCTAAAATACCAACGAAACTCTAAAACATTATACATGAGAAAAATGTAACATTATATTCTAAATGCAGTCAATATAATAAAATAAAGCAACGCTTAACATTCTTTATCATTTTTTGTATCAGTTGTAAGTACATACTGAACTTGATCCCATCGCTGTTCAGAATCATTCATTTTTATGCCAATCATATTATTCCGATGAATAAGTCAAGGTGATTAAGTATCGTTACGTTTTTTTCCTGTCATATTTTACAGTCACAGAGATGTTGGTGAACGTGCTGAATATCTGCTCGGACGACGAGCTGATGAGCGACGGAGACGACGGGCTCGAAGAAGGTAATGTCCACTATCACTTCACTTTTCGTCTTTCTTCTTTAATACCGATCACGTTTCTTGCAGAGATTCTTCTTTCTCTATCTATCCATCTTTATATATATTGTATATGTCTATATACATATCTTTTTCTTATTTATTGAATCGATATCCACTGGTCCCTCTTACATCGTGATCAGAGTGTTCTCTCTTGTGCACCATATGTTTGATGCCTGAACCATTTACGATTGGTGATTAACCGATTTAAGGATGATATGTTACCAAATTCCTATACCGTTTTACCTTATTTTCAATACCAAAAAGTCGGATTTAAACGAACGAAAATATCTTCCAGATAGTTAAATGGAAAAGTACCGCGTTCAAATGGATTTGTTTTTAATTTCTAGCGCAGCATTTTTCTTTGTTACGATTAATATTCACAAATGTATTTTTTCTTTGTCAAATTAAAGCGACTCGCAGGAGTATTAATATTATTCGAACTCGAACGTGCTCCAGACACGATTTAAGAGAGGCCATATTGAACGCTCGGGAACGCGAGGATTCATTTCTTTGACGCGCGTTGAAATCTTCGAAGCTACTTATTGTTAGAACAAGAAGAGACACGCGTGGATCCCGTAATCTTTGAATCGTCGCGTTCAACCGAATGGAAGATCGATCACGTGACTGCAAAGAGCTTAAAAAACAAGATATCATCTTTTCTATCTTCGCTTGTTCCTACTTTTCGATCTATTTTACACGTTTGTTTGATCCAACGTCGATCCGCGCCACGCTTACGAGAGGAACTTTGCTAGAGTGTATCGACTTTGTTTTGCTTGAAACGTACACAATAAACACCTAAGCTTTTGCAAGTTTTCTTCAGAGAATATTTATTCAACTGCAAGCATTTTGATTTGAAAATAAACTGGAAGAGTTTTATTAGGTATGCCGATAAGTAATCGACTATTTTTTTTAGTGGATCGATGAATTTATTTTATCAAACGATCAAATCTTCTTTCGAGTAAAAATCCATAACTTGTCCGAAAAATGCAACGAAGTATTATAAAATGATAGCGATTATATTTCAAGCAGGATACATATTAAATTTGGTTGAAAATACATGATGAATTGAACCAAATAGTGAATTATTCATTGGTACACCTAATATATGTGCGTTTTGGTTAAATTCGAATATGTAATGGGAAACAGAATCGATATTTGAAATTGTTCAATGTTCCGCGCTGATCGACGTGAGCAAATTGAATATTCTTTTAAAATTAAACGGCAGACGTTTCTTTTCCGTCGTTGGGTTGTCTAAGAGATATAGAAATTGTTTCAACTCGCAGAGAAAAAGATGCTTCCGTAGAAGTGAACAAAGATATCTTTAGAATTTTTCTATTATCTCATGCGGGCAACCCAACGCAATAATTTTAAGTATGGAAGAGCTTCCACTTTTAATAGATACTGTCTCGTTTGCTAAGATTACGATTGTTTTTTAATCAGCTTTGCCGCCACGCCTCGATCCTTCAAGCGCAGAAAAAAAGCAGACAAAAGAATATCTGCATCCACGCGACTATTTCCGAATTATTTCTTCTCAATTTTGACTCGAGTCACACCTTTCGTTCTACCGTAAAAAACACCTGCTACGGCCGCACCTCTTTTCAAAATTTCACCTTTCTCGCAGTTGAGAAAGAAAAAAGATACTTCTTACGAATATTTCGGAACAATGTGACCAAAGAAAAAGAATAATTTAAAAGAAGAATCACGCGCTCGTATATCGATGATCAAACGACGAGATCAATCGTCAGGGCGAACTTATACACACCCCCCTATTCTCCCCCTTTTGAACCCTTTCTTGTTCCCTGAAACGAATTAATATGATACGAATATCGTGGAAGTCGAATCGAATACGAGAAAAAATATTACGACGGAAACAATTGGAGGATGAGAAAGAAATATATTGTCGATTATTGTCGAAAAGCATAAAGAAATCATCCCATTATCCCGCGGTCTCGACTTTCAGAGGAAGATTTTGATTTCTCTTTCTGTTTCCATTTTCACCCGCTGCACGGACAGATGGTAAGAAGCGCCGCTCGACTCTTGTAATCGTCACATTATTAAGAGCTTCATTATTATATTGATCATACATTGATTTTCTTTTTAGCTATATATTTATTCTTTTTCCAATTTAGATAGTTATCGATGTGTCCGGAGTATTTTTTCTCTTCTATATCTGTTCTCTCTTATTATTATTCGTCGTGTTCCACTTTTCTTTTCACTTCTTCTTGTTTCTTTTTCTTGTTTCGTGTACACCACTTTTTTTGTTTCCCTATTTTTCTTTCTGTCTCTCTCTCTCTCTCTCTCTCTCTCTCTCTCTTTCTCTCTCTTTCTCTCTCTCTTGTACCGTGTATATACATACATAAAAATATTCTTTTCGTCTGTACGCGTGTTCCTCTCTTTTTCCTTCTCCCCAACAACGGGAAGCAAAGGAAGAAAATTATAATTGAATAGAAGAAAAGAAGATTTTGTGCAATAGATTTAAGACTTTTTTTCAAAGTATACACGTAATTTTTGTTGGATCCGTTTAAGAGTTCTTTTCTATAATTTTGTCTCTATTTTTGCTCTCTGTCTCTCTCTCTTTTCTTCTCTTTATCTGTTCTCTTTTTTGTACTCTTTTCCTTCGATCGAATCACACGCGTCACGGTACGATTCTCCATTTTCTTTCTATCACATTTCTCTATCTGTCGCTGTCTTCTCTCTATCCATGTTTCGTGATTCGTACATCTCTTCGCATTAAGGTACGAAAGATCTTTTCTATATTATTTCCAGCTCTCTTTCTGTATCTCTCACTCTTTCTCTCTCACTTACTTTCTTTCTGTTTTGTACTTCTCTTCGTCTATTTCTCTCTCTCTCTCTCTCTCTTTGTCTCTCAATATATATTTCTATTATCTATTCTTTGTTTTCACTCCACGGATTAAATATGAATATATACTATATTGTGAATTCATATGTATTAACTTCGATGGCACACGGCGTGAATTCTTGTCGTTGTCACCGGTAGATCATTCTTCTGCATCGTTACGATCATAGTACATTTAGAAGATATTTTTCTGTCACCTTGGTTCGGTGCATCCCTTCAAGATGGTGCCACTCTTCTACTATTTATGTAGCAAAATTTCATCAGAAATTACGTATTTTTCTTATTAAAGTTTAAGCGAAGCTATGGTTTCATTCGAATCTATTGCCTTCTGAACATCACTCCTCCACTTTTAATACTTCGATTACTTTCAAATATCAAAGATTTCATACAGAAAGTTAGTTCGAGCAGACAAACGACTACTAATTAACCATTTCATGACCGATGACAAAATATTGCTGTTATAATATGCCAATTATTGTGCGTGTAATACATTCATAGATGGATATAATTGAAACCAATTTTCCAGTACTCGAGAAGTCACGAAAGGGTTAAAGAATTAACCCCTTGCCTTATAATGACGGCTTTCACTCGTGATGAATTTATTCTTATATTTATATGAAAAGCCACTGCGTCCGCAATTGAATTTAATACCAGCCTTAATTGATGCTTCGATATACAAGACTGAAGATTATTAAATACAAATTAATTATAGTATTACAGTGTTTCGTATTTCGTCCAGTGTTAACTCTTTGAAGCACAAGATTTTTTTCATTTTAAAATTTGTAAGTGGGTTTACAAAAATTCCACCATTTTCCATACCGCGGTGCTTCAACGAGTTAAAGCAGTGAGTATCAGCTAATCAAACTATTTGTAGCAAATAAAAGAATTACATATAAGACGAGGGGTTAAGAGACAGAAATTGTTATTCAAACCGTCGATTAATTTTTCATTATATTTTATATTTTGTACGCATATTTTTCTTAATCACTTTTATCTATTACTTTCGAATATTGCTTACTATTCCAATTTCGATCCACGTTTAAAAAGTTGGCGAAGGTATGAGAAAGTAACCGCGCACCATCTTGAACGCTGCATTCGCGCGAATCACGCATGAGACGACCGTTGTTTGGGCGTCGATTTTGCACGAAAATCGGCGGCCATCCGGTCGCCACGTATTCTCGGTGTGTTCTTACTTCAGTCTCGATATCTCCGCACCTCCTCTTTCTTTTCTCTCTTCCGTTTTTATTCTCCGATCTCTCTTAAGCTCGACACTTGCGTCTTGTGTGTTGTACCATTTTTTCGTCCGAGTTCTCCGTGGTCGACATTATTATTATTACTTTCTCTCTAGTATCGTTGTCCGTTATCCCCACAAACCCCACTTCTCAGCCCCTATTATTCACGCACTTCTTGTTTAATTTGCGTTCCTCCCGTCGCGGCCCAACCCCGTCGGTACACGTGCACCGAAAGAGTGCAGAACACCCTTTGGACTTTGCAGGATTGCTGTTTCACGAACGATCGTAGTTTAAGACCGCTCTAATTTATCAGACTGCATTAGGTTTCATTTGTCTCGATCACACGAACGCGCTGCGGTAGAATTGGTGAAATTCGTTGAAGATTGGGGATGTAATTGATTGTAGATTGGAATTTGCTGGGACGCAGGATAAATGGCGGGTTAGGATTTCTGTAATAAATAGACTACGAATGTTCCGCGCATTGCGAAGAATTTAATCGTGTAAAACGTTCATTTAATAATGTTAGTTGAATGAAAAGTTATTCTTCCTAATCTATATTTGATAGAAAAATTATGGCACTTTAACCCTCGGTCAATGAATGCTGGGTCATTTTCAATAAAATATACTTTCAATACTAATCTTGTCATCGAGATGTAAGATTGGAGTTTAGCGAATACAAATTTGTGTGTAATATGTCGATGTATTGGGTCCGACACAGGGATAAACGAGTAGATTGCTAATGAATAGATTCTCCAGTAGTTGAAAGATTAATAAGACAAAGGATTGGATGAATCTGTGGTCAGATGGCAAAACCTGATATATCATGTATTTGTAATTTTTCAGTATAGCGATTTGAAAGTTTGATAAATCGTGAAAAATCGATACATTTTTAACGAGTACAATTTGTTTCAGTTTCGATAGTAAAAAATATTTCTTACTTGTTGTTCAATTGATATATTCACCTTGTTTCATCTACAAACGCGATTCTATTGATTCTTCTAAAAATTGTCTGGCATATCTGCTTTTGTCATCTTCCTTTTTAATCGGAATTTAAATATTCGCGGACGACAATGATGATTTCTTAAGTCCTTATTCCTTGCTTTTCGATTCTTTATTGCTTTATTTAGAAATCAAATGATATACGTGAAAAATTATTTATTAAAATAGTAGATAAACACAAAGATTTTTGAAATATGGTGTTTTCGTTGTAACATCCATCGATTTCATGAAAATCATCTTGCTCGTCAAACTCTGTGGCATCGTTAGTGGTCGATAATGACCTATAAAACTCGTGGCAATCCTTCTCATTCACAAAAATGGAACAAATGACATATCAAAATATGCCATCTTTCCATAACAATATGTTTGACGTATCATGAATTTTCACGATGCGTCTTCTTTAAATACTTGATAAAGACCTGTCACCTTTTACTAATTAATACTGACCTCATTTAGATACACCACCGTCCATAATTCGTCGTCCAATAATACATTTAGAATACAGAAAAGTTTAAGTTACGGTTAGAAAACGAACGCTGCTATTCGCTAGTTATTTTCTTGAAGAGGAATCTTAAATAACCCTGCATTTTTAACACTTTATTTACCGTAAGCCTTTTTGGGATACCTATAAGTTGACTGTGTTTTATTTTTTTCATCTGCTTGGTTTCTGAAAAATCTTATATTATTATTGTCTGAAATAAGTGGCGATAATACACGCAAGTAACATTGTCTATGCCATACTCTAAGCGATACTAGTTTCCCGCGGTAGAACAAAACAGGATCAATGGGTGCTTATGAATTTCATTCGCAAGCGGTAGATGAAGCGTTAAAATGCTATTGCAAGTCTAATTCAACGACCATTTCGTTAAAAAGTAACAAGCGTCCGGTAATGTATGAAAGAATACGTATACCTCATCTCTTACGAAAAGGCGACGTATCAGGTTTTGCCATCTGACCACTGAAATATCCCGCCAAAATTGATCGATCAAGTCCCAATATTTGTACGTACACCTATATTAAAAACTACTTTCGTTTCGTGGAGCATCAACCCTAAGGAGTCCACCCGATTGAGAATCCACCCGAACCACCGAAAGTCCCAAGTTTGGGGTGTCACGTACCACGAATCGAGGGGAAACGAGACATCCGGGGAGAGATTCGTTTATCCGGCCGACCGGAGTTTCGTGAGATCGTCGTTGTTAGATGTAACCCTTACCCCTTTACCCCTGTCTTTCTTTAGGAAGTCCCTTGCCCCTTGCCCCACCCCAGAATGCCCCCATACGCCCCCACCCCCACCCCAGAATTGAAAAAAGCCCGAACGAAGTTGCACTGACTGTCTTTTATCGTACTTCCTTCTCTATTATATTTGTCAATCAATCACACTGGCCTTGGACTCCTCCTATCTCGGCACGACACTATGCTACTACTACCTCTACTACTTCTACTACTACTACTTCTACTACTACTACTACTACTACTACTACTACTACTCCACTCAAAACTCCGTTGTTCGGCATACGCAACCCCCGTAAAGTCGCAGCGAAAGTCGTTGTCCAAAAAAAGAACGGTAAGTCCCCATTGAGAGAGCCGACGACTGTACTTGAGACGCAAACACAGAGTTCATTTGATTTTTTTTCTCCTTTTTTTTCTGGAGTCTATCTTATTGTTCTTAATTGGAACGAGCCAAAAGCAGAAAGTAACCCATTGTCGGATTATTTCCGATTTTAATCTTGCTCTGTATTGTATGAGACGATATAGATATACACGATTGTTGTACTATTCGGTTGTTATTATTATTATTATCGATTATTAATACAGGAATGTGTCTTCCTCTTTGTACATTACGATTTTGTGACGCAATTTAGAGAATATGTATATATATATATCGACGTACATATACATACATCTGAACGATTTAACTCGTTTTTTCTTACTCTTCTTCTTGTACTTCTTTTTTTATCCTATTTTTTTCTCTGCCTTTGTTTCTTCTTCTTGTTTTTTTTTGTCAGTGTTTCTCCTGTTTGCGCGGCAGCGCGAGCGCGTCCCTGTGACGAGCTCTGCCAGACCGGAAATGTTTGCCTCGGTTAACTAATCGGCAACAGTAATTAATGATATCACGCTCCATGCGAGATTTATCTGCAAGCTTGCGGGGAAACGTCGCTACGGATTTCCTTTGTTCACATTTAATTGCAGCCCAAGCATACGTATATATGTTTCCACGATAATTCAGTCGAAAATAAAACGGCTTTACAAACACCGAATTTATCAAAATTGTTCGCTTCGATTTGCAATTTAAATGTTATAAATTCTCTCGCTTTTTGGTTACTTCCATTTGCTATCTTTCTACACGTTCACTCGCGCAAAGGAAGATCGAAGTAAATAGATAAACGAAGCTCGGTTTCGATGCTTGAATAAGATTTATAACGAAACCGGAAATCGGCAGAGCCGCCACGCGATGAGTTCCGCGCAGGCCTTAATTTTCACACTTGTTTCGTCTCTTTGTTCCCGAAATTCGTAACAATCAACATAATATAATCCCACACACCGTGATCCGCCACTATTTGTTCAGTCTTATTTCGTTTTTGCCTCGATCTAAGTTTCCCAACAAAATGAATCGAGCAACATTGTGTTCGCTACACGTTTGTGTTTTACCTTATATTCTTCTTCTGTTCATTTCTGATTCTTTTCAACCAAGTCTTTGTTCAGTTCTCTGTCTCGTTTCGGATCACGCTGTCTCCACCACCTGTTTTACCCCGTATCTATCGAACACGCTGCGTTTAACCACCGATCGCTCACCGATTTCACTCGATTTCGTCCATTCGCCGCTCTCCCGTCCCTCTTTTCTCCATGCCTCGTTGTTTTTCTCTTTTTTTTTTCTTTTCTTTTTCTCTACTTCTTTGCCGATCGATCCGCGTTACACGCGTCCAGTGTCGAAACTAGGCAGGTGCAACAAGTGCGGTAATCGACATGAATTGTGTAAAGCGTGATATTTTGAAATTTTACATGTCGCCGCCGATTCTAAGTCGAATTCGCGTGAATTCTAATCTGATTCGGACATCGAATATCGGCGCAGAGAATCAAGTGCAACGAATTAGGCCCACATGCTTAAAATGAACGATCAAAAAGACCGAAAAAAATGGTTTAGTAATAACTGGAAATCTAGTTCCGGCACTGCACGCGTTGCTTGATCTCGACTAACCTCGACACTAAGGTTTTTCACGTGTTACGAAGAAAGTGTTTTTGCGAACCTGTCCTGTGATCGACCACAAAACGCGACCATTTTAATTCGATCTCTATAACGTTCGCTTACGAATCTTCGTTGATTTTCTAATGGCTCGTTCGTTTATTAGATACAGTGGAATCTCGATTATCCGAGGTAATGCGGGCCGAGACTCGAGGATAATTGAAAACTCGGATAATACGGAAGGACCGATTACTAGTACATAAATCGTGAAATAAAGTTACGAATAATAAGTCATAAGCGGTGGGCTGTTCGTATGGCAGGCAGACAGCCTATTTTCTTCTTAAATTTGCCATTTCGTCTTTCTTTAAAACTCGGCGGTATATTTAAAACCAAAGAACAAAGCGGCAGTGTTGTTGGAATATCCTTTTCAAAGCAACGTTAAGTTGAAATCTATTTATCGCGTAATCATTTCAAATGTGTCGAAACATGAGTCGGTTAATTTTCAAATTCCATAGAGAAAAAAAAATGCTTTCGATAGAAACCAGAGAAGTTTGCAGTGTACGAAAGCTTTTTTCGGTTACTGTACCTCGGATAACCGAAGTTCCACTGTATTACACGTTCTGTAACTTTGACAATACTAACGTTCGAATCTATCGCTAGATTCTGGACGAAAAGTTGCATAGATTGTATCGTAGGCGTAGATTCGTCGAATTTGTAGAACATTTCTTATTAATAAATTAGGTCCTCCAGCACGGTAGTGTTATAATTAATGAGCAATTTAAAATAGTCTCTTAAGCCGATTATCCACCAGCAGCGCAAAAACATTGCGAACGTTCGTTAACGTGTGCTAAGGGTGCGTTTATACCAAACCAAGAGAAGCAAGAGTACAACAAAAAAAAGAATATTAGCGCACATTCGCTGCTATTAGAATGCGGTGTTACGCCTTCTCAGAAACTACATAAGGCAATTTTCGCATTGTTTTCTTTTGTACAACCTTATTTGTTCTTCGGCCGCAGTTTTGTACCGTCCCCAATACAAGGCTGTGCTTAATAAGTTCTATACTTTAACCCTTTCGCTAAAAAGGACGTACATATACGTTCTCATAAATGGACGATCATTTGCTAAAAGTGTACGCATACCTTTTTTATAACTTACAATTAGTATTATTCCTATTGTCATTCGTATATATTATACTTTAATTATTCAAGGTATTAAACTATTTACACTCATAGCGTTTTCATATTGATAAAAAATGACCTCATGTATCTATTGGAAATGTTTGGTATTTTTAAGTGCCGTAGCAAAAAGGTTAAGTAGCCCATATCTAGATCGTAGCGTATATTTGGATCAACTACATTACGTAATTTTAGCAAACCATACGTAGCACATCTTAATAATTATGTTCTGTATAATGCAACTTGAGATGTGAAAATTTATGTCGTATTTGCCAACTTGCCCGAGTCTCTCTCGTACTAAACTGTGAAAGGGTTAAATCCGCCTTTAAAGTTAAAAGTCTTAAATCCAAGAATATTCTTCTTTAAATCTTTTGGTTTTAACAGCAACGAATATTTGGGAAGAACGAAAATTCGAGAAGTGCGTCAGCAGCTATTGATACAACTTGTACGTCAATAGCAGCGAATGTGTTAATTGGTGGACTGAGAATCATAGTGATGCAAGTCAATAAACCACTGTCTTTCGTAAGTTGGCATTTTGCGTTTACTATTGGATGCCGAAAACAATTTATGCAAATTCGTATCGCAAAATACAAATACTTTAAACTCTTGATTCAACGCATTTCGAAATGAACAGAATGTTTTTACGTTACCACAGTTGCTATATTATTTTAACTTTAACCCCCTGTCTTGCGAATTTTGCGACAGGTATGTGTATTTGTTATACTACTCTTTAAAGATTTAAGAGAAGATAAAAAAGAAGATGAATAAAACTTTGTTACAAATACTGTGTATATTTGTTCTATTTGGATCGCAGTTTACGCCACGAGCGTGACTCGTGGTTATAAGACAAGGGGTTAAGGAAATACTATAAGAAATTCGATTTATATCTAACGAAAAATATCGCACCAACCATTTCTGATACCAAAAATCATTACAAAGTCAATATATTGTTTGAAATTATGAAAGCCTCATGAAACTGGTATTTGATCATCAAACTAAACGGATGATTATTATAGGCGTTGAAAAGTATGTTTTACTTCAGTTGTCAGAATGTTTACTTACTATGATTCTGGGCCCTCCAATTCGTGCTGATTTGGTCTAAACAGCCATTAAATAAACTATGCCTAAATTCGTTTATACAAAAATAGCATATCGTCATCACAAAAGAATGCTCGTTTAAGTTTGAACTTTGCCGAAGGAGGGGGAAAAACGTGAATTCAGTCGCTTAGTGTAAACGCACCTTAACATGAATTTGCATCGATGGGAGTGCGAATTTTACTTATGTGAGTCGTAGACAATCGCAAAACAACTCGCAAACGTTTTTTTTAACCCTTTCGCTACGGCATCTTTCGGAGTAAATGCAATTTCATAGCATAAATCGGTACGCTTTTTATTAGCATCGAAACAATATTCATATGAATATTCAAATATTTTGTATAATTAACACGTTCCATGCCGAAAAGACGTGAAAACTTTTTGGCTAACCTAATAATTAGCTTGTACATAGTAGTTATTATATCGTGTTCCATGCGTGGAACATGTTGCCTCTTTCTTAAACTTAAACTTGTATATGCTAAAGTATATATATGCTTTGGAAGTATTTAAATAAATATGTATCACGGGTGGTACACGTGGCACGCAACTAGTTCATTATAGTTTAACACGTACCAATGGTAATGGAAACCGCCACTTTGTCGTAGAGAATATAAATGTATACTTTTGATATATAATTGTCCAATTTCTGAGGACACGTATATAGGTCCTTCGTAGCGAAAGGGTTAAAAGTGCACGTTTAATGAATTTCCGACTTAAGAATGATCAAGTAAAATTTTTGGCGATTTTCTGTCAGGAAAAATTTTACCAATGTTTCAATGCCAATCGTTCAATAATGTAAATTTTTAATGAATATACGAAGAACAATTTTTCCGTCAAGAATTTTGCAATTGAGTTTCTTAATATAAAAGTTCGGGACGATTTTCTCAGCGTGACGTGAATTTTTATTTGCGTTCTACATGGCGACAGAGCACCATTTGCCACACCAAATGTTCGATACGCCGCGAATTTTGCAGATGCGTTTGACGTCTCGCGATATTTGCGCGAATTTTTTTTTTTTCCCAGCCAAGCCGAAATTTTCGTATGCGTTTGACATCGGCATAGCATGGCTTTTTTTTATGAATTTCAAAGCGTGCACGCTTCAATGCTGTACAGTTTTTTTTTTTTTTTTAAATTTGCTCCAATGACTCCAGATTTTTTCTGCGGACCAAAACTTTTTTTTCACTTTAATTAATATCGATATGTTTGCAGTTTCATGCGAGTTGCTTATTATTAGCCCGCAACTTTCCCTGCCTCCGGCAAATTACAATATTTCCTTTTGCTTTATTTTTTAATACTGTATACCGAATAGTTAGAAACAGCCGCCGTTGGACGGGTAAAAAGCGTAAAGCTGCTGGTGCTGGAGGGCTTAAAATATTTTTCGCGAGCAACGACCGCTGAAAATTCAGCGATAATCCAATTTTCAAACAAGTGTTGCGCGATGAGACGATTAAAAGTCGCGGAACCTCGAAACGTCAGTGCGTATCGCGTAACTTCCGCTTTAATAGGATGCCCGGGAAAAAAGTCTGCAAACTGCCGGAAACGTGTAAAGCCCGAATGGCGTGTCGAAATTAAAATTCCAATTCTAGCTAAATCGGAACAAAGGTAATTCGAAGGAACGCGATAGCACACCGAAGACTCGCAAATGTTATAGCAAACCGGATTGGAATCAGAAGGAATGGTCAGAGATTTCCGTTGTGCCCTGGGGATGTAATTAGGCCAAACGTGTTAGCATCGAAGCTTGTAAAATTTTCATCTAATCCCCCCACGTTTGCTAAATCCGTTTGCTTGGTTTCTCTCTTCCACTGTGTCTCGCTTCCTTCACAATTATAATCGGAATTAGTAGCCTCGAAAACGAGAGAATACTGCGTGCATGAAGTCGAGCCAATGAAAATTTAACGTGCCGCGTAAAACGAGACGCGGGGATAACATCGAATTACCTTTTTGCCCGTTATCCGCGAGATTTCAAGGCTGAATTGAATTTAATGATGCCGGAGGAACTTTATGGCCGACCACGCTAATTGCTTCGAAATATTCCATCGTGTTTGGTAAACCCTTAATTGATTTCAGCCGTGTGTACTACAGGCGAGGTACAGAATAGACCTATCATCTTAATAGACTTCGTGTCACGTGGTCTGAAATGCCGATAATCGAAAAAATTAGAGCTTTTGGAAGAATATCTTCTGCTTTATTGCCTGACGAATGAACGTAAACGTTTCTAAAGTATTTTAACATAGGAGATTTGAAAGCAAAAGTTGTTCATTTTAGACAATCGAAAAAGTAAAAATGAAAATTGTAATGACCGTGTGACAGAAAGATACATTGGATGTTAGGGTTATTCTGTACCTCGTCTGTGAGTGTACTACAATTGAACGAGAATTTCTAACTTCGGAGAACAACGATACACTTTTAAGCAAATCTTCTGTTCTATTGGGTCATCCTTTAAATAATGTCGTTCCTTAGGGTTCTTTAAACAAGCGTATCCAAAATTGTTTGAAGAAGAAAGCCTAATGTTTCCTGGCAAATGGGGAATATTGTAGAAAGCATTGTTGAATAAATCGACGATTAGAAACAAATGGAAATATTAATAATTTGCACATAAAATTAAGTTATGAAACGGCGCTACTTTCGGGATGACCTAATGCAGTAATGAGCAACCCGCGGCCCTTCGAAACATTGCATTTCATTTAGCTAAATATATCGAAAATAACAAATTCGATTACATAAAGTAACATTTTTTGATTAATATATTAAGTGTGATCTTTTATTTGCTATTCGATGCTTATTTACACAAAAATCAGACACAATTTTAATGTTGAATGACTATTGAACATTAAATAACTGTTTTGTATTTATGAAATAGCTGAAAACCTCTTATTTTGAAGTACGATAGTAGAGGTTTTGAGGTGGCTAATTAAGTGTAAAAGCACCGAATTAATTTCTATATCTAATATTCAAGTATTTAATGTTACGTTCAATAATAGTCCCTTGAAGGACAAAGGTTGCTAATCACTGACCCAACGCAATGGCCAATCAGAATCAAAGTACATATTGGGTTCGTGCAAATGTTTCGATGGTTTTTCAGTATCTGTGTGGTAAAACTAGTTGCGCGCTGTTGAGAAGAAATAAGTGCTTTCTATTACGTCTACCATTAGTTTTTCAATAGCAATTTCCGAACAACTATTACAAACAATAGCCATCATTTGATCGATTAAATAAATAACAGAAGCTATTGTCAAAACTTTTGCACGTACCCAGTATCTCGCAAAGAATTCACAATGATTCAACAACATCCTATCAGTAAATCACACGATCAAGGTTTCTATTATCATCTATAATAATTTCATCTTTGTTTAACAATTCCACCGCATGGGCGGAATAAAATAAACTCGTAAAGGGTTGAAAAAGGCAGCTGAACCGTTGCACTGCGGCGATCGATAGCCGAGCAACGACAATACGTTCCACCCCTAAACAATCCGTAGAAACAGGCGTTGACTGATGCACGGATAATCCGGATGAAACACGGTTAATCTCTCGGCGCGAGTGTTCCGGACCATCCGGTCGATCGTTTTCCTCTCTACCTCTCTTCACAGAGAAACCGCCGTTCTCTGTCTTCTTTTTGTCCAAGACGCGTACAATATCGGCAGAAAGTTTGCGAGCCCGATTAGGGTAGATGGTACCACGTACTGCCACTTTAAGGTTCGCGTGTAACTTTATTTAACTATTTTAGAACGTCGTTAACATAAAGATCGTTCCAATTTGGAGCATAATACTGTTCAACATCGAGTTTATTTATGAACATTTTTTTTTATATGTTCAATATAATAAATTCATTACTAATTAATTAATATAATAAATTCATCACTACGTAATTGAAAGTGTACAACAAAGTCCAATGTCCTTCGTACTGCCACTTGAAAATTTTTCATTTAAATAGAAACACGTTTTACATATATTAACACGTCGGTTTGTGTAACAGATATAAAATATATAGTAAACGTATCACCTTTACTGAATTATCACACGTTCCATACTTTATAACTATATTGGTCACGTTTCAATGTTCAACAGCACATTTACCTCCTAATATTTATTTATAAATATTAAGTGTACACGAATATATACTGTCTATGCGTTGTTACGTAAACCGAAGTCCAAATTTAGTATGAAAATTTGTTTACTTACCATTCTTCTATACAGTACTTTTATACACTTAACATAGAAATTACTTTGCTATTACATAAAGTGGCAGTTATAGGAACGGTGACAATACGTGGGTCATTTACCCTATATTTCTTCGTCCACAATTATATTTGAGACAGAGTAGTCATTTACTTTTGATAAATGTTAATGCTGAATTGAACAAAAACAGTGGATTATTCATCGGTACACCTAATACATTGGATAGTAGGTCTATTATTGACGAAGCATAGAATAGACTATCCATTCTTACATGAAATGATCAGGTGACTACCTGGCCCCCTTACTAAAATAAAACAACAGCGTTTTTAAAACGGCGGGGAATTGTAAGTCAATACTGCTCGAATTAATTTTTTTCTTTTTTTTTCCCCTTTAGGTTCAATGTCGCATCGACTGCAAAGTCATTAGCGACAAGTTCAGTGCAATTATGTGCTAAATTTTACTGTTAAATTTTTTTAGTGCAATTGAGTTTCCCTCGAATAGTTCAAGTGTTTCCAATATAATCGGTCTATAATAGCTAGATCTATAATAACGTGTATAGAAGTATATCTTCATATGTATTTGACTTCTATCATTTAATCTTCTATAACCCGAAATTCATTTACTTTTATGATACGAACAAGCGCATAATTATATTTAATACATGGATAAAAGGTTAACTTTATCGACTAAAAACCTCTGCTTTTTTACACAATCCGAATTTTACTTTCAATTTTATGATGTTTCCTATAAATGGATAGTCTATCCTGCATTTAGTCAATGGGTCTATTCTGTACCCCGTTTGTGTGAAATTGGATGTTACCGGTAGTTTTATTAGAGAGATGAATGCAGGGTCACTTTGACCTATAACAGAATTTCTACTGGAAACTAGTTTTGGGAAAAAATAATATATAGGTATACATTTACAATATCGCTCACAATAGTTCGAGCAACGTGAAAAATTATTGATAATTTCTGCTAATTCAAAGGCTTGGAAATTTGATGACTTAGAATTTGATAGCTTGAAAATCGAAACGTTTGGAAATCCAAGAACTTGACAATTCAAGGTCATAAAAGTCCAAAACTTTAAAAATTCAAAGGCTTTGCAATTTCGAAAGCTTGAAAATTGAAACGCTTGGAAATTCAAATATTTGATAATTCGAAGACACAGAAATCTAAAACTTTGGTAATTCAAAGACCGAGTAATTTCGATGGCTTGGTATTCCAAAAGCTTGACAATTCAGACACTTAGAAGTCCAAATTGATAATATAAAGGCATAGATGTCAAAAATTTAAAAAATTTAAAGGCCTAGTAATTTTGAAGGCTTGAAAATTGCCACGCTTGGAAATTTAAATATTTGATCATTCAGAGGTACGAAAATCGAAAGCTTTCGCAATTTAAAAAGCCAGTAATATCGATGGCTTCGAATTCCAAAAGCTTGACAATTCAAACACTTGGAAATGCAAATATTTCACAATTCAAGAGTACAGAAATTTAAAGCTTTCGTAATTCAAAGACCCAGTAATTTCGATGGTTTGGAATTCCAAAAGCTTAACAATTCAAACGTTTGGAAATCTAAATACTTGATAACTTAAAGAGCCAGTAATATCAATGGTTTGAAATTCCAAAAGGTTGACAATTCAAACGCTTAGAAATGGAAATATTTGACAATTCAAGAGTATAAAAATCTAAAGCTTTCGCAATTTAAAGAGCCAGTAATTTCGATGCTTTGGAATTCCAAAAGCTTAACAATTTAAACGTTTGGAAATCTAAATACTTGATCACTTAAAAATCCAGTAATATCAATGGTTTGAAAGTCCAAAAACTTCACAATTCAAACGCTTGGAAATGGAAATATTTGACAATTCAAATATACAGAAATCTAAAGCTTTCGTAATTCAAAGAGCCAGTAATTTCGATGGTTTGGAATTCCAAAAGCTTCACAATTCAAACGCTTGGAAATCTAAATACTCGATAACTTAAAAGCGTAGAAATCCCAAACAGATCACTGATGTTTCAAAGTAGTCCTGCATTCGTCATACGAGGATTAGAAACGTCATCGGTTGAGGGCTAGGAATCATAGCGCTAGTAAACTTTTTGCCGGTAGTGTATTTTCATCTTTCTTCTTCTTTCTTCTATTTTTCACTGTGTCTCTCGGCCCCGGGAAAACGGTATGCCGATCGATCGAACGCATCGAGTTCCGTGAGATAAGGAGAGGAAGGCCACGGTGCATCGATCAACTGGCTTCTTTTAACGTGTGGGTGCATCCGTGGGTGCTTTTTTACCCCCTCGTTTTCTGCAGCAAGACTGTATTTTACTTTCGCGTTCTTTTCTAGGTCTGGTTAAAGCTCAACCCATTCGCAATCGATGACGTACTGGTACGTCAAATTGGTGCTGATCCATTTTCGCAAAATGACGTACTGGTACGTCAAACACCAAATTAATTAATTTCCGCTTGATGACGTATTGATACGTTAAAAGTTAACCTGATCCGTTTGGCTAATAATATAAACGTATAATTCTTCACACTTGGAATGTGATTATTTCAAGCAAGATACTTGTTCTTCATTTATTTTTTACATGCTGAATTTCTTTAAGTAGATTCATATGTTTTCCGTTTTACGCGATTGGTCGATAATGTGCTAAAATATTTCTTTCAATGTTCAAAGTTGTTTATTTCGTTTTACTGTATTTTGCAATTAGGTAAAAGTTAAAAGGTATCGTTAAACGACAAAGCAACGAGATACTCGAGGCAAACACAGTAATAGCTTACATCTCGACTGAGTGACTTCATTTGTTACGTTTATCCAGTTTTTAGTCGCGGTTGCGAATGGGTTAAAAGGCTTTCTATAATATTTTACGAAATTACGATTGTTTCACGTTTTTCGAAGATATTGTTTAGATCAAAAGCTATACAAACTGTTTTATTTAAGACAGGCCACTGGATTTTGCTTAGCTGCGATGTTATAAAAGAAATTTCATATAAAAAGGGTCATCTAATTGTGTCCTTTAGTTGCGATAATGGAACAAATATATCATACGCGATTTAACCCTTTCAGTGGTACAACTGTGCATGTACGGCTAATCTGAAATGTAATAAATAATTCGCGTTACTTAAAGTAGTAAATAATTAGTACAAGATGTTACAGAAATATATTAGCTTAGAAATACAGTGGAATCCAGTTATTATGATCACGGATAATGTTATCAGTCGGCTATTGTTATCATAATCAGTCGGTCCCAAAACACTCTATATAAAATTTTGTTAAAAATAATCTGCTTATCGTAATCAAACTTCGGTTATTAGTATCACGTGTGATAATTATACTTGGGGATAAACGATAAGAATTCTTAGCAAATTCATATTAAATGAACATTTTCTTTGAAACTTACTTTTAACCAAAGCATACCTTTTATCTTTGATACGAGTGCATTGCAAGAATGATTAGAAAATATGTAAATAAAATAAAGGAGAAGCTAGAGAGACAGTTTGCGTGTTCTTAACAAAAACAGGATACCCATTAAATTATGTTCAAATATGATAATTAGACTGCGAATGTTTATGCAAATTCGTGTCCCTTTAAGTAAAATTAAAAGAGTAGACTTTAATAGAGATCCGTTTGATCTTCCAAATGTTGTAATTTATACTTTACTTTAAATGTTTTTTATATCTTTATACATCACATGGAATCTGTACTTTTTTGCAAATTTAAATTTGCTATAAGTACATAATGACTCGCTGTCTAGACATAACTGTTTGCAATTAAATCGGTTCAATAATGCACATTTTTTACCCTCCGCGTAATGCTATCAGCTTGTTATTCTTATCAGAAACGTGCAAGTTCCAAACTGATTATAATAAAGCGGATTCTACTGTATTGTTATGAATACTAAACATGACGATGCTAATACCACAATGTGAGAAACATATATTACACGTTAACAAATTGTAAAAACAATAGATTCAGGAATTCTAAAACTGCTTACCATTGAAAGAGTTAAATTATACTAAAGAATAAAATATTCTATACGAAGTATTTTCATACCAATATCATCCGTTTAAAGTTATCAACTTTCTATATGAGCACGTAACGTGAAAGATAATTAGGTGGCCTGTTTTAACTGCAACACCCTGTTTACGTTGGCTAGCAAAAGTTTTAGTCCATTTAATTGATAATTTGATATTATATTATTTAGATATAGAATACTTGATAACAAAAGCCCATTGCACGTTAAATACACGATGTATATTGTAACTTGGGAATAGAATTGAGAAATATTATAACTGGACTGCCGATGTTTATTCAATTACGCAAAATTTAAGTGTTGTAAAATTGTACAGAATGCATGCAATATAGAAAAGTATAGAAAATGTTCAAAGTATGGTGCATCTTATAGTATTTCGAAGACGAAACCAGTCTGTATTTATGTTCCATTTCTTTATTTGTATTTAAAAAAATATAAATTTGCATAAAGATCCGCAGTCTAATTTGTAACTTAGTATTAGGTGCGTACAAATGTTTGATAGTTTTTCAGTATTTATATGAAAACCTGGTTGCGCGCTTTTAAGGAGAAATAAATACTTTCTATGCCAACTATCCGTATAATTTCCAAAAAGTTATTAAAAACAATAGCGACTATATGATTGATTAAATAATTGATTTTCAGTAAAATGACATAATTCAGGAATTTAGAAATTCATCAAAACTTTTGCACGCACCCAATACATTTTTGGTAAGAAAAAGTATTAGAATTAGTATAGATATTGATCATAATTTAGGTTGTTATCATAGAATTATTATACAACTATTATTACAATAGATTTGTTAGAATGTATTATAGAAATTATTCAGCTTAGAATCTTAATAGGAATAAAATTACAGTACGACTGAAAGCTTTTGCCAACCACTGTGCAATACAGCAAAAAAGACACACTTCGAAGGACGCGAATCGAAATCTTTTGCCCCTTTCAATCTACTCCATTTCGATTACATACTACATTTTTCAACAGAGATTCTCACCTTTGAGAAGAATGCTCTACAGATAGAAATTAGGTAAAGACCAAGTCGAAAGATATCGCGAAAGATGTTAGATTCACTGTAGTATAGTTTTGGAATTACGATTATTACACGAAAGAGTAGTGGGGGTTTTCAAACGTTCTCCTCGTCTGTCTGAACTTAAACGGAATAATCTACTGTTCTCACAGCTATGACTCATTATTCTGCCCTTTTTTAACAAATCAAATGTCCTGTCTGCCAATTTTTTTATTTTTCAAATCATTATTAAATGTATTCAAATATTTGGAGCACTTCGTGTTTCTCACATTTTAAGCAAAGTTCTGTCAAGATGCCGTGTTTCTTGTGGATTCTCAGAGATAATCTCACTTACAGTCATTCACAATAGTCTACGTGTATCAAATAATTCAAAACGTATTGTTATAAATATTTATACTTTGTTAGATTCTGTAATCCATTTGCTACTTCCTATAATTTATTATAGGATGTAGCATAAATAAAATGATATCTTATGTACTTTTAAGAGTAATTTTATTCGTGTAATCAATGACATTTCATCCTGTGAAACGTCATCAAAGAGTCCTTCGTATTTGTAATTTTATGTTTTACGATAAATTTTTCACCACTTTTATTACTCTGAAACATATACAAATATTTGATATTTCAAATGTGTATGTACACTTTTGTGATCGACTGTATATCTCGTAGAATCCCAGAAACAATCTGAATCATTTGGCCCAACTATTTCACAAATATGAATTCCCACTCTTTTGGATATTTAGGACAATTAAGCTAACGAGGGCAGAATTAACCCCCCAGGGACGATGCAAATTTTCCTGTTCCATATATCAATTCAATGCCATACGATAATCTTGAAACTTCTACGAATCATGGTTGAATACGAAGTTTGATTACATAAGAATCTATACAATAAATTCGTGCCATAAATTCGGATACATGGAACGGAATTAACATGCGCACCATTTACAGAAATCCTCCCTGAATGGTTCAGCTACGAAGTATGGTATTGGAACTATACTGCTGTTACTTTTACGCCAAAGATAAAAATTATCATTCTCACTCGACAGATCATTCGTACTGCGTACAGTCAGCAACATCATTCCCAAAACACCAAGTCAATTAAATTCGCTCGTTAAGGAGATAAACTCCAATGGCGGCGCGATACGAAAGACATTATCGACAAAATTAGGAAAGAAATATAGGTTATAGGGCGCCACTTTTCGTCCTTGTATAGTAAGAAAATGTTTGATCGAAAGATAGCTCGTTAAATGCTGAAATTCGACGGCTGCCGAGCTATCAATTTTTGCTCCACTTTATAACGTTCGCATCACTATTTATCAAGGTAATCTGATTAAACTACGACCAGATCGCGCTGCGTCGAACCCTTCCCTTTCGAATGAACTATCTTTCGATTAAAAATCTTATATAAGCACGAAAAGTCGCGCCTCGTAACCTGTAAGTATTTTTCTCCGAATTTTGTCGGCAATGTCAACTGCATTTCTTATCACGCGGTCAAGAAGTCACGTGACTGTTCTAGACCCTTAAAACTCATTACCCACCCTACATCGACTCTCTAGCAAAAATTCGCCTCGCAAATCACAGAAAGACACGTCCCGAGGAACCTTTTACCCACTGGAAGCTTTCTAGCTCGGTAATAGTTTTGTTATTCCCAGTTTTAAGAATCTAGAAAGTGCAGACGGAAGTGAAAGAAAACAGCCATCATCCCTACCCCCTTTCAAACTCGAGCATCACACCTACCCTCTTCTACGTGTACATTCTTATTATTTCTGGTTACTTTTGTTCGTTTACTCGCCCCCCTTTTTCTGATAACGAAACACGAGTAAGTGATCTTGAAAATGATTTCAAATATTACTTCGCCGGAGCTCGTGGCCGGAAGTTGTTTGGTTCCGTTGAATTTTGGTATTTTTCACGATCCTTTCTCCGCGAATGTTGACCTATGTGCATAGCACTTTCGTGGAACTACGTGACGCATAGACTGAACGACGTTTCGACATGATTCTGCCACCGATTTCCCTGGTTCCTCTTTAAAATCCGGATCTCAGGCATACGCAACTACCCCTTTCACACTTTGCACGCTTTTATCTCATGTCTGCGTTCACCTGAAAGAAGGCGAGATCCGACGGAAGAAATTTTTATGCTCTAAAGGAAATTTTTTTTTTTTTCTTCTAATTTATTTATTTATGGTCGCATCGAATTATAGAAGCTATTAGCGACCATTTATTTTATACGTTTGTGTACAATGTACGATATCTCTTTACAGTATATGCATTTGATTACGACTAGAGTAAATTATCGCAAATTAATAAGTATTTCACCTTGGAAACACATCAATTATAGCTTTTCCATGAGATTGGTTTGTTCCAAAAAATTCATTATATTCTTTTCGTATTTGTTGTCGTTTAAACTAATTTTATCTTTCAATGATTTGCCAATAATTGATCTATAAACTTTTATTCTATTTGTTTTTAGTTTTTATTTTATATGAAAACTTTCTAGTTGGTTTCCAATTATTTCCAATTTTATGTTACCGTATTTTATCCATCTTCGGATGGACTGTTTTTAATTGGATTGATTTTTTACATTAAATTTTTTAGGTTCACTTTGTTATATTTCTATTTGTTAACCTTTTCAGAGAAACTCGTAAATGTTAATATTTTATATTCATTTTTTGACTGGCAATATTTGGTTTCATCAGTACGTTGGTATCGCGTGACCAATAATTTCCCTATAATTTTCGTGTAAAGTAACAACGTTATACGAAACTCGATTACCTCGTTAATTAAAAGCATGGAATTAATTTCGTAACATCCATTGGATAATATTTAATTGTGTAACAAATAGAAGAATACTTTTTTATAAACTATTAGCTACGTTACTCGCCTTTCGAAATGTTTCTCCTATTGATAAAATGAATTTTTTCAAGAACCTATACCTGTATTATAACAGTTTTCGAGCCTTGATTTAAATACACGTGAAATAAGAATCTCTGTTATAAATCTTTCTCCTATCAGTAAAATCGATTAAAGAAAAAAGGAAAGACCATTTAGGTAGCGATCAGATGGATACCAATACTATTAATCATGTTCAACCAATTCGATACCAAAGTACTGAATAGGACGTATCGATACGTATCGAAATTTAGAAATACTAGTTGGTATCACCTTTTAATACCGATAATGTTTTTAAAGTGATTCCAAATCAATGCTGCATCGAATCAGAGCTTTGTGATACCTCACGAAGGTATCGATGCCTGTTTCACGCTTTATGAATGTATCAATACCCATTTGAAATCTAACGAAATCATCGATACTATGATTCGTATTCTCCGTGATTGTCTTTTGTTTTTGGGTATCGGTATCTTCGTAAAAGTATCAAACATGTATCGATACATTTGCATAAATATCGATGAGGTATCGATTCGTTTTGATACTTACGTGTTTGATATGTATCGATACTGGATCGAACCTTACAAATTGGTATTGATAGAATCGATACCGATATCGGTTCGAACGCTACATTTCGGGAATAAAAAAATATCTTCCACGTATTGTGAGAAAACGTATTACGAATTCTCGTCTTCCGAAAGTGCGAACGACATCCAGGAAAAGAAAAGTTCCACGAATCTTCCTTCAAGAACCGCATTTAGCACCCCCACCCCATAGGAGAGAACCAAAGCCACGAAATATCGTACTTTACTCTCGAATCTCGTGAGAACATCGTCGCTAGACATCGTCTCTATCTCTCTCTCTTTCTCTCTCTCTCTCTCGCTCTCTCTCTCTCTCTCTCTCTCTCTCTCTTTCATGCATCGACCTATCTTGTCTTTTTATTCCTTAAGCATTCTCGCGAAAGAAAGAACACTTCCGCTCTCCGTCTTATTCCGACCGTCTTCCCTGATTTTCTCATTTTTCTTTCTCTCTTTAATGATCGTTTTTATGTTTCCCTTACTTGTATTCTTTCGTTGTATTCGCGCGTGTTACTTTTGTAAGCCCCGAGGGTGCGTTCTATATCTTGAATATTCCGTTCCTCCTTTTTAGTCGATTTCTTTGTGACCACCACTTTGTTTTCTTTTTCTTCGCGCATGTATCTAGTGTCTAGTAGTAATACTTAGGATTAAACTAATTTAATAAACTTCTTTTTCATCGAACTAGCTTTATTAATCCGACGATCGTCGAGGAATTCATTCTGATTCAATTTTTCAATTATTCAACTTCTCTTTTAGCAAACTTCGATTCGTTATTTTTCACCACGGAGATTATTCGGAATAGCTCTTTGGGATTATTCGAATTCAGTTCATCGACAGAATTTTAGTAGACGTGTAATTATGAATTCTCTTTTTGTTGTTGCTTTTTTTTTTAATACCAGAATTTCAAGTCTGTTTTGGGTAAAATGAAAAATCATGAAGTAATCCTCGAACGATCGAAAGAAAACGTATTAATCAAAGGTTTTTCTTAATCAGTTTTTACAGGTAGCTTCTATGTAGCGGTGTGTTATTAACCACGCACAATTATTTCGAATACGTTCGATCTAACAATTTACTGTGTATCATAATCACTTTCGAGATTACTTTCCTCGCCATCATGCTGCATTTCAGATTCCACTATTCGCGTTGGTGTAATGATTTACAAAAATATCAGACGAGAAGAGAAACATATAAATACAGAAAGTAATCACGAAGTTGGATGCAGGGTGGCTTGCGTTTTCCATCTATCTTTCGAATAAAAAACTACCCATTATTTTTTGCCGTTATTTCGTGTACCGTAAATATACAATGGTTGAAAAAGTATTCATAAACCAGAGACTTACATTTAGATTCTACTGATAACATTTTTTTATCAGCAGTAACAAATGGAAACGTTGATTCATTTTCAATACGTCTTCATTGCAAAGTAATTTTAATGCAAAGTATTTTTAGTTGAAACAAAAAGATGATCATTGTTAATATTTCGTAATCATCATTGGTAATGAAAATTATATGTTCAAAATCAGCACTACATGAACCATATATTAAAATTGATATTTACTAACCATTTTTCTGAAAAAAGCTATATGATAAAATTAATTTTCATGTTCATACGTAGAGTATTCTAATATTCTAATATTCTAATATTCTAATATTCTAATATTCTAATATTCGAATATTCTTATATTCTTATATTTTCACATTATAATATTGTAATATTGTAATATTCTAATATTCGAATATACTTATATTCTTATATTTTCACAATATCATATTGTAATATTGTAATATTGCAATAATTTTAATATTCTAATATTTTAATACACTAACATTCTAATATTCTAATACTCAAATATTATCATATTCTTATATTCTAATGTTCTAATGTTCTAACATTTTAATATTCCAATATTCTAATATTAATCGAAACTACTGTTTTCTTTAATTTAATGCTCCCCAACGTTAAGTTCTATTTTTACACTTTTATACAAGCTGAATTGAACGAATAATTTTCGCAGATTCTAACAGATGTAGCAATAATAATAGTTAAAATAGATGAAGTTCTCCGGTTAGCGAATAGCTGACAGGCAATTCAGTTTCAATCGACGAATTCAATGTCTAATATTAAATCTTTCAGGATGCATTAATTCCACGAAGAACCCACAAAACGCAGGCCGCCCACGTTTCCCACTAACGAATTACCTCCTTATGCTTTCAGTATTCACCATTCGATATTAATCAAATGATCGATCGCCTACTTCATCTCCATCCAGTCCGAGTCGAGGACCTCTGATTAAATTTACGCCTCACAGATTTCTACAGTGCCATTTCGAAAATTTTACTCTTTCAAAGTGCTTGCAATCAGTTTTTATATGAAACCTGGACCGAAGTTTATTTTCCATATTCCACGTAAACCGATGTTCATTCCATCTATAATAATTTGAACCTCTTTGCGTTCGAAATAAAAAGATTAGAGTTAATTTTTGGAAGTCCTCGACTGAGGGTAATGTATAGAGTAATTCAAAATTGTACGTGGATATTTCTAGGGGAAAATCTAGGGGAGAAAAATGTTGGAGGAAAAATGTCCCATAAACATGGGTTCTTTAAGTATCGCCTTTATTTTAGATTAATCTGCGTTTATGCAACATTTTTCTTTCTTCGGTGTTATTTTAGATTTTTCTCCGAATTATTAACGTACAATTAAGAATTACTCTTTTGTATACAGGCTGAGTCAAAAAACTACGATTTTTCGTGTCTGCTAAAATCTAGCAATTATTCAACATCGAATAATTACTGACTATTTAAACTTTTTGTGCATACTGTTGTTTTTATTTTTGGCCCAGTCTGTATAAAAGAGAACCATTAAAGTATGCAAGGTATTTCTTAATACGTGAGAAGGTTTACAGAAATACTGAATTTTTGTAATTTAAAAAATACTTCCTCTTACATTTTCAAGTACTTAAAAAGAATTCTGATACTCCTGTTGTAAATTAAACTTATATTAGCATAATTAAACTCCTAAATTCTAGATATAATGACTCTAAATTAACCCTTCGTAGGCAAAAATAGATACACTGAATCATTTGTAAGGGAACCTAATCTTTTGCTGCTCTACGCTTTCAAAAAATTTGAAAAAATTCTGAGACACTTATCAAATGCTCTAATATATTATACGATCGTTCGCAAAGTCAAATGTTTGAATTTTTTTCAATAAATATGAACATTTAAAAGAATGTCCAATGAAGATACAATATTGCCTACGAGGGAGTTAAGTTTGTGGTTGTAAGACAAAACGACCCAAGTCACGTTTTCAAAAAGATCGAGTTTATACATTAATCGATCTCTAAACTCTAGAGCATAGAATCTACAGTTGGCAACAAAAGGATAGGTTCAGTAATTTTTATTTATTTAATGCATCTTAGCATTCATAGAATTTTCTGACTTTGTTTCGGAAGCTATATTTACACCGTAATTATTATATTCGTCGACAAAAATAATTTCTCCGTAGTTTTTATGGTTCTACCAGAGAATGTTATAAATGCGGACATTTTTAACGCGACAAAACGATAAATTTGTGTGAAATAATTCGATAAATATTTATGTTAACATTTATTCCTTTCATTTTAATAGTGTGTACATTTATCATGACGTTCAATTAACTCACAAATTCGATTCGAAATGTTCGTATAATTTTTGAATAATATTTTGGTCAATGTCTGCCCAACTGTCTTCAATCGCAAATTTTTAATTCGTCTTCTGTTGAAGACTGTCGATTATTTTCGTATCCACTTCCGTCACAAAGTGTATGCGTTTATCAGAAAAAAAAGTGTGCGAAAATAAATTTCTTATGCTCAAAAAATGGATGCGATACTTAGGACTGAAGTTGAAAATTTTAAGTGGCAATGCCTGGAAAGTGAAAACTCGTTACTTCAAGTGGCGAGCATGTAAATAAGGAAAATATCATCACGCCACATTTAATTTCATTTACGTTTCTAGGTAACGGATAGCAACGATGTCTATAGTTTCTCGATTTATGAAAAATGTACTTTGAAATGGCATATCACAGAAGCACATAGAAACGCGATCTACAATTGTACAATTGATTGAATTTAAAAGAGCGTCCCCCTATTTACTTGCCACTGTATGTCGTTTTACCTTCCAACCACAGAATCAAACTCCGTTGTCACCCTTATTTGCTCAAATATTAATATTGTTATTCTCCCTAAAAATCTCTCCGAAATGAATCCCTTTTGCAAGCACACGTACAAGTCGAGCACCTTTTTTCATCCAAACCTGCATAATAACCTCTTACGTACGAAGAGACACCTTGTACAGAGCGAAACTATTTTCGAAATTCTAACGCACCAAACGCTTGACTTGAATGCCATTTACGCTGTGCACTCTTTTCTCTTGTCTGTTCTATGTGTTCTTTTCTTTACGCCACATTCGACAACCACCTTCTTCGCCAACCACCAACCAACCACTATAAAATACATCAACCATTCGAAACCAAAAATAAAAAAAAAAAAACTGAAACAAAAATCACAAAAAAAAAAATCTTACAATACTCTACGATTCGATCATCGAATCTTCTTGCACATTGGACTATGTGTGTGTTCGACCGACCAACTATAAACAAAAAAAAAAAAATGCAAAATTATACATCTCCGCCTCTCTCTATCTCTTCTCTTCGGCCGCATTGATGCTGCTCTCACATTGTTGGTTACTTCTGTCCTTTTACTTACGTCCACGCTCTCACCATCGGTAAAACGACCATGGTCACCATGGCCGCCATGGTAACCCGACGGTCTGGTCCGAATACGACCCCACCTACCATCGCGTACGGTGAGTTGTTTTCTGTTGAAAGTGCGTATAGATCTCGATCGTGGAGGATCTAGAGACTCCAGAAGACCGTTATCTCGTAGATCCGCTACGGGGAAGCCCGTAGAATTTACGAATTTATATGTACTCCTTTTATTCCTGAACTAATCGTTAATGACAAACGATTCGTAGAAGTTCGCAGAAATTAGTGGAGAAATTTTAAGTAATAATAATTCAAACCGTCGAGCGCCATTTAATTATTTAAAAAAAAAAAAAGGAATGATTGTGAACTATTTTTTCTTTTATGCGTAATTACAAATTTGTAGTTGCGTTAATTAGCAAAGGGATAATCGCGAGATTGGTTTTCTTGCTCTGATCCTCCATGAAACGACCACGCAATGAAATAGGAACACGTCCAGTACCCAATGGTGTCACCGTCGAGACCGACTCCAAGGATCAATTTTTTCGGGTTAGCTAATTTAATCAGGAGTCCCTCGACGGAATCACGTGCCATTGGGTTCGTGAAGCTTCCTAATGTTGATAAGCGAATCCACGTGGGGCATCGATGAATTCGAAGCACATAGGCGTCGCAGACGGGAAACGAGAAAAGTCGTGCGGGAAAAACATTTTGGGGGGGGGGGGGGGAAGTGGCGGCGGCGCCTATGCGTCGAAAGACACGGAGATCCATCTAACATATTTGCTGCGAAGGACCTGTATTCAAAACGATCATCACTCACTGATACTCCACCCTTCGAGCTGACTTTGCAAGAATTATAATTTCAATAAAATCGAACGAATTTTGTTTAACATTTTTCTAACGTAGTTGACGCGCGTCATTTTGGAGTTTGCAATTCAAGAGTGTTTTGTTCGGCTCGAAGAGTGAACGCCTGTTAGAAATGCTTTTAAAACAGTGATATAGAGCACTAGTGGCCCTGTACAATGTGTTTTGAGCACAGATCTGCTTGAGATCGAACGGTTTTCATCCGCGATTCGTCTCGTTTCTGTTCGCTTGACCGGGTCGTGCATCATCCTTTGAAATCCCGTCGATTCTCCCCAACGGGCGATGGATCTCCGTCTCTGGGACTCGGTGCCAAACTCAAACACCCTATGATAAATGTTAGCTCGGTAGTAAGCTGTCGCAATGGCGTCAAAAGCATCCAAAAAGGTGTAAAAGAACACCGTATATCGCTTCAGAAATAAATTCCTCTGTTAATAAAAGTTTCGAAACGGACGCTTGAAATGTTGTTTAAAAACGGTACACACGCTTTGTCAATTGAAATCTTCGCAAAACCAAGAGGAAATTTTCTTACCGTTTAACGCTAGATTTACGGACAATGATCGTATAATTTAACAGGTTGCTGGTAAAATAGGCAATATTTTAGTGCCATTGACTAACTGCAGGATAGACCACTCATTTATAGGAAACATCGTTACGTGCGTACCTGGTCAGACTTGGACCTATGTTGTAAAAAAGAATCGTACAAAAATCTACGAAATCGAATGATTTCAGTGTTACAAAATAAAGGGGGATCTACTCGTTATTTATATTCAGAAAAAAGTGATACCTTTGATTAGTTATGTATATGTTTTAATTACCAAAGATAGCGTTTCATAATTTCGTCCAAGTGAACGTGTATTCATTTAATTTAAAATTGGATATTTGTTGTAATATTTGTTTAATTTACGACGGTATTGGTTAACAAGAAATAGGTTGATTTCACATGTGACGCTCTTTAATGTAAATATAAAATTCAGCCTTTATCCCAGAAATGTTCGAAATGTCTTATAATTTTGTGCAGCACTATACATAATATGCATTAGTATTGATTTAAATTTTTGAAAACAATCATGTTGGAAACAATTGATTATCACGATATTTAGTTACAATTCTCATACTTTTAACAGCATTGTTGTCTTATTCTACACTAAACTAATAATATCGCATGTGAATAGTCTATCCTATGATTCGTCGATGGTATTACAGGGTAAGGCAAGAAAGGATGTAGAATTGGAATAATTATTCGTGTCATTACATCGATCGTAACGCACAAGAAAATATATCGTACTTAAAAATGATACTTATAATTCCCGCAACTTTAAATCGTGAAATCCGAAATCCGTGAATCTAGCGTTGATCGTGATTACGAGAAGCGGCGATTATTTGTTAAAGATTTGGAAGTTAACGAAGTATCGCGTACGATTAGAAGGTAATCCCATTGCGACAGTACTACGAGTGCGTAATCATGCGCTGACACGTAAATGTCTAGAGAGCAAAGGCTTGATCTGTTGTATAAATTAGTAGTGACGTACGTCGTTGTATGTGCCGCATCGTCCTTCTCAGTGAAAGCCGCAGGATGCAAAGGATGATCGATAAGTGTCTGCTCCCTCAGTCAGAGACCCCAAATCTCTTTGCCGCGCGCTCTTCTCCTCGGAAGAATGCCTCAGACGTCGCATAAACCAAAAAACCATCGATTACGATGCTCCCTATACAGAGAGATCGTTCTTTCAAAGCTGTGTTCTAATCTCTTCGATTCTTTCTCACCCCTGCTTTCAGTATTTTCTTTCCTGCGTACGACGAATATACATACGCGACTCTTATTCAGGATCGCTTTTACGTTTCGTGTCGATGGGCAAGTTGAAGCTTTTTATTATTTTACGGTACAAAACCATTAATTTTAAAGTAAAGTAGTAACGTAAAAGTATTGCGTTAATTATCGAAAAACTTCTATAGTTGTAACATGTATTCATTCCATTCTTATTGAACGTTCTTAAAATTATTTACTTGTAATTTTCAAAATAAGTTTAATCAATTAGGTTTGTGTTATTTTGATGGATCATCTTGTTCCATCTTTTTATAATGGCTGAAGAAGGATTCCTTTCACGTGGAATTTCTATAATTTCAAAAACATTCTGAGAAAACGGAACGAGTATATGTTGCAACCGAATAAATTGAAAAAATTGTCTTTTCTTAAATTTCTCTAACGTAGCCGACTTTTAATTAACGTGTAAATGTTAGCGTGTTCAATTTGCGCATGGAGACCAACGTGAAAAATACACCGAAACCTATAAGTCAAATAGTCGACGTAAAAGAGAAAGACTTTGTGTTATTTTTTTTTTATCGGGTCGGATTTGTGCAAATGTTCGCGAAACGAGTGACAAAAATTCTCGATTCACGCTGACGTTTCGTGGCACGCTTTTACGCGGAAATGGCATCGCAGGATATTCCAGAAATGTTTTCTTCCTGCCATCTCAGCAGAACGTTCGCAAAAAGCTTTTCCATGCAGCGCAACCGCGCGATTGCGGATTACGAGAAATTAAAACACGACGCTGTTGGCCTGAAATTGAACTTGTTCACTGTTCAAACTGAAATACCACGGGATTTGTAGCCGCGATTTTATTAAACGAGATGCGCGCAGATAAAGTTTGCAGAAAGAATTTCGACAAAAAGAAAGAAACAATTTGGAAATTAATTTCTTTTGTTTTCTATGCCATTTTCGATCATTCGAAGTAGAGTCAGTAGAATCTCCTAATTCGCCAAATCTCTCATCAAGCAAGAACGAGTTTGTTGTTTTTAAATTAAAATTACCCGATTTGCTGTAGCGTCACAAGCCCTGACATCCGCAAATTTAACTCGCGAATGCTTAGGAAAGCGGAAACCCAACGACACAACCGGAACGATATTTTCACGTATGTCGACTCATGTGAAATGTTTCTTTTCATAGAACGAACAAAGCTAAATCTTAGATCCCGAAAAGTATTACTAATATACGTACATCTCACTCGACTCGTTCCTTTCGATCTCCTGTTGCAAGCGGGAAATTCTTTTTTCAAAGAAAGCAAAATCATATAAAGCACAACAGTACCGGGCAAAAAAATATAGCTTTTTATTTTTGCCAGCATAAATTTATTTAAAGCCATTCGGTCTGGATAAAATGTATGTTTGTGTAATTGTAATATGTTTATGGGACAGTTGCGACTTTATAAAAGTCACATTTATTTATTTGCATCGTTATTTACGAACGATTTCAAATTTTCTATGACTGATGGTTTTCCGCCTTTTGTAATTTTACTTACGATTTTCGTATTAGTTTTGCCAAAAGTATAAATGTCATTGTACATTTCTTTTAATTTCTTGTTTTTTCTTGCAGTTTATTATATCCTTTGTTTCAAATTGATTCGTAAAATTCAACAAATCTAATGCGACAAAAACATACATTGTTGTTTTTATTATTCCCATTGATTATTTTACTTGTTTAAATCGTCGTATATATCGTGTAAACGATTCGTCCGAATCCATTACGCTTTAGAGAAATTATATATAGGAAAAACTAAAAGGCTACTACATCTTTTTGGACGGTACTGTATAATTGAAACAAAAGTCCTACAATTTTATTTATCGAAGACTTACGATATAGATCATTAGAAGAACACAACAGTAACATAAATTTTAGTTTCTTCCCTTCTCGGTATCTTAGAGTAAAGATTACAACAATTACGCAGCATTCGTGTTACCAATTTTAAAAGTTTTATAATCGGTCAAAGAATATGGAACAGTTATTCAATATTTCTTGTTTGGTGCTATTTGATAGAAGCAGTTAATTATTTGATAAATATAGACACTGTAACTTAACGTTGAAAGGAAACCTCCATTTAATATTGACGCGAACACAAGATGGCCGACCTTCAGGCCATTCGATGCCATATTTAGCCGATTATCCGTAGACTGCTTCTTAACCCGTAACTATGCGCGTAGAATTTTACAAACGATTGCATTCCAATCTTCTTAACCTTAATACCACATTCTTAACCCTTTCAGTGCTGCCTATAGGCGCTCAAAAAATTCGTGCCTGACTGAATTCTTGATACATTTCTTCGACTAACAAAACAAGCTTTTTCCATCCGAATAATACGAAAGGATCGTAAGAAGAAAATGAATTGAACGCAATGCAATCCCATATCCTTACGATTTCTTCTCATATACTTCGAATAAAATCTGCCGTAGCGAAAAGGTTAATAATAGAAAGGCATCTTTGCAATCGTCGCGGATAATAAACATTAATTCAATTTAACAAACAAAATCACCCGAGAAATGATTAACCAACTGAAATTCCGCTGGAACCGGATGTAGAAATAGAATTCCACTCTCGGCTTGAAATTCTAACACATGGATACGGGTTAAAGACTAGAAATAATCGCGCATAAAAATGCAAACGAACACGCAAAATATATATATACACACACGGTATACGGACACACGTTTGTGAAAAAAAAAAAAAAAAAGAAAGAAAAGAGAAAAAAATGCGAACGTGAAAGTAGGCAAGTAGCGACGAATATACGAAACGGCGACTGGTAAAAGCACCCGTAATGACCGATGGTGTGCACGTTTACTCGCGCTCAGCTTGCATGTGCATGTGTTGACCTCTTTTCTCTTGCATTGGCCGTGTTTTTTTGCATAACACAAGAAACCTGTGGTTATGCAGCCCATTGGCCTGCACGGTGTCGGCATTATTTATTATGTAATGTATTACGCACGTATATCGCACACCGGCTTCCGTTTTTCGGCACGTGCACGCGCGCGCGCGCGCGCGCGTACGTAGCTGCGTGTATTTATTATATGCAATGAGCTTGTGCTATTATCCTCGTGCACTCTCTTTCTATTTTTACGTATAAATATATATACACATATATATGAATTACATTTGAGTATACGGTTGATTACGACCCGAAGATTTTTCCTTATTGTTCTTTTTTCTTTTTCGTTCTTTTCTTTTTTGTCAGGTAGTTAACATTGAAACTATCGTAATGGTAAAAATGACACGTTGGTAATTATTTTATAAAAGTTGTATCAATTTGCACTGACTAATTTTTGCAAATTTGCCGTGTTTTTTTTTTTAATAAAGAGAATAGATAGACAGATTCGTTTGCATTGCGTTATATATTTTTTTAAATATCCGGCGTGTTAATTTCTTTGATACAAATAAATACGCTTTAAACATTGTCGGTAGTTCCTATTGTTAAAATTCCGGTTTTAACCATTTGCCTTTAAACCACGAATCACACTTGCGAATTATAGACAAGACAAAACAAGTGTAGCAAAATTTAATTTTCCACTTTCAGCTGCCTTTGGAATTTTTCTAATTAGTATAGCAAATACAAATAGTGTACAATATTTTAATACTTCGTGTCTGGCAGAGTGTTGAAGCAGGTAATAGCTTTTGCTAACACCTGCACTAAAAAATTCGTAGAGCAAAGGGTTAAGTCGGAAGATGCAGAAATACACTGTAAATTTGAAGTTTAGAAAACGTGTATGGTAAGCGTAGGTAATATGGAACTTTGTAAAATTTAGATAATTAAATAGCGTATTTTAATAGCAACCGTGTATACAAGTTCCTTATGAACAATAATGAAACAAATTGACAATTAAACGTCAGTAGAATATTCGTTATTGAAACACAAACGTTTTTCTGTTTTGAGATACGCAAAAATTTCTGAAAGCCAAGTGAAATAGTTAAATAATTTAGTGGAGGTAAACTGTATCGAAAAAATATGCAGTACCTAAAAGATATTTGATTTAACAAATATCCATTTTTCATGATAAATATAAAGTTTCTTTTACTTTTCTTTATAAACTTTCTAGGTGTTCCATATTAGATCTCACTTTTTCGAACCGCCGAATTTTTCTTTTGTTAGCTTTTTACTATAATATCGAATCATCCAAATTGTTTCGCGCTTAACAATTCATATATGATTCGGTAATAGTTTCTTCGTCCAAACGCGTTAATGCTATCGAGGAAGATAAATTTCTTTACTTTCGGCAAGCTTTCAAAATCAGCTGTTCCGTATTACCAACGTTTACACTGAACACAAACGAGCGAATCGCTCGAGGGAAATTCGCGTGTATCGCGGCGAGTCGCGTGTGCGCACGCGCACAAGCGATTCACTCCGAAGCGCGAAAAATTTGAAACGAAGAACGCGCGGGCTTCGGTATAATACCTTTTGGTTCCTTCTTTGTTTGTTTTTTTTTTTTTTTTTTTTTTTTACATTCGTATGCAGTTCAGTGAATTTCTATGTTGAACATTCGGTTCATTTCGTTTGTTATTCAGTTCGCTGAACAGAGAATAGGAAATGTATCCGTGAAGGAGAAACAGTAATTGTGGCGATTTAATAATGAACCGTGGACGGGTTTTGTGTAACGAGTTAACGTTTCCTGCGAATTCGGGTGACAAATTTTATTGTACAAATGATCTCCTCCCGGTAACATAGAGTTGAACGAAATGAAAGTTCGAAATTTGGTACATCGAGACTAATATGCACTCGCTCGTCGCGTGCACCGAGTTTTTTTGGCTGTAGTTTGCCATTGTTGTTTGCCGTGAGACCCGAGAATAACGAGTGACTTTTTTTTTTTTTTAAATAACATAATCACCGGGTAAGCTGTGGTATGAATAATGTAGTGACGCCGAATTCGAATTGCTTTGCGACGTGAGTCGCCAAGTAAATTCGTGATCGAAATCTCGCGAAGGCAATACCCATCATTTTTATCATTACCTACATTTGAAGCTTCGTTTAAGATCGCTAATTGTGGATTTTGTTTCAAGCAGCTGTATTATTCATAGATAACGTATAACTAGCATCATCTGTTCTAATCGAAAGACAACGCTGTTGCGAGTAATTAGGCAAGATCGCTAGTTACATCATGCAGATACTCACTAAACCCCTAGTAAACTTAGCGCCAGACATTCATTCTCGCATATCTGCCTTCGCGACTTTGTCGATCACAAAAAGAAAATGGTTTTTATTAAGAAGGTAGATTATTCTAACTGGGTTATCCTCACTTTTCTAGGTGCAGCAGCCAATCTACGCAAGGAGGTTATCAGAAACAAAATCAGAGCTATTGGCAAGATGGCGCGTGTCTTCTCCGTCCTGAGGTCGGTATCAATTTTATATTTCGAAACGAATAGCGTGAACGTAATGACACAAATTCATTCGCAACTACCTAAACGAATATGCCAAGGATATATTAATAGAATCCCGAATATGCTAATCGAATCAAAGATAGGAATTTCATCAAATCTACCCAAACGAACAAAATTTCAAAAATACACTAGTAAAATACAGAATATCCTAAACGAAGCGCAAATGGAAATTTAATCAAATATATCTATAAACGAAAGCCCCAGAACTATCGAATATCCTAATGGAATGAACGATAGGAATTTAATCAAATCTACCTAAATGAACAAACTAAAAATACACCAATAAAATAGAAAATATCCTAATCAAAACGAAAAATAGGAATTTAATCAGATCTACCTAAATGATCATATTAGAAACGCCTCAATATCAAATTATGAAGAGGAATTTGGCCAAATCTCTTTAACGAATCTGCAAACAAAAATATTGTTAAAATGCCAAGTACCCTAATCGAATCAAAGACGGGAATTTAATCAAATCTATTTAAGTGAACTCATAACGAGATCGTAATTAAATACCAACTATCTCAACCAAATCGAAGGCAGAAGTTTAACTAAGCCTACCTAATGAATGTATAAAAAAAGTATATTAATAAAATACCAAGTATCCTAATCAAATTATAGACAGGAATTTAATTAAATCTATTTGACTAAACAATATCTTAATAAAAAATGAGAAGCAAACAAAATGATATTACTGACGGAGACTTCGCCAGAAATCATCCGAGAAATCCCTATACGAGCTATAGATCTCGCGGAATCGCGCTTATAATTCAGCAAATAGTAGAAGTTGCGCGTGAACGGAAGTTCCGGGGCGAAGAACACGATGGAAACGGCGTTCTATCAGTGCGAGCCGCAAACCGATCGTAATTGACTGGGCCGGCGGAACAATTATGCTTCGATTGCGCCGATAGAATTCATTAATGGAAACGTTGTCGTGACGCTAGAAAATCGATCGATTCACGGTCGATCGGCGATCGCGCTTGAAAAAGAACGCGCGTGCGTTTCGCGAGAATAATCTCGCATTCGTTTCGCCGGGGATCGTTGTTAATCGGCTTTGCCCGGCAGGCAGGAGCCGAAAATCGAAAATCGAAACTGCTCAACGATGAAAAATCCTCCGTTCCGTTTGAGCTTGGATCTTTTTCGCTTGGAAAATATCCTAGTTAAACGGTCTGCGCGAATTCGTATGCGGTTTAATCCGGGGTAATTAATGTGGCGAATCGAAAGGCGAATTACTATTTTTCCCTCCCTTTTGGGTTGCTTGATAAGGTTGGCTTATTGCTTTGGCTTGATTGGGATTTTCAGAGAGGAGAGCGAGAGCGTGCTACAACTGAAGGGACTTACACCCACTGGAGCTTTGCCTCTTGGTGCGTTATCTGGTGGTAAAACGTCTTTAAAAAACGGTAAGTCTCGTTACAACACAATTACACGCGACGAGAAAATATGCTTTAATGCCTAGTTTAACACTAAAACTATCAATGAATAAAGTATACTCATTTGTATGAAAGAAATAAAAGTGATGGATACTTCAAAAAAATACATGTAGAAAGTGAAGTGAATTTTTATTTATATCTTGTATAGAAAACCATGAATTCTCAAAAATTCATCACTGCAAGTTTATATAATTTTGGTATGAAATTAACAACCGGAAATTTTAACCTACTTGGTGGTTCTAGTGTCAAACATGGACTGTATCTTTGTAATAAATTTGCAAGGGAAAAATTAATTTCTTGGCTGTCAACCCTCCTATCGGCACTACCGTAGAACCTTCGTTATATGAATTTATTGGAAGACAAAAGCGTTCATACGAGAGAACTTTTCATATAATAGAACGGCAAGCATTTGGCACTCAATTTGATTTAATAATCAAGACAAAATCAAATAATATGAATACAAATTATACAAAATCAGATAGAAACAATATTTTTTAATCGCCTGTCTTTTTTGTAATAAAATAAAAAATATCGAACTTATGGATCCCAAATTTGTTTGGCATCCGCATCGCATAATTTCTTCAATACGAGCAAGTCCTGCAGTATTGATCTGCAGTATCACCTTCCGAGCCTCAAACCATCTGTTATTTGCATTTGCTTTACATAGTTTTCAATATCACGTTTCTGCATCTTTGTATCGCCGATAGCTGATAGCAGATTTTACAGTACCATACTTTTCTACTGTGTCTGTTGCAGATTTCCTATTTTCGATTTTTTTTTAAATGTATCACATTTTTCTCTAATTGACAAAACTATGCGTTTCCGTCTGCACTAGGAATACAGTTTATATAACAGAACTTTCAAGTAATAAAGCGTTCATATAATCGAAAGTTCATATAACGAGAGTTCATGTAATGGAGGTTCTACTGTATGTAATGCAACCATAACGCAAAAAATCGCGAAGAATTAGCGTCTTTAAAAGTGAATCATGGGCCCAAAATGTTTTGCAAACTTTGTCTTATTGTACCTGTCAAATTTCCTTCTTTCTTTCAGATTTTTATTTCCATATGTTACCCAATTTTTCATTCTAGTTCTTTCCCTGTAACTGATAGTATGATTGCGCGAATGGTTGTTTGCAGCTCTCCAAGGTTTCTCACCGAACCACAAAATCACTTCGTTCGCCGAAGCAAAGGGTCTGGACGCTATAAACGAAAGGATGCCGCCAAGAAAGGACGCCCCGCCGACGCCGGTAAACGAGGAGAAGCCCGTAATAAAGACCCCGGCTCCTGCGGGAGACAAGCGAGACCACAACACACCGCAACCGCAATCGTGAGCCTCACACTCGTCCAATCAAGGTACACATCACACCCACGTGGATGATCCTGACAAGGGGAGAGCGTTACAACTCTCCCTCTATTTTTATCTTTGCTCCGTTTAGATCAGGATCCTCGGTCTTACGCGTCGATCCTGTCGATCCTGTCTGCACGTCACAGGTCAGGGGCGGATTTGGTTGAAGCTGTTGGTTGCGAACCGAGTACTCGGGTACTTAACGGGATATTCGGGTGAACAAAAATTGCCCGGATACTCGGGTGCTGATTTAAATCGATAAAACACACGAGTCGATGAGACGGCCATGCATTTCAATGAAAGAGGCTAATTTTCTCTTGTTTCGATCGTTTGCAATTAACATTAGGAATAAAAAGAAAGTGGCGCTCGGCTCTTGGATCTAAATTCATTGGTATCTTTTTGGTTTTTTATTACCCGAGTATCCGATGGGTACTTGGTTCAAAATAATAGCCCTAGAGTTAATAGAGTGAAGGCCTCTCATGGTAAATCTCTTTTAGCCCCCACCTCTTCACATATAAAAAGAAAAGTAGAAAATAGGGGGTTTAATTGATTTTTTTCTCTTCCTTTAACCCATTTGTATCGCGAAGAGGGATATTTCGCGACTAATGTCTGATCTGTATCATCAAATGCAATCACTCAGAAGAGAAACAGTTTCTCAATTCGATGTTTGTAATGTACCACTGCGTATAGATCATTTCAAAAGATATCATACAATATAAAAGTTACGATTCCTACGAAGAATTTTATATTTATTTAATCGTATTTACTCCGATGATCGAATTATTGTCGTTACAGAAGGACAGGTAATATAATTTGTGCCGCGATGCAAATGGGTTTATATTTAGAATAAAGACTGTAATAGAATAATAGCTTATGAAAGAAAATAAGAGAAGAAGAGGACTAAATTTTATTACTTTCATTAATATATAAATCATGTGTAGGAATACATTGTAGTCGGTAACTGGTAGTATAACTGGCCAGCAGCTGATTCTGTATGAAAAAATAAGTTGAAAACATGGAATAACTTTTTTCCATATGAGGTTTAGTTTTCCAGAAAATCGATCTTTAACCTTTTCGCTACCGTTTTACTATTTAAATATGATACCAATTTTCATTCAGTTTTGTCGAATGTATTTATAACGTTCTAAATATGTGAAATTAGCAATTTTTCAAGACCAATATCTTTTTTATTGTTTTATAACATAACTTATCTCTGTGCGGCACGATTCGGTACAAACAATTATCATAAACTCATAATGAACACCCTTCTCACATTTGTGACGCCGGGCACAGGTAAGAAAATTGGGTCGTAGCTGGTTGGTAGCTGAAGGGTTAGATATTCGCCGGATACGCGTGCACTTGGCTATGTCTCTGCTTAACAGGTCTCGCCAAGGTTGTGTTTATTGTACTGGGTAATCAAGAGCACACAATGAAACATGATATTGGCGTACGATAAATTTAATCGTGAAAGAAATTATTGGAAATGTTGCCCATTCCGCCGAATAAACAATTTTATTCTTCGAGCCAAATTTCTATGAACGCTTTCTAGCGTATTCTGTTGTTTTAATTTATCAAACGCTAAGCTAATTTTTCCTTTCACTTATTCGACACTTGCAATTTCTTTGGAGTATACGATTGATTTAATGTGGCTCGATAAGAGCTCATAATGGCTGGCCAAGATCATAATGGACAATCTATTGTATCACACTCATATTCAACCCTTCTTCGGATTATGGAAGCCGTATAGGCCCCACACAAATTCAAATTCAGCATGTTTCAATGTGTGTTGATATAATTACTCGAAAATTTACTTATTTTTGTGTTGTCTCGTCAAATTTCGAATATTGCTGCGCATTTAGCTCGCACTTGTTAATATGGCGATAAAAGTAAAGAGAAAAGTATATTGTGAACTAAATTTGAAAGTCCGAAGAAGGATTAAATAAATTTTCTCGAACTCCAAGCCTCATATGAAAAAAATGTTATTCTATATTTCTGGTTTATTTTTCCATGCAGAATCAGCCTTTGACCATTTGTACCACCAATTTACGGAACACTATATATTGAATAACGCAACCTCTTTCGTCTCGAATCATTACTTTTCTGTTTGATCAACCCCTTACTATACAAATTCTTTTATTATTAATGTGACGTATGTTATTCATTAACTTTATACAATATTACATGCGAAGCATTCAAATGTTAGATACATGAAATTTTTAATTAGTGATTCTCAATCTTATCAACTAAAAACTAAAAATCAGCTTAAAATTTAACTTTGTTGCAAGTAGAATCTCATTTTATCGAACCAACACCATAATTCGTTTCACGAGTGTGACTCGTTATTGTATGTGAAGGGGTTAAAGAAATGCTGGCGGTCACCAGGTCCGACATCCGCTTAATCCGCCCCTGATACAGGTTCTGCAGGATCCACTGAGATTGATAAACGATTATCATTTCAAAGATACGAATGATAATCGATTGATCAATTGGACCGTGTATTCAAAAGTAGTCAAAGGAGCACGCTTAACATCGTTGATGATGTTAAGTAAAATAAAGAACTCTGTAGTATCTGACGAAGTGTTTTTGAGATTTTCTTTTGTTTGGAAAGAGTAGTTGATCTTAAAGAATGAACAAAAGAAGTTCCACGAGTGATCGTGTATCGAAAACTGTAACGAAACAGCTCGAATTGTACACTGATTAACTCCGTCCACGCACGTTACGCACTATCAGATAACTTTGTTGGGTTGTCCCCTTCACCTGTGTCGCGTTACTTGATTAACACGTTCAGTGTAGCCTGTCGTTACGAAACTCTTCCATCGCGGAAATTTAGTCCTTGGTTTGTAGCAAACCTAAAGGAGAGCGGACAAGTTATAGCATCGTTAGAACGTACTCCGAGTTAATATTACACAGACCGTAAGAATTCGAAAACTTGGAATCCAAGAGTGCGGAATTTAAGAATTTGGAAATTAGTGATTTGGAATTCAAAGACTTGAAAATTTAAAGGTATGGGAATTCAAAAACTTGGAAATTTTATGGCTTCGAAATTTAAAGGCTTTGAAATCTAATAGTATAGGAATTTGAAGATTTGGCAATTTGAAGGCTTGAGAATTTGATGGCTTGGAATTCAAAGACTTGGAAATCCGAAAAGTTTGGAAATTTAAAGGTTCAGAAATTTAACAGCATAGGAATTTAAAAGACTTTAAAATTTAAAAGCTTGAGGATTTGATAGCTTATAGGTCAAAGACTTAGAAATTTGATGACAGTGAAACTTAAAGGCTTTGAATTCAAGGAATTCTTAGGAATTCAAACACTTAGAAATTTAAAGGTTTGAGAATTTGATAGCTTGGAATTCAAAGACTAGAAAATCCAAAAGCTTGGAAATTCGATCAGTTGGAAATTAAAAGGCTTTAAAATCCGAAAGCTTTGAGGACTAAAAGCATTGAAATTCCAAGACATGGAGATTCTCAAATCTTGAAGATTCAAAAACTTAGAAATTCGATGATTTGGGAAACTCAGAAAGATTCAAAAGCTTGAAAATTCGAGGATTTGGCAATTAAAAACTTGGAAATTCGATGGTTTGAAATTCGAGGACGTAGAAATACGAAAGCTTAGAAATTCGGAAATTTGTAAATCCAGAAGCATGGAAATTCAGAAAAGCTCGGTTTATACTTTCCCATTTAAGTGGTCTCGCGAAGGAGACAATAATTCTGCTAAAACTTGGCCCTGGCCGTAGTTCCAGAACTACATCCGCGCTGAACGTGTTAACCTGCCACTTGGCCATTGGGTCACGACTAACATGGAAAGGTGTAGTATTGCAGCTGACACGTGGATTCACAGCTTCGTGTTGTGTGTTGCACGGTTGTCATGGGGAGAACACTTTGTTTGTCGCATTGTTCTTCTTCCTGAACATTGTTCTTCGTTGACGACTATAAGGTATCCTTAGTTGGTATTTCATAAGGAATTTTTAACTCTTTCGTTGCAACGAATAGAGCGATTATATCGAAAAATAATCGAAACGATTTGCTAAAGAATTTTCGAACATTCTATATCAATAATTAATTATTTTAAAAGTCTCGAATTTGTAAGCTTTAATCGTATTCAAAATTCACTGCACATACTATGTTATGTGGCCATAGTATTGAAAGGGTGAATTATAATTCTTGAACTTTTGTACTACAATATTATTTCTAACAGTTTTAATATTCAATTTCAAAAACGAAATTGTAATTGAAAATTCAAATATGTCAATGTTGCAATTAGTAAAAATTACGAGAGGGCGCTTACTCGTTAGAAATACAAATTAGTGTATCAGATGGAGACGGGGCTGCAACGCCCGCTCTTCAAGCTGCAAACTATGCCAAACTTGCTAACATTCATCAAAGTTTGAACGACATTGTCTTCACGGTAACTGTCCCCCGCTCAATGGAATTAGAGACAAAGTAGTTGCGGGTGTTTACTGTCAGACCTCGGGCCACGAAAAACAGGAGACGCTTGACGAACATTAACAGCCGTTAATAGTAGGGCCATTATAGTCGTTGCAACGAAAGGATTAAAAATTAAGTAACCCTTGAAAAATGACACCGTACTAACCAAGCAGAGTTGGGTATTACTCGAATAAAATTTTATTCGATCAACATTTCGAATAAACGTTTCAAATAACATTTTATTCGGATAATCTTCGAAGTGGAAGTATTCGTAGAACATATTTGAAGCTAGAAAATAACCAAAACTACGAGAAACGTAGCAAAATTTTATCTGAAGAATTTATTCAAAATATTCCCAAGAAATTTTATTCGAAAAATTTATTCGAAATGTTATTCGACTAAAATATGCCTAACTGTGTAACAAAATATACCTTTCGCTAAAACAGGCTAATACAAATTGTTTGAAACGATTTCCCTTAATTAACCCTTTAATAGTTGAACATAAAAAACCTGAATAAGAAGTAAAAAGATGAAAAAGATGAAAGAAATTGGGACAAAAATCGTAATCTTTAAGGCATTTTTTGCCATTTTTAATTAGAAGAGATTGAAAGACTGTTAAAGGGTTAAACGAGGTAAATTCAAGGATTTGGCTGGAATAGATGGTTCCCTCGACCGAAATTCACTGCATGCTAAACGTCAAGGCTGCAGAGTACAGAGAGATCGATAGACTCGCACAACTTCGTGCACAGTTGTTTCTCCGTGTTCCCCAAAGGAGATCTTAAACATCGCCGCTTTTCTATCGGATAATCGTTCGTAAAGCCCTTGCTGCGCCCGCTTTGAACTGCTCGTTTGCAGAAATTAGAGGTTCTTTGGGGAACTCAAGCAGCAAACCGCCCTTTCAGTCCCTGCGATCCCATAAACTTTGCTTACAACCAATTGCAAGCCTTCACACATTCGCACCTGTTTGAAAACCGAAGATTTCGGTCACTCTTAGCCATTGCAGTTTCTTTAGATTGTTCAAGAGAATTATATTAGCTGTAGTCGGTTTTAATGTAATTAGTTTTTTGAGATCATTGAAAAATATAGGGTAAGTGGTACCAATCACTGCCACTTTAAGGTCATCCCGTAACTTCATTTGACTATTTTAGAAATTATTTCAGCTAAAAATCGTTCCAGTTTGGAGAATGATATTGTTCAACATTTATTTTATTTGTGATGATCTTTTTGGATTGTGCGGAAAGTCATAGATATCCCAGAATTGGGAGATGTAGTACTCAAAGTGTTGAATAGAACAAACCTGAAATTGCCTAAAATATGAACAAAGCAGAGTCAATCTTGTTCAACTGCAATGATCAAATAAAATCTAAATCTTCGACTTTCACCCTTTAGGGTCTCATTTATACTGACGGTCGAGTACAAGCCGAATTAGAATTCGTTTCCAGAAGGAAATGAAATATTTATTGTAAATTAAAAGAAGTGTGAACAAACAATATACTGTCGTGCCGCCGATGATACTCGAACAAGCTTTCTCCGCGAATTATCAAAGATTCATTAACAACGATTTTTCAATGAACCACGAGGGAAACTTGTTGGCAGTACAACGATAGTATACTGCTTCTTTCATCTCTCAATTTCTTTTATTGGTAACACATTGTGGTGGGACAAATTCAGAGACATACTTATAAATACCAATACGTATCAATTCCCGAATACCCAGATATTGTATCAACCGCGTATTAAAATGATTTGTACGTGGTATGGGTAAAATATGTTTGATATTGTCTCATGCAGTATCGATCCAAAACAATTACATGGTATTCATAGAGATATCAATGAAACAAACGAAAGCGTATACCAGTGATGATCAATCTGCGGCACGCGGGTCGCATATAACTTGATATAATTGAATCTATGAATTAATTTTCGAAAAGATCGAATGAGTTCAGTATAAATAATAAGTATGATAGAAATGATATAATCGATAGTAGGGGATAAAAAGTTGATTATGGCTGGCTTATGTTATTACATGTTTCACGATACAGATTTCGTTTGAATCGTATTCGGGTCGTCATGATTACATTGAAACAGGTATCAAACATAATACGATTGATACGTATCGATACGATGGTTAATTGTTTCAATTCATCTCAAATCGTTTGCAAACGATACGCAAATATCAATGCTAAACATAAACGTATGAAAAGTATCAAACATATTTTAGTCGCATCACTAGTAACATACGTTTCATTTCTTTCTAACTCGGCTCGTGCTCGATCCATCGGTATAAATGGACCCTTACTCTACCAAACGTCACTCTGTACTCTCTAACAACTCACGCGAGTCGTCAACGATGAACAATAACCGCAACCCAATAACCACTCCCACATCGATGTTCACGAAGAACTCGGTCCGCAAAGCATGGTGGAACGAAGACGAGGCCTGCGTTGCACGTTTTTCAGGTGGCAAGGATGGGTGTTAAGGTCCCAGTGCTGTCGCCGCCACCGCCGAAAGATCCAAACCATCGCTCGTCTCTCACCCCCGGTTGTTATCGCCAGCGTGCCATTCGTCGAGTCGAGAAGGTGTCATCGCGAGGTGGAGGAGGATCGGGAAGAACACAGCCAGCAAAGAAGAGGCGGAAGAAATGGAGGAGAAAACGGAGAAACGCGTCAGGGGAACAACGATTGTCGTCGTCGTCGTCGTCGTCGTCGCGTTTGTTGTTCGTGTCTCGGCAGCCGCTGCTGCGACAGATGTCCCGGACGACGATGGAGGTGTTCGACGACGGGTCGCCTGGCTCCGTTCGATTCTAGATCGAAACGGGGAATATTCGCCTCGCGGGAGGAGTTGCGATCCCGTCGCGGCCTCGTCTCTTTTGTCCTCTTCCTTCCTGCAGACGACGACTCTTACGATCTTCTTCTGCCGCTCTCTGATCGCTGGTCACGTTGGATCACGACCTAGAGTGTGGCTTCTAACGCTAAAGCGAATGAGACACGAGGATAGTCTATTTGAAAGGAGGGAAAAAAGGTGCACGATGAAAGATGCGTCGGATCTCCGTGTGTACGCGCGTGTAAGGTGAAAAGGGAATTTAGCTTGGGGAGTATTATAGGAATATCGGGAAGCTATGAGGTATTACGGTATTTGGTTTGAAGCCAGAAGAAGCGTAACATGCGCGTAGACACGAAGAGTGGACAAAAGAGATCACGCGTATCGTGCGTCAGGGTTGACCGATGTTTAGCGAATGTTTGGGAAAGAGGTATATATGTAAAAGTTCGATGGTACTTGATAATTGTGAACCTTCTCGAATCGAAAGACGGGGAAAGAGAGAAAGAGAACGTTTGTAGTTCGATTTCCTGAACGCGAGGCGAATAACGATCGAGGCAAGAGATAAAAGAAAACCACGGACGAGCGGTCTCCGCCAAAGAAAATGAAGTTAAGAAATGAGGTATAAGCCGCTTACAAAAAAAGAGAAAAAACCACTGAAAAATGGCGACGAAAAGAGTAAGAAAGGAGAAGTTGAAGTAAAATAATAAAAGAAATGAAAATTTAAAGGCAGCTGGCCTGTCGGTACGGCGGAGCTTCCGGTTTTAGGATTCACTAGGTTCTTAAGGAGTCCGCCCTGGGTGATGCACGGGCATCCCCCCGCGCAAAAAAATATGGGGGCGGGGTTACTTAAATCTTAAGTCGAACTAAGCTTTAGGATTAAGTCGTAAGTTATATCGGAGAATTTATTTAATATACGCATATATATTATAAATATATTATTAATTAATTAATATTATGATTATTACTATGATTATTATGAATTATTATTACTATGGTTATTATTACTAATTATTACGATGATCATCATTACTATCAATACGATACACGATGATGATGATAATAGTTCTCGCGACGCGTGAAGGGAACACGTCGAGCGCGTCGTTTTCCGCCAAATGGAACCGGGAATAAGCGTTCTCCGGGCGGCAACACCTCGCTGCTTTCGAACGAATTTAATCAATTTATCCGCGATCAATCGGATCTAAACACAAATTTTGTATTACTCCATTGATCTGTATCTTTGCGAAACTGTTGATTTTGATCCTGAAGCTGATTCTGATCGAGTAAAAGATAGAAGGAAAATGGCTAATCTTACAATCATTTAAATTGAATCTGATCACGATCTATGGTAACATCTTGGAAGATTATTCCAACCTAGAATTAGCTGATGCTGATCATGGACCACAAAGTTTCCAGAGAATACAGCCTATCGACCCTTCCTCTTACCCTACCAATTCGCAGAGACCATTTATTACCACTCCTCGAGAGAATCTCCATGGATGTTCTAAACATCGGAAGTTCTCTTTAAACCAACGATCGATCACCCAATTTCGCGTGTCGACTAAATCGCGTATCCCGAGATTTTGAACCTCGATTCAGAACTTCCTCCATGAATTTTAACTTCTCTCCCGACCAATCTACCGTTGCGGGGTTTCTATGTTTTTTTAAATCTCGTTCAACGAAAGCTTGTTCGCCGATTCCAACCGATCTCTATCACGAGTAATCGTCACTTGGATATAGTCCTCTAGACGATGCGCGTCCTCCCTGTTCCCTGGGGAGAAGCAAACGAGGAGAAAGATCGCCGGGAAAATGGCACGCTCGACGAGGCAGAGGAATCTCGCGGAGGCTTCGTGGGCCTCGATCGCGCATGAAGGATCTATAACGCAAATTATACAATTATATCGATAAACCATGACAGATGTGTGCTCCTTTTGGACGTGTGATGCGTAACGTCCTCCAGCCATTCTAGGAGAGGCGTAAAATGAAATCGTTCTCGAGGAGAGACCAAGAAGAAACGGGAGAAATCGACCAATCCACGTATCTGCGTGCGTATCCACGTTATCTCAAAGGCACCCGAAAGAAAATCAGAGAAAAAAGAAAGCGGAGGAAAGCAAATAAGAATGCTAAGCGGAGCGTCCAGATCTGAAGTCCTCGAAATTCGAGGGAAACCAAAGGGGGGAAAAAAATGGACAGCCAGTTGCATAACACGTCTCATAGCGTCGTTGATCTTCTATAATTTTAATGTGTGTTCTTGCTACTATCCAACGTAAGTCTGGGCCACAGCCGCACGCTGCTACCTGGCGCTGGAAGTGGATTCTTTAAAGTCTCTGGCAGGATTCAAACGAATCGTACCGAGGAACGAATAGAAGCGTGTACGATGAATAGATAGGAGAATGTAAACGTTGTCTCGTAGTTACATTGTAGTTTTTGCTTTTTCGGCCTGCTGGACGCGGCAAGAAGACTCGAAAGGGAAATCAAAGCGTTTTAAGGAGGATACTCGACGTGCCATAGAGTCGCCAGCAGGAAAATCGAGTTTCGAAACACGTGACTTCCCAATGCCGGTTCTTTCGGCTCCACGAGCGCGTTGAGTTAAAGCTGACGGGTATCAGTGCCAAACTATAATTCCTTTTCGATTCTTGCAGTCTGTTCGCTCGAAGACCATCCCCCCCTGTAACTGTAGTTCGAATCGAAGTTTATAGAAGCTTTAATCGGCTAAACGTTTAACTAATTTTAATCAGAGTCAGTCTTTTATACTTTACCTTTCGTTTCATATTATAAATGTACGGAACTTTTGGGTTTTTAAGATCGACTGTTTTTTTATGAATCTCGCTATTATGGCGCCGTATTTATATCACGGAGTACAAAAGCGTCGATTTCTCGAAGCTTTTTCGTATTCTTAAATTAATTATTTTTAAGGACTTTCCTACGCTTTCCTTTGTATATTTAGTTATTTTCGATATTTTCTTGTATTCAACTTACGAGTGCTCCCAAAGCTGTTTTATTACTCCTTTGAAAAGGTGATTTCGTCTTTTGGTCGCGTTCCCACATCGCCGTTTTCTCTGGCTATGGCGGGCCCCATGGATTTAGCGTCGGGGCCCTATCGCGCCCCTTATCGTGTAATATTTCTAGTAATAAAGCGGTTTCGCGATCGAGTCGCGGGCCTTTCTCGTCGTTTTCGCTGTTTTTTCTACCTCCTCTCTTTAGGGATCGATGAAAAGCGGGAGAGAAGGCGGGCCGGGGATCGCGACGAAAAGTTTCCGCTGTTATGGAAGACGCAATGGAAAGTCACGGTAAAATATCGAAGTGAATACATTTAGCGGTAATGTTTTGGGGGAAAAAAAGAAGCGAGGGCAAGATTTCTAGGGAAAGACCACTTCCGGCAGCCAAACATCGGCGTGCAAGAATTACGGTCTGAAACATAATAAAGATAATGAAAGAATTATTACTATAATGAAATGAATTAAATAAGATATATATATATACACAAAAAATATTATATATATATATACAATATAAATATATATATATATATATATATATATCTCTTCTCACTATGGATAAAGATATACAGTGGATAATATAATTCTATCTCTCTTTGCTACCAAGTTGTACTTATTCTTAATTGATTTACTTGTACAAAAGAATGTGTTAAATAATAATGAAATACAACTATATATATAAATAATATACAGCTATAAATAATACAATATAAATATATATATATAAATATAAATATAAATATTATACATATGATATAGCGTTAATTAAAACTATTATTACGATTATTACGGTCATTGTGAGATACAAGGTTATCCTTACTTATTCGATTATATTGTCATTGTATGATTATTATTCTTATTATTATTACTGTCACGATTATTATTATGGTTACTACTATTATTATTATGTCATTATTCCTATTAATTATTATCGTTAATCGTTATAACGACGTTATCGATGCTATTTAAATATTCTCACATCGTCACTATCGAAACGCAAAAAAAAAAGATACAAAGTACATAAGAAGTGTGAGTGAGCGTTTATGGAGAGTGAAACAAAAAAAAGAAAAAGAAAAACTAAAAGAGGAGCTGTTGGTAAAGCTAATATACATAATGTATATTATCTGTTACTGCTGTTCAATATTGTGATGGTTGTTTCAGCTGCGTTACGACGAGGGTGACACGATAATGGTGATTCAGGACGTATAATCGAGAACCCACTAGTCCTCTGCTATACGAAAAACTCGACCCTTCTGTCGCTTTCCGCTCGTACGATATTGCCCCTTCCATTCCGTTATTTCTTCTCAACCCTTGCCGTAAATAAAAACGTTCTTCTATTCTCATATAACGATAATAGTAACGTAAATTTGTTCAGTGTTTCCGTACTGCAAACTTCAATTGCCCCGTCGCGCGAGATTTGCTACTTTTTACGCGACGAGTCTACCATTATTTCGCACAGTATCCCTTAATAACTCGTTCGGTTTCGCGAGTGTAATCGTTCCGTACGCATCCCAATTATCCGAATTCCTCTTGATAAAATCAATCTGTACCGATTTCATTTCGCATCGTATCACTTATCGTAGGTGAAATATCGTATTGAAATTTCGCAGAACGCTATGATACACTGTTAAGAGATGAAACGAGGATACGATAGAGTGATTTTTGGATGTGTGAAATCCGAGGATAGGAACGTGTACAGTTAAATAAGATACCTATGGCAATACCCTGTAATTAAGGCGTGTTCAGCGTCCAGCACAATTGCTAATCAACTTTTACCATTAATTACCGTTGTTCCGCATACGTACAGTGTAGTACTTAATCGTTAGCATTACCTAATTGCGCTCAAACAGACAAAACAAAAAATAAAGAAGAAGAACGAGAACAAAAAATTATGCTAGAATGATCGATAAATTATCGGGGCCCTTGTTTAACGGAGCAATTTTTTTTTTTTTATATCGAGTGATAGTAAGAAGGTAATCAAAAAGCAATGCAAACCGAAACCGAAGAGGAGCACAGATGAACAGAATTGGTATGATTCCTGAACGCGAACCGTGTCCCAACGTACGTTTTTATGCAGCCGCCTCTTATTAAAACATATTGTACATATTTTTGCGGACGTTTTGATCCTAACATGTATCGTGTCGTAGAAATCTTTTTAGATAGGTTAAAAAGAAAAAAAAAAGGAAGAAAGAAGGAAGTGATGATGGATGGTCGATAAGCGGTTGAGAACCTTATCGGCTCGGCTCGGATCTCTGTGGATCAATAATGATATATCCATACGCGCGTGGATCATTATCGATCCGAAGGAAGGATCGATCCTGTGACGAATTATCAGAGCTAGTCGTTTGTTTCGAACTTCTATGGGGGCAAAGTGCAATTTGTAATTGTGTACCAGGCAAAATGCGATTATAATGGTGATTATAATTGTAAGATTTGTCGAACGAACGCGTTCAATGCCGGTCATTTATTGCGTTAATGGCGGAGGGATGCCTCTAGTTAGGAAAGTACAGGATCATCCTTGACGGTCGTATCCTTTTTACCAGCTGGAACGATACGATGCGAATCGGGTCCTCGAGGAAAGGATACGATCATCATTCGTTACATCCGAACCGTCCTCGTTTTCGTAAATCGAATCTTACGTGTTCTTTGCCCAACGCGATCGATGCATTTCCTTCCGATTAATCTCCGATTCTACCATGATATAAAATAAATCACGCAAATCCAACGAACTTATCGACTCACTCACTCTTATTTACGTGTTTTTCTAAGCAATTAAAGAAAAAAAAAAAAAAAAAAAGGAAACCCGGAAGAGATGCATTGGCGTAGCAAAGATCGCTAGAGAAAGAAAGAAAGAAAGAAACGAGAACTGTATTATAATGTAGAAGCGTGTATATCGTTAAGCTTTATGATTGGGGTGAACCCAAAGCCTTTCTCTTAGACTTATATGCGCGTCCACTGGAACATCCCCTCGACTCCCGGATCGATTCCTTTTTTTCTCGCATTTTGGGTCTCTCATCATTGTACGAGAAAGTACGGGTATAATAACGCGTAACGTGCATTAAATATGTAACTTTAATACGTGACATTCAAGAATACATTACACGATAGACGATGATACGTGTTTAGAAAAATTTGAATAAGGTCAGTCCGATCATAGAATATCTCTTGCTATACCAATCGTGAAGAAGATGAAACGAAACATTTGCATTTAACAAAACAGGTAGATATATGAAACGCGAGTTGCTAATTACGTTTTTTTGTAATGGTAAAAAGAAAATTGTGAATGTGTACGTGGAAGGCTAACGTGTAACATAGTCTTGAATGTCTTTAGAGACATTGTAACTTTACGATTAGAACTCGATCGAATGGGAAATCGAGGAGCAAGGGTGGACAAGCGATCTCTTAGATTGTTACGAACTCGTTCGAGAAACTTTTTGTCCCTCCGTGATACACGAGCAAGGAGAAACATCTAACAAGAAGGATTTTACCATTTTATCTACATTTTTCAAAGACACGCACTCTTTTTCTCTATCTCTCTTTATATCTCTTTCTATTTCTGTCTGATGTTATCCCGCGATTTGTAGCGCCACCCGAAGTCATATGCGTCGATGTTTAGAATCTAGAATTTTCGATAAGAAGGAAGTCGAAGGAAGTCGGCAGAATGAAACGTAAAAAGCAAAAAAGAAAAAAAAAAGAAAAAAAATCGAGGGAATCTCCACGATTGCATTATTATCAAAGAACCACATATGTAAACGCTTGAAAAGAAGAAATAAAAAGATACATCAGAATTTTTAACAATAGAAACAAATACAATCTGCACGGTGAGATTTTGCAAGATTTTTCTTTTTGTGCGTCTTCGAAATAATAACGATGATATTGCGACAAGGATAGAATGCAATAATTTGTCGTTGTTTTTTTTTTTTTTTTTTTAAACACCTTTGCGTTAATCGTTCCGGATTCTATCTGCCAAGAAACTGTGAAAATAAAGGAACACCGTTGTTCGGGTACCTCATCGAGCCTCTTTCGATTATCGACAAGCAATACAATAGCCTCATTGGCGCGTACTACTCGATAAGATGGCGCACGTTCGGGGAACAGAATTTTGCGATCACTTATAGACGGTTACATACATGTATATATGCATATGATATGTATACATACCGAGTTAAGTTACATATGCATTCTCATCTCCTTATATACATATATACACACACACACAACGAGAGAGAGAGAGCGAGGGAAGCGGATGCACACAATGAGGCACACAGAACCAGACCATAAACTAAATATACATATAATATACGATATAATATACATATATAACCGGATGTTCGACCAACAGAAACCTTTCCCATGCGAAATTTTGAAAGTATCTTCTTCTCTCGAGGGGGAAAGGTTCCTGTCGTTCAACGCGAATCCGATTTAATGCAATCTGTTAAATGGAAAGAAGAAGACAAGCATGAGAGAAGAGAAAAATTGCGAGGATCTAATCTCGTTCTTCGCGGTATTTTGGCACGAATGATTCGTGTCGAATTTTGAAAGTTTTAAACAAATTTTGCTACGTATCATCAGATGCGTTGCTTTGCCGTGGCGTTCGTTGCGATTCAATGGCAAATTCGGTCGATCACGAGTGAAATTTTTCCCCCAAATATCTATCGTCCTCCCCTGAACGATGTAACAAAATCAACAATACCCGATTTATATTGACATTCAATTCGCGCGGAGAGTTTCATGCAGGCTGATCGCGTTTTTTTGCAACTACTTGCTTCATGAATAATTCTTGTACATATTGTGTTAGATCGAGGAAAAGCTTCCATGCGTTTTAACCGAATAAAAGGATTGTTCATAGAGAAAGAGAGAAGAAATTTCTTGATGTACTTAAAACAAACAGAATCGATCGAATTCGCCGACAAACCACTTTTATGTACCTGTTACGACTGATTATTGCGTACTATCGAACAGTAAATATATACATATACATATATAGAATTTGTGTGTGTGCGCGTGTGTGTATATATCTATATACCATACGGTTCACCATTATTTTGTAATTATCGTTAAATGTCATTGACTGCTTGCTATCCACGATTTGTGATCCACCATAATCTTATATCGGTAATCGTATGTACATATCGAGTTAACAAACAATAAAAAAGAAAAAGGTAAAAAACATGAAAAAATATAGACGAGAAAGGCCGAGGTTCGAAGTGGTCAGACGAGAGAGTAAAGCATTACGAATCGTTATTCGGTCGACGCATCGTGGGCTTTTTCGTTTATTTCCACGTGTGTTGTGCAAATGAAACTGCCTTCTGGAAAACGGGAAGCGGTCAGCCGAACGATATGCTGCAGGAATATAGAAACGTTGTAACGGAACAGGGGTGAATCGATCGCGAGGATCGTAACGCGGAAAGTTGGGCGAGGAGGACACACGCGAAGTCGCGATTTTAACCAATTTTTCCAGGGAAATTGTAGCCTTAGACTTCGTTTCTCTCGTCAGTTTTATGCGATAATCGTTCGACGGATACACCTCTTCACAGAGTCCTCGAGAAAACAAGGAAAAAAGGAAGAAAAATGTGATGAAATGACCGGCGGACGTAATAAAGAAATAAGATGATCGGTATTCATTTGAAGTAATCATTAAACTATCGTTTGCGTATTGGTAGATCGTTGCACCCGTCGATTCGACGAGACTATTCGAGATATATATTATCTATTAAAGGTGTATCCGCCGGGTGTGCACAAAACACACTGCATGAACCGTAATCGAACTTATATTTGCGGCATTCGAAGAATGGCATTCAACGATAAAACTGTACATACGCACGTTTACTACTATCTATTTACTATTACGAGAAATCTTATTCCTAAGATCTTCGACTGTACGACTTTATCGAAATGAGAATTAATTCTGGTGAAGGATAATGACAACAGACAAACAACAAGAACAACAACAAAAAAAAAAAAAACCAACAAAAGCGAACTGCATTGCATACATTGTTTAGCGCCATTTGTGAACTCTATCCCCTTCTTACGAGATAAGCATAATTATATTTGTTTATATATACATATACATGACAAACATACGTATAGAAGCATTACGAATATTATTATTATTATTATTAATATTATTATTCTTATATTACCATTACGATGATTATCATTATTATTAAATATGGCCACCATCTATTATTATGATTATTATTATCAGTAAATGAAAATGAAAACGATGAAGGTACGATGCAAAGGATAATTACTAAAGAAAAATTAAATGAAAGATCTTACTTATACATAATTATAAATACGTCACGACGACATATTCATAACAATTAATTATTACGATAACGTAATGACATTATTATTATTACTATTATAAATAACACCATATTCCCATTTGTTGTGAATGTTTACGTTGTTTTATGATATTCAGAATATTCTAAAAATAAAGTCTATAATTTCCACGAATACCAGCCTCTATTTCCTAGCCCCTCCCCATCGAACGTTCTAAAAACCGCGTGTTCGATTATTTAATTCAACAATATATTCGGCCCGCATTCCTTTTGTTGCTTTTTTCAAATTTCAAGAATCCTACAAGAGAGGAATCCTTCAACTACCAAAAAGTTCGAACAAAATCATCGATTAAACTCACGTACGAATATAATAATTGATCAAACTCATTTCTGAATTTATAAATAAATGATTTTAGAAGGAATAAGAAAACAGGACGAATACACATACGTTACTGCCCAGTAGTTCTCCATTGATATTTCCGATGTAATTATATACACCCTACGCGCTTTATCTATTTTATCTACTTTCATGCGCATTACGGTGTATACAAACGCGTATGACGTAATTGGATCATACGGATTAAGCAAAAAAAAATTCGTATCCGCATAACCAAACCGCGCGCATTTTAAGTAATGGTATACACCAACTTCCACAAATGCTGCATCGTTTTATCTACATGCGATACATTCAATATACGATTACCATACTTTTAACGTAATAGATTGCATAACGGTCTATTTCGAAAATTGAATTTATCACGCGTTGAAGCGATTTCAATGATTTAATCGTCATTTCGAAAGGGAAAATTGTGGGGAAAAGGGCATTTAGGGATAATATGGATCAGATCGCACGCATTCACGAGCAAACAACTTCAAGGCAGCGAAACTGACCTAAATGCGCGTGCACGCGATAAGCGCGGCCACTTTCACGTTATTTTTTGTGCCGCTCGTACACCCGCCACTCCTGTTAGGCCACGTCAAAATTAACTCCGTCGTTAACTGGAGCAACGCAACCTTTTCGGATGATCGGATCAGCTGTGGCGAAAAATGTGAAGAATGTATAGTGACTGGCTACGTCGGTGCATCGAGGCCGTCTGACAAGACAGATAGCACTCAGCTCGAGTACTATTTTTATTCCAGTTGTTAACCTCGGCCGACACACTCGGGAAAATGTCATTCGAAGGCAAATACAACGCGAAAAGCCCTGGTAAGTTCTGGAGAATATAAGAAATTCGATTCGGCCGTCTGACGTTACCGAATTTCTATTTACGAACCAGGAACAACGCATATGTGATTTCTGTAATTACGCAAAACGTTTATCTACGCTTGCCGCACTATCTCGCGATACGTGTCTACGAGCTTTCTCTTTCGATATGCAAAATTAGTCAAATTAGCTAATCTTGTTTTACGTAATTATTGTTTATGTATTAGATTGTAACCGATGTAACTTTTAAATGATTAAATATGCTTGATTATTGTGGTATAATCTAATGTCATATGGGGTTCCTTATCATTTATTGGAGTCTTGCATCATTTGAACAAATGATGTTTCAGCTGTGAAAAGATTAATGAGAGAGGCCCAAGAGCTTCACGAAGCTACAGAGGAATACTGTGCATCTCCTTTGGAAGATAATCTTTTCGAATGGCATTTCACTGTTCAAGGACCGCCATCCACGCATTTCGAAGGAGGTGTTTACCATGGTAGAATCTTATTGCCACCAGAATATCCCATGAAACCTCCGAATATTATACTTTTGACAGTAAGCAGTGTTATTAATATGAAATGTATTTGAAGCATTGACTAACTAAAGGATAGACCACTTACTTACAAGAAAGATCATAAATTTCAAATTGAAATACCAATCATGTAAAAAAGCAGAGGTTTCTTATGCCCATTATGATTTAGAGTGGAGATTTTAAGAATTATATTCAACAGAGCCATCAAAGTTGGTAAAGTTAATCCTTTACAATGTTTTGTGACTTAAAAATTATAAACCCATATATTTAAGTTTCTTGAATTCAATGCTAATCACTCCTGCAGTAATTATTAACTCCTGGATTTTGGATTGAAATGAAAATTTTGACTTAATTATAATTTCTTTTAATTATGAAAGTAAATAAAATTGAGGTTATAAAAAGATAAATGATGGAATTCCAATCGTATGAAGGTATACATGTTATTGTAGATTTGGATTTTAGAGATCAATTATGTCAAAAACAATTGATGCTTTTATACGAGAATGAATAGTCTATCCTATGTTTTGTCAGTGTTGAAAGTTTTGCTTATGCATGAATAATAAATATATATTGGATTTTTTTGTTTTCAGCCAAATGGCCGCTTTGAAATTAACAAAAAAATCTGCCTAAGTATTTCTGGACATCATCCAGAGACATGGCAGCCTTCCTGGAGTATTAGAACAGCTTTGTTGGCACTGATTGCCTTTATGCCAACACCTGGAAATGGAACAATTGGTTCCTTAGATTATAGTAAAGAAGAAAGGCAGCAACTTGCAAAAAAGTAATTATCCGAATCCCCCGCTTTTAATATTATTAATAAAACAAAATATTTATAAAAATATTCTCTTATAACAGGTCTCTGAATTGGCAATGCGATACCTGTGGCAAAATTGTTGATTTATTATCTAAGAATACAGTAAAGAAACCAATCACAGAGGAGGAACAAACTATGCTGAACACAATTGCTTTAAAGGTAACTATTTATTACCATCGTATCGATTTTGATAAACTGTTAGGTATTTTTAAAAATAGTACTCTTACAGGCTGATGATTCACCTCCATTGGACGCATCTTACATGGCAAACACGGATGGCACTTCGGAAAACGAATTGAGGCAACGCAACGTCGAGTCAACTTCTACGGAAAATCAAGATCGGCAACAATCGGATGTTATAGTAAATCAACATGTGGAAACAATGTCATCGTCGAATGACTTGTTTTGGAGCATTCTGATCGCTTCCCTAGTATCCGCAATAATTCTACTTGTTTTGCGACGGCTATTTCTTGTTTAAATTATTCTAAATATAACAAAAGATGTTATGACTGTAAGTATGTTAACAAGACGAAGTAAATTTTATACACATTTTATGAATAACATTTTTAAACTTAGAAGAGAACATCAAATTGATACACACTAGAAATAATCTGGATTCCATGAAACAACAATATATACGACAGAGATTGCACTGATATATCCAGTTTAGTACATATCTACCTTTCTCTTATCAAAGAAAAATTGTTCATTACTGAAAGTCTTGAGGAAAATTCTAAACTACTAAATTTCATTACTCCGTTTTCTAATTGGTCGTACTTAATCGTCTCTTAAATTCTTTTCATCTTTTTCATATGAAACGTATACTTGTGTGATTTAAACAGAACTCAATCTCCATAATGAAGGAAGCTAAAAATTGCATTTAACGCATATACTTAGTTGGTAATCTACACGTAATCGTTTAGCTGCATATTAAATTAGCCCAAAGTGACAAACAATCATACCTTCATCAAAGCCACGTACTGTGTTTGTAAAAAAAATTTACCAAACATTTTTTAACCAAAACTATTCTATAATAAAACTAACACCTTTCGTGAAAGTATACTATAATTTCACGTTGCTATCGCATATTTCGTTTTCTCTCGTTGTTATATAAATGTAGATAACTTATATGTTAGAATTGTATATAACTAATATAAATTTAATATAAGTTAAACCCAGCTGCTGTGTTGTATTTCACGGAACTGTGCACATAAAATGCAAAAACAAATACACCAGTTTAAAAAATAATTGCAGTACAAATATAATACCAGTAATTCTGTCTGTCTATTAATAAGTAAGAACACACTTCATTCCATAGAAATGATATATGTACATTAACCACGTGATAACTAGCTGATACATAATTAAACAGTAATTTGAAATATATGAATACTTACGCGTACACGTATGTTTAAACGATACCTTTCGGAGCGGCGATCATTATAACCCATTTCAAGCTTCTATCTGTATTTAAATTTTATCTGAATTTAGATTTCTTTGCATTATAGGTACAAAAGAAGTCAAAACTTTATCATTATGGAACCATTCGGGTTATGGTTCCATTCTACACATGTGTAACGCTTTATTAAAGGTAAAATAAGAACGTATCCAGGTACAAAGTACTTTCTGTTATTTATTCTTGCATGTACATAAAAATATAACAATAAAAGCATATAAACATATTCATTTCAACATCTATTATAATAGTTTTTCCAACTGTATACTCGTTAGTCGATTTCACTTTAAATGTTGGATCAATATGATACGATGCTTTTTAACAGAGCTTGTATCTCAAATTATGCTCAGCATTAGATTTTAACTGCATTTGTGTAAAAAACTGTGTTTGAATACAGTAGAACCTCGATTATTGGAATACCCATTATCGGAATGTTTTACTGTCAATACTGTCTATTTCGCATTATATGCATGTGTAATCCATGTAGTATTTATTTCCTCCCATCAAAGTTATCAAGGCTAAGAATCAAAACAAAATCTTTCCACAATATTTCAATATAGTTTTTACATTTAAAGCATTCAGGACTATAATGATGTTATCAGTTGAAATGAAATGTGAAATTATTAAAAAGTTCAAACATGGCGAGTGTATATAACAAACTTAGCAGAAGAATATATGGTATTGGGAAACCAACGATTATTGGTATAAAAAGCAACGAACGATCAATTGAAAATTACCTACAAAATGTTGATTATTTGCAGTTGGTGAAACCCAAAAAAGTTTAAAACTGGCAGAAGTTTGTTTATATCATTATTATTTGTTTATTTATATCGTCGTCTGTATCATGTGTGGCAGCATGAAAGAATATAAAATTTAATGTAGAAAAGCCGTATACATTTGTCTCTCAATTAGTTCCAATAACCGCGGTTCCTCTGTAAATACGAATACCGATGCAATGATAATAATTGTACTTAATATGTAAGCAAGCAATGCATAATGTTGGTTTTCGCATATCGCGAACTCACGATAAAGTATGATCGGCTATGCAGAAAATATAAGTGATATTTCGATCTCCGAATGCTTGCCCCCGACAAATAGGTATATTCTTAAAGCCAACAATAATAAATTTTGCTTACATCTTTGAAACTCATACGATTGCAAAATTAGAAATTCAAATTAATTTTACTATTGAATACACGATAGCCAGTCGAAGTAAAGTTCAACACAGAATTATAATTTATGTAAAATAATCGTTTCGGTACAAAATATTAACCATAAAGAAATTTTTGATCGCGTAACGAGCTTTTACAATTTACTACGTATACAGAATTATAGATTATAGCACTAGTAACTTAGAGAAATTGCACAATGACAATACATTAAGTTACTTTACCGAATCCGAACAATATCGTATAAAAGAACATAGTTCAATCGTATCAATAAACATAGTTCGAAACGTATCGCATTTATTTGAGAGAAATTTTTGTAGGAGAATTGTAAATTGACCGTACGTTTGCTAAATATGCATCGGCATAGATTTATACAATTTTTATGAGAAGTTAATTTATAACAAGTAATTTTGATCATTCTGGTAGTTCTAGTATTAAAATTCGCATTGCAAGCTGAATTAGGCGAAACTGATCATTTTAACAAGCTGCTTAAAGTTTGCTTCAAGGCAACTTTTACCTGTGGACCGTAGCTGTTGTTTAATTCTACCTCAGCGAAAACGTCATCCACTTCTTCAAAATCCTCTCCATTCATCGCTTTTCTAAACTCAATTTTCTGCGGACTCTCGTCTGAATTTTTTGCATTTTTAAACAAGTCGTCGATTTTATAATCTACTTCAATCGATTTTTCTAATTTTAACAATTCATTGGAATCGGTTCTTTCACAAATCGTCTTTGCGTTATTATTGCATTGAATATTATCGTAATCTTCGTTTCCGTCAGTCTGACTGGCGGATCTGATGCCTCCCCCCTCACTAGCGATAAGTCTTTTCACACTAATATAATTACCCTCACTATTTTCATCTAAGTTTACTTCGATGTTCTTTAGATAGCTCTTGTAGATGATATACTTCTGTGGAGTGGTCACCAAATCTCCGAAACTAACGTCTATGGCTTCCCGAAAAATCTCTTCTCCCACCAAATCCTTCCTTTCGAACACATTCTTCTGACCTTCTTCCTTCTTTTTCTCCGCCAAAGCTCTATTGGACTCTAATAATGCGACAAACACCTCAGAGACTTCATGAAAACTCTGTTCTAACATCGAAATACTCTCATCATCGCGAATTGATCCACAATCCGACAAATTATCAATTTCCTGCAGCGAGGATCCAGCAGTGGCTTGAAGAGAAACATCTAATAAACTTCGAGATTTATTGAAGCTGCGGCTAAACATGGGACTGATATTGTCTTGGCGTTTTACAGGCGATTCTTCTATGTCGGATTCTGGATCGATCAATTGACGACGTCGGTGATTTTCCTTGGCTAGCATCATTTTCAGAGTATTAGTATCTACGCTGTGCCTCCGATGAGGGCTGCCAAGCTTTTTGCTAGGACTGGAAAAGCAGGAATTGAAACGCAACTCCAGTGCTTTTTTTAATCTAGCGATGCCATTGATAGAGGATTTTTTGGAGTCTTCGTCGTTGGGTGATTCGAAATTCTGTTTATTGATGGGTGAGTTTTTGATGGGAGTAGGAAAAGGTGTTCTGGGAGGTCCGGGTGTCGCCACATGCAAAGATTTTAACTTCCCAATCAACTCTTCTATCGCGGGACTCAGCCTTCTTTCGTTTTGCGATAATTGCACGCGATCGGGGGTACTGTAGCTCATCGTTGAAAGCTCAAACGACTCGGACAAACTGCAATTCCCTTCGAACATTTTGGAATTTTGGTTTTCTTCTTCTGGTTATCGGCAGATTTCTCACGGCGGTCGATTTTAAATGGAATGAAGGGGTTTATGCTACCCTAAATCCTCCTGGATTCTACGCAAAGAGTTTTTAGGATTCCTCTTTAAATTTTGTATTGAGAATTGTTTTATTGGGAGAAGTATGAGATGATATTCCGTGGCCTCAAGATGAAGCGAATTCGAAGTATGTTGCCACGTTCGAATTGTTAACAGCCGCCGCATTCACGCTGAGACAATGACACTGTTTTGTTTGTTTCGCCAACACTTGTCGTAGGAATACACGACGACGCCAAATTATATCAAATTATGAACCTGCATCTGGCGCAAACGGTGTTTAAATACCGATCTTGTACTTCGAAGTGAGCAACCGCGACGATTTAATGAGGAACAAACTGTGAAATATGAAGCTCTTGCCAGGAAGTATGGATAAGATTATACTTTGTCCAACGAGACAAGACACTAAACAAGATCAAACGCCCAAGCGATGAAACGGATCGAACGTTAATATAAACAGTCGATGAATAAAGACAGAGCTATTCGTCTGCTGTCTCGTCTCGTTGGACAAGGTACAGTCGGTTAGAAACAATTTTGAACAAAGCTGAATTAAATATATAGTTTGGTTTATGTTGGCTTTCTTATCGAACCAATGGGAATTCTTCATGTTTCTGAGAACTCATTAGGAAGATTAACTGATTGGATTTTAGTAGCGATGGGTTGAAACTAGAGATCTCTATTACACGTGCAATTAAAGATATCGAACTTTAATCCGTGTCATTTAATTACACGGGTACACGTGATTTTCAATTAAAAGTAAAATACGAGGATTTTCGGGTACAAGGTACACTTTTTGTTATTTGTTCTTGCATATACATAGAAATATAATAAAGTAACTATTATTTATTAAAGCATATAAACATATTCATTTCAACATCTATTATAATACTTTTTTTTAATCCAACTGTATACTCGTAAATGTGCCGTTCACAGCTCAAAGTGATTAACTTCAAATTTTGATTTTTTTTTATATTTATGTCAAAGCACTTGATTCGAGCTTAACTTCTTATATTTCCAGTAAATTCTCTCAACGCGCGAGCTTAACACCACGAAATGAAAAAAATGTCTTCGGTCATGGAATAATAAATAATTTATAAAAATAATAACGCGAATTCCAAGGCAATATTATTCCATGCATCTTGTATATCGTTAAATAAAAGCTACTACCGTAACAACATATTCTACAGTGTTTATTTGAATTTCAATTTCAAACGGAATTTTGAAACAAAGAGTATTTTTATTTTATCAATTATCCTATATTTTGTTCGCGCAGTTAGTCGATTTGGCAAATGAGCGGCTCAAATGTTGGACCAACATGATATGACACCTCTTAAAAGAACTCGTAGCTCAAATTATGCTCGATATTAGATTTAAACTGCATTTAATACCGTGGTTGTGTAGAAAACTATATTTGAATAAATAAGAATACCGATACAATGATAATAATTGTATTTAATACGTAAGCAAACGATGCACAGTGTTGATTTTTACAGATTGCAAACTCACAATAAAATGTGAACGGCTGTGCATGGAATATAAACGATATCATTTATCGATCTCTAAATGCTAGGCACAGATAAATGTATTCTTAAAGCCAACAATGATAAATTTTGCTTATAACCTCGAAACTTATACAATTGCAAAATTATTCCTCTGTACGTAAAACATTTACTGTTTACTGGTTCACAAGAAGTCCCGCGGAAGGAATGCGGCTTTGATTTAGAAATGGACGATTCTATTCTATTCTTTCAAGATCGATCGATTCCTTTTCCGTAGAATCGATTATTTTAAGAAACGATTTCCAATATTTCGATTATTTTCTAACGAAGAATCGACGTATAGATTTATAATGGAGTTCAGATACTCCAAACTAAATAAACTATAATAGTATCACGTACAATACTTTTTAATTGTGTCGTGTGTACTAATTTCACTAGAAACTCTTTTGAGCATTGTTTTTCATCGATTCTACGATTCTTTTTGAAAATAACTGATTCTAATGTATCAATGTTTTATTGGAATCGATTTTTTTCAACGGAATCGCTCATTTCTAGTTTGATTGGTTACAGGCCTACGTTCTCTAATACGATTATAAGGATAGAACGCACGCATTTTTATTAGCTGAAGCGGCAACAGCTACAAATCAAATTGCACTTACGCAATGTGACGACAGAAAAGACGGAGACATATCGAGACACACAAGCATACTCTCTCTCTCTTCTTTTTCCCCGGTGCTGTTTCGCGATACTTCTTGTCAGCAATAAACAGTACATATGGGGCGTTGAGGGTAATATAGGCGAATTCAATAGACACGTGTTTTGTGAAAAACACTTTTTACCAGCACCATAAACGCTCTAACAAAGTTTTTTCTATAAATACTTCATATTTGCACAGAAAAGAAGGACGAAATCTAGAAAACATGCTAACAAGAATGTGCGTTAAGTGCCATAAATGAGTTTAACAAAATAAAAACTATTTTTGAAAGTGTTGAGTTTGCTCTTACTACCATCAACGCCTCGTATAATGCCACTAAACATTTCGAGTCGAAAAATACGAATTAATTCTAGGACTTAACCCTGGAACGGCAACCTGGAGTTATTCATGACCCCAACAAAATGATCTGAACTACTGCATACTGCAAAATAACGACAAATAAACATTTTCTTTAACTTTCTTTTGAACATTTGAATTTTATAAGCTTGTATTCCTGAGGAACTTCTACGCCGCCAATGCTTTACGTTTCCGCACTTCAGTCTATCTCCCCACTTAGGACTGAGGAACTTTTTTCACGCTAGCGTTTTACGCTGGGCTCATTAGAAATTATATATGTACATATAATAGAGTGTACAAATTAACTGTGAGTATGGTGGGAATTACACAGCGTAGCAGTCGAGTCGAGAAAAGAGACTCGTGCGGCACGCGAGTCGCAAGTTCCTCAGCCCTGCCTAGTACATACTTGAAAGTATTTCAATGAATTTTTATAGATTTTTCTCCATGTTTAAAATGAGTGAAAATCGTATGAAGTCTGAAAGACGTTAGAGTGCCGTGTGAGGGTCCAAAAAAAAGGTACCGTTCCAAAGTTAATACAAAATAGCCGGTCGAAATAAACTTCAGCATAGAACTGTAACTTACGTAAAATAATCGTTTCGGTACAAAGTATTAGCCATGAAGAGATTTAATACTGAAAACATTTTTGGTCCCTATTATTCTGGAGCACTTAAAATTTTGGGAAACCAACGTCGACGAAAAAAAAATTCGAAACCTTTTGGAAGTAGGTAGCATATTAATTTCGAAAAGAAAAGAAATGCTGCAGCAAATTCGGTCAAGTCAATCAATGCCATTCGAGTCACGAAGCATATAATGCTATCCGAGATCGTGAAAATTTTTGACCCCTTGTGATCGATAGGTTCGCTGATAATAAAGGCTAAAACAATGATGATCTGGCAATTACAACCTGGTTGGGATAAATCCATTCCTCAAGAATTGCTTTCCCGATGGACTGAATCTCGCTCTGAATTACTTGATCATGACCACCTAACAACTCCAAGGCGAGTCACACAAGATAGAGCAAAGAAATACCAAAAAAATAGAGCAAAATACATTATACACTAAAATTAAGAGATCACTAATTTTGCGCTGAAAAATTGTCGGCCTTTGAACTGCCGTAACTTTGTGGGGAAAAAACGTACAGAGGTGTATTTTTGCTCATTTTAAAGGATAAAGCCTCTACTTTTTCGACACTAGATTACATTTTTTCGAAAATGCTTTTATACTCGGATGCGAGGCGAGAAAATGAAAATGGTTCTTTTTCCAAAAAATTTTCCAAATTCAAACGACTTTACGGAATTTAATAAATTTTTTCGCGATTCGTTCTAAAAAGAGAAGCCTCTCATTTACAACGATCCCCTAAGAGTTGATGCAAGATTTTTTTGTTGCCGTGTCATCGCACTTTGAATGAAAAGCGTGCCACAAACATTAGAATAACCCGCAGAACGATGTCAAGAAGTGATAAAGTATCGAGGGGGTAACACCCATTTCTAAGCATACTAAACAAGCTAACCACACACTAATCGGCAATAAAGATCGACAAGTTTTCGGCCAAAAATTAGTGATGCCTTAATTTAGGTACGTAGTGTAATACTCATCTTTATGTTCCGCTTTGTTGAATCGTGCGATTGCTACACCTTACTTACATCCTACTTGGGACGCTATCTCTGCATACACATGAACAAAGTAACATTGTCTATGAATCTGTTGGGATAATAGCTGCCCAATTAGCGCCAGTATATCATGCCGATTATGCGTGAATTTACTTCGAAATCAATCCTATGTGTGTAGAAGATTATGCAGGAGAATATGTAGTTGATCGAATGAGAGAAATCAATCATGTTGTAATTAAAATGGCGCACTATGTAAAAGATCTGATATCACAAGCGAAGATCCAACAGCTGGGGCATACCACCGGACTCTGATGGTAATAATAACATCAGGAAAGCAGATGAAGCAACGAAGCTAAAGGATTCTGAGTTGCCCCAAGAAACTGCATCAGAATTGGTACAGTACATATGGATCATTTGGGTTTAACTTGTGCCCTATTGATTCTACAATCAATTTGGGCTGGGATAGCTCAAATATGACTATGTCCAATTACCCCGTTATCAACGATTAGGATACCCCATGCTAGTCTCAAATCACAATAAAACAAGCGTTGACAGCAGCATTTTGGACACTGAACACCATAACAAGTCAAGGCGTAATCCCAACTTCTACTGTATTCAGCAACAATCCATTATGAATTTCTCCTCCCAGAATGCACCAATGAACTTCAATTACAAGTTTAAAGCGTAGATTGTAAGCTCTGAAGCCAATGCAACAGAACCAAAAGCAGAATCTCACCATCTCCCTACTGCACTGAAACCAACAATCTCTAGTTCTGAAATGATTAATATTATTGCTTTGAAGTCAATTGACCAAGGAGACGACCTGTACATCTTCCAATTAACTAAACTAGCACCAAGTCAAAATCAACTTATAGATGAACTTAGCGTTCAACTGAGGGATTTCAGAGACGCCGAGATCCCAATAGCCCTCTACAAATTAGAGTCACCATAATAATGGCAGAGTTGAGCGTATTTTATTCGAATAATATTTCGAATAACATTTCGAATAAAATTGTATTCTTCGAACAACATTTATTTCTTTTTTATTACAATACTTGCCTTATAGAAGCGAGAAAATTTTGTTACGTTTTTGTAGTTTTGGTTATTTCCTTGCTTCTAATGTGTTTCATTGATACTTCTTCTTCAAACATTATCCGAAATATTATTCAAAGATTTTATTCCAATAATGCCCAACTCTGATGAATAGGTATGCCTATCATAGAATCGAGCTCGGAGGACCAATATTTACGCCTTGCCTGCGCTTCTTGGTGCACGAAGATCAGGTTCGGCGTGGTCAAATATTGCACATGATGTGCCAACTCAAGGATTGCGTTGGGTTGTCGAAACTTCGTTTCGGGTGTCGAATTTGCGAGTTAATCGCACTTAGTCGAGTATATGTTTAGTTCTACGTTTAGCTTAGTTCTCTCCGGCTATTCTTTTAGTTCTCGCGTTGTCTTACAAAATACGCTTACATTTATACTAAACTATAGGTGTACGAGGTCTGACACAAGAAACGAGATTATCTCTATATAGTTCAGGAACCACGAGTGGGAAGAGAAAAACAGAGAAAAGACTGTGAAACATGATCTGACCCTTTACATTGTTACAAAGATTAATTTGATTGCGACATTCGTTATACGTTAACGCATATTTAAATATCGACGTGTTCTGACTCGCGCTCAACGCTTTATCTGTAAAGTAGTTTCTGGCGAATAAAAGTATCATTGTGCTTGAGCATCTACCCTATTCGCCAGATATTGTTCCTTGTGATTTCTACCCTTTCCCAAAGAATAACCCTTTGACTGCGAAGTAAAACTTCGACAATAATCATTAAATATACTTTACTTTGCTCAATATTTGCTATCTTTAATTTGCGAAAGAAAAACTGATCAGTAGAAACGTTGCCAATTATGGTCACCTTCGAATCGATTGCTATAAAAATGGGAAACAAGAATTAAATGGCACCGATAGTATTCGGCGTGCCATTAATGTGGAGCGCCTAATAGCGCCCACAGCAGTTAAAGGGTCAAATCAGTACTCAAAGGAACCCACTTTCTGTCAGTGACGGCTGTAAAAGCGAAAACGGCGGAGATCCTCAACAGCTTTATAAAAACTGACTCACAGAATTACTTTGAACAATGGCAGCATCGTATGCATATTTGTGTCCATTCAGAAGGGAACTATTTCGAAGGTAATCGTAGTTAATTTTTTACATTTTTCAACCCGTTAGCGACGAAGCAGTCTCCTGTTCCTCTTGTGCGGATTTAGGAGATTTATATACATTTTATAACAAATTAATAGATTATTCTAATAATTTAATTCACTATGATGTAACATAAAGATACACATCGCGTTCTTATAATCACGAATGGGTGGTCTTTCTGTTTTAAGGAATTATTCATTAGTTCCCATGAAAAGAAACTGAGGTCGATACAGCGCACGGTAGTCATCGCTGAAGGGTTACATAAAAGGTGTTTTTGTGTCGGACCTCGTAGGTGCCGATGGTGTCCATCAACCGGAGCACACCTTATCCCTTGAAGGGTGGCCCAAGGCCTCGAGTCTTCCTTCGACCATTTATTGGGTAACAGTAAGGGTGAGGGGCGCGATACAGAGGAGTCAGGCCCGAAAGGGAGCATGGCAATGGGGAAATTCGGCCCGTAGGGGCGCGAGGCGTGCAGGGTGCGGAGGCCCGAAGGGCAGCGGTCCTACAGTAATCGAACTCCGCGTCTCCGGTTTACGACACGTCATTTGCTATTGAGTCTCTAGGAGCACGAACGGACTTCCCACGATAAATGCACATCGCTCGGGACTGAATGTGTGCAGTCATCGTAGTAGTCCTACGTTCCTTGCGTTTGGCCGAAAGCGACAAACGTAGAAAGAAACAACGAGTGAAAAAGAAAGTGGGACTGAGAGTAGAGCAAGCCAAGCGAAAAGTCGCGGCTTACGTTGACAATCTATCTCGCTTTCGCACGAATGAAAGGCATTACTAATGCGATCACAAGACTTTTTGATTTTTGATTATTTGTTAATGAAAGTTTTATCAATGTAACTGTAAAGTTTTTCTGATTGAAATGGAACTTACTTATATTACATATGTAAGTTACGACTTTATTATGTTATATAAGTAAATATGATCCGAATTATGCTGGGTTTAGTCTTATTTTGATCAGAAAACTCTCACGAATATGTTAAACAAATTTGTATTAATAAAGAACCAAAACTTAAAATTTGTGACGTTACATTTACGTTGTCTCACACGGATATTCAATCCCGGATTGTATTACACAACTCGACAGCCGAGTGCCGTGCCGGCGCATTAATCGCTTCACTAGTTCCAAGGAATATCTCTCTAGGAGGAGAGATAAAATTTGTGCATTTATCATGTACCTCTCGTGAGCATTTATTATGAGAAATCTGTACCTAGCAATCAATAGGTCCCGTAGAAATGTTAGATTTCTACGATCATAAGGAGATTCCTAGGCCTTCACTCCGAGCTTAAATAGAAATCATTCAATAACACGATAATGAGTTTCCTCAAAAATAGCAATATAGGCGTCCATGTCGTAAACCCTGTTATCCTGACACGTTAATAATCACAACGGTCTATCTAAAGTTGTAACCTAATTATCTCGTAATAATTTAACTTCGGTAGAAACATGTTTTTGTACACTCAAATATGTATCAACACTAATATTACATCGGTAGCATCACGTCCACTCTCTCCCTCTCTTTCATTTCAGGTTTTACAGAGATTCACAGAATTTTATCGTGACTAGACTTATTTAGACTATGCAATAGTCTTCCTTGTATAAAATATGGCTAATATAAGATATACTAAGCCTTAAATAAAATTTTCTCCCGAAAAAGCTGTTCGTAATTTCATTCGCAAAAAATATATTGCATTGATAGCACCTGATACATTTTAATCTTAATTTCTGCCTTTAATTCACTTTTTTCTCCTATCTAAGTCAAATGATGAACTGGTAGATTTTACAAACGTAAGAATTTATGTTATTGCATAAATGATATGCGCCATTTAACCATTTGAAGCATGTTTGGCCATTCGTATAAAGTTCTTCTTATCATATTTGAACGGGAAATGTAAAAAAAAAAAGTGAAGCGATTTCCGTATTATTTATGTATGCTTCAAAGGGTTAAAGTAGTATATTATGACACTATGCGACGGTATATCTATGAAAAACAACCGAGATCAAGATTATTTATAGTAAATTAGTTTCATGTATCAAGGAAATAAAGAGGAAATGGAACGTCTTTGGTTTGAACGAAAACAGATAAAAAAAATCGAGGTTTTCAAAATAAGATGTAAAGATTATCAGAGGAAAATAACCATTTTCCCGTAGAAGTCGAGTGAAATCAGAATAAAAACATTCGGATGTATTGTAAAATTAAAAAAAGAATCAACATGGAATAAAAAAAAATACAATAAAAAATACATGATACAATAATATCATTACTGTATCCTTCGAAATCAAGGTATTAAACATACTTTTTACGCATGTAAAATTTATGTACATTTACATAATATAAAAAATTCTCTTTCATCTGAATCATTGGCATTTCTTTTACAATAAACTATTTGAAAGGTATATTCCCAGGCAATATACCGTTCTTTAAAATTCTGTGTTAATTGTATTAACTTATATATATGTGTATGTATATATATATGTATTATATATATACATATATATACATACATACCTTGAAACAATATAAATAGATCTTCATATTGTTTCAACAATACAAATATTGAAACAGTAGAATCTTTTAATTTTGTTTTCTAAAAGTACTTCATATATGTTAATTCCGTTGTGTACTCTTCCTTTGAAATACAAAAATACAAACAATCCTGTTTAATTGTAAATGCATTATTTATCAACTAGCATTATTAGTCCATTCTCCAGTTTCTTTTAACGCTCTATCTGTTAATCTTTCTATCTCAGTCAAAAGCTGTTCAGTCTCTAAATCAACACATACCATATCTGCCTCAACAGGATCCCATTCTAGACTATTCGGCGTAGACACCCTAGACCAAGGAGATGCTGTCAAACTAGAGGGTTGGCTATTATTCACCGACGTTTGCGTTATAGAACCGTCGGTACTTTCAACTTTTTCTTCGTCCATAATCGGCAGAGGCATTCCTAAACGCATAATATTCATATTCTTTTTATATATTATATGTATGTTTTATAGAGATGTGCAGGATCCCGAAACCCGATGCTTGAAACAGGACAAGAAGACGCGAATCAGGTCAGGATGGGATCCCGAAATTTTTGAGATTCTCGAGAATCTATCTAATGTATGGAATGTTTCAATATTTTCTTTTTCATCAATCTATAATACAGTCAAATCACGATAACTCGAAGACCTCTATAACACGAAAATTTTGTTCATACCCTTCCGATCCGTCGCGAAAACCTCTATAAACCGAAATAAAACCTACTTTAACTCGAATTATTTGTCATACATTTATTAGATGTAAAAATTAATTTGGTGTTTGTTTCCAAAAAATTCAATGTTCATTTACATAAAAATCAAATACAATTTTTCGTGTTTAAAATAATCTCCAGTATTCTAAATGTCTTTAACATTTTTAGAAATGAGCCACTCTACCAAATTGGCTAACTCCACGAAACGAAAAGTAGAGAAACTGATAAATGAAATGTACATTCTTATTCGAAATTCCTCTTAAAATTCAAATCCAAATAAACAACATAGAATGTGTTATTACAGGCGTTGCTTTTATCCAATGACAGATAAAATGCATAAAATAATATATCCTTGCAATACGCGCTATTCTTTTTATAAATTGTTTATTATTTCATGACCAAAAGCATTTTTCTCCTTTCGCGGTGTTAAGTTCAATTATTAAAAAAATTTATTTTAAATGTAAAAAATTAATCATCAATCAAGTGCTTTGGTACTAAAATTTTAAAAAATTCGGAAACTAGTGTTAATCACTTTGGCCTGTGACCGGCTCGAGTTTCGAACATTCTCGGGAATACCGAAAGTTTCAACATTCCTGTTTCCATCCCAACATGATCCTGGACACCTCTAATATTTTATGTATAACTGCACATGTTCATGATTGAAAAAAAATCTTTTCACCTTCATGTTCCCACTCTAAATCTAATGAAGAGCCAGGAGTGGAAGAAACACATGCTTGTTGTTTCATTAAGTTCCGTGCATCAAGAATTTGGAGTGGAATATCGAGACCAGAGCTACAAAATTATTTAAATCCAATTAGATATTGCTCTGTATTAAATAATTATTACAGAGGGCCGAATAGGTGTATACCTTGTAGAAGCATTATTCCTGGAGCTTAATCTGGCATATTTATTAGTACCTTTTGACCATGCTCCATCCTCTAATAATTCCAATGTTACAGGAACCCTATGTTTTTTCTACAAATATATTTCAAAGATTGGGAAGTTTTTCTTGATAACAAGGATATAATAATTGAATGTAATTATTGAAGAATAATATTAAAATGAATAAAGAGATTTACTATGCCCAATAAGTAATACAAGAATTCTGATAGTCTAATCCATTTACCTTGAACCGGTTTAAGGAGAGAAACGATAACAGGCTATCCAGGAAGCGTAACAATGAAGCATGGAATTAATATAACAAAATTGAAACACAGGCCCTAAATCTTAATACGATTCCTTACGTTTTTGATCCTCTAGATTGGTCTGCATCTCCTTTGTCATCTATAAACTACAAAACAGTAGTTCTAAGTATGGATACTTATTACTGATACTGTGATGTGTAATGCAGAATTATATGTACCTCAACTTGTTCGTCTCCTTGGTAGGACATACTGGTGTGTTTTTGGTAAAACCTTAAAATGCAAATATGTTCCGTATCAAAGGGAAAGAAACGAAAACACAATACGCTTAACATCGCACAGATGATTAACATTATTATAATGAAATGTTCATAAAAAATCTTTACTAACGTCAGCGATGGTACGCGAATCAAAATGAAGATCGGAATAAGATTTCTTTTACAAAGAAATTCTTTGTATTCGAAGGATAAAGGCGTATGTCTAACCTGTACGACAAGGAGTCTGAGACTTTGGAAATGCAGCGGCCGAAACAGGCCCCCATGACCTGTTAACACACGGCGTATCGCCGTCATCTAACTGATATAGGCGTTCAAGAAACCGTTATTTAATTTTCACGTGATACGTGAAGGATAATAGGGATGAAAGGTAATCCTTTATACCGAAAAACACGAAACTATCAGACGTGACTCATCTTTATCAAATACAATGCATCGCGAGTCCGAGCGTCTGTCAGTTGCATACTCGAATGCACTCTTATCCGCTGCAGTTTACTCGGCACGCTTGCGTCAGAAGACAAGCTCGCCAACGTTCCGAACAAAGGAGACTCCGGAGGGGAAATTAAGGCAATTATTATTCAACTATGTAAGAATTTAAAAAAAAAACCAGCTATCATTCCGAACGCATTTACTGCACGTTTATCTACGCAAAGTGATAATGGAAAGCTATTCAGTGTTCAGTCGAACTCGTTTTGCTAATTACTTCCGATTAAAGTGAACATTCGTTTAACGAGCTTGACACGGTAAATCGGTGGTACGATTAGCGAATGGTAAAAGAGATAGTTGTCATTACTTTATAATTTTATAATTCATGGGAAACGATGGGAAGTTGATTATTGGCAAACAGTGTTGGTGTGAGATTTGCTGACGTTTCTATAATTTCTTTTATCATGTAAACCCATCATCCGGCGATCTATGGTCGGTGTAATGCAGTGAATTTTTTTCTTAAGAATCATCAAACTCGTGGCAGTATGTCTGCGTAAGCACGATTCGATAGTTGGTTTATAAAGTTTAGGAATAATTTTTTAAAATTAAGAAAATATATAGTATCTTAACTGTGGGAGTTAGCAATAACTGGATATGGATTTTTGACCTCAATTTAGATTGAACCAGATCTCGTCACTGAGGTAATTCTAAAATCATGATGAAGATACGGCAATAATTCCTAATTAATCGAGATAACAATTCTTCCTGTTGAAAATCAATATACACACGTGCGTCATGAATTCTGTGATCATATTTGCTCTAGTGTTTGTTGTATTAGCAAATGTGAGACCTGGATTGTTGATATCACAACATCCAAAGCTGTTAGTGGTATCATATGATGCATTCAGGTAGCTTATACCTCTTTATTATTTTTTTACTACCACAAACTTGTGATCATTTTCATTGAATTCTTTGCTTCTTTATAGGTATGACTATTTTGACATAGACAGGACACCATTTATGAATAAACTGAAGCATGAGGGCACGTACACTGATTACATGATGAACAGTTTTGTCACAAAAACATTTCCTAATCATCATACAATGGCCACAGGAATGTATGTTGAAACACATGGAGTTGTAGACAGTGAATATTATGATCCTGTTTTAGGAAATACATCAAAATATTCGTATAATCTATATCATTATGATAACAACATTCTTCCTATTTGGGTGTGTACTTTTGCCTTGTAGATAGGAAATAATTAGCATTTAAGAAATTATTTTACATGATTTTTCCTAATAAGATCTTTTAATAATACATCCATTCTTTTCCATTGCTTTGCTTTGCTCAATTCTGTCTCATTTGTTATTTCTTTCTTATTTTCCACCAATGGAATTCACTCTATAAATTAACAAATAAATAAATAATTTGTTGCATAATAGACCGTCAATGAGAAAGCAGGTGCTCAAAGGAGAAGCGGTACTATGATGTGGCCTGGTGGCATTTATGAATATCAAGGAATCTCCCCTTCATTTGCACAAGTAAATATTTTTTATATCGGTAGATCAAAATAATAATGGAAATTACAAATTTTGTGTTTCATTAGAATTTCAATGAAAGTGTACCTTGGGAAGAAAGAATAGATACTTTAATATCATGGTTCACCCATCCTATACATCCAATCAATTTTGGAATACTATATATTGAGGAACCAGATTACCATGCCCATGCTATTGGCATAAAAGGACCTGAATTTGATAGTATTCTTAGGAAGTTAGATAATATAACTAGGTATCTTCATAGTAAGATAGAATATCATGGTCTGAGCGACCTTAATGTTGTTCATTTGAGTGACCATGGGATGACAACTGTTAAGTTGGACAGGATAATAGATCTGACAAAATATATTAATAGTTCTGATTACAAGTTTGTGGGTAACTCTCCAGGGTTACATATTTTTCCCAATCCTGGTATGTTGATTTACTATATAAGCTCATTAATTATTCTTGGATTTAAGATATTAAATATCGATAAGACCAAATAAAATATGGACATGACTATTATTAGGTAAAGAAGAAATAGTTTATCAAACGTTAAAACAAACAGCACAGAGCCTGAAAACATTCAAAGTTTACAAAAGGGAGGAAATTCCTAAGAAGTACCATTACGCAAATAATACGCGCGTTGCCCCTATTTTTGTTATTGCTGAAGTTGGATACGCATTTCAAAATCTTCTTGGGAGTATAGAAATGTACAAGAAGAAGTTTAACATCACAGGTAGCATACAGTCACGAAAATCTATATACACGTTTTACATTTCAAATAATTAAATACTTTAGGACATATTTTAGAATAATAAAAGTGGCGCGAAGGTTCCTAAAGTGTAAGATCACAAGTGAGAAAGATTCCTAAAAGATGTTTCATTATGATTGATTACACGAATAAAATCGCTCCTAAAAGTACATAAAATGTAATTTTACTTATGCTAAACAAATTATAGAACGTCACAGGCGCATTAAAGAGTCTAAAAAAACAAATACAATTATAACAATAATTTTTGTATAGTTTAGCTCACGTATTTAATTTTTCGTGAAATTGTATTGTTAGTTTATATATATTTTGTTGTAAATAAGTAGGAAAAATCCTGTTATTTTTTGACGATTTGTCTAGTTTTCATTAACAAATAAATCGCTATACCTAAAATAATCGAAACTTCCATATTTTTTAAATATTTGAAATTTAAAGGTGTATGTAGACTTTTGCAACTTTATTAATATTTATTAATTTCGGCCCAGAAGTGGACTTGATTTACAATATTTCCTTAATCACACGCATCCTTACATACCCATAGCTACACTCTAAATACTTTCCTCTTTTTTCACTACTTTCTTTCCCACCCTTCTTTTTTCTCCTTCCTACCTCCCTCAACCAATTTGTTATTCTCTCGCAATTTTTTCTTTCTACAACTTGCTTTAGACTATATTCGATTCGTTCTAACTTCTCGCGTTCTTCCACTAAGTCCTCGTCCCTGTTCACATAACGTACCCGGCCTTAAAGGATATACTAAATTTCACGGAAAAATTTATTTTTAGTAAACAGTGACTCGGAATTCGGACTTCACGGTTACGATAACGAAGCAATAGAAATGCATCCCTTTTTCTTTGCAAACGGCCCTGCATTTACATCCAAGTGTAAACTAGAACCATTTAATAACTTGGATTTATTTCCGCTATTTTGTAAAATACTCGATCTACAGTGTCCGATGTCAAATGGTACTTTATCACATGTAACTAAGTGCCTTAGGAAGCATCAACAGGATATTACAGTGATAGCGTACAGAATGATATGTAAGTAAAAATAACACATGCCTGTGTGCTAATAACTGTTATTTACCATCCATTATTTTTTTAGTTGTAGCTACTACAATATCTATGACAATGGTTGGAATTATAGGAGCGATAGTAATGTTCTATATGAGAAAGAGACGATTAGGAGCAAAGAATTACAGGTAAGTAGAAATATATTTTAGATTACGGAAGAGGTACAATTGTTACTCTGAAATTGTTTTACGAACCTTAATTATAGAAAACGGTAGTTTTCTAAGTAATGTTTGTAATTTCAAGTTTGCCAAATGTTGAAACATAAAGAACGTGTTATAATAATATAACATTAATATTTTAATTTTTCAGGAGATATTATCTAGTGGATGGATAATACATAAAAAATACCAGGGAATATATGAAATGTATAAATTTTCATATCGCGTATAGATAACGAAATGAATTTTTAGAAAATGACGGATCAATAAGTTATAGCATCGTGACGAAGAATAAATGAATATACCGTTAATTTTGCTTTTCTTTTTATCAATGAAGTCTTATTTTTTCAGACTTCAGGGAATAGCGAAATGAAACGAGAATAGCAAGAAAAAAAAAGAAAAATAGAATTTTAGTCATTTCAAATAAGTTATGATTCTGATACACTATTATTGTAGAATTAGTTCTAATTATATTACGATTATCGCATTAAAAATATGTTTGAATTCATGCAAAAGCATGTACACTTTTGAACTAGTTCTTATTAGAATATTGTCAAATACTATTTAATAAAAGATACGCGATAAATTTTAATTTAATGATTAGCCATTAAAGCATAGTAAAAAATAAATAGTTTACGAGAAACTAAAGATGAATTTCTCATTTATATGTTCATGTATATCATAAAAAGGAGCTGCTTCCTAATACTTCTCTTCCTTGCAATGATAATGTGAAAAATAACCAGTCTCGACTTTTTGTTTTTAGAAGAATACTGGAAGATTTGGAAGCACGGTACCCTTGGGATGAAAATCACGATATTGAAAATGCTACTTGCAAGTAAATTTCCAAAGATCAGTTTTCAAATTCTCATGCTTACTATTTCACGTTAAAAAAAAAGGATTGCCTTCTTTTTCTGCAAGACAAAACAAAAGTTCTGACTCTCATTAATCGACCGGCGATGTTAATGATATATTTTTCTTTTCAGATTAAACAATTTTCCCGATTTATTCATAATTTCATGTCACGTGAAGAATAAACATTCATATACATATCAAGGAAATGTTAAGTATAGGAAAACTCTTTTTCATTGTAGGTGACACATACTTCACGCAATCGCATAGTTTAATCAACCGTCGAACACATATAAATGAGAAAATATTTCTGTGATAAAAAAAAGAGAAATGAATTGATACCTACGAACGACTCTTTAAATAGTGTATATGAACATGTGAACAATCAATGTTAGTTCTAGGTATACAGATTTTTATGAGTTCCGGCAAAATACTTCCCGGTACGAACTTTTTATTCTTTTCGATTACGCAACGGTACGATTATTATTTATGTTTATTACAATAAACGTATATATATTAAAATAGAAGTCGGAGAATCGCTTCGAACGATACGAATTGCCTTTTTACTAGTACCAATATTAAAAGAACAAGTAAAACTCCGAGAGAAATGCTATGCACGAACGATCTATTCTATCTAAGCAAAATCAGAATAATCAGTATGCACAGTATTATCTTAGGAACTATTTTAAAATGTAACGTAATTGATTCGGGTCATGATCGCGCAGAATATTAAAAATTCAATTTGTAGATCAAATGTACTTATCATGATTATGCACCAATTATATAACAACTTATATGTAAATAAATCAATTGTAAATAAATAATATTAACGCAGAACTGCTTTTATTTTGCCTAAAACAAGTGTCCTGGTTCCTGTTCATTTATGATTTGTCAAATATACAAACTCAATTAAACCTACCATCCCTTGCTAAGCGTCGGACCACTTTCGAATTAGTTATGGTCTGTAACATTTATCAATGGAATTATATCTTGCCCCGAGATTCTGAGTCTACTTAAATTAAATACTTCTGCTTGCTCGCTGCGAGCTGCGAATTTTCTCTTATACCACATTGGTTGTTATATGGGCAATATAACGACACATTCACCTCCTAATATTTATTTTTAAATGTTAAATATAAACATATATGCAATGTCCATGCGTTGTTACATAAAAATGAAGTCCAAATTTAGTATCGAAATTTGTTTAATCGCGATTCTTCATACATTCGTTCGCTATTAAACAAAATAATTCAAGTGACAGTTATGGGGACATTGACAGTAATTGGGTCATCTACTCCATATATTGGGGTACTTGTAATTAATTTCTATGGTCTCGACGTCACACGGATGACCACGCTCGAGATTGCGGGCATTGAAGTCTCCGCGTAATCTTTGCGTATTGCTAAACCGATAACTGCTAGCACGAAATTTTCTCGCGAATAATTCTAAAAGATCTGCTATCAAAATTTATGTAACTTGGAACTTCTTATTTTCGACCTTTAAGTAGTTTTGTAGGAAATTGTTTTCGATAATGATCGACACGAAAAACTCAAGTCACGACTAAAACATCCAATAAAAAAAACAGAAAAGTATATAAATTTAAAATAAAATAAAACAAGCTTGAATATTTTTGAAAATATAACTTTTCGAAACTTCTCAGATTAGTCGTAATTTTCACAGAAAATAAGAAAATGTAAAACTAGCGATTCCCGCTTTTCAATTAATTTTTTGAGAAAAGAGAAACTGAAGTTAATTACAATTGAGTCGCTGCTAAAATTAAACGATTTCAATTAAGTTATAAAATACAACAATATCTTCCGCCTTTATTTAAATAAAGCGTGTCTTTCCACACATTTCTGATTCGAAGCTATCACTTTAACATTGATTATTCTCTCGTTTCTGTAAAAGTTTCCGAATTTTAGAGAGAATGCAAATCGTCAGTATAAAATTGGAAATATAAATTCTACATATCGATAGCGATTTCTTTATATTTGTCTTAAATTTAACAAATTTAAAAAAAGAAGAGAAAATACGATTGGATAAAAAATTACCCAAAGACCGTAGCAGGGTTAAACACAAGTTTTATCAAGTTTTTGGAAATAAAAAGCATGATGCACCTTTTCGTATTTACAGGCGTTAAAGAAGGTGTCGTAATCGTTAAAATTGCATAGTACGATAACGAAGGGAATCACATATCAGTGTTCGAGGAAAAATACGAGCAATAAGGTCCTTGATGAAGGAACTGTAAAAGAAGCTAATTACAGAACTATGGGTCGTGAAAATTCTACCTGCGATTAACTTATCATAACTGTCATTCGTGCGTGAAACGTTATACGTAATGCAAAATTTGCTTTAAAATAAGTACCATGGATGCACACATTACAATTTGCCTATGAACTTCTCCGAATAAGGTATCATCGATTCATTGTAATTCATTTTAAATAAGTGTGTGCACGGAAATCAATCATTTGTTACAAAAGTAAAAGTACAACTCTTCGTAACAGTACAAAATTGGAGGTTTTTCATACGCGTAATCTAAACGAATTTATATTTAGTTTAACAAAAACTTAAACGTGTTGTTCCACGTATATGTTTTTATCACTTTTGCAGAAATCATTGGCATCTTCAATTGAAATCGTTACAGATTTTAGATCGAAAGTATATTAAAAAAAATGTGAAATTGCATTAGACAAAAGCACATTTCGATGACTTTTGCTATTCCTGTCCAGTTATTCCATTATTTACCAAGATTCACGCGCGGAGTTCGAAATGTAAACCAGATTTTGTATTTTTCTTTGCACGATCTCTTAATTATAGATATTCTTTTTTCATTCCAGAAGGAAGACGATTTCCGAGATGCTATTCGTTTTATTTTTAGCGTTGCTTGGGGTCTTGAACCAGCCGAGTTCCGTTCAAGGTTTGTGTTTCAAAAATGCTCCCTTTGTAGTATTTCTTACAAAGCATTGTTGACAAATTTGGAGAACCTTTAGTCAGCCCCGAAACGAGAAATCTTTGAATTCTCGAATACGTGTAATAATTTATAACGACCCGGAAAATGATCAGAATCTCACCAACATCGAACTGCAAAATAAAAGTAACAAATATACAACAGAGCTGCGCTTACAGATAAAGTACTAAAAATTGTGTTCAACAATTTCAGCTGATTTCCTGCGTCCACCACACTGTGGCTATAGTAACGTTAGCCACAGCAGAATAGTTGGTGGTCAACAAGCTAAGCTAGGTACGTATTACGTGCAATTATGTCTCTTCGTCGCGGTTCTCTTTTAATTTAGCAATACAAAAGCTAAATTTTCGTAAGATTCGTGAACCTATTATGCTTTAGGTGCATGGCCATGGATCGCCGCATTAGGATACCGTACCAGTAACCCAAAAGAACCAGACTGGAAGTGCGGTGGTTCTCTTATATCATCAATGCATATTCTGACCGCTGCGCATTGTTTAATAAACACTTTATACATAGTTCGTGTTGGTGACTTAAATCTATATCGAGATGACGACGGTGCGCATCCCATTGATTCCGAAATTGAAAAGATGTCGAGACATCCTGGATATGTTAGAAGAACTCACACGAACGATATTGCTGTTCTAACATTGAAGAATACGATAGCGTTTTCGGGTGAGATTTACCGTTTAAGCAAATCTTTTTACTAGTTTTCTGATATTCTACTGCTTTTCACCATTCTTCATTGTTACTATTATTCAATTCATTTATGTTTTAGCGAACATACATCCCATTTGTCTTCCCGTGGATGAACCCCTTCGAAGCATGGATTTTTTGGGTACCGAACCCTTCGTTGCCGGATGGGGAGCCTTGAGATACAGTAAATATAGTCACTTTCGTTATTATACAACATTAATCGTTTCTAGATCTCGAAAACTTTTTTCATTTTCGTTTTCATCTCGCTTCGTATAGATGGCCCAGGCACTGCTGAGTTAAGGGAGGTACAAGTGCCAGTAGTCTCCAATTCCGTTTGCAAAACGGCTTACGATAAAGTCGGATCTAAATCCATCGACGATCGCGATATATGTGCCGGATATGCTACTGGTGGAAAAGACTCTTGTCAGGTAAATGGATTCTAAATTTCCCATTAATCAACGTGACTATTGAAAGAATTTCATGTCGCAATTTTGATATATTTATCATTCGCTAAAGTTGACTTGGCTTATCTTCTTCTTTCCTGTTTGTCAACGGTACCATAATATGTAGTTGTAGCTTCTTGCATAAATAGTAGGGAGATACTTTACAAATTCTCATATAATTGGTATTTCACTTTTAATGTAAATCGAATTTTTGTCGAGATTACATGGAAATGAATATTCAACTTGCATTACTTCGCGTAACTTAATTGTAGATTTTAATTTTTACTTTTATTGCGTTTTAGGGCGATAGCGGCGGACCACTAATGATACCAGAAAACGAATTTACCTACTACGAAATCGGCGTCGTAGCTTTCGGTCATGGTTGTGCCTCGCCCAGATTTCCAGGCGTTTACACCAGAGTTACGCAATTTATCGACTTCATCGCCTCAGCAATGACATAAAATGATTAACGATATTCCAGTAACACGTCTGTGTCGCGATCCACGTAAAAGAAGAAGTAAAATCCACTATTATCGTTTAAACAAGACGCGATCCACGCTTTCAAATTGTTGTATACATCTCGAAATATAGCTTTAAATTTCAGATGCGATGTTTTTTTAATACACCAAGCCTTTTATGAAACTTTCACGAAAATGATACAAACGTCAACAAGCACATCGTGTAGGTTTTTCATTTCATTCATATTTATTTTAATGTTAATTTAATTTTAATATCATCGTTAACTTTAGTGATTAGAAATTTCTGAAGCTCTGGGAAATGTAGGAGATTCGGACTGATGATAATTATTTACCAATCAAAGCAGGTTTAAATAATTGATAAAGTGGCTTCCTACATTATCTTTGTTGTACCTGTTACTTCTTATTTATTTTAAACATTTACTTTGCAAATGCAATCTTCGAATAAGAAAGACAGATGATTCACTGTCAATTTTGAGACATGCGGTGATGTTTATTCACTAATCTGGAGCAGCATTCGGAAGAACTTTGAAAATTAAACGCTTGGGGATTCGAAACCTTCGAAATTCAAACGCTTTGGAATTTCGTATAATTGAATAGTCTGTGAAATTTCAGCGAGCTGAGCGCAATTACTCCCACATTTTATACGCGGTCTACTAGGTTTCTCGAAAAGTTCGTAGCGATATTTAAAAATTATTCAATACCACTATGAAAGCAATTATCATTTTACTGAATAATTTGGGTGTTCTTTTTTATGATTTTATGACTGTTAAGAAGTTTCACAATTGAAATGGAGGACTATTACGAAGTTTTATAATTGGAAGGAACTTTTCATCTTTTTCAAAAGCAAATTCTTTCAAGTAATTTTTCCTAGTCAGTAGCGTATTCAATTTCTCGTCATTGCTACGATTTTACAAACATTGCAATAAATTGTAATAAGATGCATTGGATATAATAAATTTAACTGTCTATTTACCGAATAAAATTATTAATTATTATCCCTCTTCCTTTTAACCAACTATAGACGCTGTTTCTTAACACATTACGGTCCGGGCTGTTTGCGCGAAAACTTCTGCGCGTAGCCGACGAAGTAAAAGCAATAAGTAATGACTATAAGGGAAGCTACCAATGTACTGACATAAAACTCCAATAATTGCACGAAGGAATGAAATAGTAGATACCATGCGTAGGTAAGCGAAAGCAATAAGAAAATGGATTTCCTTCTCATTTTACGAGCAGTCAAGAAAAAACATATTTTTATGTCTCCGAACGGTAATGTGTTAATTACCGCATTTAAGTAGTTCACCTATAAATAGTATTTGATTAAACTAATAGTATTATCACTCAACAAAGGCTCATTCAAAGTTTCCGAACAAACTAATACGTAACGAAAGGATAATGATCAGTAACTAGTATGGTTTTATGTTAAAACCGCTATGAAGAAATCAAATTATTTGAGAAATAGCAAAAATTGAGTTGAACAGTGTCTGGATTGCAGCATAGTACCTACCATATATACATATAAATTATCTTGAATGTTTCAATTTTACAGACTATGTTCGAGGTTCCGATCGTTGAAGTCAATGTTCGCTCGACTTCAAGAATTACTAGTCATTCACAAAATTATAAGGCACTTTTCTCTGCAAAATTATAGAAAACGAAGGTACTATGAAGGTGATGTAAATTTGGAATCTCTAGTTTTCGTTCTTTAAATACTTTCCTAGGAAGTTGCCATTAATAAAGTTATAACACGTAAACACGTAAAACTGAAGTCATGACTAAGACATCAAATGAAAAGGAATAAAAAATAAAACAGATAAAAATAAAATAAAAACAGCCGAAACCTTTTTGTAGGTGTAATTTCCTACAACCTCGACCAATCGTATTTTCCGCAGTAAAACGGAAAAAATCATAAAAATTTTAAAACTCGCAATTTCCGTTTTTTTAAATTACTTTTTCAAGGGAAAAACAGCTACATTTAGCTAAAACTGAACTTCTGATCAAATTTAACGATCTTAATTGCCTTGAAATGAGCAACAATATAACACTGCTTCATTTGAATAAAACGAATTCATTGACACACACTTTATTCGAATCGATCATGTCACAGCTATTCCATGTATCTGTAAACAAAGAATGCAAAAGCTTTCATTGCACCACGAACTTTTTGATACTTACATTCACCAACTGTACGCGCGATATTTCAAGGAGTCACAGGAGAATGTAATCACTAGACTCCAGATCTTTATGAAAATTCATACATTTATAAAGATCAGTAATCAGATGGAATCTAAATCCAGATTGTTGTTACTTTTCAAATGTTATAAGATATAAATCACTTTGAATATTTTCTATACTTTTGCATATCATATCCATTCTGTGCCCTTTTGCAAATTTAAATTTACCACAAATGGATAAAAATCTGAAATCTAATAATCACACATCAATTCCAGTATGAAAAGGAATCAGATACAACTGTCCGTGAAATAATACGACCATCATTGTTGCTGATAAAGGAATCGTAAAATTCTCGGTGAATTGCGAAATCATGGGTCAGTTGCTCCTAGTTGATAATGGGCTTTTACATGCAGTTAACTTATCATAATTGTTATGCGTGTGCCAAACATTAAATCTAATGCGAATATTTGCTTTAAAATAAGGATAGTGAATGTACGAAACTCAGTCAGGTTTCGAACTCTTGGCTTCTACTAATTCTATGTGTAGATATTCATCATTCATTGCAAAATTAAAAATACAGTTATTTGTACCTGTACAAAATTAAAGGTTTGTCATACGTAATTTAAGCGAATTTATATTTAGTTTAACAAAAACTTATACGTGTTGTTTCACGTAGATGTTTTTATCATTATTGCACACACCATTGGCATCTTAAATTGAAATAGTTACAGATTTTCGATCGTAAGTGCATTAAAAAAATGTGAAATTGTGTTAGATAAAAACACATGTCGATGACTTTTGCTATTCCTGCCCAGTTATTTTATTATTTAGTAAAATCCACATAGAGTTCGAAATGTAAATCAGATCTTGCATTTTTCATTGCGCGATCTCTTAAATATAGATACTTTTTTCATTTCAGAATAAAGATGATTTCCGAGATGCTATTCATTTTATGTTTAGCGTTGTTTGGAGTCTTGCACCAGCCGTGTTCCGTCCAAGGTTTGTATTTCAAAAATACTAATATTATTGAAAAAGTTGGAATACTTTAGTCAGTCCCGAAACAACAAATCTTCGAATTCTCGCATAAGTGTGATAATTTACGATTTGAGAAATGATCCAAATCTCACTAACATCGAACGGCAAAATAAAAATAAACAAAATATAATAGAGTTACGTTCACAGATGAAATACTAATATTTTTGCTCTACAGCTACAGATAGCCTGCCACGTGCACCAAACTGTGGCTTCAGTAACGTAACTCATACCAGGATAGTCGGTGGTGAGCCAGCTAAGCTTGGTACGTTTTATTACAAGCCTTCACCACAGTTCCCTTGCATTTAAGTGACAAGAAAGCAATGTTTTCGAAACACCTGTAAACATATTATGTTTTAGGTGCGTGGCCGTGGATGGCCATATTAGGGTACCGTAACATGAATCCTAAATGGCGTTGTGGAGGTTCTCTTATATCGTCCAGGTACATTTTGACTGCTGCACATTGTATACATGCCAATTTAAACGTGGTTCGTGTTGGAGACTTAAACTTGGATCGAACTGACGACGGTGCGAATCCCATTGAGTCTGAAATTGAAGAGATCACGAAGCATCCAAGCTACAAGGCATCTAATCACGAGAACGATATTGCTGTTCTGAAATTAAAGAAAACGATACCGTTTTCCGGTAAGATTGAACGTTTAAGGAAAGTTTTTTACTAGTTCTCTAATATCTTTTTACTAATTTTTAGAGCTACTATGTTGAACCGAGTATCCGAGATACTAGGGTATTCGCTTGCTTGTGAGATACTCGGATAAATAAAAATTACCCGACTACCCAGGCATCTCATAGGACAAGCTCAATGAGACAGCCGCGAATCTCGAATAAAGAACAAATTGCATTTCAATCATTTTCGACTAACGTCGGAAGGTATTACCGGAAATAAAAAGAAATATTATTCGAGCATAATCATGACATGCACGAAATATTATCAATTTTTTGAAGTTTTAATTTCGTCATTGCCGACAATACCTATCGATGTTCATGAAAATGATCGAAAGTCAATCTGTTGCTTGGTCGAGATTTGGGGCTGTCTCGTAGACGCGGATACCTCTTTTATCTTACGAGTACACTGTGAATCTTTATGTAAATTCGTATTTTGAGTAATAGAGTTATAGAAACAGCAACTAAGCGAAGAGTTGTTTCACCCTCCAATTACAATAATTTTGTACGTTTCAATTTGCTATAAATACATAAAGATTCGCAGTCCATTTATGAGATACCCGGGTAATTCTTGTTTACGCGAGTATCCAATCGAGTATTATAAAAGACTAAACTAGTAGCTTTTATCATTTGCCATCGTTACTAATATTCAATTCATTTATCTTGTAGCGAACTTACATCCCATTTGTCTTCCCGTGGATGAACCCCTTCGAAGCATGGATTTTTCGGATACTGAACCCTTCGTTGCCGGATGGGGAGCCTTGAGATTCAGTAAATATAATCACTTCCGTTATTATGCAGCAATAATCGTTTCTAAATCTCCAAGACTTTTTTTATTTTCGTTTTCATCTCGTTTCGTATAGTGGGTCCAGGTACTCCTGAATTAAGGGAGGTACAAGTGCCAGTCGTTAGCACTGACTCTTGCAAAAAATCTTATAAAATGTACCGTACTGCAGCCATCGACGATCGCGTAATATGTGCCGGATATGCTACAGGAGGAAAAGACTCTTGTCAGGTAAATGAACTTCAAATTTTCCATTAATCAACGTTACTATTGAAAGAATTTCATGTCACAATTTTGGTATATTTATCATTCGCTAAAGTTGATTTGACATATCTTCTTCTTTCCTGTTTATCAATGGTACCCCAATAATTCTACTTTCAGACATAAATAGTAGGGAGGTATATTACAAATTCTCATATAATTGGTAGTTCACATTTAGTGTGAATTAAAGTTTTGTCGAGATTACATGGGAATGTATAGTCAACTTGCAGTACCCTGTGTACTTTAATTTTATGTTTTAGTTTTGACTTTTATCGCGTTTTAGGGCGACAGCGGTGGACCACTAATGATACCAGAAGACCAATTTACTTACTACGAAATCGGCGTCGTCTCTTGGGGTCACGATTGTGCCAAACCTGGATTTCCAGGCATTTACACTAGAGTTACGAAATTTATCGATTTCATTATTTCAGCAATGAAATAAAACGATTAGCAATATTCCAATAACACGTGTCTGTCGCGGTGCACGTTGAAAGTTGTTATCATTTAAATAAGTTGCGACTTTTACCTTTAAAATATTGTGTATTTCCTGAAATACAGCTTTGAACCTCAAGAGTGATATTGTTTTGTAATATACCAGGCTCTTAAAATTTTTATTAGACAGATACCCCCGTTAAACAAGCACTTCCTTTCAAGATTCCCGTTTTGCTTTTATTCCTTTTAATGGGAATTTAATTTTAGTATTATGGTTAATTTTAATCACAAAGTATTTTTTCTCTGACAAAATTGAAAGATTAGAACAAACGATTTAAACAAGTTTAAGTTACAACTAATTATTAGCTTACAAAAAAAATGTAAATTAAGTATTGCCATGATTTCAGCATAGAAGTAATCAATCATACAAAAGTTATAACAGTAGTGAAAAATAATTTTTTGCAACGAATAGCGTGGAAGTTTTGTTACAATCATTTAACTTATTGAAGTTTTTCTACTGTACCAACTCTACAAGTTCTTGTCTATTTTTAGCCCAGATTTTTGTATCGCTGCAATTACATATAATTAAGTAATTTAGAATTTCAGTAAATTGAACGCAATTACCCCCACATTTTTGACGCGATTTACATAACTAAAGGAAAATAATTATTAACTTACATGGCTTTATGTGAAAACCACTGAGAAAAAATCAAATTATTTGCGAAGTAGCAAAAAAGTTACATCCATATAAAGGTTGATTTATTCTATCCGTTCCGACGCCAAACGTTTACAAGAGGATTTGGTTCAGTCACGAAACGTTTACGGCACCATTGTTAATGATCTATATTGTTAATGATACAAAAAACATTGCAAAATTAATTCGATGTTTGAACAGAAAGCAAGTTTATTGCTTGCACGCCAATTTTGCTGAGTTTCTAAGGTCTCTTGATACGTTCTCCCTTAGTTATTTCTCTGCTACTTGTCTAAATATACCCGCACTTATAGACTTGAGATAAGTAGTTCTGGTGTTACAGTTTTATATAGTTACATATAGTGTTATAGCTTTCGAGGAATATTATGAACTTTTATTAAAGTTTAACGCATACGCGGACGGTTTCAATTTGTGTACGGTGTCCTCTATGAACTTAATTTTAATATTTGTTAGATGAAGTTGATGGTGGCCTTCATGGCCCAATGATGGTCGTATTATTTCACGTAAAAAGGAAATATACTGCATTAATAATACCGTCACATTTTATTTCTACGTTCTGTCATCGTTTTGACTATGAACATTAAGGAAGGAAAATCTACTGCATATGCAGCGGTGACCCACCAGAGGAAAGCAAAAGTCCTGCATATGCAGTAGCCGTTCATGGGCGTGTTAATCATTTTAATCTACATCTTTATTTCAGTAAAGCGTGCCCCTTAACAGATTTTTTATACTTGGAAAATCTGTTATTAGAAGCACACGTTTCTTCATATTTCTGGAAACAATAAATGCAAATGTATAGCGTGTGCAATGCATCGCACGCTTTTTCGTATACGTGTGATATTTCAATAAAGAGGGAAGTGTAATGTCCACGTTTGTAGACTACATTAACCGAGGGGATTCACATAATCGTGTTCGAGGAAAAGTATGATCAATATAATTGCAAATAGGAGCATTGCAAAAGAAGCTACTTACAAAAATAGGGATTACGAAATTTTAATATCATAAAAATTCAACTGTTTGCGAGAATACGAAACCAAAATTATGCAAGTAACATCAGACAATTTATGATTATTTTAGCAGAATCTCTTGGATGATATCTCAACACCTGAGTATTTTAAAACATGTGAAGTTGTGTTAGACGGAAACGCACCTTATTGAAATTTTTTTGAGATTTTTTAACAATCTTTTGTCGTATTAGATGGTTCCATTATTGCATTCTTGAAGAATCTTCATTTTTCTTCAATGAAGAACTCTAAGCATGTTCTATAGGTTTTCAGATTTTACAATTTTCTTCCAATTAAATAATTTGATTAAGGCCCTAAAAGGTGGACATCTGTCAGTATTAATATATTCTATAATTCACACTACTCTCTCGTGCTGCGTGTTGCATTTTTACGTTCACAATATGTAAAATGATATATTGCGCCGAAAGTGCATTGCCAGCATCTTTTATTTCAAAATAAGGTTAAACACGATAAATACAGCGAATATTTACAACATTTTCCCCAATGATACATCAAAATATTTACCTTCAAATCTTGTTTGTGTCTGCAAAGTCACAGGCGTATTAACTTATGAATCGCAATTCTAAGGCCACGTTCAAAAAAGAAACGTCGAGACTTTTCGGCCCACCTAATATGTACGAATATACAAGGTAATCAAAGTAAAATACGTATTCTTTTATTTTGAGGGGATCTTTCTTAGATTCGAATTCTTTAATTTTGTTCGTAAAAATGTGAAGCTGCATAAAAATTCGCAATCTGGTCATTTCTCTCTCAATAATTCTAATTTCTGCCGCACATAGTAGCAAAGTATTCCATAAATTCTCACGTAATTTGTTTAAATTTAGTTCCAATATAAATTGTAGTATCTTACCCCATACATATTTTTATTTATTTACTACCTTACCACTAAATGTAAATGGAAAATATATTTCTTACACACTCTGCACTGTTGCAATACAACATTTTCTTGAGACCCCTGTCTTTTATCTATTTTTTAAATTAATTAAGGAGTTGTTGCTGGGTAAGAATAAAAAGTTAAGGAGTGCAAAGGAAGAAGATTATTGCTTATTTACCAGCACAACACATGAACATCGTCAAACTATCATCAACAAATTCACAACGTCACGTATAACAGTGTAACATCGATACTCTTTCCCATCGCTTCGATAACGAAACGAATGATTCGTTGATTAAACGGCGATAGTATGCTGCTTGCATGACGATCTTACCATTGACAAAGCATAGACCAGACTATCCATTCTTATATGAAATCATCAGGGGGCTACCCGGCCTCCTTACTAACATAAAACAACAGTGTTTTTAAAACGATGGAAATTGTAAATAAATGCTGCGCAAACTAATTGTTTCCGATTTAAACGATCTATAATAGCTACAGATTTATAATATCGTGTACAAAAGTGTATCTTCATATGTATTGGACTTCTATCATTTAATCTTTTATAACTCGATTTTTATTTACTTTTATAATATGAATAAACGTATAATTATATTTAATACATGGATAGAGGGTTAACTTTATCAACTTTGATGATCGGATTGAATATAATTCTTAAACGAACCATTCTAAATCGCAAGGAGTGTAATAAAACTCTGTTTTTTTTACGCAATCCGAATTTTAGTTTGAAAATGATGTTTCCTATAAATGGATGATCTATCCTGTACTTAGTCAATGATCATACATTAAAAACTATTCTTTTATAACATAACATAATCTTTATTGTTTTCCTCAGAGGATTACAATGTAGTTTCGTTTCTTTACATCTTACCATCTGTTAGATTCCTAATTTACTGTTTATTGAGAAATCTTATACTAGGCACTTAGATTCTAAACTCGTTGCGAAACTTCGACGCTGTACTATTTCTGATATAATAATGCTCGTCAAAAATGAGTTGTCGTTCCTTTTAAAGGTTCGTTTTGAAGATGGTGGGGATAAGGAGAAGGAATGGTAAGAATTCTCGGACTAAGGGTCAGGCGTGATTCAGGGGTAATGAGTAACGGATTCAAGGGTCGGATGCGTAATTGTGTACAGAGGATGAGACAGAATTTGGAGACAACTTATCTATCTAGACGTGATACATAAAATTGCTTACTATCTAAGAACGATATCCAACACATCTTACAATCTTACAATCAATACTAAATACTATATACCAAATAACAATCAATAAAACTAATAGAGACTTAAAAAAGAAGAAAAGAACTATTCTTTTATAATAAAATTGAAATACAATGATTCATTGCTTCCGATAAATGGGAAATAGTCGATCTGATGTTATGTTTGCATTGCGTTGATAAATGAGCGATGACCTTTACTCTGTCCAATTTAATTTTAGATTTTAATTTGCTTGGTTTAAATTGCTTCAAGATAATAACGGTGGACCATTAATGTTAACAAAACAATATATACCTACTAATAATTCGGCATCGTATCTTTCGGTGATCGTTGTGCGACACCCGGATATCCTGGCGTTTATGCTGTCACGCAATTTCTCGATTTCATTACCACAACAATGACATAAAACAATCCATAATATTTCAACAGCACGCGTTTCCCGTGATTCATATAAAAGACGAAATTAGAGTTCACTATTATTAATCATATAGGTGTTCTGACTTTCCAAATGTTTTATACCTCACGAAGTACAACTTTGCATCGTATGAATTGTGTTGCTTTTTAATATGCCAAGTTTCCTTAAATTTTCGCGAAAAGTAAACGATTACGAACATTTTAAACGGGATTTTGGTATCGTTTATACCTGTATCGTTTTTTTATTTTTTTTAGTGGTAATTTAACTTTCGTTTTATCATTAACGTTAATGATAAGAAATATTTGGTGCTCTGAGAAAATTGAATGATTAGGACAGATGATAATAGTTTGCCAAAGAAATAGGTTCATCCCTTTTGCTACGACGCTATGAACCACTAAATTTTTCTTCGATATGCATTTTCTTACGAAGTATATGGAAATCCTCAACGCATTTTAAATCAGAACTTGCTTACGTCTGATAGAAACAAGGAGCTTTGCAATAATTGTGATAAGATTGGCTGTGTATCTACAGACGCCAATCGTTTGTAGGACCAACAGTATTAAAAGGATTAAATAATTGCTAAAGTGGCTTCTTGACGTAAATTTCATTATAATACTTCCTATTTCTTTGAAATACTTACTTTCAGATTGTCAAAGGGGCAATGACTCCCTATCAATTTTGAGAAAATATTAATTGAGCACGTGATAGAGATTTATGTATGTATATTCATCAAGGTTAAGGTCGTAGGTTATTTGCATTTTTTCCTTGAATCTACTCTGCAACTAAAATTATGTATAACGATTTCCATTAAAGTAGCAATGAATTACGTTTGATTAATAACTTACAAAGAGATAAGATCAAAATAGGTACTGCGATGATTTCAGTAGAAAAGTATTGAATTATCCAATAGAAATAACAAGAACGAAACTGATAATTTCGAGTCACGAATTACAATGAAATTCTAGTGCGATGACTTAATCTGTTGCAGCTTTTCCATTACGAAACTACTATGTAACTCTACGATCTTTCATCTATTTTCGACGGAGATTTGAGATTACTAGCGTGAGGATCTTTACAAATATAATTTTTATGTGGGTTGTTTCATCCCCTAAATGCTACAATTTGTATTTTCTTTCCATACATTCTTTATTTCTTAATACCATTTGCATTCTGTATCTTTTTACATATTTAATATCCCATAAATGCATAAAGTTCCACAGATCAGCGCTTACGTATAGATCAGTAATGTGGAATTTCAGTGGATCGAGTGCAATTATCACGATACACTTTGCGTGACCTACATAATCGCTGGGAAATTCGGCCTTATGTTAAAATCACCGTGGAAAAATCGAACTATTTGGGAAATACCAAAAATCGAGCTGAGTCGTATCCGGATTGCGGAGCGCCGTACTTATAATTCATTTCCATGGCCTCAATAACACAGTCGGATGACCACGTTCGAGGTTATAGGTGATGCTCATTGCGCTTCGGTAAAAAGCTGAATGGAAGCTAATTATCTTTCATTGAATTGTACGAAACTTTTCAATATAAACTTCTATAAAATCTACTACTACTAGAATGTAGCGAACTTGACATTCCTAATTCTTGTTTTTAACATATTTTTCCTGGAATTCGACTGCAATAATGGTCAACACGTAAAACCCAATTCATGATCAAAACACCAAATGAAAAAAGAATCTGAAAAATTATGACAAGTGAAGTGTCACGCCTTTAACGCGATACTTTTTCTACGCAATTTCCATTAACACGATTTTGCGAACAGTAATACGATTACTCTGTTTTCATTTTGCTTTAATTTGTTAACGTTTTAAACGTCACTTTACTACTTACTCGTTTTTCCTGCTCTATATCGTGCTTATTTAACCCTTTAACTGCGAAAGGATCATATGTACGTCCCACAAATTTTGTGTAACACAATATATGCAGATTAATTTTCTAACTTACCATTTCATAAGAATATTCGGAGGCTCAAATTAACGGTAACTTAACATTTTGTTATCCTAAATTCTAGATTAGTTTATTGACGAGTAGCTGTTTTGCACGCGTGAACTATGCGCTCATTTTTAATTATCGAATCATGCAAACACAGAGCCACAGGGTTAATAATGTGTACATACACATATGTACTATATTTATTCAATGAAATGCGTTAGTGAATGCATTTCTATGCTTTAAATTAATGTCTTTTAACGCAAGATTTATACTTTGTTGCCAATTAATATTTGCTGGCATTTTTTACACTGCACGCTTTCATCGTGTAAATAGAGTCCTGGGTGTGCTCTAAATATTTTTGTAAATCGACCTAACTTTATACAACCCCGGTCTGTCACACGTTCTAAAGCAAAAAAAGACAAAAAACAGCAATTGGTAATTCTCCATATTTAACTACTTCTTTAACAGTGGATTTACGAAATCCGTCAATTTAAGCTTTTTTGGATTTCATGCTTAAAGTTATACCTAGTAATTATTAGACTGCGAATCTTTATGGAATTTTATATATTTGTAAATAAAACTAAAGAAACTAGAAAACAACAGGAAACTGTTTCTCCTTCTAAATATTACAATATGTAGGTATCTTATTTTTGATATTTTGTGTATTTTCGCATCTTGTATCTTTTATCGCAATAAAGTTTCTCATAAACGCACAAACCTCCGCATTCTATTATTTATAAATATTATTTTTAAGTATTTTATAGTTACATTAGTTGATGCAACGATATGAATAGTTATCATAATTCAGCATTCTCTCTCTTCCAACCTTGTAATACCTATTTTTCCGGAAATCTATTTCACATATTATATTCGCTTAATATTATACAGTGTCCCTAAATATACTGTTAAGGGACAAAGAATTATATTTAATTACGCTTGAACTTATGTTCAAATTTAGTTATCTTAATTGCGTTAAAATACTCGAAATACGATTGTACAGCGAGTTAATAAGACACCATAATCACCAGATCTGTGCGGTACAAAAACGAAGGGAATCGCGTAAACGCGTTTCATGGAAAACATGAGCAATATGGTTGCTGGTAGTGGAACTATAAAAGGAGCTAGTTACAGAAGGGGTCACCAAGTTCCTATCCGTTTCTCGATAGCGTGCATCCACATACTATCGATGTATCGTAATTAATGCGTCAAGCATCACACTAGGATTGCAACATTTTCTTTAACGTGAGCATCATAGATGCGCGCATCTCAGTTTGCCGCCGAGCTTCATCGAAGGAGGTTCGTTCGATTCATCGTGATCCGTTTTCAGCAATTCTATGTAGAGAACTTAATCAATGAGTGCAAAATGAAAATTTTGTAAGCGATATACGAGAATAATTATATTTGGTCAAAGTGAAATATTTATGTGATGTGTTGCACGAAAATGTTTCTAGATTTATTACGCGGATTACTATTATTTTAAACTGAAAGTGTCGAAGATATTAAATAATAAAAGTTCTTTAAAAAATGTGAAATTGCATTAGATAAAAGCTCGTATCGATCAATTTTGCTGTTCATGTGCAGTTTTTATGTGATTATACTACGTTATTTGCTTAAATTGAGTGTAGGGATATGACACTCGAAATTCGAATTTCGAGAACTCGAAACTTTGTGCTACTTTTATGATTCGAAACTCTCGAAACCTAAGTAAACAATAATTTCTATAAATGTATAGATAACAAGAATGTTGTCATGATATGAATTTATTTAATTAATAACCCAAATGAGTTTGTGTTTAAACTTTAGACTCATTTTAATTGGTACGATTTCATTAATTCATCCATTTATTTCAATTATAACTATTGGTTTGTAACATAAACTCGTCCCGCTATCCCAGAACATTTTTTAAATTCCATAAATTCTACAAGAGGGAAACTCTTCAGCTACCAACAAAAAAATGGTAGAAGATCATCAATCAAAATGGTACATACGTAATTCACTAAACTTATTTCTGAAGTCACAAATAAATGATTTTGAAGAGACTAGTAAAACAGGACGAATATATATTGCAATCCAATACATTTAAGTTCCATTTAATAATTGATATAATAGTTGAATAAGAATTGCATTTCGTTCAATGAATAATTTGATTTTCTAACAAACAAAATGTTGGGATATTAATTCATGACAAGATAGTAACAAAAGGAAAAAATCAGCATTTAGGATTTCGAAAGTTTCTAGTTTCGAGAGTTTCGAGGATTTCGAAAGCTCGCAAAATTTCGGATTAAAAATTAGGTTTCTATCCATCTCTAGAATTAAGTTCAGTTGGTGTGAGAAATTTCTTACAACTACGTTTGAAATGTGATTAAAATGTTATATCATCCGCTGTGTATTTTTTTAAATAGCGATTCTTTCTTATTTCAGAATAAAGATGAATTCCAACGTGCTATTTGTTACATGTTTGGCGTTAATTGCTCTCTTGCATACGCCGGTGTCTGCTCAAGGTTTGTGCTTCAAATCGTTTTTTACTTATTCTGCATACACTTTGGATTCCATTACAGTCTCGTCACGTAACCTTCCTGCACTTTCAAATTGGCAAATATAGGTCTTCATTGATCGCTGGTACAAGTTATGGGCGATCACATAACAATCGAACGATCATCTTTGTTTTTCCTCTTGCCATAGAAACGCGTCACGAAGTTAATTGCTTGTTAAATTCAATTGAACTGCATCTGTTCTTTATCTTGTTCAGCGAATAGCGCGTTCTTAAATTCGTGTATGTTTCAATAGAAGATAATTAAATAATTAGATTATTAGAACAAGAGACACGAGATGGACGCGTGATAAGACTACATTACGTAATATTAGCCTAACCAAGTGTTGACGTAGAAGCAGGCTGATACAAAGAAAGTGAATCGCTTATATTTCGATGGCACCTGTGCCAATACACTAATCTTTCCAGTTCTCTCTGTCCATTTACATACGCATCTTCATGTCCTTTGATTGAAGTGTTTGCAAATTTTGAACAAAACAATGAAAATTTCTTTCTCAAAATTTATGTTTATTTATTTACTTATTTATTTGTAAACGGTTCGAAAACCTATTGGAGTACAGAGAAAAATATTCATATAGAATTATCGTCGTCGGTATTAACGAGTTGGAAAACATTATGCTTGAAAGTAGGAAAAAAGGAGAAAAATGAAGAAATCCTTTTAAAGAGACTGGAACAAAATTGGGTGGCAAAATTTCTGAGAACCGTAATGGGGTTAACTTCATTCTTTTACAAACTCTTTCATTTCGCATTGAAGTCTCCTTAAGGCAGATCATTTTCGTCTCAAGGATAATTAACCGTTATTCACGTTAGTCGATTACATTTCATTTGCACGAGAGAGAAATGACCGTGGGGGATTCCTCTGGAGTTGTTGATTTTTTACGTAGAAAGTTGAGTAATCGATGACGTGTTATTGTCCGGCACGACCAAGGTTTGAACCTTCGAACCGACAATGAGAGAGAGTCGAGCTGTGACCAACAGCGGAGGTCAGAAAGAGAAAGAGATAACGTTAGTGTTATCTCATTTCACAATTAGTTCCTAGATCTTCCGATTCCAGTTAATTCTAGACGCCATATAGAAAGTAGATTAAAGATAAATCGTGAAGCAATTACAAAATTAGAGAACAAACATAGAAAACTCTCAAAACTATGATCCTATTGGGTTGTAACGTAAATTCGTCTCGTTTTATTATTATTATTTTGAAGATTATTGATTATTTGCAAATTCAAAGAGAAAATTAATTAGTTGTGTAGGTGCCATTTTGATCAATAACCTTCCTTTATTTTTCTAATAGCTGAAGAGTTTCTCTTTTGTAGAATTTTTTGCTGAATACAAACGGGATGAATTTATATATTCGGCAAACGAATAATAAATTAATTTTGTAGATAATGTCTAGCGTATAATAATCTTAGACCAATTTTGATTTTTCAATTGTAACTGTTATTTAATTCCGGACATGAATTAAAGAGTTCTTAGTTGACTAGAAAGTATACAGTCAGTCATAAAAGTTTATATACGTTCATAAAATTTCAAATATTTAAAAATACACAGCAGCTTTGATCATTTTACGAATACTAAGTTGTTTGCTAATTAAAATTACATAGATGTTTAAACAGTGGCAATGTTTTTTCCCATTTGCTTACCACAAAATGTACGTAAACTTAAAGTACACAAAACTTATTGATGTATCCATGTTTGTACTTTATTATAGCTTCTGATACATTTATGGTGTTCTGTAATTTGTTTAACATAAATAGAATAACATCTTCTACGCTTTTGCAAGCACCTTTACTCGTATTCTAAATGAATCTTCTAACAAATTTCCACACTTGGTATCTCATATTTTATATCTTATATCTTTTCGCTTATTTTTTTTTGCCAAAAATATATTCTAAAGTAAGGAAATATTTGGAACTTGGAACATATATGTAGACTTTCATCAGTGGCTGTATGTAGTAATTCGTATGCATTATAAATTTATTAACAAAACGATTATAAAACGATTTGTTCTTTTAACTATGAGTAATTTACTTCTCTGCACAATACAAAGCGAATGAAATTGAATAAATACCGTTTAATTGCGCAGCAATTTATTTTTAAAATGACGTAGTAAATTCTTCATTAGCCTATCGCAAAATTTCGTTTAGTGAAATCGGAACAGTCTCATTTGTAAGAGATTCCATCGAATTTATCGCTATATTGCTCTGTTAATATTTTCGTTTCGCGTGTATAATTGTCGACTACGGTATCCTCAGTTAATGCACGAAGTATTACGTACTTAGTTTCCGGAAACCGTGAGCTCGAATACGCACCATCACGAATCCTAATTTCGAATTCGATCGGTACTGAGGAATCCAGTATTACAAGAAATTACGTAATGAAACTTGTAGAGAGACAAATATGTATCTTCCGTAGCATTTTCTGAGAAACCGATGCCGATGGTAATCGGCAATACTTGAACATTAACATTCGCGTCTTATTTGCGGCATTAGCGTTAATGATTATTATAGGTGTGACTACGTATAGACTGCTATCCATACTCAGAGACTTCAAAATTTGATGAATATTTAGAGATCATTAATAATCCTAAATCATCTTTTCGCGATGAAAGATTTTTGCCTGGATAGAGAAGTTTCATTTAGAAGCTGGTATCGCTGTATTTGGATGATTTGATATTTATTAGTAGACGGATGATTTTTATGCAAACTCATATAGTTATAAATAAGTTTGCAAAAATAGGACTTCAATTCTATATGCGTGAAGCAACATGAATTTCTTCTAATCTATTAAATTAGACTAAATCATGCTAAACTTCTAAATTACTTCTATATCATAATTTCTACTATATACTTTGGATATTTTGCATAATTTTGGAGATCACATTATCCTTTCTGCACTGTTTTGCACCTTTAAATTTCCAGTAAATGCTTAAATATCCGCAATCTATTTATTAGTCATTACACATGGAAAATGTAATTATGTGCATATATTTTGAATATTTTGAATAGAAACTTCATCTTTGATATAATGATAGTTAGGTATTATTCAGGAATAAGCACATAACAGCAAGTCGTAAACTAAAATATCTACGGCAACGATAGACACGAGAAACGCATACGAATTATAAGTAAAAAATTTCAGACAAGAAATATAAAAATCTTCTAGAATTGTATACATATATAATAATTAGATTGCGGATCTTTATGCAAATTCTCATTCTTGTTAGCAAAATTAGAGAAATGAAATTTAAATGAAGAGTTGTTCCACCCTCAAAATGCAACAATTTTTGCATATTAAATGCACTCCGTGCCTTTTTGTACGCTTATACATATTTTATATATATTAATTATTTATTATAATTTATATTTATATTTATTATTTCTTATTATTTATTATAATAAATAACAACTCTAAAAGATTCTCAAAATCTGACTTGTTCCAAATTTCAAAATCTAGATAATGAAATGTATCAGGGTTTCTTACACAGATAAGATAGTAATATTTCGACTGCTAATCTGTATGCAAATTCAACGTTTTACAAACAAAATCGAGGAAATGAAACCTAAATATAGAATAATGAATTCATCCCGTAAATATTATAAGATTTATTTTACTTCGGATATTTTGCATACTTTTGCGTATCATATGCATTCTATAGTTTTTAGCATACTTAAGTCACGTATAAATGTATACAGATCCGCAGTCTAATAATAACTTTTCCAAGAAACTTCGGCTATTCGCTAATGACTTAAAAAAAATTCAAAGCCATGTCTACGTACTATAGATTTTACGATAGAACCGAATTATTACAATCTTTAATATAACAATATTGTCCCAAAAACATACAATTTCAGAAGCGTGTACCACACCGAACCAAGTTTCGGGTACGTGTAAGAACATCAGAATTTGTCAACCATTACTGCAGCTACTGGTTACAGACGCCCAAAACGCGGGCAATTTTCTCAGGAGTTCTCTGTGCAGATTTGAGGGGAACGATCCAGTTGTTTGCTGTCCAAAAGATTCGGATAGAGCGGGCAAAGATGTGACAGAAACTTCGTATGGACCGCTGCGTTCACCAGACTGTGGTTACAGTAATGTTAGCCATACCAGGGTGGTCGGTGGTCTACCAGCTAAACTTGGTACGTATTATTATTAGGGGCGTGCGAGATCTTGGTCGGAACGGAAATTTTTCTCAACATCGGGACGGAATCCCGAACATTTCCGCCATTTTTAGGATTCTCGATACTTGCGACAACTTCGAGAATTCGAAGGCTATTTCGGTATTCATTTTGTTAAATACTTTCATGATGTTTGCAATTGCGTTTAACAATTATCTGCAATTGCAACATATCGTCATTCTAATCAACAGTGAAAGGGTTAATCTCGTTTTTGGGTGTCGCGTAGGATACAAATTCCCCACGACCGGAAGTTGCTCGGTATCTTAATCACTGTACCCTTTCGATTAAGTGGTACGAAGAATAAATTTTCGAAATACTCTTAAATTTAATATATTTTAGGTGCGTGGCCGTGGATCGCCGTATTGGGATACCGTACCAGTAAGCCCGACATACCAAGCTGGAAGTGTGGCGGTTCTCTGATATCATCTAGGCATATTCTAACCGCTGCGCATTGTATAGTGAGGGGTTTATACGTGGTTCGTGTCGGTGATTTAAATTTGTATCGAGATGACGAAGGAGCGAATCCCATTGATTCCGAAATTGAAAATATCACGGTACATCCCGGATACAGTAGTAGTACTCACGTGAACGATATCGCTGTGATTAAACTGAAGGACACGATACCGTTTTCCGGTAAGTTTTAACTTGCAAGAACACTCGTTTAATTTTTCTTTGATATTTTTCTATTATTAGGTTGTTCGGAAAATTCGCAGTGTTTCTAATAGTATTCATTTCTGTTACGTAATTGGTAGGATTGGGACTATTTTTTATGAACTTTTATTTATTAGTAACATTTTTAGTTCGGCCACCAAAAATCCATTATTAATGAACAAAAGGTAAAGGAAAAGATAACGTCTTTTCCACCGTAGACAACTGGATACTTCGTTAAAGGACATACAAAAACAATGAAACACTGTCTAGAATATTCTACTACCAACAATTACTTTAGAAACTTAGAAAAATTACTTGTAAGGATTTATTTCAAACGAAAGGAAGTTTACGAATTTTCCCTTTTTGGGGAAGATCATGCAACTTCTTGATAATCATGGAATTATAAGAAACAAATATTGTTGTGGCGGCCCTCCTGTACCTATCACCAGAGGGGCAAACTAAATTGGACTTTCTCGAAAGTGCTCACTCCAACTACCTCGTCCATATATATTTATTTATTTATTTATTTATGTACGGGATTGAATCCCCATGTACACTAAACTTCATATAAACAAAATATAAAAGAAAAGTATATATAACAAAAGAAAAAATATCTTATAAGTATCGCTTCGAACTTTCCAAACAACCTAATATGTTTCATTATTCTTCATTGCTACTAATTGTGAGTATCACTTGATTCATTTATCTTGCAGAGAACATACGTCCGATTTGTCTTCCCGTGGATGAACCCCTTCGAAGCAAAGATTTCTACCGATCTTTACCTTTCGTTGCCGGATGGGGATCCACGAGTTTCCGTAAGTACAGTTACTTTAGTTGCCGTAATACATTCATCATTTCTAAATCTGCAACTTGCTTTTTATTTTCGTTGTGCTGTTGGTTTACGTAGGTGGCCCAGGTTCCGCTGAATTAAAGGAGGTACAAGTGCCAGTTGTCGGCAATACGGATTGTCAGAATTCTTATGCTAGATTCCGGAACGCAATCATCGATCAACGCGTATTGTGCGCCGGATACGCTACTGGTGGAAAGGATGCTTGTCAGGTAATGAAATTCGAAATTTTCTATAATTAATGCGGTAGCCGAGCAAATTTGGAAATTAAATTTTAATAAATTCACCGTTTGCTAAGATTAACTTAGTACGTCCTCTTATTTCTTGTTTATCTATCGCCACCCTAGTAGTTCTAATAATTCTAACATAAATAGTAGCAAAGTATTCTATAAATTCACATGTAGCTGACAATTTAGTTTCATTATAAATTGAATTTCTATTATGATTTCGCGTAAACTAGTCAACCAATTTGTATTACTCGATATATTTTAATCTTGATTTTAATCTTGAGTTTTTGTAATTGTTTCAGGGTGACAGCGGTGGACCACTAATGTTACCAAAACAATTTACCTACTATCAAATTGGAGTTGTTTCTTTTGGTTTCAACTGTGCTGAAGCCGGATATCCAGGCGTTTACACTAGGGTCACGGAATTCCTCGACTTCGTTCTCTCAGCATTGACGTAAAATGATTAATAGTATTTTAATGTAAAATTATTATTGTTATTGTTATGAAATTATATTTTCTACATCGCGAAATTACATGCATTTAAAAATAGCAGCTGATCAGCTTCAGCAATTTCCTATGGAATATCCTGCACTATAATCAAAAAGTATCCAGAATGACAAACTCGTAAATCATGCAGGTTGAAAAACAGAGATGACTGAGTAATTATTAGCGACTACACAGACCGACAACAGTATGTAAGGATTAAATTATCCATTACAGTCTCCACGTTCAATACAAAACAACTACAAGCGTAAAAATGAATAATCCCGGCGATATAAAACAATAAATTATATTTTAATAACTATACACGTATTGCCCATTAAATATACAAAGCATAAATTAATACGTGCGTTTGTATAAATAATAAATTATTCTTTAATAATTACACACGTATCGCCAATTAAATATGTAAGGCATTCCTAAATTAATATTTTCGACCATATAACAGATGTATAACAATTGCCGTATTCATTGTAATTGTTATATCCGAGAGCGCAAACGTATAATCCAAATGTAATACTTTCGCACACTTTTAAATTAATAAACTCTCGCCTCAAATCAAAATAAATGTACGCAAAGATCGCTATTCCTATGCGTATTGTTTGCAATATAATCAATACGTGTATCATATTATTATATGGTACGATTATTAATATATGCGACGTGTCTTCTCGCGCTCATGCTTTTGCAACGCTTCTAAATTTCTAAATCATTAAACTCTCGCTCTAAAACTATATATAAGCAAAGATTTGTATCTCTAAGCGCAGCCATTCGCTCGCTACTATTTGCAATAGAATTAATAATTATCGCATAGTATCATATGCTACGATTATTAATTGTACGGTAACTATTAATGCGTGCCTGTGTCTCACCGATAGTGGAGGTTGTTGCGAAATGGGGACCAACTCTAACCACGATCCCATTCATCCTCCTTTATAACAAATACGTTATCCTTTTAACGAACCTTTGCAAAGCGGTCGTTGTTCCATCACTGCACAAAGCGATCGGCAAAAAGGACATTTAGAAAATCGCTAAGTCCTTAAAGTTAAAAGTAAACCTAATCCTAACACTCTGTCTTAAACTTGAGCCTAAGTGAAACCGTGTAAGATAAGTAAAGATCTTTACGTATATATTTAGTTTCTAAACATAAAACGGATGCAATCTAACTATGGGCTTAGTTTACTTTAAAAGTAGCCTTTCCAACTACATATCATGTAACCTCATCATAAACTTATTCTTGCTCTAGCTTAAACGAAACCTCTCCGACTACATTGCATGCAATTTCACTCGTGTAAGTCGCGTTCGATTTTTGGTTTCGATTCGGATCAGCGCGAGTCGCATGATCGAGCGCCCGAGTAGAGTTTTATTGCGCATGCGAGTGCGTCGCGAAGCTCGTTGGTTTTTTCGAGGGATGACAAATTGTTTTTCTTCAAATTCTTTTTGATTCGGCCGTTCCGATTTATGAGTGATATACTGTCAGATTTCACGATCAGTCTTGCGACTGCATTAGTAAAGACACGGCAATACAGAATGTCATTAATATGGATGAATGTTTGTTTACGTGCATAAAATTGTGTTATAAGAAATGTTCCAACATAGACGAGGTACAGGATCAACTATCCCTCAGCGAGTGCAACATGAATATCCAAATACTACCACAGACGAGGTACAGGATAGACCGATCATCTTATGGGACTTCGTGTCATATGCTCTAAAATACCGACATTGACAAAAATCCGAGTGTTTCATACGTCCCCTGTAGTACTCATAGTTATTATAATTCTTGAATTCGCCTTAGCGTATAAAAAATAGGAAAGCTTTCTCTTTAAAATCCTCTTGTTTCATCTAAATTCTATTTTTCATTGGAAAAATATGATTGTCGAAAGAGAAGCATACGTTTTACTCGTTCCTAACCAACCCCAAAACATCTATTAAAACATCTCAAATTTTAACTCGCCACTTTGAAGTTAATTAATTGAACGGCTAGCCCTGGTGGTCAACCCTGGACATCATCTAGCTAAAATTTGAATCTGTGATGTACAGATCCCATCCGATCCCTTCGGGAGCACCTAGAACAGGAAGAGCGCGCGATAACTTCTATATTTTTATTATACTTTTGCACTCTCAGGAATTTGTTGTAACAATGAATACAATACGTTATACATTTAGCGTAAATAAAAGACACATTTGCAGTAGTACGGTGTTAGTTTTCGACATAGAGATACATTATACTAGTGAAACGATTAATTTACGGTACGTACAATTACGTGGCAATACGCGTGCACGTATTGAAACGTACGTTCATGATTTTATAATGCTATTATAGCGGAATGCTCCCCAGAACTTATAGTAACGATGAACGCAACGATGAATTTATATATTTGTTGTAACGAAAAGATACATTTACAGAGATATAGCCTTAGCCGAACGTATTAATTTACGCTTTGCACAAGTACGTGGCAATCCCTGTACATGCATCGAAACGTAGTTTATTAATGCGTTAGAAAATGTAGACGTAGAAGCGTGAGAAAATGCCGCGAGTCAATTGTACAGTAAAATAGTTTTGATTTTTATTTTTCTCCGCTAACAACTTCGAAGTACGGATGAGATATAGAAGGAGTTAGTAACCGAATTAGGTTTAGAATAAATGAGACAGTAACGCAGCTTTTTCAAAATATTTCGTACCATGGACGACAACAATCTTCTCATCGTCCAGTACAATCACGTTACTAGTCAAACGTAAAACTAAACTGCGCGCGCACGAAACTGCACGAGTCTGCGCATTAGCAACTTTCACGCGGGAAACGACTAACCGTTAAACCGTTAAATCTAACCTAAGAATAGGAACGGAAATCTGCTCGACTTCTAAGAGCACATTCGTGCCGGTCTAAGATGAAAGTACGGGCTGCAGTAGTTAATTATCAGCCTAAAATGAAAGCGCGGAGTGGCGCGTTCAATAATCAGTTAGATTTAATCGGAAACGTGCATCGGTTCGTATAATACGAAGAAATTCGCGTGTGACGCGTCATGTCGCCAATCTCAATAGAATTAGAAATATGCTTAGGTCTAGGTTTCTAATTGTTTCTAATCGACTACATCGATACAAATGAAAGTGTTTAGTGCCGCGATTCAGAATTAGTTGGTTTTATCCCGATCGATTGAGTGGTTTGTTAATAGTTAAACAATTTCTGTTCGGCGGCAGGTTGCCACGCGAGTGAGATTTAGATACAGCGTTAGATCTTTGCTTCTAAGCATTTCTAATCATCGAGTCCGGACAGAAAAGAAAGGGCTCAGTGCCGCGATTCAGAATTAGTTGGTTTTATCCCGATCGATTGAGTGGTTTATTAATAGTTAAACAATTTGTGTTCGGTGACAGGTTGCCGCGCGAGTGAGGATTAGATAGAGCGTTAGATCTTTGCTTCTAAGCATTTCTAATCATCGAGTCCGGACAGAAAAGAAAGGGCTCAGTGTCGCGGTTCAGAATTAGTTGGTTTTATCCCGACCGTTTGAGTGGTTTGTTAATAGTTAAACAATTTGTGCTCGGTGACAGGTTGCCGCGCGAGTGAGGATTAGATAGAGCGTTAGATCTTTGCTTCTAAGCATTTCTAATCATCGAGTCCGGGCAGAAATGAAAGTGCTCAGTGCCGCGGTTCAGAATTAGTTGGTTTTATCCCGATCGTTTGAATAGTTTGTTAATAGTTAAACAATATGTGTTCGGTGACAGGTTACCGTGCGAGTGAGGATTAGATAGAGCGTTAGATCTTTGCTTCTAAGCATTTCTAATCGTCGAGTCCGGGCAGAAATGAAAGTGCTCAGTACTGCGGTTCAGAATTAGTTCGTTTTATCCCGATCGTTTGAGTGGTTTGTTAATAGTTAAACAATTTGTGTTCGATGACAGGTTGCCGTGCGAGTGAGGATTAGATAGAGCGTTAGATCTTTGCTTCTAAGCATTTCTAATCATCGAGTCCGGGCAGAAATGGAAGTGCTCAGTGCCGCGGTTCAGAATTAGTTGGTTTTATCCCGATCGTTTGAGTGGTTTATTAATAGTTAAACAATTTGTTTTCGGTGACAGGTTGCCGTGCGAGTGAGGATTAGATAGAGCGTTAGATCTTTGCTTCTAAGCATTTCTAATCATCGAATCCGGGAAGAAAAGAAAGTGCTCAGTGCCGCGGTTCAGAATTAGTTGGTTTTATCCCGATCGTTTGAGTGGTTTATTAATAGTTAAACAATTTGTGTTCGGTGACAGGTTGCCGTGCGAGTGAGGATTAGATAGAGCGTTAGATCTTTGCTTCTAAGCATTTCTAATCATCGACTCCGGGCAGAAAAGAAAGTGCTCAGTGTCGCGGTTCAGAATTAGTTGGTTTTATCCCGATCGTTTGAGTGGTTTGTTAATAGTTAAACAATTTGGGTTCGGTGACAGGTTGCCGTGCGAGTGAGGATTAGATAGAGCGTTAGATCTTTGCTTCTAATAATTTCTAATCATCGAGTCCGGGCAGAAATGGAAGTGCTCAGTGCCGCGGTTCAGAATTAGTTGGTTTTATCCCGATCGTTTGAGTGGTTTATTAATAGTTAAACAATTTGTGTTCGGTGACAGGTTGCCGTGCGAGTGAGGATTAGATAGAGCATTAGATCTTTGCTTCTAAGCATTTCTAATCATCGAGTCCGGGCAGAAATGAAAGTGCACTAAGAACCAACTAAGGATAGACCACTTATCCAATGCTTTTCTTTGTCACCCGGATTTGGGGCTCATGAGTATAGCAACTGCGTAATGCCACGTCGTAAGATGCACGTACAATAAACGTCTCTTTCTAGAAAATATGTTGAAAACATGTAGAAATATTACGCGTGATACTTTACACGTACGACAAACTGAGTCACACGAGCAAAGCTTTAACGTGGATCATATTCGTAACAGTGTAAAACATATGATACACAGTTCTCTAATTGATATTAATACAATATTAAAGTAGAAATGCACAGCCTGCAAAATATTAACACAGTCAAAGATACGTGTATGTTGCATTTGGAAATTGAAGTCGGTCACTCTTAGAAACTGGTAGCTGTAAGATGTAATCTAAGATCGAAGCGAGTAAACGAAAGTCTAAGGTAAAATCTAAACTAAAATGTAAGAGTTATATGCGTTAATGGGTAGTTCTTAGTTTGGTATCGTTTTCGAAAGGCGTTTCATTCTTTGGAAAACGATACCAATTACCGGGTCTCACCACGAGGAGGTGACTACGCGTCGAGACCCACCGAAATCCATTCTACTATGGATTATACTACTATATATCTTAGATACTACTATACGAACTATACTATAGTACTACTAGTACTCTCGAAGAAACTTTAAGAGAACGTAGAATGGATTTCGGTTCACAAAACTGTACAACGACGATGCTTAACCCTACCGATGTATTCTGTTTCTAAGATACGCTTTTCCAACTAACAGCCATACTACGAAAAGCAAGAGACTCTACTGACACTTTGTTGAAACGTTCGTGTCTTGCAAAGAGGAATTTAATACGGCAAAATAACTCTACTTTACTCTGTACGCAACGCTAATTACTGCTAACATTCACCAGGAAGTGGACGATCTAAAGGGAATAGAAAAAATCGCGAGCAAAGTAAAAACAATTTACTATCCCTCGAAAGGACCAACGAGCTTCGCAACGCGCTTGCATGCGCAACAAAACTCTATACCCGCGCGCTCTATCATGCGACTCGCACTTGCGTCGAATCGAATGCGAAATTTTAACGCGACTTACACGAGTCAATGAAATCGCTTTCGAGACCGAGGCGAAGTTGCGCTGCTTTGCGGAGGATCCAGCACAGCCTAATAGTCGGATCGCAAGAATCCCTCTACATCGAGAGCAGCAGAGAACCACTGATGGCGACTGACAGAAAGTTAACATTAAGTTAACCCCAGCAACAACAGGAGGCCGTACTGCGTACAGGAGACAGAGATGCTTACGATCCAGCCTACAGGGCCTTGCATCCCTATCGAATTGCTTCGATAGGGGCTGCAGATCTTCGCATCGCAAACGCCACTGCACCTCGACTCGAAAGCGATGGACAATGACTCGAAGCGCGAACGAAAGTCGATTGCGATTAGGAATGAGATTGAGATCGTATGAAAGAACGACTTACCAAGCATAGAGTTCGATTGCCCATAACTACCCTCGAACAGCGCGGCTGTTTGAAAGCGAGTGCGTAGCGAGAATCTCGAAGGGATCGAGCGATTGCAAATTGATAAACGCGAGCAAGAATCGGGATGAAAGATATTATATACTTTAAAAGAGAAGTTATGAGAAGTTAAGGCTTTATGGCTCCAAGTTGGCGAGGTGATCGTAGAACAAAATGCGTGCACAGTAATCGTGGTACACGTTACTTCGACTAGATGTAAGAAACTTATAAGTACTTAGAATTACACGCACGCCGCCCACGATGAATCTTCTTTCGATAATTTCGAAGTTACGCTGTTAAAGTGAAATTAATAGGCGGCGAAATAAATTAATAATAGACAAAAGTAGTGAATAGAATAGAATGTAGGTACAACAAACGAGAAATAAAGTAAAATGTTAGCAGAATGAAATATATAAATTAATAGAAGACAAACGTAATTAATAGAACAGAATGTTGATGCATCAAACGAGAAACAGAGTGAAATGTTAGCAGAATGAAATATATAAATTAATAGAAGGCAAATGTAATTAATAGAACAGAGTGTTGATACAACAAACGAGAAACAAAGTAAAATGTTAGCAGAATGTAATATGATCAGAATAACGTATAAATTAAATGAAACATAAATATAATAACGTAATAAACGTTAGTGGTAGCACCTGAAACACAAACATTGTACATGCACAGATATATCGAACGTAGTGGGTTAAATTTAATCTTGAGTCTAAGAGAAATTAGTAGAAGGTGGGTGGTGGGTGGTGGGCTAGCCCCGGTGGTCATCTCTGGTCATCATCTAGCTAAAATTTGAATCCATGATAGACAGATCGGATCGGATCTCTTCGGGAACACCTGAAACAGTAAGAGCGCGCGACGACTTTCCGCTGCTTTTTTAGGCAACGGTGTGTCACGTGTCTCCGCTTCTTCGGATCATGCGTGAGAAGAGACCGTTTTCAATTTTTCACAATTTTTCTAGTACAATACGACAAGATTTATTAATTTTCATATGTTTATTGTACGTTTGCGCTCTCAGGAATTTATCGTAACTTCTCGGGAGCATACCGCTATATAAGTATTATAAATTCGTCAACGTACATTTCAATACATGCACGGGTATTGCTACGTAAATGTACGTACCGTAAATTAATCATTTCACCGGTATAATGTATCTCTATATCGTAAACTAAAGCAAATGTGTCTTTTATTTACGCGAAGTGTTTAACGTATTGTATTTATTCTTACAATAAATTCCTCAGAGCGCAAACGTATAATAAAGATATAAAAATTAATAAATCTTATCACATTGTACTAGAGAACTAGTGAAATATTGCGAACGGTCTCTTCTCATGCGTGATCCGAAGAAGGGGAGTCACGTGACATCTCCTTGCATATATAAGCAGCGGAAGAGCGCCGCGAGCTCTTATTGTTTCAGGTGCTCCCGAAGGGATAGGGTCGGATCTGTATATCACAGATTTAATTTTTAGCTAGATGATGACCAGAGATGACCACTGGGGCTAGCCCCACACCCATCACCCACCTACACTAATTTCTCTTAGACTCAAGATTAAATTTAACCCACTACGTTCGATATATCTGTGCATGTACAATGTTTGTGTTTCAGGTGCTACCACTAACGTTTATTAAGTTACTATATTTATGTGTCATTTAATTTATATGGTATTCTGATCATATTTCATTCTGCTAACATTTTACTTTGTTTCTCGTTTGTTGTATCAACACTCTGTTCTATTAATTACGTTTGCCTTCTATTAATTTATATATTTCATTCTGCTAACATTTTACTCTGTTTCTCGTTTGATGCATCAACATTCTGTTCTATTAATTACGTTTGCCTTCTATTAATTTATATATTTCAATCTGCTAACATTTTACTCTATTTCTCGTTTGTTGTATCAACATTCTATTCTATTAATTACGTTTGTCTTCTATTAATTTATATGTTTCATTCTGCTAACATTTTACTTTATTTCTTGTTTGTTGTACCTACATTCTATTCTATTCACTACTTTTGTCTATTATTAATTTATTTCGCGGCCTACTAATTTCACTTTAACAGCGTAACTTCGAAATCATCGATAGAAGATTCATCGTGGTCGGCGTGCGTGTAATTTTAAGTACTTATAAGTTTCTTACGTCTAGTCGAAGTAACGTGTACCACCATTACTGTGCACGCATTTTGTTCTACGATTGCCTCGCCAACTTGGAGCCATAAAGCCTTAACTTCTCATAACTTCTCTTTTAAACTACATAATATCTTTCATCCCGATTCTTGTTCGTGTTTATCAATTTGCAATCGCTCGATCCCTTCGAGATTCTCGCCACGCACTAGTTCTCGAACAGCCGCACTGTTCGAGGGTAGTCATGGACAATCGAACTCTATGCTTGGTAAGTCGTTCTGTCATACGATCTCAATCTCATTCCGAATCGCAATCGACTTTCGTTCGCGCTTCGAGTCATTGTCCATCCCTTTCGCATCGAGGTGCAGTGGCGTTTGCGATGCGAGGATCTGCAGCCCCTATCGAAGCAATTCGATAGGGGTGCAAGGCCCTGTAGGCTGGATCGTAAGCATCTCTGTCTCTTGTACGCAGTACGGCCTCCTGTTGTTGCTGGGGTTAGCGTAATGCTAACTTTCTGTCAGTCGGCATCAGTGGTCCTCTTCTGCTCTCGATGTAGAGGCATTCTTGCGATCCGACTATTGGGCTGTGCTGGATCCTCCGCAAAGCAGCGCCAACTTCGCTTCGGTCTCGAAAACGATTTCATTGTCTCGTGTAAGTCGCGTTCCAATTTCGCATTCGGTTCGACGTGAGTGCGAGTCGCATGATAGAGCGCGCGGGTATAGTGTTTTGTTGCGCATGCAAGCGCGTTGCGAAGCTTGTTGGTTCTTTCGGGGGATAGTAAATTGTTATTGATTTGCTCGCGATTTCTATACTTGCTTTTAATCGCCCACTTCTGGGTGAATGTTAGAAGAATTAGCGTTGCGTACGGAGTAAAGTAGAGTTTATATTTCGCGCGTTAAATACCCCTTTGCAAGACACAAACATTTTAACAAAGTGTCAGTAGAGTCTGTTGCTGTTCGTAATATGGCTCCAAGTTGGAGAAGCGTACCAATACTTACATCTAGTCAAAGTAACGTGTACCTCTATTACTGTGCGCGCACTTTGTTCTACGATCGCTCGCTAACTTAGCGCCAAAAAGCCTTAACTTCTCTTTTACAGTACATAATATCCATTCACCACGCACTCGCTCTCAAACAAGCGCGCTGTTCGAGGGTAGTCATGGACAATCGAACTCTATGCTTGGTAAGTCGTTCTTTCATACGATCTCAATCTCATTCCTAATCGCAATCGACTTTCGTTCGCGCCTCGAGTCGTTGAAATCGCTTTCGAGTCGAGGTGCAGTGGCGTTTGCGATGCGAGGATCTGCAGCCCCTACCGAAGCAATTCGATAGGGGTGCAAGGCCCTGGAGGCTGGATCGTAAGCATCTCTGTCTCTTGTACGCAGTACGGCCTCCTGTTGTTGCTGGGGTTAACGTAATGTTAACTTTCTGTCAGTCGGCATCAGTGGTCCTCTTCTGCTCTCGATGTAGAGGGATTCTTGCGATCCGACTATTAGCCTGTGCTGGATCCTCCGCAAAGCAACGCAACTTCGCCTCGGTCTCGAAAGCGATTTCATTGACTCGTGTAAGTCGCGTTCGAATTTCGCATTCGATTCGACGTGAGTGCGAGTCGCATGATAGAGCGCGCGAGTACAGAGTTTTGTTGCGCATGGGAGTGCGTGTTTGCTTTGCTCGCGATTTTTCTATTTGCTTAGTGTTGCGTACAGTAAAGTAGTGCTTAGTTTCGCCCGTTGAATTCCTTTTTGCAAGACACTAACGTTGTAACAAAGTGTCAGTAGAGACTCTTATCATTCGTACGTCGGCTCTAAGTTAGAAAAGCGTATCGTAGAAACAGAATACATCAGTAGGGTTAAGCATCGTTGTCCAGTTTTGTGAACCGAAATCCATTCTATGTTCTCTTAAAGTTTCTTCGTGAAACTTTAGGGGAGTAGAATGGATTTCGGTGGGTCTCGACGCGTAGTCACCTCCTCGTGGTGAGACCTGGTAATTGGTATCGTTTTCCAAAGAATGAAACGTCTTTCAAAAACGATACCAAGCTAAGAACTACGCATTAACGTGTAACCTTTATACTTTAGTTTATATTTTACCTTAGACTTTCGTTTACTCGCTTCGATCTTAGATTACATCTTACAGCTACCAGTTTCTAAGAGTGACCGACTTCAATTTCCAAATGCAACATACACGTATCTTTGACTGTGTTAATATTTTGCAGGCTGTGCATTTCTACTTTAATATTGTATTAATATCGATTAGAGAACTGTGTATCATATAATTTAGACTGTTACGAACTTGGTCTACGTTGAAGCTTTGTTAGTTTCGTGCTCGTGTGACTCAGTTTGTCGTACGTGTATAGTATCACGCGTAATATTTCTACATGTTTTTAACATATTTTGTGGAAACAGATGTTTATTGTACGTGCATCTTACGACGTGGCAATACGCAGGAGCTATACTTGTAAGCGCGAACGCGATCCCGAAAGCGTGCTAAGCGTTTGTGTAGAACCTACGTGTTTTTGTTTTTACTGCTCTTTTATACGTTTCTTTTTGCTTCGAACGTATTTACGAATGCTATTATTCCAAAAGTGTCTGAAGAAAAATATTATTTTCTCAGCTTCTAGACATCCGATTTCGATGTCCCTTGGCTTAAATTAAAGGGGAAAATACTGCTCAATAGTAGATCCAAATATGTGCCCACGTTTAAGATTTTTGGATTTGTGATTCTCTTTCAAAAAATTCCAATAGTTAACCACGTCTTCGTGGCGTGGTTTTTTAACCACATACGTCATATCTGATTGTCCGTTGCCATTGTACCTTGAATTTCTTTACGAAAAAATTCCCAAATACTTTTCAATGAAAGCGTCAACCATGCGCCAAGCTTGGAGACGTTTCGATTCATACTTTCCGTTCAAAAAATGCCCAAACTTCACCATCCTTACGTACCGTCCTTTTTTCAATAGCGAAACGCAGACGCTATTGTTTTCCGAATTTCCTCGCGTGAAAATTCCCAACGTTTCTACAACCACAGATCCAACCCCTCACCAAGTTTCAAGAATTTTGGATTCGTAGTTTCCTCAAAAAAAATTCTTGCGTCCCCCACGTTCTTCGTTTCGTAACTACGCTTGCGATCGTGAAAAATGGAGAACGATTAACTTTGGATATAGAGAAAAATGTGCTCTTTAATTCACTTTTTGTTTCACGTCAATATCTCAACTCGTTCGCGAGATATGACCGTTTAAAGTTTACCCTTACGGTTGGAGCGCGCGGAGTTATGAATGACGCTTGACCTACTTAAATTCCTGGAACGGCATACGGTTCCTAGTAAACATAGTAAAACTTACCCGCGAATGTTGAGGTAGGTCAGGTCGGGTGGGCCGAGAATCGCGAAAAAACATACTCGTGTCTATAAATGATGATATCTCGGCAACCGAAAGTCGAATTTAGGTGAACCAAAAAGTGGTTTAAAGGGGAAGGTTCACCGATTATGGTGGTGCAGGGATTTTGAAAACTTTCACGCAGCTTCAAAATGGCGGCGAGTTAAAGTTTGAAACGTTTTTTTATAGATGTTTTGGGGTTGGTTAGGAACAAGTAAAACGTACGCTTCTCTTTCGACAATCATATTTTTTCAATAAAAAGTAGAATGTAAATGAAACAAAAAAGATTTTAAAGAGAAAGTTTCCCTATTTTTTATACGCTAAGGCGAATGCAAGAATTATAGTATCTATGAGTATTACAGAGGGCGTATGAAACACTCGGATTTTTTTCGAGGTCGGTATTTCTATCGACTATACGCAACGCTACGTGCAAAACGCGATCATTTCGTGGCGCAACGCTAACTGCAAAGCTAAACACGCGCGATGCAAATGTGTCGCAACTCTAACATTTTAATTCATTCAATGGAAGCTACTATTTTCGTGTAACGGAAGCTGCTCCGATTAATCGCGGTCTTTACAATTAGAAGACGCGATCGATAATATCGCAACGCTATCAAGTATATTACGATGCTAATCTCATTGAAACTGTGGAACGCGATACTAAGAAATGCTAAGAATACGCGCAAAATTTCATACGTCGCAACGCTAAATCAATCGCGATAATCATATCTTCGCAACGTTAATGCAAACTCGTGACTTTTTCATTCGCAACTCTAATATCACCTCGCGCTTTCTTTGATTCGCAACGCTGTGTCAACCCGTGCGTACGTTCTCGCAACGCTACGTAAAAAAGTACACGGAGCCCAGATGTGGAAGCTGAAAACACTACGCAGGCAAATCTAATAACGAGTACAGTGACAATGTAACAAGAGTAATGACCATCCATTCTTTTGTAAACCGAAAAAATGAACAGCCATTCGTTGCTGCCCTCTTCGTGACAGTTTGTCGGGCCTCTTCTTTTCTTCGGGCGCCATGCTCGCAGCGACATGAATTTAAGCTCGAGGTTCTCGAGAAGCAACCCAGAAAGAGACTCAGAAAAATGGAATAAAAATGCATATCGAAGAAGTTAAATAGCACGCAGACGACCAACGACTCTAAGAATTCTAAGAAACTAATCTAAGAATTCTAAGCATCCTTGTTCGTGCAAACGTGTCGAACCTCGGCTGAGTATATACGTTCGTTTCGTGCAGATCGCGACCGCGTCCGCGTGACGATTCAAGATCGCCGGATTCGAAAGATCGACATTGGCAAAGACCGGAAATGACCTGCATTCTCCAGGTCAGATCAGCTCGCCGTCGATGTTCAAATCAGATTCCCTGAAACAGGTTGACACGCGCACCCCCCATTAAATATGAAACTCGCGACCCAAGACCATATGTCAACCTGCCCGGCCCTACCTACTTAAAATTAACACACATTCCAGAAAGTATACTACCTACCTACCTAATGCTATATTTAAAAATGGCAAACAGGCACACAAACACAGGCATACACCCCACCCCCCACCCAGCGGATCACACGCATACCACCCGGGTGCAAAAGGCTAAACTAGGGAGTAACGTCCTGGGACGCCTCCGACACCCGAGTTCAACATACATCTCGCACACACTCTAAAGTAAAAAAAAATCCTGAAATCGTCTAACGTGGGTAGCGACCATTGCGTATTATATGATTTTAAGCGTATGCAACTAGGCATATTCGAATATACTTCGAGCATTTCGCGAAGAAATTTACGTCGATGGCAAACGTGTCAATCGATATATACTTTAAGCATTTATCAAACATGAAATTCGATAGGAAAATTGTCAGATATACTTTAAGCATTTATCAAAGAATTCACTACGAAAATCGAGAGATGTCTTTGCAATAAATGGTTCATTGCTATTATTGCAAATATAATGGAGACTATTGGTATCATTGTATTAAAGAATAAATTGACTGAAAAGTTAATCAAGATTATGAAAAAACGACGCAAGTCCACAGCCTAACCACACACACACACACAATGTGGAAACGACGTCGCGCACGATACGCTACCCACGATCAGCCGCCACATAAATATCAAAATAGTAAAAAAAATGATCGTGCCACGTGCTTTTCACTCGCTCAAGTAGCACCTGAGCACGTGAGCGGGATCCCGGCAAAACGGCACGAACCGACGCTGAAAATCCTAGCTAAAAAACTTGTCGACATTCGTAATCGGCTGACGGACTGTGACTCTACTTTTCCAATGCGTTTAAAGCAAACAGACTCTACTCGTTACATTGAAAAGAAGCTACGTTACTTGCAAAACAAGAAAGCGAGAAAACTCTAATGCAACGTGAATTTAAATACGCGAGGCTGAGAATAAGAAACGCGAACAAGTGACTCTAAATTAATGTTAAGAATATTAAATTTTAACAAGAGACTCTAAATTGAAGTTAAGAATACGATGATAAAATAGAACAAGGGACTTTAACGTGAAATTTTGAGTGCAATCCCTTGGGTGATTCCCTTATCAAAACGTCGTAACTTTAACATAACATCGCGTTAAAGTTTGCGACATCGATTTGGAAATCTACCCATCGCGAAATGTCTTCTTGCGCATTTTATTTGGCATCGTTTTTGTACGAGAAAAGAAAAATCTACTGTGTCTCTGTATCTTAAATCGAATTGAAGCTACTGCGAACCGCGAAGCAATATATTGCTCAATTCTTTTGCGAATTACGATTCAAGCAAGGAACTCTGATACAATATTACGTGTACACCTGCGTGTACTCAAATAGCAATGCAAACACATTTCCTCATTACTATTGTGCAATGAATAAATCCACAAATATAACTAAAAACTATAACGTGCTCAAACATACGAACATTCCACTTTAATAAATATCTGTGTGGAATTTCTGTTGACTCTACTTTTAAGCACATCGATATTTAAAAAGAAGTTCCTACTAAGTGACTCTACAATTGACTCGAATTCTTTTATTAGCATATGAAAATATTTAAAATCGCGAGCGCAAGAAGACCTAGCCTCGTCTAATAAATACAATACATACAAGAAATAAAAACGACACACGGGTATACGATCGGATACCCGTGGTCACTGTACTCGTTTATGCAAAATCTACGTATACAACCAGTCACCCGTGCCGATTTGGATCTTTCGTCCTCGGCATGATTGAGTGACCGGAGGAATTCAAAGTGCATGCGACTTCGAATCGCTGATAAAATCCGAACCGGAAGTGCTATTGCGATGAAACCGTATGCGTCTTGCAGGAGGAAGCTGGCCTTTTATTCTGACTACTGGTTGATCGGAATCGGACGTGCAGAAGCCGAGATATGGCAACTTCTCCGAAACCTGTACGCGCACTGTCGCTGAACGCTAGGAAATGCTCTCCATGGTCCGCACTCGAAAGTTTATATAAGGAATGCAGTAAAAGGAAAGAATTGCTGATAAAATCCGAACCGGAAGTACTACTGCGATGAAACCGAGTGCGTCTTGTAGCGGGAATCGTGCCCTTTATTTTGACTACTCGCCGATCAGAATTGGACGTGCGGACGCCGAGATTTGACTGCTTTTCGGATACGCGTACGCACACCGTCAGGGAACGCCTTGGGAAAATCTCCCCGCGGTCCGCGCTCGCGGGGTTATATAAGTATCGCGAATTCTCGCGTACCTTCGCAGTACGATCTCGGACACGGTCGCGCGCAGATGGCGTCGCAGTGCAGTCGTATGCAAGCATTCCTTGTACATACGCGATCGCGTACGGAGTGTTTGCGATCGTTGCGGCGGCGTGCGTTCGCGGTAGCTTCGTTTCGAAGAACGATTCGCGCACCGTTGTGCGTGAGGGCGTTCGCGGACGCGCGGCTGCCGTCGGATCGCGAACCTTACCCGCGGCCGTCGATCCTTGTGCTCCGCGCTCACGTTTCGAAGCGGATTCCTCGGCTATCGGGCGGCCGATTTCGTCGCGCGTTGACTCGAATCGTAGGGCTCGGTACCGGGAATGACGCGTGAAGACCGTTCGCGGCTAGCCCTCGCGGTGCGTTTGTCGCGAACGAAGTTTCGCGTGTGGTAGCCGACGAGTGCGCGAACGATCGCGGTGATTATCGTCGATGACACGCGAACCGGAAGTGCTACTGTGATGAAACCGCGTGCGTTTCGCAAGGTGAAGCGGGTCCTTTATTCTGACACGCGTTTGATCGGAATCTGACACCTAAAAGCCGAGATCTAGCAAGCACTTTGAAACGCGGACGCACACTGGCAAGGAACGACTAGGTCGCTCTGCATAGTCCGCGCTCGACGGTATATAAGAAATCCTTTTTTATTCAGCCTGATTTTCTCACCAGTAGACCCGATAGCAATGACGCCGCCTAAACCCACAGCAACAATGTTGTTGCCCTCGAAGAGGCCGACTTCAGTTTTGGGACTCGGTTTTTCTGTTCACGTGCGTATACGCACACTGCAATTTTCGCAGCAGTAGCCGTCGCCGTCGACTCGCCGATGACGGTGACAAAAGTATCGTCCTCTCGTGCTTAGGCGGTGGTTATCTCATTTTTATAATATCTCGTCTTCGTCGTTTAACTTTACAGACAACGACATAAAGGCGCGTGAAAATAAGTAAGGAGTAACGCGTAGGAATCAATGATAGAAGTGCAATACATATGAAGATATGCTTGTTTGCACGTTACTTTAAATCTAGCTATTATATATCGCGGCGCGTATATCGGAGACAGTTATTTATCGTATTGTTTATTCAGAAATTCTATCGTTTTAGAAACGCTGCTGTTTTCGTTTAGCAAGGGGGCCTGGTAGCACCCTAATGATTTCGTATAAGAATATATGAGGATAGTCTATTCTATGTTTTGTCAGTGTCACTACATTACATCTCAATACATGCACACTATGTTACAAATAACAGCACGACATATTTACAATAAATACAAACGTACGACAATATACAAGATGTTTAGCACGCTCTTTACTAACGCAGTCGCAAGACTGTAACGTGGCGGTACCACACTCGCAAGTCATAGCGACTGAAACGGAAAGAAACGTATAAAAGAGCTGAGACATAAAAATCACGTTGCTTCTACAAACACTTAGGAATATTTCGGGAACGCGTAGGCGTATTCGCCTACAGATATAGCTGCTGTGTATTGCCACGTCATAAGATGCACGTACAATAAACATCTCTTTCCGCAAAATATGTTAACAACATGTAGAAATATTACGCGTGATATTTTACACGAACGACAAACTGAGTCACACGAGCAAAGCTTTAACGTGGATCATATTCGTAACAGTGTAAAACATATGATACACAGTTCTCTAATTGATATTAATACAATATTAAAGTAGAAATGCACAGCCTGCAAAATATTAACACAGTCAAAGATACGTGTATGTTGCATTTGGAAATCGAAGTCGATCACTCTTGGAAACTGGTAGCTGTAAGACGTAATCTAAGATCGAAGCATGTAAACGAAAGTCTAAGGTAAAAGGTAAACTAAAATATAAAGGTTACACGTTAATGCGTAGTTCTTAGCTTGGTATCGTTTTCGAAAGACGTTTCATTCTTTGGAAAACGATACCAATTACCAGGTCTCACCACGAGGAGGTGACTACGCGCCGAGACCCACCGAAAGCCATTCGACGCCCTTAAAGTTTCTCGAAGAAACTTTAAGAGAACATAGAATGGATTTCGGTTCACAAAACTGTACAACGATGCTTAACCCTATCGATGTATTCTGTTTCTAAGATACGCTCTTCCAACTTAGAGCCATATTACGAAAAGCAAGAGACTCTACTGACACTTTGTTAAAACGTTCGTGTCTCGCAAGGAGGAATTTAATACAGCAAACTAAACTCTACTTTACTCTGTACGCAACGCTAATTCTTTGAACATTCGCCCGGAAGTGGGCGATGAAAAGCAAATATAAAAATCGCGAGCAAAGCAAACACAATTTACTATCTCTCGAAAGAACCAACGAGTCACGAAACGCACTTGCATGCGCAACAAAACTCTATACTCGAGCGCTCTGTCATGCGACTCGCACTCACCCGAATCGAAAGCGAAATTCGAACGCGACTTACACGAGTCAAAGAAATCGCTTTCGAGACCGAGGTGAAGTTGCGTTGCTTTGCAGAGGATCCAGCACAGCCTAATAGTCGGATCGCAAGAATCTCTCTACATCGAGGGCAGTACATAATGACCACTGATGGCGTCTAACAGAAAGTTAACATTACGTTAACCCCAGCACCAAACAGAAGGCCGCACTGCGTACCCGAGACAAAGACGCGTACGATCCAGCCTACAGAGCGTTGCACCCCTATCGAAGCAATTCGATAGGGGCTGCAGATCCTCTCATCGCAAACACCACTGCACCTCGACTCGAAAGCGATTTCAACGATTCGAGGCGCGAACGAACGTCGATTGCGATTAGGAATGAGATTGAGATCGTATGACAGAACGACTTACCAAGCATACAGTTCGATTGTCCATGACTACCCTCGAACAGCGCGGCTGTTTGAGAGCGAGTGCGTGGCGAGAATCTCGAAGGGATCAAGCGATTGCAAATTGATTAACGCGAGCAAGAATGGGATGAAAGATATTATGTACTTTGAAAGAGAAGTTAAGAGAAGTTAAGGCTTTTTGGCTCTATGTTGTTGAACGATCCTAGAACAAAATGCATGCACAGTAATCGAGGTACAAAATACTCTGACTAAATGTACGTAGCTTATTCTAACTTAGAATTAGAAGCACGAATCCCGCGATGAATCTTCTTTCGCTGATTTCTTGTTAAAATTCTTGTTAAAATTCTTGAATCTTCGTGACGAAGTTAATCTGTTTAAGTGAAATTAGTAGTCCACGCAATAAATTAATAAAAGACAAAAGTAATTAATAGAATAGAATGTAGGTACAAGAAACGAGAAATAAAGTAAAATGTTAGCAGAATAAAATGTAAGCAGAGTAACATTTAAACAGAATGAAATATATAAATTATTAGAAGACAAACGTAATTAATAGAACAGAATGTTGATACAACGAAATAGAAGCAAAGTAAAATGATAGCAGAATAAAATATGAGAAGAATAACATAAATAAAATGAAAAATAAATAGAATAACGTAATAAAAGTTAGTGGGTAGCACCTGCAATACAATCATACATGCACAGATATATGTGTATCAAACGTAATAGGTTAAATTTAATCTTGAGTCTAAGAGAAATTAGTAGTAGGTGGGTGGTGGGTGGTTGGTTAGGCCCAGTCGTCATCTCTGGTCATCATCTAGCTAAGAAGTGAATCTGTGATATACAGATTCGATCCGATCCCTTCGGGAGCACCTGCAACAATAAGAGTGCGCGTCGCCCTTCCGCTGCTTATATAGGCGAGGAGATGTCACGTGACTCCCCTTCTTCGGATCACGCGTGAGAAGAGACCTTTCTCAATTTTTCACTAGTTTTCTAGTACAATATGATAAGATTTATTAATTTTTATATCTTTATTATACGTTTGTGCTCTGAGGAATTTATTGTAACAATAAATACAATACGTTAAACATTTCGTTACGTAACAGCGTAATATTAAAATAATTTAAAGAATATTTAAAGAATAATAAACAGAAAAGTAGTCATATTTCGGCTTCTGCACGTCCGATTCCGATCGGCGAGTAGTCAAAATAAAGGGCGCGATTCCCCCTACAAGACTCGCTTGGTTTCATCGCAGTAGCACTTCTGGTTCGGATGTTATAGGCGATTCTTTCCTTTTTCTACATTCTTTATATAAACTTTCGAGTGCGGACCATGGAGAGCGTTTCCTAGCGTTTAGCGACAGCCTACGTACACGTTGCGGAAAAGTAGTCATATTTCGGCTTCTGCACGACCGATTCCGATCGGCGAGTAGTCAGAATAAAGGGCGCGATTCCCCCTACAAGACGCACTTGGTTTCATCGCATTAGCACTTCCGGTTCGCGTTTCCTCGACGATAATCACCGCGATCGTTCGCGCACTCGTCGGCTAAAACACGCGAAACTTTGCTCGCCACGAACGCACCGCGAGGACTAGCCGCGAATGGTCTTCACACGATATTCCCGGTACCGAGCCTCACGATTCGAGCCGACGTTCGACGAAATCGGCCGCCCGGAAGCCCAGGAATCCGCTTCGAAACGAGAGCGCGGAGCACAAGGATTGACGGCCGCGGGTAGCGTTCGCGATCCGACGGCAGCCGCGTGTCCGAAAAGGCGCGCGCGCACGGTGGTGCGCGAATCGTTCCTCGAATCGAAGCTACCGCGAACGCACGACGCCACAACGATCGCAAACACTCCGTACGCGATCGCATACGCACCAGGAATGCTCGCATTCGGCTGCACTGCGACGCTATCTGCGCGCAACCGTGTCCGAGATCGTACTGCGCAGGTGCGCGAGAATTCGCGATACTTATATGCCCCCGCAAGCGCGGACCGTGGCGACCTTTTCCCAGGGCGCACCCCGACAGTGCGCGTACACGAATCGGAAAAGTAGTCATAACTTGGCTTCTGCATGTCCGATTCCGATCAACCAGCAGTCAGAATAAGGGGCCAGCTTCCCCCTGCAAGACGCACACGGTTTCATCGCAATAGCAGTTTCGGTTTTCGGTGGTTTCGACCGCGTTACGTGCTTAGTTTCCGATATCTAAGCATTTTTCTAATCACATCGAGATCCGACACTTGACGCGTCACACGAAATTTCATATTTTTCGCGAACCGAGGCACTTATACGAATGAAACCTTGGATTATTATCCATTCCACTCCGCACTTTCGGTTTTTGGTGGTTTCGTTCGCGTCGCGAGCTTAGATTTCGATATCTAAGCATTTTTCTAATCACATCGAGATCGGAGTCTTGACGCGTCACACGAAATTTCGTATTTTTCGTGCACCGATGCACGTATCCGATTAAAACCGCGCGATTGTGGTTTGCTACACACCGTGGTTTCATTTTAGGTCAGCCTCAAGGGAAAGAAACGATTAGGAACCGATATCTAAGCATTTTTTCGTGGTATCGGTAATGGCGTCTTAATGCGGCACGCGTCGACCGTTACTGACCGTTACTTAGTCGTTTCCCGCGTAAAAATTGCGAATGCGCTGTCTCGTGCAGTTTCGTGCGCGCGCAGTTTAGTTTTACGTTTGGCTAGGAGCACGATCGTATTGGACGACGAGAAGATTATTGTCGTTCGTTGAACGAAATATTTTAAAAAAGCTGGGTTACTGTTTCATTTATTCTAAACCTAATTCTACTATTAACTCCTTCTCTACCTCATCCGTACTTTGAAATTGTTAGCGGAGAAAAATAGACATCATAACAATTTTGCTGTACAATTGATTCGTGGCATTTTTTCGCGCTTGTACGTCTAAATTTCTTAACGCATTAAAAAAATACATTTCGATGCCTGTACACGTAATGCCACGTAAATGTGCAAAGCGTGCATTAATACGTTGGGCAGTATAATGTATCTCTTTATTGAAACCTAACACCGTACTACTGCAAATGTGTTTTTTATTTACACGAAATGTATAACGTATTGTATTCATCGTTACAACAAATTTCTAAGAGCGCAAAATAGCGCCCTTCTTTAAAACTGCTCTTCTCTTCAGACGACGATATCTCGGCAACCTAAAGTCGAATTGATGTGAATCAAAAAGTGGTTTAAAGGGGAAGGTTCACCAATTATGGTGGTGCCGAGATTTTGAAAACGTTCATGCAGCTTCAAAATGGCGGCAAGTTAAAGTTTGAAACGTTTTAATAGATGTTTTGGGGTTGGTCAGGAACGAGTAAAACGTGCGCTTCTCTTTCGATAATCATATTTTTCCAATAAAAAGTAGAATTTAAATGAAACAAAAAAGATTTTAAAGAGAAAGTTTCCCTATTCTTTATACGCTCAGGTGAATGCAAGAATTATAATAACTATGAGTACTACAGAGGGCGTATGAAACACTCGGATTTTTTTCGAGGTCGGTATTTCAGAGCATGTGACACGAAGTCCCATAAGATGAGTGGTCTATTCTGTATCTCGTCTGTGATACTACTATAGTTTGTCTATAATAATCTATCTTATATTTTCCTTGCGATTTCATGGCTAAATTTAGTTTCAATTCTAACCGCTACTAATGTTAAAATCGTATTCCGTGTTAAATCGGTAACGTCGAGAGTGATGCGAGACTGGTAACAGAGCACGCGAGCCCTCGAATCCCGGGACAAAAAAATGCATTAGGACCTCGAGACCCTATTTCCATTTTTATTTCTACCTTTATGACTGCATAGTCTATAGGTGTTATGTTTGCGGCCACATTTTGCATATCAAAATACATTAGAAGAGTTTGCATTCCATTTTAACTAATAAAAAAATGATATTCTTCCAAAAAGTCTAATCTTTTAGACGCTGGTATTTCAGAGTATTTTACACTAATTGTAAGTCCCATAAGGGGATTTGTCTTCTGTTATATGTCTTTTGTGCTTCATGTCTTTTTTTCTATAATTGATTTTATTTTCAAGGTTATCGTGTATCGATATTTTCAAGTAAACCGACCACTTACATCGGTGCACTGCCAACTTAAACATTATCTTCAACAGATCACCCTTGAAGTTATGGGAAAAAACAGGATTGCACGATAAGCCTGTGATTACTATTTGTGGTTATTTTTTCTCAGTGTACAGACCTTCGTGATTAATTCAAATCGATTAGAATAGAGGAAATTCCATGAGCGACAGATAATGAACGAGCTAGAAAACATCAGTATCACCGTCAATAAATGCTTATCGCAAATCGCAATTTTGCGCGCATTATGCGGAAATTCTAGTGGGCGATGTCGTCGTTAGATGTCAGGATGTCGCTGATAACGTCGCACGTGTTACGTTGCCGTGGTTTAAATAAGCTCGGCTGTTTCTTAAGATTCAGAGCGACAGGTAGTCTTGTTAAATCGCGACCGTGTTCCTTGTTCTACAAATACGCGAGGAAAATGTCATATTCAACCATTGAAAGAGGTGCATTAAACAGTACCGATTACAGAGTTTATTTCAGTAAGTATCCGACGACATAACCTTCAAGTTTGATCGGTTTCTTGCAAAGGTCAGGTCAGCATTTCGGCATCGAGTGCTATATTAAAATTTCATTACAACGTGTAATTATATTCGTAACCTATGATTTTTGCTCTTTGCAATACCTTGTTGCAACACAAAATCAAAATTAAAATTAGAATTTTTTCCCACAGCGATTCATCGTCACTCGGTACCAGAATACGTTAAAATCTGTTTTATTACGCATTTTTTTTTATGCATACTAATGTATGAAAAAAATTGAATGAAATCCGGTTGAATTTACTTTGATTTCGAGTAGTTGGGGTTCCTTTAATTTATTACAAATAAATTGCGCATAATATTCGTATGACGTTTTATGTTAGTGAAAGGATTTGAACACTTTCAACGCGACAAAAAAATTCGGTATCTTATTCCTCACATATGTTTATAGTTCGTTCGTATTTCTGTCGGTTTTCTTTTCATTTCAGCCAAAATCTTTATTATTATCAACGGTAAAGCCGAAAATTGTTTCAATAAATTATGTTCGGTATTTTCTTCATCTACTACTCACTTGTTTTTCATGTGGTCGGCAATAAGTGAAATAAAATTTTTTATTTAAATTCTAATGCTTGACATACTTCGTTCGAAAATTCTTGAAGCTGAATAAATTTTTATTCGATATTGGTCCAGATATCTTTCTTTTTTTCGCTATCATCACACGATACTTTTTTTTTTTTTTTGATCAATTTTTCCGTATATTTTTTCGAATATTTTTTGTGTTACACATTCCTAAAATTGAATATATCCTGATACAAAATTTTTCCGTGTGTTACATATACTATAGGAAGCGATGTTGGCCCAATCTCACCCATGCATGACATTCCACTTTATGCTGATGAATCTAATAAAATAGTGAATATGGTTGTGGAGATACCAAGATGGACGAATGCAAAGATGGAAATTAACCTTAAGGAAACATTGAACCCCATTAAACAGGATGTTAAAAAGGGCAAACTGAGATATGTTGCCAATTGTTTCCCCCACCATGGCTACATATGGAATTACGGTGCACTGCCACAGGTACTTTAATTGATAAAATGTTCACTGCATTCATTTATCAGTATACAGAATTAAGGCACAATGGAAGTTTTAATTATAATATTATAACAAAGGATGACAGTTCTTATTTTGTGACATCATCTATGGCTTAAAGAATGATATCATCAGTTTTATTGGCATTATACTATTAAAAAAATTAGTGATTGTGTGGCACGTACACATATCTATTGTCTATTCATACACATTGTATTGAAATGTATGAGTAATGTTTTATCAGAGCTTATGTAAACTCAGTCTTGGTTCAAGGGTATCTGTATCTTCAATATTTGTATATATGACATGATTTTCAAATCTCTCTCTATTTCATTCTCCTTCTGCCCTTTAAATATTTTTGTACATAAATTAGTAAAATATAGTACAATATGGACTATTACATGCTATTGTTTTTGGGGGAGATTAGACATGGGAAAATCCTGAAGTGTTGGATGAAGCTACTGGATGCAAAGGGGACAATGATCCCATAGATGTTCTTGAAATAGGATACAGAGTAAGGAATTGTAATTTAAGATTGTTCGCTGGTAAATTTTAATATTTATATGCAATAAAACACTTATCATTAGGTTGCACAAAGGGGACAAATTCTGAAGGTCAAAGTTTTGGGTTGTGTTGCACTCATTGATGAAGGTGTGTAAAAAATTAATGACTAATTGGAGCATATCTTGTTGAACATTTTATCATCTTATCTTTAATCATTTCAGGTGAAACTGATTGGAAAATTATTGTCATTGACGTGAACGATCCCTTAGCAGAGCAAATGAATGGTAATGTTTATCTTCTACAGATAATGAATATGCTGATCTTTATGCAAATACAGATTTTTAAAAATAAAATAATTAAAGCAGCGAGATCTAAATGGGGAGTTGTTTCACCCACTAAATGTGCTATAATTTGTATTTTACTTTAAATATTTCCTGTATATTTGAGTGCCAGTTGTATCATGTATTTTTTTTACATATTTAAATTTTCGATAAATGCGTAAAGATTCGTACTGTAGTAATAATTATACTCTAATTTGTGTAAAAAATTACGTAATTGTTTACAGATGTATCTGATATTGAAAAGCATTATCCAGGACTAATGAAAGCTACCATTGAATGGTTTAAGATTTACAAAATACCAGATGGTAAACCAGAAAATCAGTTTGCATTTAATGGGGAAGCAAAGTCCAGGGACTTTGCTTTACACGTAGTGGAGGAAGTGCATCAGCACTGGCAGAATCTCATCAAACGCGAAGCTCCCGCGGGTGGAATTGCATGGTTCATAAATTTATTAAATATTTTGATGAGAAGAAGAAATTAATTTTAAACTGTGATTTAAGGAAAATTTTTATTTACAGTACTAATACAACTGTAGTAGGCAGTCCCTTTAAGATTACTGGCGAATCTGCGGAAGAAATATTGGAGAAGGCTCCAGAAGCATTGGAGCCTCAAAAGGTGGATCCAATTGGTAAGCTAACAAAATGCTCGTTCATTTGCGTTAATTTATCCAATAACACACAATTACCATTTACTTCCAGTTAATAAGTGTCATTTCGTTTGTAATAAAATGAATGAAATAGAACTACTTCAACATAAACTATAAATCCACTCAAGACACACTGATCCTTAAAATGTTCTGTTACTCATGTATTCTGTGTTTGCATTGTTGGTGATAGCATGTATTACATATATTTGTGCTGAGATTAAATTATAAATTGTTATTAAAATATTCTGATGTTTGGTTTCAGTCGATAAATGGCACTACGTGCATCTTAAGTGAGAGTAAAAGGGTATTTTCACATCAATGCATCCGTTGATGTCTGCACACACATCTGCTTGTTTAGATGGCACATTACGGAATACCACGTATTACTCCCACAAGTTGCTTTATCATAAGTTTTGATACAATAGCTATAGATAGTATTTAAATACTTGAATATGTACTTGCAGTACCGAAACAGGCAATCTCATACATGTCTCCTATTATTTATTATAATGTAATTATCAAATCAGAGGAAGAATGTACAAAGTTCCCTAAGTATCGTTTCATATGTAATGTGTTTTGAAATATCCTTGTTACTGTACTGTACGTGCATAGATCCAGCAGATACTAGGAACTGAATATGCTCTTGTCAAAGGTTGTGATACAACTTTCTATAAGTATCCAGGAATAGGTTATTGTAGACAAGTAAACTTATTTTTTTCTTCACAATTTGTTATATTACAGATATCTTGTGATACAATAAATTAGTTTGCGACTTAAACTTTGTTAGAAATTTTAAATCCTTTATCCTTATTTCCTATTTTTGGTACTTTTATTTCCAAGAAAAATTTCTTTGAAATACAAATTCGAGACAATTAAGGAATCAATGAGTGCCACGAGTGCACAAGTTTAATTGTAAGGGAAAGATCATTTGTACTTCGCGAACCCGTCGAAGGTGCGTGCTTACCTACTACGTTTCGCCGGAAGTGGTCTCCGAGGAGACATTCGTGTCTGCCTTGTAGTGTGCTTAAACGTACGAGGTACAAGGCATATACATCGTCCTACAGGGCACACATCTAACCGGACCACGGAGACGAATCGGCCCTTTGGCGCGATAAATTTCTAAGTAAGATCTCACATTGGGACGAAAGTCAAATGCGCCGGCTACCAAGAAAGGTATACCAATTATTTCCTATGATTTATATTCACTATTAGCAGTTGCAATTAATAAAATTAGTTTGCTTTTTATTTTTTTTTATTTTTAATTGCTAAATTTAACTCAGTAAAATTAGTCTGTGTTTCGTTTTTTCTATCTTTAAGTTCTATAAAATGTGGGCTGTCAGAGCGCGCATTAAATTTGTAATTAACAAGATATACGAGACTTGATCAAAAAGTTCGTGCAATATTTTAATTTCTCGCGATAGAAACATCCGATTGAAAAATGGTTATTTTGTAATGTTACATTTGTCAAAAATAACACCATAATAATACCACAATCACAGTATTCACCAAGTGTAACATCATGTGCCTTGTTTCTCGTCCCAAGAATAAAAAAAAATGATAAATGAATATTGTTTTGAGATTATTGAAAACGTAAAATAAAAAATCTCTGAATGCTTTGAAGACGATACCAAAAAATGCATTCCAAAAATGTTTTGAAAACTGAAAGACGGTTTCGAATAAATGTGTTTCGTTCAATAAAGAAAGAAGTTTAAAAAAAGCAGCACAGACCTAATGAATAAAGACGTAAGTACCTTTTCGGGTAAACAAAAATTATACGAACTTTTTGATCAAACCTTGTATTTTAACCGTTCTTCGGATTGTGAAGGTCGCAGAGGTCCACGTAAATTCAAATTAAGCATGATTGAAATGGTATTATTACAATTACTTGAAAATTTATATAATCCTATACAATCTCATGAAATTTTTTGTACTGCAAACCAATTAGTTTGCATTTATCTACTTGGTGGTAGAATTAAGAAGAAAGTTGAACAATGGAACTAAAATTGGAAATCCAAAGAAGGGTTAAGGAGTCTAAGAAGCAGAAGACGTAATATTTAACAAATATGAAGTCGCCACCGTCTCTCTATGTTGTTTTAGCAACATTTTCCTTTTGTCTTTGTCGGTGATGCGATCTATTTTGTAGAGGAAATGTCTGCGCGACATTGTCTTCCCGGTTTCTACTCCCACGGGAAGTGTCCGTGCACTTCCACCCGTGGAAAATAACTCGGGGTGGGGCGGGAGTTGGGGGGGTTAAGATACAGTGCAGGTTGCGCGGTAAGAAAATAGTAAGACAAATTGTCACAACTTTCCACTCGAAATACAGGCCTGATTTTATGGCTCTAAGTATCTTCAAAGAAAGGACGAAACTTAAAGGAATGGTAGAAAGTACTTGCCACTTGTATCCTGCGCCACTAAAATCTTGAACGTAACTCGTGCAAGTACGGGGCTGTAATGTGCACATACATATCACCATGTTATTACTGGAGAATTTCACCACGATAACATTAACTTCCCTTAAAAGCTTGCTAATGGTCACAATTTCATTTTACGGGCGCCGCGTTTAAACCGCGTTTTAAAAGGCGCGAAATTTTTACTGGTTATTCGTCAACGATTATCGATTCTCGATCTTCGATTGCTAATCGATTTTCCACCCCCACCTTCACGATTGGTACCCGCCATTTTTTGTTCGAAAGACAAGCACCCTTATCAGTTACGCGCGTACGCCCAATTAACGTGCTTTTAAATAATCATTAACGTCCGAATTCTTTTTTCAAATTGTTTGTAACAGTTAATTGAACGTCATTAACCCAGAAAATAAAGGAGCGGTGAGATTCGGGCTCAGCCGGATCATTTATCACGAAACGTCAATCCCGGACGAAACTGCAAAGAGAGGAAAAAAGATGCTCCTAATTTCACGTCATTTCGTAGGATTCTTCAGGTACTTCGTTATTATATCTGCGCCCCGCAATAATAAAAATAAAATTTGAAAGATTCGTAATTAACTATAGTTCTCTTAAGATACATCGAAATGTCTTCGAGCATAACGTCGCGCAATGAACCTCGACGCGTTAAGATACGTCGTGACTGACTTAGAATCATTCGTCAAAGAGCCTTTCTAATCCGATACGGTCTTAGGAAGATAGTACATAAGTACATGGATAGAAAAAAAAACGGTAAGAGAAAAAAAGAATCTTGTCAGGTTGGTCCGCTTTCTGGGTGAGTATCCGGTGCGAGACTGGATTCCTTCTTGGTGCCCTCCTGCCGAATTCCCCGCGCCCTTTTTTCTCTCATCAACTCACTGGCAACACCGGCTAGGTGAACCAAGCAGGTGGAGGTATTGACTGGCGCAGTGTACCACGCGCTCGCGCGAATCTTGCTACCGGAGAATCGTCGAGGTAGACGTAGCCCATCGAAAAGGAATAGACAGAGAGGGGTAGTCCGGCTTATATAGGAAGCCGCCCGCAGCCCCCACCGTCCCTTCTCATCATTCGCCGGAATCCAACCAATGAGCGGCCACGCGTCTGTGGTAGTGCGGCGTCGCCTCGACTCGGCTCGCGCAGTCACAACTCGTTCGACCGTCGAACTGAGCGCTTTCGCTTCGAGGAATACGGAAACACGAACGTGCCGGAGTTTACGTGCGCGCCTTTTCACTGTTCCACTGTCATCGTTCGCGGTGATCCTTTGTTCGTTGTTGAATCGGACGCGGTGCACGTGTTCGCGGAAATTCGCACGGCCAAACGTCGGTTCACGGTGGACGGTGCTCTCCCGCGGGAACAAGAGCCATGCGATTTTCGTGGGTGTTCGTGGCCACGGTGCTCCTGGTTCTAGTCGCCGGGGCGAGGTGTAAGAGGAAATTCGACGGGGATTTCGAGTTCGCCGAGGAGGTGAGTCCTTTTCATTCTTTGTTTACAATTACGCGATACTTCCACCTTTAATTTTGTTCGTGTACGTCAAGTCAGTGACTGGCGTGACGTTTTGCAAACAAACGTGTTAAATGTACACTGAAAATGGGGTAGGAAAGCACCGGTACTCGTTCTTGTTTCCATGTAATGACCCGGAAGCCACGACCGCGAATCGGTTTCTTTCAAAGCGCGTTGCATGCTGTTTATGCGGAATGCTTTGTTCGCATCAGTGGAATTCTAGACGCGCTAAAACGATTTCTATTGGAGCACGCCGATTGGTTATTCGCGCATCTATCCGTGGTAGTCATTTTTTTCGCGAAGGTAGTCGGAAGACGTGGGTCTGGAGTATTCGAAAAATTCGATCATATTTGGTGGTGTCACCAAGGATACGATACAGGTAAAACTCGCCCCGAAGGTTGAACGCGTCGTAAACACGTCACACGGGATAAAATAGTATACTGTTTTTGCCTTCGTTTCGTTCATTTGTATCTGAATGCTCGCGGAACCTTAATATGAACTAAAATGAAGTGCTCCACGGTGGATATATGGTGTCGAAGTTCCACCAAGCCAAGATTGCCTCTTTTTTGTCAATAACAAAATGTAATTGGCGCTGACCTTTAATAGCGTCCATAAAATATATGTTTATAGCCGTGGTTCATTAGGCCGCCGGGGAGCACGCAATGCAGGCACTTTTACTTTCACGTAACAGGATCACTACTTCAATACAACTTATCGGTGGTGCGATTGTTTATTTTCATCGCGACGTGCTCGCTTTCTACGTGTTCGATTCTAAGTAAACACCACGATTGAAAATAATTACGACGCGTGTATGTATGCGTATATTCTTGCTTGTACACCCTGTGCACTGCATGTTAGGTGTGTTTCCATGGTGTATGCACCATATGCCTTTGAGTACACTTAATCCTCTTATAACTCAATTAATTAATACCGTGTTGCAAGAAACCAATAATTCAAAGCATCATGTTATTATGATGAATACGGTTATGAAATGAAATTTTATACATACGAAAGGCAATAAATGTATATTATGTTTTCATATTTGGCAATTTTTGCGCCGCGTTATAGGAGAGTTTATTGTACATGCAAATTTTAAAGTACAGTTTATTCGAATCTTCGACTGCAATGCAGGGACAAGCTACGGATAAAATCTTGTGTAAATTGAGTTTTACTGCGTGTTCTTCGTCTCATATGAAAATATTTGTTACATTGTTGCAAAGAGCATAACCTTTTAAACGAGGAGGGGGGATATATTCACGGTTTACAATGACCAGACTGCGGATCTTTATGCAAATTCATTTTTTCTTAAATGGAATTTAAATACAGGTTGGTTCCACTCTTCAAATATTGTAAAGTGCCTTTTGCTCTGCGTGTTTTGCATCCCTTTATACGATATATGTACTTTGTATGTTTTCGTATATGTAAATATCTCATACATACGTAAACATGCGCAGCTTTATCTTACCTCAAATTGTGGCTACTCACTTCTATGTTTTAGTTTGAGTTAACTTTTCGATCAAACGGTTCAAATCATCTTACAGTAGAACGCCGATTTTCTAGCGTCCAATTATGTATATCAGCTAGAGTTCACATTGCGTTTTGGTATCTCTTACGGTTTTGAGAAAAATCTACAAAAGTTTACAGATTTAACATTAGTGAAAGGCCATTACGTAGGCCATTGCATATCCCCTTAGGAAGTTAAGACGCATTTATTCCAGAATTATTTGATCCGCATAAGGTCAAACAGAACGTGTATTTATATAAAACTATATTCTGCTTTCATCCTTGAGTACCGCCCACGCATTATGAAACATTATTCCATGCAAGGTGTATATTTATTGGCGAAGCCCACGTCGGTTTGAATTTAGATCGCTGTATTTGAATTTTCCTTACTTTCGTATATACAAACTTGCACTTTCCGATCTTTCCAGTACCAGATTTGTATCTCTAACCATGCTTTTAATGTGCAAACACTTTAGAGTCGCATCATTTCGGAAAATCATTTCATGTTTCCCAACTGATGCTGAAGAGGTGACGCAAACGTGTCAATATTATTGGGTTCGGAAAATTCGTAGAGGCTTTAATAATATTCACTTCTATTGTGTAATTGGTGAACTGGACAAGGCTTACTTCTTCTGAATTATAGTTAAATACTAGCATTCTTTATCTGAACAAATGTTTCTATTTGACTCATTTAAACTTTGATAATTAATGGACAATACATAGGTAAAAGCAAAGACAACTTTTTCCAATGGATAATATTAAACAACCTAATGTTTCAATTACGAGGTAACAAAAATGGTTAACTGTTGCCTAGGATATTCTACTATTATCATTTTTTGTAATGTGTGCAAATATTCGTTAGTAGTCAGAAATTTAGCAAATTAGAAGCCTAGAAGAATTAATTGTATGGGTTCATTTTGGAGGAAGAAAGTGTGCAAACAGTGCAAACTTATTGGAAAACGGGATTATGAAACTTTATGATAGTCGTACAATCATCAAACAATAAATACTACACGCAAAATTATTGACTGAAATGTTAATGTACACATATCACCTTTGAGTGTTTCTAAAATATTTCTACAAACTTTCCGAACAGCCTAATAGTATGTACATACTTTTTTAATAAAAAACCGTAATAGTTATTAATATTAGATTTAAACCACGTATTGGTTCGATCTACTTATGCATGTATCTACGTTAGAATTAAAAGATATTGCTTGGAACCAAAGATATCTTAATTTTTCATTCTGTCAAGAATTCATAATTTTTTCCTTTTGCTCTTGATTGGAAAAACATTGCTATAAACGAAAGAAACGAGATATTGTAAAATTCACACATTGATTCACATATCTATTGAAAAATAATGCGTGATATGTTTAAAAACAAGATTTGTTTTCAATGTCTGCCACACTATTTGAGAAAAAGTAGCCTAAAGTTAATAAATTAAAAATTGCTAAGATAGATCTTTATGTTTTCCTTTATCCCTTTCAGTAGTATGTAATTCCTGAATTTATTTTATAAATGGTATATAAATATTTATTTTCAACTGCGCTATACCTAATTTATTTTGCAACTTTTTTCAAAATAATGGCAGTTTACCTTTGAAATCAAACTTACTTAGAGCAAAGCTGCGGAGTATCACGAAATAAAATATCCTTACAATCATTTTGAAAGGATAGTGAGTACATTTATATTGATATCTATAATTTCATATTTATTAACTCTTTGTCCTACGATTATTTTATTACCAACGTATGCTAGCGTTATTTAATTATTATTTATCGCTAATATATATACTTAGCGTTAGATAATTTGTTTTAAATAGTCTCCAATTTTTTATGATTTTTTAATGAAGTTAAAATTGGAGTCTAAATTAAATTTCACCCCTAATGGTATCCGTGTTTGTTGAATCTACGCTATAGGACGAACCTGATTCGTTGTTGTAAGGCAAGGGATTAGTCATTTGTAAATTATTATTAATTTCTAAAGTTTCAAACTTTTGCTGAATTCGCAAGCTCTGTATGTTACATCTAAATTCAGCCGTACATGTACGGCAACGCTTCTGAAAGGGTTAATATCTAGTAGCGGAATTTGAAAACAAGGTCAGGAACATACGCACGAGGTGTGTTTATCTTCCCGTGGTTAGCTAAGTAGTTACCGTCGTCCTTAAACTTCGATCGAAAAGTTCGTTTTATTGCACGCGCGAGCTTAATATCACGCGCACTTTAAATTTATGAAGCGGCGTTTTCAACGACGCTGCCCCAATTTTGCCATTGCTATAACGTTATAACTGTATACGCCGCTGCGCCACGGCTGTATGCACCACCACCGACACTTGACCCTCTTATCTTTTCTCTTTTACAATCCGCATTGCCATTTTTCGACTCGCCAGTTCGCGAATGGAGAACACGTGTTCTTCCCTCCGTGAGAAACTGTTGAACCACTTACCAATAACGCCTCGCTTTCGCGATAATTGCGTTTTTTCGTCGTTGTTTCCCTTCGTTACCTTGCGAATCGCCTTTTCCGTGTAAGTCGTGTCGCGGTTGCTGCGTTTTCGTTCGTGGGAATGCGGCTAAATGTTGCGCACAGCTATCTATTAATCATTTTTCAAGTACCATTAATTGGAAATTGGAAATAGATTTATTACATTGTCGTAAGATAAATGAAACTTTAAGAAACCAAACTGATCGACTCTTAATCCTTTCCACATTCCTCTGTCAGTTCCAAGAGTCTACAAACATTTCTAAAGTTTAAATATTTAACAAAAGAAAAACAAGAGCTTCGATCATTTTATGAATATTAATTTCGTAACTAATTAACATTATATAGATTGTTAAAAAGCGGTGATATTTTTTTTGGTTGTTTACAAAAAGTATACATACGCTGAAAACATGTTTCCATGAAAATCTATGTATGCATGTTAAAATAGAGAATACCTATTGTTATAACTACATTTATAGTTTGTTATATCTTCTGGTATATTTGTGACATTCTATCGTTTGTTTAACGTAAATAAAATAACATTTTCTAGACTTTTGGAAGTACTTTTATTCGTGTACTCAGTGATCCTCCCCTTACGAAACGTGTTCTAGAAATTTTACTCACTTACAATTTCATATTTTATAAATTTCTGCCTCTTGTTTATTTTTCTAAAATATGCAAATATTTAAATTTTAGAATGTGTATGTGGATTTTCGTGATTGATCGTATATGATTAGCGTTTAGCTTCTCAAAAATCAATTCAATTCGTTGGTTTGGCTTCTGAATGCATCTAGTAGAATGTGCATCTCTATGCAAATATCTAAAACGTAATTGAAATATATTTTAAATGTTTTTATTTGCAATAGTCATAAGTAGTAAATTTCTGTTTAGATTTTAATTAAAAGTTTTGCAATTTTTGCAAAAAATTTTGCAATTTGCATTGAAAACGTCGTTTATTATGCAACAGTTTTCAATAATTGGGGCAAAAGTTTAGTGTAATTGGGGAATGCTTAGTGGAAAAAGTTTCTGTTGAAATGTTTTCATTATCTTCATTGTTGACAACGTTTAGCCGATATTTAACAGGTAATATTTTACTAGAAAAAAATTGCAATGGTGCTTCGTTAAGGGAAAAAATAACAAAATTTCTCGTCCGTATAAAAGTAGAAATTTCTACTATTTGTACGGTGTATTTTCTTGCCAAACTGCTTGTACCGCATTTCATCGCAGCAGTTCCTTCACGATTATATCTGCACAAGATACAGATATCAACAATTCAGTTAACTATGTTGATACAAATTTCGTTTCTGTTTATTCATATAATATTTTACACCGATTTACATTGAAACGTAGCTCCCCCTCAAAAACAGCCTCTAATTAAAAGAAGTATCTATATTTCGCATACTTGCTCCAGCTGTAGTATTTATTCGTTCACTGGCATATTTATTCGACCAATTTTTAGCAAGCAACTCTTCTTCCTGGCAGGCCAGTTTGAATAAATAATCCTTCGTTCGCGTCGATCAATTCTGGATCACAATTTCTGCGCACGATCGTTTGTGTTTGCAGTCTCGTTTCGAAAGGGGTGAACGCACTACCTTCTTTTTTGCACGGTTATCGATTACCCAGCAATTTTAACGTCGATATAACGACCGCGAGATGATGCACAGCGTAATCGATCGCAAACCAGAAATATAGCAACTTTGTTCTCCACCCCTTTTGATGCGCTAGGTGATGTGGGTGCTCGAAGGAACTTCCCGACGCGAATTATGCTTATCGTTTATTTACCGTAACCGAAGCCAATCGATCAGGCTTGATTCGATAACCATTGTCTCGATATTCCAACGTCCTCGAGCGGAAACTTTCTTGCCTTTTGTTCTTGTTCTTACGCCTCGACGGATCCCACTGAAAATGGAAGTAGTATGGCACATCCGGATGGAATTGCTATTCAATTTTTATTCAGGTCTTTGTAGTTCTTATGTACTTTCTTCGTGCTTCAAACACAAAGAGTTTAAAGTCTGATACAGCTTGAGCGAACGGGAGAATCCAAAGGGGTGCAGACATTTCAAGAACTATCCTCTTACCACGTTTGTCTCCAAAGAAAAGTAACCATTAAGGCGGAAAGTATTTTAGGTTGACGGATTTTAATTTTTCTGATAAGGGATATAGGGTTGCTTGCACTTCGTAAATATTGTAAACAGAAAAAGCAAAAGGATAAACCCCTTGCGCTACGATTATTTTACCACTTACGTATGTTAGCGTTAGCTAATCACTGGTTCCTTGTTACGTTAAGTACGATTTCATTGAATATCGTGGGAAATTTTCATTTAGAAACCCCTAATATTACAACACAAAGCTGAGATTATCGTCCAAATTAAATTTTCTCGTCAGCAGTATACATTTAAGTCGAATCTACACCATAATTCGTAGAACGCGTGCGACTCGTGATTGTAGTGCAAGGGGTTAAGGATTGCAAAATTACTGATTTTTGCCGTTACCGGTATCACCGAAAAAATGTCTATTATCGGTACGTATCGGTAATACTGTTAATAAAAAAAGTACTAAACCACATACGAGGTACAGAATAGACTCATCATCTAACGGGACTTCGCGTCAAATGCTCTAAAATACCGACGTGTAAAAGATCAGACTTTTCGGAGGAATGGAATATCTTCCCATTTATTACCTGAAAGGGAATATAAACACTTCTACAGTATTTTAACATGCTAAATGTAGAAGCAAACGGAAAACTATAGATTGTATGCAGTCGAAAATGTAAAAATGAAAGTGATAAATGGGGCTAAGTAGCCCCAAAACCGTGTGACAGAAATACATTGAATAGGTCTATCCTGTACCTCGTCTGTAACTGAACAATATTTTGTTAGGATATCTGGTTGACTACTGTTGGATCGAGTGCTGCAGTACGGCTTATGAATTTTATAAAATGAAATATCTCTCTGATTGTGTGACTATTAATCACATGTATTTCGCTAGGTAGACGTTTACTAATTGGACTCTTTTCGTATTACTGAGGACAATAACGCCTGAGTTGCTTCCACTACGCATACGCATACATACACATCAGATACGTAACAGCAAAAATAATATTGAGACACTCTACACAAAATGTCGCGATTGCACTAGATCGGTAATACAGATCTGATAGGTACAATATAGTAAGAAGTATAAGATAAAAGCTATTTAATTTTTAACTAACATTTATGCAAAAAAAGGCCACGTGTCTCAGTCTACATTCGTTGCTATGGCAAATACACTATTAACAATCGGAACTTGTTATGCAGCAGACTACTGATTTTTTGCTGAAAGATGTAGTTTATGGTTATCGGTATTGCCGGCAATTATTACTGATAATACCGAAACACAAATGTTCCCGATTACCCGATAATACCGGTAACGATATCACCGGTAATGCAATTCATGATAAGAACGGATATAGTCCCTAACTTTGGAAATCTTGTGTTGCTTAGTTCTTCCTCGTTTTCTCCGTTGTCAAATAATTCGAAGAGGTCTGAGTTATCGAATAATCGAAACAAAATTGTGTGAAAAAATGTGAGAGGATAAGTAATTTAAATGCCACGAGATGCACGTGTACAGGTGTGTTATAGGAAAGACAGGCGGTAGAAGTTTGCCTTTCATGCTACGAAACGACGTTCATTACAACCACGTTATTGCGGATCCAGCTACTCTCCGTTTTGTAATTTCAATAATCGAGCCAGAGGCTTGTCGCGAACCACAATCCCTCTTCCCTCTTCTGTCTTCCTGCTTTCTCTCTGTTTCTTGGTGGATGCGGTTTATAGGTATACACCAGGCGCTTTCCATCGGAGAGAAAATCGATTATCCCGGTGGCGTAATGGAAAAGAATTCCTCGTATCGATCGTCGCGAAAGAGAGAGAATACCGTGTGACCTAGTGGCGCGAAGGTAAACGAGCGTACTGGTTGCAATTCCCTCTTTTTTCACGACCTATTGTTCCTCATGAATTACTACTTATTCCCTCTAGTCGTCATAGTAATTTCTCTGGTTACAGTCGTTCATAGTTCATGACACGAACACACACACACACACGCGCGCAAACAGTGCACTACCGTCACGAAAGCATAGTAATAATAGATATCAAACGCTGTATATTTCATTGGGGGTGCTTGCGGTTTTCTCTCTTATTTTTATTCCAAATTGTTCTCATTTTCAGTCCTACTTTGTTTCGGTGCAAGGACTTGTTAACCCCTTTTCGTGTTTCCATTTTTAATCTCGAATCTATAGTTTAATCACTTCTTGTTTCATTGCCACTGATTTGGTAGGTGTAAACTAATTTGCTTTGGAGCTTTGAGAAAGTTGATGAGATAAAGGATTACATCGTTTTAATCAAGTAATTATATTAATAATCTCGACAATATAATTGGCTATTGCATACATTTTTTCGTTTCTTTATGCACAGTGGCTACAAAAAGCATTGGTATACCGCTATACTTCTTCATTTAAGTACTACTTAATTAAATTCAATTACATACAGTTTTCTATTGTTTATCTTCGTAAATACATCCCGTAAATATAGTATAACGCATCATAAATTAATTTTCTTGAAATATTTACGTAACAATATAACAACATTTATTATTCTAAACTTTGAATAAACTTATCTACGAGTAACTATTTTGCATACGTAAACTATGAGCGTATTTTTAATTATCGATGCTCCGCATGCGACGGTCATGCGAATATCGCATCACAGTCAAAGGGTTAATGGTAACTTTATATGACTATAATTAATAAATGATATCAAAGTTGACACAGTTGAACTCATGTAAATAGTACTAAAATGCAAAGATACAATAGTGTGTTAATAGTTTTTATAACCACTATACATAGAGAAACGCAAAAATTTATGGAATAACTTGGTATAACCATAAAATAACCTTTTTACTATTACAATGTGTGCTTTCAAAGCTAAAAGTGAAGGAAATTATTCGGTATCTCCTTTCATTAACAATTTTCTTGATAACTAAATTTAATTACATAACGTTTAATTTTCAACCGCCAACGAAAATTGGTGAAAATTTCCATCGAGATCAAACCACGAGATAATTCCCGTACCACGATTTACATAATTACCATTATTTATGCTTTTATCTAGTCCCGAACCTTGAACTTTTGACTGTAAAGCGTAGGAGAGATTGAAACATTCCTTCGTCCACCGATATTTTCATCCTCCCTAACTGCAACCCCGGAGTTTGACTATGTCACGCGAGTTCTCGTTACACCACGTACATTTCTCGCATGTTTTCTCCTTCTGTATGCGGACACTCGCCCACTCGAAATCACTCGATTATCTCCTTTGTCCTGGAAGCTACTCGACCGAGTGTGTTTCGTGCTTCAACCCCTTTTCCTTCCTTTACAAGCCCTCTCAGACTTCTGTTCGAATCGTGAATGGCTTACGCTGGGATATTATCGTGCGGTTCGAGTGTAGGGAAACCTGAAGTCCTTATTGTAGTTTCGTGTTTATTTATTAAGTAACGTTGCAAATTAGTAAGCCGCTGTACCTCTTCGTGAATTTAGGAACATTGTTCTTCTGCATTGTAATTCGCACGTTTATTCTACTACTCTTTTTGTTATTGTTTTTGTTTTACTGTTTTTCGTCGCATCGACAGTTAGGCCGTTAGCGACGATACTAGATTGTGGTGTTTTATATTTCATGGTACATGTTGATTTCCTTTAGGCGATTTACTGTTTTTTTCATCTGATCCGTTTCTGTTAAAACTATGGTTTGAGCGATGCTATATTTTCGTCTTACGCGTTGTAATCTTCAACATTCGTGTAACATGTGGCTAGTTGTTAGAAGTATTTGATTTTGACATCGTCCAAGATGAAAGAAACAAAAAAGAAGATGGTATCAAATTCCAGACGATGATGCATTAATTAGACACAGCGGCTACAAAAAGTATTAGAACCCCGCTGTATCTTTACATTTAAGTATCGCTTAATCAGATTTAATTGTAGTAAATTTGCTATTGTTTAATAGTACCTTATGTGACTACATTTACGTTCAATGATATCAAATTTAGTATGATTGAATCTAACGATAAGTAAGTGGTACTTACGCGCAAAGATACAGTGGTGTGCGAATGCATTTTGTAGCCACTGTAGATACCTGTATAATTGGAATTTAAGAACACTGATGTTATTGGCAAAGCGATTTAAGGTGATTACAGCAGTTATTAGCAAATAAGCAAATTCTATAGAAGGGGTTAGTATAACTTAAGTTGGATGAATAGAGTGAAGGTCTAAATAGTAGGGAATGTAAGGTAGATCGAAAGGGGACGTTAAAGTTTAGGGAAGAAGTTACAAGCGGATTCTTAATATGCTCGCGAACGATATGTATTATTGTTCAACTGTGACAAACGTGTGATACGTAAACTGCGGACCATTGTGCAAATTCAAATCTTTACAAATAAAATGAAAGCAACTAGATCTAAATAGCGGCTTGTTTCATTTCTTAAATACTATGATTTATATTTTACTCTTGATATTTTCTGTATTTTTCAATATCAATTGCATTTTGTATTTTTTTACATATTTAAATTTCCTATAAATAATGCATAAAGATTTGCAACCTAGTGATATGTATTCACATTTTATTAATTAGATTGTGTTACGCATTTTCATATTACGTTATTAATTATTTAGCCCTCGATTTTGACTTTAATCTCAGTGGTTTTCATTGAGAAGTAAATGGCCAAGTTCTATGCATGCTGCCATAGAAAAATTACAGGCGAAGGGATTAATTAATTATTCACGTTTTCCACTGACGAAATATAATGTCCTTACGGTCCTCATTACTTTCATGAAAATTCTGACAACTACAGGTTTACGTAACCCATAGCTATCTCGAATTATCCACCAACTCTTTGAAAACTAAAAAACAACTACTAGCCATTAATTTCTTTATTCCGTTGAATCCTAAAATCCAGTTTCTTCATATTTCGTGCGCTTCATCTCAAGCGAAGCACGCTGCGCGTAAAAAGGAAAGAACAAACGAAAAAGGAAGAAAAAAGAAAGTAAATGTAAAAAAAAAGAGAAACTAGAGCGTTGGAAAGATGGTCCAGCGATGAAGTTTCGCAGGGTTGAAACGGCCATTTAAGAGCCCTTTAAAAACTCAATACGCTTTTCATAAATTTCGCATAAGCATCGTGGCCGCATCTCGGTCCGCATAATCCGAATGCCGGTTTGGGTATTTATGGCGCGCACACATGTTCTTTAAAAATGTGAATACACCCTTTATAGGTCGCTGGTACACGTATATACTACGAAGGTGTTCAGGAGCTCGAATTTATCGCGCAGGAAGCCGTAACTAGAAAACGGACCCACCATCCATCCGTGTGTCTATTAGTGCAGCTTTTATAAACCACTTAGCGCGGAATAAATTGCTCCAAATTCTCTCGAATGCTACGAAATCTAGAGAATTCCGTTTGTATATACAATTTTCTTCCCACCGGTGTGCACTAATTAGATAGATCTCTAGGAATCCACCGGAAGTCGTAAAAGAGATGTACTATTCTCTATTCTTGCGATCTTTCGTTCACTGTTAGGGTTCTGCAGATTAAATAGCGGCTAAAATATTGAATAGTATTGACGCATCACTGCGTGTATTTTATTTAAATTATATTTCGTTTGCATTAATCCCTTAACTCTTACGCTACGGCGGATTTTAATCAAAGAATATGTAGAACTCGCCAAAATACTGGATTACGTTGAGTTAAATTCATATTCTTCTTCCACTTCTTACCTATACTTCGGATAACAAAGAATCTCAAGTGTTTATAATTATCAAAATTAATCGACAGATGTCTTCAATAACGTTATTGAATTATTTGGTAAACATCGGTAAGAAATTTCTGAGTGTTTTTCGTTTTCGAAAAATAATAAGATCGAAAATTGTGATATAAATATTGAACGCTTATTGCAAGGTGATATCTTCGTATAAAGTTCATTGCATATTTTCATCTTTGTTATTAGTCTTTATATATCATGTGTTGCATTGTGCGAGTATACTCAGTTTTGCGTAGATTCGGTCGATAAAATAGAACAGTGAAAATACGGTATAAAGGAAATCTGACAAAAAATTGAAATTGTGTTAACACTGGTATGGTCATTAAGGGGTTAAACTTTCTCTCCTCTAATTGTACCAATATGCAACTATAATGATTTGGTGTTAGGTATACGAATTCAGTCTGGAACCGGTTCGAAAAATGTTTCGTCGTAAAGTATGGATATGTGCCAATACCCTTAATTTGTATGGTTACGTTTGTTGCCCAAGAATTAGCAAACTATGTTTCCGAAGTGCCAGTTATCAGATATATTTACGTTCTGTAGTTAGTCGATATTATAAATATAGAGGTTAATTGTCTTACGATAAGAGTTTTGCGTTTGCAGTTTTGTATTTACACAGGAAAGTTTCTTCGCATTTTGGAGAATTTTTCCGTGCATAGGCTGAAAGTGCAAAGTTGACATAGTTTTGTAAAAATAAATACGGACGATTGCTCCAGCTGTATTTTTTTTTTTAGACAAGCGAAACGGTTATTCCTGGCGGAATAATTGAATATATTTCATGTCTCTGTGTGTTTCGCTGGTCCGGTTAGTAGAACGCGCAATCACGCGAACCATATTGGCACGATATTTATATCCCAGGAAATAAAAACCATTTATCGTTCGATTTTTCCTTTAAAATTAATCCAATACGTAGGAATAATTTATTTAACCCTTTGGGACACAAGACTTCCTTTTTGTAATTTTAAAATTTGTAAGTAGGTTTAAAAGGATTCCACCATGCAATTTGGGTAAAAGAAGGAGGGACATTTTCCATACCACTTTGCTTCAAATGGTTAAAAACAGGAACACAATTAGAAGAATGTATTAAAAGTAATTTTGTTCTTCGTTGAACGATGTCAGATTGAACATTTTTTGTTTGCCTTTCTACAGCGGTTCCAAGTATTAAGCACTAAAATTCCAAATCATGAAATGTCCTAAGCTTGTTAATTACCAAGCCTTTGAATTAACAAGCTTTCGATTGTCCAAATTTTTTAATTGCCAAGACTTCATACTTCAAAGCATTAGGGTTTCCAAGCATATTTTAAATTTTCGAAATTGCAAGCTTCGAATTTTCGACCCTTTAAATTAGTATTATTTTGATCTTTTCGACTATTTTAATTCATCAATACAGCTTCAATTAGGTCGTATAATATTTTCCAACGAGTAAATACGTCATTTGTTGATTTTTTCTAATGATCTGACCACTTCGAAATCAGTTTTTCATAATACCAAATCCCGAAAAATAACTGTATAGGCGTAAACATGCTTTATGATCCATCAAGCTAAAAGTATCACTAGCTTCAAGAAGTTTCTCAATAGCCTGTTGCTGAAAAGTTACCACAAGGACCAAATGAGTCATTTCGCGATACTTGAGCAATAATCGTAGAATTAAGAATCGTCCGCAGTGAAAATTTCGCTTTTCCGCGAATAAAAGCCTTTTATGACCTAGCCGGAAAGTCGTAAACTTGCTCGATCGTCGATTATGGAACGGCGGGCGTCGTTGCGTTCTGGTGCAATGCAGCAAAGACAGGTGGAGCAAATCGCCTCGAACGTTGCAGGTGGTAGGAACGCATGGAATGCCGACCGACACCTTTGCCAACATTTGCCAACTCTCCTCCTTCGGTGTCACATCCATTCACCTCGTAATCCTGCTTCTGCGACCGCTTCGCGAGCTTATTGTTTATGACTGCGCGAAACTGCTCTGAAAAGGCGTGGCAAATAACACGATCTTTCTTGCCTTACACGTACAACGTCTCCTTTTTAAGGAACTTATTTACTCGATCCTTTTCGTGTATTTCTTTGAGAACGTCTTAACGCTTTGCTTATTGGAAATATACTAGTAGGCTTCTCGATGCCAAAGTTTATCAACCGGGAACCTATTAATCGGCTTTCTTCTGCCAGTAATGATTTATTATATTTTTCTATTTGAACAGAAAAACATAAATCCATTGACAAGTAGGGTGAATGTACTACGTACTGCCACTTGAAGCTTATAACGTAACTTTATTTAATTATTTTAGAACGTACTTAAGCTAAAAATCGTTCCAGTTTGGAGAGCATAATATTGTTCAACGTCTCTCTTATTTATGAACATTTTTTTATATGCTGAATATAGTGAATTAATAACTACGTAATTGAAAATGTACAACAAAGTGTTATGTCCCTATTACTGTCACATGAAAGGTTGTCACTTAAATAGAAACAATTTTTACATGTATTAGCACGTCAGTTTGTGTAACAGATGTAAGATATATAGTAAACGTATCGCCTTTACTGAATTATGACACGTCCCATACTTTATAATTACATTGGTCACGTTTTAATATTCAACAGCACGTTTACCTCCTAATATTTGTTTCTAAATATTAAGTGCAAACGAACATACAATATCTATGTATTGTTACGTAAACCAACGTCCAAATTTGGTATAAAAATTTATTTATTTACGATTCTTAGTACATTACTTTGCTATTAAATAGAATAATTAAAGTGTCGGTTATAGGGACATTGACAGTCATTGGGACATCTACCCTATACAATTTTGTTTCGCAATATAAATATGTTTTTATTGCACACACACACACACACACATATATTTGATTACATGTATTGATATGGAAGATGAAAAAACATAATAAAGATAGTAACGAAACATTGTAAAAGTCATTTCCATCGAATAGTGCACAAAAGCATAGCTCTAGTTACGTAACATATGCCGTATACGTATGAAGTTACATCTATGGGCTCAATAATTTTTAGCCATACTCGTCAAAGGGTTAATATACTAAGCAAATACAAGTCGAGAAGTAGTCCTAATATCAGAATTGTAAACAATAATAAAAGTAAAGTGGTGGCGATAGCATCATCAAAATTTTGATTTACAAATTGTAGAGCATTAGAAATAAGCGCATAAATTTCAGCGCGGCAGCTAAAACTGAACCGCTTGGAAATGCGTAGCAATTAAGTAATTGGTAAAGTGTTAAATAGTTAACAACATTTTCTCAATTGTATTAGTTGACATAGAATGCATAATTGAAGACTCCGTATAAAAAATAATCCCTGTTATAATTAGCAATCTTGGTAACGAGGTGGTTCGTAACACTATAATTTAATTGGATAGGTATAATTGGTCTAGCAATGTAATTACTAGGCTGCAGATTTTTATGCATGGTTGTATTTTTAAAAACACAATTAGCGGAGTGGAAAAAGTATTTTTCTAAAAGATTTCTCAGCCTTAAGGCAGATATGAAAAACTCGTTATTAATATTCCTAAATAATATCGATTTTTATGTTGTAGATACTTCTTCCCAGGATTATAAAACTTTTCTAAAGGAGAAAGAATGCGATTGAATTGAATGGAATCTTAAAGACCGCAGCAGGGTTAAATATTAGCGTAATATTTGCTGAAAGAAAGGAGATGATAAAGTGTATGGGGTGGTTACGCGTTTCATGGGTAGTTTTTGCATTTCATGGTTTACAAGGTTATTGATTTGCATATGAGTGCAGCGTACGCTACGCTTATGATGCGCGGTTATTACAAGTTTGCGGGAATATTATGTAGAAGACCGTATACATTTCATATTTCATATTTCACCTGTGCACATAAAATCTAAGGTAGGAGTAAAACCAGCTTATAAAGTTTTAACTGCAAATTCTCTATGAACTATTCTCCTTTTCAGGCTTAGTTTTTATTTGTTATTTTTATAGGAGAGTATCGAATTAACCACTGATGCCTCAATTAAAAATAAAAGTTTCTGCGCGATAACTCGAAATCATAAAGGAACTGGCCGATTGTTAAGCAAAACTATTGATTCTCTTTGTCAAACAGCCGCTCGTTAGCCGCGAAACAACTGACCGCTTCAGTGATTCGACCCGTTCGTTTCATTAACTTTATTTATTTATTTATCTTTTTTTTTTCAAATTTCGTTTCAACGCGAACCCCTCCAATGAGTCACGATCGGGCCAAACGAGATTTTGTGTTTTATATAGGTCGTCGGATTTATTTCGTCTCGGGGCGCGTTCGTGCGGCGGTAAAAAAAGAGATTTTCGGATACAGAAATAAAAAAAAGGAACGAGCCAAATAGAAAACGAGTATAAAAAAAAAACGCGAATCCAGAGTTCAACGGGAAAAATATTTCGAGCAATCTGGACGCTATTTCGCGTATTCCCTTTAGGCCATTTGCATTTGTATCGCTGCATATTTATCGGCAGCTTTTCGCGGGCATTTTTTTCAAATTAATTAGCGCCCCACTGCCGCCATTTTATTATGAACATTCTTCCTATTCGCATCGAGCCATTTATCGACTCCTATTTCTCGATAACGAGAGGATACAACTTTTCTATTCCTCTAGTAGATGTTTCGTACGCGTTAATCAGATTATTCACGTGGAGGTTTAATATTTGCGAAATCTAGATCATTGTGACCTTGTTTCGCTCGCGTTTATATGGTTCATAATGAATATTATTAAGACGCGTTATTTTAAAATGGGGTTTATTCTGAGATAATCGTAGGCAGTAGGTTTTTATTAGTTTGCCGCATATGAAATTGCCGTTTTGGGTAGAAAATAAGAAATAAAAAATTTTATTGAATTGATCTAATTCCTAAATCTACAAATTTTTAAGCTTTCTTATTTCCAAGGCTATAAATTTCCAAATCTTCAAATTTCGACTCCTCGAATTTTTAAACCTTCAAATTTCTAAGCTTTTGGAATTCCAAGTCATCAAATTTCCAAACTTTCAAATTTTTAAGTTCTCAAATATAAAATTATGAAATTTCCTAAGCTTTTTAATTACCAAGCTTTCGAATTAACATGTTTTCGATTGTCTAGATTTTTTGATTGCCAAGACTTGGAATTTTGAAGCATAAGAGTTTCCAAGCTTACAATATCTTAAATTTTCCAACTTGCAAGACCAAGTTAGAATTTTTATTCGTTTGATATTTTTAACTGTTTTAATTAATCAATACAGTTTCAATTAGGTCGTACAATATTTTCCAACAAGTAGATACGTCATTTATTTATTTTGTATATTTGTTTATCTATGTATCTCTATGATAATTATGCTATTTATGATAGGCAACATGATATGCGCTAACCTAATATTAGATAACGTTTTGTTGGACTGACATTGATTAAGTTTTTATTATACGCGTTAGGTAGAAGAAAATATTTCTGGTTTTCTCGAGGTCTGTCTAAAAAAATATTCTAGAAGTCAAAGTATGCTTGGAATGATTTGCAGGATTGCAAAAGAGCTGTCTAAATATAGATAATGATGTTTATTAATGTAGATTCTATGTACAAGACGGGTTTGGAATTCACTCCAGCCGCTTTCAAATGCAACTTTGCATTTACGAAGCATTCGAAGGTCTTCGTGTAAATTTATTAGACATATTATTCATTCAAAATCATGTATGGCAACGTGATCATAACCATGATCTTAAACCTTAGAAACCGAAGTAGCTCGAACAAACATCTAAAAAAAATTTATATTTTTCTTCGTTAAAACTGTCCATGCTCTAATAGACGAATAATTACATAACTAAGTATTCATGATGTTTGAGTCAGGAATTAGTTCTATTCTAACTGATCCAATCCTTTCGTCTTTTAAAAAAAGAAACTACTCTTCTTTTAATGAAAACCATCAATCTTTCAAAAAGACACTAATAGGCTCTAATAAAGTTAATTTCATAAACCAATATTATATGTACAAATTAAGTGACTCGATACTCTATTTTTTCTTTCAATTCGCCGTTCACCTACAAAATTCATTCATTCATTCGATCATTTCAGTTCGTTTAATAAACTGATTCCAAAATAGTGTCACTTAAACTGGCTGAATTCGTAAACATTGGATAAACGTAACGAATTAAGTCGCTCAGTCGAGATGCAAACTATTACTGTGTTCGCCTCATTGCTGCTTTGTCGTTTAGTGATATCTATTAATTACAAAATACCGTAAAATGAAATAAACACGTTTGAACATTGAAAGAAATATTTTATCATGTCATCGACCAATGGTGTAAAACGAAAAACATATTGATCTACTTAAACAAAATCAATAAAGAAGAATAATCTTGTTTGAAATAATCACATTCCAAGTGTGAACAATTATAATCTTATATTAATAGCCAAAAGGGCCAGTTTAACTTTTAATGTATTAATACGTCATCAGCGGATATTAACTAATTCGATTTTTACCGACCAGTACGTCACGGGCGGAAATAGACCAGTACGTCATCGGTTGCGAATGGGTTAATGAAATTCACGAAAAGTTTCCATTTTTCGCCCAAAATTGGCCCGCGGGCCCAAAAAGTTTGGGAACCATCGATGTGAAAAATTGTATTGTTTACTTAATCGATCGACCCTGTTGCCTTTTATTTTTCTAAAATGTCAGGCAAATTCCATAGCATATCTGGGTCAGTATTTATCCCAGAGAGATCCTGGTAATCCAGGTCGTAATCCTTTCTCCGAAGTTCGCTTTTAATAGCCGTTAAAGCCTCTACAGAGTGTCGTAATCCGTGATTCGTTCTCACGCCAGTTCCTTAGCCCGCGTGGGCATCATCCAATGACTCAGGCGTCCGTCATCTTTTAATTATCCACTCGTGTCCACGCGTTTTCAATAATCGCCTTTGTTTAGACTCTGCAGTGCACATCTGTCAGGTACGCACATTTGCAACTTCCTGCCCTGCATTCTTAAAAGCTTAACTTTGCTTGGACTCCTTTAATTTATAAGGTGCATGCGAAAGTTTTAGTCGTCGTTTTCCATTTTCTTTTATTCGAATATGAGATAAGTGGTACAAATTAATCTTCGAAGTATTTTGCTTCACTTTGTATGAGTTTCTGCCACCTTTCTACCAAGTTTCCAAGGATTTTGCTGCGAAACAACGATATTCCAAATATCGATACTTTTCAATTGAATTATCGATATTATTTATCGATGTTTAATGTGACGATATATTTCAGTATCGATGCTGAATTCCTACATGCCAAAATTTCGATACATTCGCTGCAGGAATCGTTAAACGGCAGAATTACTTTTGGGGTCATTATCCTTCGAAAATTGACATTTTAACTGAAATATTCTATACTTTATAGTTATTTAATATTAGGTATTCTAGTCTTGTTTGTGTGTATTTAAAACATTTAATTTAAATAAACGGTTTATTTTCATTTTTAGATTTTATCACGTCTAAGTTAATTGCAAATATTGGTACTGATAATATCCATATATTTTAGTCTCGATATCATGAGTATTGATATTCTGGATATCATTGCATATCGATACCTAATATCGATACAATTGAAATATATCGCCATCATTAGTTTACAAGTAATGATGTCGTTAAGCGAAGATTGAAATTTCTGCGCAAACGTAATATTAGGTTATTTCATAAGTTTATGTGGTTACTCATATAAATGTTTCATTAACAAATGCACCTTTACTGATTGTTCTGAATTTTTTCCAAGCCATTCGCGTAGATTTCCTCATTTTTTTACGAACGTTATTTAAAATTTAATTGTATCCTTTTCCGAAGAAATTGAAAATTTCGAAAAGCAGCAGAGCCTAATTAGAAGAAGGATTTGCATTTCATCTCGTATATTAAATCGATAGAACACTTTGATAGCTTTAGCTTTTCGAGTCTTTCAACTTTTGAGAATTTGTTACGTACTCCAAAAATTCCTCTAATTAAGAGATGTCTTCTTTGAATCTGCTCTCAGCATATACAGATATCGTGTAATGATATTCACCGAAGCGGTATTAAAATATCGACCCCGAGTTTTATCTTCGTTTCGTTCGTTCCTCCGCCCACGGCTGTTCTCAAATTCGTGAATTCGAAGCGGTGGAGGGTAAGGACGACTTGTTTCCTGGGAATGTTTCTGTTCGAAAGAGATCCTCTTCTTTTCGATCGGGGGATTACGGATCCGGTAGAAAGAGGATTAGGAGTGTAGAACGGTTCTTTATCTCGGTAGGAAACCACGAAGAAGTAAAAATGTGGAGCCCGATAATAGGTAATATCGTAGCAATCTTTTCGAACCCTCCGCATTTCTTTCAACTTCATTCTACTGATTAGAGTTAAAGGATAGAAACAATATCTATGTTTGAGAATTGCAGTATTGTAATAAAATAGATTAGTAACCTCGTGGATTACTAACTTATTTATAAAATTAAATTTTTACCGTACGATAAACCAGAATACTTCACAATTACCCACATCATAAATTTTTCCAGAAAACCCTTAATCTTTGTCAGAGTTTAGCACTATTCGAATAATATCTCGAATAAATTATTCGAATAACGTCTCGAATGAAACATTATTACAGCAATATTTCGAATAAATTTTTCGATGAATATTTTATTCGAATAATATATCGAAGAGGAAATATAAATGAAACATATTTGATGCAAAAAAATAATCAATGCTACGAAAAACATAACAAAATTTTCTCGTTTCTATAAGGCTGAGATAAGCATATTTTATTCGAAAAGTTGTTCGAATAACATTTTATTCGAATAAAATGTACCGAACTCTGATCTTTGTTGAAAATTGCTGATCTTCGCGCTACAAACTTTACAATCCCCAAACTAATATAGACCAAAGAAAACACCGAAATGCTCCAGCAACTTTTCTCCCAAGAATCATCCTGGGACCAGTTTTCCCAAAGGAGTCGAAGTCAATTTCAGGGTCAACGTGCAAGAAATTTATTCCACGTAACAAAAAGCGCTCGAAAGCTTGAATAGAGTGTATCGTTTGGGCATTAGAGGTGTCTTATCTGGTTTATCGAGAGGTTCCGTGACGAATCTACGTCTTTATTCGTCGACACACCTTTGGGAAATTGGAAAAGCATCGGTCGACTGACGAAGCGGATCGCGAAGACAAAGGACCGAGCGAAACTTTGGCTCCTGAAGTGTACCCCAGGCAATTTAAGGGTTGTCGGCTCGCTGAAGGACCGCGTGCTGAATAAAGGCAACCATGTGCACCTGACACCTTCGAAATTTCCTTGACTTAGTCAGCCATTATCATCTTTTCTCTCTCTCTCTCTCTCTCTCTCTTGCAGTAGGGGTCTCCAGGGTTTAAGTACTCGAGGGGTGGTTTAAGGATTTCGTGAAGCTACTCTAGAGACTTGATAATCTTCAGCAACTGGGGACGAAAATTTAATGGGCTGCTGGGTGGTTATTCGATTTTGTCTATATAATTCGTATTATTAACTTCTACAGTCTTCGAAGTCTGCTGATTCAGTTATCCTCTTAGTTGTTTAAGCAAGGTTGCCAGTTTTGGGAAACGTATCTCTTCGGTTTAAAATTGGAGCCAGGAATTAACACTAACCATACCACGCTCAGTCAAATTTATTTAAGATTCTGCATACATTGGTATCTATTTCGTTCATTTAACTTCATGAAAATACTTTTATTGTCCGGTTAACCTGTTTTGCGCATTTTGTTTTTTTTGCTTCTTTTTTCATTCGGGAAGGTCTATTGAATGACCTTCTTCTATATTGAAATACCTGTAAAATGCCGGTGCGGTTAGTGTTACGCATATTGGTAGCCGTTTCTTTATATTCTTCTTAAAATTAAGTAATTGTTTAAAAAATCAGCCAAAGATTATAGCGGGGTTAATATTAGGTTGTGTAATAAGTTCGTTCGTTCTCCATGATGCTTTTGAGTAATATTATGATTAGGGAATGAGGAATATTATTAATACTGTGAACACTATGTTTGAATCTTATGCGTTAATCGCGCGACGTCCTTTTCCCGTTCGAGATTCTGGGGTAAGTGTCGTGGGGTCAGTCACGGTCCTTTTGCCAGAAGGTGACTTCACCTTCCCCACTCCGTGGCCAGATCCTCTAGGAACAAAGGTCCTAACCTCTACTTGAGTGATGCAGCATCGGCCTACTCGCCTTTTCTGTCAGACCATCTTATCTTCCTTCTCTAAACATTCTGCATACGCCTGATAACGCACTCCATGTGCGTTCTAAGAATCTTATTGTTATTCCTTAGTTCCTCGAATGCACGTGAACGCAGATCCTCACGTGCAGGCTATCTGGGTCACGGTCAGGCACGAATGCAAAAGATTTGGCCCTGAAAATACATTGTCTCTAACAACTATAAATTGAAAAAAATTGCCAGAATTTCAAAATGATGAAGTTTTCACTGAAGAATATCTTAAATGATAGATTCTAAAAATAAACGGAATATAATACCGAGATTTATTAAAAAGAATTTGCAGACTGTTGTTGGTTCATTTTTAAATCAAAGAATTATGGGAAACAAAGGAAGGCTTTTTAATCTTTATTTTTAATCTTCGAAGATTGAAGAAGTGGAAGCTAAGTGAAGGGCCGTTTCACCCTCGAAATAAAATTATTTGCACTTCACTTTGTATATTGTTTATATTTTTGCATACTTAAATTTCTTATAAATGCATAAGCAGCCATAGTCTAGTAATAATATTTGCAACTATTTTAATGAAACATAACCGAACTTATTACACAACCTCATATTTTGTGTATTATGGAATTATTGTATTTAGGTTTTATACTATATTTTGTATTACATTTTCAAATACTTTAGGGTTATATTTAGTCAATGTCAGATTATTAAATCATTAAATATGATACAGTATTTATTCCCGTAGTAAGGTACTTATATTTGAACGACGTTTACTATCGAAATTTACGAAGGAATAAATTTTATTCAAATTGTTTGGAAAGAGGAAAAAATATTGGAGAGAAATTTTTTTATTTATGTCTCGAAGTAGTACGCAATAATTCTAGTTCAAAAAATAAATCAGCAAAAAATTGTTTTGGCTAATTTATAAATGATGTAGGTAATACCTACTAGTCAATTTTATATTTACCACTTGCGCGGTTATTTGCACGCTTCTTCCACGGTCATTTTTGCGCGTGTCCAGTTTCTTTAAAGTTTGCTGCAATTGACGTGCAAAAAACAAATTTGCAATATCATCGATATAGGGGAGGGTAATAAATGGCCCATGAATACGTCTATTTGACCCGTTCACGGTTACACGGGCCCATAAAATAGACGTTGAATGCGGCGTCAAATAAAAATTCCACCGATAAAATACTGAAAGGCGGCCTTTCTGACTAAGATACTCGGACAGGCATAAAGAACTCCAAGGTGCATAAATTCTATCCACGTAAGACGGGGCAACATTGCTCGTTTGCCAAAGAAACCAGCATCGAAGATGGATTTTTTTATGTCAAAAGAGGGATGAAAATAAAATATATCACGTTCCCCGGGAAACGTCGTAAAAAGTCAACCTTTTTCGTTAATATAATAATTTTCAAATATTTATGTATTTATTTATTTAGTAACGGGCCAAAATCCCAATGTAGAAATCTTGTAATATACAATGGTCAATATAATGTACATCTAAACGTTAGGTATATAATTATGTGGAATAAACCTGCCGATCTAAGAGTTTTTGAATAGTCGATAAACAGTGGGTTTGAAGGTTTTCGCGTTTGTTGAGAAGAAATCGACTCTATGAATGTTCAGCCAAAGCGAGAGTTCCACTGTACGGGTCAAAATTATTAACCCTTTGCGGACGAGAAGAAAATAACACTTAACAAATTTCCATTCAGTTATGAATTAATCACAGACAGAACTTAATAATACTTAACCAATTTTCGCCCAATTATTATCAAAAGTGCTTATTAGTACCACTAGTTTCTTATATTTATTACGTCATTTCTATTAGTGTCTTTATATTAGTGTCACAAATTTCTTGTTTTGAAAATCAACATTTACCCAGAAAATTGAGTGTTTCGGCGGCTATCTGCCGACACTCGTCCGCAAACGGTTAAGCCTTGACGTGTAGAAATGTGGCCAAAAAAGAGGTGGCGATCTTCATGAACAAACCGGAGCGTTAAAATTAAAAAGGCCGATTTAATAATATTCTTGGATGCTGTAATATTTATTATATTAGGTGTACAAATTAATACGGAGCCTTTATCTTTAAACTCTTGGTATCTTTATTAATTCGAAATCTCTACTTTTCGATTTTTGTGAATAAATATTAAATTTTACGTAATCCTGAAGGCTCAGGATTAATTTGTACACCTAATATATTTAATCACGTGCGCTGAAATAACCTTCTATACGTGTTACGTCGATCGATAATAATTATCTGAACTTTGAACATGACGTGCATAGCACGTTGTCTACTTTGTCGTTCAAAAATGGATGTAGCAAAAACTCAAACTTCGGAAGTTGAGAAACGTGCAATTATTTAAACATTTTGCAACAGTCGCATTCCCATTGCATGCATTAAATCTAATAATCGATCTGGAAATTTGATAAAAATGGTTTCATATATTGGATCGTTGTAAATTGCTTTTTAAATGAATTTATCGCAGGTCACAGATACACCCCAAACAATTGCCAGCGCACGTGGTTAATATATTTTCCCCCTTGTTTTATAGTCACGAGTATGACTCAGAACACAGATTATGCTCGATAAAGAGACAGGTGCGATAAAGACACGTATTTTACTTTGTCGTGTGAATAGAGATGTTTAAATTAAAAATCTGGAATATTGGAATTCAATATCTCAATAAGAAAAGAAAGAAGGTCTAAAAACGGATATATTATGACTTTTTTCTTGAAATGAAAGAGAAGTAAAGATTTCTTCATTGCGGAGAAGTTTTCGACAATTTCCATATTTATTTATAAAAATTGTTGCTAATTTTTAGATTTTGTCACGGAAATCTTTCGCAATTTTTTATTCTTCATCGTGGGAAACGTTGCCAATTTTTATGTTCGATCACAGATATTTTTCCAACATTTGCCAATTTTTATACTTTGTCACGATAAACTTTGCATTCGATTAAAATTCCATTTTTAATAGCGTTTCGTTTCTCCAAATAAATATAGTACTTAAAAATAGGAGTTTTTGTCTCGAATTTGGGGCTTTAAATAATTCGAAGCGCATACAATGGGAATTATCAATCTTTGTTCACAAGGAAACTCGATTTGCATTACGTTGGCCGAGGAAGAAGCTTTAACAACATCACCAGGGTCTGATTGCGAATTTTAAACGTTCAGTGATATCGTCTTGCGGGATCAGCTTTCCAATATCGTGAAAGTGCAGGGGAGCCGTCTTACCTGAAACGTTCCATTCATTGTAATCTCGAATGCTACGGAATCAGTGTTCGATAGGATCTCGCCTCCCTCTCTTTTCCATAAGGACGAGTATTTTGTCCGTTAAGGGGAAACCAATAAATCTAGTCGGAGAAAATAGCTTCGATAAAAAAAAAAGAAACCGAAGAAAATACCAATTACGATAGAATCAATCACGTAATACACCTTCTAAACGTTACCGAAGGAAATAATGCAAATCTTCGTTTTTGCCTAGAGACTCAATAAATAGTTATTAAATTATGGAATGAATCGAATATCAAATGAATAAATCAATACATTCAATCTATGGATGAGTGAGTGTAAACCAGTAAATAATTATTAATATCTTCAAACGTAGAGGATCAAAGGAAAACTAATTGAATTTTGTCTATCATACGCAGCTTATACCGTTTGTACATCAATTTGTGTTTGCTTAAAGAAAAAGTTTCGTTTCGCCGAGTAAGGGGATGAAAAGGACGCGCATGAAAAACATGAAACGTATAGCCCGAGAGTCTTAAGTTCGGATGGATCGTTTCAGGGAATCTTCGCACGCAGAAGCGGAGCTTTTTCTCTCTATTTGATCGCGACAACTTTTTATAGAATTCTGTATTGGTATTTGCCATGGCGATGGAAAGCTGCGTTTGCCGAAGGATTCGTGAAAAACGAGCTTATTGTTAACCCAGATGTTGTTAAGGTCTTCCTGATTCGGGATTGGAGATTCGAATCTTACATTGTACAATTGAATGTCAATAAGTCGAACTTTTATAATGCGAAGAGTCTAGAATCACTTCGAGTTATCGGTGTTCGACTGTATTTCTTATTCTTCGGTATATGGATGTCTAAAAGTGTTACTGTGAAATGAAGAATTTATGAGGGTTGCGAGTTGGTTCTTTCAGAAGTAATCGAGGGTAAACTTGGAAACTTGTTAACGTACTTAGGGAAAGTAGTTTGAAAAATAGGGTGGACTAGTTGGTATTAGATCGTTGTGCAATAAATGTCGCTTTTAAAACTTGAAAACATTCGACAGTTGACTTCTAACGCAGGGATGAAAATGTGTTGATCCAAATATCTTTCTTTTTCAAAACTTTCATTTTAATCTTCGCTCAACAAATGTCAGGTGATTTTCATCCGATTGTTATAATAATCGCTGCACTATACAGACACAAAGTTATATGAGAAAACTATTATTACTGTGTAATAATATCGTATAATGTTTAACACAATTTTTCAAGGAAATAGTAACAAAAAATTCCGCGTACAAATTTCAAAATGTATACAAATTTCATATACGCCAACCGGTCATATTTCACCATGGCATGGTGTGATTATTCGCGTTAAGAATTTTTGGTGTACGTCTGATATATGAAAAATTTCGTAAGAACGTAGAATTATTCAGTTGAAAAGGAGCAAAAACTTTCTGAACTGGCGGAACGTTGTTAAATTTCCGCAAGAAAATAACGAGCCGGTTTTAGGGGGGAAAAATCACCCTCGGTGGGTTTCAAGGGGTTGTCGCGTGACAGAACGGTGCGTAAAGGGGATATAAAAGGACCGCCTTGCTCATTACAGAATATAATCTGCGATAAAATTGTAACGCGGCCGCCGCGTTGTCGGCTGCCTGCTGCTAGTTGCTAGTAGCCAGAACATGATAAGTGCGCCTTCCTTCTTGAGTCGAGGTTACGTCGTCGCGTTTCCACGATGACGTGACTGCCTCCGTGAACACGCAGGTGGACACGCACCTGTAAATATCCTGAACACCCACGTCGAAGCAAGGAATCTCTGCGCCGTGTCCTTGGCTCAGCTTTCTATGGACCACTGTAGCCAGCTCTGTTAGATAATTCATGGCCTTTGATTCTGGCGAATGCGTTAGAAAATTCTAATGATTCTTTCGATTATACGGAGATTTAGTGTCCTGTAGTAACTTCTTTACAATACAAAATATAGTATTTCTGCTTGCCTAATGCAATTTACTAAATCTAAGAATTAGAAATTGAGAAATTCATTCACCCCTTAATGCTCAAATTTTCCTTCAATTTACTGATTAAAGTCACCATAAATTCACAGTTTGAGGATGCTGTGTTATATTTTATTCGATTGTAACCTTTCTTTGAGTTTCCAATCTTCGTTCCATGGTTCAGCTTTCTTTTGAATTCTACTATCAAGCGAATAATTGCAAACTAATTGCTTTGCAGCATTAAAAACTTGATGAAATAATTTCCATTTAAGTGACAACTTTTCAAATGACAGTACGAGGAATATTGGACTTTGTTATGTATGTTTTCAATGAATTAGTAATTAATACGTCATATTCAACGTACAAAAAATCAGCATAAGTAGAATAGAATAGAATAGAATAGAATAGAATAGAATAGGAGTTTTATTGTTTCCAAAATTGGAGTACAATGGATTCCACAACCGCCTAGGTTACTTACAATGAAACAATCACATACACTTAACATCCTCTCAATCCTCCCCATCATTCTTCACTATGTCGTCACACCTATATTCCTTATACCTACTGCCCCAATAAATACTTCCACTATGATTAAATTTAAAATTGAAGATATAAATAACTCATCCAATAACCGAAACTATACAATATTATAAATAAACGTAGCCCATAATACAATGCTATAACTTAATATAATATAATATAACTAAAAATAACTCAATCAATAGAATACAATTAATTAATAACTTCTCTTATACTTTTATAATAAACTCAACTACAAATAATCGCACTCTTTGGTATCGCCCTAAACCGTTATCGTTTGCAAGCTCTCCTACATTACATTCTCCTCCTTTCTTGATCTTCTTTACTCATATCCCGACTATCCCTCCTTTTTTTCGACTAGCCATTTCAGCCAATTTTCCCCTGTTCCTTTCTCTCCTAAGATAGTTTTTATATTTTCTTGCCAGCTTCCTTTCCATACTGAATCACCATAAGTAAAAGATGTTAATTAATGTTGTGCTTCAAACTGGAACGATTATTAGGTTCAATAACTTCTGAAATAATTAAATGAAGTTGCTCGATAAGCTTAAAGTGGCAGTAATTGGGACATCTACCCTATGGGTCAGGGGGTTAAAAGGTCTCAAAAAATCCTTCCTAGCTCTCCAGTAATGTACACACGTTTTCGTGATGTTTCTGATGAAAAATCTGGCCAATAACCTTAGCGCGCGATTGGGCAAATTTGCGAAACGGGCAATCGATAAACGGTGGGACAGGGAGGGGGTGGGTGAAAGGGTGCACATGGCTTGTCAGGGCCGATGTATCGACATATATCGCCAGTGTGCACAGGTATATTGAATTATCAGGAATTTAGGTCACGTTCACTGGCAGTATTGGAAATTCGTCGAGGCGGTTGCGATCGATCGCGATTGACTAATTTGGCAAAACTAGCGTCAACCATAGTAAAAGGTTTGGCCACGTTCTCCACGAATAGCCAAAAGAAATTTTCCATACGAAATCACAAATTACCCAGAATTTTGTGGATGAATTTTTGCGAAAGTTAAACTCGTCAACTCGAACCCTTTTTATAAACATTTCAACTTTATTGTCTACGCGTTTAATTCACGTTAATCGTCTCGAAAATTAATTGAATTTATTTTGTGGCGTTGATCATTCCAGCTGCTGAGCGGTCACTTAAGCATTAGCGTTCTTTTTCTAAAGATTAATCTTCTCGACTGTGACTATTAGCTTGTGTCGATAACGAAGAAGTTTTATTGCGAGACATGGAATAAAATCGGTTTTATATCTTACCTGGCTTCAGATATAAAGTCCGTGAAAGGATCGTAAAAAGTTGATGCGTTTTATAGGTCAAAACAGAAAGAAGGGATAAAGCGGATTAAGAGCGTTTTAATTTATATTTCTGTTAAACTACAACCAACAGAAAACACACGGAACTTACTATTAAGCGAGATGATTGAAAGCAAACTGGTTTTCCATGTCGAAATACTGTCACAAAAGTCTACACGCACATTTTCAATTTCAAGTATTTATATATTTTAGGATACGTTATAGATTAATAAAAATTGAGTGAAAATTTATAATATATACAATTACAAGCGGAAAAGATTCCTAGAAGACATTTTATAAAAGGAGCATCGTTGTTCCTGAATAAAATTGCACTAAAGGTTTATAAAATACAACGTTATTTGTATTAAGAAAATTATAGGACGTCGCAGATGCATTAGAGAATCTAAACAGTTATACACTTATAGCGACTAGTTTTGCATATTTTAATAGACGTACGTAGATTTTTATACAGTCGAGTTTTCATTTTATATACGTTTTATTGCCAACCTATTAGCAAAAACACAACCATTTTCTGATATTGTTCTTAATGTTAATCAACAAGTAAATTATTGTTCTTGAAATGAACGAAGCTCTTGTTACTTCCTAAATATTTGAAATTTAGAAGTGTTCGTAGACTTTGGCGACCGACTGTATGAGTTTCGGTAGAACCATTGATGAAGCATGGAATGGACTATCCATTCTTATGTTGAAATCATCAGGGGCTATTTGGCCCTCTTACTAAAATAAAACAGCAGCGTTTTTAAATGATGCAAATTGTGAATATTCCGATACAATCGATCTGTAATAAGTAGATTAATAGTAACGTGTATAGAAGTATATTTTTATATGTATCGAGCTCCTATCATTTAATCTTCTATAACCCGGATTTCATTTACTTTTATGATATGAACAAACGTATAATTTATCAAACTTTATCAACTTTGATAGTCGGATTTAATATAATTCTTAAACGAACCATTGTAAATGGCAAGGGGCGTAAAAAAACCTCTACCTTTTAACGTAATCCAAATTTCACTTCGAAATTTATGATGTTTCCTATAAATGGATAGTCTATCCTTTGCTTTTAGTCAATGGTAGAACTATCGAGAAGTGGGAATGAAATTAAGGATTAAATAGCCGATCAAGGGGTGCACGGTTAGAAGCCATTCCCGGAAGAGCAAACTACCAAACTTCCTCCACTTTCGATTCGTTCTAAATCAAATTTCCTGCACAACAAACGCCCTCGTTGCGCGCGCCACCCTCGGTCGCTGGTAAGCATCGCATGACTAACCAACTCACCCTTCTCGCATCTCGATCATGCCTTGCTACGAAAAAAGTAGTAGCCATTGGTCACGGAAGTGGTGCACGAAACTTCTTCCAGCCACGGTGCATCCTGAATCTATGTATCCATAGGTAAGAAACCGAAGGATCATCTCCTCCGGCGTTTTCATCGGAGTGCGCAACCCCTCAGGCTTGTTCGTCGGAATTTTTCCTCTTTTTCTCCCGGAACAACTCTCCGTCCGGTTAAGTCCGGTTCGACTCGTTCCCCCTTTTCCCGCCGCCATTGGCTACGGGAAAGAAGAGGTACGGATAATGGTGGCGCGAGGGATAGAATCAGGGGATGGGTGGCCGGTGGTGTTGGATAGTAAAATATTGGCCAGACCGGCGGGCGCCACCAACGACTTTTTCATCGGACGAGCGACGACGACGAGGACGTTCCGGCTCTCGCCTTCTTTTTCCACCCACTACTCTCTCCGTTCTGCGCGTTCACCCCTTTTCCGGTTCCATGCCCCACGTATCGCCCTGTCTAACCCCTAGCCGCCTGCATGGCGACGCGACGCTACGTGGTTCTGAAACTTTTCGATCTTCCTTCCTCTTGTTAAGGGTCTCCCCCCCTTTCTGTGTCGGGGTGCGCTTTCGTTGTACTTCTTTTCGTGCGTCTTCCATGATCGAACGATGCTGTGTTTCTTCAGGTGGCTGCTCGCTTACGGACGTCGTCAGAGGATGCAGTGGAAATATAAATGCAAACACGGTGGTTCGTTGTTACCGGGTTATGGGAGACGATCCTTCGCATTGTGGCTTGAGAGATCGTTCGATTTGTCCGTGCATGGAATTTGCAATGCATTGGCTGTTGCGTTGCGTTACGTTGCGCGTTATTCAACGGCTTCTTTCGCGGTAATTTAACAACTAGGAATATCTGGGGTGTTTACAGATTGCATAGATTGCAAGTTGCAGCTTGTGGATAGATTCATGTCGCGCTAACAATTTTGATAATTTTGTAAGTTACGAGCAACTTTGGGATTAAATCGATTACAATTTTTAATTTGATTAAATGATCGATGACAGTGATTATGAGAATTAATCGTTGAAAAATCGACGACTGAATTGATCGATTGATAAAGTTAATCAGCGACTGACGATTGAATTAATATTATTAGTCGTTAATCGCGACTAACAACTGAACGAAATTTAATCGTTAATTGTGATTAATGATTGAATAGAATGTAATCGATAATTGCGATTAACGACTAGCTGCGTTACAACGCTTATTTTTACGTATTTCTGTGCATTTTACAGCTTTCGTAAAGTTAAGTTTCCCATGAACGTATAAAAATCCGTGGCCTAGTTACGACAATCAAAATTAACTTCTGAAGTTACTTTCTTTATAGCCTTTTGCAGTTTTATGGGTCCCCTTAGTTTAATTTGCTACTTGCGTACTCCGAAATTGCAAAAGATCCACTTTTCTTTATCATAAGACGATATATCTACCCTTTAACTCGTCTCTGGCGGTATGATAAGACGATATTGTCCCCGATGGACGAGCTGCAAATAAAATACTGCAATTTTTATTCCCCCATGCAGTTTTACTATGTATACAGTCTATTAGTTGTTTCGTCTCCCGTTGTTAAACGAAGTTACAAGGGAATGGGCGTCCTCTTCCGCCCGTGGCAGAAGTTGCAAAATAGTATGTAAATTTTAAACTTATCGCTGTATAAATTTTAATATTTTTCAAAAGCCTTTGAGGCAGTGAAATTGCGTTCGCCACGGCAGTCGAGTGAAAATTTCATTCAAACGGCACCGTTCAGTTTCGGGGTGTAGTTCTGATGAATTTTATTTCCCTCTTACCTCGTCAAGCGTTCTATTCACACGGATCGTAATTTATGCTGTGACAAATTTATTGTCCTCCTTACTTGCTCTTTCTTTTCGATCTTACGAGGGTAAGTTAACAATTATCTCTAATGTATTTATAAAGTTGATTAACCCATTTACATCGTTGCAATTAATACGTGATCAACTTTATAAATCGGAGACTTTCGATTTTACTTAGTAATCACGTGCAATAATCAAAACAAAAAGTAGTGTTACACATACGGTAATCGAAAAATGTATTCATACACCGTAAACTTCTAATTTCTACTAAAAACATCTTTTTTCTATGGAACTTGAAAATTAAGTGATCCTTATTTGGATACATTTGAATTAATAGGTTTTAACTTAATGTTGCTTTGAAAAATATATTTCCAATAAAAGTCATAGATTCACAGCGTATGAATACTTTTTTCTGTTACTGTATGTATAGTAAATAAACTTACAATAGATATTATACCTTTTATTAGTTAGTATGATAGTCTTTAAAATGATCGATACGTATTGGTACATCACAAATATCGGTAATATCATGACTTTAATGATCTACAATATTTGTTAACATTAAGACGTATATATACGTCCTAAAAAATTGGGCAATCGTTTGGTAAAACTATAAGTATTCGTTTTCTATAACACGACACTACTTTTACTATAATTTATACTTACAATTAGTCCACCATAATTAATTATCCGAAATATGCAAATATTTATAGCCGTACTAATTTTGTAACAATAAAAATAATCCCCATCTGTGCATTAATAATGTTTCCATCTTTAGAGCGCGGTAGCGAAAGGGTTAATTACCACGCGATTTATGCGACTATGGTTGCCGTAAGATGTACCGTGAAATTCTTGCAGGAGCATTGAGCATAATAATTTATTCGTATCAAAAAGAACAGACGCTATAACCTTTCGTTCCAAATTTTCGATACAAAAATAGAAAGTCGCATGCACAAATTATACGATTTGGAATTTTTCGTCAGATTCGCCAAATCCGTGTTGGCAATCAGTGGGTTAAAAGAGGAGAGTAGAAATAAAAATTGGGGGAACGATAGTGTGAGAAATTGCATCTTTCTTTGAGGAGAAGGTTCCGCTTCATTATTCCAACATTCCACAAAGCACTTCATCCGATCTCTTTTGCATTGACTCTCGAGGTCCAAAAGTAAGATGAAACAGTCGCGACAGTTGCACATTTAAAGCGCATCCTCCATTGTTGTACTCCTTCTGTCTGCCGAGGTGGTTTTCACGGGGTTGTTTACGTAGACAACCGATTTGAATTGTGCAATCTCAGCGCCCCATTTTCTCTCTCACTGTACAGAAAACCGCTCCCTCGATATTTCTGTAATTCTAAGGCAAAGCGATGTACACACGTTTACGCATTGTAAATATTGCCCTTTAAAATTCCGAACATACCTATTAAATATTAAACATTCTTTAAATAAAAGAAATTTCATTTCATCGTTTTTCTAATGCACACATAAATTCTACTATCTGGAATTCAATTAATATAGGGTAGACGTTCCAATTACTGTCAGTGTTCCTGTAACCGACACTTGAATTCGTTTATTTAATAGCAGAGTAATGTACGAAGAATCGTAGATAAACAAATTTTGATATTAAAGGGTGTAACCGGATAAGATGGTCAAAAGTGCCCCCAAACCAAATTAAATTTCTGATACATCAATAGGTAGAGGACATGGAAAAATCCCTCTGTGCAAAGTTTCAACTTCCTATCCCCACCATTGGGGTAGTTATGGGGTGTGTTGTGATTACTTTCATAAAAAATTCTAAAAGAGTACAACAGAAATCAAGCAAAAACTGTAATCACAACACACCCCATAACTACCCCAATGGTGGGGATAGGAAGTTGAAACTTTGCACAGAGGGATTTTTCCATGTCCTCTACCTATTGATGTATCAGAAATTTAATTTGGTTTGGGGGCACTTTTGACCATCTTATCCGGCTACACCCTTTGGACTTCTGTTTAGATAACAACACATGGACGTTGTGTATTTGTTTACACTTAATATTGTAAACGAGATATTATGTGGTCAATGTGCTGTTGAACAGTAAGACGTGACCAATGTAATTATAAAGTATGGGACGTGTCATAATTTAGTAAACGCGATACATTTACTATACATGTTATATCTGTTACGCAAACTGACGTGTTAACCCTTTGCGGACGAGCGTCGACAAATAGTCGCCTAATCATTTTTTGGCTTTCCGAAACCATGTCGACTATTAAAGCACGAAACTTAATGCGATGAATGCTTAACGTAATAATAAACATATTGAAATCGTTGGAAATTAAATGGTTTCGAACTCAAAAGCGTGAAAACTCAAAGTCGTGGAATTAAAAGCTAAAGATACTTTCGAAAGTGTTACTAGGTCTCGTCCGCAAAGGGTTAATATATGTAAAACGTGTTTCCATTTAAATGACAAATTTTCAAGTGACAGTAATTGGAACATTGGCCTTCGTCGTACATTTTCAATTACGTAGTAATTAATTAATTATATTCAACATATAAAAAAATGTTTATAAATGGAGGACATGTTGAACAATACGAACAATAAACGAATAAACAACACGAATAAAAGTATTACCCTCCAAACTGGACTAATTTTTAGGTTAAATACGTTCTAAAATAGTTAAATAAAGTTACACGATAATTTTAATGTGGCATTGATTGGTACATCTACCCTATATGTTACTGAATAAGCCCGAAAACTGATAAATTCTAGGTTTTTGCCGATCAATCTTAGCACTTACCATTGTAAGGTGGTAAAAGTTTGAAAACCATTCCGATAAATGGTTTATGGTTTACCAATACTAATTGGTAAAAGTCCGTTTTGGCTGATTGTAATTGTGCTATTTAAGTGAGTGTGAGTTTTTTAGATTTTTAAATAATTGCTTATTGAAAAACTGTATACGTGGAATAGGAAATTGAAACACTATTATGTTATGAGGTAAAATTGATAAAAGTTCGAACTAAAAGGGTTTACAAGATGTTTTCGGGCTTTTACCATCTCACAATGGTAAATGCTAGGATTAACCGGTAAAAACCTAGGAATTACTAATTTTCGAGCTTTTACAGTAACATATACACCTAAACTTGTAAAATTATAACTAGACTGCGGTTTCCTATACAAATTCATATTTTTATTAACAAAATTATAGAAATAGCAGCTAAATATTATAATTTCTATTGCACTTCTTACATTTTTACGTACTACGCGCATTCCGTGACTTTTTGCATATTTAAATCTGCCATAAATGCATACAAATTTTCAGTGCAATAATAACGTATGTCGGTTTTGCATTTCAACCAGAGACTCGAAGAGATGCTTTGTATATCTTCATTTTTTTTGTTGCAATTCGACTGTATCACTTTCTTGTCGAATTTGCCCCATTTTAATTATTAAATTCGACGCAAGATATTACAAGGACATTAATTCTTCTTTTTGGGGGCTGAAAAATCCAGCACGTGCTTCGAATTCCCTTCGTAGCGCCCTTAAGCGAGTTAAGGTACATCGTGCTTGGGAGAATAAAAGTTCGGAGGGAAGCACGTTTCGTACGTGATACATTTGTATCTGCAACTTCGCGCAGCTTATGTACACAGTTGATTCTACTGGCTGAAATGTTATTTAACACTTGAAACGTAACAAACATCCCGTTCGCACGAATTCACGTATTGCTGGCAGAAATGGTCAATGCATTGAAGGTGAAAAATGAAGTTACAGACGATAGATGGTACCTAAGGCTTTACACTCTCGCTCGAAACTATTAGAACGTCGATTGTTTTTAGTAGAATTTAATTTGGTGATCATGCAAAAGGCAAAAACTCCCGTCCATAATTCCTTGGATAATTAATAAATTTAGAGTAAAACAGTTGACGTTACGGTTAGAAAGTGAAGCTGATATTGCCTAATTTTTTACTTCGGAAAGGACATCAAATAGTGCTGTATTTTTTAGATGCTACTGGAAGTCTAATTGAACAACATTTTGTTAAAAACTAACAAGTGTCTGGCGTTTTAGGTTTCTTTGTATTATCATTATTATTGATAATAATTTGTGTTTTTCGTTCTATTTTGCCACTATCGTTTCCCATTTCGATGAACGTGTTCCGTACATCATTGAATACGAAGAAACCATAATGGAAATATTCCCAAATTATAAATTTTGTGATAAAATTTTGTTAATACATGTAAAAATTGTTTCTATTTAAACGAAAAGTTTTCGAGTGACAGTACGAAGGACATTGGACTTTGTTCGTACATTTTCAATTACGTAATAATGAATTTATTATATTGAACATATAAAAAAGATGTTCAAAAATAAAAGAGCGGTTGAACAATATTATGCTCCAAACTGGAACGATCTTTAGGTCAACGACGTTCTAAAATGTGTAATTAAATAAAGTTACGCTCGAACTTCAAACTGGCAGTACGTGGTACATCTACCTTATACAACAACTTGAACATCTCAGCATTTGAAAAATGAATGGGGGCAAGGCGTTAACGGCGAAAGGATTAAGGGGTTAATTGTTGCGAAATTTGTAGTTAATACGTGTGAACAATTGTTGGAACCGCGGCCTCTTTGCACTTTCCGGGATGCAACCGGACTAGCTGTCCCGTGGAATTTCCTCCGCACGACCGACTTAATGGCCGCGACAATTCCGAATTGTGGCTGCAGCCGCTAATGCACTTCGCGTGCTTTCTAATAGACCGTGTCTTTGCCGTCAGACATTTAAATATCATTTTGCGAAGGTGCAGAGGAAAGGAAGTCGTCGAATAGACGACACCATGACGCCATTATGTGCAATTCTCTCGTTGAGAGGCCGTAAAAGTGATTCGTTAAAGGGGATTATTATTCGCAGTGTTGCGAAAGGGGTATTCAATCGAAGCGGATTATGGGACTTACGTCTTCTTGCGGTATTAAAAGAGCAACTTCAATGCGGAAGGATTAAGAAGCAGGAAGTTTTCTGTTTCTAATTCGAAATTAGTGGAATTTGAAGTAGGTGGATGGATAGAACGTTGCTATTGTACAATTAAGGGATTTCTCTATATTAGTGCTTCACCAGACCAATAATAATTGTCCAACTTTGTGGTTCAACTCCATTAAACTTAGGCCTTGAACTTAAGGGATTTTCCATTTCTAGATGATCAAAAAATCGTTTCCATTTTATTTGCCAAGGGTGACAAATGTGTAGAATATGTCTACAAAATGTGACCGAAAAATTATAGAAATTTTTTAAAACTGATAAAGTTATAAGACTTGAAGTTTTTCTAGTTTAAGTTATTGCATCACCGCAACGTACGGACCAAAAGTTGGTCCTTTTAACTTTAACCACGTATGAGTTTCCAACATCAGTTGCACGGTTCAGTTTTTCTTCTAATTCTACCACTAACTTAGGAAGTATAAGTTAATTGCTTCGAAGCACTAAACATTTAATGATGTAACGCAGGATACATAAATTTTCAAATGATCTTATTAACACCAATTGCAGCGCGTTTATTGTTCAGTTTAAGTCTGTGCGAAATCTCTACGAAACCAATTATGTTGGGTGTCGTTGAGTGGCGATTTGTAAGATCGCTTGACAGACTCAATGGCTATGTCACAATATATCGTGACGGAGCCTCGTTGAAATGATTCTAGACAGCGATTTGCTTGATGCTTATTTATTCAATCATTGATACAATTTGATATGCAGGGTAGAGATCCCAATTACTGTCAGTATCCCTATAACCGACACTTTAATGATTCTATTTAATAGCAAAGTAATGTACGAAGAATCGTAAATAAACAAATTTTTATACTAAATTTGGATTTCGTTTTACGTAACGACACACAGACATTGTACATTTGTTTACGCTTAATATTTAAAAACGAAATATTAGTAGGTGAACGTGCTGTTGAACATTAAAACGTGACCAATGTAATTATAAAGTATGGGACGTGTGATAATTCAGTAAAAGCGATACGTTTACTATATATCTTCTATCTGTTACGCAAACTGACGTGCTAATATACGCAAATGTAAAAATTATTTCTATTTAAATGACAACGTTTCCAAGTGACAGTAATAGGGACATTGGACTTTGCTGTACATTTTCAATCACGTAGTTATTAATTCACTATATTCAACGTATAAAAAAATGTTCATAAATGAATGTGCGGCTGAACAATATTATGCTCCAAACTGGAACTGAATTTTTAAGTTAAGTAATTTCTAAAATAGTTACATAAAGTTACGCGCAAATCTGAAAGTGGCAGTAATTGGTACATCTACTCTATCAGAAGCAACGATCGATTCGTGTGTCAAAATTCGCAGCTGTGTCATTGATCCGTGTGCCTAATGCGATACTCGGGTACCCGTGTAATTTTTTATTACCCGAGTAGTTGATGGGTACTCGGGTATCTCGCATACCCGGTTCAAAACATTAACAGTAATTGGGACATCAACCTTACTCTGTATAGATGTAAACCGTGATAACTCATATTTCTACCCTACCTCGTAATTCTACCTTCTCATCTATTATCGAGATATGGTTAACCCCTTGATCTACGATTATTTCCTTACCTACTTAGGCTAGGTGAACATTATTTTTATATCGTGTAACGAACAAATCATCCGAATGTTGTAGGCAATTTTTATTTAATAGCGTCTAATCTTATAATGCAAAATTAACATAAGCGTTAAAATTAAATATTACTTTTAACAATGGCCACTTTTGTCGAAGCTCTGCCGGAATTCGTAAAACGAGTGTGACTCGTTATTCTAGGGCAAAGGGTTAATGCCGCGTCTCTTGAATGTCTGTGACGATGGGTTAATCAGAATGCAAGTTCGCACGATTCCACGTGAATCTTTTACGGGTGACGTACGGTTGAGAATGGAAACAGTAATTTTTGCAGAACTCGCGAACTTGAAGTGCAACGTAGACTGGATGCATGGGAACGTTAGCGGTTCCCAAGTGTTAGGAGGAGGCGATATTTCATACCAGTGTTCCGTATATAATTAATGGCAGGTTCTTCCGCTTCCTCGGCCAATTCCGTGGCCCTCGAACGCCATTAACTTCGACTCTTTCGCGTCACGGCGACATAAATGATCGTATTGTGTCGTCGTATTCATTTACCTTCTAAATCTCGATTATTACTCGTCGCTGGAACCGCGAGAGAATTATAAAGAACCCCGTTGTTCGTCGCTGCCATTTATGGCCAATAAAATTTCCTCGTTCTTCACGACCATTGCGATCCGCAAATTTATTTCTACCAATAATTGTCTTCTTTTATTACCGGTGCGATTTTATCCCTTTTTATTTCTTTTGCGGATATTTATATTTAAATCGAGATTAATAAATTTTTGAATCATTTAACTCTGCCGCGGCCCTAAAGACATTTTCTAACCGATCATTCACTTATTTTTCTAAAACATTTCTTAGTTTTAGGGCAAACATAAGGTAGATGTGTACCAATTATTGTCACTTCAAGCTTATCGTGTAACTTTATTTAACTATTTTAGAACGTATTTAAGCTAAAAATCGTTCCAATTTGGAGCATAATATTGTTCAACGTGTCTTTTATTTATGAACATTTTTTTATATGTTGAATACAATGAATTGATTACTACGTAATTGAAAATATACAAGAAAGTCCAATGTCCTTATAGCTGTCATTTGAAAAGTTGTCATTTAAATAGAAGCACGTTTTACATATGTTAGCACGTCAATTTGCGTAACAGATATATGAGATACATTAAACGTTGAATTGAGAATTATAACAATTCCAATACTTTATAATTACATTGGTCACGTTTTAATATTCAACAACAAATTTACCTCATAATATCTATTTTTAAATATTAAGTATAAACGAATATACAATATTTGTGTGTTGTTACGTAAACAGGTGTCCAAATTTAGTACCAAAATTTGTTTATTTACGATTCTTCGTACATTACATTGCTATTAAATAAAACAATTCAAGTTTCGGTTACGGGGATACTGACAGTAATTGGGACATCTAGCCCAAATAAAATGAACCAGTTTTGATAGCTCTCGAGTGCAACGAGTTAATTATTCGCAACCCTATTTCTTAAAATAGCAACGTGACGGCCATTTTATGGGAATATTTTTGAAGTATGACCGTTTCTTTGCTCACACATACCATACGCGTCACCACCCACGCCTCTTTGTAACTGTACACGTTTCTAGTCACGAGCTATAATGAAGTAAATTGAAGTTAGCTTTGCGTTACACGTGAGTCACACTCTTACAGCAGCTTTGTCCCATTAGATTAATGAATAAAATTACCCGCTGTCCTTCGCTGATGCTCGCTTGGTGCCTCGTACCTTCACCGCGTGTAAGATAGCGTCGTTTGCATAATTTATGCCTGTCATAACAGCAAAATGTGTAATACACATTTATAGGACGTATCGCCACTATTCGCAGCGTGAAGATTTTCACGCGGAATTCCAGTGACTCTTGCTTCGCGTTCTATTGTATCGTTTATTTGCTGTAACAGTGTTAGATACAATTTACTCTCTATGACGTGTCGCTCTAAAAAAAGAACAATAAATGCAAATTCGTGGCGTTAAACGATGGTATTACGGTATTTTACTCCAGTTCAATATTTCATTGTAACGATTTGGTATTTCAGTTGCGGTGTTTTTGTATAATGTTTACACAATTTTACAATTTTTATTACAATAATATTGCTCATCGTGGTGGAACAATAGAAATGCAGAATATTTAAGATGCTTAATCAATTAACTTAGATAATTAGAAGTCAACATGAAATTCCGAGTTTCGAATAGATGTAGACACCATGAAAAAATAATAATTAGGATATTCGTACAATAATTGTAATGGTAATTAATTATAATTTGAAGGAAAATTGAAGTAGACTGTAGATTTTTATGCGTTGCTTAAAAATATAAATGCAGAACACACACGATCTGTAGAAATATACAAAATATCCAAAGTAAAGTATATATCATAAATACTGCGGATCTTTACGCGTTTACGAGAAATTTACCATTGCGAAAAAAGTAACATACAAGCATACATAAAATATAAAAAACAAAGCACACATTATTATATTTAGGGGGTGCAACTAGTTTTTATCTAGGCTCCATTTGTCAGGCCAGATTTTCCAAAATGTGGAATTTGCAGAAAAATCCACAGTTTAATCATGGTATTTAGATGGCGAAACAAGCCTCTATCAATCTTCCGTGTTTTTTCATTGCGTTCGAAAAAGTATGAATCTCTATAAATATCGTCAGTCTACCCAAAATTTACTGCAAAAAGAATCGAAAAGTCCAAACATACCGCCATTCGTAAATAAATCCTCCGTATTTGAAATAACATTGCAAAAGCACCTTCCTAGTTTTATTATACTTTTTTCGCAGATTTCTCTCTTTTCGTCCGCAGATATTTTTACTTTTACGCACCCGTTTCATCGTCCACTGGACTGTTTTCATCCGCAGAGAAGGGGATTAACAAACTTTTCATTCAAATCACTGTAATTCCTTATCAAACGATATCTTTCGGTGACCTGGTACATTAGGAAAGATATCGCTTGGCGTCCCCTGTCTCAAGAACTCGCGCGAACTTTGCGAAACTTGCTACGTTTTGTTGAGTGGTTCTTTCTGTTCTTCGCTATGGAACGAAAAAGGGAGCTGCTTGTTTTCCAATGGTGTCCCGGTGCACGTGCACAAAGCAGGGTAGATATCTCCACGCGAATTTGCCATTTGACTTGTCGGCAGTTTTTGAAATACTTTTCCCCTTCCGTTCTCATCTTTCACCTTCCAAAATTAAACAATTGGACACTTTCACATTTTTGTAGTATTATATTATTATAATACTCCCACAATATTTATGTATTTGTTTGTTTACGGGAAAAACCTTTTGATACATGAAAGAATAGAAAAATTATAGGTGGTAGACAATAAAAAAGAAGAGAAAAAGAAATATGTATAGTGATGAAAGTATCACACAAAAAATTACAATATTATAATATTTTCATAATATTTATTTACGGGATAAGCCCTTTGATACGTGAAAGAATAAAAAAATTATAGGTGGCAGACAACAAAAAAGAAGAGGGAAAAAAGCAGAACAAAAAGAAGTATGTACAGTGACGAAAACATGACACAAAAAATTATAATATTATAATATTTTCATAATATTTATTTACTTGTTTATTTACGGGATAAAGCCTTTGATACAAGAAAGAATAGAAAAATTATAGATGGTAGACAACAACAAGGAAGAGATGAACCAGAAAAAAGAAGAAATATATACAATGACGAAAACATCTCGCAAGAATTCGACATAATAAAAATATCCATTCTCGTGTGCAGAGCGTTTACATCCATAATCATTCGATCGGTATAATTAAATTGACCATAATTGGTACGATGATATTCAGCACGCAATAAAGGGCCATGGCAAAGTTGCTTACTTGGTACATACAACGGAAACAGTGCTATAATTGTGTAGTACAGTGCAGTAGAATCCTGATTATCTGACACCCAATTATTCGTAATGCCCGATTAACCGGCACCTTTGCTCAATCGCAGCTGATTATGTTTCTCGCAACTAAGGAAGTCAAAGTCACATGCATCTGGCAGTGACAGAGATGCTAAACAGTTGACGAACGAACCGAAAGAAATCTGGGAAACGGCTGGAAATTCGAAACAGTAAAACTTTAGATTCAATCCGACGAGTGATTGTTAATATTTTTGTAGCGCTTTGTGCGTTTTAATTTTAACGAGAGAGTGGGCAAAGGGTACTAAAGGAGCGGTTTAAAATTTATCGAAAAATTCGATTTGTTCTGATGAATGATTGTTAATATTTTAGAACAACTTTTTGCTTACTAAACGGCCTGTGTTGTAACTTGAATGAGAGAATGGCCTAAGGGTACCAAATTTGGGGTAATTTAAAATTTAACCTTTTGAGGGATAAGTTTTTTTGAACACCAGATAAGAATATTTTATTCAATGTTTCCCACGTATTTATTTAATATATATTAAAAGAAATGGTATAACGCAAATAGTAGTGAATATGTTATAAAATGTTTGAGAAATATAAGGTACACACATGTGACCATTGAGGATTAATGTTACTAGGTTCAACTTAAGGTAAAATAAAGCGTACACATATGTGCCAGTATCCCTCGAAAGGTTAATTTGCTAAAGAAGTGGAAACACTCTAAGTTTGGATTGGTTCTGATGGAAATTGTTAAGGTTTTTGATTTATTAAACCTCAGTTTATTTCATAAGAGAACTACGTTTTCAATTGTAATGAGAAAATATACGAAGGGTATCAAATTTTGGGCGATTTAAAATTTAATTAACTGGCGAACTGGATATACCGAAAGTTTGGATTTGTTTTAATGAGTTGGTAATGTTTTTAGTCCTTTAAATCATGTTCTATACCATATAAGGTCTACATTTTAATTTTAATGAGAAAATATTCGAAAGGTATCAAATTTAGAGTGGTTTGAAATTTAATTTGCCGAGAAGTTGGCAATACTGACAGTTCGGATTTGTTTTAATGAGGGGTTGTTAATGTTTTGAATCCTTTAAATGATTTTTCGTTCGATAAAAAGTCTGCGATTTAGGTAGAGATTGAATGGGCAAGTGAAACTTTATATTACACTGAACGACGCAGCAGTGGATGGGAATTTTTTGAAATAAAGTTCCACCTGGAAAGTTACAACTGATCGGAGTGCATATGGAACTGGGAATTCAATTCCCGTGAAAAGGAAAAGAATTTCTTATTCGTATTTGGAGAGTTATTTCATACTTCGGCACTTGCTAACTTCCGCCGGACATGTTGCCCCGAGAAATTGTTTGGATGAATTTCACCATTCACTTCTGACGTAGATTCATATATTTAAGTCATTCATAACTTATATCCGTCCCTAAATAATTGTGACATTAATTAAACACCTGTTCTTAGAGGTGTGCGAGATCTCGAAAATTTCGAGACCAGACGAGATTTTTTCTCGAGGTACAAACAATATCGATTATGATCCAAAGCTTTTGCTCCTATTGTTTTCTGGTTTACTCGTAATTCATATTTCAGTTATCTTCGTAGTTCTACTGCCAATATAATTTACACCTACACCTAACTCTAACTCTTCTTTAATTCATTTTATTTCATATTATTTTATTTTATGCAAATATTTATATATAATAATGCGTAATCTCACAGTTGTATATATGAACCCTAGTCTGTAAATAAATGAATAAAAATATCTCGAGAGTATCTTGCCATTCGCGAATACCAAGATTCACGAAGTATTCGAGATTCTTGAGAAAATCTCGAATATCTCGGTATTTTTGAAAAATTTTGAGATTTTCGAGGCTCTCATTGGCTCTGGTCAATTCATCAATGATTGTGAAAATGCTATGCTTTGTTAATTATACTTTATGGACCATATAAGTGATAATTTTACCAAAAAAATTGATCGGTTTAGTTTTGCTTTTCTTTGTCCCTCTCTCCTTATGCAAATTAATTTCTACGCACCTGAACGAGTATTGAGATCTAGACCAGGATTACAAATATTGGGTCTTTACATGCGTTTAAAAGACAATTACGTAGAATTATCGGATAATGCTATACCTTTTGTATCATGCGTTTTTGTGTATGTCCCTTCTTTGATATATTATGTATACTTTTTCTTTTTTTCTCTTTGTAAACATTATAAGCAAAAGGGCTTTGATCCGTTCATAAATAAATAAATTATATTAATATTTACAAAAACTAATCTCTGACAAAGTGCGGAATCTTAAAATTCACGGAAAATTCGAGATGTTCGAGAATCTTAATTTTTTTTGTCATTTCCGACATTTTCGAGAATCTCGATACTCTTGAATGTTGAGATACTTTCGAGATCTCACTTTATCTCGAACATTGAAATCTCGAAAGTTTCCGAATCTCGCACACCTCTATCTGTTTTTAATTGTACATACATATATTTTCCCATGCATTCACATACGTAATTTTCTGCATACCTTTTCAAGTTCTCATCATTTATCTTGGCGTAGATTTAAATACTTCAATCATTCACAACTTTTATCTCTCTCTAGAAAATGGTGACATTAATTAAATACCTGTTGTTAATTGCGTATATATTTTCACATTTATTGACGTACGCTATTGGCTGCATACTTTTTCAAATACTCAAATGGGGTATTAAATCATCAACAATTTACCTCATAAATAGCATGCCGTTAATTAAACATGGATTACTAATTGCACAGCATGTTTAATTTCATGAACAATACACGTTATTTTGCGCAGAATTTTTGCTCAAAATATCCACTCGTCAGGGTTTGTGTTCACGTAAAACAGAAAATAAAAAAAAAAAAAAATCGAGGGGGAGGTTGAAAAAAATTGCCAGAGGAAGTCTCATGATTTCCATTCGGTCGCGAGTATTTCGTATTTTCTTTTCCCCGTCATGAAATCGCGTTTATTAGAGCGCTTTTCATTCTGGGCGTGTAATTTTTACGCTTCGTTGATGCAACGAACCCGGCCGTAATTCGAAACCATGTTTTCAACCCCCGGGAAAGGCCGGCTTTTACATCGATACCTCGTCGCATCGACAAATCCAGCATGAAGTTATCGATACACCGCAGCTCTGCCGGTTTCCATTAATCAGTTCCCTGATTACGTGCCTCGAAATTCTCGAAATTGTTCGTAATTGCCGCTATTATGGCTGTTGCGTGTGAAAAGTTATATGATGAACCCCGAAAGCAATATTCCCTCTTCTACTTCTTCACCGGATAGTTTCGTTTTCGCAAACAGTTGCCACCCTGCTTTGCTATTCGGGAAAACAAAGAGCGATTAAACGGGTTAGGTTAATTTGGCAACAGTTAATCTTTAACCTTCCGCGCATGTAAAGATATCTTATCGATACTTTATTGATACTTAATCGTGTATTGATATGAGTAACGTAGTCTACATGTATCGATACATGCATCGATGCAAGCGATGGGTTTAAGTGATTTGTTCTCGAGTCGCTGGAATATACACCGAAGTTCCAGCATTTTCTGAACCAATACCTCTCAAACCCATCGATTCCTTCATCGATGCATGCATCAGCGTCTGTAGGGGTCTTAAGACATCGATAAGACGAGTAACAAGGCATTAGTAAATTTCTGTATGTTTGGAAGTTAGCAGAAAAATATCTTTTGATTCTAACGACCTCTGTTAGCTGCATATACAGTTACTCATAAAATTGAGCGTACACCTATGTTGCTGATGAAAAATAACTAAAAAGTAAATATACACGCACATGTTCAAAAGTAGAAACTCAATATATTTCGCATATTCTGACAGACGGTACGTAAAAAATTCTTGAGATAAAATGATATGTACTTAATAAGAAACGTAAAAGTAGAACTTTTTTGCTGACACAAAATTGTTATCATACATATGATACATGTAGATTACTATTTTGTTAACCACCTTTAATATTCATGGCATAGAATTAATTCATTTTTCATAAAGAAGGTGAAATATTGTCCTATTCTTTTTTTAATTTCATTTTGAAATCTTCCCTATCCGTAAAAGTGTAATTTATCATTTTGGATATCAATTTTTTCAAGATATGTTCAATTAGGTTAATAGTTTGAGTACACTGAAAATTAACCATTTTTTAGCCATCTTTTTCATTGAGTTTGAAGGTGTACGCTCAATTTTGTGAGTAACTGTACCTATGTATACTTCTTGAGAGAGAAATCGATTGCTACCAAAATGTATTATCTGTATAACTGTATTATTTGTAATCAGTTTAAATGAAAATTAATATATTTATATTTGTAACTACGTTATTCTATGTCAATTACTTATTGTTTCTTCTTTTGTCTTCACGATAACTCAAGTTCCTTTTAAATAGGCCCAGCATTTTTGAAACTCTTTAAATTCTACATTCCGAATAGAAACTTAGGGCGAAAAATTTGTTCTATATTAATTCTTACCGTACCTCGTTAGGCGAGAGTAATTGTATTAATAGATTATGTTCATCTACGAAAACTTGGTGCCACAAAATCGATTTCTTTGGTGGTACGCTAACCGCATTTAGAATGACTATTCTACGCTTGAGACTGAGTTCGTTATCTCTGTACATGTATATATTATATTTCTCTAAGTTCTTCCCCATTCTATATTGTAGTGGTTACCAAAGGGTAATTATTACCTGTTAATAAGTAAAATAAATAAATAAGTAAATAACCTTAACGATATTTTGTCAATATATCAAAGTATCAATAATATTCCGACATTATCGATATTTATCGATATCCGCATCAATAGTCCCAATCACGTGTTATTTTAGTGTTATTTACTTATGTCATATAAACAAATCTTCAAGTTCAAGAAATTACATATATGCATATTCTCCTTTTACTTTTCGTTTGAAGATAATTGTTTGAGTTTGGACACATAGCAATCACGCCTCCGCAATTGTTAAGATCTAAGGAATACCTACCTCACGTTTAGCTCGTTCGTATTCGAAAGGTGATTCATAGGCTCTCAAATGAACTAACCTCGAGAGCTCGAGTGCAAAGAACTGAATAACTTGCTGGATCTTTTGTACAAATTCTTCTGGAAAGATCGCCGTACAACTACCTTACTCTGCAGAGGAGAATATTAACACAATATTAACCCAACAACCTTCACTAATATTATGCACCCAATAGCTACTTCAGGAACTCCAATTTCCCAATTCACTGATTAAAACAAAACAGCCCGAATTCCTACCTGCAATACTCCAAAATCAACTTCCATTTAAACCCCTGTAAAGCCCATTCATTCATCGTTCAGTATCATTAGATCATTGGGAAGGGAATAACGATTTCCTCAGCGAAATTCGAAAACCTTATTACTCGGTGCAAAATCAATATTTTTTAACCGGAATAGGATTCATTAAATGAGGATGACTGTATCTAGTAACCTAAAGCTAGTTCTGGGTGATAAAAAATATATAAAATTAATAATATGAAGTATTGTTTCAAAACTAATTGGACATCTGGGAAATATGCCGTGTCAATTCTTTTTTTATTCTCTTCAAAATTTTGTGAAATTTTGTTAATACAGCTGCTTTTAGACCTACCAGAATATACAGTCGAAGAAGGAAGTTAGGTGAAAAGAATTTGAAGTTGATACAATGAGACAAAGTACAAAACTCAGGCACTTACATTTCTATGTTTTAAGAAGTGATTGCTAAGCTTTCGAGTTTCCAAGCTTTTGGATTCTCAAGCGTTCGAATTTCCAAAATTTTATATTTCTAAACAATCGAATTTCCTCGCTTTTGGAATTCTAAGCATTGGAATTTCCAAGTATTTAAGTTTCTAAGGTTTTGGATTCCAAAGCGATTGAATTTCCAAGCTTTTAAACATCTAAGTTCTTAAATTTCCGAGCGTTTAGAATACAAACGTTTGAATCCCGAAGAGTTTGGGCTTCCAAGCTTTTGTATTTCTATGCATTCGAATTTCCAAGCTTTTGAATTTCTCAACGTCTGAATTTCCTAGCGTTTCGAATCCTAAGCTTTTGAATCTCGAAGAGCTAGAGTTCCCAAGCTTTTATATTTTTAAGCATTCGAATTCCCAAGCGATTGGACTTTTAACCTTTTGGATTTCTAAACGTCTGAATTTCCAAACGTTTGGAATCCAAAGCTTTTCAATCTCGAAGAGTTTGAGTTTCCAAGCTTTCGTATTTCTAAGCATTCGATTTTCCAAGCGTTTGGATTTCTAATCTTTTCAATTCCCAAGCGTTGGAATTTCCAAACTTTCCAATTTCAAGCTTTTCTATTACCAGGAGCGTGTCCATCCACTTTTGAAGTGATTCGAACAATTATATGCGGTACTGTGGGCGTCCGTGTTTTAGTTTTAGCCAGTGTACATATGTATATCGAAGCTTGGACAGAGCGAAATCTTAAGGAAAGGGTAGAGGTATAGCAAGTGGTCGATTACACGTTATTGCATCGTGCATCACGCTTCCGGCCAGCCGCGTCTGCATAAACACGGTGTCGTTCTCTAGGCACGGGTAGAAATTCCAACTCGGTTATTTTGCCAGGGAGTGGCGGGAGCGACTATCGATTTTCTACGCGCACCTCGCGAACACCGGACCGCCGTAAACGGAAAATACCGTTGCCATCGTACACGAATTAAACCCCATCTTTCCTTGGACCACCTTCATTTCCGATAAGTTTTCTCATTGCGCTCCGAGCTTTACGTGTCCTACCACGGTCTACTAATTTCTTTTATGGAATTGAGGAATTATGGAATTGATGAAATTTATGGAATCGGGGATACTCGTGAGTTTGGGGTATTCGTAAACACGGACGAGGTGCAGGGTAAACTTATCGTCTAATGGGATTTCGTGGCACGTGGTCTGAAATACCGATAACTTGAAGAATCTTAAAAAGAGTTTTCGGTAGAATATCTTCCCCTTTATTATTTAACGAGGAATTTAAACATTTCTAAAGTATTCTAATACACGAAATGCAAAAGCAATACGCAAAGCTATAAATTGTATGCAATCGAAAATGTAAAACAGAAAGTGGTAAATGGGGCTACGTACAAAAAATGCATTGGATGATAGCTCTATCTATCCCATACCTCGCCTGTGATTAAAGAATATTTTGTTGGTTTTCCGTTGGGTACGATATAGTAAAAAATATAAGGGAAACGTTACCTTATATTTTATATTACACAAAAACGCCAATTTTTAATTTGTAACTTTTAACTAACATTTATGCAAAATATACATTTTAGTTATATATTTTAGACAATCGAAAAGGTAAAAATGAAAATAGTAAGAGGTTCTCGAGACTCCAAAACCATGTGACAGAAAAATACATTGGATGATAGGTCTATTCTATACCTTGTCTGTGTCGTAAATTTTCGCAGGCGATATCTTTGGCCGACAATTAAATTTTAATTGCAATTGTAGATTGCAATTAGAGGAATTTGTAATTAGGCGAAGACTTGGCTGCTACATTAGGGTGTCGCAGGAGGAATTATTTGCATTCGGATTCTGCAGAAGAAATTTCCTCTGTTCGTTTCTGAAAAGTTGAAGAAATCTAGAAATCTGAAAAACTTTCGAAATTAAGTTCTTGCAATGATGGGGATAAACGAATGCGAAATTTATAATGCATCACCATTTGGGGCAATTTATGCATGTATTGTGATCATTAGACTGTGGAATTTTATGCAAATTCGCATGTTTGTAAACGCAATTAAAGAAACGGAATGTTAATAGAAATTTCTGTCACCCTCTAAAAATTGTACTATTTTTCTTTGAATATTTTATATATTTTTACGTGTTACATATATTCTGCATTTTTGTACCCATTTAAATTTCCTATAAAAAGAAAAATATCTGCAGCCTAACGATCATTAGCATATTAGTTTATTCCAAAATTGTTGCTAATGATAGGAGCCATTTTAGTATATCATTCAAAACTTGTATTCGTAATTCTAATAACTAGATTGTGGATTTGTAAGCATTTGTGGGAACTTTTACTGTGCAAAATAATATAGGATGCGCGTAATACACATATGTATAAATTAGGGATGTTCGGATCTCGTATAAAAGTCGATTCTTGGATCGATTGGGAATCGAAACGGCTAGAATCGATGCGCCAGAAAATCGAACTCCCGAAAAGTTAATTTCTTGAAAATCGATCCAATGTTTATACCTTCGAATCGTTTCCGATTTTTGTCTTAAGATTGAATTAACTGAAATATCTTTGATTTGAAATTGAAAAATATTACTCATTGCAGTTGATTAATTTATCGAATAAATTTAAGACACTCCATGAATCGAGAATCGATTCACACCAGAATCGGACATCTAAGAATCGATACAAAAAAATGGAAAATCGCTTAAAAGGATCGATTCAAAATCGAACATCCTTAGCACAGATATATAAAATATTTAGAGTAAACTGCGCATTACTGTATTCAGGGGGTGAATATAATTTACGTTTGCGTCCCATTGCTTCGATCATATTTTCCAGTATAAGAATTTGCGTAAAAATCCGCAGTCTACCGATAACACCGTATCAATAGCAACAAAAATGTTGGCCATGTATTTTCTTAATTAACTTTCTTGGCGGCTAACCCGATTGAGCCTTCAAACTCCAAAACCAACAAATCAGACTGCAAAGTTTTAAATTCCCTTTGATGGTTCTCTTATTTTTGAATGGATTTCAGGCACGGTGGTGTTTGAAGCTCGTTTAAATTGGTTAGACGTAACCAAACAGATTGCACCGTGCAAAAGCGTCTGATAGCTTGTCCGCGACGAGTTTTAGGGGAATTAGATTTTTCGATTCGATCGCGACCGATCTCCAAATTGATATTACAAATTAGCAGAACAGTTAATTAAAACTACCTCTGGTTGTTGCGCGCCAATCGGATCTCCGCTTGTGTTGAATTTTCCACAGTAAATAACTCATAACCCTACGAAATTGAAAGGATTCATCTCCTATACAATTACTCAAAATTTATTTACAACGATTTAACTGAATATTTGTCCTTAATTACCCTTAATTTTCCCTTAATTTTAATGGGTATCTGCACTTTGCCTAGATTATATAAACGATATTTGTAACAAAATTTAATATCATCTTTAATTATAGTCATAGTTTATAATAGCGGATATTACAAAGTGCAATGTTTGCAATAATCACCTCTAACTCTTAAAACAAATATAAATGCAATGTGATTAAAGAAAAGTGCATTTGCAATCAAATTTAATTCCGTTTTTGATTATGGGTAGCCATGGATAATAGTATTGAAAAATCCCTAGTAGGTACAGTCATTACAAAACTTATTATTATTGCCATCATAATTCCAGTTAAAATTTAACGTGATCGTTTATAAATATTAAGCCGCGCACCATAGGCTGAGCAAACGCTGTAAGAAAATATAAAATGCGAGTAAAAATCCACCATATAATATCGGATAATTAAATCTAATCCATGAAGGAAATTGCAAAAACTTTCGGGTGGAAGTTAAACCGAGACATGAAAGGAACTGGGTCATAGTCTTACCGGTTTAATGCAATCCAAAGCAGAGCAACGTTAACGCGCTTTGCAACACTGTTTGTTCTTCCTTAGTAATCCGTATCGTCGGGCCTTGACTTTTGAAACGAAAACGTTTGCCAATCGTGCTCGGTACACAACGAGTTGAGGGTGGATGAGTTGGAAACTGCGCCCGTAACGAGGCGACGACGTCGACGTCGACTTCTGGGGGTTGAAATTGAAACTTCGACCTGTTCGAGTGCGCGACGTTACAAGTCGGCTACGTGTATATCTCCGCCCGGAACTCTAATTAGGAACTTTATATGGATTTCAATTTCCTTGCGTCGGAAACTGCGGCAGAGCTTTCTTTGATCGTGGAATTATTTCGTCCTGTAACCATTTACTTAGGAATAGTCATTATTCAGGGTAAACGAGAATTATCTTTAATTGGAACGTTTTTAAAATAATTGCGTCGAACGAAAAATTATTCGAGCTATGCGATTTTTGCTTTTCAAATATTTCTTAACAGTTTGCTGTAATATGGGACAATTAAGGAGAAGTTTTGAATAGTAGAATAATTGATAGTATTTCTGGGGAAGAAAGAGTACCATTTAGGATTTTGAAAGCAAAGCGTAAGTCATATGCGATGCGGCGAGATTCGAGAGATTGAATATTCATTCGAGGAGAAATTGGAGTATAATATGAACAACGTACAAAGGAAAACGTATGCGTAGAAAACGATATCTACTACTTAAAATGTATACATAATAAAGCATTTTTTGATATCGAATGTTCTTTGTATACGTGCCTTTGGCATTCATCGCATCTATATTTCTGATGCGAACGAATGCGTCTTTCTTTCGAAAGCTAACATTGAGAACGCATCGAAGGATACATTTCGAAGCATCTGGATCGCCTTATCGATCCTCACATAAACAGTTGCTGGCTTAAATCACTCGTCGCGAGTCGAACTGTTTCAACGAGGCTCTTGCGGACATGGGTCAGAGTAGACCCAGGTACAGTTGGCGGAGAGTTAAAGTTTCTGTCAGTTTTCGCAGTATTACTGACCTGTAACAGTTTTGGATCTCAAATATATGACCCCTGTCCGGTATTACCGAACTCTCCCTATATATTTATTTAACATTGTCACGTATTATTGATCATTTACTGTTCTAGGAAATCCATTCGTTTGCATCGTGCACCCGAATAACGGGATTATTAATCTTCCCCCACAAAATCTCTATTCCATATGCAATTTTGTACTATGTGCAAAAATTACCTACCAATTTCTTCCATCCAACCATCCAACCCCCCCCCCCCCACCCATGAAATCTCCTTTCTTCCAATCAATTAAGGTCACCACGCGAATTCGTAATAAAGCGCAACAAAAATGCATCCCATTTTGCTATTGCTCGATCCAAAGTCACAAGAACGAGGAAGTGGAGGCGAAAATTTTCCCTAACTGCCAGTGGAGGTATTATAATATCGTCAACCGCAAAGTTCTCCTTAACGATGGTCGAGGGAAAAAGCGTCGCGGGAAAGTTTCCGCATACATTTCCGGTAGGCGACGCGTGCACTCGAAGGGTTTACCTAATTTTTACCCAATTACCAGTCGCGGGAGGAGGTGGCAGGGCACGCGCATAATTGTTCTCTAGGGCTCATTAATTCTTCAGCTGGTGTGCATCCACGAGCTTCTCGTTAAGTTTCCCTCTCCTTCATTAGTCTGGCCGCGTTAATTCCCGTGCGCCACCGATCGATCGAGCTTTAATAATCGCCGACGAGTCGTGGTTGAATCATGAAACGAGAGACGGTTCGGCCATCGAAGACTAGCCTCTGTTGCCGATTATTAATTGCGAGATAAGAAAATAGACGAGGAGACGCCGGTTGTCGGCGATTAATCACACCGTTGGAGCTGTGGGTGCCTTTGGGTGCCGCTTATCTCGCGTGGACCAACTCAAGCTTCAACGAGACCATGTTTCGCTATGATGAATAGTTAATGGAGACAGGATATAGTCCCGTGCTTAAAGTTTTCGTTTCAAACGATTTCTGCTATCGAAAGTTCTTTCGCAATGGGAAAACTGTATTTGAGTTAGTTGAGCTAACACTTTCGGCTTTTTTAAGGCGTCAATTTGACGAATTTCGAATTTTATCCTTAATGTTACGCAAATCGCAAGTATTATCTTTTTTTTTTGCAATTTGCGTTCACTTTGATTGATGCAATAATATGAATACACATGTAAAATTCATTCGACCTCTCTTCGATTTTTTAACTACGTGTATTTATGGATAATACACTTATATTTTAGGAAACCTGTAAAATTACACTGTTAATGACCGTAAATCTTGTATTAAAGGTAAAAAGCATATGCGACGCATGGACCCCTGGCAAAAAGTTTTCGGTCAAACGTGAAAACGTGTGTTGGATTCCGGGAGAATTGACAACACGTTGAAGATAACTCTTAGAGGGTTTATTAATACAGGTTGTTTGGTCTTCATTGTCACGGTTTATGACGCGATCGCCCAGGAAGGCTGTTTTTGAGTCAGGATTTTGTTAATTGCTTGCAGCTGTCGTTTCCAGTTCCTAGCGAAGGCAGTTAAATAATTTAGTTAATTTTAACGGTGCCTTTCGCCCTCGGCAGCTCGCGGACATGTCATAAACCAACAATTTCCGAAGGGTACACATCTGTTTGTAACGGTACAAGGACCGAAAGGACAACCTGGAGGAAATTTCCCCGTGTTGCCAAACGTTCCGTCCTGCACGGACACTGTCTCCCACCCTTCCAGAACAGGGCGCGCTAAGGGCGTACAGGAGGGCGTGGGTGAAATTTCTTAGGCACGCTGATTGGTCACTAGAATTTGGAAATCTTCCCCCGATCAGCGTGCATCTATCGGTGCGTCCGGAGACTTGCAAAATTCCGGGACCGAGTCAGTCTACGACAAGAAACGGTAGAAAACAGAAGAAAGAAACAAACTGTCGTCGAAACAAGAAAACACTCTCCACGCGCGCGGTCACCGAACCCTCTTGTTATCCCTGTACAGGGTGGTCCTTCGAGAAAGTTTTAACGTCGGCACACCACGTGCAAATACAACAAAGCTCGACAGTGGACGACTATCACGAGCATTAACACAGGTACTGCACTCGACTAATGAATACGGAAATCTGACGGTTCTATGATTTTGCGGGCTTTTAAGTACTATGGTTGGGGATGACTAATAGTAAGGACAGTGGTCGAGGAAGAGGGTGACGAAGGAACGGTACGGAGTACAGGATGACTAAGGAAAGGTACGGAGTACAGGATGACTAGGAACTCAGATTAGGGTGTTTGTCAGATGAATGTGGTTTAGGATGAGTCTATGGTGTTTACAGTGTGAGTGGTCGAGTTGGGCATCCAACACGTGGAACTAATTAAAAACACTAACATTTTAGAGGTGCGAAATGTTGCTCCACAAATTAAAAAAAATAACATACGAGAAGATCGAATTAATATAATATTAGATAAATGGGGAAAGGACAAGAATAGAGATAATCGTTGAATATCAAAAAGGAAACAGCGAGGAAAATAAATCTACTTAATGATAAAACGATACTTTACTAGATATCTGTATTACCTAATATTTTCTAATATTTCTACGTTTACATATGTCTACTTTCATATGCTGTAGCATTGATACTATGAGATTTTCACCGCCAGTAAATGGAATTACTTTTTGCAACACGTTTATTACTTCTCAAAGCTGCTCTTCACTTTTCGGGACATTTTTCGTAACCATGTTTGCTCCGTGCTATCTATAAATTCTCTACTAGGTTTTATAATTATACAATAGTGCTTTGCATCACAAAAACATCAGCAAACGCTTAGCCACGTTTGGTCGAAAACTTTTTGCCAGAGGTGGTACAAAATTCAACTAATCTGAACTTTCTTCGAATATAATTTTAGGAGAAGAAAAAGAACTGAAGGAAATTTTCTAACGATGTTAAAATTGCTATATTATATTCACCAAATGTTTATAGTTATACAACAGTACTTTGTATCACAAAAACATTAACATTTGAAGGAAATTTTATATTATCGCGTTTGACCGAAAACTTTTTGCCATGGGTAATACAAAATTCAACTAATCTGAACTTTCTTCGAATATAATTTTAAGAGGAAAAAAAAAATAAATAAAAACTGAAGGAAATCTTCTAACGATGTTAAAATTGCTACATTATATTCACCAAATGTTTATAGTTATACAATAGTACCTTGTATCACAAAAACATTAGCATTTTAAGGAGATTTTATATTATCGCGTTTGGCCGAAAACTTTTTGCCACGGGTAGTATATGTGAATACCGATATATATAATATATTGTTCGAAAAGTTCATATCTATAGGGGGAGTACAACATTAATAAACCTGCATTTTTCTCTGCACGAACGAAATTCCCAATTGTCCATAGCGTGTCCCATGCATCAAAGTTCCTCTGCATCCATTGCAGCAACGCACAGCAACAAGCTGCCGGGTGAGCGTGTTCCGATCGCGAACAAATCTTCCAGCTGAATAGCGTGAAAAGTGCACGAAAATCAGCTGTGAAAAGAGACATACACGCAGCCCCGCGTAGAATACGCTTTTCTATTTAGAAAAAAAAGGAAAAAAAAAAGAAAAACTTTCCTCATGGTCCATTGTCCGCGCATATCTGGTTAACGTCTGCCACCGCGGAGAATACGTACTCCGAGAGTTTATTGTGCGAAACATCCAACGCGAAAAGTTGGCGATAATTCGTAGCAGCGCGGATATCGAGCGGATGTTCTTTCCCGGCGCGAAATGAAATTTTGCTGAAAAGTTACTCCAGCGCGTGGATCTTTCGCCTGCGCGGCTCTGGCGTGTGCTCTGGCATTAAAATCGTTGAAATATTCAGTGTCATATTTGCACGCGCATTTTTTTTTGCTCGTTGTGTTATAATACAGGGGAATGAATGCGCGATGCAGCTGGCGCAATGATGTAATGAATATTTTATGTTGATAACTACGTGATTTTTGGAGAAACCTCTTAGAAATCGGTCAACGGGAAATTCAAATTTTATGGTATCGCGAGATTAACTCTTTCGCGACTAACAAGGAATGATCCCCAACCCGGAAATTCGAACAATTCTGTAACTTTCGGGATACGCAGGGTACATGTAAATATGTATTAATCAATTTTTTTTCTTTCGCTAATCCATTTTAGGGGTTGGAAATTAACCCCCAAATATTCGGCTATTTTTTATTTCATTGCTATAATTCGCAAACTGTACAAGATAGGAAAAACGTATTCAAACAAAAGTTACTTCTTTTGTCAAAATCTATCATGTAGTATACGATTTATGCGTTGATACGTACGTATTGTTATGCGTACGAATAGCATGTTAAAAATATTTAAAATCAAATCTTGCTGTGTAATATAAACTAATTTTCTCCCCGGCCGGAAATAATGTACAATTCTATATAGAAAAGTAAATCGAAAATGTAGAATCACGTTTCTCTATTGAATTTTATAACTTTTATAAACAAAATTGTGCAAGTTACTTTATACCTAAACTTAACAAGGTTAATCTTACAATGTTTAGAGAAATTCAATTAAAGGGTTCAATTTTACCGTTCAGTTTACTAATCTTTGTTATTAGACATACATACATAAATTATTTTATAATTCTGGAAGGGTTAATCTTAAGAATTTGTTCAGTTCCAAGGATTTCAGTTATTGCAGGATTCTTATTTGAACTTACATTTTTCCATTCAATTTTTATATCACCGAGGAGGAAATTAGATTTGCATCATTTAAAAATAATTGTTACTCTTTTAGAGTAAAGTTGTACACATGATATCCCAGTAAGTGTTACCGAATTTAATAAAAATATCATTGCAAAATTTTTGCGAAGCGTGCGGTATTTTCAATTCGCTGAAACTATCCATTTCAAACAGTATCTATCACCGGTTTTAATAACAAAAATTCAGCAACGAAGTCTAGGGGAATCTCTATTAGTTATCGATTTTTATTTCAGCCAGCAATTTCGAGCTTTTGCGAACTATGAAACCGGGTATCGTTTCTGTTTTCCAAACAGACCGAACGAAAAATTATATCCGAAAGGATATGAACATTTTATGCACGGTATAAAATGTCCACATTTTAGTACGTACAAATATTACACCGTTTCGAGCGCATAAAAGGGATATACGCCCGGAAGAAGCTTATTTGGTGGTCGTAGCGATGCAGGCGAATTATTGTATTTCTTTTTACCTGTTTCATATCTTTTTATGCGTGGCTAAACTCGCGTTTGCCATACGTGTCGGATCAGACCTCGTTCTAAAACGCGAAAATAATGCACGAGCGTAATCGCGCGAGTAATTGCGGTGACATAAATTAAAGGCGTAATCTGTGGCCACCGTAATATCCTCAGGGAAAAAAGTGGAACAATAAAAATTGTCGGGATATAAATATTTATGGTTAATATTCGTATAAATCGGAGGATTTCGTGCAAGTGTGCGCGTGTATTTTTATAATGCAACGGGAAACAAATAGAGGATAATATTTTTGGTACACAGAGTTATTAATTTTAGTTCGTACAATCAAACGATATCTCCATTGGGGAGATTTTAAATTTTATTTACTTTGTGAAAAATTAGTAATGTTTTATTTAACGGAATTTCCATTGCTAGTCTTTTATTGCAACATGCAAATGTGTTACGGTTGTTGTTGTTTTACAGGAGGAAAAAAAATGTACGTGGAAATTTTTGTTTAAAGTCAGGAGTCTGGAATAACTGGTAGGCAATGTTCGCGTATAAAATCCTTCCGAAAACCGAAACGCTGCAACCATTGTATCCGAAGCACGCGAAGAGTATATATGGTGGTTCCTCTAACAATTTACAATCGCACCTTCTAATTCGAATTGTTCCGCTGCGATGTTGCTTCGTGACTCGCATTCCAATTATTTCCCTGCAATTTTCCTACGTTCCCCTCTAATATGAAATAAAGAAAATAGAAAAGGCTTTTGAATTCTCCGTACAAATTTAATTTAAAACGCTGCTCGAATTATTGTTACTAGACCGCGGGGTTTTCATGCATCTATGCGACATTTAAATGTACAAAAAGACACTGAATGCGTTTAACTGTGCAAATCGATACACAATATTCAAAGTAAAGTAAAAATTGTTCTAGTTTTAGGGTGAAGCAACCCTTCATTTAAGTTTCATTCTTCTAATTTTATTAATAAAGGTGTGAATTGGCGTAAAGATCCACAGTTTAATTATTACATTGAAATTGAAATTTATCAGACCTGCGTTATTGATCTTTTCCCGAATTTTCGTCATTCTGTAAATACGATGGAAACAAAAACCATGTCCGCAGTATCTCGTCAGCCATGGACAGCACTGAATTGAACAAATATCTTGACCGATGGACAAGCCACGGAGGTTGAGCTCCAGATTAATTCGCAAAATCAATAGAATGCAAAGTTTCCAAGCAGTGAAGCGTAACATAGACGGATGCGTTGCCTGATCGAATTAATACTGGCGAGCAATTAGAACTTCCGGCGAATTTATTAATCAGTTATGTGAGAGAACGATGCCACAGTCAGCTTCAGTTCGTTTTTATTTTCAAACTCCCACGTAACGCGAACGTCCATAAAAATGTTTTGCGTTCGAGGTATTTGAAAATGATTTTCGTGGAGGTATTTCGAATCTGTATTAATTGATATGCGTTACATGTACTTGTATTAACTGATATGCATTATATGTACCTTTATTAACTGATACATATTACATAGTACGTATACTAGCAGCCAAAACTTTGATATCATTTTTTGGATTACACCTATATAGAAAACTCTAATCATTTTCTTGTTAATTAAATATTAACAATCTAGACCTTAGTGGCAATTTAAAATAAAACAGTGTAAGCAGAAAGTTCAGCGTGGTTCATTGATGTCCCGCGCTGCAGTCAACTTGTTAAAATATGATTACAATAGATTGAATTCCTGCAGCACCCAATGGTCATTCGTAGCACCCACTGGTCGTTTCCTGTGGGGTGATTATAGATTGCAGGTCTAGTGGAAGGTATAAAAATTATTTTCGTCCATCACTAGTATTCGAATCACCTTGTAGGTGCGAGGGAACGCCATTAGATAGATCTTGTGTGTCGCGAAGAGAAAAAGGAAGAGGCTGTGCATTGTACGCACAGATGCAGGGGGAGCGATGCACTTTTGCGGACGTGCTGCATTTCTATTGTTGTGTCGCGAGCATGGACACGGATTCAGCGCGTTTCACGTCGCACGGCAAAAGAAGCAGACAGATCTGGCCTACTTTCCATTGCAACTGAATTTTGCATACAGCACGGCACTGAGAATTTTCCTTTTCTTCCGTTGCATTCTTCGGGGATGCAAGTAAATTTCCACCTTCCTACGATACTTTTAGACTCGCGTTTATTCATTGGTCCTATTCTGCCCCCCCTTAGCTTCTTAACCCTTTGCATTCCTTCATTTTTTTTTATCTATCGACAATTCATTAATTAATTTACGAAGTAGATAAAAAAATGGAGGTCTCAATAAAATGTTGTATTGCAACAGCGCAGAGTGTGTAACAAATATATTTTTCATTTATATTAGGTAGTAAGGTAGTAAATAAATAAGAATATGTATATTCAACCAATTTATTTACCTTAATTGTAAGCGTAAGAATAATTGTAAGAAATGTAATGTCGAGCCACACTCGACACAGAAGTGGTAAGGATTAATTATCGTGTCGCTGTTTAATGCTTTAATTTACAATCTCGCTATACCGTTGGCCGCTGCTATACACGTCGTTGACGGAGAAATCAATAGACGTATAACGCGACGTCTGTCGGCGTTCTTACGTCGAGGTAATAGAGTTTAGGCTTCCTAAGCCCTGGAAGCTTAGCTCGGACAGAGCACTGTCTTAATCGCTTGCTTTGCAACAACGCTAGGCAGCTGCAGCTGTGTCGATAGATGTCGAAGTTAGGTGAACACTTGGCGTGCGATATCGTGGTCCAGCATACTAGCGCCGTGCTATGTTATCTCTATCACAAATTAATGCGCCTTACCTTGCTCTATATGGTCACATGTGCGTCGCTATACAAGATTATATTGAATGTTTCGATGCTCAAATACCGCATTTCCATTCCAATATTGCAATTTTTAACCCTTTGCATTCGAGAGTTATCAGCGTTGGTTCATTTTGGCGAGGAATTTCCTCTCGAATAGAAAGGGTTACGAAAATAACCAAATAATAGCTCCATATAAAAATAAAGCGAAATAATGGCTCCGTAGCGGATTTCTCGAGTTTGTAAACGATTTCAAGTGGTATCGTTTCGGAGTCCCCGAAATGCAAACGGGTTAACATTGGAACTACCAAGACCGTCGAAATTAACCCCTTCGCTACGACACTTGCAAATTAAAAGATTCTTAATTCTTAAACGAAGTTAGCTTCTTATTAGTATGGGACTAGTATGAGCCCAAATAGTTAAATACTTTGCATTGTTACACTTTAATCAGCATATAAGAATAATAATAGAAATTGTATTGCGTTATAGAAAAAGTACATGTACACATTTAACAAACGACGTATATATACGTCCTTCTTAGCGAAAGGGTTAAAGGGTTACAAGTAGATTTAAGTCGCCACGATAGTGTTCCATTGTTAAGGGATAGTATTTTTAAGAAATGTTTTGAATTATTAACTTGCTCGTTAAATTCGTGCCTCGAAAATTTAAAACCTAAACATTCAAGTTTGCAGTATTGCAAAGCTTACAGTTACCCTATTTTACCACGTTTAGGGTTTTCTTATCTGATTTTTCAGTTTTGTACTTTAAACTGAAAATTATGGAGTATCGAGTGTAACTCGAGTATAATAAAAGTTGTGCCACATCTCAAACTGTTCGAAATTAAAATTAGAATGCTCCTTTTATACGGCCTTAAATTCGACCATAATGCAGTGGATGCGCCTCCGTAATATTAACGATCCTTTTGAGAAGATCTATAATTCGTGAATGAACAATTCGACGTTGGATTACAAAATATTATGTCTGAAATATACATATCAGTAATGTTGATGTAACAATTTTAGTTAAATTTGATATTCGTCAAAGTATAGATATTGCAATCAAATTGGCAGAGTAGTTTATAATTAATCAACCCTTTCACAATTTAATACAAGATAAATTCAGGTGAATCGTCTCATACAACAATATTAAATATAATATTTCAATTTATATTACACGTAAAAGTATTATCAAAATGTGCTCCATATAAATAGTCGAACCTATGTATTTTTCTTATCTCGCAATCAAAATACCTATAGAAAATATTGTAACAAATGAAAGAAATATTTTTTATATAATCTTTTCACCGTTATTCGTCATTTCATTACACTGCGAAACGGTTAATAACTAGAGAACTCTGGCCTATCTAAAATCAGCCATTTCGTATCGGAAAACCCGGATCAAACAAAAATATTTCATCGAAGGCAATATTTATCACGTCGAAATCGATCAACCCCCGAAAGTGCAATTCCCAGGTGTCAAATTCCCCTATGTCGAAAATTTTCCTGCGAATGACTAACGTTCGAAAGAAGCCATGTCTGTGGTCCATCAATCGCGACCATGGTCATTCGTTAAGTTGTGCAGTAAAGCGAGATTTACGACGGAGCGGGAACACGGAGCGGGTTAACGAAACGTAGAACAACGCAACTCTGGTTAGCTCGCTCGCAACGTGAATCCGTTTTGCGGACCGCGGGTAAATCCACTTTGCTCGATGAAGAATTTCAAGTGGGCACAGGCTTAGCAGTGGCGAATTGCGCTCGGTCCGCTATCGTGCTCGACCATATCGTTAGTAACGCGCAACAGGGGAATTGTGCCCTCTCCAACCTTGTAACCTGCAGGTGCAGTTGCACAACACCATTCCCTATGGCTGTGGTTTAGTTCACAATTGGCGGATCTGTAAACACATTAGCCCTGGAGCCAGCGACCGTGCGCCTTATTCTGCGCTGTTTGTTGTATGCATCTGCAATTCCTGGCACGTTCTGCGCGTGCACTCGCGCAATACGCTTCTCTCCATCTTTCTCAATCCCCATAGAGAGAGATATCTGTCTACCTTTGCATTCAGTGGGGGCGAATTATCGCACCGGAGATACGTGTGCCGGTTATCTTATCGTTTTCTGCTCGTTCTGTATGGATCCTCCGTTTTCGTGGATGGTTGATGATGATGATCAGCTTGCCTGTCATCGGCTGCCTTTCCGTTGAATCTCGGTCACGCGAACCGATCGAGGGAATGGTAAACGTTACAGCCGGCGATGAGCCTCTTTGTTTGGGGAATAGAGTGTTCGAGGGTTTCACAGCGGAGATGATTTCACAGCGGAGGAAAAGTTGCGCTTGAAATGGATGGTAAAATCGGAAAAAGGTATGGGGGTAGTTTTTTTTATGATTCGAATGCTGTGCTATGTAGTTAGATTGCGTATGAAATGCCCGATTTTATGTAGCTTAAAATGTTTTGGTTACTAATTAATTAAAAGATGCACTTATAATTCCTGTATAATAGCGCGAACATAGGGTAAATGTACCTACCACGTATTGCCACTTTAATTGCCTAATGTAATTGCCTCATATTGCCACGTTTTAACTTTATTTAACTATTTTAGATCGTATTTAATCTAAGAATAGTTCCAGTTTGGAGCATAATATTGTTCAACTGCTCTTTTATTTATGAACATTTTTTTATACGTTGAATATAATGAATTAATTACTACGTAATTGAAAATGTACAACAAAGCCCAGTGTCTCCATTACTGTCACTTGAAAAGTTCTCATTTAAATAGAAACACGTTTTTACATATAGGTATTAGCACGTCTGTTTGCGTAACAGATATAAAATGTATAGTACACGTATCTAAAATGTATGTAAATGTATTTTCCCGCCTTTTTTTGATCTGCGATTTTAACGTTACATTTGAAAGTCACTTCAGACAGTTTCCTACAAATATTTCCCTGGCACTTGATGAAACGTATAGCGTTAATTAATAATAGTGAAGAGTTCTTCAAGCTTCACTGCAATTGTATTTAATTAATAATTTGGCGTCTATATTTATAGTAATTGATTCATTCTTCGTTAACGAGAAATTATGATAATTATTTACGCATCGAAATTAAATTTCCTGGTAATAAAATTTCCTTGTATCTCAAAGTTGAACTACAGACTCCGTGAGTAAGGAAATTTGAATAAAGAAGAAGTTTTCAACTGTGTAAAATTACGAATTAATTGACTAGACAAGACGTTAACGAGAAGTCACGCGATAGAAAATTCGGAGAGCATAAGAAGTAAGTACGAGGAGCAGATGAATTAACGATGGTATCAACCGATGTTCGAAAGACCACCGACCATCCTTTACAAATTGCAACGAAATTTATCCGCGGAACTTTTCGCACGTTTTGGGAATTCATTATCTTCTTAAAGCGTGTTCGAATGTAATTAGTTGGCGGAAGTGTCATTAGAAGGCCGCGGTACGTAATTAGCACGTTGGGATTTTCCCAGTTAACGAAGCTTCTTAAGTTTCTTTAATAAGTTAGAGGTTCGAGAGAACAATCAAAAGGGATCTTGGACTAACAATGACTTCCTTTAATTTTGTGTTTCAGGTGAGTGTCTTTGGAGTTTCCACTGTGAACGTCCGCGCTACTATTATCTGCGTACCGTGAGTCCTTCCAATCATTCCTTCTTTTTAACGAGTTTACAAAAGTTTTACAAAAGAGAAGATCTTCGATAATGGCGAGTAACGTCGCTTTTATGTTGATATTTTTCAAGTTGGAAATATGTAGCAAAGAGAAACGTCTCGTTTGGAGGGAAGAATGAATGTTTCGTATGAATTTCAACGGCGGTGAAGAGAAGAATAGATGCATAAATAGAATAATGGAGGAAGTATCGAAAGCTTGCATAGGGTATCACCAACGTATATATGTATATATACCGCGACGAGAACTTATTAAAAGTTTTATCGAGAGGGAAAGGGGAAACTTGACGCTCAAACACGTGGAAAACATTTTGCGAGGAAATATGAAGCCTCTCGTGACTTTCTTCCATTGCAGATTGCACCCCCTATCGAATCTCGATCTTCTCGAATCTTTTATTACAATCGTGATTTTGTAAATTTCCGTACACTTCGTTTGTAATAAAAAATGAAATGCCTTGCTTGGCTTTCCTAAATCAATGTTAACACTTTAAGCGCCGGTTATTTTGTTGACAAATTTACCCAAAGCACCGCAATATTTACGAGTTTTGTAAAAACATACATCTTTACAAGTGAAATAAAGTTACACTTGTAGAAAATAAAATTTCAATTCAAAACTTTCACGTGATCTTGCGAAAAAGTTTAACTTACTAAATTTGTAGATAAAATAATTACTCGTACTTCAACTATGCACATAATAATCATATTTTTTTTGTTTACGATTTTATTCTCACGGTCTTTTTTAGAGAAATTATATTTAACGTTTATTCCTGGAACTAATACTTTTCATTGGCTTGGACTTTGTTACATATTTTCAATGAATTAGCAATCAATACATCATATTTAACATACAAAAACGTCATCGTAAATGAAAGAAATGTTAACTAATGTGCTCCATACCGGAACAATTATTAGGTTAAATAACTTGTAAAATAATTAAATGAAGTTGCGCGATAAGCTTAAATTCGTACATCTACCCTATATATGATTTTTTTCTTTTTTTTAATATTTTCGTTTTCCCTTTTTTTTATATTTCTTTTTTGCATTATACACTTGATTTCATACCACTGTATTATGCAATGTTTTCGTTTCTTTTCCGTACGCACTTTTGTATATATAAAGGACTATGCTCGTTAAATAATAATAATAAAAGAAGTCCGCAGTCCACAGATAAAAGTCGATATTTAATCCCTCGAAGGGAACACATCAAAATACGCGTACAAAAAGATTCGCCCACAAACATGACGCCGCATTTATTCGGCGCTTTGAGTGTTAACATTGTAAATTAGACAGCAAAAGAAGTAAATTTGCATAGTGGAACGGCGGATAAATTTATTCGCTCCGCATTTACGTGGCGACGGTAACTCGGTATTTCGCCTTTTTCCAACTCCTTGTTTGATTCACGATCGAGAGAGGAGCAGCTTTCACGGTCTATCGTTTCCGATGCTGGCGTTCCCTATGCACATTTTACAGCCAGTTTTTATACTCTAACGCGGACAGGAGTTGGCTTCGGTAGCGTTTTTACGTCCGAAACGAGCAATGTTTTAACGAGCACAGACGAAGCCTGGAACCGCATTTTCGTTCTGCCGCATGTACTTACACACGAGACACGGAACGACAGCTCGCGTGTATCATGGTTGTAAGAAACTCGGTCGCGGCGGAAAAAATATGCACACGCCTGGGACATCGTTTCCCGCCTGTTATTTGCGAGCTTTTCCGCGCAAAAATACCGACCCTTTCGGTCAATTATTTTTGCCAGCCCGAGTTTCAACAGATTTCTCTCACCTTTGTCAAATTCTCTGTGACTCTTCAACTAGATTTTTCCATCTTTCATCTCCGTTAATTTGATTTTAATGAGATATTCTGAGAGAGTAATTGAAATAGAAACGACTAGAATTTGATTAATTTTGACCCGGTTTTCGAGCCATTTCCAAAAGAATGGTGCTGCTAAATTTTTAAAACGTGGAATAATTAGGGTGGATTCCCAAATTACTGATAGTATCCCTATAATTATTTTATTTAATTGCGAACGAATGTACGAAGAACCGAGATTAAAAAAATTTCAATACTAAATTTGGTCTTGATTTTTGTGTAACAACACATATGGACATTGCGTATATATTTATATTTAATATTTAATATTAAATATTAGGAGGTGAATGTGTCGTTTGAGCATAAAAACGCGTCTAATGTACTGTAACTAGAAAGTATCGAAATTTTTATGATGCAGTAAAGGCGATGCGTGTTATGATTTATCTTCTGTTTGTCGTACAAACTAAATTGTTAATATATGTAAAAATCATTTCCAGTTAGTGACAACTTTTCAAGTGATAATACGAAGGACATTGGACTTTGTTATATATTTTCAATGAATTAGCAATTAATACATCATATTTAACGAACAAAAAAGTCAACATAAATAAAAGATCGATTAACCAATGTTACGCTCCAAGCTGAAACGATTCGTAGGGTAAATAACTTCTAAAATAATTAAATGAACTTGCGCGATAAGCTTAAAGTAGCAGTAATTGGGACATCTATCCTATGTTGAAATTAATTTCACACGTATTATGATTTGATCTTTCGTGTCATTTCAATGGAAAACTACAAGGAAACGTGCAAACTTAAAAAAAAACCGAAACCTAAGTTTATGCTGTGCAATCACTAACAAACTCTTGTCCCCTTAGGGAGGCATCCGAGTGCAGAGGGTTAACAATAGAAGGTAGTTCAGATTACGAAAATGTTAAAAACAGAGATGTTTCCAACCAGAAGAACCAAATAAAGAACACAGCACTTCTGTAAAGAAAAAATACTTCTCGTTTGCGTCTCCAAACAAGGGGAAAAGTATTCTCAAGCCCGACAATCGGCAAGATCCGACTTTTCAATCGACCCTTTGCCCAATCCTTCACGCCACCTTGTCAGCTCATGGTAAATCGAAAATATCTTCGATTCGCGTGACGCGTTTCGTCGTCGCTGTGACACGGCGCGGCGAATTGTTTCTGGTGGTGGAACGAGCCGGGACGCGTAATCCGCCGGCGCGGCGGTTCTGTAAGGAAATTTGCATCGCACCGGATATGACTGTCGTAGGGATGGTAGCAGGGGTTGGCGGAATTTTTCGCTACGGAATTTCACAGGGTCGCGGAACCGCCGCGAGCGAAACGTCGGCGTGAAAATGGAAACGCGATATCCGAGCGTGTTGCTCCCTCAGCTCTTGGTTCGCTCGAAACCTCCGCTTTCCCTTGCTTATTCTTCTTTCGAAAAATATTTGAAACCAGTGATTCTTCCCAGAAGCGGGAAACGCTTGGAGCTTCATGGGATTCGTAACGCTTTCGGTTTTTAGCGAGCCGGCTTCCTTTGTGAGAAAGGTTTGCTTTGTCAAGAGGGCTCTTCGTCTGTTTTTTTTTTTTAGTTGATTGTTTCGTTTGTGATAGGGTGTAGATTTAGAGTATATTTGAGATAGGTGCTTGGTAATTCTTTGGATTCATTTACGGTAGGGTAGGCATATTAAAAATTATTTACGTAACTATTTTAGAAATTATTTAACCTAAAAATCGTCCCAGTTTCGAGCACAATATTGTTCAACGTCTCTTTTATTTGTGAACATTTTTGTATATGTTTAATATAATGAATCACTTGCTACGTAATTGAAAATGTACAACAAAGTCCGATGCCCCTATTGCTGTTATTTGAAAAGTTGCAATTTAAATAGGAACACGTTTTCCATATATTAACACGTCAGTTTGCGTAACAGATATAAGATGTATAGTAAACGTATCTCCTTTACTGAATTACGACACGTCCCATACTTTATAATTACATTGGTCGCGTTTCAATGTTTAACAGCACATTTACCTCCTAATATTTCGTTTTAAATATTAAGTGTAAACGAATATACAATGCTTTAGTATACAAATTTGTTTACTTATGAATCTTCATACCTTACTTTGCTAATAAATAAAATAATTCAAATGTCGGTTGTAGGGACACTGACGGTAATTGGGACATCTGCCCTAGATCAAGAATATTTTATACAGTGGAAACAAAAACAAAACATGCCCAATTCTGTAATCCAATTACGATTTCTCTTGTTCCGTTTAGGCTAGAATTTAAAATATTGTATATGTGATATGTGATATTTGACTTAAGTTAGATTGCAGATATTTTATATTTAGTATAAGAAATGGTAAATTCTATTGTTTCGTTTAATATATATATTTTTTTTATTTAATATACTAGGGAATTGCGATTTATTTTATTTTAATTATAGTAGATTTGCGATACTTTCGATGTGATTTTGTGAAATTGTCAATTCTCCTGTTGCATTTATAACAGATAGGAAAAGTTTGTATTTCCCATACAGAATTATAAATTCCCTCATTGTGTCCATAATAGATAAAAAGTATTTTATGTTTGCGAATTCTGTTGTCCTATTTTGTCACTGTATCCAGTGTATGAAACTGTAAATTCCTGTAATGGCATTTGATTATAGTGGTAAAGATGATGAAAGAGTTATTATTTGTTGTCGATAAAGGTTGCGTAATTTTCGATGTTTACGGTAAATTTCGAATTTTAATCGACACAAATTACGAGGGTAAATAAATATCGTTATTTCGGGTGAGCGCAAGTTCTGTGAATTATATTTTCGACATTCATTACGGGGCATCGCAAATGGCGCGAATTCGCGGCAAACGAATTGCTTATCAGAATATTAATTAACATAATGTGTCAGCGGGGCTCGATTTTGTTAACTACCGTGTTAATCGTTCCGCGTAAGCTCAACTTTTCAATTATACTAAATCAATTCCGCCAAATTTATGCAATTTACGTATATTTGATACACATTTCCATATATTCCTCATGTGAAAGTAATCAAGAAAATAATAAATCATTCCAATAAGGATATTTAGTGAAACGTTAAATACCAGTCAGAAACATATACTAAATTAATTTATCGAAGGAAATAAAGATAACTATAAATAACGGTGGCACAAGTGGGCAATAAAATAATCCTAGGGCAAAGGGTTAATCCGTGTAACAACTAATATTCAACATAATTCTTAGGAAAATCGAGAATTTCTCGAAGAGCCAAGATAGGCAATTTGTACTCGAAATTTCATTGCAATTCCATATCGCAGATCTTACGGACGGTAAATGAAATTACTGCAGTAGCAGTAGTAGTAACAGCAGGGACGTCTTTCCAACTAGGAAAATATTTTTCGTATGCACGACATCGACGACGCCGCGGAAGAATAATGAATTTATTCGTTCTCCAATTCTGTCGGCTGACGTAGGCGCGCCGACTGGTTCGCGTTTCAGCTAATTAATTATCTCTTGTTGATTTTCTGGATTTTCTTGGGCAAACACGATCTATCCCTATCTTCCCATCGAGGAAACTTCCAAACACCAGAACAGATTACACTGTTCGCGAAATATGCTAGATTAAGGATGAAATATCTGTCTTACTTAGCGCAAGGTAAATTTGAGGTAAGATTGTGAGTGGAAAAAATTGGAACTATGCCTAATCTTCGCGTTACTGTTCTGGCGGCCGAAAGGATGACCGATGGTTTCAGAAATGATAGATTAACACTAACCGTACCGGCATTTCACATACACTTACTCAGTAAACCTTCCTCGGCGAAAAAAGTATCAAAACGAAATCCAAGCTGTGGGAAACTTATTAGTTGGGCAATATAAGAGTTGTCATAAAGTTAAATGAACGAAAGAAATAATAATGAATGTAGAAGCTTAAATCAAATATCTACGACAATATATTTTATAACACTTAACTAATTTTCTTTCATTTACTAACAAAAGGATTTATTTATAATATTCATTGAAATATTTTGGTTTAACACGTTCAGTATTATACCTGAATTCTACTTTCCTCGCCTCGGGTGCCAACATATAAAATTTCAGTTTGAAAACGCTACCACGAATGTTCAATGGAAGAGTTCACTTCGATGTAGATACTTTGTTCGAATATGTAAGGATAGGGGCCGAAATTACTTGGACAGTTCGGGAAAACAAATACTTTATTAACGCGCGCTTCGCCATCACCGCTTCTCTCCGTACCCAAAGGAATCTCTGTTCTGGCTCTGTTTCCCCGTCTTTAAAAACAGGGTGTCCGTTCCCTCTCTTCTTGGGAAAGAGCTCCACGCTGTCCCAAGCTTGGGACTGACTTACGTCACCCTTGCGAGGGGGTGGAAGTGGCCAGGTCTCGCACGGCCTTGGCGACAGCCCTCGAGTGTCACGCAGGCTACGAGTATTGGGACTCTTGTCCTTCATTTATGACAGGGTTGCCGAAGACAGCCCTGGCCAACGTCATCGCCACTCTTCGACAATCCATTGACTCGTACCTTTAGCTCTTACAAATTTAGAAGTCGAATTATCCTTTAGATCTCCGTTCGAATTTAATATCCTTTAAATTTTCGTTCGAATATCGAATTGTTCCAACTTCGAACCATTCGATTTTCGAGGGTCCACTGTATAGTAAAAAAGCGTGCTCCTGTAAATTGTTGAAATTTAATATAGGAGGATTCTACGAACTACTAACTCCAGAAATCTCTAATCCGTTTCGTGGCTATTTTCATTGCAAATGTTCAACGTTTAACGCGAAGAATTCTAATAGATAATCAACGCAGAAAGAGTTCCCCTACAAATTATTGTAAATTCAATATAGGAGAATTCTACTAGCTACGAATTCAACAAATTTCTAATCCATTTCGTGGCTATTTTCATTGCAAAGGTTCAACGTTTAATGCAAAGAATTCTAATAGAGAATCAAGGCAAATACGTTGAATTCTAATTGAACAAAAAGTCAAATTCCTGCTCTTGTGCACTGGGTACTGAAAGAACAACAAAAAAACGACATTGTTCCGGTGTAAAAGCCGCTCGTTAGCCTCCATTGTTTTTCGGTTCGCTTTTTTTTTCAGTCACGCGACGAGATTCCACGTTCGAATTTCGCGCCAATTCCTGGAGTTCCTCCAATTCTTCGATTTCCTGGGGGCAGTGGAAGGTAATTCGGGTCAATTTCGATTCTGCGGACAAATGATTGCGACATAATTCGCTAGGACGCGTCGTTATATAAGTTTAATGAAACTAACGGCCGTTGAATGGAATTTTATTACGTCACCGGTGAAATTACTATAAAACGCGTTGATATAAAGGGTAATTAGGCGAATGGATGATGGCGGTCGAACGAGGCGAGAAAAATTGTTATTTATTACACGATTAACTTTCGCGAACGTGCCTCCGGGATGATGGTTGGCTTCGGTTGTTTTTCTTCCCGACCTTCCTTTCTTCGTTTTTCCTCTTTCTTCGGGTGAAGGGGATGATGAATGAACGAACACTTTGTTGCATGCTTACGTAACGTTATCGATCATCCCGGGTTGCTTCTTTGTTGGGAACAACGTATTATTCCTTCATGAAAATATTCATCGCAATTGGAGAACTTGAGCAATAGTTTCCCTCTTCTAAAAAATAAAACAAGAAAAATATATAGAATATATATATATTAGGTTGGCCAAATTACATCTTGATCTTCATGCTAATATAATAACAGGATAAACATTAAATCCAAGAATAACTATAAAAAATAATAATCCATTATATATTAATTTTATATTTATCCAAGGATAAAGAAATCACAATAATATTCAGAAAATTAGCATTATTAAAGGTCTTAATATAAAACTATTAGATAATAAAAAAAAATTTCATTATCTAGATAATAACTTTAAAGCATCACTAAATGGTTGAATTAAATCTTTAAACCCAATTTTATTAGGTCCCTTACGAATCTGAATATAACTTAAAATTTTTCGTTCTAATAAAGTTAAAAAAGCTACACTTAATAAAACTATTAAAATTAAAAAGTCTTCCCATTCTTTTTTTTTGCTGTGTACGTTTAAACTGCACGATACACGTGTAAATATGCCAACAATTTTAAAATTACGAATACGATCTAAAAGTAAATATTTAACCATATTTTCTGGAAAGAAGAATCGTGTAAAGATTAGTTGCATTTATTCTGGTTAACGTATCCTTGAAATGGAAGAAAATAATATGTGTTTTCGATGCATTGCGTTGAATTGCTACTGCAAAAGTAAAAATGTAGCGTAAGCCAGAAAAGAGTAGTGTGAATAATGGAGTATTCCTTTCGTGGCCTTAAAGCTGAAATAAAGATTACCTACCATAGAAAATAATTAAATAGCCTATTTTAGGCGAGGCGTCTCGTACATTAAAAAAAAGAACTATGAAAAAAGTAGTAAAACTATGGAAAAGGTTACAAAGCAGCAGTCTACGATGTAAATTAAATTATCGCAACAAAAAAATGCAATGCGGTAATAATAGTAATTACGAGAATGTAAACTCAGCATTTTAGGAGCTTCTGACGATTACAAACTCAAGGAAACTTTCGTATGGAGTCGCGTATTCGCGTTGGGAACGCGTTGCGGTGTTGGGTCGTTAACGCAGCCTCAGCGGTGAATCCTGCAAGAACGATCGAGCAATATCAGAATTATTGTAGGAACACTAATGAGCATCCGTACGCAATACCAGCAGCCGGTGTACGTGAGATGTAAGGCTTCGGTTTGTCTCGAGGATTCGCTTGACAACCCGAAGATTATGCAATTTAACGAGGATGACGTCTTTCGCCCACCAGTGCAGAAATTCTACGGTTGAATCAATTATACCGGGCTCTTTTGGTATAATTTCTGCGGATTTTCACGAGTTATCGTCCTTCTGGTGCAACTTCAATTCCAATTCCATCTGTACGATTATATTATGCAAATTTCTACTCTCTTCGAGTCGTTTCTAATCTGAAAAATTCAAGATTTGGATGGGATAATGAAGCCTATTTAATACAAGATTTATTTAATAATCGAATATTGTTGCAGTTTGTTGTTACTTGGTACAGTGTTCAAGAAGATTTTGAACGTCGACTTAATATTTTCTCTACGGCGAAATTTAATCAAAGAATACTATGCAGAAATCATCGTAAGTGCTGAATTACGTTACGTTAAATTCATATCCTTTTTCCAATTGTTTTCTATTCTTCGGACAACAAAAAATTCTAAATGTTTCATGACGCCAATAGTGTTTTTAGTTATCAAAATCAATCCATAAAAGTCATCAATAATAATGGAAGGGTTAAATGAATCTCTACTCCACACAAATATTTTGCAATCAAAAGAATTGAAGATTTGGATGGAATATTGAAACCTGTTTAATAGAAGAGGAAATATATTCGGATTATTCAATAATCAAATATTGTTGGAGTTTATTGTCGCTCGGTATAGTGTTCAAAAAAAATATTCAAGATCGTCTTCAACATATTCTCACTTCCTGCACGTTTTTTCCAATTAAAAAGTTGAAGATTTCGAGAAGCATTGAAACAAACCGAAGAGTAAATTTTCGGTTTATTTCCTAACAGTCGAATAATTTACAAGTTTATCATTGGTCGGTATAGTCTTCGCAAAGGCATTCAACTTCTCTTTATCCGTTTATTGTTCCTCGTCTTAGCGAGAACATCGATGCTAAAATAAGTTCGCGCAAGAATCGGAGAACACCCTAAGTTTCATCGAACTATCTTGTTTTCTTCGGCAGTAGTTCTACAAAATGCTCGGGTCATAAAGAAATTCTGTCAGAACCTGGTTCATTCTGCCGATGTTCCTTGAATGGTGCGAAAGCTCCAGTTCCAAGGGCCATCAGGCGTCAGCGTCTAAATTTCTGCAGACTTCTCAGTTTTACTGCACCAGCATTAAGTTATGAAACGCTGCAACCCTTTTCAAAAGCACTGTGCAAGTGTCTCCGTGAGTTCTGGAGAAAATCTACCATTAAATTTACGAAATTTGTTGAAAATATAGTCGTCTCTGCTCTGCTCTGCTCTGCTCTGCTCTGCTCTGTGTAGCATTATTTTATCTGTGTCATATAACTTTGAAGGCACGTGCTTAAAGCTGCTCTACCAAAGATAAATTATTTTGTGGACCATCTAAGCGAATTTATTATTTTTTATCGTCGTATACGTTAGATGGAAGAGGATTTAAACGGTAGAAGCTTGTTGTTAAACTTTTATTAAGCCTTTAAGCGCTATGGTCGCCATTTTTAATGTGGTGCACAAAGTGTACAAATTTCAGGTCTTTTAATTTTCCGCGAACGACACGGGATTAAGTTAACCCCAACAAATTTAAAAATGCAGTGTACGATTTTCAATATTGATCTATTCTAAAGTGAAGCTTTCTGCTTGCTTCTTGTTGCACCTATTTCCTCAATTTTCTGTCTATGCTGTGCACAAACGGGATCTCGTATTTAATTTTTACAACGTACATACAGTTGTAAATAATCTCCGTTTCGGGGAAGCGGTATACAATTTTATCAAAGTATTAAACAAGTAGGTACATCCATAATGTGCGCGAGTTGAACCTTGTATGCGGAAGCCAAATAATTTCCAGCCCCTGAAAACTTTTCGTAGAAAATAATTCCCGGTTAATAACCGCGGAAACTCGCAACCACAGCGTTTCAATCCGCTCGAAATCAATCTAGCTACTTAAATTTCGAGTTTTCGTGTGTTAGAAACGGTCCCAGTCACAACCCGCCACAGAACTAAATACTAACTGTAAAGAACAAGTTTTAATCGCAAGTGCTGGCAGCCTGGAGTTGCTGAAACTGTCGACTAATGAAACGTCACGGGGGCAGGAAACGCGATATACACCGATGGTGGATATGTCGTTATTAGGGTTGGTCAGTTCACGCCCCGGAGAAACACGATATCGTCGATACGTTTGACACAGTATGCCCGCCACCTGAATTCGATTAAAGCTGACGATAATGTCAGCCATACGCAATCTAGTTTTCTCTCTCTTTACTTGGTTCGGGCCCCGTATAAGGTAATCCCTCGCCAGTGGAGCAAGGAGAAGCCCCTCCAGGTATTTACTTACCTTCGCTGATGTAACCAATAAGGTTCACTCTATGGATTCGTTTGTTCGAGAGAGAAGCTCTAACTCGTACTTAATTCCGCTTAATCGTATTATTCGATACTCCTTGGGCTCCGGCGACATTTGACCACGACACGTGGATGCGACGCGTTAGTCTGGCAAACGAAGCTTCGAAAACTTTTGAAAAGGAGATGTAGAGCTTCGGGAAAGATTACGAATTTGGGAACAAGATCGGGACATTGAGAGAAGACTGGGAATTTGAAGAACGACTAGGAATTTGAAAAAAGGACCGAGAATTCGGGAAAACACTGAGAATTTGAAAAGAAGATCAAGAATTTGGGAAAAGATCGAGAATTTAGGGAAAGATTGATAATTTGGTGGAAAAGACCGAGAATTTAAGAAGAAAATCAAGCGCGTGAGAAAAGACTGAGAATTTGGGAACGAATTTAATAAAGTTTCGGTTCCGTACGTCTTTAAAGTACGGCAAAACTTTCTGGCTAATCTGCTACTTGAACCCCTTAAAACTTCAATGATCGCGTTATATATGTTCCGCCAACTATACCATAATTTCTTCCATTCTCTTTTTACGAAAGATACGGACACTTGTCCCGATTCTAATTTTCCGTACGAGCTCTCACTATGTTTTTAAATTTACATTCGTCGAAACCGAATTAATCTCCCAAGCAGTGGTTGCATATTTCTCCACGCGAACCATACAAATACACCTTACTCGCACCTACACACGCCACACCCACCCACAATTTGTATCTTCCTCTCGCGAGTAAAAATAGCAAAATGACAGAGGGAGGGAAACTACACGGAAACATATTACGTATGCATCAGCGAGATATGTTGGGGTACAACAAGGCGCGAGGGCTTTCTAAAAATTGAAAGGAACCCTTTTAACACGAAGCATCTTTGATGCCTCGACCTTGGAGCAAGCCAGTCTCTCCCAGGCAGAGTTTTCTGTGTCTTCTTTATACCTGTGTTTCTATCCCGGCGACCTCCTTCAAAAGCAACCCTACAACCGTATGCACAATAACGCACACATTCGCATACCGATTCACTGCTGCGTATAGAAAACACATATATATACGTGCTAGCCTCACTTCTTTCCACTTTTTGCATTCTTTCTTCTCTACCTTTCTTCTTCTTCGTGGCGTCTTTCTTTAACCAAGTGTTCGTAGTGATCCTGTTTGAACCTTCCTGCGCCTGCCAGGAAGGCTACCTTCACTCGACTCTCTTCGCAGTGGGTTCCTGGCGGCTGGCAGGCCCTCTCTCGTTATCGATTCGCGGAAAACCTCCTCCATCATTTCTCCGTCGTCCCCTTTTCATCCTCTGTGCCTCTCTCGTGCAACGAACCGGCAAAAATCTGTCTAGAAATTCTTTGTACTCAACGATCCTTCGTTACGAGAAATATCGCCGTAGAATCTTCTGCTTTTTTTGCAGCTCCTTCGCTGCCCTTGTTGGAATGCTAATCGAAGACATTGGACTGCTCGCGATGTGGATAGGAAGCTGAGAGATGCGGTTTTTTCGGGTCATTTGGGATAGCGATGAATCAGGATATTGGTCTTGGGTGAAAGACGATTTTTGGGATGATACAGTTTTTTTGAGGGCTCCTTTGGGGATATACAGTGGCTACAAAAAGTATTTCCATATATCACTGTATTTTCATATTTAGTTATTAATTAATTAGGCCCAAATATTAGCTCATTCTATAAGTTACGTCGTTCCTTCTTAATTTTAAGTGTAAACTACTTTGTAAGTGTAAGTTAAGTGTTTCTTCTTCATTTTGAATGTAAACTACCGATACTTACGTTTGCTTTTAATCATCGATTTATTCAACATTATTTTCTATGGTTTTCCGATCTCTCAAGGAATTTTCTAACTTCTTTCTTCATAGATTTTGGTTACACTTATATACTTTTACATATGTTTAATTATTAGCTAAAAACTTTGTGATTATTATTATGCTATTAGTAATTATATTATACGTATATTATATTCAACTGTTATTGGAAATAAAACATTAATAGTACATAATATTTTTTATTCATTTAAAAATACGGTTAACATGTATTTTTAATTTCCTTGTTTCTTTCTTTTTTTTAAGGGGTCCAATATTTTCTTCTAATCTAATAAAAAATTGTCTCGTTGAGAAACTGAGTTATATGTGAATACTTTTTGTAGCCACTGCAAGTTTAGAAACTCTTGGGAAAACAGGAGATTGAGCGAGTAGGAATAATTAAGGCTGTAAAATGGCTAACGATATAAGCGGCTGAAGCAAAAATTTCCAGTATAAACTAAAAGAAAAAAAGGAATACTAATTATTAAGTAATGATTTAGTACTTTACTTATGGGTATAATTAGCGTAGCAATACATGGTTTACCGTTGCGTTCAACATGGAATTCATATCCCTTTTTAGTGAGAAAATAATTTTCAATCCTATTCTTAAAATTGGCTGCATAAATAGTCAATAAATTTAATTAAAAAATGGAATTAGACTCGACAATTAGCGTGCGGCACTTGAGGTAGCGGTAGCATTAATATCGAAGAAAAGTTTTGCCCGAACATACAACTAAAATTTCTACTTCGGTCGCTGGTATTTTATAAAATTAGGTCAGTATTAATGAATGCAAATTACTAACGCAAGTGGTAGTTTCCTGAAAGTGTAAGCGATTTTTAAGAAGTTCCCAAGTCGTTAAGGGATGAATCGTAAGGCTTACCTTCATATATTTCGGTACTCTTCAGGGTGTCACATTATTTCTTGAAAACTTTCAGAAATAGTAGCTTCAATGTTACAGAGGTGAGCATTAGACGATGGATATTTATGCAAAATCATATTTTTATAGATTCAAGTAAGCAACTCGAATCTAAATTGGAGATTATTTCACCATCTGAATATTAAAATGAGGTCTGTATATTAATTATTTTGCACATTATGTGCATTAAATTTTTTATAAATACATAAACACCTGCAGTTTAATAATCACTCTTAATCTAAACCCTATTTTTTCCACTTATAAATTGAAATCATATGATATTATTATGTATTATTTAGTGTTGATTAATTTAAAATTATAGTCGGTTTGTAAAACTGTTGACAGCCATTAAATCTTTCTCGGAGAATCTGTCATTTGCAGTTAGGTTATTTCTGTAGAATTGGCGAGGATGCTAGGCGTCAGTTTCGAGGGTTGGCATGGATCGTCGATCTCGTGGCCACTTTTCTGACACGTAGCAAGGTAACGACGTGCAGCACGGGGTTGCGGCGACGTGCGTCGCGTACAAGCGAGCTCGCAGGAAAATTCATTTCGCCACGCGGCGGCCTCTCCTGTTTTTTACCCCCTCGGCGAGGATATTACGTTGTAACGTGCTTCCTGATTGCATCGCGACGCGGATACTCGCGTCGCGACGCGATTCGTTTAGGTGACGTGCTTACTTAATTCACCAAGGCTCCCTCGCTATGAGTTTTCTTTTACCGAGTGCCACCGTTTTGTATAATCCAATTAATTATTAGACGAGCGCGGAAGTTTTCACGAATTTTATTAGATAGGGATAAACTATGTTACTCTATTAACCCTGCTGCGGTCCGCCAGGTATTCTCGATCCAACCATGAACTATTTCCTAGCATTAATCTTTAAGTATATTCGCTGTTTAGATTTACGTATACAACATTTTTACGTATACGCATAGAAAATTGTCGCTATTGGATTCATTGTATTGCATACAGTTATAATTAGACGACGGATCTTTATTCATTTATGGCAAGTGTAAATTTGTAAAAGAGAACAAATTCTGTGTGATACGTAAAACTATACAAAATATTTCAAGTGAAGTACAAAATTACAACGTTTAATAAACGAAACATAAAAATTACAACGGATCTCTATGAAGCCTACTCTTTCAGTTTTATTTAAAGAGATACGAATCTGCAGAAATGTACGCAGTCTAGCTATAATATTTGTACATAGTTTAATGTGTATACTATCTTTGTTAGTAACATGCAACGTGTCATAAGCTTGTTTCTCTAGCTTCTTCTCCATTGTATTTATGTATCTTCTAATAATTCTTACCGCGTACTCGTATAAAAGAAAAAAAAGATAGGCTTTGTTTATAAGTAGGTTTTACAGAAAAAGTTCATTTAGTACAAATTTGTTAGGAACTATCATCGGTTGTCTCCAAATGTAATTGTCAACTGATATCAATAATCGAAGTTTAAGACAAATTGTAGAATTTACAAGCCTCAAGTGTAGCGAATAATACGTGACCTGTAGATAATTTCATAGTAGATTTTGGTTAGCTGCAGCTGATAGTATGTTGGTTAAATTGTATAGTGACATAAGAACGTGCTTTCCTATTTGTACAGAGAATTACACGTTGAAATATTTGAGCAATGTTTGGAGATCGCGGCGATACTCGTGGTTTGGTTAAGTCTGATTTAAATTATAGATAATGTGAATTATGCAGTGAACTGCCGCGTGTTGCTTGATAAATTCTGTGCTTCTTTGTTTACTCAAGGGTTTAATTCAGCCCCACGGAATTATCTGATCCTGTGGATGAAGCGAATGAAAGGAACCTAATTAGTACCTTATTTAATTTCGAAGCAACCCTCAAATTAACTTTGATCAAGTTTAATCTAAATCAAAAATCTCTAGAGATGTACAATATTATGGTATTGTAATTTTGTTATTCTAGAAGTGTTCACTCGTCAGTGTAATTTTAATGCTATCCAATTTTATTAATAAAACTTCTTTTTTCACTTCTTACATATTAAATATTACAATTTTCCAATTTTCGAATTAATGGCTAACTTAACTTCGAATTTGTTCTTGAATTAATTTTGAATGGAATGTAATCTAAAGTTAGAATTTTCTTTATAATATTCACTTAACAATTTTAATGCTTCACGACATTGTTAATAGAACTTCTAAATACCGAATAATTGCTATCTGATTCAATGAAACTCAACTATTAATTTCCTAATTAATATCAAATTCAACTTCAAGTCCAATCATAAATTTGCTTGAATAAAGTTCAATCCAGACATATTTTTTTTTCTTTTAGAAATATTCGATAACTTTAAAATTCTAAAAAAATTCTTAATCAAAATTCCAATCTTTTGTTGTTTAAACATTTTAATATATAAATTTTAGCAGCTACAGTGACGGATTTTCATCGCGGCGTATTTATTATAAAATTGATCACCTTTCGACAGTGTTTTAATTTCTATCGAACCTCGGGGTAATGTCCCGCTGGAATTCAATTAGTTTTATTAATTCGTCAGAGAATTTTGCGGAGCAATGATTGTGTGAGGAATGCGTTCGCGAAATAAAAGATTCAAACGCGAGACCGTCGTTTATTAAAATCTCGTATTTCCTGAATACAACATTCACTGGTTCGCGCTGGTGCTCACATTGGAATACCAACGTAACATTCTTCCACAAACAGAATGCTAGAGAGAGAAACATAGAGAGAGGGAGAAAGGTACAGAGAGCAAGAGAAAGAGAGAGAGAGATAGTGAGAGAGAGAGTGACAGGGGAAACGCGGGAAAATCTCATAAAGTCGAGCGATGAAAATGAGGTGCTTCAAGTTGCGATTTTGTCCATTTACACGCTCATCGACAAGCTTTTGCACGTGAATACAAATATTCGTCGTGATAAATGAATTCTGCGAATTTTTCTCGCGAACATTCCCTTCTTCTCACGATTCCATGCTGTTCCAAACGAATTCTATGTAATTTTGTTCCATCCAATGAAATGTATAATTTCTGAACTGTGTTAAAAGTTTTCCTTTTGTTATTATCACGCTACTCAACCCCGTGTGAATTTATTAGCAGTATGCATACTTAACATTACAGAAGTATTTACATGCATAGCATTCTTATTCTAGATCTTCAGTCTGAATCATAATTTTATTACGATAGAAGATTGATTAACGCAGGTAGAATAATCTTAAATTATAGTTAAATAGGGTAGATATTCCAATTACTGACAGGGTCACTATAACTGTCACTTTAATTAGTTTATTTAATAGCGGAATAACGGTACGAAGAGTCATGACCAAAAAAATTTCAATACTAAAGTCGAACTTTAATTTTACGTAACAACACATGGACATTGCATATTTTATAATATTATTGTATAATATTAATAAATATATTTATAATATACTTTATTGTTTTACAAATTACATTTTAAGATGACTGTTATGACTGCGATTGTTTCATTAACTTTTAGGAAATATTTGATTCAAAAAGTATTAATAGCGTTCAAATATATTGATTCATTTAGATTGTGATTACGAATTGGAAATTATATTAATTAATTAAATTAAGTGAATATAGATTCAACAATGTTGCGCTATAGACTCATTATTAACCCCTTGGCTTACAATGACGAGTCCCACTGATGGCGTACTCATAGGTTAAATGCAACAAAAAACACCGTTTTGCAATTGAGTTTAATTTCACCTTAAAATGCTGCTTCGGTATACAAGACTGATAATTACTGTGTACAAATTAATTATAGCATTGCCACGGTTCACGTATAACATAGTATTAAAGCAGAGAATAGCTGACCGAATTATTTATAGCAATGAAAAAAAATCGTACGTCAAAGGGTTGAACTATTGCGTAATAACAGTTTATACATACTTCCAAAACTTATAATGATTTTTACGCAGTGGATTAATTTTTACGAAAATATCTTGGTCACGCTCTTGTTAGACAGACTGTAAGTAGTGAAAAGATTGTGGGTTAAAATGTGATTGTCCGTTTGTAAATAAAAGAAATGATGATTTTGGGTAATTTTGCGTATTAAAGTGAGAATTGAATGGAATTATATGATGAAAAAGAAGTCACTTTCCCCTGTCGTGCTTTCGAGGATATCGTTTTCATTCTGGCAGCTTTTTTTCGACGGATTCTTTTATCCCCAGAGCACGGCGGGACGATCAAACTCTTCACTAAGCCTTTTGTTCCACGTACGAAAGACCGCGGTCAACTTCTCTCTGAAAGAGGTCGTCTACGTCTTCTCTTCTCTTGCCTTTTGAATATTCGCCGGTTAATGAAAAACCAGCGAACTGTCCCCTAAGAATCCTGTGTTTTCCCGGCGACCGCGATACCTAACGATCGAACCTCCAAGTCGAAGCATTATTCTCCGGGGATCCGTCTTCCCTTGTGCTTGTTGAATCGCTTCGATGACGCTGTTTTGTCATTTCCTAGTGCGTCGGTGCAGCTCTTGGTAAAACAGAAAAATTCTAGAAGGATTTGTAAAAACAAGAAACCGGAAGGTGGACAATTTGCAAAGCTGGGGAAATTTTAAGATAAGATATTTCTATAGTTAAGAAAATCGTAATATGGGAGATTTGTGAAAATAAAGAAATTGGAAGATGAAAAATTTGTAAAGCTAGGGGAATTGTATGATAAGAAATTGCTAAAGTTAAGGAAATCGTTACATGGGAAATTTGTGAAAATAGAAAAATTGAAACGTGAAAGATTTATAAAGCTAGGGAAATTTTAAGATAAGAAGTGTATAAAATTAGGAAAATTGCAAGGTGGAAAAAATGTGAAAATAGAAAAATTAGAAGATGAAAATTTTGCAAATACGGGAAAATTGGGAAATGCAGAATTAGCAAATATAAAAAAGTTGAAAGATGAAAAAGATGTAAAAGCGGAACGTATGTGAAAATTAGGAGAGTGAGAATGTAAAAATTTGAAGAAAATCGATAATATTTGGAATAAAAGATTTAGAAAATCAACAAACTATGGAAGACACGAAAAATTAGAAGCTTGAGAAAATTTAAGCATTGATTTACAGAAATTTGGGGAAATTTAAAAAAAACTGAGCAGTTAAGAAAATAGAATTAGGGAGCCCTTCGTAATTAATAAACTACGTATTTTTATGCAATTATAAGATATCTGAATATGTAAAAAGATACAGAATACACATAGTATTAAAAAGTACAGAAGGTATTGAAAGTAAAATACAAATTGAAATATAAATAGGCACCTACAATTTGCCTGGAAGATGTCAAGCATCACAAAATAACAACAATTGCATATAAAACTGAATAAGTCTGGTTCTGTTCAAAATTAATACTGATTTTAATAAAGAAGATGGATTATTCATTGATAGAGGAAGTGGTCAAAATATGGGCTACCAAATTTATTTTAGCATTTAGTGCCTAATCAGTTGAAGATACCTAATCGTTTACATATCAATGTATATCTATAACATGTCAGCTTTCTGATGTAGAATTCGAATATGTTGAACAAAAGTAATGTTTGCTACATATTCCAAATTTAAAGTAACAGTGAAAATTTTAATTTTCGAAAGTGTGCTCCAAATATTCGCCACTCCTAAAATGATCTGAAATAAAGATGAAAACCATTGTTTTTTTTCTTCAGAAAACTTCTGTTCATTGAAAGTGAGTAAAGAAAGTTCACAATGTTAGCAATACAGTGCTCTCAGCAAATTAATTCTTATTTCAACATATTGTTAGAACAATGGAAGAAACATACATGTACAAACCTTTAGGATCGTGGAATTCGTAACAATGACACTGTTTGCAACAGAACACGTTAATACAACAAACGATGGTTAGTATTTCTTCTGTAGAACTTTATTTGTTCTTTAGTCGTAGTTCTGCACCGTTTCTGACACAGGGCAGCACTTAACAAGCCCTATAACTAGCTCATATTTAGACCCTAGCCTATATTTGGACCACTTCCTTTACACCTAACATCTGGTGGAAAAACTCTCTATTTGGATCTCCTTTCTTTATGTTTATTCATAAAAATCTGAAGTGGCATAAAGATCCTCTGTCTGGTAATAATTAACTTCCATCGTCGATCGTAATTTTTCCAGCACTTGCCATTTTTTTTAAGCTTCCTTTGTTAGGATCGAGGCTCGATTGGCAAAATGCAGGGGATGGTTAAAAATGAACGTCCCTTTTATGGGAGTATCGCGAATTTTCGCGCTGTTTATCGTCCATTTTTCGTCGAGTGTTTTGATCCGTCGACAAGTCGTCGATAAATACGGCGAGCATTGCTCAGCTAAAAATGCAAAAGCGAAATATATTTTTAATGCCGATCCAAACTGGTGACGTATAAATCGTTATAAACGGATATAATCGTTACCAATGGCTCGTATTTGTTTTTTTAAAAATCGTTACCTAGGATAGATGTCCGAATTACTGCCGGTGACCTTATAATTCTCACTTTAACTATTTTATTTGATAGCGAACGAATGTTTGAAGAATCGAGACCAACAAAATTTCCATACTAAATTTGCATTTGGTTTTTATGTAACAACACATGGACATTGCATATATGTTTATATTTAATATTCAAAAATAAATATTACGAGGTGAGTGTGTCATTTGAGCATAAAAAAATGCAGCTAATGTTCTGTAAGTAGAAAGTATGGGAACTTTTATAATGCAGTAATCGCGATGATTTAACGATTCATCTTCTATCCGTCGTACAAACTAACGTGCTAATATATGTATGGGTTCGTTCCATTTAAGGGACAACTTTTTAAATGTCAGTACGAGGGACATTGAACTCTGTTATATATTTTCAAGGAATTAGTACGTAATACGTCATATTTAACACACAAAAAGATCATCGTAAATGAAAGAGATGTTAACTAATGTTATGCTCCAAACCGGGACGATTATTAGGTAAATAACTTCTAAAATAATTAAATGAGGTTGCGCGATAAGCTTAAAGTGGCAGTAATTGGGACATCTAGCCTAAATACCAACACATGGATCGTCATATACTTTTTCCCTTTTTTATTTTGATTCGAAAATATGTTCCACTGTAACGTTCGATAAGGGAGTCACGTTTTGGCACCGTCGTAATTGCCATTTAATAATAATATACAATTATCGAGCAATCGTAACAGAGAAATGTTTACAGCCATTAAAACGAAATGCGCGCGACTGAAACGTCGAAACGATTGTATATTCATTAATTTCGCCTGTTACTGGCCCTTCGTTATTATGCATTATCAAATTCGTACCAATTATGCCTTTGGAATTGTGTATTAAAATTAGATCGCGCACGGAACATTTGAGCAACAAGCTTTCGAAACTAGGTCGCCGGACGTGCTGTCGGCATGGGAACTTCTGTTTGTCGCTGTTGTTAATTTTTAACGTTCCACCTGTACTGAGATAATCGTCGTTACAACTATTGCAGTGCGCGACAACATTCCGACGTAACAAAATTACAATTTCCATTCAGAAATTGCATTACTTATTTAGTTATACTGCTTCAACTAAATTCGCTTCAAAATTTCACCACGTTGCAACTTAATAGTCAACGTTTCTCTCTTTCTGTTAAAATAATTTCCCTTGTTCCAACACCGAAATTTCGGCAATGAAAAAATGCTTTCTGGGGCTCGTTTTTATTAATCCTAGTTTTAATCTTTGATGCTCGGCACAGTTTATGGGTGCATATACCAGCAACACAGAGCTATATTTGGACTTACTAACGAATCCACACATATATATATTGAAATAAACGCAAAAAGGTAATAAACTATATTTATTGGGAACATAGGTTTTATTATCACGGTATGAAACTTTTCAAAACAATTGCCTACATCCATAACAGGTTAACAGCTCATACAGACGATACGGTCTTCTTTAATAGTTTCGGTAAATTTGCTGAATTATGTAGCAGCATTCATACGTTTGATAGCTGGACGTGTGACAAAAATTCAGTTTTGGTAACACAAAGCGTTTAGATTCCCAAGCTTTGGGAGTTGAAAGTATTGGGAATTCTAACCTCTGGTAATTCAAAGCATTGAGAATTCGGCGCTTCGAAAATATGAAGCATTAGAAGTTCCAAATATTGAGAATTTGAAGCCTTAGAAATTGTTAATTTTGTGAATTCGAAATTTTGGAAATTCAGCACTTTAAAAATTCGAAATGTCGGCAATTCTAAGCTTTGGTAATTCAAAGCATTGAGAATCGGAATCTTTGGAAATTGAAAGCATCGAGAATTCGGCGCTTTGAAAATATGAAGCATTAGAAGTTCCAAATGTTGAGAATTTGAAGCATTAGAAGTTCCAAATATTGACAATTTGAAGCTTTAAAAATTCCTAATTTTGAGAGTTCGAAATTTTGGAAATTCAGCACTTTAAAAATTCGAAATGTCGGTAATTCGAAGCTCTGAAAATTCAAAGCATCGAGAACTTAAAACTTTGAACACTCGAAGCATTGAAAATTCAAAGCATTGGGAATTCAAAACTTTGTGCATTCTAATAATTGAGAATTCAAAGTAGTAGGAATCCCAAACTTTGAGAATTCGAAGCATTGAAAATTCATAGATTTGGAAATTCAAAGCATTCGAAGTCGGCGTTCTAATTTGCCTTATATGCATTGTGTTAAGTTTTTCTGACACGCTTAAAACTTTGCGTACATTGGAAGCACGTTGGGCGGGTAACGCGCCGTACGCAATGCGTTAAAGGGAATTGGCGATGCGATAGAAATGGCGGCTATGCTGTTGACTATACAGGAACGGTTACACTTTGTAATGGTGTTTTGCAGCGATATTTCTGCCCACTCCAATAACGGACCGGTTAATCAGCATATTAACGCAGGAGATAATCGCGATGCGCGCAAATTGTTAGTAGAAATCCACGGCCTGTGCACGAAGATTATAATTTACCTGGCCAATGTAAACGCTTTTGGTATGCGCGTCGCGTATTTCAAAGCGACCATTACGCGCGAGCGTTGTTTCGCGTCACAAACGATCATCGTCTCGAATAATCGATGCGATCCGACGCGAAGAATTCTCTGCGCGTTGTTAATGGTCAATTAAATGACCGTTTAATGATCCTCGTTGAAATTTGGAAGCTGAAAACGTTGGGAAATTCGAGAAGCTGAATTAAATAAACGGAAATATTGTATTTACTCATTTATTTGTTATACATAATTCTCGCCTTTCGGCTTGACTTTTTGCGGTCGGAGTACGGAATATTTCCGGCAAAACACTTTCACTATTCTTGTCGCAGGCTGGGAAAAATATTACTATTTGTAAGAATATATACCAGAAATATACATAATCATAATTTGGCTAGTTTAATTCGAGGTTTTCAATAAATGTTTTTGATAAGTGACAGTAAATGGGATGGCAGTACGTGAATTAGAGATGCCAGTATTAGCTTCGATCGTTGTTTTCGTTAACGTATTGAATTTATAAATAAAAATAGGGGTTTCAAGAGTCTTATTATTATTTTTCTTACAGTAAAGACACTGGATCGTAATAGACAAGAAAAACAACACGTGATTTTGATAAATAAATAATAAAAAGAGTACAATGAAGTCATAGTTGATGATTCAGGTGGCAGTACGTGGGTCATTTACCCTATTTATTCAGTGGAAAGGTATACGATAAAATTAGCAACAACGTGCAACAAATTGAACGCGTTGGAAATCGCCTAGGAAGTCGCGAGCGTTTAAATCTCCATTGAAATCGGCCACGATTAACCCGGCGCTAAGCCCAGAGAAAGTAGAAGGGAAACGGTTAGATCTCTGTCGCGCATTGTGTATTTTAATTTGCTCCAGCTCCGGGAGCCTCGATTATAAACGTTAAATAGTGAAATACAATGCGAGAATGGCGGTAATTCGGCGAACCTTGCATTCAGAGGCGAAGAGAGAAAGAGAGAGAGAGAGAGAGAGAGAAAACATCAGTGCAATTGTCGGCAATAACGTTCTAATGGAACCTCGTATCCCAGTGAATTTTTATTATACGTTCCTTTAGCCAGGTTTCGACTCGATAAGCGTTTATCTATAAGTGTACGACATGGAACTATCATGGAAATGAATATCGCGATACAGTTGGGGTATCCTATAACGAACGAAAATAGTACTCCTTGTATCGACGTTCTTTCCGCGAGGAATCGCGTGAAACTTTTCGCAATCATCGTACACATATATAAGAAATAGTCATACATGACATTTGTTCACTATATGTAGGCTATTTTTCTTTTGGAAATTATACGTTTGTGTTTAGGTTCTTCTAGTGTTAGAGCAGTGACTCAGGGAGATGTTTTTAATACATTGCAGAATCAAAGAAACTGCAATATTAATGAAAAATTGGATTACGAGATCGAAGAAAATATTTCTTCGAACGAAGAAGAATTTATCTTCAGATGAGGATCCATCGATTTTTTCATCTGATTAATGTTTTAGGTTCATTCATATTTTTTACTTATACATACTTTTAATTATATCTATAAATTTTCCTACCTACATATTTCAGTTAAATTTTTAGTCATGTATACATTGTTATTTTGATGAAAAGAATTAAATCGTAAGAAAGAATGCATTCTAACGATCATTCCTGCCAATTATTTTTAAATCCTACTATTTATGTATATATCACGCAAACATAGTACTTAATTACATTTAAAATCGATTAGATGACGTAAATAATTTTGGCCAGCTAGATCAATTAAATACCCTAGTATGCGCCGGTAAAACGAGTTTAACTTTGTTTACTGGATCGAGCGAACAAGTGAGTGAGCGTTTCGATTAAAAGTGGCACCGTGTCGTTCATTTGAAATGGCAATTGTACGCGGCCGCCGGACAGAGCAGTCCTTGGAGCAACGCGTGCGACTTTCCAGCGGTTCGACAACTTTTGCATCGCTGGAAATGCAGAGAAGCAACCTTCAGAGTAACAATCAGCCCGTAAAATTCCAAAATATGTTCATTCAAAGATTTAACATACGCCAAAGAGAGTTATTTTTCTTTATCGCGATTATAGTAGATTTTATAGCGTATAAGTATTCAGTGTTGCAGTTAGTTTTTAGGGCTCACTAGGGTAGATGTCGCAATTATTGCCACTTTAAACTTATCGCGTAACTTTATTCAACTATTTCAGAGATTATTTAACGTAAAAATCGCTCCAAACTGGAACGATTTTTAGGTTAAATACGTTCTAAAATAGTTAAATAAAGTTACACGGTAACCTTAAAGCGGCAGTAATTGGTACGTCTACCCTATATTTTTTTCGTACGTTATCAAATATTTGTAGAAAGTTTTTCCGCGTCCCATGCTAGTATTTTGTCGATCCCACAAAATTTCTCCGTTGAATCCAGCATGTCGGTGACACTGATTGATTAGCCGAGCTCCCGTTAGCAAGACTCCACCAATACTGTCCATCAAGCGACGGTAATATTTCGGCGGAAGGGTCGAGGGGGAAAATTAAAAGGCGAGGCCATCGTTAATTGCTGCCACTATGAATCGAGGGATAAACGCGCGTCAGAGGGAAAATAGAGAGAGCACAGACTTCAAATATTTGGCCGGTATAGGGTTGCAAAGGAAAATCGAAAACTACCCGGGAAACAAGCGAACTCTGCTTACCCGATATTAATTGAACCCCGTCTCAAATATTGACTGCATCGGTTTACTTTTATCATTCCAACTCTATCTTTTGGCCGCAAATTAGCGGCTCCACGCAGAATGCTAGTCGTCGATCTGTGTGTATCGCAATGTTTGCAGAGTTTCCTCGTTTCGAAGGATTTTTTGGAAGTTTTTAACCGATTCATTGTTTAACCGATTTTTGCGTCTGGTATCCCTACGTTTAGGCCACTCTATGTCAGCTTACGACCATGACTATGTTCCCCTATTGCGTATCGTTTGAACTTATTGTCTCTCGAACACAGGTGTCTCATGATAGATATTCTATTTGCCCATAAAATATTAAATGGCAATGTTACATGCTCAGATATATTACGGCACTTCAAACTGGAATGTTCCATTACATCGGTCAGGATACATATACTTTTTGAGCCGGAATTGTACCGAACTTCGTATGGTCAACAATTGTATAACCGCATTATATATGGCAGCGGATAATATGTGTGACTTCGTAGATTTTCTCTTATGTTTTCATTCTTTTAAATACTGTTTATACGAAATCCTACTCACCTACTGATCTCTTCGTTATTGTAAACCAAAGGGCTTCTCCATGTCAGTAAATAATAATAATAATAAATAAATAAATAGTCCTTTCACTGCTATCAACGACTATGTATGTGTCCACGAATTGGCGCAAAGAGTGTTTTTAACGTCTTTCGCCGATCAATTTCGATTGTTAAAAACACTATTAACCGTTTAAGTGCTATGGAAGTGTATACACTTGCTGACGAAAGTGAAGAAACAAAATAATCGTTTATGAATTTTTGTGTATTTTTTATTTTCTGAGATACATGAACTGGAACTAAATGTAAGATAATTCATTGTTTATTGATGTACGTAATGTGTTATCTTTCGTATTACTATTAATTTTAAGCTATGAACATATCCCGGAAGATAAAGAGTATACTAAAACTAGTAAATAATTCTTTTGTCTCTTAACCCCTTAAACGATTATGCTGCCTTATAGCATATAAATGTAAATACAAATATACATTTTTGTTTCGGAATGTAACTTTTTATTGTAACTATTATAACCTATCATTCGCTACTGTTATTCGTACGAAATTCAAAGCATATACGGAACTTCTGTCTTTTAATACAGCTGTAATGTAATATTCCTATAATAATAATCCTTTCACTACGACAGCTTAAAATTCAGAATTCGAAGCATAAAGAAGAACCCCTTTAATTGATATGGAAGTAGTATGAACTTAAGTATCTGAATGCTCTATATAATTAATTATAGCATAACATTACTGCACGAATCGACAAAGAAACAGTATTGTAGTATAGAGAAAATACACGTGTGCTTTCAATGAATGATTATAAAACTTTCTAAGCCGCATATAACTCCGTCTTTCCTAACGAAAGGGTTAATATATAATATAATTTATCCTGTGCCGTATTTTTGTACAGGATAGTCCATAATTTCTTTGCTGTACGCGAAACTTTTCCACAACATAGCACCATACAGAAAAAGTGTCGAACACGCTTCTGAATAGTTTCTGTTAACGAATTCACCCCTTGGGATCGCGGACCATTAAATTCTTCGCGTTTGCCCGAAGTGACTCGGTAAAACTGACAAAGCGTCATTAAATCTACAGCCGACCCTCGCTGTAGGTGCCACGAGGAAGCTTAATTGCGCGAACGTTGCTGAGATTCCTTGCTTGTTTCGCGGCTAATGCGGCCGCGTAAATACGAGGGAAACGATAGGTCTCCAATGGTTGTGCACCGTATAAAATGCAAGTCTGCCACGATCACTGGTAGAGGGTGAAACAGGGCGAAGGGAGGTGTTTTACGGGCCATGGTATCGTTATTCGAACGCACCCACACGTCTCTATATAGGGTGGATCGAAATTTATCGTAAAATTTCCAAACGGTTGATTTTCTTTTTATTTATTTATTTATTTATGTTGAAGTAAAACAGCTCTTCTGTAGAAAAACTCCCTATTCAAAAATATTAGAGTGTCGCTTCTACAGGCGTAATAAAGTAATAGGAAAAAACCCAAGACTTCGGAGTCGCAGCGTCTGGTCTTGTCGAAGGTTAAGCGTACCTGAAAAGGTTGACCATTGTTTTGTAAAACTGTAAGTGTCGAAGGCTGTCGTTTTCTCGACAGTTCGACGTGAAGAGTCGGTGCGGACAGGACATAGAAAGTCCTGGTACATTACATTTTCACATATAATCAAATATATATATCAGTTACCTTTTTCCTAAACCCGTGTCTTTTTATTTAAAAACCTAAAGAAGAAGAACCTGCTTCCAGCAAAGCATAGCCCCTTAACAATTTATTTAATACGTTGATTGCCACGGTGATTTTACTTGTTTTGAACAGGATACATTATAATTATGCATGTGTCACATTTATTTTGTTACAAAGTATAGTTATTTAACTTATGTATATGTCGCATTTATTATATTAAAAAATGTTGTTATTTAGCTTTTCTACGATACTTCCGATAGCATATATTGCCGCTATAACATGAAACTCAGTGAAATTACTAAAAATGTGATTGCAGTGTCTCTGATCACCTGTGACTCTCATGGCAGTCAATGTATTAGAATACGGGACGAATACCATTATTGCACAAAATACAAATAACTGATGCAAAACATAGCCGAAGACAGTACAGGCAAATAGGAAAACTTACCATACATTATTATCAAGATTTAGTATACTTTAAAGCTAAACTCTTAAAAGTACCAAATTTACTGACACAGAAATCGACACGAGTAAAGTAAGAATTAGTAGTGTTAGATAGTCTATAAATTGGATATTAAATAGTCTATAAAATGGGAGAAAGGCTCTCGAAAATATGTTGATCTAGTCTCGATTTTATGACTACCGAGAAACGTTCGGTAATTCGAATTTTCAAAAAAATCTGAAAGTTTGTACTAACGTTGTCCACGTGATTTTATTTCGAAACTGTTTTTAGAAAAACCCGAAGACTAAATGGCATTAGAAGTACTGATTTCACTACTGATTTCCTAATTTATAATGCTCACGAAGATTTTAATTTTCTCTGCATCTTTGTATCGGTGCGAGAGAGAGAGAGAGAGCAAAACTGTTCGAATAAAAAATGTTCAGTTTTGAATGCTCTATCACCTTCGTACAAAAAAAGTTCAAGGCAAAGTTGCATTTAAAAAAATGGAAACGTGCTGAAATTTTGGAGATCTGATTTCGACGCCTCGAGGGGATTTTCTAAGGACAAAAAAAATTGCTCCATATACAGTCCATCACGCTCTACAATTTTGCGAACTTTCATTAAAATCAGGCCTTTCGTGTTTGATAAATTTCGTTGCAAGTGATGTCCGAATATTAATACGGGCAACTGTACACATATTTCACTGCATGTGTTTTCCACACCGTAAATCTATAGCGGATATCGATGGGAATGGTGGTTTTACCCCCTCTAACAGGGTCACTTCTTCACTTCGCGTTCACGTCGGGTGAGAACGCGAGGAAGTTGGGCCTGGCACGAACGCAATCCATCAGAATCCTGATTTCCGTGCTATTGGCAGGGCTCGATCGGAATTCTCGTGTCAGGGATTTTCATGTTTTCCTCTATTTTTTATCCCTTTTTCTTCTTCTATTTTCTTTTTCATATCGATTTCTATCCGTTTTTTTCATTGGGGTGTTGCACTTTGCTCGCTGCTGCAATCTTCTGTCTTCCGTTTAACTTTCCAATCTTTTCGCTGAAATGGAGTCGCGGTGAACTTGAAGCTCCTTCGATACTTTGCTTAATTGGTTTTCTATCGCTCTGCGTGCTTCTTGAGAGATACTTTGCTTCCCCTTCCCCGAGCTCTCTTTGTTAGGAAAATTTTTACTGTACTGCAAAATTTGTCTATTTTTATCTATTTTCCTTCGACATTGTTATCGTTGAACCGCAACATCCATTACTTGAATTAAAATGAGATACGTGCGTGCGAGAAAGATTCGAATAAAGATTTGTTTGCAAAATAAAAGATTATTGCAAATTGCATGAATGCTTAAATTTGAATTTGCCACATGTACCTACTAAGTAATTATATTTCCATTTGAACGTGTATTCCTTAAAGATCATGTTTACGGTGCAAAGCGTGAATATGTGAATAAAGAAACATTTGCTTCTAAGTTCCACTGACTCACTGTAAATTTTGTTACTATTTATTTTGTCCATATTTTTTGTAAATTGAAAAAGTATAAATATTGTAATTATTATATGCTAGTACAAATGACACTATAATTAATTTTGTATATTAATTACCTTTATCTGTTTCCCCGCTATAGAATTAATAGAGCCATCCATTAACTGTAACTATTTGCGTATTATGAATTGCATATTATAATATTCAAAATGATGTGCTATTACCATAGGTACGATTTTCGTGCACCCAATCTTCAACACATTTTTATCTCCTTACAAAAGCTATAACGGTATTATTTTCGATTATCGTTCCAAATGTGTTTGGCACTATTCGAATAAATTAGTATTTTATTCGTTATTCGATTGTAATTCTTCAATCGTTTCTTCGTTATTCGTTCATGATTATTACTTATTCATTTATTCGTCATAATACTACAGATGAAATTACTGGAATTTATTTTTCATCCATAGATAACGAATAATTCGGATATTAAAGAAAAAGATAACGAATAAAGTCGATTCGGTAATAATTAGACTGCGGGTTTTTATGCAAATATATACTTTTATAAACAGAAATAAAGAAATGGAAGCTAGGGTAAATGACCCACGTACTGTCACTGTTCCTATAATTACCACTTTAATTTGTTTATTTAACAGGAAAGTAATGTATAAAGAATCGTAAGTAAACAAATTTTCATACGAAATTTGGCTTTGGTTTACATACCAACACGTAGACATTTTATATTCGTTTAAACTTAGTATTTATAAATAAATATTAGGAGGTAAATGTGCTGTTGAACATTAAAACGTGACCAATATAATTATAAAGTATGGAACGTGTGATAATTCAGTAAGGCGATACGTTTACTATATATCTTATATCTGGTACACAAACTGACGTGTTAATATACGTAAAACGTGTTTCTATTTAATGAAAAGTTTCCAAGTGACTGTAGTAGGGACATTGGACTTCGTTGTTTATTTTCAATTACGTAGTAATTAATTCATTATATTCAACATGTAAAAAAATGTTCGTAAATAAGGGAGATGTTAAACAACGTTATGCTCCAAACTGAAACGATCTTTATGTTAAATACGTTCTAAAATAGTTAAATAAAGTTACGCGATGACCTTTAAGTGGCAGTACGTGGTACAACTACCCTAAATACGGGGCTGTTTCACTCATTAAACATTATAATATCGTCTTTAGTTTGAACATTCTATTCATTTACCCATATTTCCTATATCCTATACGTTTTCCAACATTTCAATTTCCCATAAATGCACAAAGATCCGTAGTCTAGTAATAACGAATGAATCGTTATCGTTTTATTTCTTATTGGAAATGTATACTCCCTCTCCCTTTACTACAGACAAACTCTATAGAAAAAATTCCCCACCATTTACTGTTTTGCTAAACTCGACCAAGAATGTATCTATAAGTTTTCTAAAAGCGAGTGTAAAAGCTTTTTGAAACCTTTTGAAAAAGAATTGAAAAGCCTGGTCTCTCTCTCTCTCTCTCTCTCTCTCTTTGTGTTCCTCAAAAATTCGCTTCGATAACGGGGGTCCAGTGACAGTAGCTTGGTCGCAGATTATTTCTCCCGTTCCTCGAACAAGTTGCCTTTTACTTTGGCGCGTCGAACTGGCTGAATAAGTTTCGATGCAGTGGCCTGGCCGATCCATTATCGGGAAACTCTCCTTTCGGACGCGGCCTCGTGAAACGGCGCGATAAAACCCCTTTTTCCGGGCCACAGGGAATAGGGTTGCAGCTTTGGCGACGGAAGTGGCCCCCCAACCGACAAATTCCATCGGCCTCGCTGGCCAACCGGATTCGATTTCGGCGTCCAAATCAGCTTTATAGCCGAGAAAGCGGCGTCTGCCACCTTTGTGCGCCCACCGGCTAAAAGTCGAACGCTGTCTTCGTATTTTTCCAACAGATATTACCCTCACTGGTTGCTTTTATGGAAGCGTAACTGGCTAGAGTTACTTTCCAGGGTGAATTTCTGGTGAGTGCTTTGGCACTCAATAGCGGCTAGTTCGATAGTTTGCGGTCCGCTCCTGGTGAATGAATAAACAGGCCGAAGGTGTGTTCCTTTAGGATCCTTTTATTATTTTAACGGCGCTTTTTAGTTGCTTGATTGTATAAGCTTTGGGTGAATTTCGGTAGGAAAGGGATAAGGGTTTAAGAAACATTTCGTGGGATTAATTTAAAGAAATGTTGATGCTTCAGGTTTGGGGTAAATTTTAGTTATCTATTGGGGAGCTAAGGGATTATGGGAATAGGAGATGAACCCTTTTCCTGCGGAAGGTATATATATATATACGTCCAGCAGGTTTTACATAACACAACAAATATTATTTTTCTATTAATTTCCAAATTTACTATTATATAACAATGTTTAAAGGTTTATTGAAACAGCAATGCAAGACTCTTTATTTTACACTTTAATTTAATTAAATTTACAAGGAACTAATTTGCACATGTAAATAATATGCATATGTGTGAATGCACCAAAGCTCCGTAACCACAGTTTTGCGAATATCACGTCGCAGTCAAAGGGTTCAGGAATATTTCGTAGATTATTTTTTATCGATTGTAAAATTACAATCACAGTTGGGCATATTCTATTCGAATGACGAATAACGAATAAATCCTTCAAATTTATTTGTAGATAACGAAAAACGATTTTGTTCGAAGAAAAATCAGTGTTGGGCATTATTTGAATTAAATTTTATTTTAACGACTTTCTTTCATTCACACCTTATATTCGAAGATTATTCAAAAAACACGTTATTCGAAAATGTTATCCAACTCTGTTTACAGATTAATTTGAAAAGAAATTGAGAATTCTTTACACGTTTGATTCTTAGTATACTTATGTTTGGGATCAAAGAATGCTGTAAATATATGCATTCCGAAAATTCGACAAATACGAATAATAAATTTCTAAAGAAGAAACGACGAGGAATCCCAATCGAAAATGAATAATTTCGCAAGACTTTCTCAAATTTTTATTAACCCAAACTTATGATGCTTAATTATTTATTCCGTCAATGTACGCGTTTTATTTTCCACGATTTAACTGCGGTACTTTTTGTTTTAACTCTTTACCGTCATCAAAAAATACTTCTCGAATTCACTGACAACGATGGAATCGTGAAAAGGTTCATTCGCCGCGTGAAAGAAAAAATAAAATAAGCTTATAGTGCTCATAACGGAGCATGTACTAACAATATCGGAAAAGCGTTTATATAGAAATGTCGAGCGCGACGGAGTAAAAGGTTAGTGAACGCGGTCACGGGACGAGAAAATGGCGATCGGCCGGAAATTGTTGAAAGAACGTCAGGCCGATTAGCAATTTATTGCTGCGGCCACGGTAGGACGGTTGACCTGCTACCCGCAACGCAGAAGAAATATTATTAGCCGTTAGATTTGCGGCCCGCGATATTTCCAGTCGTTTGTCGCATACATACACGGTGTCCTGCTTGCAATCCGATCGTAAACTTATGCTAAAATAGGGGAAGATTCGCGAAAATATCTAGGGTGCACTTTAAAACAAATGTTACGCAGTGGTGATATTTTAAAGAGAATAGGGTAGATGTACCAATTACTGCCAGTGTCCCTATAACCGATACTTTAATTATTTTATTTCACAGCAAAGTTATGTATGAAGACTCGTAAAGAAACAAATTTCGTACTTCCTTCTGCAACGACGCTCTGCTATTCCCATTTCTTGCAATTGGCGAATGAAAAGACGAAGATTCTAGGGAAAATCTCGAATCTTGAACCGTGGAACGTAAAGTGTTCCTCGTAACGAGATTCCCACTGAAAGGAACTACAATCCTTTGGATTAACGTAACAAAAACGGAGATCTTTTAACAGGCTTATTGTTGCTTTTTGCTATTATATTTCTTTTAGGAATTGATATAAATTTCCTTCCTATTAATGCATACAATCAGTCGCAAAAGTCTGCGTACGTCTGGGAATTTCAAATAGAGTAGGTATACCAATTACTGTCAGTATCCCTATAACCGACACTTTAATTATTTTATTTCACAGCAAAGTAATGTACGAAGAATCGTAATGAAACAAATTTTTATACCAAATTTGAACTTCGGTTTACGTAACAACACATAGACACTACACATTCGTTTACACTTAATATTTCAAACGAAACATTAGGAGGTAAATGTGGTGTTGAACATTAAAACGTGACCAATGTTATTATAAAGTATGGAACGTGTCATAAATCAGTAAAGGCGATACGTTTACTATACATCTTATATCTGTTACAGGAACTGACGTGTTAATATATAGAAAACGTGTTCCTATTTAAATTGCAGCTTTTAAGGTGATAGTAATAGGGACATTGGACTTTGTTGTACATTTTCAATTACGTAGTAATTGATTCATTCTATTAAACATATAAAAAAATGTTCATAAATAAAAGAGACGTTGAACATTGTTATGCTCCAAACTGGAACGATTTTTAGGTTAAATACGTTTTATAATAGTTAAATAAAGTTACGCGATGATAGTAATTGGTACATTTACCCTATTTCTTATAAAACAAATTATTGGGTGCACCAACGAGTAATTCACTGCTTCTGTAATAAGTTTAATATACAGTTTAAATGGAAAATATGCTATCAAGATAGAGGAATGAATTGATCAATCTATTTTATAATGCGTACGTATTAAAATACCACTTTTTTCAAGTTGCCAATTTACACGTTTGCTAGTTATTTAGTTCCTCTGTCCCATCGCGTTGATATCATTAAGAAAGATAAATTCCTCTGCTTTTTGTCAAGATATTAAAAACAGGTGTTCCATATTACCCACGCTCGCCCTTTTCGTACAACAAAGAAAATTATTGTACCTAGCATTCCTAAAATGTTCTCCAAAAAAAAAAGAAAAAGAAGACGAAGGAATAGTCATTACAGTAGATTCTCGCAGCGAGCGTCGCCTAAAAAAATCATGCAGCTCGCCGTGTAGCACATTTTTGCGTGATTACGAGAATAGCGGAAGCATTCCGGGTGATAAAGTGAGATGTCATGAGACACATGCATATAGAAAAACACAATAATACAGAGCTGTACGGGAGCGCAAAAATTGGAATTGCCTCGGTGGCCAAGGGATTTACGAGTCGGATTAGCTCGCATATATTTTTATGCGAGAAGTTTTTTTTTTTTTTAGGAGATTAACAGGGCCGCGTTTCTATTTTATTTTAAGGCCCCTAGCAGCTCTCCTTGATAGAAATAAACGCCATTTTTCGAGGAACCTGCCTTGGAAATTTATGCTCCTCTTTTATTGCATCCTACGCTAACTCCTGCTACACTTGTCTCTATATATACACACGCCAGGGAAAAAATGAACTGTGCGTCAGGTGATATATATATATATATATTAAAACACCATTTTGATGTATCCTGGTACAGTTTCAGTGAAAGAACGAAAGAGCGAAGTTGAAATTTAGAACGGTGAAACGAAAGCTTGACGAAGAATTTAAATTCGAATCTTTGGACAAATGGAATTAATTATTAGATTGGTGCATATGAAATGTCGTTTCTTCAATGTTGGAAAGTAGCAGGTGAATACTGTTCCTTTAATTTTGTTCAATTACTAATTGTAATAAGTAGACTGCGGATCTTTATGCAAATTCAATTTTTTCTGAAGGAAAATAAAGTGGTGGAATTTAAATCCAGACTAATTTCAGCCCTTAAATATCATAAGTTATATTTTGCACCGAATATTTTGCATCTCTTTGTTTATCATATGCACTATGTATTTTTTCGCATATTTAAGTTTGCCATAAATGCATAAAGAATTGCAGCCTAGTAATAAGTTAAATTAAAGAGAAAGAAAGTTTCCGTAATCTACACGTATAAAATATTGATAGTAACTATAATAACATTATGAAATCCTTGTTTTTTGACGATATAAATAGTGAGTATTTTTGCGTAATTCTTCGTGGAAGTTTAAATTTGTAAAGTATACATTGAAGATGATCGAAAATGTAAAGTTTCCATTTGTAGAAAGATTATATGAATATTAAAATAGTTGGATTGTTGATTGATAAAATTCAAGGTTGATGATTTTTCATTAAATAATAAATAAGTATAGAATAATGTAACTAATTAATTGTTGCAGCAAGTATGTTAAATCATGTAGAGATTATTTGAATTACGTACATATTGTTTTGAAAAATCTGCTTGAATTTATAGTTTTACTTCGAAATACGACATTTCATATGCACCAATCTAATAGGAGGCGATTCTCTATTCTATCGACGACTAAAGGCTATTCTCAAAAGGGAAAGAGGAGGTTTCATCAATGATTAAATTCTGTTGGGACTGAAAATTGAAGAAGTCATACTACCTTAGATATGCTTTATGTAATATCCATTTCGTCTAATATTAAATCGAGCGCTTCTTTATATTCAATTTATATTCGCTCCGATTTAGAATTATTTGAATGTACGCGTGGTAATCTTCGTGTAACCGTTTCCATTAATTGAAAGGTTAAATCGTTGAAATCTGATGAAAATAGAGTTTTACGCGATTACTTCGTTACGGAGGTTATTTTAAAGCATGGCTATTAATTGAAATATGGAAATGAATATCGGAATAATTAATGAAATGTTCTGAATTTAACTTTAGAGATCTTGGAGTCTAAAGTTGTTCACGCGTACGAAGCTTAATAGTTATGGCCTCTGATAGTTCAGGGAGTTTCTGTGTAGAATTATCTAATAGAATATTCGTAACTAAATATGGCACCGCTAGCTCGTATCTAAATGGAACCATTCATGTGAACGTGGCTTATGTTCCTCTAAACCGATAATTCAATAATTCGGCGAATTTACAAGCGAAGGATAATCTTTGATGCACCTAATAGACTTACAAATTTAGCTAAGCCCAGTGTAATCTATCTTGTAAATGTGACTTAAGATTCTCCAAACCGGTAGTTCAATACTCGCATTATACAATTTTCTACGATAACATTAATTTTCATTTTCCTTTAATGCACTCTCAAATTTAACAGAACTTAAATGCAATCATTATGCAAATGTAGCTTTATTGTCAAGCGAATAACTCTACAGTTTCTTTTAATCTTCACTTCTCTTAACTCTGCTGGTCTCCTTGAGTCTATATAGCACAATATGGTTATATTTTACTTGGTACTACATTTCTAAATATTTTTTCTTAATATTCTTAATATTTAATGTACTTGAAATCGTCATAACTTCCACACGAATATTTGTTCATTATTTTGCTGTAAATAAAAATAAAAGTATAAATGTGAAAAACGAGCGAAGAAAACAGCAGAGTTAATCACCTCCTTTTTTCCGGTCTGTGGATTCACTCGAACCTTCTAAATTACCAGCAAAATATTTGATGAGAGATCCCTGAATCAATAATTAAGCAACTCGTTTGATTTTACACGTAGACTTTATTTTTCGCGTTCACCTATACGTTTCCACAAATTTACGTAAAGCTGAAGAACGAGGTACAAAGTGTTGCATGGAAGCGCGGCTTAAGGGTTGCTTTCAGCTCTCGATAATCCTGGAAATTTCCGCAAACTACGGCTCACCCTCGGGGCGCGATCACAAGGTGAAACACAATCGCCGCCGGCCTCGTGAAATTCTTACGCGCGTTGGAAAGCGGGCTTAATGAATATTGGAAGGTCTCGTTGCGTCGTGCGCACACGGTTCCTTGGAAGTACCGAGAATATATTCATTCGACGGACCTCACCATTTATCCGCAAGTCTTTGAAAGGAAAAAGGGGAAGCGGATGAAGAGTCGACCTTTTCCACGTTTTAAAGTCACCATCTTCTTCCTTTTCTACGGGAAAGGATTATTATTATTATTTTTCTTGGTTGGTTTATTTAAAGGATCACTGTCGACCCCGATCCTTCGCTAAGATAATTATACAATAACACGTGGCAAGAAGGAAACCGTCTGGTCATTTAGATACGAAGAATCGGGAAATTCTCGAGGTTTCAGGGAAAGGGGTTAGGGTTCGAGCAATTTTATGAGGATGATGAAAAGATAATATTTTAAGGAGTCATATTTTAGGCGTGACTAAGCTTTGTAAGGGTAATTTCCACGGATGAATTTGGCTTTAGTGCTGAATATTGAGTTGAAAATGTTAGCTCATTGTTTGAAGTAGAAAAGGAAGTACATTGTCAGACAGTTTAAGCGCTCCGTTGTCTAGAGTACGATTAACACGTTCACTGTAGAGATGAGAGTATCAATTATCAATACGTTATCGATAACTTAACAATGTATCGATATATTGTTAAAATATTGTTAGAGCAAAGACGAGCGACTGAGGGAAATCGGCCGAAATTGACTTATTTTTTGTTAGAACGTATTACAGACTTTGGTTGTAATCTTGTTCTTTTATCAGAAGAAATTGATCTACTTTGGAAGGCAATCTGAAACGAAGCACCGTATGCAATTGATCTCGGTTTACAGTATGGAATATTATACTTTAATTAGTACTAAGAAAGCTAGACGTTGTTTGAAGTAGAAAAGGAAGTACACAGCCAGACACTTGGGCACTACGTTATTTAGCTTACAAGTTTGATAAAGCTACTTTTTGTAAGTAATTTTTATTCTGGTATTGAATATTCGGTCGAAATTTTCGTAATTTGTTTTGCTATAGAATTTAATATTGGTTTGAGAAAGTGGAAAAGCAAGTAGATAGTCGGACATTTAGAATATAGCAAACATCCCCTGTTCTGTCCCGTTTATTTTCTTATTACGACTGTTCCTATTACACGCGACCTCTTCGAATTATCAAACACAATTATTAAACCAAAGTACCTGTCGATTAACTATCCCATCAGGTTGCTAATAAAAGTTTCCACTTTCCTCGCGTTTCGCCTGTGTCCGGTGATCGAACGAGCCATGGTTTCCAATCAGCGCCACAATTTCCACGTTAGCGTTACATGGAAAAAAACACACGAGGGCAGGGAGGAATGGGGCGGAAAAAGCAGTGAGCGATCGACACAAACCCGACGGATTGGTGGACGCTTCTATTAAAAGCAGCGAATTAGCTTGCAAAGCGATCGAAATGATTTACACCGTTTCCCTTTTAGCGGGCCTCGCTAGACGATGTCGCCTCTGTATAAACAGCCGCCAATCATTATTAGACCAGCTCATAAACGATTCAGTTGACGGAATATTAAACGAGTCGCCGGAAAGCCCCGCCGCCGTCGTGAACGGAAAGATAGCCAGACGGACAGAGATAGAGGGATTGACGCGGCGAATGGCACGCCCTATGCGGAGTAAATGCTAACGAAAATTTCCACGCACGCGAAAACGAGTCGTGATTCGAACAAATTCGAAAGCTCTTTCGTAGGTCGCGTTAGAATTTTTGAGCACCCTTTTCACCGCCGCGTCGGCCAAAGGTAAATTATCGCTCTACCACTAGCCGCCGTCGTGCGTTGTATGTTCCATTCCTCCGTGTCCATTTCTTCTTTTCCCGTTTTTACCTTTTTCCTCTCCCTGCTTCTTCCTCTGCTTCGTTCTTTTTCGTCTTTTTCTTCCTTTTCTGTTGGTTCTCCGCCTGTTCCTTGCGCCACTCGAGGGAAACCGGAGGCCAGGTTCCAGGTACTTGTGGCTTTAATCTCGTTAATGCAGGTTCGCGCAGTTCGCCGGTCGTTTCGTTAATTCCTGGCCATTTCAATCGCTCCATCGAGCGGCGGACCCTCGTTATGCCAGATGCATATACAATCCACGCTCCTGTTAACCCTTTCTCATCCCCTCTGTTCCGTTTTCCCCTTTCCTCATTCGTTCAATTCCATATCCGATGGCTCGTCAATTCGCGTTCATCCACCGCTGCAACGCCTGTTCGACAAATAATAAAACGTTCCGATTGTGTTGGTGGTTGTTTAAGTGCCGGTTGCTGGAGTGCGATGCTCTAATTGTTGTAACTGTTATATCGCGCGTGATTAATTGTATTAATTTGTAGAATGGAGTGAGGTTCAGTTGTGGCATACTTTAGTATCGTGCAATTTAATTCGTGAAGTTGTACGTGAGATTTAACGTGTCCGGCTATACGGTGACTCACCGCATCGTCCAAATACTTTCGCTCGTTACATTTCTCATTTAATTAAAATGTACATGTAATTGTGAATTATAAAAAACTGGAGACGTATTTAGTATGTAATCAGCATTACTATACGCAGGGTATACTACGTTATTTTTGGCGAAACTTTGTCAGTATGTTCGGTGGATATGAGAAAGAAACGAAATGTTATTCATACATAGGTCACTTAAAGCTTCATTATAAAGTTACGATAAAAATATTATATTGTTACGTTACAATATTATATTCATATAGGTACAAAGTAATTCGCGTTTTTACAAAAATGGCATCAATAAACTCTCAAGACGAACTGTAATCATCAAACTGCGGATTTTTACGCAAATTCACAGTTGTACAACAATTAAAGAATTGAGATCAAAAGTGGAGATTACGTGCATCCTGTTGGTGTCCCTGTAATTGTTACTTTTATTATTTTATTTAATAGCGGACGAACGTACGAAGAATCGAGGCTAAAAAAATTACAATACTAAATTTGAACCTCGGTTTTATGTAACAACACATGCACGTTGCAAATATATTTCTATTTAATATTTAAAAATAAATATTAGGTGTTGAGTGTGTCATTTGAGCATAAAAAACGCAGCTAATGTTCTGTAAGTAGAAAGTATGGATATTTTTATAATGCAGTAAAGGCGATAATTTAACGATTTCTCTTCTATCCGTCGTACAAACTGACGTGCTAATATAGGTATGCAATCATTTTCATTTAATTGACAACATTTCATATGACAGTAACAGGTACATTGGGCTTCGTTATATATTCTCAATGAATTAGTAATTAATACGTTGTATTTAACGTACAAAAATATAATGATATTTTCATATCATCATAAGAGATGTTAACTAATATCGTGCTCGAAATTGGAACGATTCGTAGGTTAAATACGTTCTAAAATAGGTAAATAAAATTACGCGATAACCTTAAAGTGGCAGTAATTGGTACATCTACCCTAGATCGATCAAAACGATAAGCAATTATTATCATATCTGGTAAATCTTGTTGGCGTGCATCGAACGATGTCCGTGGCATCGAGATATCGATTTTGCAAGCCGAGTAGAGGGTGTAAAGGCGTGCGTGGCTCGTAAGTACCAGGGAATTCTAATTGTTCGCTAATTAACCCCGGGGCCGAATTGGCTCGATGACTTCTCGATCGCGGCTTCCAATTTATCCGTGGACGTTTTGGTTGCACACGCGTCCCCTCGGAAAATAATAGTTTCGCGTCGTTAACATCCCCACCGATAAACAACGCATTAATTGACCTGCGAAACGCTTTCCAATTTATCCGGCGGGAAGGAAATAATTAATATGAATTTGAAGGTGAGAAGTCGCGATGAAAAATCAATTGGACGAAGTTCAAATTGCGGAGTGGTTTTTGTAGAAAAACGTGGGTGTATTGGAAGCAACGATGCCGACCGTCAGAAATCGGCAACAATTACAAATATGTTAGAATATAGAAATTAAGGATACTTACCGTGATATCTGTAGTGTTGATATATTGATATCGTAGCGATGGGACTAACAGACACGTTTGATATCCTTGATACGTTTATGTTTAGAATTGATATTTGCGTATCAATCTCATGAACGATACGTTTGCAAACGATTTGAGATGTATTGCAACGGTTAACCATCGTATAGATACGTATCAATTGTATCATGTTTGATACCTATTTGAATATAATTACGAAGGCCCGAATTCGATTCAAACAAAAATTGTATCGTGAAACATGTAATAACATAAGTCAGTCGTGATGAACCTGTTATCCTCTACTGTCGATTATATCACTTCTATCATATTTATTATTTATACTGAAATTATCCAACCTTTTCGAAAATTAATTCGTAGTGTAAAATAGGGTTTTTAAGAGTCTTATTATTATTTTTTTCTTACAATAGAGACACTGGATCGTAACAGATAAGAAAAAAGAACACGTGATTTTGATAAGTAAATAATGAAAATAGTGCAATGAAGTCATAGTTGATCATTCAGGTGACAGTGCGTGAGTCATGTATCCTATCACGTGCTTCTTAAACCATGAAAACCTAAATGTGTCCAAGTTTTACTTCGAGCCATTGTAGCAAAAGAATCTCCGTCGATCGTTCCAAGACGTATGTAAACCGATCGACGATTCTCCGCGAAAGCTTTACAGAAATTGCGGCGGTCGCGTTCAATGGAGCACCCTCGAAAGCGTTTTAACCGCATTAAGCGGACGTGAACAAATAGCTGGTCGGTTTGGTGTGTCTTGTTATTTACCGAATAGCTGAACAGTTGTGAGAAAGGCCGACAAACACAGGTAAACGGAGAGAGAACGAGGAGAAAGCGGAGCCAACTGGCTTTGGCCAAAGGCAGAATCAAGAACAATGTCGAAACAACTTTGGGCGTGTTCTCACTGTCCCTTTTTCCCTCTATCCTTCAACTCTGTTCCTCCGCGTCGCTTCGCGTCGTCTCAGCGGAGAATTGGTCAGGTAAGAAGAGAGTAGGAGTGCCAAGGGACGATTACTCCTTCGACCTCATCCTTCATGAAATTCTCTCGTCTAAATTGTGCACTCAGCCCACCGGGACGTCTATATTCTCCATTCCTCGTTCATAATTGACCATATTCCAACCCCTCTGAAAGTCTCCATCTTCTAGAGACAGGGAATTTTGGTTAGCTTGCCTGTTGAGTTCCTTTCTAAATTTCTTCTGCGAGAAACTTCGGTGATTTGTCGATGGAACGCCTTTTAGAAGGTATTAAATTTTTGTTTAATGAAGCAATTTCATCTTGCGAATTTGATCCTTCTAGGGCGGGTTTGTAATTTGCTGGATTTATTCGCTTTAAATGTGCACGCAATTTTGGGTTTGAAATTTAATAGAGTCTTCTAGAAACTTTCTTGGGTTACTGTATTAATCTGTTCCTTTGTGCATTTAATCAACCCTTTTATTAAATGTACCGATTTTTTTGTAAGTATCCGGAATTATAAAATATTAGGTTGTCCAAAAAGTTTCTTTCCGTGTTTTCGACTTTGTTAGGTAAAATGGTGTTGCGAGGCTAAAAAAAAGTGGCATCGAGGCCATTCTGAAAGATAGAAGATGGTAAAGGCATAATGATTTCTCACTCTTTAATGAATTGCATGGTGCATCAAATTTTCTGCACTTAATATTTAGTAAGAAAACGAAAAGAACTTTTGTGACAACATAATACTTAAGTAACCCACCCTTTTTACACCAATCCACTAATCTTTATCTGACTCAAAGTATCCTAATTTTTCAAGGAATATTAGGCGTATAAATCAACTCGGTTATTTAAAATCGTCGCGATTTTATCGACTCCAGATCATCATCTTTTTCCAAAAATAAAAAAACTTCGCGAATTAACAAACAATTGGTGGAAAATCGTGAAAGTGACTAAATCATAAAGGCGAAACGTTTACTATACATCTTATATCTGTTACTCAAACTGGCGTGCTAATATATGTAAAAAAATGTTCAATTTAAGTGACAATAATAGAGACATTGGACTTTGTTGTACATTCTCAATTACGTAGTAATTAATTCATTACATTCAACGTATAGAAAACATGTTCATAAATAAAAGATCGGTTGAACAATATTATGCTCTAAACTGGAACGATTTTTAGATTAAATACGTTCTAAAATAGTTAAATAAAGTTACGCGATAAGCTTAAAGTGGCAATAATTGGGATACGGTCTACCCCTATTTATGTATTTCGCCTGCGTTCGCCTGCTCTCTTTGGCGTTTCGTTCTCCGAATGAGTTTGCCGATTTTTTCTGCAAACAGCTCGCGTTCGTGGGCAGCGGTCGAATTACCGGTAATTGCACTAGTGGATGCCACGGGGTATTTCGTGGCGGAGAACACTCGAGATACTTGTTTCCGGGTCGTGGGAGATTAAGAATATCCGCCATGCGACACAGTGTCTCTTTGGCGTTTTCTATTTTCCAACCGGGAACACGATGCCTTCGTTTGCTCGCTTAATGGCGTGTCCCACGTCGAAGAACACGCTGTCGCCTCTCGAACGATGAAAAATGATAGTTCCAGTTTGTTGTCCCCTCGGCAGAGGCAGAATGACGCGTTCGACGAGGATGCTCGGATATTGTTTGCCTAGGATGATTGAATTTTTTGATCGACGTTCTAGAAGCCACTTTTAGACATTAAATTGATGTAATGCAACGGTCGATAACAGTAGAACTATTCCAGTTATCGTAGAGTGCGAACGGAATTCTGAATAACTATCGGGTTAGACAAACAGGTATGTTGTAGTTTTAACCCTTTCGCTACCGGCACATTGAAACTAAAAACTAGAAGTGTATGTAATGATAATATTGATTAATATTAAACGATATAGGTACAAATATTTAGATATTCTAGATAATTAATTGTACCGCGATATTGACGTACGAATGATTCCAGAAACTATATCGAGTTATAGAAAATATATATGTATGCTTTTAACGGATGCCAGCTCAATTCTTGAAGATGCATATATACGTCCATGGTAACGAAAAGGTTAAAGACGCATAGAAGCAAAACCATATTAAACAATGTACCGTCTACATTTTTCAACAATTTCCTGCTATATTAAACAGCTTCATTATTCCATCCGTGAATATTTTCAATTTTCTTTTCAACGAAGAACTCGTTTAAACGAAATTCTCAGCTGTCAGATTTTTTAAGTTTCTTCTAATGGATTTTAGAAGTTACGTCTGCCGAACACAATTGCGTATCGCAATATTTAGTTAATATTTCCATCGTTTTAAAAGCGGAGTTGCCTTATTCTGCTCTAAACCATTAAGTTGTTGCGCATGAAATAAGTTTCGTAGGCATTAATGAATTAAAAGTAACATTAAATGACATTAATTGTGCACAAATAGAAATCTTCGAACTTGTTGAATTTAACACTATTAACCCTGTGCGGACGACGAATAATAAAACTTAAAAGAGTATTTTGACTTTGAATTCTAAGCCTTTAAATTTCTAAGCTTTCGAATTCCAGGTCAACAAATTCTTAAAACTTTGAAGCGTTTATCAACGATATTAATTTAAACTTTCTGCTTTAACAGTAAACGTGCGTCCACATAAACCAGGAAAGTGGCGATTATTTGCAGACACTCGTCCGCAAAGGGTTAATAGATGGTTAATTGTTTTAAAAGGGAATAGCAAATAACGAAATAAAATGAACTGTGCATACAAGTGAATTTCGAATGTATTTCATAAAATGCTCTTTAAGATTAAAATTAAGCTACAATGCGGTGGAACATCCATTATTATTATATAGACAGATATAATTTGTGAATGAACAACTCAACGTTAGTTTCAGAATTTTTAGAATGAAAGTATAAACCTAGAAAATATATCTTATAGTCGCCTAAAAGAAACACGTGACAGTGATAAATTAAAAATTTTACTTGAATCTGATACCCATTGATGTTTCGAACCATTCTATGGAAATTAGAAACGAACTTTTTAATTAATTAATGAGCAGAACTTTTAATAGTAATATCGCATGTGAAATTAAAACAGTATGGCGGTCAGATAGCCATCGGATAATTCTACATAAGAGCGAATAGTCTATCCTACACTCCGTCGATGGTTCCACCATTTTCCCAATAACGCAAGCTAAGATCGAAAATGTATAGACAGCGTTCCTATAACAACTGTATCGCGCCATAAAAGACCGAAAAAGCTTTCAGCAGATCGATTCACAGTAACCATATCCCTTAACAAGGTCCAATTGTCCGAAAAGGGAAGAAAATTCAAGGCGGATGCATTTCACACTCCGATTATTAGCCTGATAGCGCTGGCTCTCATTCGCGATCCTTCAGACACAGCAAGAGAACGAAGAAGAGAAGGCCAGAGTAAAAGGGGAACGTCGACAGTCAGGATGGAAGTCTTCGGTAACGCGGATGGAACTCGTTATCATCCTCATTCCCGTCGTCGGGATGCTTCTTATCTGGCCCGTTGGAAGCTGGTCTTCCCGTTTGTTCTGGTAATAGGTAGCCCGACCTGCTAGCTCGGAATACTACTTGCTCGTGTTCCACTTGCCCTGTCTACTCTTCTCTCTGTGTTTTTACACGCGACCCGTTTTACCAGGCAAAACCTTTCCTATGTAATTCCGCGGCTGCAGCCAGAAGCTCCACTACCCTGGATCTCCACTTTTTTCCCTCCTCTTAAATATACCGATCGGAGACGTTGTCGCTTGTGAAGTTTTCACCATTATTTTAGCTGAATATTTCCCGAGCCGTTGAGTGGCGTAAGTTAATTAGAAGATCGTTTCTCGTATTGTTCTTTACCTTTTGCGAGCGTAGGATGATTTTATCCGAATACAGGATGACGTATGATTGACGTATATATGTATGAATTTAACTATCAGCTGGTATCCTTGAGCCACTGATGACTCGCTATTGTTTCAATTAAGAGACACGTGATATACTCATCGTTAGCTTTTATTTGTGTTACAATTTTATTCATTATTGGCAATAATGTGGAAGCATGTGTAAGTAATCTGCTGCTTTTTCTTTATGAACATTTTATATACATATATGGTAAGGGTATTTATAGTAAAAATACTTGTCACTGCTATCATAAAGTCTCAATGGGCGATGATAAAAGAGGTGGAAAGAAAAAATAAAGAATGTCTATTCTTCTTCTGCTGCGTTTAACTTTAAAAAAGGTTATAATAATATGAAATAATTATGGTTTTGTTCGTTTATTTTCTGATGTCTAATTGCGGTTTATAATTCTTGCTACGAATAGTATAGTTAAATTCCATGAACTCTGCCTGTTTTACTGGCGTATTGAATATTAAAGTTATCCTTTGTAAGGCTGCTTTGTGACATTCCAATGTTTTCTTCTTTTTCTATAAATGATCCAACAATACCAGATACGTGATCTATATATCACCATACCAAATGACGGTTAAACTACAAGAACTTGATTCTTTCACCGACCGTGTATCTGAAAAATTGATTACCGGAATAGATTTATTTTATTTTATTTATTTATTTATTTACTGGTTAAGAAATTACCACTCGGCACAAATAGAATAAAACATTAGGCGAGGTTTGACAAAATGTTTAGTAGATTACTTCTGAAGGCGGATAGAGAACTAAAAAAAATAAACCATTTCACAGTATTTGTTTATATTAATAACTAGACGATTGACGCAGTTCTGCTCACCGTAAATTGCTTGATGAGCTTCCCGTTTGAGGAGAGTACGCTTTCTTATAGAAGGCAAAAGTACATTTAATTTAAAGAGCTGTAAAATCTCAAGGCCAACTACAATACTGTTAATAATTTTGAAGGCAAGCAGTAAGTCAGACATCAGTCAATTTGTCCTCCAATTAACCCTCTATTACATGAATTCTTATGACGAGTTAAAAAATATATACATGGCTATTGTTTTATTTAAATGTTAATATGGCAATGAAATAAATAACGAAATATCGATAAGGAATGTTATTTATTTGTATTTTATGACTGTTCCCTAAACGGGAACTTCGTACATATACAGCTATAAAAAAATGTTCACCTTTGGACATTTGAAATTCAGCATCCAATCAGGAACGGAATACAATACACGGTTAATTCGACTAATCGTCGTTTTATTGTATTTCAAATACGTTCCTAAATACTCCAATCAATTCTCTAGATATTCCGGCATTTTACTGTTTCCCCCATATTTCTTCAACTTTCACGCCTTCGCGATTTAAAACTCAACTTTCTCGTCTACGTTTCGCTGTTTTCACCCTCGTACACGTTCCTTCCCACCCACTTCCTTTCTTATGAGCAACCCTTGCACCAGAACAAGTCTCTCCTCGCGTCTCTAGTTGCTGGCCTCTCGTTTTTACGTCGTGAATCACCGTGTAAATCCAACAATAAAGCGTCGCGACGCCATCATTCGTTACTAAAGGAGACGTCGCGATGCCCGGCATGGGGCCATTGCTCCCACTCCGTTCTACCAGCACGTTTCGTGGCATTCACGTCGCTTTATTGTTAATTTCGTGATATGCCTTCTATGCTGAGAATTTAACGAAGGCTTTTCATCGGTGGTCGTCGAACGAGATGGTAGCTGACGAACCATCGTAAAAGCAAACGAACTCAACATTCCACAGAAAGATGGGGGGGGGGGGGGGGACTAGGTTATTACCTGGTCGTTGCACGATTACCCTTTTGGTCGCGTGAAACCTTTGGTGGCTGATTAAATTTCCGCGAGAATTCGGTCTCGGAATTTGCTGTGATTCTTGCAAGCGAATAGGTTTTTGAATCATTAGATGTCATTTGTAATTACGAAACTTCAGTTTATGTAAGATAAGCGTGGACATTGCTGCGGTTTTTCAACAAGGGCGAACTTTGACGGAGAAAACATAAAAAGACCTTTACGAGAATACGTTGACAATTTATCCTGTATCATCCTTTAACCCCTTGACTTACAATGACGAGTCACACTCGTGACACGAATTATAGGTAGACTTATTAAAGATAAGTTCTGTTTAAGATACAATGTTAGTTTTATTTCTTGCTTTAGTTTTACTTCAGAAGATTAAGCTAAATATAAATTACGCAGAATATTTTAATATTTCGAATAAATGGGAGAAATGTAATCTGTTAATGATAGCTTATATAAGTATAGTAATAAAAAATGTTTAGGACAAGGGCTTAACTTGGATATTAACCTGTACTCTTTCTAAATATGGGATCTCTGAAAGTACAAATTTTAAAAATACTGCACTTTCACTAATGGACTAGTATACCGAAATAAAATACTGTTTTGCACCCTTACGCTACCCCTATTATGCTACTCGCACTCTAACAATACTAAACTATAATGACTTAGTTGGGAATAACAAAATGCTGTATTTCTAATGCAAATTTAACAAGAGTGGCCTATATAAATCTTTGCTTTCCTTATTTTTAATCCAATTCTCGTCTTCGTTTCTCTTCCCTCTCCTCTAATATCTTCTTCATGATTTACAGTCTGGTTCCGCCTTCTCCCAAAAATTCCACCTTTTCCCCATTTCCCCTTAATAATCAATTTCAGAAATAGCAGAGTCTCGTCCCAAAAGAGTCACCCTTTAATATTAACCTTCTTATCCTGTGTAACGACACAAAAGATACTTCTCTTTCTTCGTGTTACACAAATAGAGAGAGAGAGAGAGAGAGAGAGAGAAAAAAAAAACTCGCGTTTAGCTCCCATGAAGCAGCATCGGGTCGCTTTTTGTTTAATTGCAAACAGAATGCAACGCGTGCGTCAAGCGTCGAAGACGAAGATGCTTTAGAGGAGGCTGAAGGAATCTGCAATCCAGACGGAGCGTTTAAATTTCATCCACGTCGTTCGTTTGTACAGTCTCAAGACAAGATTGAGTCCCTTTGATTACTTCTGGGAATTCCCTGGATTCCGGTTTCCTCTCTCTCGCTCTCTCCTCCCCTATTTTTAATTCATTATGCGCGGTAGGTTCTGACGCTACGCGAGTTACGGGATTCCATTTGTAAGGAGATTGCGACAAACGTGTCAAAGCGAAAACATGATCCGTATTACGCTTCTTTTTCTTCTTTTTTTCCCTTCCCCTCCTCCCCACTTTTTCTTTGTGTTGTTGCCTCTTTAGAAGTGTAAGAAATCAGTCTGCTTCGCTTGCAACCAGAAAGTTATTAGCCGAGAGGCTAAGATCGGGGATAGGGAAGTGGTTTGTTCTCGATGGTTTTATGGTTACTAGGATTAGTGCAATGGATCCAGATTTATGGTTGAGATCAGTTACACTCCTCGAGATTTATGAAGTTCAGAATTGTTGCAGAAGTACAGTATTTAGGTGCTATTGCGGGTTTTGCAAATTAGTGATGGATTTTTCAATCAAATTTGAAAAATTTGTAACTCGGTGAAAAATTAACGTAGGTGATTTTTAATTGAAATAAGCTACATTAGAATCAATGTAATCAATAATTTACTGATTTTACTTTTATAGGAGTCTGAATATATTGTTCCTTTTTTTAAAGTATTCTTGAAACTTTGCCTAATATTTTCTTTATTAAGAAATCTACTGTTATCTTCGATTTGTATTAAGCTTCTATCGATTAAATTTGAGAATCCACAATAAAACTAGTCTACGTGCTCTAATTAATAATTTAAAGTATGTGTAAAGAATTTTACTTCAGACGAATCAAATTGTTTTTGTGTATTTCTAATGAATTAGTTTTTGCTTGTTACTGGTTATTTACATATTTATAAAAATGATCAGTGTTCCAAAATCTGTTATCAGATTGAAATGCGTTCAGTGGTTGAAATGATTTGGAAACCCCTGAATTGTAACATTTTTTTTACAATAACACAATATATTAGGTATAAAAATTAATTCGGTGCCTTTTTCGTTAAAATCGTTAAGACTTGATCAATGAAAGAAGAGATTCATCGTTTGCTCGATAAATGAAGAAAAAAAACATCCAAAATAATAGAGATTACTTGGAATATTAAAATTTTGCTTGACTTTTTATATAGGCACGTTTAATTTTATACAAGAAGCGCCGAATTAATTTGTCCACATAATAGAAATTTTCATTTCAAAAAATTGATTCACAGTTTCGCGTTTTCAGTCCTTTTTCTTACACTCTACAAATCTCCATAACACTATCTAAATTGCTGTTCTGAAACGAGAACAAGGCTTACATAAAAATTCCCGCTTCTCTCTATTATCTACTTACTTCAATGTTCCTTATAAATGCAACGTTGAACTCATTATCGTCTCTCGCCTTCCACTTCAAATTTCCTTCCCTTCTCCAATTATTTCTTGTGTAATATTTCCAAAACCATAGAGTAATAAGGCAGAAGAAATTACCGTGGCGAGTCCTTGAATTCTGAAATTCTGCACGCTGAAAAGTACTTGCCCACCGAGCGAAAGCAATCAAAAAGTTTTAGCCGCGCGAGGAAATCTCAATGGCGATTATTCCTTTGCCTTTATCGCATCTTTGGCTCGCCATTGTTGCTATCAAGTCGACTAGCGTACTTCCTCCCCCTTATCAACCGGTTTCACCAACACAGGGCTTCGTTTTATCCCGTCGCGAGATCGCGACTCGCCCAGAATTGCTACACTTTAAATCTCAGACTGCACTTAGGCGGTCTTATCAGCGCTGGCGTATTTCATTCATATTTCATATTGTGTCTCGCGCACGAATAACTCGCCCCAGTTTGGTCGCGCCTGGAGAAGAGGAAAAGAAAAAAGGATTCGATGATCTCTATCGTTACACCGCATATCGTTTTTCCACGCGAACGAATAAATTAGCGCCCAGGTGGGGAAAAACTGCTTCCATGAACTTGATAATAGTCTCATAATGGCGCCAAAGGTATTTCTCGTCTCAAGATTAACCCTATCGCTAAAAATCGCAACGAATGGTTTGGACAATCGTTGGCTGAAAGTAGAGAAATATACAGCGAGAGTGAGAAGTAAGTGTGCATTTTACAAAAATGAAATTATATTGTAATTTATTCACTGCAAATCATATAGCGATTATGTGGTAATTTATTTATCGCGCGCAGAGTTGGGCATTATTCGAATCGTTTCGAATAAAGGTTTATCGAAGATAACTATCATAATAAATTCTGTTTAGACAGATATTTTATTCGCAGAATAATTATTTATTATCCGTAACAGATTATTCCTTTGCTTCTCTGTTTATTCGAACAAATCGTTCGAATAAATAACAAACATTTATTCGAATAAATCTACCTAAAGATAATAAGTTTTTTTAATTCAGCATGTGAACTAAAGTTAATTGTTAAGACCAATATGATGAGGCTTGAAAAAATGGATTACATTCGGTACTGTCTACATACACATTCTTACTCCACCCATCTCTGCAATATAATATAATGCAAAGAATTTCTTATCCGAATGATTTTTAGCCTAATAAATTTTCAGATGAATTTTATTCGAATAATTTCTTATTCGAATAGACATTTATTCTACATTGGCGAATTAAATGTTAATCTGTATTTTTATTCGTCATCCGATTTCCGAATAAAATTTTGCTCATCTCTGATCGCAAGTAATACTACAATTGTACCACTATTATGCAATATTTATTTATTTGCTATAAATAATACTGGAATCTCATTTGTACTATACTCAATACTACAACTATATTATAATTTCCTTCTTGGTGAAGTGTATACTTATTTCTGATTCTCATTGTAAAGTGTATGAAATGCAGAAGTGTACAAAGTTTCCAATTTACAAAAGTAAGATTATGGTATTAATTTATTTACTGTAAATTGTACCATAATTATACTATAATGCATTTTCTACAAGTAACACTATAACTATATTATTATTGCGCAATTCTTAATTATTTGTAAGTAATATTATAATCAGGTTCTAATTATCCTATAATTGCACTCAATTTCATTTTTATGAGACGTATATTTATTTTTGGCTCTCCCTGTATTTTTTATGTAACACATTATTGTTATTATTATTTCTTTTATTACCATTTCTGCTGCATTTAAATTAATAAAGATTATTTCCTACAGTTGGGTATTAAAAATGCTTTTAACTTTAAAGTACCGTAATGAAAGGATTGAAAGTATTTTAGAAACATTTTACTTGAATTTAATCGTCCGGTATTCGAAACATTTAATAATGAAATGGAATAACTAAAAGCCAAATGGAGAATTAGTCGAATTTATTTTATCGAAAGAACAAACTTCCTGTTAAGTAAAAACTTACAGCTTGCCCAAGAAATACAGCAAGTAACAACGATCACATTAACTTTACGACAGTGCTGGTATTTAATTTTGTTAAATGCAAATGTTGAATTAAGCAAGAGATGTAGATTATTAACCCTTTGCACACGAATTTTTCAAAAAATACGCACATCACCGTTAGCTATCTATTACTTTAATAATACGATGAATGCAAAACGCTAAAACATTGTACGTAATGTATGCTTACAATACTCAACGTTATCAATTGAAATTACAGATAGAAGTAGAATTGAAATTTATTAAAAACTACAATATATTTCAATCGTAACCAGAGCATAATTTCTATCACGAGTGTAACTCGTTATTGTAGGGTAAATGGTTAATTGGTACACCTAATACAATACCCCTTAAAATACGTAGATATTTGAAATGGAGAATATATACATACACAATGTAGACTTTCGTGACTGTCTGTTTTAAGTATCCGTTGAATTCTGAATGGGAAATGTGATTAGCAGAAATTTAATTGTAATAAGTAGATTAACTACTGTTGGAGGTTTAATTGGTCGAAGAATAACAATTTATAGTCGAAAGGGTATGTAAAGAAGATTACATTGCATTCTGTGCATCGAAACATTAAATCCTCTTCTATTAGAGTTACTCTAAACGAAGGAAATTCATAAAGAGTTACTCGTTAAATCTGTATAGGGAGAATATATGACTCTGGTACTCTTACAGTCGGGTTATGAGAAGCTACCGTGTATTAGCTGCGTTCTTTTGCATATTTCTCGGGGGAAATTTCCTGGAAATATTGAAACACTCGTGCAACGTTGCTAGAGATACTACCGCTTAAACGCTATTTAAACATCTGCTTTCTTCCCCCCTTAATTGAACTATGAAAAGAATTTGTACTATCTAAAAGAAATATTAACAAATTCGTTCATTAATTTAATATAAAAGTAATCAACGTGAAAGCAAAAGAATTATCAGAACAAACCTATTCCCTAATCTCTTAGATGGTATTTTATGCTTTTGCTACGGCACTTTAAAACTAAAAGCGTTCTTAGTTCATAAAGGAAGACAGGTTTTATTAGTCAGTTAGTGGTGTGCTGCTTATTTTCTCGGTTATACAATATGACGGTGTATATGACTCTACAGAAAAGTTCAGAAATTTATCGGTAATTATTAGGTCATTCCGTAAGTAACGACGTTTCGTGACTTAATTTTAAGTGCGATTCATAGTCGCGTCTCGAGTGCAAATGGTTAATATTAATTACGAATTTTTGGAAAAGTAATTAGTCTCCGAATTACAGCAAAAATAGAAGCATCATTTAGAAATTCAATATCATTCGAGAACTTTCTATACCAGTTCATTTTTGGGACTTAAAGTCGCCTCTCAATTGCAAAGCCTGCATTTGTCTTTAATCATCGATTTATCGAACATTGCTTTGTACGATTATTCCGATATTTCTAAAATTAAAATTACATGCAAATTCGTTTCTCTTTAAGTAAAACTGAAAGAGTGGAGTTTCATAGAGATCTGTTTAATTCTCTAAATGTTGTAATTTTCCTACCTTGCTTTAACTATTTCCTATATTTTATGTATCACATGAAATCTGTTCTTTTTTGCAAATTTAAATTTTGCCATAAATGCATAAAGATCCGTCGTCTAGTCGTAACTATTTGCACAATAAAATGAGATGAATAATGAAAATTCTGTATCCTACGCGTAAGGTTATCAGCAATAAGTTAGTCTTATAAAAGATGGCAAGTCCCAAAGTGATCATAATAAGCGGATTCAACTGTGTAAATTTTATTGTTATACGAAAATTTGTTCAACCGCTCAAAGTGAAACCAGCGTAGCTATCCTCTAATCCTATAATCTCACCCGAAACTAAAAAGTTTCCGCATCACAGTTCCAAAACACCTAAAAGCAATAAGACGAAGGTACGGGATAGGATCAAACAACAGCACCAATTTCATTGTGTCATCTCGATTTCGAAGTCGACCGGACAAAATCGAGTCAGACAGTCCTATTACAGGGTAGTAACTGTTGCGAATTGGATGTTTCGATCGACACTGGGCTGAAGGTCTACAGTCGATTCACCCTAGAGTGGACCGTGTCCAATAATACGAATATAGTTCGTTCCACTCTGTACTCAGTAATGTCTACAAGGCTAACTGCCTCAGGATTCTCTCTCCAGAATCACGAGCTATGGCCTGAACCTATAACACGAAACACGATAGGCAAGCGTAAATCGCTTTGCTAGCACGAAATCGTGAAATTTCGGCGAGTAAAGGGTGAAACATGAAAGTGTGATCGGTGTGGGGTGCAGCTTTTGAGTTAGGTTTGCCATTGGCATTGGTTTATTGTCGAATGATCCAAACGGGTTCAAAGAGCCGACGGAAAAAGGATTTCAGAGGTTGTCAAAGGAAGCTTGTAACGAGCTGGAAGACCTTGAAGGACTGATGAGGCTTGAACGATGGTTGAGATCAAAGCTTGAGTGAAATTTAAAGTAGGAAAAGGCTTATACGATCGTGTGCTTGGTTTACAAGTACTTTGCAAGAAAATTTTGATCTGGAAAAGTTATTTTTTTTTTTAGGAAAAGGGTTGAGTCAAGAGTAGTATATCTTTTACAGTTCTACGCTTGCTTTGAGCTTCATTGCAACTTTCTATAGATGCATTAACAAGGAAAAGAAATTTAAAAAATAGTATTACTAAGTTTTGCTTCTTCACAGGAGGATAAATCAGTAAAAAGAGATAAAATATGTTTAAATTGTACTCAATTCTTTTAGCAGATAGTTTTTACTTTATATTTCTATGAAGATTTTTTACTGTCAGATTACACGTTTAGTAACAAATTTTTATTAGGTGCACCAATAAGTAATCACCTATTTTTTTAATGGATCGATGAATTTGTTTCGTCAAAAAATAAAGTTTTAAATTGTAAAGTCCGTGCAAAACAAGTGCAACAGATTGGAATAACAATAATTACATTTACGATAGAACGTAGGCTATTCGATTTGTTTAAAAATAAGTGTTAAGTATAACAAAAGGAGTGGATTATTCATTGGTACGTCTAATAATTTCTTTCTTTTCTGTCTTATACTATTTAGCAAAAAAGGATTTTGCCTCTGTTTAATGGACTAAAGCAATCCCAAAAATTTATCCATTTAATAATATCGGATCATCCATTAATTATACTTCTTTACAAAACCACAAAAGCTCACGAAATTTGTATAAAAAAAAGTCAATTATAACAAAAGAAGTGGATTATTTATTGATACACCTAATAATTTATTTCTTTTCTGTCTCGTACTATTTAGCAAAAAAGGATTTATCTCTGTTTAAAGGATTTTATCGGATCCTCCATTAATTGAGCCGTTATTTTTGAAAGTGGTATAAGTCCATTTTTTCATACATCGAGATATTTAAGGGAATAAAACGAGGATATCTATATCTTACTAAAATTACCATTAACTCATTTTTTCCCAAAAGTGGACTTACACCACTTTAAAAAATAACGGCTTAATTATACTTTTTTACAAGACCACGGAAGCTCGCGAAATTTCGTCTAAAATTGCCTACTCCGACGTCTCCTCGTTGTATCGATTCATTTCACGGGAAAGAACGTTTTTGTAACGATATTTTGCTGGCGGGATGTTGGTCCAGAGACATCCAGGAAACACTGAAAGAACAAAGACGTGCAAGATCGCAGCTATTCCGCGGCGTTTCCCCTAATAAAGGTAAATCCGCTTTCTCGGTCTCGGACGCAAACCACAAATTGCTACGTTCTCAACAATCGACCGTACTCTGTTCCTCGCGACATTATAATCCTACAGGATGTCTCGGCGTCGTCAAACGTTCTTCGTAAGGGAATTCCGTTCTATCTTTTGCCGCAGTACTAGGTTGCGAAGGAAATTCCTCGAGTTCAATGCACCGGCGAACTTTAATCACAATTTCGCGGAAATGCATTTCGCTGTTTTTCTTGTGATAAACGAGTGAAATGTTGCAAGGTGTCCGAGAAGATTATTTAAGGAGGATCGTGTCGCACAATCAGGAGAATTTGGGGATGAAAGATGTCTCGAAGGGATTAGAATGTCCGTCAGATGCACGTTTAGGAGATGAAAGAGACCTCCGTGACATTTTAAATGAATTACTTTTGGAATTTAACACGATTAGTGTTTTCCTGTAACTATGTATATCGTAGATGTTCCAGTTGCTGCCACTTTAAGCTTATCGCGCAGTTTCATTTCATTATTTTAGAAATTATTTAAACTAATGATCGTTCCGGTTTTAATCATTGTTTCCACAAAATAAACATTTCGTTACTTAGACCACTTTTCCACTCAACCCTTCAATTGTGCATCTGCTTGCATAATATCAGGTTGTCCAATAAATTCATGGAGTTCTTATTTCATAAGAACATAAAGCTGGATAAAATTGAAATATTAACTTGATTTTCGTATCGTTGTGAAGTTTGCATATTCCCCTAATTTACTACGTTTAAGATTCTCTTATCTGCTTATCCACTTTTTCACCTAAAATTTAAAACTGTCGAGTGTTAAGCGGATAAACGCCAACTTTTCCGATATCTTCATTGCAGAGAGAAGAGATTGAAAATGTGTTAATTGCTCGTGGTTGTTATGTGACGTGTTCGAGCTTTGTTATTTTTGCACGCGGTGTATCGATCTTAAAACTACTCGAAGGAATCGTTCTTGCTTCTTCGGAAGCTTAATACAGACTGGTTCCGCTTTCTCTGTTTGCAAGTAATAAATGAGATCGTAACTCAAAAACAGCGTTACCAAGCGATCGTATCATAAACCGCGACAATGGAAACTAAACAAAATGGTTTGCACATCTCAAGAATAATATTACCAATTTCTTTTTATACCGATTGTTTATGGTCGCATCGATTGCTAGAAGGGTTATTAGCAACTCGAAAGCAAAGATTTACGCGAAGATCAGTTCGAAGTGGAAAAAGGCTTATTGAACGTTTGAAAAAACAGGTTGCAATCCGTGAAGGCAAATAAATATATTTAATGATTAATTTATATTTATATTTATTATTAATTTATATATTCTATTTACATTTATATTAATTTATATTTATTTGTCGAAGAAAATAATAAATACTATTTTAACCCTTTGCGGACGAGCGTCGACAAATAGTTGCCTAATTATTTTTGGCTTTCCGAACCCATGTCGACTATTAAAGCACTAAACTTAATGCGATGAATACTTAACGTAATAATAAACATATTGAAATCGTTGGAAATGAAATGGTTTGGAACTCGAAAGCGTGAAAACTCAAAGTCGTGGAATTAAAAACTAAAGATACTCTCACAAGTGTTACTAGTTCTCGTCCGCAAAGGGTTAATAATTGGAAATCGGGTGAGTTTATTGGTAGCGACATTTTTAGTCTCGTAAAAAATATCAAAGAAGTATATACTATAGATACTATTTTAGAACAATTCTTTACTTCGTTAAATGCAATTTATCGCTTCATTTTCATTCCCATAATAAGTGAAAAGAAAACAGATATTATTTTTTGCTTAATTTACCAAATTTTTCCGCTTCACTTTATAGCCACATATTTCGAGTTTCTTAAGAGATAAGAAACCTCTTAAGAGAGAGGTATTATCTGGCAGCAATTTCCTAGTCCCCCTAACTCGGTTTGCAGCTCCATTTTCGGTTCCATAATAAATAAAAAGAAACATTAGCTTTGACCGATTTTTGGGTTTAATTTCCATGGCGCGGTGCCTGGACTCCGGGCCGTTTGAACATTTTACGAGACAATTTCAGGGATTAGGTCGCGAGATGGCATCGTTTCATGGAGACGCGGGCCCGTCATGTCGCTACTTTCTCATTCCACGGACAAGATGAGCCCCGAGATCCAATAAAGCGTGTGTATCCCTTCTTTGTGCTCTTACGGGCTTGAAAATCGCCTACAGCCTTTCAAATTCTCGCCAGGCCAGCGTAGCTTCAGCAAAACTACGGCTCTTACCCCGTTTCCCGCGACAGTCCTATCGCGTTTATTACGCCGCCTTGAATTTTTCATGCTCGATTTATCGCCACTTTCATATCCGTTTCGATGCTCCTCTATAGAGCGCAGACAGCTCTGCTTCCCTTTTCCTTATTCCACGAAAATTCCACCCTTTTCTTCCAACACTGATTTTTATTCGACTCGATGAACTCTGTGGGAAAAAACTACGTCTCCGGCTGCGTGCACTTCTCAAGTATTTTTCCGCGTTTCGAAATATTTCGCGAGCAGCCATTCGATCGAATAGCAATTGGATTCTTAAAGCGAGAAAATTCGTCCGCGAGAAGAATTTACTATTTTGTAAAAGATTCAATTATGCGGTTCAGCTTTTAGTTTGTGGAATTTGTTTTTCGGATGGATGGCTTAAAGGAGTAGAATTTCAAATACTAACATATTTCAGGACATGCATTGAAGTAATACAAGTAGAGCGCAAATACATAAAATACAGAAAAATAAGATTCCTAGAAGACGTTTCATAAATGAGGCGTAATTGATTAAATATAAATGTATTGAAATAATAAAAATAAGGCGAAAAATCGCAAAATGTAAAATTAAAGATTAATAAGATTCCTATAAGACGCTTCATAGATGACGCGTTATTGATTAAATAGATATGTTAAAATAATAAAAATAAGGCGAAAGTTCGCAAAATGTAAAATTAGAGACTAATAAGATTCCTAAAAGACGTTTCATGAATGAGGCGTCATTGGTTAAACGAAGAAAATTACTACTAAATGTATCCGTAATGCAATTTTATTTATACTAAACAAATCATAAAACGTCACAGATGCATCGGAAGGTCTAGCAAATATAAATGCAGTTATAGCAATCAATTTTGTATACTTTTAATACATCTATGTAAACTTTCGTAAAGTTTTCAGTTTATGTAGGATTTGTTGCGAAGAAATGAAAGATACGTCACCATTTTTTAATAACCAAATTAATGTTCTTAAAATGATCGAAAGTCTTGTATTCTTTTAGGTATTTAATATTTGAAAGTGTACGTAGACTTTTGCAACTGACCTTAGAATAATGATTGAGGATTCAATTTAGAAAATTTATTCCGTATGGATATTTCAAAAAGGATGCAAAGACGCGTCTAGTCTGGTTCCTGTATTCAGAATGTATAAATATTATATTGAAGCAGTAATTCTATATTAAGATCTGAATTTTATATTAAAATTTAGCTTTCATAGTGAAATTTGTTGGTATTCTACTTTTTGAAACGTTAACCCCGACGCTAAAAGCAATTTCTTCCCTTTTTCCCTCTTTCAACCCTCATTACACAAATCTCAAAGATTTCTCTATTCAGGGTTTACAAGTTTTATATTAAAACTTAGAGACTTCTTATTAAACATCAGCTTTCGTATTAAAATTTGTTAGCATTCTACCTTTCAAAATGTCGACTCCTTCAAAAAAAGGGATTTTCTCCCTTTCATCTCTTTTTCAACATTCAGTTCTCCAAATCTAAGATCAACAAAGTCTCCCTGTAAATTCTTTAACTTCCTTTGAATCTTTTCTATCTTCTACGGCGATTCGGAACTCGAAATCCAATTTCCAAAAAAACCGAACAAACACACCAAGCGTCTTACGATCTTCCGCAGAAGCTTTCCCACACAATCGCCCGATAAGAAACAGCCTTTGGATGGAGGAAACACGAAGAGAAAGGTGACGAGGGAAAATCAGTGGACCAGGATGTTCTGGTGTTTTCGATAGCATGTAGATAAATCGATTCTGCAATGCAGCAACAGAACAGAATTTCGTGGTCTCGCGTGTCGGTGACCTACGATAGAGAAAGAGAAAGAGAGATAGGGGTGAGACGGATCGGTGGAAGGAGGCATTTCCATTTGGCGGAGTGCAATCGACACGGAAAAGCGGCTCGCCGAAGCTCCTCCATTTCCGGATGAGTTTAGTCCGACGTGGTGGCGGCCATCGAGAATTGATTTGTCCCGGGAAAACACACACGGATTGTTAGCGACCACCGTCGCCATTCAACGAATCGAGATCGACACGTGGCCATCGTATATCGCACTAAATCTCTGTTTGTTTCTGGAATTGGAAGATTTTTTTTTTTTTGCATATCAGAAGAATACTTCTATATCGATTCTCTTATTACTTCAGTTTTGGAATTACCATTATATCATTGCACTGCAACGACGAGCCACATTCGTTCTATGGATTATAGCGCAGATTGAACGAAAATGGATAGAAGGCACAGGGTCATTCCACGCCAAACCGATCACTTTTTTCCCTCGATGTCTGGGATTTTGTACAAATTAAAATACGTTGTAGTATATGCGAAATTATGGGGGGATTTAAGTCATCGTCTTGCCAATAATGAAATTGTTACAAAATTGCAGGCCAATGAAGTTTGCAAATTTCAGCGACTTTTACGAAAAATACCTTCGTAAAAGTATTTTTATCTCGGAAACTATTAAGAAAACGAACTTCATTTTTTTTCGTTTTAATCGCTAAGATACGGCTATTCGGATAGATTTTTCTTAAGTTGAGGAAGTTTGTTTTTAATACTGCAAATTATAAAGAAACTCTTATGTTGCGAATCGAGGGTCAAGTTCACGACTTTAAAAATTCGAGAAAAATACTATCGTACTCCGTGAAGATGTCTCTATAAAATAAGCTTTCCTCTACTTTGATACGACTATCTAATAATGTATAATATAATAATTTCGATATCCATGTTGCACTATTCTGGCCATGTTTTACCTAAACTTGTCTTTTTTAAATTTCTAAAATATTTCCCACTTTCGAGATGAATCCAAAAAAGTTGCTATTAATTATAGAACACAAACATTATTCAGTAAAATTTGCGAGTCTCCAAATGTTGCTTCTTTATGTCACGCTATTGCAAATTTCATTTTCAAAATTTACAAAATTTATTTTTCCTGAAAATTGATTAATAAAGTGTATTTACAGTAAACTACATTTAAACATTTGTTCATGCTAAAAATGGATATAATAAATTACACCTTAATGGATGCCATAAAATTTGCCAGTCGTAAAACTGACGAACTTTTGCGTTGTAAAGTTAATAGTATTTGTAAGTTTAAGTTTGAATTTCTACGTTGAAGGTTCTTTTCCTTAGAATTATAAAACTTGTCTGAAGAAAGGGGGTTGTAGTTGAATCGAATAAAATATTGTAGATTTCAGCAGGGTTCGCATGAATCTTCATTTAGTCTTTCATTTTATAAACGAAAGGGAGTCTATTAGGTTCATGAAATTCTTCAAAGATACTTTAGGAGTGGAAGGATGATTTGCAGCGGAACTTTGTGTTGATCAAAGACAGATGAGCGAACTTTAGCCTTAATGTGAATTTTAGAATGTCATATTGATGTTCCATGGTGAGGTAGGCTAGACAAGGTTAGACTACGCTACGTCAGGTTAAGTTTAGTGTAGACTAAATCAGGTTGAAACTAAACTGGACTACATTGAAATTAGCCAAGACTACAATACAGCAGAATAGGTTTGCTTAGACAAACTTAGACTGAACGAAATTACATTTACAACTGGAATAGACTAGCCTCGGTACAATACTAACTTCAAATATTCCAAAACTCAATAGTACTATGTCTGTCTAACAAGCTCTTAGGAGCTTTTATTGGGTTGAACGGAAAGTTCGTGTTGCATTATATTTATATCGTATTTCACAATGTTTCTTTATATATTCAACGATTAGATGTGAATGTATCTTAATTTAGCTGTTCAAGTTCAGTTTAAGTAAAGCCTTTGAAATAGCAAAATGCTTCTATTATAACTATAAAACTAACTATAAGAATGTAGACACAGTCACGTGAAAACTTCACGAAAGAATTGGCTTCTCGAAATTTTGTAAAAGTCGCTTCTGTGGTTAAAAAATCTGAAAAAATGTCAAAATATATGTATTTGTCCCTGGATATAGCATCTCCGATTTTTCTTGCAACTTTTTATGCAATAGAAAGAAACTGGAGCTTAAACTGTAAATTACGTTTCCGCCTGTAACTACCCCAGTAATAAAAACTTTATTTGACTGTATGCTCCAAACCGGAACAATTATCAGGTTAAATAACTTCGAAAATAACGAAATAAAGTTGCGCGATTAACTTAAAGTGGCAGTAATTGTGACACCCACCGTATGCGCCCTTTTTCTATCCAACATTTCGATTATCATCCGACTAAATTCGTAGGAAGAATTTTATTAAACGTATAACTTAAATTGCAGTAGAATTATAGTTTCCCCGGAAACCTTTTGCATCCCTCGTATATCGTTGAAACAAACACAGCCTTCATACAGCTGCTAGTCGTTATTCTCATCATAAAATTTCGTCCCCAACGGCATAAGCTGCATGCATAAAAATCTTGCAAAGAGTGAAAGACATTTATAACCATCGCCATAAACGTCGTACGAATTAACAGGTTCGAAAAGTATCGGTCGTGTATGGAGGAAAGAGGTTAATTCGCCCCCAACCGTGGCACGTTGTTGTTTTTCCCTCTTGCAACCCTTCCCCTTCCTATTTCCCTCTCTTTTTGTATCGTTTCTTTCGGCGCTCGCGCATATTTTCCAGAGTTATTGCAGCGCTAGTAAATATGGCGATAAGCTTATCGAAGTTTTCCGCCGGACCGTGAGTTTCCCGTCGAATTTATATCCGGCCCTGCGGACGTTTCGTTACGTATTTCACGATAAATATTTATTTATAGAGCATTTCAGCAGCGCGTTTTCAGAGGCTCGATAACAAAAACCTTTCACCGGGGTCGGGGCGTGTTATTTAGGAAATAACCGTGCAGACGGGATGTCGAATTTTCGTCGCGGATTTATCTCGTCTGTCTCTTCTGTTCTCGCTTAACTGTTGTATACTATTACACGTACTATTATACGCATAGGATAGATGCCCCAGTAACTTACAGTGTCTCTATAACCGACACTTCAATTATTTCATTTAATAGCAAAGCGATGTATGAAGAATCGTAAATAAACAAATTTTCCTAAAAATCCAGAATCTATTTATTAAGCAAATGGTTTGATTCCGATACTCATCAATGTTTTCGAACCATTGTACAGAAATCAGGAACGCAATTTTTAATTGATTAGCGAGTAGGAGAGCATTTTGGGCTACGTGAAATCGATCGTTTCATATGCAGCGACTGAATAATATATTTAGTCCAACAAGGAGTCAAGTGTTGTTAATTTATCGTGGTACGCAATAAAAATTTGGGTCATCTTCGTCGAATAATATTTCATTTGCATAAAGCAACGTAACTTAAAGCTTATCAATTCGCGGAAAATACGTAGAAGCTGATGTTACCGGATTAATTAATGAAACGGCGAAAACGAAAGATAAAACACGTTGGTGAAGAATAATATTAAGGATGCATAAATATGGTAGGAAATACAGCTCGTTAATCGCGTCGGTGATAAACCCTCTCATCGGAAAAACCGATGACTTTTCGCGAGAAACGCAACTCAATTGTGTTCAACCATCCTTTTTTCCCTCTTTTCCAAGCTCTTTTTTACATGTGTTGTAATTCCGCATCGATGTGATGCAATTTGAAAACGACAATGGGAGAAAATACAAGCGCGGAACGGGAAAAAGATTGAATTGACGTTGAATTATTTCATTGCACGAACAAATCTGCATTTGTCGCAATTCGCGTACATGGGTTTTAAAACGACTTGTACTCCATTATTCGCCTGATTATGTCCAATTTAAATAAATACGAAGAATACTCACAGATAAGAAGGAAGAGAATATTAATTTATATAACTCTTTTACTAGGCGTAAACATGAACACGCGTCGATTGTGTGGTCTAACTCTACTGTTATACACACGAGCAAAATAAAAGGTATTCAACATTGATTACTGCGTTTCGTAGCGAACAGGATGAGTAATCCTATGTCAAGGACGAATTATAGCCGATCTAGGACAGATATCGCAATTACTGCCACTATAAGCTTATCGCGCGACATCATTTAATTATTTCAGAAGTTATTAAACCTGATAATCGTTCTGGTTTCGAGCACAACATTACTTAACATCTCTTTCATTTATGATGATCTTTTGTACGTTAAACGTGATGTATTACGTACTAATTCATTCAAAATATGTAACAAAGTCCAATGTCTCTCGTACCGTCATTTGAAAAGTTGTCACTTAAATTGAAATGATCGTTACATATATTAGCACGTCAGTTTGCGTGACAAATAAAATATAAACCGCTAAATCATCGACTTCACTGCAATTATAAAAATTTCCATACTTTCTACTTACGGTATATTAGACGCGTTTTTATGCTCAAAGGACACATTCGCCTGCTAATATTTATTTTTAAATGTTGAATATGAACATATATGCAATGTCCATGTGTTACCTAAAAATGAAATCTAAATTTAGTATTGAATTTTTTTAGATTATTTAGTCTCGATTTTCACAGGTTTTTCTACTAAGCTTCTTCTTAGCACTTTCGGTTTAATCTAATTCAGTGGCATTACTGCTATTATTATTAAATACGTTCTTTTTGTAAATTGGGTATTTACCCGTATATTGAAATAAATAAATAATTGAAGAAGAAAAAAAGCAGAAGAATCGACCTTCCTTTGGATTGTATTAATATCGTATTGATTTTAATAGAGATAGGTCGAAACCTAATTTCTAGACTCACGAAACTTGAATACGAAACTTTGCGAGGCCTCGAAACTCTTGAAACTCGAAACTTTCGAAACCCAGAATCTTTATATTGTTCTTTTTGTTTGTAAGGCATCCATTTGGTCAGAAATTAAGATCCTAATAAATCCCTTTTAGAAAATTAATTAGTTATAATTTAAGTAAATCAATAAGCGGAACAACTTCGTCGGATAATTATTAATTTTGATTTTTCTGCTTTTATTTCTTCTTGTTATAAACGATTATAATAAATTGGTGAAATCGTATCGATTAAAGTACGTACATATATAAATACTAAACGCGAACTCTATTAGATTATTAGTAAATTGCGGATTTTTATGCAAATTCATATTATTATAAATAAGTGTGAAGAAATGGAACTTGAATTGGGGGTTGCTTCACATAATTTCTATTGTACCATGGTTATTTTGTATCATATTGCAGATTGCATTACGTTATACACCTTTTTGCACCTTTACATTATTAATAAATGTGTAAAAATCTGCAGTTTAGTTATTAGTTAAACAAATTCGTATCGTGATAATATTCTTGTTATTTATACAAGCTATTGTTTACCTATAGAACGTTTCAAATCATGAGTGTACCACAAAATTTCGAGTTTCAAGAATTCAAAACTTTTAAGGTTTCGAGGATTCGAGTGCCCTAACCCTAAATTTTAACTTTAATTCGCAATAAGATTCTTGAATTTCCTGAACAGTAAGAGATAATGAAGGTGTGACGTAAGCGTCGTACACAAATATCACTCTAAAAGTCGTTTTGAGTGATGAAAATCAGTGATCGGGTTCAGTTATTTTACCTCCGCGCTAGTGGTTTAAGTCGACGATAAGTCAGACGGTTTGGAACCCTGCACGATTCTTGTACATGTATCTCGAAAATGATTCAACATCCATATGTAATATTTTATATGCAGTAAAATGGGTACGTAAATTGTATAATTGTGCCAAAAAATATTTTACTCTTTTCTAATTTGTTCATAATACCTGGAAGAATTCCCAAATGGGCTTGAATTTATGATAGTTGTTGATTTAGATTTCCTTGACATATGTTATTTATATATAATATGCAAAACATGTGTAATATGAAAACTATATGCTTGTAGAAAATTCCGCAGTTCAATTATTACTTATAATGTACTTATAATTGATTTATTATATTATCAATTTGCACACTTATAACTTACATTACAAGTTTATACACGCATAACAATTTGTTATATTAATATGTTTGTACACAGTATATATGTGGATAAAAAACACGTTGTTTTACACTTCAGCGAAAATTGAATAAAATGGGGTCGTTTGACAAAACGAGATATTGGCTACCATAACTTTTGCACGTGCTTTTGTTTTTGCTTTTTGGTAGAAATGTTTCACTGTTCTTTCTATTGCTTCTAATGTATCTGTGTTACATACAGAAAACATTCATACCGCTATCAACAACATAGTAGCACGTAAAAAGCTACAAAATTGGAGTACCCAATTTTATCAAACTACTCCGTTTTATTCAACGTTCCCTTATATTTGCAACTACAATTAGAAAGTAATCTCTTTCTACAAACCTTCAGTTCTCTGTATAATGAAAATTTTCAACTTATTACGAGCACCAACAAGTAATAAATTATTTCTGTAATAACTTCAACGTATAGTTTAAATTGAAAATATGCTACCGTGATACAAAAATGAATCGACGGATTTATTTAATTATACGTAAATATTTGAGAATAATCTCAATCGTATTTAAGACATGATAGATAGCCAATCTTGATAAAAATAAATATTTAATTCGGCAACAAAAGTGAATTATTCATCGGGATATCTAATATTTGACTGTAGTATAATAACTAATAAATAAATAAAAATAATAATGATAATATTTAATGCCAATTATAAGATAGAAATAGTTGATGACATAAATGACGAATAATATATATTTGTTTGTTTGAAATAGGATATCATACATAGGTTCGAAGCTGTGTTTTTATTTTTGTCTAACATACGATATTTTACGTAGATTATGAGCTACGCTTTGTTAATTATAGGATAAGAAAATAGAGTTTGATATGTACATATGCGTATATAGAGGTACAATGAGAGTATGCGGTAAGTGGTAATGAAGCGGAACACTTGTAATCCGAAAGGGAACCAGTAAAGTATTATTATTAACAATAACATTTATTGCTAAAAGATATTTTCTACCTCCCCGTTACCTTGACTCATTCACGTGGGATTTAATTAAAAGAATCCCTAGAATACCTCATCAAAATCTACAATTTCCAATTTCCTCGACCCGAAAAGTTTCTCAAAAAGAAAAATCGTCTTCATAGCAGCAACCACCGCTATCGATTTCACTACTCATTCCGAGACACATTCTTGGGTACGTGCTCGAATTACCTTTCTCCCAAAGCTTCTCCGTCTTCCGGCTAGAATTCTGCCAGCAATTTTTCCCGATTTCCTTGCCGGGAATATGACGAAGGAAATAGTAGGTGTGAATGAAATCGGATCGGTTGCTTGCACGACGATGAATCGACGTCGCTTCTCCTCCCCACCTTTCTCCCTCACTCTGTCATTTTCTCTCTATGCATTATGCATGTCGTTCCAACCAGGCGTATGCAAAGTGTACGCTTGCACGCGCGCGCGTGTTCCTCTGTCTCTACGGATTAACCGGATTAGAGGGTGAGTTTAGAGGCATCGCAGGTTGAGTTCTCACCGGCTGTCAAACTTTTGAATTACGAAACGTCGACGAAAAGGGACTTTCCGGCATTCCTTCTTCGACATTTCCGTCCATTTCAACCTGCTTCACGTGTCCGACTCTCGCGTGTAAAAGATGCTTTGGTGTGTTTGTTTGCGTTTCGCATTGTGATTTCGCATTGTGGTTAGGAATATTTGTGTTGCAACTTTGTTTGGTTCGTTGGTTCTAGTTGTTATCGGGTTGCACACGATTTTTAAAGGCGTTAGATTGAGTTACGGTTTCAGATAAATGGAAATTTTGGCGTGGTGCTGTTAATGTAATATTCCGTAGCAGTGGTCGGCAACCTTTTCACTATGAACTGCACACCGAATGATTGACTTGCGATTAGATTGTATTTTCGTGCATTTACGGGAAATTTAAATATGCGAAAAGGCATAGACTGCATGTATACAAAAATGTATATGCATTGGCTGCAATAAGTTTCTCGACTAAAGTATCACTTTATTATATTAATGAAATGGAGGGTGCCTGATAATAAAAGCCTATTGTAGAAATACATTTATTATAGCTTATAAATTATCATCTTCTTAAATTCCTTGTGGAAAAAACTTGATTAATATGTCATATGAATTGAAACAGAAGTATAGCCTGACTGGAAACTTATGGCAGTCACTTTATGCAAAGGGGGACCGATAATGTTTATTCCGTTATCATTGACATAAAAGTGGCAAATAAAAACGCATAATCAATTGTTCTTGCATTGCACATCAATAACGAAGCGATCTAAATTTGATTTCAATAACTGAACATTATACTATAACTGCAAAGTATCCAGAGTTGTAAGCTCATAAATCATGTAGAAAGGAAAATGGAAATGAATAAGTAATTATTAGCAATCTCACAGACCGGGAATAGTAGTTAACGGTTAATCGAATCAAATATAACGGGCTATGACCCGTAAAATAAACAAATAAATAAATACAAAAATTGTTCTTATTCAAAGCGCCAATCCGATAAACTGGTACTTTAAGCTTATCGCGTGACTTTATTTAACTATTTTAGAACGTATTTAACCTCAAAATCTTTCGAGTTTGGAGCATAATATTGTTCAACACCTCTTTTATCTATGAACATTTTTGTATATGTTGAATATAATGAATTAATTACTACGTAATTGAAAATATACAACACAGTTCAATGTCACTACTACTGTCACTTGGAAAGTTGTCATTTAAATAGAAACACGTTTTTCATATATTAGCACGTCAGTTTGCGTAACAGATATAACATATATAGTAAACGTATCGCCTTCATTGATTTATGACACGTCCCATACTTTATAATTACATTGGTCACGTTTCACTATTCAACAGCATACTTACCTCCTAATATTTCGTTTTCAAATATTAAGTGTATACGAATATACAATGTCTATGCGTTGTTACGTAAACCAAAGTCCAAATTTAATATCAAAATTTGTTTATTCACGACTCTTCGTACATTACTATGCTATTAAATAAAATAATTTAAGTGACAGTTACAGGGACACCTGTCCTATCCACGAAATAAAATTTTCTTTATTAACCACTATCGCGTCCTTGCCGATCTTTGGAAACTGGCAAAAAGAAATTATTCGCGTACCGTTTGGTAGTACGGTCGAGTGCACCCTGGTTCGAAGGAAACGGTCCACAGGGCCGATCCATTTTCCGGGTAGAACGTACACGTCCGTCAAAATGCATATCCGGTCGGGTTGTTCGCGCACACGCGGCCGCGCAAAAATATTCGCTTACGTCCGTCAGCGGTGCGCAATATGGAAAATCTCTGACAAGGAAAATTCGCGATGACGGGCTGAGTTTACTTGTTACGGTTTCGTATCCTCGCGTCTCTGCTTTCGTGCGCGCGATCGAATGATTAATATAATTCTCTTCTTTCTGGTTTTCTTGAAAATCTTTATGGAGAAATTGGCGCGTTAATCTACGTTGGCTACAAAAATTGTGCACTAAATTTATAAGAAGTTTATGATAGGCTGCAGATCGTTACGCAAATTCACATTTTTGAAGACACAATTAATTAGAGAATTTGGGACACCACAATCGATATTTCTTTCGCTATCCAAATATCAGAATGCATAGTTTACTTTTGGGTATTCAATTGGAATTTTGCAAACTGTCTGCATTGCGTGGCTTTTTGCTTTTTTAAATTTTCCACAAATGAAATTGCTAATTTTTGTAAATATAGAGAAACGGAACTAATCAGTTGCAAAAATGTATGGAATCGTAATACTTGCGTTCAAGATTTTACTTTGGAAATCTGCTTTCGTATGCACCAACTTTAATATTTATTTAATTTCACGTATCTAACATTTTTATCATTTAACCCTTTCATTACCGTGGACGTGTATATACGCATTCAAGAATTGAACTGACATTTGTTAGAAGCATACGTATGTCTTTTCTGTAACACAATATAATTTGTATCATTCGTACATCAATATTACTGTATAATTAGTTATATCGAGTATCGAAATATTTATACCTATATTGTTTCTATATTAATAAATGCTACTCTAATCAACGCTTTTAGTTTTCGGATCTAAGGTGCTAGTAGCGAAAGGGTTAATAGTACTTTTATACGACTGGAAATATAGAACCTAACTCAGGAATATCTCACTAACCCCTTGCCGTGTGACTTTTGTACTGGCTACGAATAATTGGATTAGCAATTCACTGCTTCAACGTATTGTGAAATGTGAAACACCATAATGTTACAGTTAGCTAGTATTTAATAATTAGACTGCGGATCTTTATGCAAATTCACAAATGGATTTAAATGGGATAAAAAATAGGTGTGCGTGTCAATGCATTTCTAACCACTGTAAATCATTTGAGCCTCGATAAAGTTTCACGAGGAAGCTGTAAGTATTGAACCCATGGGGAAGTTTGCCTGTTTATGGTTGAAATAATGGCGTCTTTAGAAGTGGAGTAATGGTGCGTGCTTTGATATTGTTACCAGTTGTTTTAAACGTCAATTGCGCGAGGTTGATGAGAAAAAAGTGGCACAGTCTTTTGTATTATTATTTTTTCAAGAAAAGAAACGTGGCGCGGTGGAAAATTTTTCTTTTATAGCTTTCGCTTGTTAAGTTATATATTTGCGGGACTTTTTTTATGCCCCGTATTGCGTGTTAGAATGAGAAATTGTAAGTTAGAAAGTGGATGTTGTATTTGAAATTAATGCTCGCGTTGGCTGCGGAGCAACTGCAGCCGTGGCACGCACGTTTTATGGCTGCTACGACTTTACAGCTCGTGTGGAACGTTCATTTCAACGAATTTAATGGTAGCTCGTTGCTATGATCGCCTGCTCAAAATTCATGTGCTCGCCTCTCGAGATACTCCGAACGTTTTGACTGTTCCCAGATATAATTTCAAAGTTTCATAAAAAGAACAGCATAACGAACTGACGCTGGAGAAGAGTATGCTGCGCGCTCTGTAAATTAATATTTCAAAGTGCAACGTTCACAGTGGCTTCAACGTTCGGTATTGAACACTTTACAGATTTCTGTGATATTAGATTGCCCCATAGCTCTAGTGCATTTCATGTTTTAAATTATTCATTTATTTTATATTATTTTTCAACTGTGACAAATATAATACTAGATATAAAAAATACAGACGTAGTCGCTCGTAACTTCAATGCAAAATTAACCGGTTGGATTTTTCTTTAAATCGCCAATGTTTATTGATTTTTTCTTTTTTATTGATGCAATTTTAATCTCTGTTGAGATTATTTTGCGTTGCTACATAGTACGACACCAACTGCAATTCAGGTAAATAAATTGGTTGAATATAGATATATTTTTATTTACATACTACCTTACTATTTAATATAAATGAAAAATATATTTATTACGCACTCTGCACTGTTGCAATGCAACATTTTATTGAGACCCCCTTTCTTTATCTATTTTGTAAATTAATTAACGAATTGTTGGTAGGCAAAAAAAAAGAAAATAAGGTGTGCAAAGGGTTAAGAAAGAGAGCGTTGCATAGAAATCATAGCAAAGGTTAGAGAAATCGGCGCGTGTTCCCGCGACTGTTGCGGTTTAAATCGTCGCGATATTTCAAATCCTGGTGGCGCACGAGCGCGTGTACGCTCCGTGTGGCGAGCCGTAAAACATAGTCAGCGTTCCTCGCGCGATCCGCGTCGTCGGGAATGCGTGGTTGCATTCTACGGGTGAGTTACACTCGACAGACACAGCTGTTTCAACGGTTCCGTCGACGATCAGAGGCTTAAGAGTAATTAGGCGTACGGTAATCGCGGGACGATCTCATTAGCAACCTTCTTGCACCGCCTTTGTTACAGTGACACGCAAAAGCATTTAACGGTAGACCGGCGTTATGTCGATGTGGGTATCTGCTGCAAGGGTTGACGTTAAAATCTCAAGTTGGAGAAATGGCGGAGGGCAAAGATCAACGTGTTGGAGTTTGAAAGTTGCAATCTGGGGATTTGGGGGCTGTGGGAACTAGAGTAGCGGAGATCTTCGGATTATGCGAGTGGATACAAGGTTTAGAGTTGTGCCATTGGATCTTGGAGTAATACTAGCTGATGCCTGAGATTGTTTAGAGTGGTAACATTTGGTATGGAGAGATTGGAGTTGCTCGAGGTAGAACAGAAGAGCTGACAACTCCTGATACGTAGAATAGGCGGAGTGGGAATTAAAGTAGAAGGATTTTGGAGTCGTGGAAGTCAGTGGGAAAGACGGTAACATCGCGGGATAGAGTGCAAAGGATATCAGGATTCTGGAAGTCGATTCAGAGGCCACTTGGGTCGTGCAACTCCGTGCGGAAGGTAATAAGGTTATCGAACTCGATGCGAAAGAAACGCGGACGCCATGGAACTCAATGCCAATGACATTGAGATGGAGAAGTACAGTGAAAAGAACGATACGATCGTATCGCAAAAATGGTAGAAAGACATAGAAATCGGTAAGAAGGGCAAAATAAGATTAAGCAACACGATCAAAAAAATGATACAATCATGAAACTCGGTTCAAAGTACATTGGAATCATAGAATTTCATAAAAAGTGTACTAAAGTCACATGGGACTCTATGCATAGAACATTCAAATCGTAGACGTCAATACAGAGATATTAGGAGGGCATGTAAATTAATACGAGGAACACGATGCAGAAAATGGTACAATCATGGAACTAGGTTCAAAGCACATTGGAATCATAGAACTCGATACAAAGGACAGCAGAATCCTGGAACTCGATGCAACGGACATTGGCAAAGAATGCAAATCCGATCAATCTCGGTATTGAATCTCAACACATTGATGTCCCCTCTATTGAAATTGTTGAACTCGGTGTCCTTTTCTATGGAATCCTGCGGCCGTAGGCGTCTACGATATTTGATCCCATCACCCTGGTATCCTTCGTGTCCAGTCTTATAATCCTGCTGGCCATCCTATCGAGTTCTGTAGTCTCCAGTGTGCCGTTGTTATCGAATTCTTTCACCTTGAGTCCCTCTTATCAGGTCTCCGCAATCAATACTCGTAAAATCATAACTACAAAGTTGCACGATCCTCAAATTCTGACTGGTGAAACTTTGCCTGATATTCCTCGCAAAACGAAAGAGAAAAATGAAACAGAATATGGACCACGACCAACGGAACAAATATCCATGAAATAGCGCATAATTTCCCTATTTGTTATTGTATGTACACCATAAAAGAACGCAACTCTTCGACAACAAATAAACTTAAAAAAGATGACCGGTATGTCAGTATGTCGCTAATCATCTCGGTGTCGATATGACTTTAAACTTCATTTAAAAAAAAAAAGCAAACATAAAACGCTCAATTTGAAATGTATACAAATGATGATCAACAATTTAACAATAACCTCAAGCTCTAGTTATAAGTATTTGAATATAAAAACATGTATCGTATTTGTATATTCGCGTAATCCTAGAAACAAGACTCGTATAAATTTCTATTCTGTACTGCTAGTATGCACAGCAATGTGCATGCTGCTTATAACCCAGTAATGGATTTTATAGCGTAATCAATTAAAAATGTAACAAACTGTGGTTACTAGGGTAGATGTCCCAATTACTATCAGTGTCCCTATAACTGTGTTACTTCAATTATTTTATTTAATAACGAACGAATGTACGAAGAATAGAGACTAAAAAAATTGTAATACTAAATTTCGACTTCATCTTTACGTAACAACACATGAACATTGCATATGCGACTATACTTAATGTTTAAAAATAAATATTGGAAGGTGAATGTGTCATTTTAGCGTAAAAGCATGACTAATGTACTGCAAGCAGATAGCATGGAAATTTTTGTAATGCAGTAAAGGCGATGCGTTTACGGTTTATCTTCTATCTGTCATACAAACTGACGTGTTAATGTATATAATTATCATTCCCATTGAAGGGACAATTTTTCAAATGACAGTACGTGGGACATTGGACATTGCTATATATTTCCAGTGAATTAGTACGTAATACATCGTATTTAACATGTAAAAAAATCATCACAAATAAAAGAGATGTTAACTAATGTTGTGCTCCAAACTGGAACAATTATTAGGTTAAATAACTTCTAAAATAATTCAATGAAGTTGCGCGAAAAAGCTTAAAATAGCGGTAATTGGGACATCTCCTTCATAAGCGTAATAGAAAGGGAAGAAAATCTTGAATGACAAAAATTGTTGCAAACTCTGAAGACGAAAGTTGCAAGAATCGCGAAATTTATCTGAGAGAGAATACAAAATGGTAACCCATCAGATTCACGTGGAAGAAGCAGATGACCGCGTTTTGTCGAGGCAGATGGGTTTCGAAATCGACCAAAAACTCGCCGTTTCAGCCGCAGTCGTCTCGTGATGGATGGTCGTAGAAAGTTTCGGGGCTTTGTGACCGATTCGAACGAGCTTTATCGGTCTGATCGGCCGAGGATCTATCCTGGCTGGCCTGGATTCGCGGGCGAAAAAAGAAAATGCGAGAAGATGATTATCATAGGTAGTCGTTAGGACGAAATGCGGGCACCCCTTGATTCTTACACTCGATTTTCGAGTTCTGCTGAAGTAACGACTCCACTCGATCTTAATTGGCAATCAGCCCTCTACTCTAGTGTTCCGATGCATCCATGAAATTTCTGTTGATTTACCTCTATTTTATCCGCAATTCGAGTTTACCAAGATGAATCGTAGAGTAGGTAATCCAGTTATGGGCTACCACTCTTATTTTAACGTTTATCGCTGAACCTGTTGAAAATAGTTAAATATTTACACATCAGTGGATATCTGTAACATGTTAGCTTTCTGATGTACAATTGAAATACGCTGAACAAAGGTAACTATTGGAGCAAATTACAAATTTAAGGTAAAAGTGAGAACTTTCGTTTTTGAAAGCGTGGTCCAAATATATGGGCCATTCATTGAATTACCTCAAATAAAAGTGAAAACTATTATTTTGATTGAAAATAGATAAAAAGAAGCACTTAGTGTCAGGGCAGCAATTGATAAGTCCTATACTGATTTTATATTTCGATCCATTTATATAATTTTTCCACTGATTATATTTTATTATGTCGTTTTAGTGGTATTTTCTTACACTTTATTTTTACAATGCTTTGCCCTATATTTCTGCAACATTTTCTATAATACTTTTTAATATTCTTTCGATGCCTTTCAATGACAATTTTCCTTCCATATTTCCAATACGCACTTCAAAGTATTCTTTTTACATTTTTCTTTCTTCTTATCGCAAAGATACCGGTTTGCAACGTTCGACAGGTAGACTTTATCGACATCTGCACGTCTCGAGCTCGATTTAAACCGGAAACCGAACGTTTCGAAAGGGGAACAGAGCGTGATGCGCGTTCCTAGCCACGATTCCCACTTTCGAGAGGGAGCGAAACCTATAAATAAGCGTGATCTTTCGAGGCGTGGCGAGGCGAAAATTATAACCGAGCGTTTTGCATCAGTTAAGCCCACGGTGGTGCGATATAGGCGTGAATTATGGTTAATGTACATCCACTACATTATCTCATTCCAACGCAATTAACTCGTCGAGTTACCTGCATTTTACCATTTACCCTTTCTTCCCTTATCCCCACATAATATTGGCTAATTCCCCGCTGCTTCTGCAGAAATCAAGCTTCTGTTTGGGCAACCTGCTGTACGGTTCGTTCTTCTTTATAATTATTAAAATGATATCTCAATGATATTTTATATTGCATACTTTCCTGTTTACAATTAGCTTTTATATAAGGTAAATATAGGCAATATGGAACTTTGTAAAATCTCGATGTTACCGACAATCACGTGTATGTATTCCTTATAAACAATAATAACGGATAATACGAAGTCGAGCATCCATTATTAAAAAACGAATATTTTCTTTTCCGCAATGTGCAAACATTTCTGAAAGACGAGTCAAATAGTTAAATATTTTAGTAAATGTAAGTTAAAAGAGTATTAGTTTTGTATGATTCGTCATTAACTATGACTATTCAAAAATAGTTTAAATATATATTCATTTTTCGTGACGCAAATACAGTTTCGTGAGCTTTTTTTAGAAATTTTGTAAGCGTTCCATATTAGATATTTCTTTTCCAAACTGGCGAATTTCACGTTTGCTAGCTTTTTCACTATAATTTCAAACAATTTAAGTTGTTTTACACTTAACTAATTAAATATGATTATGTATTAACTTCTTTGACCCGGCGCCTTGATTTTATTAAAAAAGATAAATTTCTCAATTTTTGGCAAGATTTTAAAATCAAGTGTTCCATAGTAGCAGCGTTTACCATATCGTTTATTGTATTTTACGAGTATACTCAGTTTTGCATGTATTTGACTGATAAATTAGAGGGTCATGTAAACATGATATAAAAGAAATCAAACAGAAATCTGAAACCGTGTTAACACGGGTATGGTGATTAAAGGGTTAACAGTATTTACAAATTTTCTCTTTAATCGATTGCAAATGCTTAGCTTTGAGATTTGCCCAATTTTTTGAGAATTTCCATAGCGTAGTAATTTTTAAAATATATGCTGCGATGTTATGACAATTTTAGAAATCTTGTTGTTTTATCAAATTTCTTAATTTGTTTAATGAACATAATTGAGGATGGAAAGATGAAAGAATTCAGGGGTAGTTTCTTGTATGTGGTATTAGCGTTTGTTTTCCGCAAATAAAAACGGCGGAGAAAATTTCCATCCTCTCTAATTAACTCGTTATTCTGTTCCTAATCCGCGGCTTTCGAAGCAGCATGAAACTTACACGCAATTCCTTCGCCCGTATTAATTTCGCGCAAGTTAATTTCTTTATCGCGCAGCCATGGCTGCCCCAGTTTCCGTTTCAGCGAAGGCAACGTCGCGTCGTCGCCAACGTATTAGCGTTGCCAACTAAATTAGATTAAATAAAGAAACTCGCTGTTCTTATCTGTAACAAAATTCTACGAAGATCTATGAAGCAATTCAAAGAGAAATTGGTAAAATTCTACCGAAGAGGGACTACTTGATGGATTTCCTTTTCCCAAGACAATTGTCTTGAATTAATTCTCATTTCGGAGAAAGTACTTTTATTTTATTTACATTATTTATACTATTTCTTTTATTTCTTTGTGAAGATGTTGGGTGGTTTTATAAATGAAAAATATAGATAAATATCAAGTGGATAGCACCCTGAGTTACTTATAAGTTAGTGATGGCAAACTATAGGAAAATATCGATATCTCGATGTAACAGTATCATCGGTCAACTATTATCGATGTTAATCGATACATCGATGATTGAAACATTGCTACCTATTTGATGTTCCTTTTTATTAACGTTTAAAATAGAGGGCCTTTAACACTAGATTTACGGAATCGGTTAATTTGACGGATTTCGAATTTTATCGTTAAAGTTGCAGAAAGCATGAATATTATTTTTTAGCAATCTGTGTTGACTGTGATTAATGCGACGTTACGAATACATATCGTAATTTATTCGTCCCCTCCCTGACTTTCCACCTCTAAGTATTTATGTACGATATACCTATTCTTCAGGAAAGCTGTGAAGATATACTAACAATGTCCGTAAATCTAGTTTTAATGAATTTAACAGAAATTTGGATACTAGACATTTTATTTATCCCAATATTCATCAGGTAAACTAAAATATTAGGTTCTTGCATATGAAATGACCGATTTTATGTAGCTCAAAGTTTTATGGCCATTAATTAACTGAAAGTAACACTAAATGAGATTTACTATACATAAATGTAAGGCTTGGATCTAGTTGAATTTATCACTATTTATAGATAGTGAATTATTTTAAAAAGGAGTAACAAATCACAAAACAAAGAGAACCATGTTTACAAATTAAATTCGAATGAATTTCAAGATTAAAGTTTAGCTAGAATGTAATGGAAGTTTGCTTATTATTACTCTGATTTATGCATTGGAAAATATAATTTGTCAGTAAACAATGTAGCGTTAGTTTGGAAAATTTCACACTGAAAATATAAACCATTGAAATATACCTTATAATCGCCTAAAAGAAACGATCGACAATGTTAATTTAAAAATTTTACTCGAATCTTATACTCATTAATATGTTCGAACTATTATACAGGAATTGCAAGTTCACTTTTTAATTAATGAGTAACGAAAACATTTTAAGCTACATGAAATCGGCCATTTCATATTGCAACGACGTAATATTTCCTTATTTAGATCCCATTTCTACAAGTTTATTCACAAAAATATGGACTCGCGTAAAGGCAACGCGTCTATGGTTTTGAGCGCGATTGTACATTGACCCGAATTAAAGCGACGCAGCGTCACGCCGAAATAGAATTAATTCGCGAATAGAAAATAGAAAAGACGTCGTTTTACTGATAGGGTTTGGGGTCGCGATTGAAAAATAGAAGGGTGCAGTGTATATTCCGGATTAACGGCACCGAAATGCAGTTCTCTGATAACCGAGATTAGAAAGACGGATGACCGGTGGCCGCGTTTCCGGATTACGAGCGTATCCAACTTAAATAAATCTGGATTAAGTGTAAAAGCATTAGCCCCATGGCACTACCCATGGGCTTCGCGTGTACATAAAAGCCCCACTGCTTTTATGCTGTTCCACGTGGTCGATTTTATTAGACAAGATTGGCGACTATGATTCCCCGTGGATCGTAACTAAGGATGCGACACTCGAAACATTGAAATTAAAAAAGTTTCGAATCCTCGAAACTCGAAAGTTTGTGCCACTTTTGTGAGTCGAAACTCTCGAGAACTTAGGTAAATAATAGTTTGTACGAGGAGAAGATAGAATGAGAACAGAGCAATGTAAAGTAATATGAAAAGTGATGATTGCCAAAGATGGATAGATGTTGGGTAGATGTCCCAATTACTGTCAGCGTCCCTATAAGTAACACTTTAATTCGTTTATTTAATAGCAAAGTAATGTACGAAGAATCGTAAGTAAACAAATTTTTATACTAAATTTGGACTTCGTTTTACGTACAAATATAGACATTGCATATATGTTTATACTTAACATTCAAAAGTAAATATTAGGTGACAAATGTGCCGTTGAATATTAAAACGTGACCAATGTAATTATAAAGTATGGTACGTGTCATAATTTAGTAAAGGTAATACCTTCCAGATAAATTACTAAATTGGAAGTACAAAAAAAATCGAGGCAACGTTCGACGAAATTAAAACGTTTTACAAATTATTTACGGTTTACGTAAAAATACATTGACGTTGTATATTCGTTTACATTTAATATTTAAAACGAAATATTAGGAGGTAAATGTGCTGTTGAACATTAAAACGTGACCAATATAATTATGAAGTATGGGAGTTATCATATGTACTAAACGCGATACGTTTGGAAATTACGTTTTGACCCATCTCTAATCGTAACCCTTGCAATAATTATTAAAAGGTGATTTTTAATGGAAAGATGCGATATTATGCGATATTTAATTGTTCTCATAATTAACGTATATGGTAAACGAACTAGGAAATTGTAAGGGTAGTTAGGTGAGAATTGGAAAGTTGGTTTTACGAAGGAATTAGTAGGAGAGTACATAGTTGGGTGCTCCGTGTTCAGCATCGATAATTGAATTATAAGTTTTACATTTCGCGTTGCAGAACTAAGATATACATTGCGGATTAATTTATCTTAAATGCTTCAAGTAAAATTCGATAACAGAGTAATACATAGACTGTGGAACATTATGCAAATTCATAGTTTTGTTAACAAAATTAAACGAATGGGATTTAAATGGAAGGTTGCTTCACCTACAAAATAGAATGAATTTTTACTTGACTTTGAATATTGTACATCTTTATAAATGTTGAATCACTTTAGAGCGCGATACAACAGCTTTAGAAATCACAAATAACTGTTCAAGTCCCCGCACTCAGCCCATAAAAACCAGGTTCGAAATTTCTAAAATTGTAAGGCAATAGCCAGAGAAATTCGAACCGATTCGCAGCAGCAATAAGTTTATGGAACCATTGACCATTTTTCTTAGACAAAATACCCTCGCGACGGCAACTCAAGTTTATTACTTTGGGACCAACACATTAATCTTAGAATCCGTTATTTTCAACCATCTGTAGTCAGGGTCAGAGTGTTCCTTCAGCTTGTTACCTGCTGCGGATTTTCCCAAAACACGCGAAAACCCTTGCGCGTCACTACTTGGTCGCGGCTACTTTCAAGGGTGACCATCACGGGTACGAGGGCGGTTACTTTCTAAAAATCGTGGCCAATCACGCTTCTCACCCCCTTCCGGATCGTCTCTTCCGAGGCGAGGTGGATGGACATCTTGCCTCAAACGAAAAGAAACAAACAGAACTCCAAAGCGACTACAACACGAACTTAGTGACACAACACAAACGGGAGAACCATTGTACAACACGAACGAAGTTAGAATATTTTAAGAACACGAATACAGTCAACTACGAACTTGAACGCGAACTAAGTACGATTTATAACACGGACATTCAGTTGATTAAACATCGTCTAAAAACTAGGCTTAGACTCATTAAATTGTGGCTAAGTCAGAATTAGCGTTGGGTGCTCGAATCCACGCAATTCACGCAACAATAAATGTTAAATGCATTCTGTGCTTTTTGTACATTTGAATTTCCCATAAATGCATAAAAATCCGTAGTCTAATAATGAAATTTTAGTATTATTATTAGTTGATCAACGTATAATCATTTGACTGTTGACATCTATGAAAATTCAGTTTTTTGTGAACTCAGTTGAAGAAATGAAACCTAAGTAAACTATATTACAACGTGAACTTCGGTTTGGACACTCTACATATTTTCGAGTATCGTACTACGCATTTACTACTAATATAAACACTACACTAGAAAAATGTTGGTGCGCAGTTGATATGCAATGCGAATTTTATATTAAGCTTATTTGGGATTTAGCTAATCCATTAGGTGTATAAATTAATTCGATGACTCTTAACAAAACTGATTTTACATTTACGGAAAATCAAATGCAATTTTGATGCTCAAAATAATTTCTATTATTCAATATCTATCGTACGCAACTTGTAAATTCCACTTTAATAAAAAGGATGTCGGTTTTAAGATAACAAATCTTTCAGGACTTTAAACGTAATGGCAGCGAATTCATTTTATATACACCTAATAAAAAGAGCCTCGATTAAAGTAGCGTTATAATATTTACCGAATTTCATAAATCATTGTGCATGTAGAAACAAATACTAATTATCCCTCGAATACGTACGTATAATTATTAATCCCTGTTCAATGAAGAAAATCTATAATTGCTGGAATGTATAAAAAAAAGGATCATGGAGGAAATCAATCGGGGTCGTTCTGGCGGCGTTAAACGGGTCCCGTTTCGCTCAATTTGTCCGCTTTCATTAGCATCGATTCCCATTCGACTCGTTTTAAAATCGCAGGAGGATCGTTCTCGTGAATAAATTCAAACGATAGTGCAAAGAAAGGTGGTTGAACAGGAGGTGGGGGCGCGATTCCGTCGCGAGTAAATTCTTCGGTGAAGACGAGGAGTTATAAAAAAAAGAGGTGCCGGATGTTTAAAAACGTTGGCATGATTTTCTTTGACACGACGAGGAAAAGGAACAGCGGCAGCCCGTTTTCGAAGGAAAAATAACTGAAATTGAATTTCCCTTCAGAAACACAATTTTCTTGAAATAGTTGCTAGTTCTTCCCTTTGCCTTCCTTCGAAATCGCGAAGTGTAATAAGAACTTAAATATTTTCTATTTTGAAAACACCCTAAATACACCGCTGATAAGAGATTTACCAAAATTTTTCCAAAAAGACGTCATAGTTTTCCCGTCCACCCTTCTATTATAAAATTCTATTTACTCCTCTTTATTTTGCACTACTTCACGCGTTCGATTTGGTGAACTTTTGTACCTACAATCTTTTTATACAAGTTTGGTCCAGGTCTGACCATGTACGCACTGTATTCTGTTTCCTGTAAATGAGTCCGTAATCTATCCTGTAGTTAGTTGTAACTGGTGTTACATTCGATTCTCATATTTTCCAATAGTAATTACCGATCTGCGCACCAAAATCGATGCACAGGCAAGGTGCAGGAGAAACCTACCATCTTATAGGTCTTCGTGTCACACGGTCTGAAATACCGATAACCGAAAAACTCAGAGTTTTCGGAAGAATATCTTTCGTTTTATCATCCGATAAAGAATGTAAACACCTCTAAAGTATGTCGATATACGAACTATAAAAAGGAACGTAAAAGTTATACATTTTAGACAATCGAAAAGGTAAAAATTGAAAATAGTACGGGGTTCTCGAGATCCCCAAAGCATGTGACAGAAAATTACACTGGATGATAGATTTATTCTGTACCTCGCCTGTGATCGATATCTCAATATTAATCAAAGGTTCTAAACGCAGAATCCTCTTCTGGAAGTCCCTCTGACGGCAAGTTCCTGAAGTAACGGCCGCATCTCTATCGATCCCAGCAGGGGACCAGCATTTTTGAGCGAGCCACCCCTTTGGTGCGCGTTTATAAATAAAGCTTGGGCGTCGCGCGAACGTACGTCGCGTTCACAAGGGTTAATCCCTCTAATTAACTGTAGCACGACATTGCAGCGTGAGCGGCGAACGTACATACTTCCGGTACGGACGGATTAAAGCGTGCTTAGCGTCTCGCGAGGGGTTGCGAAAGTCGCGAAGAGGAAAGTGGGACACTGTTTCGCGAATAAACGGTTTTATTCGACGCCACCACGGGACACGCGGGGCATTAATCATGGAAAGTGGTGGTACAATCGCCTGGCTCGAAGGTTACGCGGTTAATCCGCTTCTATTTTCGGCCTGAAAGGTTGCGAACGTTGTTCAGTCTTGCGTTCAGACCTACTTTAAATTCCAGCGGCAATTGGAGAGCGTTATTTCTGGCGAATTGAATGAACAGCATTGCCTCCCTGTCCCGTTATTATCGTAATCGCGGTGCAACGCGATACCCCTAATACGTGATTTATGAAATACGATACTTTACTTAGAGGCGAACGATGATTATGGCTCCAGATTGCGTTCTAAGATAGGGTTAGCGTTTCGTCGTTGCTTGGTAATTTTATGTAGTTACGGGATTTGCGAAAATAAAAAGATATTGGTGTTATAGTAATTTTCTTTTTTAGGATATTAGAGGCCAATTTTAAAACGATCGCTACCAGATTCTGAGAAGAAAGTATTACAGCACAACTCAGGATGCTTTTCGTTATAATATGACTCCAATTGACTTGGGTTTTTATTTTTTTTTTTAGAATATATTTATAACATTCCAAATTAAACGAAGTAAGCAATTTTATAAACTGATGCATATATTTGGCGCGGATAGCAAACGTGTTAAGGAGATGCAAAGTTATTAATTCGTATCTTATCATGAGATACTATTGATATTTCGATGATGTTATACATTTAGTATTGAGTTGTTTTTTTATTTTAAATCGACACTAAAATGCCATAGGGTAGATGTCCCAATAACTGTCTATGTCCCTATAACCGACACCTGAAGTATTTTATTTAATAGCAAAGTAATTTGGACTTCGGTTTACGTAACAACACGTAGACACTGTATATTCGTTTACACTTAATATTTTAAAATAAATATTAGGAGGGAAATGTGCTGTTGAACATTGAAAAGTGACCAATGTAATTATAAAGTATGGTACGTGTCATCATTTAGTAAAGGCGACACGTTTATTATATATCTTATATCTGTTACACAAACTGACCTGCTAATATTCTATTTAAACGATAACTTTTCAAATGACAGTAATAGGGACCGTGGACTTAGTTGTACATTTTCAATTACGTAGTAATTAATTCACTATATTCAACATACAAAAAATGTTCATAAATAAAACAGATGTTGAACGATACTATACTCCAAAGTGGAACGATTTTTAGGTTAAATAATCCCTAAAATAGTTAGATAAAGTTATGCGTAAACTTAAAGTGGCAGCAATTGGTACATTTACCTTTAAGTATTAAAGCATTGCGTTTTAGGTCCGATTTACAAAATGTGGTTTCGCGATAAACCGATGAGCCATGCGGTATGCATATGGATATAAATAATATTTCGATCGATATTTCAAAGTTCCATTTTTTGGCGCATCGATCGAATTCACTAATAAAAGTAAGTTTGCAACGCTTCCAGTCGAATTGCAGCAGCTTTACCCTATCTCTGTCATTTTATTTCAAGTCCTAATATTAATAATAGAGAGTTTCCGCCGCTGCAAGATCCGAAATAACGTGAACGCGGATCGATTCGAAAGACAGGACGGTAGTGAAGGAAGGGTTTGGTGACCTCGGTTGACCGAACATGGCCAAAGATCATCGTGGTCGATCTCCGTGGACCGAATTGCGGAGGAATGTCGCGCGGTTCCGCTACAAAATGTATTACCTCCGGGACTCTCCCGTGTCCAGCTGTCTCTGCTCCTTCTTGCTGTACTCCGTGTAAAAGCTCGTTCCTGGCAAATTAACTTATCGACGTCATTGTTCTCGTTGACCTGCTCCAACTTTGTCTCAGGGACTCGGGGAACAAGGTTAGCCAGGATGATTTTTGAGCCGAAGCGATTTGTTCGATATAAGAAATGAAAATCCGTTCTATTTGTTGTTGTGAGGAATCAATTTAATAGATTGTGCGGTGCAATTTTTGGTGAAGTTAACATTAAAACTACCAAGGCAGTCAAAATGACAAGGTTAGCGATTTACTTTAAAAATTATGTAAACTTCCAACAATGCATCTTTAAGAATATTCCACGATTTTCATGGCTTAGGAATATTCACGAATTTCAAATGCTGCAAAGTACATCAAATTGTATTTGTTAATTTGGTGATGCAATTAAAAAGAAAACTAGTAATAAATCGTGGAACTGAAGTTGAATATATATGTAGTATTTCATATAAATTGTTCATGGAAAGATAATTTTCTATTTTCGAGACCCATATGACACGTATTTAGTTGGTAAATTTGTGATAGATCTTCGAGTAGTGAAATTTTAATCAAATAAATAGGAATAATTTGGCTAGAATGAGGTGATTTTAATCATTTATCGCATACAAATTAATGTGGGTTGGTATGGTTCAGATATTGAACAATATTATGCTCCAAACTGGAACGATTTTTAAGTTAAGTACGTTCTAAAATAGTTACATAAGGTTACGCGATAATCTTAAAGTGGCAATAATTGGTACATCTACCCTATACAGAACTTTCTTTCTTTTATTGAAATAATAAATTAGCAGCAATCGAAGAACGTATTTTCCTATCTTTATGCCTTTACATATCGCAGAATCAACTGTGCTTAGACCACCGATTATAATCTCCATATCGGATTTCATTCTCCTCCCGGCAGATAAAATCACTAGCTTATTCCCCGTAATCCGGAAAGATACAACCACTAGACGAGTAAATCCTCGGGAATAATCCGTTTAAGTCTCGCGGTGGAAAATCCAGCTACGATTTTCCAAAATTGTACGTCGAGAACGAATCGCAAACGAGGGCTGGAACGGATCTGGGAACAAAAATATTCTTTAGGGGAGAAGCAAATGTACTGGCAAATGGATCGAGGGGTTGAAGAGAGGCGTAAGGGGTGGGTTGAACAGATATTCATCAAACTATCGGTACGGGGTGCATCGGTTTCATCGATCTTTCGCCTCTTTATGCACCAGCTCAATGTTTCCGAATACACGTTTGGCTTGCTTTCATCGTTCAAAGATTTTCGACTACTTTGTGCTCCGCGTTTGGAAATAACCCTTTGCGCTCCTTCCGCCATCGATTAAATCGGGACAAGTGAAATTTCGGTGTCGGGCGTAATTGGGGCGTGAATGAATGAATTCACGAGGTAAAAAGAATGGATTAGAGTTCAACAAATAGAAGATAGAACAGAGACAAATAGAAGCAAGGCGAAAATAAATTACGAATTAAGAAGCTTATGTTAAATTGTATTAAGTGTATGCTAAACTTGTAGTATTTATTTCTAACATTCCTTTATTTATATACGATATATGTATTTCAAATTTAATATCTTTTCCCCTCTATTTTTCTTCCAAATATCGGATTTGTTCGCGAAAAAATGAAATTGATTTAATGGCACGTGTGAATGTAACTCGTCAAGCATACATGTGCTAAGCAACTTTTGCACACACCTAATATAGAAAATTTCCAAACAAAAGTAAAGTATAAGTTAATCGGGTCTTTGCGAGGTTTCAATATTGGATTGCTCTTCGCTTCTCTTTTGATTAATTTTATTCATAGTCTTTCTTCAGAAAAAGACTGAACTTTTCTTAACCCTCTACGTCAGTGTTTCCCAACCTTTTTTTAGGATCGCATCCCTTTCGCGTGAATCCTCCCTTACATAGGATAACGCAAGATTAATCCAACAAGCATTGTATTAAAAACTAGCAATTATCTGGTGACTTATGGACGGTAGTATACGTCCATCTCAGTCACTGATCATTCTTATTTTTATCGGGAATATAAACTGCAGTAGAAATTGTTTCGCCAGGTGCATACATGCGTCGATAGCACTCAAAGGGCTAAAAATACATAACACTAAAATTTTTAAATATTTGGTTTAAGATTCCACGTTCACTGTTATTTCTTTCATTCATTTAACCTTATGACAATTCATATATTGCCCGATTAACCAGTTTCTCATATTTTCTTTCTCTTTCTGCATTTCGTTTCACTCAGGAAGATTTATTGAATAGGTATATGTAAAATGCCAGTACAGTTAGTGTTAATATACTTAACACGTTGTCTGCCATGGGAGTCACAGGTGACCGGTGACGTTGCACTTAACTAAAGCATTCAAATCAAGTAACCAATCACGTTTCTAGAAATTTCACTGATTTTAATTTATTTATTTATTAAACGGAAATTAACCCTTTACAAAATAATACAAAAAGAAAAGAAAAGAGTCATGAATTAACACAAAAAAGAGTATCACAAATAAATCTATAATAAGAACCAAAGAAATCTAACTGTTGATATTTGTTTACATTAATGAAAATTCTGTTCAGGCTGTTGAATCGGTCGTATAGAGTATGATGCTTTTCTTCGCTTAAAAGAGAATGATTTCTAAAGGATAAGACAGGTATATTTAAATGAAACATTGATAATATTTCTGGGGAAGAAAGAGAAGCATTTAGGATTTTGAAAGCAAAGCGTAAGTCATATCCGATGCGGCGAGATTCAAGAGTTCGAATATTCATTCGAGAAGAAATTGGTATATAATCATGATCATAAAAAATCATGAGTTGACCAAGTTTAAATGAGCAAATACACAAGAATCGATACTGAACACTCTCTTTAATGTTACATCTGCAATGTATAATATCGAAAAAGTCGTAGAAAAGTTAAATAACTACATTTTTTCTTTTTAATAAAATAAACGTAATGCATGCATAATTATAACGCATCTTGTCGAAAAAAGGAAAATCGCCGTGACAGTAAACGCGTCAATTATATAGTAGCTGAGAAATCGCGACCCGCCCATGGGTTGGTAACCAGTACTCTACGTGTTAAATAAAAGCGAAGCTACCTAAGGAACCATATAGACTTTAACAAAATCGATCGAAGCGTAGGTGAGGCACGCCCAGAATATATGCATTAAAAAATGAAGCATCGTGGCCTAGTTTCATGGGTGCACCACGTGCAGGAGATTCCTATCATCGATCCATCCCTGAATCGGATCATCGATCGAACAGTGCTGCCATGAATTTCAACGAGGCAACGGAAGATTTCGATTAATCGGTCGCAGATCCAAGAAGGTTCTCTGCCTTGCGGAGGCACACGAAATGGTTTTGAAACGTGGCCAAGGCCTTAAGTCACCTCCAATCGGCTGGATGCCCGTCGTGGACGCGGCGACCGAACAGTTCTATCCGATTATCGCGATGCCAGCTTAACGTCTTCCAGGGACTTTGCGCAAATCCACGGAGGGAAACCTTTATTTTACGTTGCTTGGCAAAAAAAAAAATTATACTTCTTTGCTCGAAATTTTTAAAGCCGCTGAAAAACTAAAAGAAGAAATTCCATTTCTTGGGTTCATCGGGCAACCATATGTTATCTGCGTTACGAAACGGACAAAGATACTTTTTGAACGTGAAACTTTTGGAATAATGGAAGGAGAAATCGAAATACTCGATGAATAATATTTTTACGCGCTTGAAGCAAGGATAATTTACAAATTATGTTACATTCGCTAGGCAATTTTTATTGAAGCTGAATATTCGTTCAAATATACCAATGTTTCCAGAAGGGGAGGAGCGGGGACTGAATCAATAGCGCTTAAATTATACTTTGAAAGATTAAATACCGTGAAAATTGGTGATAGTAGAATATTAACAATGGTTACGTACCCCAATTTTATAATTTTTAGATTAAACACGTTCTAAAATAGTTAAATAAAGTTACACGATAAGCTTAAAGTGGCAGTAATTAGTACATCTACCCTACATGATAGAAAAATCGGCCCCGATGTATGAATTATATTAAATACCAACCTCAACAGACCATTTGATTCTGTCGTGTCCGAAATACAATGCGTATCGTAACGAATACAAAATTGGAACCGCAATTAAAGTTAACATCGGAGTCAACAAGATTAATGATTTCCTTGAGTTCATATAGGAAAACAAAATTTGCCGATCAAATATTATATAAATAAGCGAAATTATGGCGATTTATTATTCTCTTTCTGTTAGGAATTGAACATTTGTATATGTAAACAATTTTAAATGGTATCGTTTCGAAGTTCTCAGGTGCAAAGGATTAATAAGTTACGCGTTCACTACCTCAGTCTTATCACAATTATGTACCTGATCAAATTTGCAAAAATACGCGTGCATAAATGATTTATCGTGGAGTTAGGGAAGCAATGACCGATGACGATAGCGGATAATCACAGGACAGAGTTTACGAGTCAGCGATCGAGCCTCGACCATCGACGAGCCTAGAATAACGGTGGAAAGTCGTGCGACAGGCTGGTTAATTGGTAAAGTTCCGCGTTTACGGTGGCCGCTTCGCTCCGTGCGCAGTTTCACTCACTTTTAATATAGTGGCGGGCAAAGGGCAAGTATTAATAGCCGGGAAAAAGTTGATCGTTTTGCCAGGCCCCTTTGCAAATTGAATGTTTAAAGTGAAAGCGTATCGCGAACGATAAATCAATAAACTGTCAAGCTTTTCTTCAACTTCTTTTATAATCTTAAAGTCATAAAATATAATTGAGTACTTAGTTATAGTTGTGAAAATTAATATTATTTGGGAGCTGTTTATTAAATGATAATGTAGGGATTATTTTAAAGTAAATCCCTCGTGTGTTGTTGTAAGGTGCGAGAAGGGAAAGAAAAAAGAAACTCAGCCTTTGCTATAATTGCTAGTTTATTACTAATACTGTTAACGCACAATCTCACAGAAAAAACTCTCGCTCTGCACTCGCAACGTCCTCTCGCACTCGACTCTTTTTCTCGACCCCCTCACCCACGCATTCTCTACCCTTGCACGCATTCATTCTTTCTCCTTATCTCTCTCTGCTTCTCTCACTCGTCTCAGACATTCGTAGAACCCAAACAGTTACGTTCACACAAAACCTAGCGCGACCACGCACTCTTCGACCACACGTCAACTCAATCACTCTATTCCAAACACTTCTCATTCACGCCTCAGCCAATCTTACCCAAATACAACACCGTTCGCTCAACAATCGCTCTGGTCCAAACATTCACACGACATTCTGTCTTCCACAATAATTAATCTTACAGAAAGAGATTTTATTTGCTGGTTTGACGGACTTCGGGCAGGGCACTTTTAATTGGTTGTTTCCTTTTTAAAAATTAACCTAGTCCCTGATAGAAAATGTCAGCGTGGATACACGGTGCAAGATCTTAACCTTTTCACGAGTCAAGAATTTTGTTTCGCAATATAAAAATGTCTTCATATTGCATTGTTTTATATATATATATATTTGATTACATGTATTGATATGGAAGATGAAAAAACATAATAAAGATAATAACGGGACATTGTAAAAGCCGTTTCTGTCAAATAGAGCACAAAAACATAGCTCCAGTTACCTAACATAAGCCGTACATGTATAGGGTTCCTTCTTTGGGCCCAACAATTTTTAGCCGTACGTATGTGATTTATTTATTTAGTAGTACACGGGACAAAACCCTTTAATGTATATAATTTACAAATTAGTCGTAGATGGAAAAAAGGTGAAGTACTTGAAAAAATATCCACTTCCCTACAATTGTTATTAATATTAATAAACACGCGATTAATACAATTTTGTTCGCCAAACAATGTACGGTGATTTTCCTGCGAAAGTAGGGTGTGATTCCTAATAGATGCAAGTGACGAATTAATACCGAATAAGGAAAGCATTTCAGAGCAATTAATATGACCATTTAGCACTTTGAAATCAAATAATAAGTTACTCATTAGACGCCTCCTAGCAAGGACGAGTAGATTTAATTTGACTTGGAATGATGTGGAAGTTTCAGAAGTATGACAACGACATGAACATCCTAATCCGCAAACCTTGTATTAAGAGATACTTTCCAACCTATTATTTCTTAAAAAGCACAGTCTCTATCTCTAATTGTAGTCAGTATTTAAACATAATTTCTGGATTTAATGTAGCCAAGCGATGTCTATTTAATGATATTCTTCAAAAGGTAATTAGTTTTTAGTACTTTGTGGAGCTGTAGAAATAATGTAATTTGTCTGAGCTACTTTATATGGAATCCTTTTAACTTAAAGTCACTTTGTTTGGATGTTCAGCGATATTAAGGAAATTAAACCGAAGGCACGATTAAGTTGCGGTCCTTTTATGTTTAGTACTACAAATCTACTGAAAATTTCAAAAAGTTCTTTAGTAGTTCTTGTAGGGAAATTATACCGAATTGACCTAAAGCCGATACAAGGAAAGAAACAAATAAATTACCAGAATATTAAGCCGTAACAATTAAATGTACTGACTTGTATGTTTCTATACTTATATCTTCTAAATATATGATATTGGCTCAATTTGATTCTGTTGGTTGGTACATATTTTAATAACGCTGATGAGCGATGCAACCAAAGTTGGTAATAGATATGTGTGTATTGTATAGATGTGCATGTCTCTAGTATTAGGAGAAGAAGGAGAAGGAGCAGAACCAGTATCGCAAATGTTATCATCGGGTAAAGACATAGAGAAGCTCAGTGTGCGAATTATTCAGTTTTATTTTGCAATTATTCGGTATACGTGTAGCAATATATGTGATCGTTTATGTGAAAGTCTTTCTGTGTCATTATTTCCAACAGATTAAAATTTTATACTCTATAAACACCTAGTCAAGTACTGTACCGTGTCTGATCCGCGGTGTTAGCCCTCGAAATTCAGTCAAAAGGGGAGTGAACAATTACAAAGCAGGGGCCATCGTGTACGCAAAGCACGAAAACGCTTAACTAGAAAAGTTCCCAACCCAATTAGCCCGATACACAATTTCCAGTGCACCCTGCCAACCCTTCGTTCCAGGGAACTGTACACACACTCTACATCGTACATGGAGTCGACTTATAAAAATGTCGATGCCGTTCTCCGCTAGCGAGACCATTTTTACCGGAAGCTTCCAGTTGGCGCTACTCCAACCTTTCTTACCCGCCGCGTATCATTTTTCCAGACGTCCAGACGACCAGAAGAGATATTTCTCAGCTAGGAAAAGGAAAATCTCCAGATCAGAAGATCCCTAAACCGAACGAATCCATGGGTCGAACTATTTTAGCGTTTTACGTATTTGCCGGGGATATTTTGTTTGGCGAGGCAGTTGTTTGCTTAGGGAAGGAAACTAAACGCGTTCGTGGTTCGGAACAAGTTCGGAACAAGTAGTTGCGGCTACCGAAAGGCGCTTAATTGGCCAACTTCCGCGGCCCAGTTTCCCTCTGTTCGTCCTTTTCTTTGCCTTTCTCCTTACAGTGTTGTTCGCGACTCGAATTTTGATTCGAGAAAACCCGAGGATAGTTGATTGAAGAGTAGGATAAAGATGGCGGAGATATTAATTGATGTTGGTGACCGGAATACTTGGCGTTGTACCAATATTCCGTCCTATTGGATAATAATTAAATGAATGGCGAGTATAATTAGGTGCGACGGGTGCGAAACGCAATACAAAGAAGTGGATGAATAAGGACTTATGGAGTTTGTCGAGGGAATTATATTCGCGATTAATTAATGAGGATTTTATTGTGTGATTCATTATGGAAATTTCTCATTACTGTTTCATTGAAAAGTTTATATATTCGACTTTAACCCTCGAGCGGTCTTTGGATCTTATTTGCTCAAAAACTAACGCATTTATGGGCAGAACTATAATGACGTTACATTAATATATTGTTTTCCTTTCCTTAACAATATATAAAATGGTCATTTTGTGGATAAACATCTGATACTGTTGATAAAAATTGTTACAAGATCCTCGGGACTTTTTTGACCCATCATTAACGATCATTACAGGATAATCAACAATTTTCGCGTTACATAGTATCTTACATAATTCAATATATAATTTTCAATGTCAGTTTGAATAATAAAGTTACAATATTGTACTACTACTTTATACTATTATCTCTTTACTACTACTATTCCTATTACTATTATTACTTTACTACTTTAGACTATTATTTCTTATACCTCTTTTCCTAGGCCAACAAATTTATCACTCACTGTATCTGAAAGTTACTGAAAAAGTCACAATTAAATTGACCAAATTATCGCAGAACTCTAACAGAGTTGTCGAAAACCGGGAGCAGTCCCGCGTTTTCCTGGCCGCACTGTGCAGAAACATTATCCAGAACTATTTAACGCGGGAACACGTTCCCAGGAATGTACACACGGCGAGTAAGAAGAGTCTAGTCCTAAAAGCGGTCCTTCATAGACTTGAAAGGTCATTTTCGGCTCGGCGAATAATTCAGTCGGCTCGCGGGGCGAAAAGTGGCAGGTTATCTCGGCTGGGGTAACGGAATAACGAAGCTTGAGGTAGAGGGTTATATAGTCGACTGAAACGACACACGTTCACCCTCTCGAAAGGGATCCTCGTACTTCCGGCGAACGACCTTGTTAAATTCGCGCAGATCGATACGCGATCCCTCACGGGGCACCGAGAAAATTTCCTTCAACGATGAAGGGTTAAGTATGCGAGATTTTTTGGTAGGGAAATAAAGGAACGTGAAAATAGCAGAACTATGACAGAATTTTCCTTACCTTTTTTTTGGAAATATTAACGTATTTTAATATTGCACGAAGTGCATTAACTGCATTTATGTGGCCATTAAGTATGATAATCAACGGTGGAAATATTGTGAGAAATTAGATTTTGTTGTAAAGTATTTTTTTTTTTTTTTTTTTTTCAAGCGAAAACATTTTGGTTTATGCTTGATTTTATTTAACATTAGGTTATTCCAAAGGTTCTTTTCTATATTTTCGACCTTCTCAGACAGAATGACGATATAAGGTTTTAAACAAATGACGTTCACGGCTTCTAAAAATTTGATAGACGGTAATAAGAACGGAATACTTTTATGTACTCTAATAAATTATCTTTTTCAACGATTTGTGTATATTCTGTGTGTTTACAATATCTAACAAGAGAAAGAAAAGAATTTTAGAGACAACCTAATAAAATCAAGAACAGAAAATAGGGAATAACGAATTTTCGTGGAAAGAAATTCTATTTACTTACACTCTATACGCACATATATTCTAGTTAATGTCAATAGTAATTGATGCTGTTACAAATTCGCGGTCATACATCTTCGATTATACCTACTAATTTATTAAAGCATTATTGTCACAACTTTAAAGCCACCTATATTTAAACAACAATCCAGTGTAAATATTTTTATGCATTACAATTGATTAGATTTTGTTTAGATCTTATTTTAAAGTAACCCTTTTATCTCGGAAGGGTAACTTTGGTAGGTTTCTAGGAGACACTATAATTTGGAGAGTAATTAGTTCTTAGAGGTCTTATAGGAAGTCTGGTACAAGTTGTTGCAGTTAACGTAACATAGTTTTGCTAAGCTTCTAAGGTGCATTGTTTAACTAACACACATTGTTAAGTGCTTGTACTGACTACAATAATTACATTCCTACGCTTGCATTGTTACGATACATTCTATTCTGTGCTGAACATTTCTCTATCAGAAATATTCACGTACATCTTCGATTTATCATACAACACCGCCTACAACATAAAATACACTTTTTATGCTTTGATTGCCTGATACAAAAAATATCAAATTTCGCTTATTCGTGTATAATGCATCCTAAAGAAATATGTTACGTATAATACAACTTGTGATCTGAGATTTATAATGGCGTATTCTATGGTTTGCCCGAGTCTCTCTCGTGTTAAACTGTGAAAGGGTTAATAAGTAGGTATCAGAAAATGAACGACCAAAATCTTCATTATTTCACGTTATTTTAACTTTAAGTTGTACCGAACAGAATAAAAATGGACACTTCCTGTATTTTCTCCGATTCTTCAACTCATGGCTTCAAATTTGCATCTGTTCACTTGTATAGATCACTAACTACAACTTCTTGAGAAATACCTCAAATGCTAGAGGGTAATCCGGAATTATGACAATGGATACATAAAATGATTAATTCGCTATCAGTGGACGTGCGGATTATTCGACTGCATATTTTCGGACTGACAACCACATAATTCCATGCATTGTACGGGAGACGTCCACGGTTCCACGGAAGCTGATTACGCCACTGATTAATTATTGATCAACGGAAAACGGACATTAGCATAATCCGAATGCCACCCCTCTATTTGTCGTTTCCGGAACTATCATTGCTCCATATTTATCGGTGCTCGAAGCATGAGAAAATCGTGGCATTCATGCCACCCTGGGCAGGGGAACGAACGTCTTGAAATCATTTTAATCCAGAGAAGCGAGTTCTGACGTGTCGCTAGCCGGGGAAATTAGATTTGAACGCGCGAATGCCTCCATTTTGCAGTATCCGCGAAATGGAGCGATTAACTTGACGCGAGTGCTAGAGCACAATCCGCGTTGAAATGCGTTGCATCTCGAGGATTATTAACTTGCAATGTCTCCTTAATTGTTCGTCCTTTTTAATTCGAATAATAGGATTCTTCCTGGGTTTGTCGACTTACAAATATTCGGAGAGAATAGTCAAATTTTAATAACCCTTTCAATGCTGCTGGCGCTAGGCTGGCCAACTGTCAATAAGAAATTTAAAGGAACATAATCAAATGTTTCATATGAATTTACGGAAGATTACAGAAGTTGCTTTATTTATGTTTTATAAAAACACGTAGAATTTGTAATCTTTGTTTTCGAACTTCCATATTACCTAGAACCGTCTTCTACTATTGCACATTGTCAGTTTATTCAACAGCGAAAGGGTTAAATTTCCGAAGCATTCATGCTTTGTTTATTTTCTATAAAAACGCATAGAATTTATAATCTTTGTTTTCGAACTTCCATATTACCTAGAACCGTCTTCTACTACAGCACATTGTCAGTTTATGCAACAGTGAAAGGGTTAAATTATCATTAAAAAATGAATCAAAAAGATGAATCAACGTTTTGTTAACGTATATTGCATCGAGGCACTCGAAATCGTGACAAAAGGCGGAAGTGGCTGCATATTCTGCAATCCTTCGAAAACACCCGAAGCGTAGAACGTCTAATAAATTTGGAGAGGCCAACATTAGCAAGGTTCCCGATCACTGTAATTACTGGCAGGGACAAGGAATTCGTTCCTAGAGAAGACAAGAGCTGCAGTAAATTCGCCATTGCACGCTGCTTCGAGGTCTAAGCTATTCCTTATTCCGTTCGATGATAATTACAGGCTGCTAGCTCCTCGTTGCAGCGATTCACGGGGCCAATTTGAAAGTCCAAAATGCCGTAGAATAGAGAAGTGGCCTCTCCTTCGAATTTCACCGAGGAAGTCCCGTTATCCTGCTAATTGCAAAATATCATCCGGCTCTAATCGTATACCAATGTTAAACGCGACGGAGGAAACAGAGCTTGGTTGTTTATCAACGGTTTGCTTCTTAAAGCTAAGGGAAGTGTTTAACATGGATTTTTTTTGCAGGCGAATAAATATGTGAACAGATTATTCGACGCGAGAACTCGTAATATGCGTTCCGATGCGGATTTTTAGGCGGAAAGGAGTCGTTGAAGCTACGCGAAATTTGCATGGAAATTAAAATATCGCTGCGATGGTAAACGAATATTGTAAATTGGTGTCGAGACATTTTATGGTGACAATTTTATATTTCCTCCCGTATTGTGCGGAGTTTATTTAGAATATACTGAAACAAGCTGACAAAAATATACAAACAAAGAGAAATCCACAAAACTGTGGTACAGGGAAAAGGTGATTAAAGCAAGAAAAGCAAAGCAACAGAGAATATCCGAGATACAAAATAAAGAATCGCGATCGAGTAAGCGGTACAGTTGCAGTTCAAAAAACAAGAGTATCAAATACTATAACTCAAAAAGTCACACAGGAAAACCCACGCAATATCCACTAGATATCCACTATAATATAAATCCCGTGGAAACAATCCCAGAAAAGCAATAATTTGTAAAACGTTTTAAATTCATCGAACGTTGCCTCGATTTTTTTTTGTACTTCCAATTTAGCAATTTATCTGCAATGTATTACCTTTACTAAATTATGACACGTACCATACATAATAATTACGTTGGTCACGTTTTAATATTCAACGGCACATTTGTCACCTAATATTTACTTTTGAATGTTAAGTATAAACATATATGCAATGTCTATATTTGTACGTAAAACGAAATCCAAATTAAGTATAAAAATTTGTTCATTTACGTTTCTTTATACATTGCTTTGCTATTAAATGAACGAATTAAAGTGTCGGTTATAGGGACGCTGACAGTAATTGGGATATCTATCCTAGTTTTAGAAATATATGTACAAAAGCATACTATATGACCGAACTGTTAAAATGAAATTTGTTAGTGACAGTTGGTCATTCTAGCTGTGCCCCGCAGTTTTGATGTAGACATGTTTTTCTATCCAATCTCGTTGAAGATCGTGCAGAAGCAGTTTCGGCGAAGGTATTTTAGATATTATCCTGGGATTATTTGCGAACTGGCACGTGAACTATCACGCGAGCTTACAGTATCCCTTCACCCTTGTTTTAACGGCATTCCGGTATCGGTACCACGGACGACCTCGTCCTGAACTTCCAAACGACTCGTTTTTAACCAACTCAACCCTGAATTTTATGCACGTGATGAGCGATCGTTGGTCGTTTCGCTTTACCACGACCGCAACGAAGGCTGCTGCGGCATTAAACTAAACGAAGGCATTTGGCGCAGAACGGAGATTCTAGCATGAATTTCGTGACACGAGTCGCGACCTTGGATATTAGGAAGACTAAAAATGCAACTCAGTTTATTCGCCGTGCATATTTGAATCGGAGAAAGTGGAAAAATGTATAGGAATCTGTTGTAAAATCAGTTTATTATATAACACATTAACGTATTAAATAACAATGGATCCGCGTATACAGTCTATAATGAAATAAGAATAAGTAAAGAGCTATAAGATACTTTAAACTTTCTGCCTTACACGCAACGACAGTGACAAGTGTGTCTTTCGACTCTCGGCTATTAACTAAACACACAAGGGCGAAAAACCAAAACCCTTGTCCGCACCATGGACAACCCCTCCACAAGGCACGGCTTAAGAGGCCTGAAAGATGGGAACCATAGGCCGTCGATGCTTGACACATCTGGCATCATCGTTGCATTCCAACAGAATCCAAGCTTTTGCTTTGTTTTAATTGGCTCGAGAAAGAAACGATTGTTCCCTTTGTTTCCTAGTTCCCTTCCTTTTTATCCTGTTCAACTGATTGTTCCGTTATCGTTTCTCTGTTTACTGTTTACGCAAAGCACAGGTTACTCGTTGTTATGTAACTATGGGGAGAATTTCATTATTGAATTCTATATACAATCGTAACGAGTCCACTTTTCTGCGGATTTATTCAAAAGCGAGGAATAAATTGAGAATATTTTTGAATAGATAAATTAATAAAAGATGTTGGGAAATTGGAATTGTATAGCTAACGAAAATATTCCTCTCTGTTGCAGGATGACACGCGTATAATGAAAGTGGGCGATAAGAAGAGATGGATACACGATCCGAACAGTAAGTATTTGACGTTCCATCGTAAATTGAATTAAGCGAAATTAAATTGAAATCGCGAAAGCTCGGAATGATTTTAAATAAAATTTCGCCGATTTACATCATTACTCGGCCTCTGCTAATTGAATTTTAAAGCGATACCAAAATTCCCATTTTCCAATTAATAAAATTCACCGTACCATGTGATTTAATAAATACAAAATGTAGCAATAATTCGCGTTTCACGTGGCCAAAAGTTAATCGAAAAATTGGTCACCGAACATCGATTAAATTATTGGAATCCCTGGAAATGATGAAGCTGAACAAGCTGCCAAACAAGCAGCTCTTTCCCCGTACACAGGGAAACATCTAAATCACGCTACCATGAAACACCTAATTAAGGATGTCAAAGCCAAAATGTTACACCAATGGGATACAGAATGGCAACAATCTGTTCCCGCCCACATCAAGAGTACCAGCGATTCGTTCCTTAGCGAACGCAACATAACGTCTCTCTATTAACTAACAATAAGTAGAGTATAGACTATCCTGTATAGTTATAGGATACATCGTAAATTTCAAACTGAAATTCGGATTGCGTAAGAAAGCAGAGGTTTTTTACGCCCCTTGTAACATAGAATGGTTCGTTTAAGAATTATATTCAATCCGACCATCAAAGTTGATAATGTTATCCCTCTACCTCTATCCATGTATTAAATATAATTATAGGTTTGTTCGTATCATAAATGAAATTCGGGTTACAGAAGATTAAATGATAGAAGTCTAACACATATGAAGATATACTTCTGTATACGTTATTATAAATCTAGCTATTATAGATCGATCATATCGGAAACAATTAATTCGAGAAGTATATATTTACAATTGTCATCGTTTTAAAAACACTGCTGTTTTATTTTAGTACTGATGATTTCATATAAGAATAGATAGGGTAAATGTCCCAATTATTATCAGTGTTCCTATAACTGTCACCTTAATTATTTTATTTAATAGCGAACGAACGTATGAAGAATCGTGACGAAAAGAATGTACTAAAGTTGGACATTAATTTTACGTAACAGCAACACATAGACATTGCATATTTGTTTATGTTTAATATTTTAAAATGAATATTAGGTGGCGAATGTGCCGTTTGAACATCAAACACGCGACTAATATAAATAGAAAGTATGGAGATTTTTATAATTCAGTAAAGGCCATACGTTTAGTATTTATCTTTTATCTGGTATACAAATTGATTTGTCAATATATGCAATAGGGATATCGGCCTTTGTTCTATATTTTCATTGAATTAGTAATTAATACATTATATTTAACGTGCAAAATATCTTCATAAATAAAAGGAATATTAACTAATGTTGTGCTCCAAACCAAAATGATTCGTAGGTTCAATAACTTCTAAAATAATTAATTGAAGTTGCGCGATAATCTTAAAGTGGCAATAATTAGTACATCTACCCTAGTCTATTCTAAGCTTTGTCAATGGTCTCTTATTTACATCTTCCCAACAAAGAAGCAGGACCAATATGTGAAATATGTCGTCAACGGATCACCTCATCCTAACCTGCCGAAATATAATAACCTCCGAAAAAATATTAAACCCTCACTAAAAGACAACGTCGAGAATGGAAAAACCGATGACCTACTCGATTCCATTAAAAATGTAAAGATCATTGATCCAATAATGTAATAACGCTAATGGTTAAACGTCGCCGTCGCGAATAACCGAGCCGATGATGGGACATTAACTAATATTTAAAAAAGATCGATTAAAATCCGTAAAGTTAGTTCGTCCGAAAGGTGATTCTTTCACTTCTCCTTTCCACCTGTGTGTTCCTTTTTATTCCCAGGCTAAATAGCCAATTACTTCGAAGTTCGTGGCTAACCCACTTCTTGAAGTGCAAATTCTGTCGCCAGAAGAAGAAAAAAACGGAAAGAGAAGGGAGGGGGAGGCACATTAAAGTTTCCCAAGAAGTTCGGCGAACCTTTGGTACGCAAATTATGCAGTATTATGTTAATCGGTCCGTAGGATACGTAACTTTTCTCTTTTCCTTGCAGCTACTTCGGTCCATGCCTCGCAATACTGTAACGAAACTTGTCTCTCATTAACTTTTCCCTCCACATTGAACGATAAAACCATTCTTTGTTAAAAGTATTATCATTCACTGAAATTCAATTTTCAAATTCTTCGCATTTCCTTAGCTCTTCTTTAGTTGACTAACCAAATTATTATGATCATATATTTCAACGGGATAAACCTTTGTTACAGAAACAAAAAAAGATACACGAGTAAGGTAAACAAGCAAAAGAAAGAGTAGAAATCAATATACTTATTAAATATATAAACCTTGAAAATGTGCTTTACAGTCACCCAGGAGAAACGATCGACAGTGATAAACTAAATTTTTTTATTGTAATCTGATACGAGACATTTTGTAAAAGTTAGAAGTAGTTTTTTAAATTAATTTTCGATTGAAAATTGGCTGTTTCGTATGCTACGATTTAACATTAGGTGGGGAAAAAAGGTTCGCGCGGATTCATATTACAAAATTTAAGCAAACCAAAATTCCTTCCAATTTTATTTAACAGTGTAAAAGATGAATAGGATTTTCTTATAATACCATTATTGCCATAGTAGTTTCACGAAATTCTATAAAAAATCGATGTGAATACGTTTCTGGTAGAAAAGGGTTAAGGCCATTGTTATATATTATTGATAACGCAGCAGTACTTTTTGTAACATCCATGTTTCATCTTACGTGTATTCTCAATTCCATTCTTGACCAGAAGATACGTGCTAATTCCGAAACGACTTTCAAATTTTTCTAGTTTCTTAGAACTCCTATCTGTCACGAATTCCAATATTTAACCCTTTCAATAGTAAGTAACTTTAGATACTCTAAATTTATTTTTGTCATTAGTTAACGTGCAAAAATGTTTTTCATATTGTAGTATTAACATCTTTATGTTATTATAATTATGTACTATTTTAAATAGCGCGAATTATTTGTCATATTTCAGGTCCGCCGTACATATACGGCGATACTAGTGAAAGGGTTATGTTTCGTAAACCTCGAAACGTTTAATATTTAATTCTCATAAACGTTGGAACTCGCAGTACTTAATTTTCATGAACACTGCAAACGCGACGCGACCGCTGGAGGGCAATTTATTATGCAATTTATGATCAATGAACGCTCGATTATTTAACATTGCAGAAAAGTAATTGAAAATTCGCGCGTATTACATTTTGCACGGTTAAAAACAATCGTATCGTTTTTGTTTCTTTTTAGGTGGCGGTTGTGCTGGTGGATTTATTGGCAGAAAAAAAGCATAAATCCAGAAGAGAGTGTAATATCAACGCGTTCTGTCATTTGCGCAGAGGAACCCTATGAAAAGTATATTTATCGTGTTTTCTCGTTGGAATCCCCTGCAATATGTTTCCACCGAACTGCACGTTTAATGTGCACAATGTTGCCGCGTCAATTCCATAAATATTCAACATTCGCTAGGCAGCATTGTCATACGTAAATAAATTCGTTTCACGCGGATTTTCCATCTATGATTAATTCATCGTTTCTTTCTATCGCTATCGTCACCATAATAACTCTCTTTACTCCATAAATAATATACATAGTGTCCAAGCTGAAGCAGATCGCCTAAATATCTTCTTTGTATTTAACCTTGCTGCAGTCTTCGAAATTTTATTCTCTTTAATCACATTTCCCTTACTTCGAGGAAAGTTTTGTACTTCTCAGAAAAAGCAGCTTCAACGTAGAAATCGAAACTTAAATCCATAAATTTTAACAACATTTCTTTTATAGTTATTTAGAAGACTATGAAATGTTTGAGGAAAATAAGAACTTGATCGAATCGAAAATGACCCAAGAACTGAAACGGGGTTAATGACACGAAAATCGTTCATGACATAATTTAAATGGTTTCGAAGGAAGATTAATAAAACGAGGTCCAATTATTTTATTATTTAAATTGAATTATGTATTCCAATTTATTGAAGCTTCCAGATCGCAAAACTGTTCAGCGATTGTAATTCTACTCGAATTACTATTATAATTTTGTTTGATTCCCTCGCTTTTATTTTGCCATCCTTTAATCTTCTCCCATTTTTATCTCCTTCTCTACCTCTTTTTAATTATTTCCAGTCTCTTATCGTGATACAGATCTGCTTATCTTTTAATCCGAATTACTTTAACCGTAACTGCTCTAAAGTCAAATATTATTTCCTTGTATCATTCGTTAGTTCCTGCCCCTATTAGTATTATTTAAAAAATTCCCAGGCTAACTTTCTGCCCTAGTGACGCCCTAATTAATCACTTTGACCAGTGAATCTCATCCATTCCTCGCGCACTTTGCTGTCGCTTTAATTTTATATGGCACGCTTCGAATGCTACCCCCATTATTTTAGCAAATTTATTTCACCGTCTACTGCGTCTTTGAAACAGGTATGAGGCGGAATCGGCATTGCGTCCTCAAAAATAAAGGGATTTCGTTTTGAATCGTTAGTCAGAGGGGCAGAGTCGGGCGTTTGCGATTGTAGGGGCGAAACAAATACGATTCTTTTGTAAATTGCGCGGTTAGATCAGTCTGGACGAGCGACACACAAAGAATGAATGTAATCGTGTGCACTCGTTCTGTTATTGCTACGATAACAATTCCGTCGTTTTATCTTTTACTATGCCGTCCATCACACTGCGTTCTTTCAATGCTTTGCTTCTCTCTGTTCTCTTTCCTTTTTACCGTTTCATTTACGAACATACAAACAAGTAATGCTCAAACGTCATCGTGCTCTTTGTTCGCCACGAGATTCGTTGGATTTTTCCAACTTTGTCCCTCGTTTAATATGTGTGTGTGTGTGTGTGTGTGTGTGTGTGTGTGTGTGTGTGTGTGTATTCGTTGATTGCTTGTTGACTTTTAAGTGAAAAAGGAGGATTTAGCTTGAATTTCATTGATACAGTTTCTCTTCAAACCCGTGGGGTTTTGTTTAGGTGATTATTAGATGCGCAAATTAATTCGGTACCTTTTTTTGTAGAATTCAATGCATTGTATGTATTTTTGGTTAATCAAATACAATGTTGATGCTCAAAATTATTTCTATTATTCAACTATTATTATTATTCATTATTTCTATTATTAACTTATGACTTATAAATTCGATTTGAGCAAAATGGATGACGGGTTTGAGTCAGTAATATCGGCAAAACATTAACATAAAGGCATCGAATTAATTTGTACGCTTAATGCTTATGCAAATATTATCGGGTAACTTAGAAAAAGGTTCAGAATTACAATAAAAATGGATAACATTAAAATTATAGTCGAACGTGAAGGAAAGAAACAATCGTTTTATTTTACCATTAAAATATAATGGTGTTAGCCAAACTTCTAGTTTTGGTTGCACTAGTAAATTAGCAAACCTTTGGTTGCACTTTTAACCTGTTAGCTACGAAATTTTTCAGTCAGTATCTTCTTTATACGCAGAAATAAAAATTAATAAAGAGGAATTAATATTGTGTAGGGGGATTTTAAATGTTGCAAATATAAATGTAAAATAATTTATTTCTGATACGAATATAAAAATGCTTTAGAAAATAAGGAATTTCTGAGAAGTTAAAGCACAACGTCCAAAACATTGGTAATACATAAGACGAGTTAACTCTTCATCCCCAGTTAACAAGTTAACACCGAAAATCCCCCCAAAGCTAAAATTGTTAAAAGCAAGCGAATTAACTTGAAAAAATACTATTATCCTAACTTTCTCCGCATTTATTTATATTTCGATGTATTACGCGTTCTGATTCATCTCTTGCGTTAAAATTTCCACTCCCGTAATTCCTCAGCCACCGTAAAAATATTTGACAGAAAAAGTAATGCATTAATACTGCCCATAGTTCCCTATTTAATCCTTGTGTGGACAACCGGATACCCGGATATCTAATTCTATAGTTTTCTATAACAATTTCTTTACGTTTTCGCAAAAGCATTTAGAAATTATTGTGGATCCCTTTTCTTTTGTTGCTTTTACGTCGGTCCACGTTTTCTGAATAAAAATTCATGCAAAGTATTTTTAATATTCAAGCTACCAACCACTGTAAATATTTTGGTTGTCTATACACAGGGGTTAAACCTTTGCAAAGTCCTTTTTCTTAAATTTCCAATTAATACCTACCCCAAAGTTCACTTGAATTGCAAAATGGAATGTTTCCAAAGTCTCAGTCAAGTTCCATGGCCGAAAATTTCCCGTGCACCAGCGACCAAACCACCTAGAATCAATAAATCAGATTTGTCCCCTTACCGGGCAGGTTTTTCCGCAGGTTCGTTGGTTAAATTGAATCGTGAGGCGAGAGAGTTGCGCGCGCGCGCGTGGAATCGCTGGTATGCCCGCCGCAATTACTTTGTCCCCTTTTCGGCGGAAATAACCGCGGGAACGGTCGCTGATTCGAGGCTGGTCATAATAATAGCCCCGTCGGTTAGCCCTTTGTGCTCACTGCGTTTCGTTCTTCTTGCTGCGGCTGAAAGTAAGCGTGTGAGGGTTGGCTTTTGGGGGTTGCAACGAATGTCACGCGTCCAACCGGGGATTGAATGGTCCGACGTGATTACTACGAATAACGGAGGGAGAATAATCGATGGGGTTGCTAGAGAATGAGGAAGGATGAGTTTCGATTGATGCGTGTGTTTTTTTTTAGGGGGGAGTGCATGGGATAATCGGGTTGATCATTATTGCATATTAACCCTTTGCGGTCGAAAATATTTACGGTATTAGTTTGGGGGTTCAATATTCATAATTATGTTAACAAAGCCGAGAAGAAACTTTTTCCCAGTTATTAACCTTATCGTTTATTAGTGTGTGGAGCTGTAGAGGGGATAGGATAGGAAAAAGGAAGGGTGTTGCGTTTCGTCCTGGGCCTGCTAGTGGACTCATCAGTAAGGCTACCTAGCAGGCCCTGCCTTAGACGTTGGGATATTGGAAGGAAGGTTAAAGGCGGTATATATACGAACGAGGTAGTTGGAGCGAGTGCTTTCGAGAAAGTCCTATTTCGTATGTCCCTCTAGTGGTAGGTGCAGGAGAGCCGCCACAAGTGAAATTAATTTAAGTATAACCGTCGGAATAACTTACCCCGGTAACTTCTAGCCCCTAACTCTCCTAATATTTTTTGCAAATATTAGTCTAAAAATAGCCCCATATCTAGAATTGTAAAGCGAAACGACGTGAGCCACATTTTTAAAAAAATTGAAGTTTATGCATTAATTGAGTTGTGGTTGAAGTCTAGGGCACATAATCAATACGCTTATCAGATAAAAATGCACGAAAATAAGTTTCTTACGCTTGAAAAATAAATGCAATCTGATCGTAGTCCAATATTTAACACGTGTATTCAATATTTTAAGCTGAATTATCTTGAAAGTGAAAACACTTGACTTATATAGTTATGCCTTAGAACCACAGATGTGTATAATAAATGGAATAATAATACTATGGAAATTATAGATCGTAATAAAACTTTAGTGTCACTAAAAAGTTTCAATTTATAACGTTTATCCGTCAAATCCTCAAATATTAGTAAGTAAGGATAGTTACGAAAACGGTTTTGATTTTGGACAGTCAATGTTTCATTAGTTTATTTATTTTATGTAGCTACGTACGTATGTATTTATTCGAGATTGTGAAAAATTCTCTTTTGCAAGAGGGGGTCGTGAATGAAAAAATTTAAGAAGCTCTGATATAAAGTAACACGTTTGAAACGTACAAATTAATTCAGAGACCTTATCTTGAAATTACTAGTATCTTTACTAGTTCGAAATCACTACTTTACTATTTTTCAAGTGACGAATTTGCTTGAAAATGTTTAAGGTTAAAACAGTATTTGATTTTCTTATGAAATCCACAAGGCTTAAAATTAATTTGTACACCTAGTAACTCACACGAAGGGTTTTTTTCAATAAACGTTTTCCCATTATAGAAGTAAAATACACCGAGATGATTTACCTGGCGATTGATTCAACCCTCGTTAACGTCAAGGTCAGTCACGTTAAAAAATTAATGACCACAGTGAACGTGCGCGTTTGCTCACTCTTACAGTGTAATAGCTTCAAGAACCCATTAACCCCATAAATTATCCGTCTATCTTACCTTCGAATACTGACCCACCTCCCACCCATTTCTCCTTTAACCCCATTCCATTTCGAAACCACATTACGATATCGATTACAGCGTATATTACGCTACTGACAATTACGGCGCACAATACGGCCAAAATGGCCAGACTTCTGTGTGAATTAGACGTCGCAAAACGGAGATATCATACGCCGATCGATCATGCATTTTGCTCGTTGAATGATCGATGATGCTAATGGCCAAGATGCTGGGATAAGCTGCGAACCGTAATGCGCGGTATCGTTCCATCCAAGGAGTCATCGAGAATTGATGCGCCATTATTGAACGAAACATGGTCGGTGCGAATACATGCCAACTCTTGTGTATTCTGGAAAAGTTGGTTCATGGATACCGAGTGAGTTGGAAGAATTTTATGATTGATGTTAATTGAGAATTAATACGAGATTTACGAACATTGGTTACACATGTATGTATATAATTTGACAAGTTTCTGGTTTATAAATATTCGAAATTAAAAGATAGAAGGAAAGGGAAGTGAAGTAGAATTCTTACGATTATATCAATTAAAGTCAATATAAATTACCGAAAAGTAATATTCATGATCTCTATGTATTTTTAAACGTGAAATCTGGAATCCGTTAATTTGACGGGCTCCGTAAGTCTCGTGTTAAGTAACTGATGATTGCTCTTGAATATTGTAGATAAATTATATAGTGAATGAATTAGAAGAATTTTGTAATTAGAGCTAATGGAAAATTTGACATTTGGTAGTTTTGAATCTTCTTGGTAAATTGTTTGTTGTTAGATGGAGAATGGCTTGGAAAAAAGTTGTGATTGGATTTATGAAAAATTTAGTAATTGGTGGGTTTGAATCTTCAGAATTAATTGTTTCATAGATGGGTAATGAGAGTGAAAGGATTTTGTGATTAAAGTAAATAATAAACTAAATAACTGGTGACTCTTGAATCTTCTGGATAAATGTTTCATTGATGGAGAATCAGCTGTAAGAATTTTGCGAATGAAGTTAATGTAAAATTTTAAAACTATTGCAGTTTTAATCTCTACTATTCCACGAACCAATATTTCTCTTTTGAACCACTTACAAGCTACCCTTTAAAAATTCTCCAAACATAGTAGATTAATATATTATTCATGGCAATCTCGTTTCTACCACGGTGTACAATTCCCATAAATTACACCTATAAATTATTACGCATTCCCAGAATTACTAAGAAGGCTTCGTGAAACCAGCGGTTATAAATTACTATTACCATCGTTACATTGTTGTACTGCGTGAGCTGTGATTAACTTTATCGCGCAACCCGATGCGGTAATTATTTATGTCTCTATCAGCCGATACTTTAGCCCAACAGCCATAACGCTCACCTTACTTCAAGCAGACCCTCGACCACGTAGAATGCAACGTATCTGTTGGTAGTACAGATGTAATTGGACATGACTACGCGATAATAACGCACGGTCTTACTGTCAGATCGCACCGTGTATCTTACACGGACATCTAATTATTATTTCGATAATAAACGTGTATCAGAGGTGCACGATTACAGATTATCGCGAATGTTGCACGCGGCGTGTCTCTCTATCTGTGAATCGAGAGCCTTTTATTATGATGTCAGTGGGCTTTTGTGTTGCGAATATGCGGTCGAATATCACGTGCAACGCGATTAATTGCATCGGGGATATAATCTGTTGAGGCTTATATCATCTGTGTTTTGGTGGGTATAAATTATTTGGCTTCGAGTTCGCGTATACAAACATAATCAAGGAACTTGCTTTTAATTTTTCAACGCGTATCAAAAAATCCGTGCTGTTAAAAAGTCACAATTACTTGCAGATAAAATTGCAGTATAATATTAAATCGATGCATATGAAATGTTTATCATAGTGAAACTTTAAGCGCAAGTATTTTTTTTACATTCCTCGGTTAAAATCCGCTGTAGCGAAAGGGATAAGGAAAAGAAGAGAGGAAGCAGATGTATGGTTAAATAACTCAGAAAGAAAAATTCCACGAGATCAGGAAATACATCGTACCATAGCAATACGTCCCAAAGACACATCCCTAGCTGAACATTTCTCGAGCAAGAAAATTCCTTGGTCACTGCTTAAATTACGCAAGGAAATCTGTCGTCGTGGCAGAGAATATCAGCGTAAAATCACGGTGTGCTGCTGCATTCGAATTAAGCTTGCACCATGCGCGCCAACCTATACATACTCACAGACACAAACATCCACGATCTATCTGTGTATCGCCTCCAGCACGAAAGATCACCCGAGAAGATAAGGTGGCGGAATCGAGCATGCACAGAAAGGATGACGCGTTATTCTAGTTTCGATACATGATTAAATTATATAGATATCGCGTAATTGCTTGTATCGTTAAGCTGATAGAATTTACGATCGGCTGGAATACTCGTTATTGGAACGAAAATAGCAAGTTGTATCGTTGATCATCGACAACCATACCTTTTTCATCCTGATTTATGCCGATATTAACACTTTTAATTCGCATCGTGTCTTACAGAGCTTTTTTATCATAGTCGATAAAAAAAAATCTCTTTTTATTGCATTTTCTTATATGAGATTAATTAACGCATTTCACGTCGAGCCGATTTTGCTTAACTTTTCATTCACGCCATTTAATGTTACGACTAAACACTGATGGATATACAGTCAGTCACGAAAGTCTACGAACACATTTTAAATTTCGAATATTCACTGATTGTAGCATCTATTTTGGAATAATAAAAATGGCGTGGAAATTCATAAAATATAAAATCACAAGACGTTTCATAACGGGGATGTCATTGACTATATTAATAAAATTGCTTCTAGAAGTACGTAAGATATTTGTTTAAGCTAAATAAATTATAGGACGTCGCAGATGTATCACAAGATTAAACAAAGTATCAATAGTGTTATAACAATAGGTTTTGTACACTTCAATACAAATACCTTGACTTTTGTGAAATCGTGTATTTTACTGTAAACAAATACAGAAAAACATCACTATTTTTTAGAAAATTTGTCTAGTTTTAATTAATGAATAAATTACCATTCTTAAAATGATCGAAACGTCTGTATTTTTTTAAACATTTGGAATTTAGATATGTATGTAGACTTTTGTGACTGATTGTATCATTTTCATGTTGCCTTTTCTTTTGGATATTAATATATTTTTCAGTCTCAAACTAATTATGAAATATATACGTTTTGAATGCATTTAGGTAAATATGCCATATGCGCGTGGCCTGAATAGAAAGTTTAAGCTGTACCATCGGTGGTAGACCCATATGGCGTGGAACGTGTTATATATAATTTATGTTAGCATGAAATGGATAGATGCAATATTTAATTGATATGAAATGGATAAATATAATATTGAGTTGACAGGAAATGGATAAATGCATAAACATTAACCCCTCGTCTTATTATTTATTTTATTACTTAACTAATGCTGATCACTGGTTTCTTGTCGTGTCACGTTCAAATAATGTGAATATTGTAGGCGATATTTGTTCAGCAACATCCAATATTATAACACAAGGCCAAAATTTGGTTTCGAGTTAAACTTCATCATCAATACTTTGCGTTTTTATTAAGTCTGTGCCATAATTCACAGCACGAGTGTGACTCGTTATTCTAGGTCAAAGGGTTAAGTTGCTATAATGCAATATTAAATTAGTATGAAATGGATAGCGTTAGATATATGTAATTGAAACCATAAATTTCAAAGCGGCACATACACAGTAACCAATACTTTAAGATGATCAGTTTTCTCTTTCTCAATTTTCTTCAATTCTCCATTAATACTTCTGATTCTTATGAGTGCTGTTAGAAACGTTCTTAGAGATAAAATTTGATATTGTTTGAAATTATACTGGATAGATCTGAGTGAAGAGGAAACATTTAATTGTATCGGTAACTCGTGCAATGTGAAAAGGTGAACGTTATGCTGTTCTGAAATTTCTAGCTTCAATTGTATTATGCATAAAAATCCACAATCTAGCAATAGTATTTTAATGGAACGCAAACGAACTTATTACTTAACCTAATAGTTTCAGGTCTTGCAGATACGTTCATAAAATATTAAATTGAAAGTCGTGAAGTTTCCAGAGCTATAAAAGTTTAAATACGATTTAGTGTCTACAAGTGGGTTTGTAACATTTACGGTTTGCATCCAGTGAATAAAAAATTCTAGTTTAAATTTGCACGCTGCTGCCGAAAATTCTGACTGACCAAATGCGATAAATCTACTCGGGGAAAATGCTTCGCGTCGTCTGTCAGAAATCAAACGTCCAAAAGAATCGTCGAAGCGACGCGGATCCAATTCACTCGCGGCGAAGCCCCCCGCAGAAACTGTCGATTCGCATTATTGTCTTCCGACTACTTTCAAGGGGAACGCAAAGTTTCGTCGCGACTTTTGTTGATTCCTCAAAAATTCAGTCGTATTTTTTCTCATACCTTTCAATTTTTACAAACACCTTAGGTTAACCCAAGAACGTAAACGTTCGCCATTTTTACGACTGGAAAACTTTACAACAATCGTTATAATGTAACATATCATACAAATTTTTATTATAAACGAATGCTTAAGTGTAGCTTGCGATAGACGCATTTTATTAACGAAGCGTTAAGGGTAAAATCAAAAGTAAACTTTGCAATATTGCGACACAAAGAAAAAAGTTTGATATTAAATCTGTTATAATATCATAATACTCGTAAATCTTATGTTACATAACGTTTGTACTTCAGGATTAAATAGCAACGAAGTGGCTAGTGTAACGAATACCGCCATCGCTTTGATGTATTAATATCCAATCTGAGAGTAGAAAAGTATAGTAAAGTTTAATTTCAGGATTCTATTGAAAATAATAGCGATCCTCTAATTGATTAAATAAATTGCTTTAAATGTAATAATTAGGCTACAGATGTTTGTGCATGTATAATGTGTTCTAATATGCAAAATTTATGCAATCTATATGCGCTTTATATGCAAACTTAAAGTTGAGCTCTTTGAAATGTATGAGAAATTGTGAATTGAAAATATCATATCAATATCACAAAATGTAATAAAAGTATTACATCGTTCTCGTATTCGTTACATCCCAATGCGATCTATATTCTCGCGATAAGTATGCTCAAAATATGCAATAAACATGTACAATATATTGATAAAATATGTAACGCATAAAATATGCATTATGCAAAACATGCAATATGCATTACATGCAAAATAAGAAATATATTTTTTATGATTCCTCTAAAGGCAAACAAATTTCTACTCGACTCCCATCTTTTTACCTGTTCTCTATTAAAATATGCATCTGCATAAACATCCGCTGTCCAATAATAATATTGAGTTGCCCAGAAAATTCGTGCCGCATTATATTTATATTGTATTTCACAATGTTTTTTTAAACGTCGAACGATTAGATCTGAATGTACCTTAATTTAGCTGTCCGAGTTCAGTTTAAGTAAGGCCTTTGGGGTAGTAAAATGCTTCTATTATAACTATAGAACTAACTATAAAAATATAAACACAGTCAGGTAGAAACTTTCATAAGCAATTGGCTTTTCGAAATTTTTTAAAGTTTAATTCTGCAGTTAAAAAATCTGAGAAAATTTCAAGATGTATGTATCACTGGATAAAGTATCTCCGATTTTTCTTACAACTTTTCATGCGATAGATCAAAGAAAATGGAGCTTAAACTGTAGATTACGTTTCCGCCAGTAACCACTCTAATAATTTGATGGGGGAGGGGTGAAACTTACCCTAAAATGTTTTATTTGGAAGACATATTTATTAACATGTCACAAATTGAATTTTATTTAGTAGTACTCTTACAATGCTTATTCGAATATATGTACCTTTGCAATAAAATTCGTCACGAACTTTCCGGACAACCTAATATAACCATTTTTAATTGAACGCATCGAAACTTTTGCACCCAGCCAATATTTAAATCCTTTTTAAATCTCTCTATAAAGATTTCCATCACTCAATATTATTCGCCACATTCACGAACACTAACTTCTCCGCGCGCGCGCACGCGCACACACACACACACACACACACTTATCCAATCCAACTTCTCTGTCCCTCGAAGCCTCCAGAGCCCGACTATGCACGACCCGTGGAAAAAGTGTATTGCAAACAAACGCGAGGCTCCAGCAGTGGCGGGATTGCGTCAGGGGATCCATTACGCGTCTAATTAAAAGTTTGCCGCGCGATGTTCGAGCCCTAGCCGCGTAATATCCCCCGGAAAGGAGGCAGCGGAATTAAAGTCGAGCGAGCACGAATTAAGGAGGCCTCTCGGCTCGATTCCTCCGGCTTAGACGCGGCCATTTGCAACGGCCCACAGGCTGAAAAAAAAACCGCTCGTTCAAAGGACCACGGATCGAAACCTTCTAGAGATTTCCGTTCGACGTTGCAACCAACCTTTTTGTAAATGGAATGCCACGGAAGAGCAGGTTGTCCGAAGAACGGTGTAATTGCGGGAAATGGAAATTGGAATACCGAACTCGAAGGCGTTTTGGTCGGATTGTGGGATAAAAGTAACTGATAGCAGAGGTGCGTTTAGTTTGGAAAAGGGGTGGTGATTTTTTTGTCGCGGGCAAAAGTGGGAATGTTGGTAATTAACCTCATGCGCTGTAAATTAATTGAACAATGTTCGTAACGAACAAGTCCAAAGCAGTCGGCAGTTAGCTTGAACATATCAGTGTGTATAAAGTACTTACATATAGTTACACTACTTAGATAAACATCATTTTGTTCAATATGATATATTTCAAGGCAAATTGTAAATTGCACCGCAATTATATTATAATGGATTTTATTTGAACAACATTATAATTGTATTATTATTATACAATACTAATTTATTTGCTATAAGTAATACTATAATAATACTCTAATTATCCAATAATTTCATTCAATTTCATTTTTGTGAGGCGTGTAATTACTTTAGATCCTCACTGTAATTCTATAAATAATGTAACAATTGTTTATAAAAACAAAGACCCACAATTCACGTGAATTAAAATTGACAAAAGCTATTGGATTCTTAAAGCGATTGCTAAAAGCTTCTATAAAACACTGAACTTTTAAGAAACAGGTCACGGTACTATTTCACGATAGAGTGACATAATTTTTCGATGGAAGTAAAATGCACTCAAATCAAGGAGATCCGCGCAGTCACTGTCTCGATTCTAGACTCTAGAATGTGAATATCCGTGAATCCATTGGAGGTACATTAAATACAGTAGTCTGTGTAAAAGCGATGAGACTGCTTCAGCGAAGTAGAACAGTCTAGTATATAGTCAGGCAAGTAGAACGGAGTCGTATACGGATCACGATTCGCATATTTAGAACTAGACCTTATACTGTGAAATGGGAAGAGGCTTTTCATGGCCGGACAAGTAGAACATAACGATGTGTACTTAGACGTAAGTGAAACCGGACAGTGTATGGCCAGACAAAGAAAACTAACCGAATAATTGTAATACGAAATAACTTCTTCTTATATTTAATCGAATGGAATAACAAGATATTAAATAGGAGACGTAAACCGGAAATTAGAAAAGGAAAATAAGTATAATAAATGACTGGGAAGTAGTACAGATGTACGTATAAAGAGACACATTTGGAACGCGTACGCTGTGAATTAAGTAGAATAGGTTTATAAATAGTCAGGCATAAAGAATATTTCACGTTAACGGAATTTTTGGTAAAAATTCATTTGAAAAATATTATTCGCTGCAATTTGATCGACCATATTTGTAAGATTTGGAAGTGATTGTAAAATTGGAAAAAAGAAAAAGGAAACTGTTGAAGGATCCGCGAATCGAATCCTACGAATGTTAGATAATAACTCATATCCATTGTCTGAATTAATCTGAATATATAATTTTTAGTTTTCAGACGTTATACTGACTTTTCTGTTCTTTTACTAGCAATTTATTCTTCACGGTATCATAACGATACAATTTTACGAAACTCGGCAACTAGTATCCTTCTGAAAACGGTTCAGGCCCATTTCAGCCTTGTTTCTCTGTCATTTTGATTCCGATTTTATATTTTACCCTTTTTACGATACAATATTATACAAATATTACATCAAATTTATTGAGTCAGTACCATTTTTTCCTTTTTAACTCTAAACCCGATTGGCACGTTCTGAATGGTAATCCCCTAATTGTTTTGCGCAGTGATATCTGATCAATAGATCACGAATCTTTACGTATTTATTGGAAATTTAAATACACAAAAAATACAGAATGCACACACATCATCTGTTCAACATCTGTTTTATTTATGAACATTGTTTGTATATGTTCATAAATAATGAATTATAATGAATTCATCACTACGTAATTGAAAATGTACAACAAAGTCCAATGTCCTTCGTACTGTCACTTGAAAACTTTTCATTTAAATAGAAACACGTTTTCCATATATTAATACGTCAGTTTGTATAATAGATATAAGATATATAGCAAACGTATCGCCTTACTGAATTATCATCACACGTTCCATATTTTATAATTGTATTGGTCACGTTTTATTGTTCAACAGCACATTTACCTCCCAATATTTATTTATAAATATTAAGTATAAACGAATATACAATGTCTATGTATTGTTACGTAAATCGAAGTCCAAATTTAATATGAAAATTTCTTTATTTACCATTCTTTGTTGTTAAATAAACGAATTCAAGTGGCAGTTATAGAAACAGTGACAGTACGTGGATCATTTACCCTAGCTACTGTCAGGTGTGAGGCGATGTCCAGCAATAGGCGAAATCCTCCTGCAAGTTATAGAACACCTTGTATAACTGTGCAATACGTTATCCCCTAAAGTTCGATGCAGAACAACCGAACAGAAATAATAACGGAGCAGGGAAACGTGATAGAATGTCAGGACAATTCCTTATCGGTTTTACACGTCAAAAGGTAATCGCGATTCGCAAGGGGCAGGTGCACGATGGCCAAGCCCACGAGCGGAGGGTTGGGGTTAATGGAGAAGAGAGAAATTCGATCCGATGCGGTATGCTCTCTGAAACGACCAATATCGCTTGTCGACTATTTCCACGCGAATGCAATTGCGCCGGCCATTGAACGCTTGCCGCAGCACGCTACATCAAAGAAACGAATCATTTCGCCCGTTGAAAACCTCCAATTGCTTCCTCCTTGCGTCCAACGACAGAATTAGTTTCACCTTCTCGTTCCAACCCTTCTTCGAAGCTGGTTACTCTAACGAAACCGATCAACCATGACCCTTCCGCGACTTGAAAATCCATTTTCCATTTCGGAAGGGAAGGAAGCCTTTCGGGATGATATTATTGAAGGTGAATATTCAGAAATTGATTTTTCCGTATGGAATTCCATGGATGATTTGGAATTTTTATGCGGGTTGATTTATTTATTTATGTAGAGATATTGTTTATTAATTAAATAATTAAATGAGATTCAATAAAAATTATATACAGGTCGATGGTACACGGTAAACTTAATTTTATAGGTAAACTATAGGTAAACTAAATATTACGACTACATCTATTACGTCTACGCTATCACTACGCTCAACGACAACACTATGCAACTCTCTCTCTCTCTCTCTCTCTCTCTCTCTCTCTCTCTCTCTCTCTCTCTCTCGACAACTACGCTCATCAACGTTCAACTCAGCTCTCTCGATTCCTTTCTCAAAAACAACTGCCCTTCCTTCCCTTACGCAATTCCCACCACTCCTACTCCTAGGCTTCACCCGCCAAAACTTGGACGAACGTGTTGCCAGGCCAAAAGGGTCAGCGATGGTTTTTCCGGATCGAGCCTGCTTTTCGTGACTGCAAATCTTTGCTTTCTCCTGTATGGCCCCCTTCCCGTTGCGGGCGACTTTCCCTTCAAAATACACTTAAGGCTATGACTAAAGCTACGGCTACAACTTACATTTCCGATACTACATTTATTTATTTATTTAGTAATACACGGGACAAGCCCATTAACTCCTCACCCTACGATTATTGTGTTACCTACTTATGCTAACGTTAGTTGATTACTACTTTCCCTCTGATGTGATGATGCAACTTTTATTTAGTAACCTTCAATCTTATAACGCAAAGCAACAATTAAATGTCAAATTAAATTTGATCCTCAATAATAAGCGTTTTTGCTAAGTCTGTGCCATAATTCATAGAACGAGTGTAGCTCGTTATTGTAGGGCAAGGGTGTTTTTATTATTATTATTTTAATTATTATTAAACAAGGAAATTTCCTATGATAATCGACTAATTAATTAATCTTTACAGTAGTATAACTTACATTCTTCCTTAGGTATAACGTAGTATCCGGTTTGATTATTAGTGACATTAACATGGTATCGTATGACTAATTATTACTAATATAAAGCGACGTAATTGTTTACAGATTCGAAGTAAACATAAGCAGTGAACTACTATATATACCGCATAATAGTCATGATCGTGGTCGTGAATTCTTCCCCTGTCATAGAATCATAAAATCACGCTTTAACGTCTATATTTGCACATAAATGGAAAGGAAATTCGCGGCGAAGAATATCGTAAAATGCGAGGGAAATCAGATATTCCCGTACCGGAAGCGGTCTTAAAATTTAATAAGGCGAAACTGCGCGCGTTCCGCGGCATCAATACGCCTGGCGGATTACGGCGAGGCCGAAGCGTAATATCGACGAAAGAAAGGAATAGAAGAGGGTCTCTTGGTGAATTTTTCCACGTCGTCGATCGTGACTACGAACGCTATAGTTTAATTCTGACGCGGACGAACGTGAACAACCGGTGTCTTCGACGTCATTTACAAGCGACGTCGTTGAGAAATTTCTTCCACCTTTTAATATCGAGCTACGGCGTTAACAATTGAGAATTCTCCCGAAGCTGAAGCTGAAGCTTCTTAGATCCTATCTTATTTTTTCCCATCTTTTACTATTTTTTAGTTCTTCCGTCGAACGAGATGCTTGGAATGCCTTTCGAGCAATCGAAATCGATTGAAAGAGGCATTGAAGAGATACGGGTTGAGCGTTTCAAGAATTTAAATACCAATAATAAAATATCGATGTACGTAATTTGATAGTAAGTTACATTTTGGAATTGTATACTGAAAGTGAAACGAAAATGTAGGGTACATGTCCTAATTACTGTCAGTGTTCCTATAATTGTTACTGTATTTTATTTGATAGCGAAATAACGTTTGAAGAATAGACACTAAAAAAATGTCAATACTTTTGGGCTTGATTTTTATGTAACAACACATGGACATTACATATATGCGTATATTTAATATTTAAAAATAATTATTAGGACGTGAATGTATCGTTTGAACATAAAAACATGTTTAATGTACTGTAAGTAGAAACTATGGAAATTTTTATAATGCAGTAAACGCGATGCGTTTACGGTTTATCTTCTGTTTATCATACAAACTGACGTGCTCACATATATATACATACGTAAGGATCATTTCCATTTAAGTGAAAACTTTTCAAATGACAGTAGGAAGGATATTGGACTTTATTATATATTTTCAATGAATTAGTAATTAATAAATCGTATTTAACATACGAAACGATCATCATAAATAAAGGAGATGTTAATTAACGTTGTGCACCAAACAGAAACGCGGATTGGGTTAAATAACTTCTAAAATAATTGAACGAAGTTGGGCGATAAACTTAAAGTGGTAGTAATTAATACATCTACCCTATTACAGGAAAGAATGACGAAGATTTTTTGCCACAATTATTTAGGCGCTGCTTGATAAATTTTATTTCAAAGATAACAACGTTCCAGAAATAATTATTTGGATCGATACTTTTCCACAATTGCATTGGAAATCAATTGTCGAATGCTTTAGGATTTTAAAGTGGCTGAAAAGCAAATCCTGATAGAAAAAGCGATACTTATTATGCAACAACCTAATATTTAAGCGTTACAAGCAGGCTAGGAATGTTTGTGCAAAATTTATATTTCTATAACCTGAATAGAAATTTGTTTCAGTTTGTGAATATTATAATGTGTACTTTAAATTAGGTGTTCTGTGTATATTTCCACATACTTTATATATTTTGATCTTTTTTGCATATTTAAATTTTCCACAAATATAGAAATATGCATAGTATAGTTACGAGGAAGTGACTAAATATTGTACTCATTGGATACTTAACGTTTCTTTGTTAAAATGATGTTTGTATTTGTTTCAGGTGAACTTTGTCGTCCACTGAACTGCAAAAAGAAGGATTTATGCCTGCTTAAGGATACTTTCACAGCTGTTTGCGTCTCGAAGAAGGAGCTTGAGAAGTCAGGGTAAGCATTTGTATCCTCAGACGCAGAATAATTCTATCTACACCTAGTAATAAAAAGAAACAGATTGAAAGTTCACACTAACCGTCATTCAATACTCGCCCATATTTCATCAAAATTTTCCCATATTTTCATAAAATAATATATGCAAACATTTTGCTTGACGTACGCCTAATTTATCAGTTCTTAACGTTTCTTTTAATTTTTTGCAGTAATAAATTGGACGATGTAACAAGCCTCTTTAAAGATCAAAAATGGGTAAATTTGTTACGCAGGAATTCACGACCTTGTAGCAAGAGGGAGACTCCACTTTTCACAGTTGCAAGTAATATAAAAAAGAACTGTTTACAACATTATTGCCTCGACTTAACGTTGAAAAGAACTGTTTACCAAATTATTGCCTTGGCTTAATATTAAAAAGAATTATTCGTATTCAAAAAATTCGGGTTCTTCGAAGGTAGTAAAATAGCTATCCAAAAATACCTGCATTTTATTGATATTTGTAATTTATCTACTTATTTATTTATCTATTTATTTATTTATTTACGGGTATACACCCATTAGTGATAGAATAATTACAAAAGAAACGTAGAGAAAACTAAGTATTTAGAGAAAGACAACAGAAAGTTACAACGTTACATTACGTAATGATAAACAGCTAAATAGGGTAGACGTACCGCGTACTGCCACTTTAAGGTTCACACGTAACTTTATTTAACTATTTTAGAACGTCGTTAACATAAAGATCGTTCCAGTTTGGAGCATAATATTGTTCAACCGCTCCTTTATTTATGAACATTTTTTTTATATGTTCAATATAATAAATTCATTAGTACGTAATTGAAAGTGTACAACAAAGTCCAATGTCCTTCGTACTGTCACTTGAATACTTTCCATTTAAATAGAAACACTTTTTACGTATATTAACACGTTAGCTTATGTAACAGATATAAGATATAGTATAGTAAACGTATCACCTTTACTGAATCATGACACGATCCATACTTTATAACTACATTGGTCACGTTTCAATGTGCAATAGCACATTACCTCCTAATATTTATTTATAAATATTAAGTGTACACGATTACACAATGTCTATGCGTTGTTACGTAAACCGAAGTCTAAATATAGTATGAAAATTTGTTTACTTACGATTCTTTATACATTGCTTTGCAATTAAATAAACAAATTAAAATGCCATTTATAGGAACAGTGACAGTACGTGGGTCATTTACCCTAGATTGGATGAGACATGAGCGGTATTGGCGCGAATATACATTCTGTTGTAAGGATTAAAGTAACCATACAATATATGATGATGTTCGAGATAAAATAATTCAAAATAACGTGAGTTTCGTGATGGATCATTGAGTTCAAATTTATCTATAATATCCGGATAATTTATCAGACCGTTCAGCACTTCGTTAACAAAAAGTACATCCGCTAGCTTTCTTCTATGCTCCGGATTCAATCTCCGATGAAAACGTTAAGTTGAAGCAGTTTTGTCAGACAGACATCGGCAGAGTGCCGAAGCACAGGCGAAACAAACAGTTATGTCAAAATTAATCGTTAAATCGGCAGACTCGTTGACGTGGCCGCGACGGATGATTAACGACGATATTATCCGCGAACATGGCATTAAACCGAGCAGATCGGGCTGTGTTGGGGAGGAAAGTGGTTGGGGGCGATCATTGATTTCCGAGCGTGCTTATTGCCAGTTAACCGTGATTGCAGCTTTCCACGTGGATATGGAGGTATTCACGCGGCCCTGAAATTTATCTTGAACGGTCCGGGCGAGACATTAAACGGCCTTCATGACCAATTAACGCGTAGTCCGATCCGCGCTCCCTTGCTCTTCTATTCGCGTTCCACTGAATACCGAACAATTCGTGAATTGTGGCGATGATGATTTGTGAAATGCTAGCTGGCGAATAGATTTGTGCGCAATGGTAGTTGGCATCTGGTAAAACATGGCATCTCTTGCTACAGTGTTGCAACGTTGTTGACATATACAAAATTCGTGCAAAACTCTTGCATACGTTTGCATTATCGATATTTAGAAAGAATAATCGATGGTTTAAATAGGTATTTTCATGTATAGAATTACTTTATAAGGATGATTAACCCTTTGATTTGGACGCGATAATCGCATGACTGTGGCTACATTGACATTATGAAAAATAGGCACGTGTGTAAAAAAACCCGTAGATACTTACAAAATAAGTACTTGTGAATAAATTAATCTGAAATGTAAAATAGTAAAATATTACATTGCTGTTAAAATAAGCTTTCAAATATTGTTGCATAATGATAAGTTAGAAAATTAATGTGAAAATTAATAGGCGTATATACGCCTCTCGTAGATATCGATAAACACTTAAAGCGTATAAATACGCCTTTCGCAGTTAAAGGGTTAATCATTATCGCAAGGTTACCAATATTTCAAATTGTTATAGAATTTGTTTCATAATCGTACTGCAAGGTTTAGAATTACCCCATGAAGGTTTCAAACTGCGTATAACATTATTGCTTTACTCTAACTTGCCTCTAAACATAAATGCATAGAAGGTCCTGCAATGGCATTAAATGTTCAAGTGATTAAGGAAAAAGTAATCGTAGCCTCGATCGATATTGTAACAACTTTGGAAATTGCAGATATATTTTCAAGTACGGTTTTATATTTTTCAACGCCATCGGAGTTCTTAAAATTACTCCGAAGCAATTTTGCACGATTATTGCAACGTTAACAAACATCCGGCAGCCTTCAGAAACGTAATAGGGAACTTTTCTGTATCGTTATATCACGTCAAAGCACTTCGAAATAATTCAAACGTACGATGAAAATAAAGTAAGAACTGAATTATTAATTTCACAGAGCAAATTTTGCCGACTTTTTTGCGTGAAATATTACAATTCTGCAACAGGCATTGTGCGATGAATAAAAGAGATCGAAGTCGAGGAGCTCTCTTGTAAACGTGAAGCACGAAACATGTTATGGGGGAAAGATTTTCCATTGAACCGTGCAAACGTTACGTTGTTATCGACGATAGAAATTTTCACACGGTCCCTCTCCACTCTAGATAAATTTCCCTATCTCTATCTCTTTCTCTCTCTTCGTCTTCCTCTCCTTTTTCCTCTCCATTCTCCCCTGGCGAGAAATTATATTCGAAAACGTTCTATTCTCGTAGCCGGGAAATCGCTTTTAACTTATTCCATTCCCTGAGAGCGACCCTCGGCATCTTGACACGCTAGCTAGATGTGCTTAAATTTTTAAAATTCGCCGACCCTCTTTACACTCAGAACACGTTGAATCAGAAATGCTGCTTGCATATTCTAGATTACTTTATCCGTGTGAAATTAAATCTATTTTTAAATCCTCGTACGTTTTCGAAGATGTTTCATTCCAGAATTCTTCGTATAATCCTTTAACGTTCTACGGTTCTCCTAATTTTGCGAAAAGTTAAGCTTAGATTAATTCATAATTCATGATGTCGTTAAAATTCAGTAGAAAATGCCGGTTGATGTTCAAAACTCGGGGATGAAGGGAAACCCGGGAGCCAGATCAAACACAGTTCGTTTCTACTTAGTGGTTTTTCCTTTTTTCAGAGACATCGTAATCCCAAAATCCAGGGTAGTTCAACAGAACCGACGAATGAGAACGGAAACTTCGGTCGACAACGAGGACGACGACGCCTTCTTCGATTCCGAAGACGACGACGAGGATCAGGACGAGTCGAAGTAAGTGTTCACGACTTCCGGTTCCAAGTAACATTTACGACATCCTCCCAAAAATTCGAAGTCACGGCTTTAAAGAAAACCGTTCTGCCAAGAGTAAAAAATCGTTCTCTTGACAATTTTTTTAGCAAAGGTTCGTTCAACTTTTCAACCGTTCTAGTTTTTCATTTTAATTTTGATTTTCAATAAAAATTTAATTGCATAAAATGAGACACGATTATTTGATGAACATTCGGGTGGATGTCAAAATTTATTTTCTCATAAATTAAATTTCCCACTAAAATATTTTCAGTATTTCTTGGTTCGTTAAAATTCGAGATTTAAACGTTCCCAATTTAGCCGAATGAAAATGCATAACAATAAACAACGATAAACATGGTTTAATCAGAATGCAAAATCCACGGAATATTAACGTGGTCAATTATTCCTGTTTCAGCCTCTGAAAAATTGAAACGAAATTTCCACTATAACGTCTGAAAAGGGAACAAACATTTATCGCCAGAATTTATCGCGATTTCGTCACGGGAGTTATTCCGTTCGATAATAAATAAAAAGAATCAAACACGCACGTACACAGATGTAGTTAAAAAGGAAACAAAACGCGTTCACGAATGGTCGAATAATTCGGTTTAATTGGTTCCTCTGTTTCCCCTGTTGCATAAGTCGCATTGCTTCGTTAAAACGACAGAAAATGGGAATACACTTGCGGAAAAATGAAAAACGAAAGAGGAAAAACGTGAAACATATCGACTGAGTCCCATTGGGCGAGTAGACGCGGCCTGTTTTGTTTTTCACGAGACATTAAGCCGGAATTATTGGTTTCGCCGGTTCTCCGCGCGTCGAACGCAACCTCTCTCCTCCCATGGGACACAACTGGATAAAAGGTTAGCTTTATGGGTCACGTTTTCACGGATGCGTGCCCCTTAAGTTTCAATGTGATCATCCGGATGTGGAAAAAAGGAACTGCTGCCTTACTTTCCGTCACGAGTGATAACATTTATAGCGTATGCAAACGTGTATCGGATACTTTTTAATGTATCAGAGTGCCGGTGTTGTACACTTCCTGGTATGTATTTTCTTAACTAGTCATTTTTAGTTAGCAATATTTCCTCTGTCCTGTGTTATTCCACGCGAATAGGAAGTGAAGACTCGAACAACAAAATAGTGCACACGCCTTGGTATTTTATTACGTATACCAAGGAATAATCCACCTTTTTTTATTCATTGGTATTTAGTTTGAACAAAATCAGATACATAATTTATTTAATACGTAATTGTTGTTATTTCTATTCTGTAGTGTTTGATGTTATCTTTCCAGGAAATTATAGGTGTCGATTTGAATTTATAATAAAACAAATTTGTTAACTCATTTAAAGGTAGTGGATTATCTATCGGTACACCTAATATAATCGTTAATTTTCATTCAACTACGTATTTTTTAATTGAATAGGAAGTTTTCTATTTTATAATCGAAAGGAAGCGGAATTACTGACAATCTCGATTAATCCGAATTATTATTGATTCACAGTGTAATTGGTATTTATTATGTACTGAAAGAATCCAATGTGTCTGACCATGTACATTCATGTACTACTTAAAATCTCCTTGTTCATTTTTCTTCTCTCTCCGTCTATCGCTGTCCGACATACGTAGTAATTTTGTGAAAAGTTAAGCTTGGATTAATACATAATCTATACTGTTGTTAAAATTTAGTAGAAAAAGTCGGTTGATGTTCAAAACTCGGGAATGAAAGAAAAACCGAAAGCCAGAGCACAGTGTGATTGGTATTTATTATATACTAAATGAATCCAATGTGTCTTACCATGTACATTCATATATTACTTAAACTCCTCTTTTTTCTTTTATTTTCTCCCTCCATGAATAGGGTAGTGGTCCCAATTGTTGTCAGTGTCCCTATAACCGACACTCTAATTATTTTATTTAATAGCAAAGTAATGTACGAAGAATCGTAAGTAAACAAATTTTTATACTAAATTTGGACTTCAATTTACATAACAACACATAGACATTGTATATTCGCTTACACTTCATTTTTAAAACTACATATTAGGAGATAAATGTACTGTTGAACATTAAAACGTGACCAATGTTATTTTAAAGTATGGAACGTGTCATAATTCAGTAATGACAATACATTTACTCTAGATCCTATATCTGTTACACGAACTGACGTGCTAATATATGTAAAACGTGTTTCTATTTAAATGACAACATTTCACGTGTCAATAATAGGGACATTGGGCTTTGTTGTACATTTTCAATCACGCAGTAATTAATTCATTATATTCAACGTATAAAAAAATATTCATAAATAAAGGAGGCGTTGAACAATATTATGCTCTAAACTGATTCGTAGGTTAAATAATTTCTAAAATAGTTACATAAAGATACGCAATAACCTTGAAGTGGCAGTAAATGGTACATCTACCATAGTTGTCCGACATATGTAGAAGTAAACCCACAAAACCTAACCTATTTGCAACTTACATTCGCCCAAACACATCCACACTTCCGCATTCTGAATAATCAAATATGCAGATGGAGCGACACAATAATTCTCTTTGTTCCGATAACGGAAAGAGAACGTCTCCGTGCCTGGATCCAATATTGTCTTTGTGAAAAGGAGTCGGATTTCGTTGAAATTCAGCCGCCCCTATATCCTACAAGATCACCACCTACAATACTGCCTTCGCGAACGAATAAAAAATGAATTTCGAACGACACCGTGGAGACGGGAAGCAGAAAAGTGGGGAAGAAGGCGGAGGGGGAGTGTAAGTTGAAGAAGGAGCACGCGATACCGGATGCGTTTACTTTAGCGCGGAACGACGTCAAACAGGAGTTACCTGACGCTCTCTTGTGAGGATAGTAAGGTAGATTCGGAGTTTGGCCGTGGGAGGAAGAAAAATTCCACGGGGAAAACATCTCAGACGGAAGTCGAACGAACGCGAATGAAGGGATGAAGAGAGAAGGGTGGATGGTTGGAAAAAGCCAGCGTTGCCAGCGAAACATTTCTTCCTACTTAAATTTGCACGAGCGAGCAGAGCAGAGAGGGTTTTCCATCCAGTGCCTCCCTCCCCTTCCTTCTCCCTTTTTTTTCAACATCTCTATCCTCCAACATTCGCTTTTCTTCTTTCCCTCCTTCTTGCTTCTCCTCTGTCTCATTTCAAGCGTGTCCTTTGAACGTTCCTCGTTGGAATGTTGTCATAAGGATTACGCCGAACGAGAAACAAGCCTAATTGCAGGGCAGCCTAGCGTGCAGTGAATGCAAGCCAGATTTCGGATGGATGCTGCAGCAACGTCTGACCAGGCACGGTTTTATTGTACTTGCCTAGAGATACGCTGACCCGTTCTACTTGTCGCGCGCAGTCGAACGCGCGATTCCATTGTGCTCGAAGGTGTTTAATGGTTTGTTCTACTTGTCCAGCTGGCGTGCTTGCAGCTTTTGTTCCGTTTAAGGGCGTTCCCAGCTGTGACGTGTTTTTACGGACCACTGGTGGAGGGGAAAATTGAATGTTGAAAGTTAAATATTGAGCTTTCTGCTTTTGTTCCCTCCCTGGATTCGAGAGGGAAGCATTGATATTTTTGATGAACTTGATATCGCTGGGAAAATATTCGAAGGGAATTGGAATCTATCTCGTGTCACGAAAATTTGTATAGAGGATTAATGCTTTTTTTTCCTGTGATAGATAAATAAATCAAGCTATTCCGTGATGGGTAATGCGAATAATTTATTTCAAACTCTGGTACGTGATTTCTGCCAATTTTCTGGATGGTTTTAAACTTGTCTGTTCCCTTTTATAAATCATTTCATTTTCCTTTCTATTTTTTACTTAGAATATTCGAATTAATAACACATAATAAAAACGTGATGCAAGGTGTTGCAAAATTGATAATAAAGTAGATACGAGTATTCTGTATTTTAATTAGACTGCAAATCTGTAAGTAGATTTACATTTTTACAAAAAATACTAAAGAAATCGAATCTGAATTCGGGGGGGGGGAGGTATTTTACTCTCCAATTATACTAAGTTGTGCTTTACTTTTGATATTTATATATTTTTGCATATTACATGCGCTCTGTATCTTTTCCCATAAATAACAGTTAAATTTCCCATAAATGCATAAACATTTGCGAGTCTAATTATATATTCGCTATAAAAATTGACTGCAACTAATATTCTAACCGATACAAAGTTCACTGGTCGACGAAGATCCACGTTCGAATAATAAAATTGCGTTGTTACCAAAATGAAGTTGAACCATTGTCACGGAATGTTGCTTAAGTGATACAAAAAGGGATCAACTTGCATGAAAAGCCGAATAGGGCAAAAGGCTTTTGCAAAAGCCGCTGACGCTAACAAATTTATGCGGTCACATGGGCTTTACGTTTCGTGTACCCTCCGAAAAGAGCCACTGCAACGAGTTGCAACGACTCTACTGCTACCAAAAAATTGCTCTAGCGGAAATCCTTAGTGAGAGGGTCAGTCTGGGTCACGAGGAACAGTGGCGAGCACATAGGAACCTTAACGTCGCCAGAAAACTGTACCGGGGATCGTTAACATGAAGTGGCCCCTTATCCGCGCCCTTAATGGCCCTTTGTCCAGCGGCACGCGATTTTTCCGGCAAATTTCGCGGAATTCCTGAAATTCCGTCTTATTGTGGACGCATGATCGTATCAGAGTTTTCGTAGAACAAGAATTACAAAGACCAGTTTTACAAACGATTCATTGAATGAATTATTTTTGAATCGTAGCAAGCAGAAGACGCAGAAAGTAGGTCTGTCAAATGTAGGTCTATCTAAACATGCGGTACAAACGAAGGAAGCATGGCGTGAATGATAGACGATGAGATGACAAAGAATGATGATGCCACCTTTTAGGCTCTTATCGTAAACTACTGATCGTAATGAACCTAATATTGAATAATTATATCTAAATCTTCATGCTAATACAATTACTAAATAAAAGTTTAATCCTAATATAATCATAACAAACATTAAACGCACTTTTTAATTGATTAATGAGTTAGAGTATTTTGGGCTACGTGAAATCGGCCATTTCATATGCAACGACCTAATATTTGGGTATTCGCTTGTATACTGTAATTCGAGTGCCGCATTGTAGAAAAGCGACAAAACTTTTTTTGGCCAACCTAATAGTATCTTAAAAACGAAAGATTAAAAGTGATTAAAAAAAAAAATGTGCAATTTAATTATTAGCGAAGTGTAACTAAAATGGGAGGTGATACTGGAGAGAATGGGAAATAAAAATATAGTAGTGCAAGGGAAATGAAAGAAGAATCGTTTAGAAACGATCGAGGAATGCAGTGTGAACGAAACAAGCTCGATTCCGGCTGACTAAAGGGTATTCTTCGTCAGTCTAAAAGCGGATTTTAGCGAGCACCGCTTTCCGGTTCACAGAAACGACCCTGGCTGCCCCATTTTTAGAAGGGCTGCACCACCACTCGTCTTTTACGCCTCTCTTTGTTATAATTAGCGGGGCGCGGAGCTTTTGAAAACGAAAGTAAGGTTTCGCCCGGCCGTGAAATAATGTCCTTTCACGTTGACGCTTTTTTATCATACAAATTCCACGCTGTGTAATTTTTTTCCTCAAAAAAAAAAAAAAAAAAACATACTTGACACAAATTAATCCTTCCACCGAGGAAATTTCAAATTGAAGGAAATGGTAGCAAAAGTAGGTAAACATATTTTTAAGAGATTGAAAAGTAAAGAGGGAGAGTATAGGTAGTGATGGGATAAATTGAGAGACATACTTATTAGATCGTTGCATAGGAAATGGTCGATTTTATGTAGGTTAAATAAAATAATTTTCTCATTCACAGCAACACGAATCTATGAATTAATGTTTGAAAAGATCGGCGAATTTCAGTATAGATAATAAGTATGATAAAAATGATATAATCGATAGATAGAGGATAAAATTGATCATCACAGACTTATGTACGTTATTACATGTTTCACGATACAGATTTTGTTTGAATCGTATTCGGGTCTTCGTAATTACACTTAAATAGGTATCCAACATAATACAATTGATACGTATCGATACGATAGTTAATTGTTTCAATACATCGTAAATCGTTTACAAACGTATCGTGCATACGATTAGTACGCAAATATTAATTCTAAACATAAATGGTATCAAGCATACCTCAGTCCCATCATTGGGCATCAGTAAAAGTCGGTGGAATAATAATCGTGATTAGATAAAATTCAGTGGAGGATAATTTCGTCGACGAAGTGATTTAATTTCGGAAAGGGAGTCGGAGGAAACTTTAGCAACGTCCATAAATCTGTGGTCGTAAATGATCGAGCATAAACATGGAAATAAAATGAAATCTGGGTTCTTTCTTTTCGCAATTGAACTGTTAAGCTTGACTGCGGAACGAGTTATTACAAACAAATCACTGCCGATCATTTTATTGTTCCTTTCAAACAATATCCATTAAAAAGCTCAGTATTCGCTGTCTTTCATTGCATTCGGAATAAAGCTAAATAAAGAAGGATAGTTATAAATTTATGAATTTCAGGACATTGGAAAAATTATTCTGATTCGGAAACTTAGCAAATACTAATATTTAAATAAAAATACAATCATTGGAGAATGGACATAGAAAAACCTGTATGTAACAAAATTAAAAATTCCACAAGAAAATAGTTTTGTAATTAGTAAAATATTATTTGCTGTAGTAGCAATTTCATGTAATAGCGAATGCATAAAACTTAAATTGCCACTAAGGTTTCATGTAAGTTTATATAACTATAATCTTTACGTACCTTAATATCTATAACAATTTATATACCTGTAAAATCTATAATATCTATTATATTGTACTTTATATGGCTATAAGAATTCTTTGGTTTTATTTCCATTCTTTTCTTTCTTCGCTGTTAAATAAACGAATTCAAGTGGCAATTATAGCAACAGTGACAGTACGTGGGTCACTTACCCTATATATCGTAGCAAAATGGTTAAAGCTACTTTATCTAATTCAATGAATCAATTACCAAAAGGTGCAGCAATAAATTCTATTTTGGTTGCGATTTGCCAAAAGGCTCTTAAAAGCATCGTGAAAAGAGAAAACACAGTGTGCCCATTGCTAACATAGAGTCCACCGAATACGCTGAGAACAGTCCAAAGACGTCGCGTCGCGAAGTTCCTTTAATGCCCGAAGTTATTCTCGGTCCCAATGTAAAGGATACTTCTCTTGCCTCTTTCTTACATTGTTTCACGGCTCGATTCCTTCCGGGAACAAGCAAAGGGAGAGCTTTCATCCCGGCAAAATGCGTATTTACGATTCCCTGTACGGAAGCCAACATCCGGCTATCGATAATGCCCCTCCCCTTATCTTTAGAAAGCCTCTCGATGCGCTCAAACGATACTGCGAACGGAAAATGAAATTTTATAAACATGACGGTACTTTGGGATAACATTCCTGCGGCACTTCCGGTTCTTTTTTGCTTTGAGAATTCGGTAATAAATGCATATTTATATGTAGGGATTATTTTAAAGTAAATCCCACGTAGATGAGCTAAAGGCATGAGAAGGTAATAGAACAGTTTAACACTTTCGCTACCAGCACATTGGAACTGAAAATTGAAAGCGTAGGTTAGATTTTTAAATATAAATTATATACAAAATTCGTATTATTGTAAACTGAATAAACAAATGGAGACTCAGATCGAAATCTGTTTCGTCCCGTAAATATTTTGAATAGCTTGTACACCTTTTAGTACTATTGTGAATTTTGCGCTCTATTGTACATGTGCTTAAATTTTCCACAGATGCATAGAAATCCGCAGTCTAATTAATTAGTTGAAACTAATTTCTGTCTGAGATATTTTACCACCGTTAACTCTTCAGTCGCACAATTTTACGCGCAATAATCATGTGAACCTTTGCAAAAAGCTTCCATTGGAAGTGATAAAAAATTTTCTGCATTTGAAACCATCAATTCCCCGAGCAAACAAAGAGTGTATTTGCAAAAAGCGGAACCTTTCAATCTTCGTGTCGCGATTTCCATTATACCCTGTCAGAAATAGACGGTTGGCGCGATTTGTTTCGAGGGTCGAACATCATAAAAATTCCATTATTACGTCCTCGTGGAAATTCATTACAACAGAGACGCATGCAGCGACGCGTATCGACGAGTGTAACGAAATCGCCGCGATAATGGAATTTTTATGATCCTCCCAGTTCGCGAACGTTCGGGAACTTGGATATCTGTACACGACGACCATCCAGCAGAGACCCTTGAATTATTCGGAGCATCGCTACTGAGAAACGATGCTGAAGTTCAGCGACGAATTCGTCGATGTTTGGAAACTTTCCGCGAAATTATTAAAACGACTCGAGCATGCTTCGAAGGATCAGGGCGATAAAAATATATACAGAGTGAACTACCAAGAATCACCGTCTTGAATATTTCCACAACTTTGAAAATAAGAGGCAAATTTTTCACCAAATTTTGCATAAAAACAGTTATCGTGTAGGGTAAATGACTCATTTAGTGTCACTGTTCCTATAACTGCCACTTTAATTCGTTTATTTAATGGCAAAGTAACGTATAGAGAATCGTAAGTAAACAAATATTCATTTTAGACTTCGGTTTACGTAACAACACATAGACGTTGCATATTCGTTTACACTTAATATTTATAAATAAATATTGGGAGGTAAATGTGTTGTTGAACATTAAAATAAGACCAATATAATTACAAAGTATAGAGCGTGTCATAATTCAGTAAGGCGATACGTTTACTATATACCTTATATCTGTTACACAAACTGACCTGTTAATATATGTAAAACGTGTTTCTATTTAAATGGAAAGTTTTCAAATGACAGTAATAAGGATTTTGGCCTTTGTTGTATATTTTCAATTACGTAGGAATGAATTTATTATATTGAACATATAAAAAAATGTTCATCATAAATAAAAGAACGGTTGAACAATATTATGCTCCAAACTGGAACGATCTTTGTGTTAAATACGTTCTAAAATAGTTAAATAAAGTTACGCGCGAATCTTAAAGTGACAGTACGTGGTACATCTACTCTAGTTTTTTAGTAGCTTTGTTTGCAGAGTATGACAAACTTTATTCTACTTTCATGATTTAATAACACCGGTATATCTCGTTTCACAAGACGGTTTTATAATAAACGCAATAATTACCATCCAAGGTAAAATAGAATTTAAAGCAGGATAAAGGGAGATTAAAGAAAATTCTAAGGTAATACAAGAAACAGGTCTTCCTGCAACTTGGTACAAAAGAAGACCAATCTTAATTAAACCAACCGCACCGTGCGTTACCACAACTGAAACACTATTCTTTCCGAAATGTACAGTAGTAGCTACCAGTAAAATTGCACCGCTATTTAAAAAAATTACAGCATTTACTTTACGATGTACGGACGCTAGTATCCTTTTGTGATTAGTGTAAAACGATTAATAATGAATTAGAACAAAAGGAACTATTTATTTATTGGCTATTATAGGGCGCGTAGTTTGCCTCGATATCTTATAAATAGTGAACTAAATTAGTAGCATAGTAGAGTAAACTTGTTTAAATACGGAAACCTCTTCTATTTGCGTGAACGGAACAGAAAATCTTTTGTAAGCTTCAGCGGCGTAGAATTATGCTAGACCTACTATTCGTGCACAATATATTGAATGGCATTATTAACTGTGGAATTATTCTAGCAAAATTCAGCATATATACATCTTTACCATCCTTAACCCTTTCGCTACGAAGGACGTATATATACACCTTCAAAAATTATACAACCGTTCATAAAAATCATACGTACATATATTTTCTCTATAGTACAGTGCTGCTTCTTTGTCAATTCGTGCAACAATACAACACCATAATTAATCATATACAGCCTCGAAACGGTTATATTTATACTATTCTCATATTAATAAAAGCAATTCTCATTTATGCTTTGGGTTCTTGATTTTAAGGTACCATAACGAAAGGGTTAAGACATAACGTGTTACTCTGCCAGAAGAACGTCACCGAACTCCATATGGTCATTTCACATGTCTTAATCACGTCTTTATAAATATAAATGAATTTAATGTATTTCTTAACTTTTCGATTCACATTACACTACTTATATAAAACTACATTAAATTATTACGATATATAAATAAACGAAAAGAAAACGGCGTCGTCGTTCAAGGGTTAAAGTAGTCTTTCAACCCGTGAGATCGCCCTGCGGTGAAAAATGTAATCGTAAAAAGAATTTTCCAAATACGGTAGGATTTGCATAAAACACAGACAATGTTCGACGATGCCAAAGAAATAGGCTTTCAACAACTTCTACTAGTGAAACACCTTTTTTCCACGAAGTGGAACGACGTAGAAGCAGGGTTAAACGCCGCAAAGAATATCTTCAGTCGATAAGCAGCTGGGTAATGCGATGATGGACGAGCATCAGAGCTTCGTGGCGTACATTTTGTCGACGGTCCTCAAACTCTTTCGCCACGAGAGAGAGCTTCGTCTCGCCTTTATTGCCGAGTAAGCTTTGCTCAAGCCTGAGCCCCTTTCCTTCGTTCTTCTTCATCGCGACTGAATTGGCGAATCGATGAAACAAACGGCATGTAAAATTGCGCTTGGCGTCTCGAACTCGCGACCACTGGGCTGCCTCTTTATCGATTTAGAAAGCTCTCGTGCCTTGTGGAAATCTTGTCACGTTCTTCGACAGAATCAGCTGTATTTTTTTCAGCCAAGACTTTTCAGCTGACTGCAGGAATAATTGAGCCGTTCGAAGGCCAAAGTACCTAACTCCACATTTGGAATTTTTTGAAATTTTACTGGCCGAAGAGCTTGATCTTGATGCTCCACTTTTTTATATTTAAAATAAGTTTCCGTAACAATTAGTCTTAACGCCACGAAATGGGAAATATGTACTTGAGCATAGAATAATAAGTAATTTATAAAAATAGTAACGCCCATTCCACGGATATAATATTTTATGCCTATAATAATACATTCTACAGTGTTCATGTGAATCTAAATTTGAAAAGGAATTTTAAAAACATAATGAACATATCAACGCACGTAAAATAATTGTAACTCGTGTATTTTTTTAAATACTTGATCTTGAATGTTTACGGAGACTCGTGAGTGACTGTATATTTTATTGCGGAAGTTATTTAATTCAACCCGATTTACTTTATCGCCAAGTAATCGATAAAATTCTATACAATCTATACAAATCCCTCGTAGGATTTTGACAAAACGATTCCAGAGAATCCATTGATATTTCCAGTTAGAATGAGCGCTCATCGAAAGAAACATATTCCAGAGTGAAAAATTGCAGGTACTTACATGAGCGCGTTTTTGGGAGCGACATTACAAGCGTCGTAAATTTCGTCGGGACGCTAGAAATTAATTTCCACCTGTCCCGTGGCAACCACCGTGGAAAAATTTAAATCGTCCGAGACGTTGTAAACAGAAATTTCTTTGAAAGAAAACAACGCGCTGGACATTCCTCTCCCGCTAAAAGTTAATGAAGAAATAGTTTCGCGATTAAAGGACACGATTAAAACTTGCTAGCGTCCACTTTGTTGTAAAAAATTCAACGAAAAATCTAAAACGCGAGAAAGCGGCAAAGATCAGGCTCGCGTTAAGCCATTCTGGTTATGTACCGACCTATACTACTGTGCGTTAAATAGAGGGCCTGCTGTCTGACCAATGACGGTTCGTTCTACTTAAAAGCGTTTTCTCTTAAAAATTGTACAATAGCCGATAAATTTTTAACTTGTGGCAACGTGTTCATTGTGTAAGCATATTATTTTATGTACTTTATAGAATAATCATTCCTAAATAAATAACTGTTACTTCTTGATATGGCGAAGCCACTTTAAGCCACAGGACTTTAAGCGCGTTTTTATGCTCGAACGACACATTCACCTCCTAATATTTATTTTTAAATATTAAATATAAACATATATTCAATGTCGATGTGTTGGTATAGTCAATGTCCATGTGTTGGTATAGTCAATGTCCATATTTAGTATTGACATTTTTTAGTCTTGATCTTTCATACATTGTTTCGCTATTAAATAAAATAATTGGGATATCTATCCTATTGACGTTTTGAAACACTTAAAATTCTTTGCTATCTGAAGGATAGGAAATAATATATTGGAATTTAACGCGATGCAACTCAGTACTTTGACGACTTGTGCATATTGTCTGAAATTCGCCAATTTTACCCCGTACGTAAAAAGTCTAATTACGGTAATTAACGATGCCGCGTTAGAAATACACGAAGATAACCGCTTCGATTAATCGACAAAGAGCGAATTATCTCGATAGGTGAACAGGATTAACATTGGGCTCATTTCGAGCTGGAACCGCGTGTTTGCACGCGGAAACGCATCGACGGTGCTGGCCCCGGATGAATTAGTCTATCCGATTGGATTCCTTGCTGCCCTTTGCCGTCTCTCTGTGCACGCGTCTCGGCCAATGACGCTGCCTCGAATTAGGCTTCCAGTGCCGTGTATGTGTATCCCTAACCGGACACCGAAATGAATGCCGTTGCATGCAATTCCGGTTGCAATAGACTGCGGTCTCGGAGCGTATTTTGCGGCCGGGCTTGCCACGCGCTCGTGCGCGCGCACATCAGCCTAATTAATGCACTGTCGCTTGGCATAATGTGCGTTCGCTGGTTGCTATTCATTAATCGCCAACGTACGCAATTGTTCACAATTATCTCAACGACTTCAGACGCGCATAAACGTCGTTTAGGTTAGGTTTAACATACATGTAAAATTATTAGGCGTACCAATGACTAATCACAGCATTTCTTTCGTTTAATTTGGCATATAATTTTGACAGAATTAGATACTTGGTCTTAATCGTAATTTTTGTTATTTACTACATCTTTCGGGTAAGCACTAATCGTTTGTAAATCGTGGATTACTTATTAGCAATGAAAAGTTTTATCAGTTATTGTAATAGGAAATAATGTCTACTAACGATATCGTAGGACCACATCTTGTATAGTAAAATTGAAATAAAGTATAAAATTTCGTTTTTTCGAATAGTTATGAACGGTACTGTGTTTTATTTAAGGTATTGTTTTTTTTCTTAATCAATTTTAATGAAATTTGAATAATGCCACTGCAAATGCAATTACAATACATGCATTACCGATCAAAAGTTCGGTATCATTTTCTACTTTGAATCGACATTAGTTCTCTTGTGAATTCTCTTGTTAATTCAAAAATAATATTGCAACAAAATTTTTCGCTAAAGAAATTTCTAAGGTAACACGTTTCTAAGTTCCCTCGTGTTTATCCGTTTTATGTTGCTTAGAATACGTAGTGATCCCAAACTGTATGGTAGTGCATTTATAGAAGGTTGCTATATAAAGAGTTAAATATTTGGAAAAAATTATTCTGAAATAAAAGTATTCTTTACCGAAAAATTACTATTTAACACTAGAACTTCCAAAGTGGTCAAAATGCTTGATTGCAAATTTACCATGAAAATAATATAATCTTGCAACGACGCATTTGCCAGAATATTTTCTTATTTTTTGTGTTAAATATAAATGAAAATCTAATGTACTTTAATCACAAGTGTCTATCATTTTTATTTCTTTGATACAAATAAGTATACTTTAGCCGTCGGTAGTTCTACTGTGAATATGACATAAACTGCGGATAGAATATTTCTATAAAGCCGATTAAGCGGTGCGTTTTAAGTCAAACTCCCTGTATAGTTAGTAGAAACACAGAATGGAATATTCCAAGCGATGAACACAAGAAACAAATTGAACCGGACTTTTAATTTTCCCGGAAATAATAGCCTCCTTTCTCCACCCACTAGTTTCACGAAAAATCGAAAATTCACGCTGCAATAAATGACCGAACATTTTCTCTGACAAACTCTTTCCCTCTGGGTTCGCCTCCATATAATCCCACGAAAAACAAAAAAAAAAACACAAAACAAAAAGAAGAGACGGGAATTGCGAATATTTTCACAATGCGGGCAGAGAGAAACGAAACGTGCTTTCGACTAAAACGATAAATTGCCTTTCGGAGAACTGTTGTAACCAATCGCTATAGATTACAGACACCTTATTACGATTCATGAGCACGTAGAAACGATTTCGTGCTGAAATCAGGCTAACAGCGTTTAAACTTTACACGAGCCCACCATTAACCACTTGAATCCGACGTTCCACGAGCTCCCTCGTTCTACTGTAATTGTTAGAGGAACAAAATAGCATTTTGTACTTTCTTCTGCAACGGCGCTCTGCTACTCCCTTTTCTTGCAATTGGCGAAAGAAAAGACGAAGATTCCAGGGGAACTCTCGAATCTTGCACCGTGCAACGTAAAGTGTTTCTCGCAACGAGATTCCCACTGAAAGAAACTACAATCCTTTGGATTAACGTAACAAAACGGAGATCTTTTAACAGGCTTATTGTTGCTTTTTACTATTATCTTTCTTTTAAGAATTGATATAAGTTTCCTTTCTATTAATGTATACAATCAGTCGCAAAGGTCTTCATACATCAATGAATTTCGACTAAGGTAGATGTCCCAATTACTGTCAGTATCCTTATAACCGACGCTTGAATTCGTTTATTTAATAGCAAAGTAATGTACGAAGAATCGTAAGTAAACAAATTTTGATACAAAATTTAGACTTCGATTTACGTAACAACACATAGACATTCTTCATTCGTGTACACTTAATATTTATAAATAAATATTAGGAGGTAAATGTGCTGTTGAACATTAAAACGTGACCAATGTAATTATAAAGTATATGGGACGTGTCATAACCCAGTAAAGGTGATACGTTTACTATACATCTTATATCTGTTACACAAACTGAGCTGCTAATATATGTAAAACGTATTTCTACTTAAATGGAAAGTTTTCAAATGACAGTACGAAAAACAGTGAACTTTGTTATACATTTTCAATTAGGTAGCAATGAATTTATTATATTGAATATATAAAAAAAATGTTCATCATAAATAAAAGAGCGGTTGAACAATATTCTGTCCCAAACTGCAACAATTTTTAAGTGAAATACGTTCTAAAATAGTTAAATAAAGTTACGCGCGAACCTTGAAGTGGCAGCAAGTGGTACATCTACCCTATTTAAAAACTAAAAACTATTTAAAAAGAATTTTTATCTTTTCCTCGTGGAAAAATAATTCTTCTTTTGGCGTTCGCATTGTTTATTGTTTTAACTGCATCATTTAACACATGGAAGAAAGTAATAATCGATCGTTAGTGTAATAATGATCGAAAGTAAATGTTAAAAATATTTGTTTAACACAGAAAGCATAATTTGAAAGTTTGCACTTTTCACGATACATCTCCTCGTTGAAATTGAACTACGGAATTGGATTAATTTTAATTCAATGTCTTTCTTTTTCCCTTGCAGTGCGATATATTTTAGTAGCGATGTACGTTTAAAAACTATCAGAGAGAACCGAATGAAATAACATAAAATCCATTGTTATCGATCGACGAAAATGGACGCGTGTTGCGTTCGATGCGCATTAAATAAGGATCGTGATTGAAGGAGAATTACGCGTGCGGCACTCAACCTCGAGCACTCGAGCCCTATTATTTTGTCAAGTTACGAGGCAGGGTAATTTCACGTTTTAATATGCATCGAACTGGCATAAAATTTCAATGGGCCAGCCAATAATGGTAGAGCTCCACGTATATTTTACTTCCATTCGTATTCAACTTGGTCGATTTAAATGTGCCGGGGTAAGAAGACTTCCTTTTCCTCTTTGTACCGCGAGGTTAACATTTATATGGGAAGATCGTGTTTCCTTCGTGCACGATTATAAAACAAAATTTCAATGATGCGAAAACGGGGTTCCGATTCTACTAAAAGAAATTGAGATACGTTCTAGCTATAATTGTAAATATTTTCGTATAGCTGTAGGAGAATGAATTGACCAAAGAATTTAGCAACTGATTTTTTACTCTAATCCTTCTGTGTTACATTAACCAGTTAGCTGTGTTGATCCTTTATCAAAGTGAGCACCCAAACGTGTCGCATTTAAAAAAGAAAAAGAGCAACTACTTTGTTTACACTGCACACAGTTTTTTCATAATAATTATTTATATTTCTTATTTGTTCGTTTTATTTCGTCTTGGCCTCCAAATATTTTAAACACCTTGAATTTTACGACTTTATTTCATTTTTCACTAAAATTACAATTTAAATAGCCAATGGTAACTAATTTTTACGCTCGACGAGTATACTCGTCGTAACATAAAATATTGCCATTTCTCCGTGACGAATGTACTCGTCAATTGCAGCTAACTGGTTAAAAGGTTAAATTAACCTTCAAACCTTCAATGTAAAAAAAAACAAAGGAAAAGAATGTATCAATCGTGTTAATGACTTCAGCCTTACCAACAATTTCTGTAAAGGCATCTATTAGAATGGTTCATTATTAACTTTCTCTTCTATCAACCCCCAATATCTTTCACCCCAAAAAAAAAAATCCATCAGTTGCTTACACCAATCCCATTTCATCCCCGGCGTGTCCTCCTCTCAATTTGTATTTAAATTCCCGAATAGCATTCTCTGGCAGTTGCGGAACTGCAGTGAACCCCGTTTACCATACTATCTAAAGGAGTTTCCGTCGAACAGAACGGAAAACTCGCTTGGTAACAAAGTGCGTCCGTGTAAAGCGTTCAGAATTTATTTCATCGGCTGTGTACACATTCCACGGTATAGTTCTTATCGCGGCGATAGGATTCGATTTTTCGTTTTTCGTTTAGGCGACATCGAGACGCCGGCCATCGGGACCGTATTACGTCAGGACGTAACGTTACGTTGTTCTATCGAATACGCTTTTTCTAACTTTTGATTTACGCGGGCTCCATGGAATTCCATGAATGCGAAATGTAATCCCCCTGGCCGTTTCTCTTTCGATCTACCCTACCTCTGTCCCATCGTGTTCGTCTATGGTTATATTTCTGGCAGTCGACGGGCTTCGTGGAAACTTCGGCTTTCAATCGCTCGAACCTACTAACAAACGATGTTACCAGACTTTACGTGGCGAAATACGACCTTTTCGAATGACTCGTGCTGATTCTTCAGGAGAATATGGGTTCCCCAGGTTTACAAAGCAGGTCGATTAATTTCATTAACGAAAACGTTAAGAAACAAAGTAATTATTTGCAAATTTTGGTATATGCTTTATCTTCCGTGATACATGGATTAGAATTATAATTAGGATAACTTATTGTTTATTACGTCTCTGTTATGTAACATAAGAACATAACGTAAATACAATCTTTGAATTTTGAGTAAATAATGTCAACTAATCAAAAACAAAGGCAAGCTATGTCAATTTAAATGTAACCATTTAAGCACACCTTAAAATTAGCATAAAAATTAACAATTAACGGTGGAATTTTATTTTGGAAGTTTCTATCTACTTGCACGAATTTGTATTCAAAACTACTTACACTTTACACAATCAGTTTCAAAAGTTGTGAAGCTTTTAACTTTTTAAATTGGAATTTTCAATTTGTTTTTGAATGTGGAATTTTATTTTCAAATCTATCTACATGACGAGTATACTCATCCGTAATCTAAAAGTGATAATTTCCCCATGACAAGTATACTCGCCAAACACTGTTAAAGGGTTAACAAATAGGAGATTAACTCATTAGTAGACTTCGTGTTTTTATACGTTTATAGAAAATTTAAATGTACAATAAAACATATAATACGCAATATAATAATATGCAACAATATACGAAAAATATTCAAAGTAAAGTACACGGTGTAATATTTAAATGTTGAAAGAAATTTCTATCTAGACTACATTTTTATAGATGTGTTAAATATTTATCGATACATATAAAAACACAAATTTGCATAAAAGTGCGCAGTCTATTCTAAATATTCTGTAACCGAATATCTGAATATTGAATGGATCCTACAGGAAACTGGCTATACAATAATTCTGGTGTCGCTAGATGTGACTTCGCCTAAAATTCCGACTTTTCTTTTCGAACTCTCAAAATAAATTCTCTTGTCCTGACACGATAAACGTTCCAAGTTAAACGACGTTGGCACCATTGCGAAAATTTCGTAGCAGAGGGTCTCGAGAAGGGTTTCGAAGGTCCGCAGGGCTTGGAATAAAAGTTTTTCCCGATGATAGCACCTGGTCGACGTTTCGAGCTTCTCACGGATCCCTTGCCCGATATAAAAGTGCTAGATTAAAGACGGATTGGTACGTTCATTATCAACCACGCTTTTTCGCTCTTCCTATTACTCCTCCTTTCCATTCGTTGTGTGTAATTGCAATAAAAAATTGGTAGGTACATCAAATTAATATGAAGCTTAGTAAGAAAATTTTACATACTATCGATGAAACGGGAATGAAAGAATCGAAAGATTTTATATCTTAAAAGAACAGAAGCGTTTTTTATCTTGAATTAGTCTCAGCTATCCCTATTTTATATTAACAGGGTTAAATTAGAGTAATTGTATATTTTTCTTTTAGCTTATTTTATTTTATAATATTGGAAGGAAATTTTACATAGTTCTACTTGTATCGATGAAACGAGAGTGAAAGAATTGGAGGGTTTTGTATTTTAGAAGAAGAGAAGCGTTTTTTATCTTGAATTAGTCTTAGCCATCCCTATTTTATATTAACAGAGTTACATTAGAGTAATTGTATATTTTTCTCTTAGCTTATTTTATTTTATAATATTGGAAGAAAATTTTACATTGTTCGACTTGTATCGATGAAACGAGAGTGAAAGAATTGGAAGGTTTTGTATTTTAGAAGAAGAGAAGCGTTTTTTATCTTGAATTAGTCTTCAGCCATCCTTATTTTATATTAGCAGAGTTAAATTAAAGTAATTGTACATTTTTCTCTTAGCTTATTTTATTTTATAATATTGGAAGAATTTTCTATGCTTCAAGATAAAAGACAGTGGAAGAAAATGGATATTCCACGGGGCAATATTTATTCTACTTTATAATCTCTGGAATACTTTCTGCAGTAGATAGAGTTTGCTGAAAGAAAGAAGTCCATAACGTGTCGGATACCTTCTACCTCCTCTGTTGAACAACTTCTAATATAAACTTCAATTACTTCGTAATCAAAACAAAGAAATTCCACCAACTGTGCAGTGTAATATTATAGAGGATGGTTCACTTGAGGTTATTACTCTAGATAATTTTGTTATAATTAAAATCTCATCAAACCTTTTTCAATGGAATGAAGGTACTGTATTTTATTAGGTTGATGGTGCATACGATGCAAACGAGAAATGTTGTTTTTAGCTAGTTTCAGATTATGGGATGGCTACCATTCTTTTAATTTTGTAAAATCATTAGTTAGGATGTGGAACACAATAAAGAAGAAGACATTAGCTGTAACGTAAAATTTGTGTATATTATAATAGAATTATGAAAATTTCAGTGTTTGACGTCATCCATAACCGAAATATTTCAGCGATTTCTTATGAAAGTCAAAATGTGATAAATATACCACGAAAGTTATTGAAACGGAGATTTAAAGAAGATTACATAAACAGAGGGATAGGTGAACATGGATTTGCAAAACTGAAGATTAATATTTTTCTACAAGACAGAAAGTCAGAAGGGAGATCAGACAATCCTGAAATTGGTAATTTTTATAAATATATAATAATGAAACTAGCTAATTGCCAGAGAAAAGTGTATACCTACAGAATTGTGTAAAAATTATCCAAACTAAATGTATGTGTGTAGCGTATTGAAAAATTTAATTACGTTTAATCTTTTTACTTTGGCGAACCACTTCATATGCAGCAACCTACTGTTTTAGATATTTCATGTGTTTTTGCATATCACGTGTATTCTGCATATTTTTGTGCATGTAAGCTTTATACAAATGTATGTGCAGGCCATTTATCGGCGTATCACCAAATAAAAAGTGGGAAAAGTTCTCCTATGGTACTTACACTGTAGCTTCTAGCAAATATCCACGAGCATATCAGGCGTTCTAAACCACATCAGCTTGTAGTACCAAGCAGTTTTGTCGGGAATAACTTTAGTAAACGTCAAGACGCGCAACTATGCCGCGTAAATTCACGCAAAGGGCTTATATATTACAGAGGATTCATAACGCGACCTGTATCCCGCGTTTTGCTGCTGCTGTTGTCAGCCTCAAATGAGGCCTCAAAACTGAAAGGCACTCGAAACGTCCTTGTGAAATCCATGCTGCTCCACCACCACAATCATCGCGATAAGAACCCGACGTTGAAACAGTTGGTAGGACAGACGAAAATTCATCCAGAAGATAAAATGGGACACGAGAGCTTTTTCCTCGGTCTCTGGATATCTTCTCGAAAAGTATTCTCGCAAGAAGCTGGGAATTTCTTTTTATTTTTCCTCTGCGAACGTTTTCGTTGATTTTATCCTCTCCCGTTTTTCGTCTGATGTTTTCTAAGTATGGTATTTAAAGGGGATGCAGCTGTTAAAAAGGCTAGGGAGAAGAAGAAAGAGGGAATACTTGAAGGAAACTTGTTTAATATTTAAATATTCTAGCGGAGAAGGAGAAAGAAAGTAGTTTGGAAATGTTCCTTGGAGAGAAGTATGGAAGAATGGAAAATAGTAGTTTACATAAATATCAACATTCGTGGCGGTATGAAATTCGATTCGAATTTCTCCGTTCTCGGTGACGAGCTCCGTGGTGAAATTGTGCGTTCTGGTGGAAGAAAATCGCGAATGTATGTATTTCATCCACCTGAACGCACAATTTTCTGGAAATATCCGAAGTAGCGTATAACGACAAATACTGGAGTGACAAATTAAAAAATTAATAATGAACCTTTGCGTTATGATATTCGGAAAATTTTTAACGCCTTTGCTAATGTTCACTTCTGTTGTGTAATTGGTGAACTTGAAGGGGATTATTTTATATAAACTTTAGTTAACACCAGATTTAGGAAGCTGGTCAATTTAACGAATTACAGATTTCATGCTTAAAGTTACAGAGATCATAAATATTATTTTTCAGCAACGTATATCGACTTTAATTGGTGTAATGATATTAATACGTATCCTAATTTACTTCCTCCCCCCTCGACCTTCTAATTTCAAATATTTAGATACATTATAGGGTAGATGTACCACGTACCGCCACTTTAAGGATCACGTGTAACTTTATTTAACTATTTTACAACGTCTTTATCGTAAAAATCGTTCCAATTTAGAGCATAATATTTTTTAATCGTTCTTTTATTTATGAACATCTTTTTTATATGTTCAATATAATAAATTCATTACTACGTAATTGAGAATGTACAACAAAGTCCACGGTCCTTCGTACTGTCACTTGACAAGTTTTCATTTAAATAGAAACACGTTTTCCATATATTAACACGTCAGTTTGTGTAACGGATACAATATATATAGTAAACGTATCGCCTTACTGAATTATGACACATTCCATACTTTATAATTATATTGGTCACGTTTCAATGTTCAACAGCACATTTATCTCCCAATATTTATTTATAAATATTAAGTGTAAACGAATATACAATATCTATGTGTTGTTACGTAAATCGAAGTTCAAATTTCGTATGAAAATTTGCTCACTTACGATTCTTTATACATTACTTTACTATTAAATAAACGAATTAAAGTTGCAGTTATAGGAACAGTGATAGTACGTGGGTCATTTACCCTAGTTACCTATTTTTCCGGAAACCTGTCAATTTATACAATCAATGTCCGTAAATCTAGTGTTAAATAAGAGCATTCTTGATCTGGACGAATACTGTTCGTATATTGGCTACTTAAAATTCAATAATTAATTAACTATACATAGTTAAAAGCAAAGGTAACTTTTTCCAATGGACAACACTAAATAACTTAATCTTTCAATAATGAAATAACAAAAATTGTTAATCGTTGCCTAGGATATTCTACTATCATCGTTTACTGTAATTTTTGTAACACTTTTAATGGCCAAAGATTGAATAAATTAAAAGCTTAGAAGTATTCATTGGATGGATTTATTTCGAAGAAAGAAATCGTGCATACAGCGCAAACTATTTGGAAAAAGGGATTACGAAACCTTCTGATAGTCGTACAAGTGTCAAACAACAAATAGTATACGAAAAATTGTTTACTAAAATATTAATGTGCACGTATCACCTTTGAATACTTATGATATACCTCTATGAACTTTCCAAAAATGTAACATTTATAAATCTAAGATATTAGATCTCTATCGAATGATCTACTCTTCAAACGTTTACTCCACTATATCTGCAATTCCATCGACGTGATTTCTAGAAACAAAATTCGTGGACGAAACGGCGAAGCCAAGAAGCCGCAGGTTGCGTCTTGATAAAGGAGTTAAACTGGCTTAATTACGGCGTTGCTCGGTTTAAACTAATTACGCGTTTGCCGACGACCACAAATTCTCGAGGCGCAGCGTAACGGACTGGCATTGTGGCCGAATCCGCAAAGGGACCCTTCTTTATTATGCCATCATAACCGTTCGTAATTCTGCGAGGAACCGTTTGTATTGCTGCCTCGTGCTACAACTGTTGATTTGGCTAGCTAATCAAGAAATAACCTCAAAGATTCCAGATAGCACGAGCCAGGAAACCATTTTTTCCCTCTCTTTTGTAAAAAATGAGTGATTGATTAAAGTATGATGGATGAAAGATAAAGTGATGAATGATTGAGCGTTTAGCGGTTTGCATGCGGGAAATGGATGATAGATATACATATATACTCGTAAAATTTCTAGCTGAAAGAGAATACGTTTTGAGTATTTGATGTAGTAATTATCAAAGAAAGTTCAAATGAATAGGGTAGATGCCCCAATTACTGTCTCTGTCCCTATAACCAATACTTTAATTATTCGATTTGATAGTAAAGTAATTTATGAAAAATCGTCAATCAACAAATTTTATTCACATTGTATATTCGTTCACACTTAATATTTAAAAAGAAATATTAGGAGGTAAACCTGATTATAACGTGACCAATGTAATTTCACAGTATGGTTCGTGTCATAATTCGGTAAAGATAATAGATTTACTATACATTTTATATCTGTTACACAAACTGACGTGTTTATATATGTAAAAATTATTTCTATTTAAATGATGACCTTTCATGTGACAATAATAGGGACATTGGACTTTGTTGTATATTTTCAATTACGTAGTAATTAATTCATTATACTCAACGTATAAAAAAAATGTTCATAAATAAAAGAGACGTTGAACAATGTTACGCTGCAAACTAGAACGATTTTTAGGTTAAATACGTTCTAAAATAGTTAAATAAAGTTACGCGATAAGGGTAAAGTGTCAACAATTAAACCACATCTATCGTATAATATAGAATCTCAAAATAAGATCGCTCTGAAGTGAAAAAAATTCCATTAAAAAATGTTCCTTCAGATCTCGACTAAACGGATAACTTTTGCACATGAATCGCTTAATTTCTGTAATACAATTGTAAAATAAATTTCAAACATCGTAAATATTATCGTGAAAGGGGTTATTCGTTCGAACAATAGCTTTTATCTTGAAATCTCTCTCTGCTTTTCATCTCGCGCATCGCGTTTCCCTGAGGTTTCCGGTAGAAGGACATTTTTTGCGGTCGCGTTAAGGAAATTCTAAGCAGGAAAATTTAATGGCCCCGTATAATATGTCGGTGAAGGAAGTAATATTATAAAATTATAATTAACATAGCCACTCGTGCGAACCTGAGAGGTAAACGCATTATAATAGTATTTCAGTTTACGAGACACCCTTTTCACGGGACGTGCAACATTGTTGCGCAGCCTGCGCCAACCTTACAGCCTGGTAATTTCGTGTTACAACGATGTAGTACTTAACAGTTATGGAGCTCCGTTACGGAAATTCCGGAATTTTTACTCGTGGAATATAGCGGAGAATTTTGACAAAGAACAACCTCCAAAGCACACCAACAACTTTATCGATGTTGTTACGCAATGTAATGACGATGCACAACGGAAAAAGGGTAGTCAGACTTTTATTTCATATTTTTTCATACAGTTCCTTTATACTCCTTATGGTGTGATAGTCTTTAATTATTTCTTTATTCTACTATATGATAAAAAATGGTACGCGATGAAATAATGGTCGAGTTTATTTTTTAATAGACTTCCCCTATATTCTCATGAAAAATCTGCCTTAATCCTGTTTTACTATATTATGCAGTAAAGTGCGGAATATGACATTGAACTCTTTTTCAGAAGAAAAAAAACCTCTATTTTAATCATACAAGAATACATAATCCCTTAATCATCTTTGTTTAATAGAATTACTATTTCACGTTAAAGAAGAACATTAATAACAGAGAATCTTCTTATAAATCTTTTATACAGGGTATACCGTTTAAAAAAGGCCATTTAATTATCTTCTGTATTATGTAGGAGAAAATTCTCCAGTACAGGCCGGTTATGTGATCCGTACATTTTTATGTGTTAACCCTTTGCACTCCGTTGCCGCTGCTATGGAAACACGCATACATTTCCTCAGAAGTCAAGATTTAAAATTTGTATATATCTTCGTCAGCTGAAATCTCATTTCTTTCAAAACAAAACAACTTAAAGACAACTTTTTTCCCTTCGAAAATACGTAACACTTTAAATTCTTACAAAAGCCATAAAAGTGTTTACTGTAACTACCGGTTCATCATCCGACGAAAATCGTCGCCCACCAAACAATTTTTTCGAACTTTCCAAATGACCCTCGTATGAAAATTTGAAAACACCAGAATAACGATTTTTCCTTGCAACTTATTTCCTTCTTCAGTTACAACCAGAAAAGCTAATTAAATGACCCGTTTTAAACGGAACACTCTGCATGTACCGTTAACGAATTTGTACAAATAAACGATAATTTAACCGCTTCGAAAAAATATCACAGGCGTGGTGTTGTTGTTCCGCGACAATGCTCGATCACACGTTGCAAAGGAAACGATAAAAAGAAATAGGGGAATTGAAATACGAAACTCTCCCTCACCCTCCTTATTCACCTTCACATTCTCCTATGGATTATCACTGTTCCAAATATTTAGATAACTTTCTGTCTGAAAAAGTGTTTGATGAAGAATGGCATATAAAAACTGCTTTTAACGAATTTATTGCTTCCCGAACTGCCAACTTCTTCCAGAAAAGCATTTACATAGGGTAAATGACTCACGTACTGTCACTGTTCCTATAACTGCCATTTGGATTCGTTTATTTAATAGCAAAATAATGTATAAAGAATCGTAAGAAAACAAATTTTTAAACTATACTTGGAATTCGGTTTACGTAACAACACATAGACATCGTATATTTGTGTACACTTAATATTTATAAATAAATATTAGGAGGTAAATGTGCTGTTGAACATTAAAACGTGACCAATATAATTACAAATTATGGCACGTGTGATAATTCAGTAAAGCGATACAGTTAGTATATATCTTACATCTGTTACACAAACTGACGTGTCAATATATGTAAAACGTGTTTCTATTTAAATGAAATTTTTCTAGTGACACTACGAAGGACATTGGACTATGTTGTCAATTTTCAATTACGTAGTAATGAATTTATTATATTGAACATATAGAAAAACTGTTCATAAGTAAAAGGGCGGTAGAACAATATTATGCTGCAAACTAGAACGATCTTTATGTTAACGACGTTCTAAAAATAGTGAAATAAAGTTACGCGATAACCTTAAAGCGGCAGTAATTAAATTATTTTACCGCGTAAAATAAATGTTTAAAATCCAAATTCAAAAACGGCCATTTCATTTGCGACAATTTAATAGGAAAAGCCACTGCCACAGTAGAAAGATTGATAAAAAGATACAATGAAGAGCTTAAAAATATGAAAAATGCTTGTGTAGAACTTCAATATCGTTCACTTCATGTGTTGGAGATAAAGTTATGGAAATGTAGGAGGGTAGAAAACGGCAGTGAAATGCACTTGAGCAATTAAAGTGTTGCGAGCAGAACGGTTTCATTTAAACGATGCGCGCATCCCCTTTTGTTGCAGATGTCAAGAATGTCCTGTGGTGAAGCCGACGTTCCTTTGCGGAAGCGATAATCGCACGTACAGCTCGCCATGCCGACTGGAATACCACAATTGCATCCACCACACGTCAGTTCGCATCGCCTGCAAAGGCTTCTGCCCCTGCAAGGGTGAGTCTCGCGTGTATTTCCTTGTGAAAACGTTTTCTGAACGATCGGGAATCAGTGTCAGACTAGATTCAACAACTGTGAAGTCTGCTCTTTCATGAAACTGCATTAAAAAGTAAGTTTTGTTGCGCAATATCGGAATAATTAGAGACGGGTCGAAAGCTAATTTCTAGCGTCTACGAAGCATAGGATAGACTAGAGTAAATGGCCCACGTACTGTCGCTGTTCGTATAACTGCCATTTGAATTCGTTTATTTAATTGGAAGGTAATGTATAAAGAATAGTAAGTAAACAAATTTTCATACGAAATTTGGGCTTCGGTTTACGTAACAATACACAGACATTTTATATTCGTTTACACTTAATATTTATAAATAAATGTAGTCTCGTAACTCTCGGAACTCCTGAAACTTTTTTGTTCCTAAAAAATATCCAATTTATCTAGAATTAAAACCTTAACAAATTCCCACGAGATAATCAAATGATGAAGAAAGATTTTTAGGTACTTATATGTTAAGTTTTAAGAGGTGCAAAAATTGTATATCAGTTTATTTAACGTAAAATTTAAGTGAAATCCAAAAATAAATATTCTATAGTAATGTCAGCCGTGACAGAAATCGCGTGAAACAATGTACCTTTGTAGTGACCTTTGTAGAATAATGGTAGTTAAATAAATATTTGAAAACGTACAGGATTTCAAAAGATGTAGGAACTTCCCTTCAAGATAATGTAGAAGTCAGATCAAAGAAGAGATTTCCTTGAAATCGGAAGTAGAAGTTACAGTTTCTTCAGCCTTGAAGGAAGTCACGTGTGGCAAATTTACTTGCATCACTCTTTTCCCTCGCGTGCAAGGAAGTATTGAGGTCAACTTCGCATGGGAATTGCTTTAAATACCGTACTCGAAGTATAGCCTTCGCGAAGTAACCTTAACTGCTTCGCCATTAACCGTTTCATTGCTGATAGCGCTTACAGGTGCTCAAAAAGTTTATTAACAACGCGCTATTAGCGCTTTCTGGCATCTAACTTCTATTACCGAACATCATTGGTTTCTTTGAGCGCTGAAATATTTAAATTTGCCGTAGCGAAAGGGTTAAAATCCAATTAGCATAATGAAACGAACGTTCGTTAACACGTTGACTGCTATGATAGTCACCAGCGACCGCCGATGCATCGATTAACTAAAGAATTCAAATCAAATAGGGTAGATGTACCACGTACTGTCACTTTAAGGTTCACGCGTAACTTTATTTAACTATTTTAGAACGTCGTTAACATAAAGATCGTTCCAGTTTGAAGCATAATATTGTTCAACACCTCTTTTATTTACGAAAAATTTTTTTATATGTTTAATATAATAAATTCATTACTAATTAATTGAAGATGCACAACAATGTCCGATGTCCCTATTACTGTCACTTGAAAACTTTTCATTTAAATAGAAACACGTTTTACATATATTAACAGGTCAGTTTGTGTAACCGATATAAGATATATAGTAAACGTATCGCGTTACTAAATTATGACACGAACCATACTTCACAATTATATTGGTCACGTTTTAATGTTCAACAGCACATTTACCTCCTAATATTTATTTATAAATATTACTAATGTGTACACAAATATACGATGTCTATGTGTTGTTACGTAAACCGAATTCCAAGTATAGTTTAAAAATTTGTTTACTTACGATTCTTTATACATTACTTTGCTATTAAATAAACGAATTCAAGTGGCAGTTATAGGAACAGTGACAGTACGTGGGTTATTTACCCTAAACAGTCACATTTCTAGAAATTTCACCGCGCTTCATGTTACAGCAGTAATAGATAGTATCGATAGCGTCGTAGAAAAGTTAAATAATTACATTTCTTAATAAACAAAATGTAATACATGCATAACTATAATGTATCCTACTGAAACAAGTAAAATCACCACGAAGGTAAACGTGTTAACAGCGTTACGCAAAAAGGGGTGAAGTGTACCACTATATTGAAGTTGCATCCTTATCCAATGAGAAACACGAATGTAGGCCAAGCAAACTTGATTTATTATCCGGAAAGCCGGTTTGATTTATCGTCGACAGGTTTTGAGAGGCGAATTAATGGCTCCACTATTCTCCTTCGTGGCGTATCGGAATTCAGAATCGATATCGATATCGAAACCTTCTCTAGATCTGAATCCCCCCCCCCCCCCTTAATTTTCAAATTACAACCAATAGTTTTCAAAATATTCAGCTGTGTCGCGGATCTTTTCTATAAACGAACTATGACGTTTGCCGAGTAAAGTGATTAAAATATCCGAGTAAATGTGTGACAGGTAGCGACAAACGTTTAATTACGTTAACGAACCGTTCGTAATCTCGAATTCACACGAACGTTTTCTGATTTTACACGTGAAATTAATTCGTTAGTTTATTCATAGGTGGCCGCGCATAGTCGGTTTAACAATGGGGCCGTGTTTGCGTCTCTTCGCTTGCTCCCGGTGACAAGCACACCCACCATGAATATTCATAATTGCCTGTTAGAACAATAATGTCGCTGTTAAAGCGTACGAGACTACGCGGATACCTGGAAGTACGGATCAAAGACAAACAAAATGCATATGCTAGACAACGAAGAATGCAACTTAAGAAAAAGGAGAAAGTCTTAAATTCTTTCATTTTTTGTCTTGCAATAAATTAACTTGATATTGTATTGAGTTGTCTGAAAATATATTGCGGTTTTTACGACTTCTTGACTTTCAAAATTGTTTTTTTTTTTGTAATTACTTACACTTCCTTAACTTAACTTCCTTAACCGAACCATTTTTGACAAATCTTTTAATTGTGTTATTATTAACCCCTTGGCCTACAATAACGAGTCACACTTGTTTTATGATTTCTGGCGCAGATTCGACAAAAATAAGTATTATTGAGGGTAAAATTTAATTTGAACTTTAATCTTAGCTTCGCTTTACAATGCTATAAAATAAAAATACCCTTAAATATCCCTATAATTTGTACTCCACACGATATAAATCCAGTAAGCAACTTATGCTAGCATGTGTAGGTAATAAGATAATTGTAGGACAAATGGTTAATGACAGAAGACCGTCTTCGATCTTCTTTTCTTTCGAGACTTTCATTACCATTATGAAATCGTTGAAATTAACGTTGCACTGTACTTTTAGTGATTGTATTTTTCTTAAATATATAATTGATATTTCAGATTGTTTCTACTACTTTATGTCCCATTTTGAACACACGTACAAAAATGTATCAATTCGTTCTTTTTACTGCTGTTTGCAGTTTTATAGAGTGAATTATTATTATTAACAAATGAATTGCAAAAAGCAAAACCATTAAATGATAATACAGCTTCTACGCTTTAAAATGGTACATTGAACGATACGCATGAATTAAATATCTACGGTACACAAAGCTCTAAATACTATATGACTACAGAAAACCGTAGTTTATTTCCTGACGGCCTAACATAATGAATTAGACTACATTGGCAAATTCATTGTGAGATATTTTCCTACGATATTTAATTTAATAATATTTTGTATTTTTTCAGTTCTTTAAAATTTCGTTACTGCCCATTATTAACGATCGCAATCTGTTGTTTTAATCTGTTTAAATCTCTGGTGACTTGTTTTATTTAAATTCTGAAAGATTTAATGTTTCATTAAGCATTTAATGTACTCAAATAGTCACCCCTTTCTCGTGTTTCTCATAAAAACAAAAACACCAAATAAACGCAGTACGATTAATAAAGTCGCGCGATAGTCGGGACATAAAATATTCGGGGAGCGGCCGTGTAAACGTCGACAATCAAGTTTTATCGCGTAGTAGTTGGCAATGTTGTCGCGTTCGTTTAAAAATCATCGAAAAGCTTGTCCGTGTGCGGCGGTTCCGAATGCTAATTTGTTTACACGTGGTTAATGAGTTTTCGTTCGGTCATTCGAATTTCCCTTCTCCGCCCACGCAAAATTTTCCACTATTTTTAACTCGTAGTGCTCTGTACGAATCATTAATCCAGTTCAAATAATATTTTATGTTACGTTAACGCAGCAAACATTTTTTTTCTTTTAAATTTGAAAATAACAAATAACATAACTACAAAGATACGAAAATCCAAAAACGTCTATTAGAAAATAATAAAGTTTAAACTTCAATTGGTAACGCACGTCAAATTGACTTCGTATTACTAAAATATTAACGTAACTCTTGCAATATGCCTGGCAAAAATCTGCACAATTTAGCTGAGATCATTTCTATTCTGCCAATAATTGATTTGTATTATTATTTAATGTATGAAATGTTCAGTTAATTTCTCGTCTGCCAATTATTAATTTTGCATTAAAATGTATTGTTGTATTATTGTTCAGTATATAGAAATCAAATTCACTATTACAATTATATTAATAACAAATATTTTTTGTTCATAAAACGTTATAAATATAATAGAATGATCTAGACAGTAACAAATAACAGTGTGTTCATATACGTAACGCATACAGTGTACCGAAAAAAGTACATATTCATACACTGCAAACTTCTGATTTCTATTGAAAGTATTTTTTCTGTAAGTGGAATTTGAAAATTAAGTGATTCGTACTTTGATACATCTAGATTAAGAGCTAGATTGTTACAAATTATTACGCCGTGAATAGATTTTTACTCAATGTTGCTTTGGAAAGGATATTTCCAACATAAGTCAAGAATTCACAGTTTTTCAATCACTGTATATACCTTCATTTAAGGATACGTCAAATTGACGTCGCGTCACTACTAGTGATATTAAAATGGTGGTCACCTCTTAGAGGTTAATTGTAATGTTTTTGACGAAGCGTAGTAGATGTGTAGATAGCGTGTTTAATTGATAAACGGATTTTCCAGCGGCCGATTTGCGTGCACACAACAAGAAGATGCAGCTGCAACGGCAGAAGGTGCTTTCCGGTAAGATGCGGAATCGTGACATTACTCTCACCCCCCACGTCTTCAACTACGACAATCATCATTACCAATATCTGAAGTACAGCAAACGTGCCAAGGTAAGTTCGACATTTCGCTTGAAAAATTGTTTACCGATTACACAATACGAAAGATAAAGTCTACCGCCAGTTTGAGTCGGCTCAATGCAATTTTTGTGGTCTTTTTACAACAATTCTAAATGAAAACTATCTGAAGCTATTATCCTAAGTGAGACAAGTTTGTATGTTTCTTGAAAAAAGTTCCAAATTAATTGACAGCTTCAGATCAATGTTCTTATAGTTTATGTAATATTTAACGAAACCTTTGGTTTATGGCGTAACTGTATTTAATTATTTTAGAACGTATTTAACTTAAAAATCGTTCCACTTTGGAGCATAATATTGTTCAACGTCTGTTTTATTTACGAACATTTCTTGTGTGTTGAATATCATGAATTAATTATTAATTCATTGAAAATGTACAGTGATGTCCAATGTCCCTATTACTGTCACTTGAAAAGTTCTCACTTAAACGGAAACAAGTTTTATATATATTAGCACGTCAGTTTGTGTGACAGATATAAGATGTATAAAAAACGTATCGCCTTTACTGAATTATGACACGCCCCACACTTCCTAAGTAGATTGGTCACGTTTTAATGTAAAACAACACATGTACCTTTTAATATTTCGTTTGAAATATTAAGTATAAACGAATATACAATGTCTGTATGTTGTTACGTAAACCGAAGTCCAAATTGAGTATCAAAATTTGTTTGTTTACGATTCATCATACACTACTTTGCTATTAAATAAACGAATTCAAGTGTCAGTTATAGGGCCACTGACAGTAATTGGGACATCTACCCTATCACGATTTTCTAAGAAACAACTCCATAAAAGCCGTAATAATACCACCAGCTAATACATCATCCATTAAACAAACATAGATCACTTAAAACTTTTATTATCCTTTCCAACCCCCCGAGCTAACATCTCTCTCCCTCTTAACGACTAATAACCAGCCCCCGTGATCAAAAGTTTCCAAACACCGTGTTGGAGCAACAGATTTTAATTACAACATTGACGGTCCACGAAGATCAAGTGGCATTTTCCTGCTGCGTAATAATGCAATAATGCCTTAATAATGCGCTTACGTGATACCTTAATAAACAGACCGTGTACTAACTATCGGTTTGGTTGGTTGTTAGCCGCTATAGTGAGGGTATTAATCAATTAAACGGGGATATTATGACGTATAATAATCTGTGGGAATACCATGAAGCTATCTGCTGAAGGAGGATACGCCAACCGGTGGTTCGTGGCGTAAACACGGAAACAGAGAGAGTCACCGATGTGCCGGATAAAACCGCGAGAAACAGGAAACAGGACCGCGTGGCAGTCAGCAATTTGGGATTCTGCTGAATCGCGTCGCTGGGAACAAGCGTTTCGCGCGAATCACCACGACGATCGGGATTTCGAGGGTCGTTTGCTAGAGATCTTGCATTTTCCTGCGAAACACAGCATTTCCTTTTTGTTCCATTTTCTTTTTTTCTTTCTTTTTTCAGACAATTCTCTGCCAAGGGAAGGAAATATTTTGTTAGAATTAAAGAAAGAAATTTTCCTCTGCGTTGGTGGTTGTTACGAAGGGAAGAAAAATTAGCAAATGGAAAAGGAAAACGTAGAAAAATTATTGTGCGATTAGCTTTTAATGCTTTTGAAGATATAAGGAATAATGGAAATTTATTATCTTCTGGTGTAAAGAATATTGCTTGAGGATTATAATATACCTTTGATGATCAAAATGTATCATTTGCCAGTTAAAACATTAAAACGATCCGTTTTTAGATTTTCTATATTTGAGTGAAGAAATATCTTCTCAGAATTAATAATTGAATAGGATCGATTTATGAATACAAAATACTATGAAAGGTGGTTAAAATAACTGGTTACAAATTTATCATAAGGGTGATATAAACTTACAACGGTGCACTTTTTAGAATGCTTCACGACTTTCTATACCAAATATAAATGAAGATTTAGTACACTTCAACTACGTACGTTTTGTAAATGTCTACCATTTTTATTTTTTTAATATAACAAAATATACTTCTAGTGTTAACAGTTTCGTAATAATATACGAAATCAATCGCCAAATTATTTTTATTTTATCGAAAAGAAATCACGTATAAAATATTTTCTCAATCCTTCTAATTCCAATCGTACTGCTCTTAAAAATGACGACTTGGTTCGGCGGTTTCACTTGTGCCATTCCTCGGAACCACTATTCGAAATAATGGTCAACTAACTGTCCCGTTCTGTTCCGTTTGAAATATTCGCAGCGTCATTTTGATTTACGACCCTTAATTCAATCGTCACATAAACAGTTATGGTTTCGTTTATTCGTCGCGCTGGCTTTGGGAAAATCGCACGGCCACGGCCTGAATATTTCAGTTGCCATGGAAGGGGGGTGGTTTTAAACGGTCGCCATTACTATTCGTATTAGGGGCTATGAATTATTTAACTTGGAATCACAGATTCGCGAGATGAACAGCATACTGTCAGGTTAAATTGCAAAATAAATCTGGACCGAGGGGGTTAAATCGCTTTCCATTTAACCATTCGCGAACACCCTCTCCCCTCTCTTCATCCCCCTACTCTAAACCAGACTCGTTATCGTATTTCATCCCACGGAATAGTGGAAATTGCTCGCGGCATAAGATCTCGTGACAATCTCTATTGCCTATTAATGTGGTCCATGCGTTTATTATAGTGATACGTATTGAAACCACTATTAACAGACATCAGGGTTAAATTGGTGTACAGAGAGTTAAAAGTTACAGGGAGATTAGAGTAAAAAGTTGTTAGAATTAGAAATGAAAGTTGTGAATAGCACTGCAGACTTCGATGCATTTGTGGGAAATGTCGATATGCCGAAAAGAACAAAATCCACATAAAACGTAAATATATACAGAATATACGGGGTGAAGTACATTTATACAATATTTAGGGGGTAAAACAATTCTCTGTTTATGCTCTGTCCCTTTAGTTGTGCTCAGAAAATTATATATTTGCATAAAGATTCGTAGTGGATTGATGAATATTCTATGAATACACATGCAACCTAATCAGTAGACTGCGGATTTTTATACATTTAGAGAGAATTAGATACACAAATAGGTACACCATTTTTGTAATATACAATAATATACAATATATGTAAAACAAGGTACAAATTATTGTATTTCGATTGTGGGACAACCCTCCATTTACGTATCACTTTAATTTTGCTAGTAAAAATATGAATTTGCATAAAGATCAACAGTCTACTAATCATAAATTGGTGTTACCTTCTAAATATCATAAAATATAATTTAGTTTTGATATTTTATATATTGTTGCATATTGGATGCATTGTATACTTCTTTACACTCGTCAATTTCGCGTACATATATAAAAATTCACAGTCTAGCGATGAAAGAATAATTCTAAACTTATTATAATTGAATTTGTTGATTTTTTGTAATAAAACTCACGAGATCGAAGCAGTAGAACATATATATTTTCGCAAAACAAATAAACATGAGAAAGAAAAATCCAGTATATATCGAGTCCTTAAAAGCAATACTGAATTTCGTACGGCCATTTTACAGAATTAAGTAAATTACAAATCATGGTTTGCTTCCAATTTGAAGAATTCGAAACTGAGAAATTGTTTCTGATCTACAGACAATCACAAAAGTATTCGATAGTCTCATATAATTTGAGTTTATTCATCCGTTTACTGTTCATTTATACTTCAATATACACGTTTCATAGTTTTATTGAAGCAGCCTTTTTATCAATCTTAAAAACAGATTTCGAGACAATTTTTGTTTCATTGATATATAATTTTAAATATAACTTAGGAAATGTCCAATTAACTTAACAATATTGGGTAGTGCTAATGAATATTGAGACGTTAAATTTTGTATTACAAACTCCTTGGTCCTAGGATTTTAAATCCTAGTCTCGTAAATCCTAAAATACTCTATGGCTTAGGACGCTAAATTCCAGGATCCCAAGGTATACAATCTTAAATCTCGGGTTCCTAAATTCTGAAGACCTACATTTTAGAATTCCAAGTCTCGGAGGCAGTCTTAGCCTTACAATCATAAAACATTCTGAAATACTAAGTTCTAGAATACCTAATCTTGATCGCCTTAAAATTCTACTGCTACAAATTAGCAACTCTAAATCCAAAATTTCAAAATTTAACCATACAGTAACTCAAGCTCTTGAGTTGCAGATAATCCCGATAACCGAATGTACTTCAAGCTTTGCATGCCAAAATCCTGTAAACTTAACATTCAAGCAAAACTTCTGCACTCAACCAGTGTATCAAAACTGTTTAAAGAGAAACCTTTTAAAAACTTCTCCTGACGAGAAACCTACGAAAACTACCAATCTTCTAGATCACTGATGAGCAACCCTCAGCTCATCACCGCGTATTATTTAAAAAAAGTCATGAAGATTGATTATCAGGTTTAACATTACCTTAAAATGACTAAAAATAGTATGGTACTTTCGACACCATACACTCTACATGTATTACTATTGTAAACGTAACAATGCGATACAAACCAAGAAAGCTTGGCGTGAATGACATATAGAGTATACTAATGCGGTCAGATGCAACCATTTAGGCTCTTAATCAAATTACTTAATTGCAAGAAAATTGCAAAATCCGAAACCTTCTAGAACTTAGACGCTTAGACGAGACTTTCGCTGAAAAGATGAACATTTTTCGAGGATGAAACGATAAATATGGTAAAAGATTGTTAAAAAAAGACTCGGTGAAACATTGTTTACCAATATTACGTTTTTATGCGCCCTTAAGCCATTCGCAACCGACGACGTATTGTTACGTCAAAATGAAACTGAGCCATTTCCGACGATGACGTTCTAATACGTCAAAAGTTGAACTGAGCTTTTTGGCTGCGAATTGGACTGCAGATTTTTATGTACTTATGGCAAAAATACAGGGAGCGTATAGCATGCAAAAATATATAAAATATTCAAAATAAGGCACACATTATTGCATTTAGGGGGTGTTAAAGATGCCTACTTAAACTCGATTTCTTTAATTGTGTTCATAAAAATACAAATTAGCATAAGAATTCGCAGTGTACTAATAATGTACTTTTATGTTTAAAATTGTTTATTTCATTTTACTGTATTTTGTAATTAATATATATCGCTAAACAACAAAGCAATGAGACATTCGAGAGAAGCGGAATAATGTAACCTGCATCTCGACCGAGCAACTTAACTTGTTAAGTTCATCCACTATTTACAAATTGAGTCAGTTTACGCGACGTAACCGCGATTGCGAATGGGTTAAAATACGACAGAACTTTTTGGACAACTTAATACACAAAAATCCGTCGCCAACCCCAAGAAAGCATCAACTTTGAAGCGTTCTGTAGAAGCCAACCCCTGCACCATTCCAGTTGAACGCAATAGCGATTTGTTAGTGGCGTTCGAGCCGAGCCTTCGTCCCTGACACAACGACTTACACACTTGGGGATAGCTTTGCGGGCTTTCTATACCTGCGACCTTGTAATTTAAGGTTGAAGGTAGGCCGTGGCACAGAGCCGCTCGATAAAACACCAGCAGTGATAGAAGTCCCACAGAACGAAGGGGGTGCAGAGGAATCGCCCTGGCTAACCCTTGATTTACGCCACCCAGTCGATTCTGCTTACTTCTTTTTCCCTTCTTTTCCTCATCCTTGTCTTATGCGTGCCTTCCTCCTTTTTATCTTTCTCTTCCTTCTCTTGGAAAATTTATGTATCGATTATCTTTACGATTTTCATTGTCGCACGAAATCGACGGACGTTCCGGATTTAAATCAGGAAGATTTATCCTATCGTCCGTTTGCACCGTCCTTTTCTGCATTCTTCTTAATTTTGGCGCTTTTATTTGTGGTTATTACTGCGGTCTACGAATTTTTATGCATTTATGAGAATTCGAATTTTATGGTGAAAGCTACACGACTAACGTATTTGTAAAAATATATGAAATATCGAAAGTAAAGTACGCATTATTATATTTTATTTAGAAAGTGAAACTAATTTCTATTTAAGTTCCACCTTTTTACAAACATGAATTTGCGAAAATGTTCGCAGTCTAGTGATTGTACATTGTTTTTCGTTTGCCAACCATTGATATCTCAACTTTTGGGATAGCTACTTCAGGTTTGAATTCGTTATTTATTATTTAAATATTGGAGCATATCTGCTCCAATAGAATTATATAAACTATTTTAATCTTCGACTTTATAAGTAAGAGCTATAAATTAACCCAGCTGCGGTCTTCAAAATTCTATTCTATTCATTCGCATCCTTCTTCCTTTAGAAACACTCTAAAATTATGAGAAAAAGGGACTTCAATATAAAAATCGCTCCTTAAATTCACGAATATTAATAACAACTTTTTTGCATTTTTTTCTGAACTATCAAATGTTTTAGAAAAATAGGAACATGTTTGGGTCGAAAATGACCCAAAAATCGCAACAGGGGTAAAACTCAGATTGAACTTTACTGCAAATACAGTTCCTGTTAGCCCCATATTTAGACCAAAACTTAGATCACGAACGAGACTCGGTATTGTGTTAACGAATTAAGTTGCAAATATTTCATTAAATTAACAAACGCATAATTTACTACAATATCTATTATAATCTTCGTTACACCCTGGAGCTGAATTCCATTCATTTATTTTAATCTAGACATTTTTCTTTACATTTGCAAACATGTATATGCAACACACTGTCAAACCCTCTACTTTCTTTTTCGACTCCCTGGTCTGAACGTTTGTCGCTCGTCATACTCTGCTCGAAAGAAGACGATTTCAATTCTAAGCCAAGACAATAACTGCGTTTCCCCTCTTCTTTCCGTGCTGTGAACTTGATACGTGGACCCTTTGTTACCAGGGCAAAAACAAACTGAATGTATCCAGAGCCACCCTCCGTGATCTCATTCCCGCTCGTATTTACCCCATTTCCGCCCTTCCGTCCGTATAAATAGACGGTATGCGAGCTGCCAAGCGAAGAGGCAACGGTACAGAATCTTTCGCCGTTGAATCAAGGATCTGCATGTTACATATGTACATGGAACGAGTCGTAATTTCCAGAAAATGTTATCGTCACGCTAAAGATCGCATTTCGTTGATATCGGCAAATTTATTAATCCTTTCAGCGGAAGAAATTCGATACCCGACGAGAGAAGACTATATTTACTTGCCTTTTACTAGTAAACTGAATTGCTAATAGGGTAAATGTACCACGTACTGCCACTTTAAGGTTCGCGTGTAACTTTATTTAACTATTTTAGAACGTCGTTAAGATAAAGATCGTTCCAATTTGGAGCATAATATTGTTCAGCTGGTATTTTATTTATGAACACATTTGTTCTATGTTCAATATAATAAATTCATTCCTACGTAATTGTAAATATACAACAAAGGCCAATAGCCTTATTACTGTCATTTGAAAACTTTTCATTTAAATAGAAACACGTTTTACATATATTAACAGGTCAGTTTGTGTAACAGATATAAGGTATATAGTAAACGTATCGCCTTACTGAATTATGACGCGCTCTATACTTTGTAATTATATTGGTCACGTTTTAACGTTCAACAGCACATTTACCTCCTAATATTTATTTATAAATATTACGTGCAAATGAATATACAATGTCTATGTGTGGTTACGTAAACTGAAGTCCAAATTTAGTATGAAAATTTGTTTGCTTACTATTCTTTATACATTACCTTCCAATTAAATAAACGAATCCAAATGGCAGTTATAGGAACAGTGGCAGTACGTGGGTCATTTACCCTATATCTACAAATCATTTCCATTTAAGTGACAACTTTTCAAATGACAGTACGAGAGACATTAGACTTTATTATATATTTTCAATGAATTAGGAAGTGAATTAAAACATAGTATTTAACATACAAAAAGATCGTCATAAATAAAAAAAGATGTGAACTAATATTGTGCTCCAAACTGGAACCAGTATTAGGTTGAATAACTTCTAAAATAATTAAATGAAGTTGCGCGATAAGCTTAAAGTGGCAGTAATTGGAACATCTACCCTACTTATTCGTACCAAAGGAATAAAAATGAGACATTTGCATAGCGCGTGTGATTGAGGTGCAATAAATCTACCGCTACAAATGTAAATAATTTTTATGGTAAATTTCTCACAGCTTGGCAGTTTTAGTGTTCAAAAAGAATTACAAAATTTAAAGAAAAAGGCAAGTTTAAGCGAATTTCGCTTGAATTGAAATACTCTCTAGGGTGGAAGAATATTGAGACGTTGGGTTTTATGCTGATGGTGAAGTTTGTATGTGTCTGTAGAACCGCAAGCACGCCCTTCGGAACCCGTTGACAAGGAAACCACCCTCGGCCGTCGTTGGTCGCGATTGAATGCAGGAATCTTGTCGATAAATCGCAGTTTTCTTCGGGACGCGCGTGCTACACGACGAACAAAATCACTTACCAAGTCCGAGAGAGGCGGAGAATAATAAACCTACCCTCCTCCGTAAATTTAACGAAGTTTTGACGATGTAGATTTAAAAGAAGAATGATTCTACCTTCTTTTTTACCTTGTTTACTAGCGAAAAGTATGAATGAACGTTTAAGAAGTTAAACACGTTTAGTTCTATATTTTTTTAACGACCAACAAGATGAAAACTATCGACCTCTAGGGTAAATGACCCACGTACTGTCACTGTTCCTATAACTGCTACTTGAATTCGTTTATTTAATAGCAAAGTAATGTATAAAGAATCGTAAGTAAACAAATTTTCATACTAAATTTAGACTTCGATTTACGTAACAACACATAGACATTGTATATTCGTGCACACTTAATATTTATAAATAAATATTAGGAGATAAATGTGCTGTTGAACATTAAAACGTGACCAATATAATTATAATGTATGGAACGTGTGATAATTCAGTAAGGCGATACGTTTACTATATATCTTATATCCGTTACACAAACTGACGCGTTATTATATGTAAAACGTGTTTCTATTTAAATGAAAAGTTTTCAAGTGACGGTACGAAGAACATTGGACTGTGTTGTACATCTTCAATTACGTAGTAATGAATTTATTATATTAAACATATAAAAAAATGTTCATAAATAAAACTGATTCGTAGGTTAAATAATTTCTAAAATAATTAAATAAAGATACGCCTAATAACCTTGAAGTGGCAGTACGCGGTACATCTACCCTACGCCGCGCCGCCTTCTTCGATTTTTACGAAGGACTCTTAAGATTCAGTTTAAGTTGCTCCTTGCCGAAGCGTATATAATATCGGAAATAGAAAGAAATGCAGAGGGGGCGGACGCTGCGAAATAAATAACGGGGAAAAGGAAGAGGGAAAGAGAAAAGACGAGCGGGATATCAGTAAATAAAAGTTAGAAACCGTAGAGGAGCGTGGTTGCTTGCGTATGCGGTAAACTGTCTGAAATTCCCTGGCACGGAAACTACCGCCCCACGCCCGGAATCGGAAATTAGCGTGTTGTGTCGGTAAATCATAACTTTCTTTGGGAATAGTTTACGCCTCCTAGTCGACCAACGTTTTAGATACCATGGGGACTCGATAAACATCCAATTTATAGAGAACCAAGTTCAATTATCTTTCTTCCGTATTTTATACATGTTGAAATTGAATATTTCAGATCATTTTTCATCGTCGATTGAAATTGGATCGCGATAATATCGAATTTATACACGTTCGGTGTATTTTAAAGAGAAAAGAAAATAGATTCTACAATCTGGATGAATATTGTAGCTACTCAAGATCGCATTTCCCAATCTCAGTTATTCGAGAGTACAATAATTTTATATACCATCAAATTCATATAATGATAATTCTATTATCGTAACTTTGGTAATAATTCTTTAATAAAAGTAAAGCCTTGCTATTGAAGCATCATTCTCTTATTTAAAAACGTAAGTTTACTACAATTCAACCCTTTGTCGATCATTTTCTAACTCATTTATGTCACGAAGAAATCGTTTGAATATTGTAGGCAATTTTTATTTAATAATCACAAATCTTGTAATGCAACGCTAAAATTAGAGTTCAAACTAAATTTCATCCTTAATAGTAGCCATTTTTATTGAATCTGTAGAATGATTTATAAAACAAGTGTGAATCGTTATTGTAGGTCAAATATTTGTTTTATCTTCTGTATCAAAAATCTATTTCTCACAATTAGTGTAATACCATTTTTTAATGTAATTATTACATTCTTACTTCCTTATTGCAAGTCTAGCTTTTAACATTTCTCAGTGATTAGCATTTGCTCGCAGAAGAAGGAATTAAAATAGAGAAGTCTGTGTTATTCGTTCAATTTTCCAGCGAGATCTTTTTCCATCCAAAGGGAAAGGAAATGAAGCGGCAAAGAGCAGCCGGTGACAAAGTAAACCGCGAAGTGTTCGCACTGCAAGATGTTCCCGGCGTTTCCGCCTCGGTAAATGCAACGTCCTGTAGTCGACTTAATTAAATCAACGCTTTAACGGAGCCGACAAACATTTCGCGACCTCCGCGACACTTTATTCCCATTTTCTCGGGGTTATTTTTATTTGCGCCCTGTCTCTTTCTTCCCTTCTTTCCTCCTCCGTTCGTGGAACATTCTTGAGAACCAGAAAATAACGGGAATCTTCGTCACCGTAGTCACTTAACCTTTATGATTTTCATTCTGCCGAGAACTTTAACGGCGATCATTTATTTAAACGTCGCATTACTTTCCTTTATTCAAAAGAAACTATAGTAACAGAGTCTGGATAATTCTATCTTCTCCACACGAATTTCCCCATTTTATTTCAAATTTGTGATTCGAAAATACTTACATAAATTCCCCATTGCAAGTATCATCATCCATGTCCAATTACACAAAGTAGTCACCATCATTGGTAGCAAAAGAAAGTTATAAAGCACTGAGGAGCACTCCTTACAAAGGAGTTGGAAACTAGGCGAATTAGAGAGGGACAATACGACAGATTTTCAATTTAAAAAGGTTTTTCGAGGAACGCGACTGCGGGCGTGGGGGTAGCTTTTGTCCAATAATTCCAGCCCTCCTCTTATTCTATCCTCCCTTCGCGAAGCTCTTGTCATTTGAATAGATTAGTCGATTCACTGAACATTTCATCGTGCGTTTTGCCTCGCCGAGCTGTGTCTTCCATTCTCGTTTTTCATTGGTTCTCGCTTTTGTCTTAGTTACCGAATTTCTCATCCTTTGCCAGTCGCTACCCCCCTCCCCTTTTCATCCCTTCATAGGTTTCACAGTAGTTGTATTGTCTTTTAAAAAACGGTGGCCCAACTTCATTTCGCGCTTGCTGGAAAAACGTCCAGGGAGAGAAAAAGGTGTGTCTAGTTAAAAGTTCTGTTTCACCCTCACAATAAGCCGGGATTTTCGTGGCCGCGCGCGACGTGAAACTTTTTTTTTTCCCGGAGATACTTTCGCCTCGAAATTTAATTTCACCCGATCGATCCTGTCTCCGACGGGATATGGGGGATGAGGGAGAGTTGAAACTTTCCACTTGCCCTTCCGAACACCGGGAACAAATTTCAATCGAGCGACGTTGCGCAAACAACCACCCCTTGCTTCCCCATAGGCTTATTAATCTCCACTTCCGCTGCGCAAAAGAATTTTCACACCATCAAAAATTAGAGAATAGAATTTTTCCCCAAATTTGATAGGGTAAATGTACCACGTACTACTACTTTAAGGTTAGCGCGTAACTTTATTTAACTATTTTAAACCGTCGTTAACATAAAGATCGTTCCAGTTTGAAGCATAATATTGTTCAACACCTCTTTTATATATGAACATTTTTTTTATATGTTTAATATAATAAATTCATTATTACGTAATTGAAGATATACAACAATGTCCGATGTCCCTATTACTGTCATTTGAAAACTTTTCATTTCAATAGAAACACGTTTTTACATATGTTAACACGTCAGTTTGTGTAACAGATATAAGATATATACTAAACGTATCGCCTTACTGAATTACGACACATTCCATACTTTATAATTATATTGGTCACTTTTTAATGTTCAACAGCACATTTACCTCCTAATATTTATTTATAAATATTAAGTGTAAACGAATATACAATGTCCATATGTTGTTACGTAAACCGAAATCCAAATTTAGTATGTAAATCTGTTTTCTTACAATTCTTTATACTTTACGTTGCTATTAAATAAATGAATTCAAATGACAGCTGTAGGAACAGTGACAGTACGTGGGTCATTTACCCTAGTAATTTTTTGTCACTTTCAATCGAATTTAATATAGAAAATGTAGAGTTATGGTTTTAAAAACAATAACTCACATTTAGTATGTTGAAATATAGAGACTGTAGAGGGATTAATGTGGTTCGTGGTAGGAAAGATGAGAAAGTAGAAAGATGGCTAGAAATGGTGAGGAAAAATAAGGACGTAGTAAGGGATAACAGGCAATAAAAACATACCAATGAGGAAAGTGCAAAAGTAAATTAACATTAAGTAGAAATTGAATAATTAATAGGTTTCAGAATGCACAGTGTAGATATAAATTTGATAATTTAGAAGTCTTATAACTGGATAGATAAAATTAATTAAGTAAGATTAGAAATGTAGGGCGAGTATATGCATGGCATAAGTGTAGCGATTGAATGAGAGGAACGAATGTGTAAGATAAGAGAATATTGTAAACTAAGTCCACATTTCATGACTGTGGTGCCGAAATAAAGACTATAATAATAATATGTTGAAATAAAATATATTTTTATGAACTAATGTATGATTATAATTATAATGCTCAAAATATATATAATATATGTATAAGTATGAGGAAAATAACACGTCCGTTCGCTTGGACATTCTTAAACGATCTGACGAATTTCCATTGTACTATAATTCATATATGTAAGTTCCACGCATCATCGTATAAATTCGAGTTGTCCAACGCAGTGAATAATTAGTATAAAATGTTCACCAAACATGAATTTATAAGCATGGTAATGATTAATAATGATCGCAATATTCGTATAAAACTTCATGTGTACGCGAGATGCGTAAAAATAAATCTAGAAACGCGCCGAAAATCCAATTTCCGAAAATTACTTAGCAGTCAAAGGATTAACATTTTCTCTACCACTTTTTTATTATTCTCTGTATGTTTAGAATGTATTTCTGCACGGCAACCAAAATGATTTGTCTGTTCTTATTGCGAAATAATGAAATCATTGGAATAGAATAAAAACTTGGTTCGTTCTCTAACAGTTGAGGCAGAATTTATACGGTTTCTATGTCTGGCTCCTGAGAGTCTGATGGAAAAAAAGAAAGAAGGATTAAGAGAGACAGGGGGTGGATAAAGGCAGTGGTCGAAGTTAGCTGCGCGTCTCAGTAATCAACGTCCGCCTGAAATCTGGAAATCGATCGTCCGCGGATTTCCTTTTGGGGATCTTAATTAATTTCCACGATCTCCCCGACTGGCCGTTTCACTTTTTGTTCCATGACGTGCTGATCTCGACACTTTACGATCTTCAGCATTCCTTCCCCACGGAGTCTGTAAATGCGATTTCGAGTTTAACTGGTGTTTTCCGTTTAAACGCCAAGTCACCGTTGTAATCCTGAGAAATTGCGGGAACCCATTGGCTTTCATCTTGGCAAAAATTCAACGGGAAGATTTATTGGATTAACTTCACAAGAGAACAATTATTTGATAAAAATTTTGAGTAATTTTATGGAAGACTTTGAATAGAATTATAATGCACAAGATTATGATATCAGTAGATTGTATTAGGGTACATGTCTCAATTATTACTGTCAGTATCCATATAATTGTCACCTTAATTGCTTTATTCAATAACGAAAGAATGTACGAAGAATGGAGACTAACAGGATTTCAATACTAAATTTGCACTTCGTTTTTATGTAATAACACGTGGACATCGCATATATGTTTATATTTAATATTTAAAAATAAATATTAGGAGGTGAATGTGTCGTTTGAGCATAAGAAACGCGGCTAATACACTGTAAGTAGAAAGTATGGACATTTTTATAATGCGGTAAAGGCGATGCGTGTTACGATTTATCTCCTATCTGTCATACAAATTGAATTACTAATATACATATGTAAGGATCATTTCCATGTAAGTGTTACTATATAACATATATTAATGTAACAACTTTTCAAATGACTATATATTTTCAATTAATACATCGTATTTAACATGCAAAAACATCATCATAAATAAAAGGAAAGTTAACTAATGTTGTGCTCTAAACCGGAACGATTCGTAGGTTAAGTAACTTCTAAAATAATAAAATGAAGTTAGGGAATAAGCTTAAAATGGCAGTAATTGAAACGTCTACCCTAGTGGGTTTAGAAACTATTTCTTAATTTCTTTTTTAATAGTGCAGGGATACTTTTCTAATTTCCTTGCCAGACATAATTTTGTTAATTTGATCATTCAACTTTTCTTTACCTTTTTCAGTAGAATTTTCTTTTTTTTCTTTTTGTTTTGTATCTTTTTACAGCAAATACGTTGAAGTAATCTTGGCAATACTACCATTGACTAATTACAGGATAGACTATCCATTTATAAGAAACATCATAAATTTCAAACTAAAATTCGGATTGTTGTGAAAAAGCAGAGTTTTTACATCCCTTGCGATTTAGAATGGTTCGTTTAAAAATTATATTCAATCCGACCATTAAAGTTGATAAAGTTAACATTCTAACCATTCTATTATATATAATTATACATTTGTTCATATCATAAAATTAAATGAAATTCGAGTTATAGAAGATTAAATGATATAAGTCCAATACATATGTTGAGCTGTGGAGAGGGAGAAGAATAAGAAAAAGGAAAGGTGTTGCGTTTCGTCCTGGGCCTGCTAATGGACTCATCAGTAAGGCTACCTAGCAGGCCCTGCCTTAGACACTGGGATATTGGAAGGTTTTTTTTTTTTGTCAAGATACTATTGAGGGGGAGGGGGGGTGTACCGTGCCTGGTAGCTAATGCCACCTTACCAGAGGAACGTGATGGATTGAGTTGGTATTACCTGCGTGAAGTGTGAACCGCTTGGCGGTAGTGGAGCTAATCTAGGATAAAATTTGCAAAAAACCTAGAACAAGACAGTGGGATATTGGAAGGAAGGTTAAAGGCGGTATATATATGGACGAGGTAGTTGGAGCGAGTGCTTTCGAGAAAGTTCTATTTCGTATGTGCCTCTAGTGGTGGGTGTAGAAGAGCCGCCACACATATGAAGATATACTTCTATACACGTTACTATAAATCTACCTGTTATAGATCGATTATATCGGAAACAATTAATTATTGCAGTATTTATTTACAATTCCTATCGTTTTGAAAACGCTGTTGTTTTATCTTAATAAGGGGGCCAGCTAGCTTCCTGATGATTTCATATAAAAATGGATAGTCTATTCTATGTTTCGTCAATGATATTATTTTTTAATGTTTTTCGATACCAAATTACTTTGTTATTTTATATTTCTATTTTCAATGCTTCGATAATATTTTCGCCTGTCTGAAAGTGGCAGAAATATTCGCGGGAATCTATTCAGATGTGTCTGTGTGTACAAAAACATCGCTTTCCAATTTCTCTGTGCCCCAAAACAAAAACGATAAAAGATTCAAGCTCCATTCCGGCAGGATCCTCCTATTGGTCCGTGGCGTTTCTTTCTTCGCGGGCACAGAACATTGCAAGGAACGAAGAAAAACAATAAGTCGCGCTGCAAGATTGAAGATAAACAACCGAAGGAAAATGTACAGAAAGAGTCGTCTAGTGAATAGAAGAAACGAGAAAGAGATAGAAACATGCATTCGTATCGGTGAATGAAAGAGAGAGAAGATGACTTTAATTCGAGAAACTCTGTTCAGAGCGAAATTAATCTTGGGAGCCTTCTTAAATTATTCCTCGCCACGTCGGTAATTAATACTTATCCCGTTTCCGTTTCTTTATTACGTTTCCCCAGCCCTCGGGAGAAAAGAAGCGAAAAAACGGGATAATTCAGCCACCGGTATTGACTTTTCCTTGAAATTAAAGGCACGGATAAACTAGTTTCTAATAAATCCACAGGATAAGCTGTTCGACGCTTCTTTTTGCATCATAAGAAAATTAAATCATCATTATAGAGTTACATTATCTCCGCTGCAATTTTTTTTTCTCGAAATTTATCGATGATGTTTATTAGAGATAGGTCAAAATCTAACCATTAGATTCGCGAAACTCGAATTCGAAACTTTGTGAACAAAACTTTCATGAAATACGGGTCTCGTCAATAAACGATTTTAAGATTTTAATTGGGTTTATTTTTTACCGTGGTAATTATAGTTTTGTACATATACTTTTTTCCTACAAAATTAATATTTGTATTTGTAAGTAAATGTGTACATTTATCTATATCTGAAAGTTTGTAGAAATTTATATCTGAAATTAGATTCGTTTGCAACATATATTAGTTTTGTCATATTTTACGTTTGGGCAGCACGGCTTCTCGCAATATACCAGTAATTAAAGGATTAACCGTTTCAATCCCAGAGATTACTGAAAAAATTTTGTCGAGAAATATCAAGCTGCGCGATAACGCTTCTCTTAAAATTAAAAATATTTTTAGTTGATTGAATAAACCTAATTAGAAATTAACGTATCTTTGTATGGTTTACACGAAAAGAGTAACGATGGGAAAAACGAGTATCAGTAAAACTGTAAGTGCATAAACTTCGACAGAATCCAAACACACCGTCAAACGTAGCGTAACACTTTTCGATATGAACTCGGAACAGCGCAATCCCGCTGCGTTAATCTTATTACACTAATATTTTTCAAAATATTTATAATGAAATTATTGATAATCAAACTCTTCCAAATTTCCGTTCTATCCAATATCGATCTCTAATTGTTGCAAATCGAACAAGAGGGATTAATAATCGCATCAATTATCACTGATAAGCTGGATTCGCTGGATTCGGTAAAGATCGAGGGAAATAATTGAGCAATCGCAGGTTGCTATCGAGACCGTGCCAATTATCAAGCTAATTTTACACGTACGCTACGGGATTATTAAATACGGATCTCTGTATAATTTTGCTTAATCACGTACACCAAACCCCGAAGCCAGAATAAATTGAAATATCGCGAAAGAGGCGATTTCCTGGCGATAATTGGTTCAACCTTTCGATACGGTTGATTATTATTGAGGAAAACTCAGAAGATAAACACCTCCCTTCCGTTCAGAAATTCCTGACGTGGCATGGTGTTTTAACAGAACTGGGTAAATGGGGAAAGAAAAACAATTAAGGGGATAGATTCTAAGAGAATTGAAGACGAAATTCCAATTTAAAAGAAACACGGCGACGGATAATCCTTTAATTAACTATAGTACGCTCATATTTATGTGAAAAACTCTTTTGGATTCTGTCGAAGTTTACGCGCTTAATTTTACTGATACTTATTACTTGATACTTGCATTGCGTGCTTTTTAAGTTCAGGTCTGATTTTTTATTATTGGAGGCACTACAAGAGTTCAAGAAAATTCTAAGATACGTATTAAGGTCTATATTTTGATATACTTGCAGGTACAAGTTTTCCTACGTAAAAGGCCTATTTAATCCGAGCTCTTTGTTTCGCAGAAAATAGACGTACAAATTTTTACGCGGACTTAATCCTTTGTCGTATAGTAACGAGCAACACTCGTGCTATAAGTTATGATACAGATTCAACTAAGACATATAATGCTAACATATCTGTTACATAAGCTGACGTGTGAATATATGTAAACATTATTTCTATTTAAACGAAAAGTTTTCAAGTGACAGAAATAGGGACATTAGACTTTGTTGTACATTTTCAATTACGTTGTGATGAATTCATTATATTGAACATATACAAAAAATGTTCATAAATAAAAGAGATGTTGAACAACAATATTATGCTCCCAACTGGAACGATCTTTATTTTAAATACCTTCTAAAATAGTTCAATAAAGTTACGCGCGAACCTTAAAGTGGCAATACGTGGTACATTTACCCTAAATGCATGTCAAAATGCCAGAAATGTTGAAAAGAATCGGTCAGTATTACTATTACATCGAGAAGACTCCGGTCCGATTGTGTATCGTACCAAATAAAGCATTTCATTCATTTTATTGCTGTACAACATTTTATTACTTAAAAGCCAGCGTTCTAATTTGCTTGTATGCATTGTATTAACTTTTTTTAACGCGCTTAAAAATTTGCGAACTTTGGAAGCACATTGGGCGAGCAAAACGCCGTACGCAATGCGTTAAGGATAAAAATTTAACTTGGTCCCTAAGTATGGCTCTGTGTTATAAGATTGGAGATTATTGAACAAATGTTGCCTATAATATTCGAATGATTTGCCCTTCAGGTAATACGAAGTCACTAATCAGCTAATTCTACCAAACGTAGGTAATAAAATAGTCGTAGGGCAAGAGGTTAAACGACCCGTCATGCCGAGAAAAGGTTAACGATAAAATTAGTTTTCACTTAGCTTAATTCCTCAGAATTGGTGAATCGTATTGCAGCTAAAAGTAACCAAAGTAGTAGATGGCCAAGATGACCAAGAACATATAGTTATAAGTGTCGCATGGGGTAAAATCGGACCTAGATCCTTTACGAGGAGGTCGAGTATCCTTCGATGGCGGTGCGACTCTCATTGGTCGACCGTAAGCCCCCTACGAGTCGATGGCTCGTATTTTCCAGCAGCCCAGACGAGGCGTCTTTCCCATCGATCGGACGGAAAGCGTCGCCAGACGACGAGGAGCCGTAATATCGTTACGGTCGACTGCAACCTTCTAAGACTCGACGACGTGCATACCGTCAGTAAAGCAAATCCGTCGTTGGATTTTAATCCTTCGCAATTTTGATCAATCTAGATTCCTTATAAAGTTATTTGCATTTATATAAAGGCTATGGAATGTACAGAGACATAATGACGTTACATTTAGGACTCGTTGGGGATTGACAATTTTATTGTAACGAAAACAATTAATATTCTAACAATTTTTTAATATATAGACAGTTGATGACCCACGATTTTTTTTTGAAATACATGAAAAGTTAGTGGGACAATAGTTATTCCATTTGGGAGTGTTTGAGGGGTTGAAAATTGAATTGCGAGGGGAAGAATCGGATAATCGATCACTGGGATCTACAATTAACCTTTTAATTGGAGATGACGAGTTAACTTGTTCTACTACGTATCAATCTTTTGAAAGCAATATTTTATTTTCTGAGAAATTCCTAACTTTCGAGAACATCATTAGATTTCTATCAAAAACATTATTTTATACTTGCATTTGTAACAATTAAAATTCCCCTAACCAATATTAACACTTTTTTACTAATCTTTAATCCTATGTGTTAAAAATTACTCGGTTAACAGGTTAAAAATATGGAAAATTCATCCTCAGACTCCAATATAAAAGAATTCGAAATATGAAATACTCATCCTTGATTTTTGCATCTTTCGAGGGTTTGAAAATTTCGATGGCGAAACAAGATATTAAAATATAAAGCGATGTCAGTCAATGAAGAATTCTCCATGATCGTTTTTACCGTTTTCAAACTAAAAAAGAAACCATAAGTGCATCTTCCAGACATCGAAAGCAGTTTCTCGAGGGTTGAAACAGAGAGTGGCGAGGCAAGCAACACAAAAGAAACGAGTCGAAAGATGAAGACCAAGCTCGGTTGTTTTTCCAAGGGTGGCGCGCATAAAGTGGCGAGGTCGGCAAGATTTGTGAGATAGGAATTTAGAATGGGGCGGAGACTAGATACATCGTTTCTACTTATTGTTAGCAGCTCTCCGTGGGGAGAAAATTAACGCGGTACAAGCTGGAGGCTCACGATGCGAGCGAGCTAGGGAGAAAAGTGAAAAACGAGAGATTCCTCGTGCACGAAAGCCCCGAAGAACGGAACCCTTTATGCCCATCCCGTGCAAAAGACCTATATTTACCCCGAAATTATACCTTCGTAGGGTTAATAATTGCGCCAGTCAAGCTCTCCGTCTTTCCCCCTCACTGTGATTCCAACCACAGAATCTCTGGAATGAAGAGAGAAGAAAATTGTTTGAAAAACTTTCTTGCGTAATATTAGGTTGTTGCATATGAAATGGCCGATTTTATGTAGCTCAAACTTTTGTAGTCATTAATCAATTAAAAGTAACATCAAATGACATTTACTGTGCACAAATATATAGCTCGGAGCTTGTTGATTTTAACACTGCTAATAGTATTATTAGTGTTACTGCTAAGTAATATTCCTGTACTTTTAGTCAATGCCAGTATTCAACTAAAAAATTTGAAAAGACATAGGACTACGTTCCCGATCTCGAATATATCAGCTAATTGCAGCTCTTTGAGTAATATTAAAATATTAATTGAAAATATCTCGATCTATACAAAACATCTGTAAACAATTTTTAATCTAGAACATAGTCATAAAGGCTTGATGCATAGTGAAAGAATATTCTTCCAACAAACACATTGTATTTCATGTTGCTAAATGAGCGTGGCTGGTGGTGTTAATTTCGACTACTTGTCCGACGGATATAATCAAGCTGAAATTCGCGATCGAAAAGCACGTAAATCTGTATGAAAAGATTCTTGATTGACGGACGCGATTGTGTTCACAGATTGGACACAGAGAGAGTTATTACCAATTCGCGCGAATTCGGGTTCGATGATTAATCGCAGAACATACAACTGGCTTTATTTCCATACCTGTAGTCAGGAACGTTTTCCTGTTGGCGCTCTTTGGAAAAGAAAGCGCGTGACAGGGAGATTTTCACATAACGAAATCTAATAAATAATGCATAATATTAGTATTCGTGAGTTTTACGGTAAATCAAATTCGACGCATTTTCAAGTAGCTTTTGCATACGAAAAAACTTAGAGACAGTGGTGCAAATATAGGCTACCACTTTCATTTCAGCATTTATTATCGAACCTGTTGAAGACACTTAATCTTTTACATAACTGTGTATATCTATAACATGTTAGCTTTCCGACGTAGAATTGAAATACGTTAAACAGAAGTAATGTTTGCTACAAATTACAAACCTACAGTAACAGTGATAATTTTCATTTTTAAAAGTGTGGTCCAAATACAGGCCACTCATAAACTAATATAAAATAAAAACGAAAATTATTTTTTTTATTGAAAGTAGGCAAACAAGCTCTTGATTTCTGCAATATAGTGCTCTTAGCAAATTAATTCTTACTTTAACTGATCATTATTAGAACAATGGAGTAAACATACCTGTGAAAACCTTTACGATAGCGAAATTCGTAACAATGACGCGATTTGCATTAGAACGCGTTAATACAACAAACGATGGTTACTATTTATTTCGTGTAACTTTATTTGTTCTTCAGTCGTAATTTTGCACTGTTCTCGAGCAGGGCAGCCCTTAATAAGCCCTACACTTTAATTAGCACATATTTGCAAGGCTGGGAAAAATAGATTTTTAAAATACGTGAATAAAATTAAATATTTTTTCTTCCAGCAATATAAGATTTGGCAAATAAACTTTTCCTTGAAATAGTAGTTACGTAAAGGAATAGCATTTCAAATATACATTTTAATACTAACTCGTGTAAACACTATTCTGAAATGAGTTTTCAAATGCTAGTAGGAAATAAAACACAGAATGGCAAATAAGCATTTTTTAACTTCAACATTTTACATTTTACAGTATGATGTAGGTAAGTACTTTTATTACGAAGTTAAAAATTTCATGTTGTTTAAAAATGACTGTAAATATTGCAAAGAAGCAATTTATGCGAGTTACCGATTAGGTTTATCTGCATTAAACAGGAGACACATTTATGAACGTATTTTTTTAAGAAATTTTGATAACGCGTTAATATTAGCCGTGCAAAATTAAATAAACCTTGCACAGGTGCAAAAAATAGTGTCGTGGTATTACATTTTAGAAACAGATTTTTAATTTCTATCTCCCGTTTTCCATTCGCTATCTATTTCCTATAGTCTTATCCGAGTTTAAATAGAAAATAGTATCGGGCCATGATTTCATCATTTAATAAATAGTATTTAATGTAAACGCTGAATGAAATAGTATGTCCAAATAGTATTTGCTTATAAAAATACTTCAATTTTGAATATCTTATCCAACTATTTCAAATTTTACCAAGCCCTGCATATTTATAGACCAACTTCTCTAATATCACGACATTATGCTGAAGAAATATTTTTAACTTAAATTTATGTGTTTCTTTTTATTTATGTTGTTTCAGGCACTAGCAGGAAGTAAGTATGACGAAAAACACCTGATGAGCAACGAGGTAATGGAGAAGACTCCGTCTCCTTTGAAATCAACGTACAACTCCCAATTATCGCGAAATTCTGATTGCCCCCCATCATCCAAGCCGGCAATGGCGAACCGTCTCTTAGATTGGTTCTCCGTCGTGATGGCTGACTCTAAGCACCGTCGTCCTCATCCTAAACCGAAAGGTAAGGACATGTAAGCCCTAAACTTGTACCAATATTCAGTTTATACAGTCGATCGCATAAGTGATCATCCACTTGCCACATTCGGTATGGTATATAAGTAAACAAAAAATAAATACGCATCTAGAGTAGATGTCCCAATTACAGTCAGTGTCCCTATAATCGTCACTCTGATTATTTAATTTAATATTTATACGTTCGATTATACCTAATTCAAAATACGATATCTGAATTAGCTTTCTATAATTCATAGGATAAGTTATATAGATGTAAACAAATTTAATTAATTTCAACCTAAAAGCGATAATCCCACTGCCTTTCGATTATACTTTGGAAGTGACTAGCTTCTTTGAAGCAGCGAACAGTTTTTGCATAGGGAACAATTCCAGCAAATTTCTGAGCGCAAAAATCGCGTGACTGGTATAAGGATAATTATTGCTCGGCATGCTGCTTAACACAGCTGTTAGAAACGGAAGTGACAGTGACGTACCGAAAGTTGCTCTAATTATCAGCGAACTACACATGCGATGACGTGGCGCAACAAATTAGGAACACGAGCAATGGACACCAAAATTCTTGCAGCATCATTCGAATTATCGTGAACAACGTATCGTGAGGCAAACCAGTGTGAAAGTCGTAAATTCTACTAACGATACCCAGTGAAAATGCATCTCTTCGGTTGCAAAAATGAATGAGAGAGATTTCTAAGTCACAGAATTCGATCTACGTTTAATTGAGATAATCTCTGGGTCATTGATTCTCATTGAAGATGATTCCCGAATCGTAAGGACCGAATCGGAATGGATACTGATTCGTGAAAGCCCGTTAAAACGGTCTCTGAATCAACAGTTCCAATTAGGACGATCATCAAATCGAGTAATCCAGTCGCAATGACCCTATAGCTGATAGCTGGAGTCTTGTAACAAGCCGTAGTCATCAGTAGTTAGAACTAGAGTGGACATTGATGAATTTCGGAGCCCGAATCGTGAACACAATGACATTAATCAAACTTTTGATCATATGTCATGCAAGAAGTTGCTACAACCACTGCATTTATTATTAGGTGTACAAATTAATTCAGAGCCTTCATTTTGAAATTCTTAATATCTCTATCAATTCGAAATCGCTACTTTTCTATTTTTCAAGTGACAAATTTGATTGATAAATGTGAAAATGCTGAAAATGTTGAGTATTAAAATTGTACTTCATTTTCGTTGTGATCAAATATTAAATCTTATGAAATCCTAAAGGCTCAGAATTAATTTGTACACATAATATATTTTGGCATTCATGTATTGCTTGATCAAATGAATTAAATTCCCTATCATCTAACGGTACGTTTACATGATTGCAAAAATTTTGTTTTAAAGAATTTAAATACAGAATCCCATAAACGAATATTTTATTGAAAAATATGGTACGTGACAGTTACAGTATATATTCTATATTAAAGTATCATTAAAGAGTCCTACAAAATTGTCAGCTAAAAATGATATCAAAAATAGAGAGCATATCATAATAAATTTTCCCCGAGGAAAATAACTTTTCCCTACTGTCTTGAAAAATTCTCATTCAAAATAATCACTCGAAGGGTTAAAGGGATAATCTTGGTTCTGATTGACTGCCGCACATTTAACATTGACACACAACGGGAAACGCATGGTTGACGATAAACCATGCAGAATGACCGCGGTCTACGGTTGTAGAAATCGTAGTTCAACGATCGGAGTTGAATATACAGGAGACTAATTGCTCCGCACGAAAGGGGTGGTCTCTGGACATTACAACGCGCACGATCCGGCGTAGTTCGGAACTGCTTCACGTCACTGCACGCTATTCGACTTCGGTACAATCACTTTCGTACCAGTTCGGAATTGTCCCGTTAAAATGAATCGCTTCCCGTTCAGATCTGCCGCCGATTACTTGACCCTGTCTCCGACGATATTGTTTCGACCCTGTACCGTCTCAGTTCAATATTACGATCTTACTACCACTGTACAATGGGCGGCTGATAAATTACAGGCCCAGGAATGTTCGTGTAATTTTAGACTACTGTTTCAAACTTCTGTATATATTTTTGAAATGTGAAAGTTTGCAGTGCGAGGAATTTGTAATCTATAAATAAAGGTAATCGTGGAAGATTGAATAATATATATATATATATATTTTCTTAAGAATTCATTGCTATAATCAACCTACAATTAGTCACAAAAGTATCCAAGCATATTATTCATCGAGTAACTTTTCTCCAATCAACAATAAAAAAATAATTTTTTTTAATTCCCAATTGAATATTTTATTGACGGAATTACAGTTAGTAATTCGACAAAAGTCGACATACATATTTTAAATTTTTAATATAATCTAGGACACATTTCAGAATAATCAAAAGGGTGTGAAAAGTCATAAAATATAAAATTACAAACAAATAAAGTTCCTAGAGTAAAAAAATTAATAAAATTACTCATGAAAGTGTCCAGAATGTAATTTTATTTATTCTAAACTGATTATAGAACATCACAGATGCATCGAAAGGTCTAATAAAGTATAAATATAGTTGTAACAATCTGTTTTGTATACTTTTATTCGCGTACGTAGATTCTCAGCAAATTGCGATTTCGATTTATGTATGTTTTGTTTAAAAAAAAATGAAAAAATATATCCATTTCTTGGTAATGCGCATAATTCTAATTAATAACTAAATGAATATCCTTAAGATGATCGAAACTCTTTCTTTTTTTCAAATATATTAAATTTAAAGATGTATGTAGTCTTTTGCGACTGACTATCAAACTTTCAAAGTCAATAGTCCTTTGTGAAACTTTTAATTTGATTCATCCAGGAAACGTGTTATTATGCTTCCATAAAGCAGAATTTTTTTAAATATAAATCAATTCCCTTTTACACGGACGCAACGTAGTAAATTCAAGTACATAACAGAAGCTACCGGGGTATATGATTCCCGTAGAGAGGTAGCGATATTTATATTTTATCCAGGTCTGTCTACAGAGACGCTGCCATCGGATTTCATATTTCATTCTCGCACCGTTTCCAGGTCACTTCCCCATCGGTTGTCAGAGCGAGGTCAGGTGGATGTTCGGACATTTGGACAGCGACAACGACGGCAGACTCTCTCTTTCCGAGTTGTACGGGCTGGAACATGATCAAAACGAGCCATGTCTGAAACCGTTCCTAGATGGCTGCGACACCGACGGGTAAGAAGACTTCCGGTGTATTCCTGATATTCCATCCACGTAGACTCTCCGCTATGCTGTAATCCGTTTGTCACATCGCATCGCGGCGAATTTTTCTTCCCTTTTTACGTAATTCCGTCGTCCGTTGCTTGTAAATCATTAAACTCCGCGGATACGTGACCCGAAAAGGGAACGAAGAGAATGAGAAAGATAGAGAAACCCTTTCAGTTTTTAATACCTTCGAGGGGCTTGACGCTCGAGCGTAATAGGTCTCGAGCGTACGTGCCTACGGAGCAGAGTGGCTGGTCGTTAAGTGGCAGACACACGAACCGTGTGTGAAACTTTCATTTCGAGTCAATTGCTTTTTGCTTACATACGAATGGGGAAATAAGAAATGATAGCTCGTCGTGTTTGGTACTTTCGAGAGGTACAATTTCCCTTCTGTTAGAGAAGACATTAAGACCGAAGATTTTGGTTTCGCAAGGACAATAAACTCTAATTCTCCCATTTACAGCAATAGCTACATAAAGTATTAGGTTGATGCATATGAAATTTCATTTTTCAAAGTAAAAGATTACACATAAGTAAACTCTTCAAAACTCTACGCGTAGTGTATATTTAAATCAAACAAATTTTACTGCTGATTTTAATAAAAATTGTAGAACATATAACAGTATAGTCCCTCCCCTTTATAAATCACCCTCTGTATGAGAACCAGTACTCGATATTTTGTACGTTATTTGAAGCTATAAATAAGCTACTAATCTAGCAACTACTAGATCATCCCATAAATAATTTCGTTGATTAGATTTCTTTACAAAATCGCATCTAAAATTGTTTACGAAAGAAATTCAAAACTTTGTTGAGAAATTGAAGAAATCATAAAAAGCGATGTTGAATGAATCGGTGCTTAGAACTAAATGTAATAAGTATTAATAATTTGCATTTAAAATGAAGTCAAGAAACGACATTACTTATGACCTAACCACAATGGAGATACTCCATTCCTTCACGATTTTTAGTAAAGACGGGCCATACCATAATACCGTTAATAAATAAGAAATGATCAAATGCCAATTACTTGTCTATTCTCAGAGATATCTTCGTAAGTGGTCCCGAATGGTGCGGATGCTTCTCAAAAGCTGAACGTCCCTGTGCTGCCGTCCGCAAGCGATCATCCCCTGAGGTTGCACCTGCTTGCGATTCCCGAGGGTATTACCGAAGCACCCAGTGTCACCGTGGTCTCGGACTTTGTTGGTGTGTAGATCCCCATGGCGTTGAATTCGCCGGAACCAGAACACGTGGCAGCAAGCCAGATTGCGGTTGGTGTCTTTAAATTCTCAAAGCCAGTAATACTTGCTTCAATAGTTGTATAATTCCAACACTTTTCTGCTAATATTCCAGACACGATCGTGAACAAGATTAGCAGCGGTGGATTGAAGACAAACAGCGTGGACTTGGATGATGACGAGGATGGTGGCACAGATTCTGCCCAGGATCTCGAAGGCTCCGCCGATCAGCCGTTAGATTTCTAGACTCCTTAGAATCAGCCAGCAACAGCAGCAACGGGAGCAGCACCTTAACGTGATATCGAACAGCCGGACGACATGATTCTTCTTGTGAAGAAGAACAACGGGAAACGCCACGTCTGGTCGTCCGCTGATTTCGAGTATCGCCGTTGTGATTGGAGGTGTCTTCAGTGAAGCAGGTCGGCGAAGGCTGCGACGCGTGAGCCTAACAGTGAAAAGAGCAACGAAAATGTACCAGAAATTGACGAGAGTGACACGAGCAGCGAATACCCTCTGGCATCGTGGTTGCACGACTTCAATTGCGTCCTCTTTGTCTTGATTGGTCATGATCCTTAACCCGAGAATGATCATCCTTTATCGATTAATTTGGCTTTCAATTTAATTTATCTTCGTTGACTGTCTGTAGTTTTAATTGAAATAGCGATACTCTGTATAAAGATCTTTTCTAATCCAAATTAATCTGTTGAAGAACACAAGTGCCAAACGGGTTAAGAAGCTGCTAAATCAAAGAACCGTAAGGAGCTTATATGTACAGTGCAATAATCAAGGGGCTACATCATGCAATAGCAATCTCGTGTGATGCTCTTATTTCGAAGACCATGTAGTAGGAGACGTAAACGTTCGATGCGGAAAAATGAAGGAAAATCTTGTACTCTGTGTGTGTCCGTCGAGGTACCTCCATGCACAACTCGTTTATAAATAATATAATTACATACTATTTATGCGTATACAAACTAGAGGTTTCGCGAGGGAAGGAAAAGAAAGAGACACTCACGAGAAAGAAAGAGAAAAGGGAAGCTCATCCTCCATCGGGTAAAATTCACATGTCCACTTCACGATGCATAGAAATTATACCTTTACCACAAAGAAATACAAAAAAGAAAAAGAAAAGATAAAGAATACTCTATGTAATTATGATTTCTAATCGCGCTAGATTAACGATATCTCGAATTATATAATGTCTAAGCATAATATATATATATATAAATATACATATAAATATATATATATAATACTGTCTATGACTTACGATAATACAGCGGATGAAGACAAGCTGGCTGAGAGAGAAAACCCGGCTGATTGTCAGGCGGATGCGAGAAACGCGTCTTAACACACTCTTAGAGAGATGCACATGCTTCGAGATGTAGGATATTAAACAGAATTTGCATAGTCCGAGTTATGAGTATAGGTTTAATTGAGCTCTCGTAATAAAGCACCTTCGCTGATTCTTAACACAGGAAAACGTACGCCAGAAATACATAGATTTCCGTCGGCACGCTTATTTATTTTCTTCACGCTATTACTCTCCCTCTACTACTTTCGCCCCTTTATTATTTTCTTTTCTTTTCTCTCGTAGCCATCTTGCGTTGCGAGGTTTAGTGTAAGATATACTGCATAAAAAGAATGACCTATTTCATACTCGCTAACTACTCAACCGCAGTTCAATCACGACGAGAAATTGTTTTTCTTTTCATTTTCTTTTTTTTTTCGTGGATTATAATCAATGTGTTTTACTTCGCCAATTGATAAAGTCTTATCATTGGTTTTTGAAAAGTATTTTTTGTTTCTTTTTTTCGTTAATAATTTTATGCCAGTATAAAGAGGAAAGATTTTTAATGTTCAACGAAACCGTCGTGATTTGTCTGCGTTTACTGTAATTATAAGCTTTTTTAATTATCGACTTTTATGTAATGAGTGTGTGGTACACCGTAGGTACTAGAGTATAATATGTAATCCGTAGAAAACTGATCGGTGTGACTATGTGAATATGCCCTAGTATTAGCAGGCAATTTACGTAGGAATAGCCAGTGCAAATTATACGTATCTCTCATCTAGATCGAACAAACATGGAGATTAAATTGTTAAACTTAAGTTACATTTTATTGTTTCAAGTTCGGACCGTTTAGTGCCCCGGTGTATTATTAATTTCAGTACCTATGCTTTTTTATCAAATGCAGCAACGTTTACTTTATCTTTTCTGCGAACACTTGATCAATAATATCTATATTGATTTCAATAGTACTTATACTTTACTGTCTCGCATAAACTGTCGGAAAAATTTTAATATGAATAGTCGCGTCACTTTGGAACATCTAAAATAAGAATTCATAGAAATTCACCGTGCCATTGAAGTTTTGGCGTACGGGAACCTCGTCCGCGATGAATGAATTAATTAATTAATTAATTAACTTGTATACTCTTTGCTACGTTGAGCGCAATTTATATTCCGCCTGAATTATTATTATACCGTCGACCTAGCATTAACAAGCATATTAACTTCAAGCAAACATACATAGTTTTACCGAAAGTCTTGCATATTGTATATACATAATTATATACAATGAAAAATCATCGTCTATGATCTTCGTACCGTGATGATTTTTGTAAGGTATGCACTTGGTCAAAACGTAAAGAATTTTTACTTCATTCCAGAGCTACTATTAATATTTCACCAAATTGGTATTGTACATGTGGCTGTAAGAATTCTTTATGAATAAAGATTGTTGTAGAAATCTGGCGACTTTTTATTAATTATAGCGATAAAAAAGACAAGACACTGGATACGGAGAAATATATTATCTTTATTTGAAAAAGGTATTACAAAATAACAAATGTGTTTAAGCCATAGGTAAAATACAAACGATATATAAATTGATACAATAAATTAATGGATGCACTTTTTCAATATTTGAGCACTGCTCTTAAACTGTAAAGAAATAAAATTAATTTTAATGAAGAAAATAGCACTCCGATATTTCAAGTAATATATTAGCATTGACTAAGGACAGAATAGACCACTCATTTATTGGAAAGATCATAAATTCCAAACTGAAATTCCAGTCGTGTAAAAAAGCAGAGGTTTTTAGAATTGTTATTTTAAGAGTTATATTCAATTCGACCATCAAAATTGGTAAAGTTAACCTTCTATAATGTCATCATAAAAGTAAATTAAGTTCTGGTTATAGAGAATTAAATAACAGAATTCCAATACATATGAAGATATACTTCTATACACATTATTATAGACCTGGATTTTACAGATCAATTATATCGAAGACACGTGCGTATCGCAATATATATTTATAATTCCCATTGTTTTAAAAACACTGTTGTCTTATTCTAGTCTGAATTATTAATATCGCATGGTGTGATATTAAAATGGTAAAGGAGTCAGGTACCTCTGGATGATTCTATATAAGAATGGATAGTCTATCCTATGCTTCGTCGATGATATTAGATTGATATTCCTGAAACTTACCAGCGGCCCGAGTGCAATAAATCGAATCCTTCGTTAATTTTATCGAACGGAAGATTATGCGTAATAAACTCGTCAAGAATTAACGACTTCGACATGTACTCGTCCACCAATTTAGGAACACTTTCCTTAGATTTCCATCCACCAAACGCGGTTCCTTTCCACACGCGTCCAGTGACCAATTGGAACGGACGAGTACTGATTTCTTGACCCGCCGCGGCTACACCCACTATCACGGACGTTCCCCAACCCTTATGACAAGATTCTAGCGCAGCTCTCTAAACATACAATCTCGTTTTGTTATGCATAAAAGCAACAAAATCCAGTACAATGGACCCCCGAAAACTTCCATCAATTCGAAATTCAAATAAAAATTTAAAGAAAAATTCAGCTATTAAACTCGAACGAAAATTCGGAGTTCGAATAGAGAGACACATATCGCGTGATCAACGATCAGCTTCTCTTTATATATATATATAATATTAAAATTAAAGATGCTAAAAAAGAAGTTGTATTTTCTACGACAAAAAAGAAAAAGGAAGTCACCAATAAGTATGAATCTGGTATTAAACTTTGATGGTCTAGAACAGATTAACCCTTTCGCGACGGCGGAACTAGCCATCAGTACACCATTAACGAACGGATCGTCGTGCCACACTATGATACTCCACAAAAATATAGAAAACAAATAAACTTTACTCGTTCCAAGAATGTCTTGTACGCTAATTTAATGCGTGCTGTCAATTTGCGTATCGTTAGTGTCGCTAGTCAATGCGACGCGCAAAGGTGATGCCGGATATAACCGGTGCCTAGCCAGTGTGAATCATTTAGTGCATGCTGGATATAACCGATGCTAGTCGCGAAAGGGTTAATCTAATTTGCATTGTTTCCAATGAGAAAACTTAATTCGAAATTCGAACCATGTCCTGGAACGGATTATTTCCGAATTTCGAGGGTCCAGCGTAATTGATTAATGTTTTAACAAGAACCTACCATAGTGTTAACATTGCCAACACATTCGAATGTATAATCTAACCCACCATCGGTTAATTCCACCAGAACTTCCTGAATTGGTTTGTTGTGTTCCTTAGGATTAACAAACTCAGTACATCCAAAACTCTTAGCTAAAAAACACGCATTTCTTTAATTTTGTTATCTATTCTTTTCTTTAAAGGAAACTTCATAATAAATAAGGTCTTTTAAATTACCAAGCTCAAATTTGCTTGCGTTTACATCTACACCAATAATGCGTTTAGCACCAGCTTTCTTGCAACCATATGCAACTGCTAATCCAACCGCACCTAATCCCCAAATAGCACAAGAACTTCCAGGCTCTACCTTGGCAGTGTTCAAAGCAGCACCATAACCAGTAGGTATTCCACATCCCAATAAGCATACTTTATCAAGTGGTGCAGCAGGATTTACCTGGATTGTATTATTCCCATTTTTAAACAACAATTAGTAATTTTCAGAGATTCATACCGGTATTTTTCGATTACATTTTCGAAACCTTTATACAAACCGAAATTCTGAAATACGGGTATGATGTCATACCGGTATACGAAAATACCAATATATTCACTGATATTTACCGGAAATTTTTTCGGGTTTCTTCGTTTCAATTTTCATAGTATTTTAAAGCAGGCATTTAAAGCTACTACATATACATACTGAAACTGATACACATATGCGACTGCTGCAATTTTGCAATAAAGAATATTGTCACTTTCTTCCTTCCTATGAAAGAACCTGCGAATTTCAGAGACAGATGTAGACAGAGAGGAAAAATACAATGTTACAAATTACAATCGTCGGAACGTTGTGTTGCGATATCAATTGGTACCGCCTCTGCTTTGAAGACCAGTAGTCAAAACATTGTATTCTTTATTCCTTCTTACGACAATGCTATGGCGCGACGATAAAACAAACGTAGAATATAAACAAATGAAGGTTAAAACTGAAAAAATACCGGTACTTATTTCGGTTTTCGGTAATATATCAGTTTCAGTACATTATCGGTTTCGGTATTATATCGGTTTCGGTACTATATCGGTTTCGATATTGGTTTGCTGGCACAATACCGGTATCAAAATTATACCAGTTTTCAGTCTGTTAATTTTAATTAATTTAGATAAAAATTTACTTCAGCGACTTTACCCTAAATCAACTATTTTTTCTCTTTTTTTAAAAAAAAGCTTTACTATAGCATTAAAACGAAATATAGATCAGAGGAATTTGAAAAAGTAATGTTGCCAAAAAAGAGCACAAGCACATTACTTTCTCAAGCTCCCCTGATCTATATTTTTTTCAATGCTAAAATATTGCCTTTTTTAAAAATAATTGAATAAAATAAGTTAATTTAGGGTAAAGTCACTAAAGTAAACCTTTACCCTAATTTATGTACATAAAAAATACCTTAGCAAGAGAGATATCTGCCACTACAGTATATTCAGAAAAAGTAGAGCAACCCATGAAATGGGCAAGGGTTTGGCCCTTGCAAGTAAATCTTGAAGTACCATCAGGCATTAAACCTTTGCCTTGCGTGACACGTATTTTACCACACAGGTTTGTTTTTGGAGATGTACAAAACTTACACTCCCCACATTGAGGAATGTATAATGGAATCACATGATCACCTATATAGAACAAAATATAATTTTGGATTACAAAATATAATAGACATTTTAATTAATATACAAGGTGTCTCATCTAAAACAGGCCATCTAATTCGCTTCTTTATTATGTAGTTATATATAAAAGATACCAAGAACCTTAAAAAACCCGAAAAATGGCATAAAAACTATTAACTTACAATGTATCTGATTTTTTATTCTACTCAAATTAAATTTATAGAATTCTTTGTGTCATTTTTTTGTCAATCATTGTAAAAATTTAGATGAGACATGGTATATTTGATGACAATATAGTACCTGGTTGAAATTCTGTAACTCCTTCTCCAACACTTTCAACTATACCACTACCTTCATGGCCAAGAATACATGGAAAAATTCCTTCTGGGTCTAACCCATCTAAAGTGTAAGCATCGGTATGACACAAAGCCACATTTGTAATTTTAACTCTTACTTCGTGAGCTTTTGGAGGTGCCACCTCTATCTCTTCTAATGACAGAGGCTGCTTCTCCTTCCATGCTATAGCTGCTTTACATTTGATTACCTAACAATAGTTTATAAAAACGATATCAACTCATTTTTTACTTATTTACATACATTTTGTAAACGAAATTCCGGACTACTGTTTTTAATTCAGCAAACTTTAATTGCCAACAAATTAAAAATGTTACATTTAATGTAACTTCGTAATGGAATTTTTCTAAAGCTAATGGAGAATAAATTGAATATAACCGGCTCAATCTTTCAGCAATAGATGAATTATCATTATATAAATAATCGTAACAATGAAACGAAACAATGAAAGGAATAAATACCTTTCCAGCAGTATCCGACATAATTGCACAATGAAGTTATTAATTGACGACGACGAAATAAACAGAACTTGAATGAATAGCTCTGTAATAGGTATTAATCGTTCTGGACACCAGTCACGATATACTAAGCGATAAAATAGTGTATTCAAGGTCACAATTTGCACGCGGTTCTATTTAATACTACTGACATCTAGTGCTTAGGAAGCTGCATCTTATGATGACATAAAAATTGTTAAATAAAATATAGTTTATAATTTATAAGTAATTAATAAATTTATCAAGCAGGATATTATTTTTTAACATACTTAAAATAATTTTTTTTTCAATTGGTAACTCGATAATCTTTCATTTCTCCCTGTATCCTTACTTTTTTTCTTTATATCCAATATTAGAATTTTGTAATTATTACAAGGAATAAATAAAATAAACTGTGTTTTAAGAATAATATTTAATACGATTGACTTTTATGTAATTTATTCATCTAAATACCCTTCTATACACAGTGAATATTAGAAATTCGTAATTTTTACGGGAAATAAATAAAACGGCTGTATTTTAATGGTATTCAATACGACTAATTTATTTCATATAATTTATCGATCACAATATCCCAATAAAAAGTTTCTAATAATTTTTATTAACAAAGTTTCCATGTTACAACATTCTAATCTCAATCAATATAAAATTCCATCATTACATCGGAAATCTTATGTAATATGACCTAAAATGACCTCTTTGATAGATAAAAACTTTGTTTTATATGGAACAATTTTTATTTCCTATAGGTGCTTTCGTAACTTTTACATAGATTCGTAGATTATTTTTTAACATTATATCGTACAAAATACAAAACATTCTTTGTACCATTGATAGACACAAAAAAATCCTTAGTAAACTCAAAATACAAAAATTTTTCTTAATAGACTAGGACTATTATTGACGAAAATTATTTGCTGTAAAATTATTCTAATACGGGAGATCGATTTATTTAATAAAAAATGCTACAATGCGGAAATAAATTATTACACGTATAAAACGATACATTTATTAAAATATTTGGAATTCATGGCGATTTGTATAATCATTGTTATTTATCTGTGAACTTTTTTACCTAATCTTAACATGGGTAATGTCTTTGCAAGAGTAATAAAATGTGCAATGGTGTACCCAAGAAGAGCACCCAATACACACGGAATTGGCCAAGCTTGCCATGGTCTATCCCAATCTAATGGAATCACAATAGCACCTAGCCATGTACCCAAAAGAGTAGCTTGTATATTTGTCTTTATAGCATCTACCAGAACATTGCCTTTTTGTGACTGTGTTCCTGTTATAATTTCTAATGCACCATCTACTCCTAAATGCAAACTTGCAGGAACAAATGTAAGGGTAGTCAATGTGACAGTGAGCATGGTAGTTTCTTCATGGTGCATAAATACCGGTGCACCAAACAGTATAATTACAATGTAATATATAACAGATAAGAGAAAACCAGCTAACAAAAATTTGAAGATTTCTTTGAGATATCTAGACCAAGTCCTTCTAGATTTTGAAAATGTCCTTGGTTCTGTTTTTGTTATAAGTACAGTTTCAGAATGGAACATAGGAAACAGCAATTTAACTACTTCTGCGAATAGCAGAATCAATAATACTGGAATAAATTTGTACTTTCCCACATTGTACAAATTATCATTTAACTTTAATAATATTAAAATACCGGGGAAGTAAATGCATGTGAATGAACAATATGACACTAGTAATCTCTGACCCAATTTGTTTCCAACACTCATCTTCTTTATTTTCTTAACCTGGAACAAGAAAGTTTGAACGTGATTCTTTTACAAAAATCGAAAGTCTTTGACATGTATACAATGATTTCTTACGTGGCGTAAAATAAAATAATCCTTCTTAATTTAGTTTTCGATATAACGCTATTTTTATGCGATATATCATCGTGTTTTGTTATAACTTCGTCCTTTGAACCGTCTAACGATTTTTTTATACATATTATTCTTTGACAAAATATCAATGTCGAGATGCATGAAGAGATCGAAATTATGCACCTATTAATTTCAACTTCTCATTGAACAATAAGAAAATGCATTGCATGTAGCGTAAAAAAAAACATGTTCACATAACACAGGCGTTGAGATAGATCAGCTGTTACAAACGTGCTACTGGTGCAGAATTTGATAATCAAAATTAATGCGTAGTCCCATAATTTCAGGTTCCTTGTTGTTCTTGTAATTATCATGGGGAAGAATAAGCAAGCGCAACGAACGAAAAATAATGCAAGAGTAAGGGAGAGCTTGTATTAACAACAAAATTAACTTTTATATGTCAAACTATAGGTTAAACTTTGTTATTAAAATATTGTTTCTTAATCTAAAATTATTCCTACCTTTTGTAAACAAAAAAATAAATACTAATAAAAAGTTATTAAAACATTTTATTTTAATAGCGAAAATATTTGTCTTGAATTCTTTTAACCAAATTTGTTTATATTAATTGACATATGATCTACTAAAAAAATTCTTAATTATCGTTGCTAGTATTGTAATTATTGTTATATGAACTTTTTTAGCCATCAAATAGCAGCAGAAGTGCTGAACTTTTAGGCACTTCAATGCCAAATTTTGTTGGTTTCTCAGCTGTAAAGGATGGAGGATATGTACCCGTATTGCCAGGCTTAACGCTTTGCAATACAAATGAAGTTGAAATGAACAATGTTGATAGTAATTTTCAATTAGTATTAAAGAAAATGAATAAGAAAGATGCAACAACTAAATGCAAGGTAAAGAATTATTGCAGTTATCAGCTGTGAAATTAATGTTAAACTTGAACTATTTATTCTGTTAATATAGAATTAAGTTGATCTTTAATTAAGTATAAGCATTGTGGAAGTTTCAATAATAGGTACAATTTGGTTTTAAGTAAAGTTCTGTATAAAGAAGGTAAGCTGGAGATTATCCTAAGCCTAAATGCAAGGATCAAGAATAAATAATAATATAATAATAATAATTAAAATTAAAGTAAGTTGCACGTTACCATATAGTTAATGTGGAGTATGTAGGACAAGAAGGAGCAGAACTTTTGTAATCCATTGGAGTGCAATAAATGTTTTTACTTATATAAAAAAAACTAAACTAACTATTCTTTAATCTTTTTAGGCCTTACAAGAATTTGCTGTTATGTGTAGAGATTCAGAATTATCAGCTGTGGAAGGAATGCTACCCTTTTGGCCACGGTTGTATTGTGCCTTAGCAATAGATGTAGAGCATAGAGTAAGAGAAGGTGCACAATTGGCACATGCAGCTGTTGTGAAGCGTGTGGGCAAGGGTATAGCAATGTACTTAAAACAATTAGCAGGAGCTTGGTTTACTTCACAATATGATACATATCCTCCTGCTGCATCAGCTGCTGTCAATTCGTTCAATGTAAATAACTGCTATTTATGGATAGCATAAAACTCGACAGATACTTGGAATTAATTAATAGACTTCAGATTTTTATGTATTTATTAGAAATTTAAATACACAAAAAATTAAAGAATGCATATGATATGCAAGAATATATAATATATTCAAAGTAAAATGCATATTATTTTATTTAGAGGGTGAAACAACCCTCTACTTAAATTCCATTTGTTTAATTTAGTTATTGAAAATGAATTTACATAAAAATGAATTTGCATATGAATTTGCATAAAAATCAGCAGTTTATTAATTAAATTAATATGTACTAGTTAATATCAACTGTTTTTGCATTATAGGATACCTTTCCACCAAAAAAAGTTATCGACGCTGTTGTGCATTGCCAACGTGAAATCCTGACATATATCTGTGATAACATTACTGTTCATAGTGCCCAATCTTTGTCTATACAAAAGTACAATTTTTACTTAATTATGTTTTTAATAGACAATGTTAAAAGTAGTGATTATGAAAGAATTAATGTGTTACTTTATTAGAAGCCTCAATATGGAAGAAATGGAAACAAAATATCAAAGGGTGCTAATAACCAGTCTACAAGGGTACAGCATTTATCTGAAAAAGGTTCCTGTACAAGAAATCGAGAAAATGATCGATATTCACAGGCAAATCATATGTAGCTATAAATTTTGGAAGTTAATTAAATACGATGCTCTTCCAGTCAAGACCGCTTTCTTTAATGTATTAACATCGATGATCGAGAATGTTAATGTATTACTACAAGATGAGAAAAAGAGAACTGTGACAACTATTATGAATAGTCTAGATGAATCAGAGCCTGCACTACTGTCAGCTGTATGGGAATCTATGCTTGTTACTATAAATAAAATAGAGGTAATTACTATGTATACATATACGAATACGTATATCTGACACCATAAATTTATAATATTAATTGATATCAAATTATCTGTTTAGGACTGGTACAGTGTAGTAAACGTAGAGAAACTAGTACTTCCAAAACTATGGCGCGTTTTACGAAGTGGAGGACAGTGTTGCGCTAGTATTGTCTATCCGAATTTGTTACCCTTTATTAGTCAATTTCCCAAGCTAAATGTTGATCCTCGTCACTTGTATATAAATTTCTTTAACAATATGCGACAAGGGTACTTAAATGATCAATTAAATTGGCTCTTCTTAATCTTACAAGGAAAGTATCTCAAGTGTTAATCGCCGATTTTAATGAAACTTGGTGAGAAAGTAGTTTTCGAAAAAATATTTGACATGTGTTTTTCTTTGTCGACTATCATTTATATTTAGGGGTTGAAAACAGTTCTCGAAGTTGGGGATGAAAAATATGTTTTCCTCCAAATTTAAAAAATTATTCGGTCTATAACTTGGGCGTTTTTTAATGACAAATTTATCTGCGCAAACCATTTCGAAAAATAACAATTTATTTGAAAAATATTCTACAAATTAGTATTTTTTTTATTAATTTCCCTAGTTAAATGTTGATCTATCTTTTTTGTAACTTTGTCTATATAAATTATAGACTAATCTAAAAAATGTGGACAAAGTCACAAAAAAAGAGTGGATCAACATTTAACCAGAAAACTTAATAAAAAAATATTAATTTTTAGTATCTTTTTTAAACAAATAGATATTTTGGAAAACGGTTTTGGTAGATTCATTTGTCTTTAAAAAATGCTCAACGTTTATTTAAACAATTTTTTTATAGACCAAATAATTTTCGAGATATCGAGGAAAATATATTTTTCATCCCCTAGATATGAATGCAGCTGATAAAAAGAATACGTGTCAAATATTTTTTCGAAAACTACTTTCTCACCAAGTTTCATTAAAATCAGTGACTAACACTTGGAAAACCTTCCTTGTTAGTTATATAAAATTGCATGATGTTTTAGAACATGTTATCTTTTCAGATTTTCCGTAAAAAGTGTACAAATGAGCCGTTCAGAGATGTTTGCGGTGACGACATCCTTTGTCGAATGTTTGCGTTATTCTGTACTTTTAAATGTTAATAACCAAGAGTTAAGCAATGCACTGATCAAAGAACAGGTTTTTCATTTACTTATTTTGCAGTAATTTCTACAGGAAGGACATTCAAATCTAATTGATTAATTATTTCAGCTTATACCAGTACTAGAAATGTGCTTAAAAGAGAATAATCCTATGAAACAAATACTCTTCTGTGAAATTACCCACTTAGTACGATACTGGAGTAAAAATCGAAATAACGAAGATTACAAATCTTATTCCTGTTTAATACACGAATTTTGGCAAAATCTCGATATATTATATAGTACGCTGATAAAAGCTAGCCAAAATTCAGAAACATTTGATACTCCAGATACAAATAACTCTCAAATAGAATTTTTAATGGCACTGAAGACTATGCCCGTGCGCGGTCGTAAAAATTTAAAAGTAAAGTTCTGCGAACCAGAAGAGAGTACAGTGACTCAATCTGAAATACAATATACTGAAACTGATACCGATAATGAATTTCTTAGCGAGCTTAGTACGTTTGTCAATTCCCTTTGCATGAAATATTTTAATCAGATCACCGAACAGCGCGTAGAAAAATATGTTATGCATTTGAATAAGCTTATAACATGCTTCGAAAGCGAAGAACTTTCAAAAAATCTGTCCGAATTCCTTAAAACTCAAAGAAACTTCCTCAGCTTTTACAGTGAAATTTTGCGAATCTGGTTACTGGAACAGTCGAAGGAAACTGAGCATATAATAGAACTGATATTCAATGTGATAAAGTACATGAACGACTCCGAAAAGAACGAAATTTTGAAGTCATTAACGGAGGTAAGGATATATATTTTTTTCCTGCTCATTGTTTAGAAAAATATATGAATCATTCAAAAGCCAAATAATTAATCCTTCACCGGCAATTTGATTCGGATTTTTTGATTTTCCACAAAGGATAAACGTCCCAATTATTGTCAGTGTCCTTATAATTGTCACTTTAATTATTTTATTTAATAGCGAAATAATGTATATGGAGTCGAGTCTAAAAAAATTTAAATACTAAATTTGGACTTCACTTTTATGTAAGAACACATGAACATTGCATATATGTTTATATTTAATATTTAAAAATAAATATTTGGAGATGAATGTGTCGTTTGAGCATAAAAAAGCGACTAATATACTGTAAGTAGAAAGTATGGAAATTTGTATGATGCAGTAAAGGCAATGATTTTATGATTTATCTTCTATCTGTCATACGAACTGAGTTGCTGATATATGTAAGGATCATTTACATTCAAGTGACAGCTTTTCAAATGTCAGTACGAGGGACATTGAATATTGGTATATATTTTCAACGAATTAGTAATTAATACGTCATATGTAACATACAAAAAAATCATCATAATTAAAAGAGATGTTATCTAATATTGTGCTCCAAACTGGAACGATTATTAGGTTAAATAACTTCTAAAATAATTAAATGAAGTTGCGCGATAAGCTTAAAGTAGCAGTAACTGTGACATCTACCCTAATCTGGATAATCATAATTGAATTAATTTTTGAGAAGTTTAATTCTAATTGTGTACCTTGATGGTAAAATTAAGCCATTTACAAAAAGTAGATTTGATCAGTTTAACTTTTAAAAGGCTTATATGTAATTGTACATTTTTTTTGTTTCTAGTTTGATGATATTGTAACTACAAGAAGCGTTATACAATGTGCTCTATCCAAGAAACATAGGAACGATATGATAGTAAAGAAATGGTGTTCCCAATCTAAGATAACTAGTTTATTGATAGATGTAGCAAAGGAGATTGCTTCGGGAAATTATTCCGATCTAGAGAAGAATCAGAATCTTATTTTATTAGCCTTTGAGCCTTTAGATGATGGCAGTAAGTCTTTCCTAATTCTGGTTCTTAATCATTACACAGTCAGTCGCAAAAATTTACATGCACTTCTAAATTACAAATTTTTACAAAACTGCGGGAGCTTCGATCGTTTTAAGAATATTAATTCATTTACTAATGAAAACTAAGCAGATTGTAAAGAAGTGATGATATTTCTTCAATTATTTACAATAAAATATACATGAATTGAAAACACGATTTCACGAAAATCTTCGTATGTGCATTAAAGTATTCGAAATTTATTGTTATAATTGTATACTTATATTTTTAAACTTTTTAATGTATCTTTAACGTGCTATAATTTATTTAGCATAGAAATAATAATATTTTGTACACTTTTAGAAGTTCATGTAACCAATGGTACTAACTTTACGAAGTGTCACTTAAATATCTTTTTCATCTGGAATTTTATATTTCATTTATTTTTTCACCACTTCTATCATTCTAAAATATATCCTAAAATATATAAATGTTCGAAATGTAAAATGTGTATGTAGACTTCTGTGACTGACTGTATATTAATTATCAATTTTATTATATAAATTTTTATTTTCGATTATATTCATTTTATCAATATTATAGCAAATATGTTTCTTCTAGGCTTGTTAATAAAAAAAGAAGGAGTGAATGAAATTATATTGATACTTTGCAATTCTTTCCACGAGCTAGATGAATCGTGTTTATTAGATTTTGCGAAATTAATTTCTTGTATCGTCCCCTTAACGTGGACGCACAAAGAGACAACAGTTGGAGCTGTGCAGATATTAGAAACTCTTTTCGAATTACGCTCACAAAACTACTTCAGTAATAATACTACCTTTATCGATACAATGCGAAATGTATGGAAGAAAGGACTTTTGGAAGCCATTCAAAAACTCTCACAACTGGAGTTTGTCGATTTAACAAAAAATTTTGCGACTTCTATGTGGAAAAAGATATATAATCAGTAAGAAGATTTACTGGCCACTTATACAATATTTTATTCTAGTATTTGTTATATTTTAATTAACTAATATTTGTAATACATTGCAGAAATGAAGAACAATGTAAGGAAATGTTGGTGGATATAGCGGTTGATTTTCTCGAAATTATATTGAACAACGAGATTTATATAAATAAAGATTACGCGGAAGAGATTATTTTAACATTTTTAACCGATTCTGATATAACAACGTGGATCGCAGAAATGACTGGAATAGTCATATATGCAGAAGTAATAACTGGTAAATTATACATTTCATCTCTGGATCAGACGATACAAATTCATCAGGAATGCACGTCTATCGATTTAACCAGCAATGTAGAAACAAATAATATTGAAAGTTGCCTAAAATGGGCACTGTTTAATATAAATTTATTGAACAATTTGTGCTCAAGAGCGGCAAATAAATGTGAAGAAGAAAACGAAGAAGGAGAAGAAGAATCTAACGCTGAGAAGTTTTTAATACATAATTTAAATCTACCAGGAATTACGAATTTATTAATTAATGTTATATATTCAATTATTTTGGGACAAACTTACTCCAATCATTACAAATCGGTAGGTAATAAAATTTATGGTATAAAGATATATACTTTTGCCATTGTAAAATTCACAATTACAAAGAAATGAATATTTTTGCTTGCACTTATTTTATTACTGTTTGCAGACTAAATGTTACAATAATGTAAATAAAATTTTAATGACTGTACAAGATAGCTTTAAGCAGTTACAAATATACGTTAATTACGATACTTTCAATGAAATTCTGAATTACATAAAAGTGTAAGTATTTCTTTTCATTAACCTAATTCGATTGTAGAATATTATTTATTGTCATTATGTTTGCAGGAATTATACCAAATACGGAAGTATGTTATCGTATATAATATACTTTTGTTGTACCGTATTATATCCTAGCAAAGAACCTGAAAAATTGTTCGAAGATTATAAAAACAGTGATATATTAGCTTCGAGTGAAGAGCTAACACTTCAAAGTCTACAGGTAGTATTAATTTTATAATTATACTTGCTTTAACTCTATACAACAGTAATAGAAAATTTTATTTCAGATCCTATCGAAATTTCAAAATCTGAAAAACGTTTCGAAACCAACAGACAATGATATTTATGAATTAGTAGCAGCAAGAAGCGTATTAATTAGTCAAGAAGATAGTTGTTCGAAGTGTTCTGATATTTTGGAAAAAATAATGTCATATGAGAAAGAAAACCCTTCGCTATTAGCCCTTGATTGGTGAATATTTTAGTTTATAAAATTTTGAGAAATATATGTGTTGAGTATGCTACTTATACTTATGTTTTCTTTGTAGTGAAATTTCCCAAATTTCGTGGGACAAATTAAATCTACCCTTGGAACTTATAAGATTACTGACGGAACTAGTCAAGACAATTCCGTCTCAATTAACATACGAACATTGGAACTTTATTCTAATATCTTTAGTTCTATGGCAACCTTCGATCGCCAAGTCGAAACAACATGCTAACGATTTTAAAGTATATATTCAATTATTTATAGTATGTAAAAAATTATTAGCTCAAGTATATTGTGTTTTATAGGTATCTGCACTGACTGTAGCTGTTTGCCAACTTTATTACGTACTTCAAAATTTAATCAACAAGCACGAAGAAAAACAAACAACAGATCTATCACCAACATTACTAGACGAATGGAAAAATGTTTTTGCTAATGACATACAAAGTGGAATTATCCAATCTTGGATGTTCCATGCGGATTCTTACAATGAGAAAACAATATCTTTGAAACCTATTGTCCTGTTAGATTACCTAGGAAAAGCCGTAAAAATATTGAATGGAAATATAATCTTCAAAAATGACTCGAACATTTCTCTCAAAACGTCTGTTAAACTAGCATTGAAGTTACTGCAGTCGCCTGCACCCAGTATACAATTAGGCGCATATTATGTGTTAAAACATGCAGTACCAGAGCTTGTACAACAAGACAAAGCTGCAGTAGAAATAGAAAATTTTGATTTGAATAGTTTGAACATTAAAAAGATGGAAGACATACTTCAAAACACGCAAAATATTGTGAATACCATTTTAATGGATTTCAAGTAAGTTTTGAAATAGATTTTATTCACAGAAGAGAAATCTTTAATTTATAATATTACTTTAGATTATGCGATACTGTGAGTTGCACTATTCAGCCGTACACGGACTCTTACACTTACACCGTAGGATATTTATTATCCTGGGCCATTATTCTAGACATGTGCGCAAATGCTCATGGTGATTTGCTCTATCAGTATGCTGAAATACTTAAGTAAATACATTTCTTCGATAATTTTTAATAGTTCAATCATTCGCAACATTTTCTTACTCAATATCTAAGAACAAATTTATAGCTTTCATTAAAGCTTTAATGTTTTACTAATTAACTTTTACTAATTTCAGGGATAACTTCTTCCCTAGCTTATTAAATAATATATTCCGACTAATGCCCGTGGAGGTGCTTCAGGACAATAAAAACAAGGGCGCAAAATTAGTGGAAATATTTTCTACTGAGCCATCTTTAGATTTTGGCGGTACTAATATCTAAATTATTTTACCTTTTCCTTTTATCTAATTTTTTTGTGTAATATTTCATGGGAAGTAAGTTTCTCTACACGTTATAGAAAGTTGGACAGAATGGAGATTAGATCATCTGGTATGTTGGTTGTACACGAATAGTTTAAGACATTTACCCGTGTTGGTAAGACAATGGTGGAGCACTGCTGATAGTAGAGTCAGTGCTGCGGTGGACAAAATTACAACGCATTATGTTAGTCCAATGCTTTGCCAAGAAGAACTTCTCAATAATAAACTGCATAACATTGAAAACATGCAAGTGAAGGTTCACCCAACATTCCGTGAAGTGGTAGCATTATATCAAATGGATGATACGAAATTGGAACTTAATATCGTGTTGCCACCTAATCATCCCTTGGGACCAGTCATCGTGGAACCCGGACAACACGCAGGAGGAACTGCCAATTGGCGGAATTGTCACATGCAATTGTCCATATTTCTCACACACCAAGTAATAATTTGACAAATAAGAAATGGGCAATTAAAGACAGTAGACTCTCGGTTATTCGGTCCCACTTTAATCGGCAGCATTTTTTTTTCTTTATATAATAAAAACAATTGATATTGAGGAAAATTATTGAAATTGCAATGAAATATAGAGTGGCTACTAGTTCTACATTTCATTTCCTTAACAACGAATTTTTATAGTTGCTTAATGCTACAATTAAATTATAGGAAAATTGATATATTGGACCTGAATTAATTGGTATTTAAATACCAAAATAAATATAGGGGTATGTGAGCGCTTTTTGTAGCCACTGTATTAATTGACAAAAATTTTGTTTAAAAAAAGTGGCGTGCATTGTTTAGGATAATCATATTATATGAGTTATTTCTACTTTATATAATATACACGTGTGAACAATTAATTCTTTTTTTATTGACAACCAATAAATAATGAGTGGTTGGTACATATGTTCGGATTAACCGGCCATTCGTTTATCTGGTCAGAGCTTAAACGAGAGTCTACTGTAAGAATATTTGATAAACTAAAACTATTCAATCTCTATTTAATTCATTATAGAATGGGTCCGTGTGGGATGGACTAGCGTTATGGAAAAGAAATTTGGATAAGAAATTCGCTGGTGTGGAAGAGTGTTACATATGTTTCAGTATTTTTCACATAAACACATACCAAATACCCAAACTATCCTGTCACACGTGTCGTAAGAAATTTCATACTGCATGTTTGGTAGGTTTGTCACTTATTCTTGGTTTTTTTTTTTATTGCTATATGGTATCATTAATATTGAATTATTCATATTTCTTTACAGTATAAATGGTTCAGCACGAGCCAAAAGTCTACGTGCCCAATATGCAGGAATATATTTTAATCCATCGTATTATTTATGAATAAAAAATTTATACGTTTATTTAAATAAATAAAACAAAATGTACATAAAACATTTAACAAAAAGAAATTTATCGTCGGTCGCAGTTTTACAGTGTATAAATTATCTCTGTCCAATGTAAATTATGTAGAAAAAACAAAAATAAACTCGATTTGCAACAAAATATAAAAAAAAATTCATTAAAATTAATTCGGACTTCATATTTTTTTTAATATTATCTTAATCAGTCAGTATATCAATATTTGAGATTGTTCATCTCTTTAGAAAATCGCCAACATATTACTATATCGAAAATCGTTTACTCAGAATAAAAACATTTCCGAGACTGATATCATCGATCAGTATACGCCACATTTTGAGAAGAACCTGTTGTCATGCAGTTTAAAGAGAATACAAACATTCGAACAGATATATGATAAGATTACGGCCCCTTTTAATTAATGTTGACGGAAGATAAGCGTCATTTCATTTTGAAGTTGCATTCACATCACAGGTTCAAAGATGCCAGGTAAGTAATATTAAAAATTTGGATTACCATACTAACGTATATTATTTGTCTAAGTCAAACATTTAAAACAAATTGAATTTGTTACTTATTTTGCGTCACATTGACTTATATCGCAAAAATATGGAAACATTTTTCCTTTATTTTTCATTGACATACACTACTTTCATAATCACCGGCATATATAATTTCTACTTTTATTTACTATAGTTGTTGCTAATGTAAATATTAACTGTAAAAATGACAAAAACTCATTAAAATTTGAAATTAAAAATCGTGAATCATTTTCTTTACATATAAACAACAATCAAACAGGTATTTAATATGCAACAGATAGTTTTAATTTGTTTTAAGATGGGCACAGACCATTGTGAAATATTCACGGCGGTGACGAATATTTCCTAGCAATAAATTCACAACTGAAGCAAATGTATAGTGTTTTATGCATGTGATCACATCGAAGCGAAAAAATTTTCGTCGCGATTGCGAATCTATAGCGTTTCTTTGCGGCGAATTTTATTTGCACTTAAGAATCCCTCTGATCGACGTAAAATATTCGCAGCAGCTGCGAATTTTTGACGAATTGCGAAAGCTAACGTACAAATTGATATTGATACGAAGAGGATGTTACGAAAAATTCACTGTCGCTACGAATATTTCGCGTGGATTTGAAATGTCTTTTATAGACGTTTTTTCCGTTGCCATTATGAATCCGCTCAATTTTTTAGCTAATATATCAGAAGCATTTTCTATCATGTTTCATGCACGACAGAGTCTTACATTATAATTTTCTTTCCGAATATTTACCCTCGATTGTAGGATTCGGAAAACCTCTCATTAGATGTTTTTAAATGCAAAACCTTCATTTTCAACACGTAAACGTAGAGTTTATCTTGTTCGGAAAAATTTTTACATCGAGGAACATTCACTAAGTTCATGATAAATCCTTTTCCCATGTTGGAAACGTATTCGAGAATTTTAACTGAATCACATAAATCCAGTTAGTAAAGATCGATACTAATAGAGATAAATCGCTTTTCGGTGTGAATATATTGGGTTGTTTTGAAACTTCGTAAAATTTTTTATAATATCGTATTCTGTTGCATAATTGGAGGGATTAGGAGGGATTATTTTAACGAGTCCTTGTCAAGTGTTAATATTACTAATTTAAACGAATAGTGTTCACATTTGGACCACTTAAATGCAATAATTAAGAAACAGCGTTTAGAGTTGGTTAAAAGAAAGAGCGACGGTAATTAATAACTTTATATCAGTAAACGGAAGGTAAAACTTATTATATCCAATGTATCTTATTATAATTTATTGTAATGCTTGTAAAATCGTATCAATGATAAAGAAATTGAATATGATAGCGGCTAAGAAAAATTACTTGAAAAAATTCGTTCTTCAAAGAGACGAAAATTTCCTTGCAATTATAAAACTTTTCAATAATCATAGAATCACCAAGAAACATGCAAAATTTACTCAATGAAATGATAATTATTTGTATAGCGACATCGAATGATTCTCGATTATTGCTACGAACTTTCCGAACAACCTAATACTTGCGAATTTCACTATCGCTATCGCTGCGAATATTTCGCACTGGTCTGTGAGAACCATCATTCTTATGAACCGAAAAATTCCAGCAAAATCTTATCAAGAAAGAATGATCACCTTTAAAATTACATTTACTCTACGCCTTTGCCATTTCCTACAATCACACCTGCACTATATACGCTTATCTATTTCACGATAGAAATTTTTATACTTAACTTATCCATTTGTAAATATGTTTAAGTGTTTCACAAAAGGAGATAATTTTACCAGGCCATTAGTCAGAGTATATTTTTGTATTAGATAAGTATATAACTGAAAAAATTATTTTTATCGAAGCTTACAGGTGGGTCAGCCGAAGAGCAGGGCAAAGTTTGCCGGATACAGCTATCAGCGGGGGTCGTGACATAGACGGAAGTACCATCTATGTTGGCAGAGCCTTCCACGAGGGTGACATGCTTCCGGCCAAAGTGATCCCCGACAAAAGTGTCGCTTACGTGTGCCACAATGGCGAAGAACACCCCAAACATGACTATGAAGTAAGTTTTTACTTATATCATAGAAAGTTACGCGTGTTCTTTCATTAAAATCACCAGTCTCTTATGAACCAACAGTTACTAACACGTAATAACTTACTTAGATGAACCTAAATTCTTCGAAAAATTAATACAACAACTTAAAAGACTTAACTGACCCGAATGAAAGAACTATCAATCTCGTAATTGAACACCAATCTCGAAAATAAATTTATCGTAAAGTATTACATATATTTTAAGAAGAATTTTATTAACCCGAATTATGTTTGGAGTGTGTAAGATTATATAAAGTTACAAAAATACGAAGTCACAATTCATGGAATCAAATAAACTTTCTTCCACTTGCAATCTAATCTTAGCCGATGAAAATTTCTGTTATCGTCCGTTATCTTATGCTTGCTATCTTAAAGAATGGTGGAAGAAAACTCAGTTGAGTTCAGAATGAATCTACGGAGAAGCATAACCGGTCGAGAAATTTTGCTATTATAAATAACGAATGTTTCCAATGATAAACTTAATTTGCCGATCCAACTAACAACTCTTAACGCACGCAACACGAAATCGTCAGATTTCGTGTCAAGGCAAAGCCCCGTTTCATAGCACGGAATCGGAATACAGTTTGTACGATTTGCATGCGTTTTTAGCTATTTGTACAATTTCGAGTTACATGATCACCTTGGGCTTTGAAAATGATCATAAGCTGATGGCCATTCAACCAAGACGATTATTATCAGACCTCCTCAATTTTTATTTTATTCAAGCGGCTCGCTACTTTACCTTTTGAGTCATCATTTCGGTAGTATAATGAAGCAAAACAACTTGTGAATCATGCTAATCATCTTAATCAATTATTTCTTATCCATAATCAAATACATGGTTCATCAAACTTGTATTTGAACTAAGAAATTACTTTGAATAATAGACTATTCGACGAAGGAATTGCAAATAAATGAATTATTATCTACTTCTCTTTTGGATATTAAATGAATTTGTGCGTTTCCTATAATACATTAAAATATAATCGATAAATAAGCTTCAATCAATTACATAGTAACATCATGTATTAAATCATTCGGAAACTGGTGGATTTCATAATAACTAATATACTTGAGAAATATTTGGAAAAAGTTTGAAAATTCAAAAAGAAATTCAAATTTGTATACGAACGAAATCAGTAAATTACTATCGCGTTGGTTGAAGAACATTGATTTTAACGAAACTTATTTTGATTACAAAACGTTAATTTTTCTAATAATCTAATTCATAAGCTTTTCGAATAATCTAATATATTATCTGTGATTTCTAAATTAACTTGTAAAGACTGGTTTTATTAATGTTAACAACAATTTTAGAGAAATTGAATGCGCTAAAAGTTATCAAGTAACCCAATGTAAGAATACAATAATATTATGAAACTTTTATCTATCATGTAAAATCTCAATTTTACTAAATTCTTTTGATTTTTTTCTAGATTTTGTGTCAGGGGGAATTTGCATGGGAATTCTGCAGCAATGGAAGTGTTCCAAGCGACGCGGTAGTCGCAGGACAGACCTCTGATGGAGAACCTCTGTATGTTGGACGTGTTCTCCATAATGGATCCCAAACAGTTGGCAAGGTCGGAGTTTACTATTCCTTTTTGCCACTCAGGAAATGTATATTCTTATTTCAACAAACACGTTTCAATTAAATTTGACAATAACAAAATTGTGTCTTAAAAAATTTATCAGAATTATCAGAAAAATGTATCTCTTCAGAAGAAACTCCTGAACCACTGACAGTGAAATTAAAAACAAAACATTGACTGAGAATATCTATTTTTACAGGTTCAACCTAGTCACGGATGCTTATACATCCCCTTCGATGGCGAAGAACTATCCTTCAAAGACTATGAAGTGCTCGTAATTCATTAATTAGCGTAAAACTAAGATATACCGTTGCTACATATCACCTTAAATGCATGACTGATATTTTTTTATCAAAATTGTAGACGTAAAACAAAGCATGAAGGAAAAATAAACTACGATTCGTTCTTTCTCATTGTTTTACTTGTAATAAGACATTTGACTTCCTGTAACTTCTAAATATAGGACACCAAAGCGCTAATGAACACTGAGATAATTGATCAGATAAAATAGGTGTTTTGACAATTGTATTTATTTACCAAACAGTACTCATCTTTTATTTATAACTCGAAAGCATTATAATTCAAGTTCTGACTCATTAAACACGCATGTTCTTACTCATTAAAACTAAATTTAAGGAATACGGCAATTTAACGGATTTCAGAATTCATGTTTAAACCTAGAAAAGTCATACATATTACTTTTAAATAATTTATGTTGACTTTGATTGATATAATGACATGAATAGTTACTACAATTCTCCCCCAACCCTGCAAGTACCTATTTTTCGAGAAAGCCGTGCAATTATACAATAAATATCATTAAATTTAGTGATAAGAAATCAGCATCAAGATTTTCTTAGATTGATGCAAATTCATTAAAAGTTCCTATGTGTTAGATATTGCATACGATTGCACCTAATTGCATATAGGCTAGATTAATTAATCTATGGACCCACGATGAAGAAAAGAATGGGACAAGCGGATTTCGAGTTGTCTCTCGATTCTTGAACCGATCTGTTCCAAGTTCGAGCGATTGTAGCGGATGTGCCGAGGAAACACGAAAACAACAGGTCTGTTACAGCTCTGAATCGAATATTTTATACCATCGCTCGAATTACGAGCATTACTCACTTGACGACGTCATACGGTCAACTTAAGAGCCAGGGGCGTAGCATTTCTAATCTGTCCACAAGTTCCAATATTTCTCTAAATTTTCTCCGATCTAACCCCAGCAATCATCCGCTAATATTCGCGCTTAGGTTACACGAAATTCTGAAGCTAGACGGCGATAAAAATTGATGGACACTTATGAATAAGTTGAAGTATGGCATTGACCAAATTTCTACAGAAACTCGAAGGTCTATAAAAATGTTGAGGCCACCGAGAGTACGCCGGAACGAAGGAGCGTAATTGCCAATTCGTTGCAATTGACCGCCCAGTAAACGTGATTACGGGACCAGAAAGGACCGACGCGCAACTGGTCGTCGTTTGCTATATACTTAATACAATCTTTGATTTATCGTTCTAGGTGGCCTCACATAGAAGGGACCACGGCCCTGTCTGAAATAGGTTCCATCGTAGAAGACAAGACGGCCAGTTGTGATTATTTTATCAACAAATTGCCACATTTAAACGGCACCTCGGCTCCGGCCTACCAGAGACGTCGCTTTCAATGATGTCTACTGTTTACACGGCTTTTTGACGATTACAAAAATAACAGCCTATTTTTAGGTCTCTTTATAATATCTGATAATTTAAGTGAATGAAATAATGGCCAATTTCTTTGGATCTTGTTAAAGTTTGACGTATAATCCTAGACAACCCTTTAACGTTAGAGAAAACGCGTTAACTCATGGGTTATCGCCATTTTGAATATACCAATTTATCTTCCCAAGGATTCTTCTTTTACCAGTGTTGGTAATTTGGTTATTTTTAGTAGCGATTATTATTATTTATTGTTACAAGGGCACCTTGCGTAATAATAATTTGGTCGATATCTGTCACCAATATTTGTAAAGGTCTATTTGTTCAAGGCGAAGTTTGCCCACCAAATAATTTGATGAAGCAAGATTAAAAACGTGCGGAACAATTTCTTGTAAGACATATACACCACTGTGTAGAGATTATATAAACCTACTATTTTCAAAACATCGACGTAAAGCAAAAAAGAAAAGAGAAAAAAGATCGCGAATCTCAGCGGCGACAAAATAAACACAAGTTTCACGCTTGACCTACATTTATCTGACCGGAGTGAAACGCTCAAAACATGGGAAAGGTATGCATTAGTCGAGAAATGAAAAAAACTAATCGATAAACAGAAAAACATATTATTATGAATAAAACAATGTGAAATTTAAATATGTAAGAAGGTGCAGAATGTACATAATATCCAAAATATTTGAAATAAAACATGTGTTATGATATTTAGAGGGTGAAGTGAATCTTCATTTAAATTCCATTCCTTTGACGGGGTTCGTAAAAATATTGATTTATAATATTTTTATAATCCATATAATTATAAAAATCTGAAATCTAGGAATTAAATGTGGAAAAAAGAAACACGAATGATCTATACACAAGGGTAGTGAAGTATAACGCAAGTCACTGGAGAATTATATCAACGCATCCTACAAAGAATGAAATAAACAATGTTCGAACCAAGTTTAAAAATTGAAATCTTAACACTAGAAATACTGATAATTAATTAAGGTGTACTTATTTTTATCAAAGGATTTAAAGCAATCAACAGATCGATAAACATATCCCCTTTCTGTAAAGTCACGGCAAATTTGCCAAAGTGCAACGGTGTAAGTTTATACAATTTTTATAAGACATTGGGAACAAGTCATTTCGGTCACTTTGGTAATTCTAGTGTTAAGAAACTTAAACCATCCCTCATAAAATGGCAAAAGATCCTTCAGGAAAGAACCCTTGGTACGCGGACACAAAAGTTAACCTTGACCCGAAAAGCGTGCAAGAGCGGAACCGGAAGCGTGGGCGTTGCGCGTGGTGGTCGATCGTCGCGGTGGCGTTTTGCGCCAACGACGTATGGTCTTGTAACGGGTATTTAGTGGCTTAGGTGGATGTACCCTCGGATGTACTCACATAGGTACCCGCACGTGGAGAGGATCATCGTAGAAGTTTTAAGGGGGGACTGATGGAAGGAACACGAGGTGGTGGAGGAAGAACCGAAGCAGGAGGTGGTCGAGAGGAAGAAGAAGGGAAAGAGGTAACACGCGTATCGTAATGCACAATGGTGCATTAGCCAGGAGTAGACGGTCAGACGGTCTCTCCCGCGGACCGGCTGAAATCTGACGAATCGGTGTACCAACAAATAAGGACAATTTGGAAAATTGAACATCTAGAATTGGTCTAGACAGAAGAAGCAAAAGAAGAAAAGAGAATTTGAGTTATACGTATGATCTGAGTAATTGGAAGAACTTAAGCCATTTTTGAATCCTTGAAGAAAAAATTGGATTTAGCAACTGTGATCGTCATACTCATCCGTATGATTGCAATTATCTATGGAAATACTTGGAAAATTCATGTAATATTGAAATACCTAAATTATACAGTGGGAGAGATAATAGAAACTTGCAAACAGCTCATATGACATAGACTCCTGAGGAATACGGTATATTTAGTCAACATCCTTCGAAGAATACTTAAGTATACTTCATATAGTTCAGCCAGATCCTGTCCGAGGAGATGGCTGACACATCTTTGAATAATCCACTCTCAGTGGAGAAGAAACGGGCAGACACAATCAGTAATCAACCTGTAGTATCCGACAAAGCCATCGTTTGGAAATCCATGACACTACGCCAAAAATGGTCCTACTTCACCAGTAACATCACAGTGGAGCCTATGATCGCCTGTTATGTGATCCCCTGTATGTTAGCTTCTCTGGCTACGCAGAATCTCAGTCTGGAAAAGGCGTGCAGGGTGAATCTGGCTTATCCGGATGAAGTATGCACAGCGTTGGCCAAGAGGAACACGACTGGCTACGAAAAGGAAGAGACAGCCGTGCAACAATTAGTAGCTGGGATGCAAATATGGAAAACAGCTTTGACCAGTGGTCTACCGACTTTTTTAATCCTCTTCATAGGTGCCTGGAGCGATCGCACCGGCTTAAGAAAGCCGTGTATGCTGTTACCAATCGTTGGAGAATTTCTAAGCAGTGTCAGCATGTTGTTGTGCACGTATTTCTTTTACGAAATACCGATGGAAGCCACAGGGGTGTTCGAGGCATTATGGCCCTCGTTGACTGGGGGTTGGTTCACCATGTTTATGGGCGTTTTCAGTTATATCGCTGATATCACGTCGGTGGAGTCTAGGACGCTTCGAATCGGTGCCGCGAACGTTTTCTTATCCCTCGGTGTGCCGATCGGGATGGCGTTGTCCGGGATATTGTATTTAAAGATCGGCTTCTACGGTGTCTTTGGTATCTCCACCGTGTGCTACGTGTTGAGCTTTATTTACGGTCTTGTGGTGATTAAGGAACCGCCCAAGCTGCATTTGAAGCAAAAGACTGAGAAAACTGAAGAGAAAAAGATGTCCGTGTGTGAATCGATCCTGGATTTCTTCGCATTCAGGCATATCGAAGAGACTTTTCGCGTTGCTTTCAAGCAAGGCAGGAATAATCGACAGAAAAGGGTGCTGGTGCTCATGGTCGTTGTTATGGTGGTGATTGGTCCACTTTACGGTTAGTAATATCTTACTTCTTTGATTATTACTGGTAGACTGTGGAACTTTATGCAAATTCATACTTTTATCAACAATATTAAGGAAATGGAATCTAAATGAAGGGTTGTTTCAATTTCGAAATAGAATAATTCGTACTTTTGCATACATCGTTAATTTTACGCCGTTTTACATATTTAAATTCCTTACAAATGCATAAAAATCGGTAATATAATTATTAGATTGCGGTTATTTATGCATTTAAGGAAAAGTTATATTTTTACATTCGCACAACAATAATATAAAGTATCCGAAGTGAAGAACACGTTACAATATGGGAAAGTTGAAAATAATTACTATTTAGGTTCTTTTTCGTAATAGTGCCGATAAATGTGTGAATTTGCATAAACATTCATAATCTAGATATTATTCGCATTCACATTTTCACTTTTTTGGCATAGAGATTTATATGGCAAGTTTTATTTACATCATACTTCTTCTTCTATTACTATCGTAATCTTTTTCCCATCATTGCTGCTCTCTTCAGTATGATTTTCTTTTGTATATTTGAATGTAAAATATGTGCTTAATATTGAAAGGCGATCGGAGTTCTTCTATTGCAATATGTTGTTTTAAAGATATTTAACATTGGTATATGCAGTTATAGTAACTGACGTTAATTTATTTACAGTTAGTCACAAAAGTATCCGGCTAGATTAGGAATTCAACATTCTTTGAAGGGATATATCGATAATAAACAAAATTAATTCGCAATTGAATTTTGACATCGTCGAAACGTCCATCTTAGTAAAAGTATGAAACGTTAGCTTCGAACAAATATTATAACATACATGAACAACAAATGAATTAAATTTTTTTAATTGCGCAAGACGGCTGAATACTTTTGTGATCAACCGTGAATTACTATTAAAAAATGTTACCATAAAATACTACACGAAGTTTATAAAGAAATCAGAAGTCTGGGACAATTTTGCAACTGTTTCATATGCTTTAAAGTTGGATCAATCCCGATACAACGAATCGTAAACTAGTTTATCTAGTTCCGCAAATATCGATTGCAAAAACGTATTTCAACTCTTGTATCTGACACGATAGTAATTATTCTTTCCTTTTTTTTTCTCGTTCTTGTAGTACACGATTTCTCTTTCATGTAATTCACAGTTTTATTTACCCTTTGCCCCGATTGGTACATGCCGCTAGATCACTGTTACAAACCCGCGAATCTCTACAACAATCTGCTACACTTATTTCTCCAAACCCGGTCATTTGTTTATCTCGTTCAACGAAAACCTCTTCTCTCGATAGACATTTATTTTCACAAACTTTCACGTTTTGCATATCGATAGCCCGACGATGTTCATATATTTACATAGTGAACGGAAAAGCAGCAAAATAATATTCCTCTGCCTTTTCATCGGCAGGCAAATGAAAGTGGGAAGAGTTTCACGTAACTCTTGTTAATCTTGCTAGCTCTGTGTTGCTGTAACCAGCAGTATACGCGTTTCTATTAGTAATTGCACCGGGCATTTTGGCCACGGGAAAGTGAGAAAACTGGTAGGCGTGTATGAAAATGGTAAAACCAGGATTTCGAGATACAAAAAGATAAAGAGCTCGGTGTAATGAGGCATAATTATCGATCAAAAAGAATCGTAGAATGTAATCTTAGCGTATGTTTCCACGTGATGGATAGAGATACACGTAACTTGGAAATTGCGATAGCTCACACAGGGGCGCCAGTGAAAGTCTGATTAATAGTTTTGTATTCTTGACGTTCGCAGCCTTGCAATAGTGTAATCATGATTTTTTTCCGCGATTTTCATTTAATTTCTATTTTTATGGGTATTTAGTTTTTATTATTATTTCGCATGACTTTCAATATACTTTTACGAGCGTTTAATTTTTACTTTTATAAGTGACTTTCAGTATACATCGTTCTTAACCTTATGAATGCTATGAGCTCATGTATGCGTTAGCGAATGTTTTTATTTTATAAACTCAACACGAATAAAAATTACGAATGTTTGAAATAAACGCATGCGTGGGAAAAGTATTGGGTTGTAACATGTATTCGTCCGAATTCCTTTAGCACGTTTAAAGTTGTATATCTGTAAATTGAGAAGTGAGTTCAATTAACTATGTATACGTTATTTTAATTCATTACTATCTTCTATGTTCCCGTAGTTGAAAAATCTCTATGTTGTAGAATTTTTGGGACTTGATCACGAAAAATTGATTAAAACGGGACGATTACGTGCTACAGCCCAGTATAAATATTCTATTCAACGCTGTGTTAAATAAATAAGTATCATACTAATTTTAATCAGCACTTTATATAAAAATATTACTTTTACATTAGAAGAGCTCCGCAATCAAACGGTTAATAACAAAGTCTAGTTTTTGATTTTTCTACTAAGCCTACCGTCCACTTTTCAGATCGTCTTTTATTACATACTTTTGAACAATGATTGAATTTGTGTCCCCGTTTCCTTCGAACGATTGCGATACTAATGTCGAACGACAATGCGGTTGCATCCGTCAATTACGGATTATTAGCGCATCACGAATTCGTATTGCAACAGAGAATTCAAGGCGAGCGTCCTTGTCATAATTTAATTAGACCGCTAATGCGCCGGACATTATAATGTTTCGTTGCGTCTTTATTCGTCTTGGCCGGCATGAGTAATCATGCTGCTTATAACAATTTCGTGTAATGGACTTCTTCCTGATTTTCAAAGGCCAACAATTAGACGTCCGTGCATATTCGTACGGATTCTGTTGTCTTCGTCGAGATACCGGCTGAGATTTTTCATGGGGAATGTTGTAAGACGCATAGGGCCTTATGTTCGCTAAGGAAAATTGCAATTGGACGCTTTATCAGTCAAGAATCTTTACTAGTTTGTATAGAATTATACTTCGTGAGGTACTTTTGGTATTTTTTTATTGCCATTCTAGGTTATCATATTTTTTAATGAAGCCATTAAAAAAACTAGAATCCGGAGTATAATCAATACGAAATCTTACTTATTGTTGTTAAATAAGCAAATGAAGTATAACATCTTGAAAGTGTAATAAATAACTAATACGACCCTACGAATCACAAAATTGCACGGTTTACAAAGTAATTTACATATTTATGAATGAAATTTATTGCAATTATAGAAAAATATCATAGTAAAATAAATACCTAATATGAGCTTACAACTGTCAACTTCCTAATCTACATATTTACCCAATTTTATATTAAGTGTACCAATGAATAATCCACCTTTTAGTTTAATTCATCATTTATTTTTAACAAAATTAAATATCTACTCTGTCTTAAATACAGTTGTTATTATTCTATAATATTTTGCTGAAAAAAAAATTGGTCATTCGATAAGATAAATTTGTCTATCCATTAAAAAGTAGTGAATTACTTATTGGTACATCTTATGAGTAACGTGAGATGCAATTATCGAAGAAACATTGTAGTATTAAAGGACTGGAAGTAGTTAGGCAGATAATTGATCTGTCGATACATCGAACACACGGGACATAATTACACCAATCATCTTAAACATTGGGTAACTGGATCGTGGAATTGGAACCATGGCATACGCTAATTAAATCAAGCGTCGTCATTAATTCGATCGTATTCAAGTACCCCTCTTCGACATTCGCACGTCGTCGTATTAATCACTAATCAACGAAAGTTACAGGGCGATATTTACCATAATATGGGTTACAAATCAGTGACCAATAATGAAAATGGCAAGGTCGATCGACAAAACAAGAAGGATAATCGATACTGCAGCTTTGTTGTAACCCAAATCGATGCTCTGTTCAACAAATCCCTGCTGATGTTGCACAACGTTCTAATATTTCTTCGTATGATTTTTCAATCTGATAATCTCACAAATCAACTACTATTTGAAATTAAAGAAAATTGAAAAGAATAAATAATAGAAGTGTAAAATAGAAGTAATTTGAAAGTATTAGTCTCCTCATTTCTATGGGTGATATTATCAAAATTCATTATACTTCATTATTTTTAATACTGACTTCGAAGCCTTATACTTATCGGATATACGTAAAATTGCATAAAGAAAATGATCCACTTTGTTTCGGTCAAATAATTTAACGCTAAAACTACCAAAGATTAAATTATACCTACTTATACCAAAGAAATAAGAATGATAGATAATATTGAAGAAATATATGTGGCAAGTGAAGTAAATCTTTATTTATATTTTGTACAGAAAATCATGGAATATTTTAGAAAATGCACGGCAGTAAGTTTACATAATTATATATGATAAATTGCTAGTAGGTCAATTAGCCAATTTGGTCATTTTAATGTTAAGCCTGTATTCATTGAATTACAATTCATTGAAGTTCCATTGCGCGTCTACGCTTTTCAATCAGTAGTTGTAGCGAAACGATTAATTATGAAGGAAATCCCAAATGCGTAAAGTGTTAACAGCAAGTGTGAAGAGAGTGCGAAGTCAATATTCCGATTAGAACTAAATTCTATGCGCACGTATGCTAATGCAGTCTGATGGCCTAAGTACCCTGATGTAATTTCAGATCTTTGACCGTCGGAAATCAGTCTGAAGGGTTACCGTAGTACGCCGAGATTGTAATTTTTAATAATGCTTCTAAGTAGAATATGTGATCTCTACTTTTCCAAACGAAATTAGCAGTTTACTGAATATTTTTTTACTAATAAAGTATTAAATTGATTCATATGAAATTTCCGATTATTGATAGTACGAAAGATCGTTTGTTTATGTTAGAGACACAATAAATGACAATAAAATACAAATTAATGAAAATTATTTTCATTAAATGGAACAGTTAAAAAGTAGAGCCTCTTCCTTTAAACTTCGCTGCTTGAAACAATCTCATGTGCACGAAGTTAATATTTAATATTGCCATTATATTCCATGGAGAACATACAAAGAATTTTAATTGAGCAACGGAAATGAAATTAAATGCGGTAGTAATTATTGGGAATTTTTATTTTTTCGCGACAGGATTTGGCATATTTGCTAACAATAAGATGAGACTATCATAAACGTAATTCTCTGAATCTATTTATCTTCTTTATCGTTTGCAATCATTTTCGAGTAGTTTGCGATATTGATTCTTCGAACACAATTCTTTAACTAATCAAAATTACACTGATACACGAGTCAATCTTCACGAAAATTATATTAACGGCAATAGGATAGCTGCCATAAGTTTCGTGGAAACAAATTCTATTTACGAATCAATGATCTTTAGTGTGCGGAATGAAATTAACTGTACGATATGTAAAGATTACCGAATGATCGTTTACCTACTAAATATACAAGGTGTCCCTCTTAAAACATTCCACTGAATGAATTTCTTCGCTTCTGATGAAACAAACAAATATTACATATATGGTTTGAACCGTATCAATGGTTAAATATACTACAAGGAATAGTTTGATTCCAAAAAGCATTCTTCAAAGGTTTCAAGTTTCCTCAGACATGCATACTATATTAGGTGTACTAATAAGTAATCCACTATATTTAAATAAGTTAACAAATTCATTTGATTAAAAATTCAAATAAGCACCTGTAATGTCTTCGAATTATTACATATAAACATTACATATAAAATAGAATAAGTGTCTCATTTTGTTCAAAATAAATGTTGATTTGAAAAAACATATGGATTATTCCTTGGTACATCTGATAGATAAAACTGAATAACCTTTCTTAAGTGGGACACCCTGTATACTACTTTTATTTAAACTAAACCTTGATTTATTGAAGGCTAAAAAAATACCAAATAAATAATGGATGTCAATTATGGGAACAAATATTTCTGCTGTCACCATTTTTAATATAAATTTGTGTTATTCTTATTTAAAGTAACATTCGATTTAATGAAAATTAAAAGGAACAGAAGATAAATGGCAGATATTAACTATAGGAATAAATATACAACTAGAATTTCTAAACTTTACCACTCTATAATTTAACTACAATTATAATGTACCCTAATGCAAGTTTGATTACACCACGCGTCAGAGATAATCTACAGCAAAACTGCGCTTATCCAATTGTATAAAATCCGAAAGATGGTTCGATTGATAGCCGGGAGGCTAGAAATTTTCTTTAAAGATGGAATGTACTCGAAAAAAACAAAGCAATGATGTGATAATAGCCTAAACTCGACGGAAACGATTAACCGTAGAGTCTGATAAACGAACTTGTTGTGTAACGCTGTGTGTATCCTTATGTAATGTCGATTTAATAATGCGTTGAAATCTCTCGGAACAGATCTACATATTTGTAATTTCCAAGACATCTGAAAATTTCACAGCGATCAAATTAGGCGAATTACTCCTGCAAAGGACCACCTAACGTCTAGTCATTAATCATCCGAGGTTTTTCCTCTAAACATTTCTAATCATTCATATTGTACTCATGCTTTATGTGAGAAAATTCAAAACGTAATAATTATTTCATAACCGTAAATTTCTGGAAAGAAGTAGGATTTTATAATGTTAGATTGTCGCACATAAAGCGATGAGTTCGCACGTTGGCAAATTCGGTTTTACTTTAGTGAATTAGAATTGCTAATTGTTATGTATTGTGGAATGTTAAATCGAAGTTTGTAGTTTACGGTTTTAAATGCAAGATGAGTTTTATTAAAAAGTTCCGTTCAAGTTGTTTAAATCCACTTACAGCCGGAGGAGGCATTCTGATTAAGTTTGTTGTACGAATTCAAATTGGGACGTAATGTTGCAGGAGTAATTCGAATTATTAACAGAATATTTGGAATATCAATAGCTAGTAAACGAATAACACAACTTGGTTTGAAAAATTTCGAACTGGACAGACGACCCTAAGAAGGGAACTACGTTGTATGTCATAAAAAGATATAACAATGATTTGGATAAATTATTTTTCCATTCCTACAAAATGATATAAAAAGCCTAGCAACGCAATAAAAATATGTTGACTCCGTTGAAACTTATTTTGATTAATTTTTATTAATTCGGTGGTGTAAGATAACGTCGCAAATTTAGTTGCCAATGCAATAATTTCGATTCTATTTTCGAATCCGCCATTTCATGTGCAACGCCCTAATAAATGGTATTCTTCAGAATATTCTTGAGTAACATGAAAAAGATTAAGTCATTGTTTTTAAATGATCCTTCCGGCAGACGGTAACTTTCGGAATATGGGAACGACGCACTATTGTGTCCGTTTGTTTCACTCGTTAGACTTTTTCAATTCTATCGCTGAATTATAAAACATGACATAATGTCGAAAATTCTATGATTGACACGATCTGGAATTTGGTACGTAGAACTTAACCGAGGAGGAATGTCAGTGGGCGAAGAATGGTAAGAATGGCACTTTATCTTTCTACAGATTTATTACCTCTTTGACAGTAATAATTTATTCGAGCGAGGGAAAAAAAGTGACGGATTTGATGGATGAATTTTTTGCTCCTTCTGATGTCTGTAACTCTTTGTAAGTGGTCTTCCGCATGTCATTTTCAACTTTGAAACCTATTACGTACAGTGAACGATGAAGCAACATTGCAGATGTAACGGTGGACGCGAACTGCCAATTCTGAAAAACGTTTTGACCATGATCTTTCATGCTGTGCTAGCGGAATTGTTCCACCCACATTGAATTTAGAACATTGTAAATTGTAGTTGGTTTGCGGAGTTACAACACGTACGATGAATGTAGTTTGAAGTAAATTAAATTTATTGTCCTCGTTTATTTGGGATTCAAATTTTTTAATAGTCATTGCCATTAGGATTGATTAGAGGAGATTAAAGAATAAGTCTATAATTTTCCACGTTTTCATAGTTAAAATTATTATTCCAGGTGAGATGGCGGTGATGTATCTTTATATGAGGTACAGGTATCATTGGAACGAAGTGATGTTCAGTATGTTCACCACGTTCGCCATGGTGACAAATTTAATCGGTAAGTAATTATTAGATAAGAGCTAGGAAATTAGTTTGCAATACAAACTTGTCTCAATGTTGAATAAAAAGCGGAATATTCCTTTGTAAGAGAAGGAACTTTTTAGATAATTACATTTAGTTAGCAACATCATAAATATTAAGCATCGACAATGCTGTGCATAAAAAAGTTACTTCGACTGCATTAAAAGGATTAAAAATTACGACTCCTTCATTGATTTGCATAGTGACATTTACACATAGTATCAATGTCCGTAGTACACAAGTGATTATTTACGAAAGAAGCAAAAACATCGCTAGAAGTCGAAGAAAACACGTGTCTTTTTTTGTCAGAAAAATTCTTATGGTAAAATTTCTTTGATAAAGAAGATATTTTTATCACTGCATTGATTTCTATTCCTATCGGATACTTTTTAAACGAAAACAATTTCTAAAATGAATGTATCCAAAGTTAAAATATACCCACTGTTTGATCGTTTCAATTTTACTTTTCCTTACGGCGCTTTTTTTACATTTTCTTCTAAGACCTCGAGAGAATCACGTAAAATGTGTACATACGTCAATGATCACTTTTTCACCTAGTCGATTTACAAAAGCAACGGAAATGGGTTATATAATGAAGGTACTGTTGCCAAGCGGCATTATTTTCCAGAAAATTGCGAAAACCTATATACCCGTAACTAGGAGGTCACGTTGAAAAGGGTTAATTGATAAAATCATTGGTTTGATCAGCCAATCTTACGATTATTAATGTTTGTAATTTTGCATTGTCCTTGAAGAATACTGATGGATGCGAAAATCAAAGAAACGCGAGTAAAGTAAAATTACCATTAATCGACTACTAGAGTTTCTCAACAATCTAGCAGAGAATTAATCAAAGAGGATGAGTTTAAGTCCTCTACAACATATTCTATCGCGTTTCAAAAATGCAATGTTTTGCTTTATAGGAACTGCGATATCTGTAGGTGTGTTCAGCCATATTTTAAAGATCGACGATGCGATCGTGGGAATCATGAGCTCCATGAGCAAAATTCTAGCTGGTTTCGTCTACGCGTTTGCGATCACAGACTGGATGATCTATTTAGGTAAATATCACAGTGTATTGCCCTCCTTAGTATAATTGTTTAGTTAGAAGGGGAAAAATATGTTAAGCTTCAAAGATTTTAAAATTATTTAAAAAGTTGGCAAACAGGATGTTTTGCCTAAGAAGATCAGAATAGGCTTTTCGAAAACAAAAATCTTATAAATTTCGAGGAAGACCATTAATAAACTTTCTTTCTTATGTTAAAGTATACAACAAAGCTATTAATAAAATAGAATGACATTGTTTTGGTATATCCTTGCAGCGGCCATCGTGGAAATCGTGAATGGCACATCGTTTATAGCGATGCGATCGATAGCATCTAAACTGGTGTCGACAGACGAGCTCGGTAAGTGAATGCAGATTTACTACCTCGACATTGTAGAGTGACGTTGCGGAACGCAGTTTTTTAGAGTTGAAGAACATGTAACAGGTACCGTTACGTGAACGTAGGCAGTACAATACATACTCGCATTAAGGATATTCTTTCATACGTATAATTAGTGTACGATTTACATAACGTACATGCATAAAACGAGCATAAATTATATGTACATGCAAGTATTATTCGTGAGTACAATAAAAATACTGCAAACTCAGTACGCTTACTATAAAATTATAGAAGATGGATCAAATTACATAAAGGAGAATATAATTGCAAATAAATTGAAGACCGAACATAAATAAAGACTGTGTGTGACAGAAAAGCCAAGATATTAATAAAACAGTTTCGTGATTATCAAAATATTAGCTATTAACAAAATATGCACAAAATTTAGTTTTTACGTGTAACGCTCTACTTTATATAATCTTATAATCCCGTTATTCTAATATTTCAAAATTGTATTAACTAACGAAAATTCTACATCATAAGAAAGTTCCAAGTTCATATGGCACTTGCAGCCTTTTTTATGCCCAGCTTTCACTTCTATTGATCGTGAAACGAATGCTAAAAATTTTAACCATAATGATTCTCTCTGAAAACTCAATTGAAATATCGTCTGTATCTATTTAAATATCCCTATTTGCTGTCAGTTACTTGAAATACGATACTACAAATTAGAAACGGAGCTGGTCCAGCGTAACACGCGGCCTTCAACCTAATCGTACCATTTTCAAACGCGTTTACCTTCGCTCGTTTCCTCAGAACCGCGCAAATAGGATAATCTTGTTTGATTGTGTCTTCGAATAAGTCGACACCGTTTCTAACCAATTTTCCACAGGCTTTTCTTTCGTCTAGAACAACGTCTAATGACGTTTTCCTGTCTGGTTAACAACCCATAGTCCCGCGATTATCATTTTTACCCTTTCATTCCGTCCAACACCGTTATTTAATCTTACATAATAGGATGCATTAACCAATTAATCATTACAAGAAATACTGAAGTTGTACGTAGTATTTTTTCTAAACATAATGTTGGCACGGTCTCTTAACATTGCAGGAAAAGTAAATTCATTGTTTGGTGTCTGTGAATCCTTGATGCCACTCATCTACGGGCCTATGTACAGTTCTATTTACGGTGCAACCATGAAAACATTTCCGGGGACGTTCTTTATTGTCGGTGCCTGCATGACCATGCCAGCGGTCATTGCGTTCTTGTAAGTCCTTCCGGTTCCGGCGCATCATTTAAAGAAGCGCCATAAATCATGACATATTTTTTTTAATTACATATTGCACAGATGGGAAAGTTATTTCATCTTCTTGATAAATAGTGGAAAACTAAGATGTTGTTTTAACCGTCGAATATCCGACTTAAAAGAGGACACGGCAAACCGATACCGAGTTACTTTTGACTCATAACTGAATATTTATTATACGCGATTTGCACTTGGCTTTTTAATACAGGATATTGTCTAATAATGCTTACAATATGGGGAACAAACGAATTTGCTTGAAAAATGTAACTATTTTATAAATGTATTTCTTATTTTACGTACATTGCTAATGATCAGGGTTGAAAGTGCCCCGGTATTAGCTGGGCAAGTATTAATTACAGTGGCTCCGCATTTTACATGACGTTAAACGTACGCGATTAAAAAATACTAACCCTCTGCACTTGAACCTTTCTTCAAGTCTAAAGAAGGTTTTTTTTAACAATAACATAAACAAAACCTTGCTGAACAGATTTAATTTGCAATTCGTTAAAAGATTAAGTGAAGTTATTGCCATTTATTTTTTACCTTATTTTATGAAATGAATGAGCGGAACCTTCGAGTTTGAAGACAAATTTTAAATGGTTCCGCTCCGGAGCCCCCGGGTGCAAAGCGTTAAAAGTAAATCAGTAAAACTCAAATCTCTACACTATTACCTTGGAAGCAATTTTGAATTAGTTTATTTCTATGGGACCAAACTGCAACATTTAGGACTACCAATTACTTTTTTAATTGAAATTTATTATATCAGATTCGAATAATTATAACTTTCTTTCACTTTCCTGTCAATGCAACAGTGAAATTAAAAGTCTTATTTGAAAAAATGATTCAGTGAAACAATTAATGAATTTTTCTGTGAACAGTTGGCTATACACCGAACACAGAAAGGACCGGAAACTACTGGAGCAAGAGAAGAAAGAAATGAACAAAGTAGGCGAGAAGAAACCGGAAGTTCCTACGATGAACGGCGTTGCGAATGCAGCTTTCGAATCAGATCATTTATAACAAAGAGGACTTACTATAAAAATACGGAATCTACTTGATCAGGTTATTAGGAAATAAAACCTTTAAAACGACGAAGAAGCAAATCTTCGAGTTGAAAAAGAAAAAGATTCGTACGAAAGCAAAAGAATTCTTTCCGCGTACAAGTACAACGTAGAAAGTACTAACGAAGTATGAATAATTTGATAATATAACCACTAGACTGCAGATGTCTATGCAAATTCATATTTTCATTAACAAAATTAAAAAAATGGAAGCTAAGTAGAAGATTATTTCATCCTCTAAATAAAAAGCATGCATATTATGCGCATTTTCCATTTTTTTTGCTTATTTCAATTTTCCATAAATGCATAAAAATCTGCAATCTAATAATCACATGTATTTTTATTTCATACATTCAAATTAAATTAAGAAGTATGGAAGCACCAAAACCTTAATAAACAATGTCACCCACTTACTCGACTCACGAAAAAGTTTCAAATAAAGGATAACTTTAATTATTCAATTGCAACGTGAAAACAAATACGAAATGAAAATGGTACCAATGGTCTTTTAGGTCAATTTGTCGGATAATTCATGGCAATAGCTATCCTTTATTTCAAGCCCTAGTACAAACAGTCTCCGGTACTTAATAAATAAACGGCAACAATAGATAAAATGGAACAGAAGTATGTCTGTTCAAGCGTATCAGTATTATAAATGCTACTTGCAATATACTTTTCTCGAACTATCTATATTATCGTGAAAAAAAAATGAAAGAAAATAAGCGGCAAAAAGATTCAGAAGACAAGACGTTATGTTTACAGAATGTAGCGTAACTCTTGCACAATCAAAACACGAGTTTCATCTTGTGTTCGATACTCTTAAATCGATGTAAATCTACATACTCACGAGAAGAAAAACAACAATCATTTATAATCATAGATACATATAATGTATGTATTTTTTTTGCGAATCATGTATTTTAAGAGAAAGTTTTGTCACGTGAACACGAAATCGATTTGCTGTACGTTTTTATTAAATAGTATTTATACTAAGATCCTGCATCATTTCTGTACATGTATTATAGTTTATTGTGATATAATACAATAGTTTTATATTTAGGAAATAAATAAAGTTTACAGAAACAATATTTCGGATTGTTTAATCTGTTTACATGATTGATATGCAACAATAGTACAGTAATAAAATGCAGAATATGTATTTTATAAATCTTTAATATTTAATTGCAGTAATAGCACTTAAAAATTATTAACCCTTTCACAGTTTAGTACGAGAGAAACTCGATTATGTTGTGGAATATGGCACTGTAAGTTTGATATTTTAAATTATATTAAACATAACAAACGTTATTAAAATGTATTGCATATAAGTAGCTGAAATTATGTACCTTTGTATCTGACAATCAAAATGTTAAAAATGTTACGATAAAGGAGACAGACCTTTTTTTATCTTGTCTTTATTTCCAATATTCATAATTTTATTACACTATTAAGGGGTTAATGATAATTTAAATTGGAAATTCACTTTCAAGCATATTAATTATTGCAATGATGGTTTCCTTTATTTTCAAAATCATAATTTCATGTAAATGTTAAATATATAGAAAGTAACAAAATCTTCGAATCACATTCTCCTTCTTACAAACTATCACAAGTTTCCTGAAACTCATTTTCCAAATCGTCAACCGTGAATTGCCAATTTTGTATATTTACTCCATTTCTATACTTGCATCTTCATTTAAGTTCCATATTTTACATTTGTCTGTCCTTAATTATATTAACTATATACATAACATTTATCTTTCTTCTTCTTTAAATTACTCATTTTTTTAATAAATCAACTTAATCAAACGACTACCGATTTATAATCTATTTATATATAAATTATATATTTAATTTATACAGGGTGTCTCACTAACTCTGTTACAAGGCAATATCTCTGTTACCGTTAGTGATACTCGGGAATGCTTCAGGAACAATTTACGTGGTTCGAAACGGCACATATAGTGGTGGAAATAATTTTTTATTGAAGGTCATATTTTTCGAGATTTCAAGGTCATCGGTATTTTTTTAAATGGGATTGTATACTTGTATAATGATATCGTAATAGCTGAGGTTAAGACAAATCCAATGACCTATAACACCATGACCTTCACGTGACCTTGAGTACGAAAAATTAAAAAAATTTTGGGAATAACGCAAATAATGAGATAACTACCACAGAGAGATTATTAACGAAAAATTTATTGAAGTAAATGTTCAAAATGATTTCCATTAACTTCCAAGCATTTGTTAATGCGATTTCGGAGAGAGCGTCGCACGTCTGCGAGCATTTGAGGCATCACAGCAGCACAAGCTTGTCGAATCCTTTCTTTCATTTCATCACGTGTTGTAGGTCTTGTCGCAAAAACTTTCTCCTTAATAAAGCCCCATAAAAAGAAATCAAGGGGAGTAATATCAGGAGAACGTGGCGGCCAATGATTCAAACTTCCCCTTTCTATCCATTTGTTTGGATATAAAGTATTTAGTGCGTCACGAGAAGAACGTGCATAATGTGGTGGAGCACCGTCTTGTGGAAACCACATAACTTGAAGCAAAGAAAGCGGAACATCTAATAAGATTTGTAATGTATTAAATACAAAATTTGTGTAGATGTTTCCATTGAGCGTTGTGTCGAAATAATGTGGTCCAATTACATGGTTACCTACAATACCACACCACACATTCAATGATCAACGATGCTGAAACTCTACAGTCTGCATCCACCTAGGATTTACTGGGGACCAGTAATGCATGTTGGGACGATTCACAGTTCCAGTATTGTGAAATGTGGCTTCGTCCGAAACAAGGATTTTTGAAAGGAAAGTATCGTCGTGAGATAATTTCCCTTGCATCCAATTACATAAAGCTGCCCTCTGATTAAAATCATTTGGAGTGATTCCTTGATGTAGTGACATGCGATGTGGGTGCATCCTATTGTTTCGTAAAATCCGAGAAACTGAAGTTCTGCTGATACCACTATGTCTTTCTAATTCTCTAGTAGACACGTGTGGATTTACAGAAATTGCTGTCAAAATGTTAATTGTACTGCCACTATCCGTTCCACGACGTATTCTTTCTTGCTTTGGCTTCTTAAAACAGTTGTGTCGTCGAAGACGCTTCTCCATACGTTTAAACGCCATATGTGATTTCGGTGATCTTTCTGGGTACCTGGCTGCATACAACTCAGCAGCATGTCTGTAGTTTCGTTTACATTCACCTAACATGAGTAACATGTCTACAGAGTGATTCTCCGTAACCATCTTTACTTAAACGTTTCTCGAAGCAAATTTATGAAATATCAAAAATTAACTAATGGTAACTTTATAAGCAGGGCCACACTATTGTTACATTTCTTAAAATCGCATGATTTCAGTTGACAATCGTAGAGTGAGAGAAAGAGATCACATCAATAATTTGGGTTGCTATCACCTTCTCTCACTCTACAATAGTCAACTGAAATAATGCGATTTCACGTGACATGAAAACAATTGACAATCGTAGAGGAGGAGAAAGAAATAGCAAAAGTAATTTATGCTGTTATCTCTTTCTTTCACTCTACGGTTCTCAACTAAAGCAATGTAATTTCACGTGATGTGACAGCAGTGTGTCACCTTTGCCACACCTGCGTTGCTCTGTGACTTCCATAGTTTGGTATCATAAGCACATTTCTTGATACCAAATACATGTTTATTTTACGTTCACCTCATTGGTTGTCACCTTTCTTATGTGACGCTTTGAACAGAGACACGTGTTGTTTGACAAGATAATGCTCGTTCTACTCGAAATGCACTGACTACCCTCGCAAAAATCATATTAACAAATGTTTAAGAGTTAGTAGATATCATTTTGAACATTTATTATAATTATTTTTGCCATACTAATTTCACTACGGTAGTTTCATTATTCGCAATAATTCGCAAAAATTTTTTAATTTTTTGTACTTAAGGTCGCGTAAAAGTCATGGTGTTATAGGTCATTGGATTTGTCTCAACCTTAGCTGTTAAGATATAATAATAAAAGTATATAATCCCATTTAAGAAAACACCGATGACCTTGAAATCTCGCAAAATATGACCTTCAGAAAAAAATTATTTTCACCATTATATGTACCGTTCCGAACCACGTAAATTGGTCCCGAAGCATTTCTCAATATTATTAACGGTAACAGAGTTACTGAGACACCCTGTATATATGTATATACGTACATATTCTCTTACAGTATATTATATATATATATGACATAAAAATATAGCATTCTTCATAACAAATGTTTGATTTTCTTTCAGAAAATTTTAGTGGCTGTGCGCAATGCAGTTCTAGAGTCAGTGCTTGTTTCGATAAAATGTATTTGATTTTTTTAAGAGCACAGCAGCTCTGAGTAAATTTAATTGTAGTAATCATGCGTGAAAGTAGAGTCAGTGTTTGCTCGCCGAATATAATTTACACAGTCGCGTAGTCTTTTATTTCTTCTCTTGTTTTATTCAAATATTCGCCGCCGGTATTAGAGTCAATCGTCGGCTGCCTAGAGAGGATCTCCCGCTGGGCTCCAAAGCCCACAATGTAAGTATCGTTGCATCTTACTTCAACTTTTAATAATTAAAAAATATAGAAGCTATTCAACATTTATAGAACTCCAGTTTATTGTTTCTTTTGCTCAAATAAGAAATAGAATTCAGCTTTTGAGTTTCTTGATCTCAAAGTTACCAACCAAACAATGAACAACAATTTTAAGAGTAAATTATAATCTTCCCCCCTTCTTTTCTCTGTTACAGATCTTCCACAGACCTGCTTGTGCTTGGGACCATAGGACATGGCATCACAGCTTCACGATTTCACCGCATCATGGTTTCACGGCTTTATGGCTTCAAGGCTTCACGACTTCACGGCTTCACTTGACGATGACCAACATGTTGTCTTCCCCCTGACTGCCGCAGATGACGGCGTAGTCGTCTAATGGTGAGTCGCATGCTTTCTGAATCCCTCCGGTCGCTCACGCATGTCGTAGGACGAAAGGTAAAAATCGGCACGAGTGACTGGTTGTATCCGTAGAATTTTGCGTAAACGAGTACAGTGACGGGTATACAATTATATCCATGGAACATTTTTATTGTGTGTTTTATTTATTAGACGAGGCTAGGTTTTCTTGCTCATTGCGATTTTAAATATTACAGTCTATTAATGAAGAATTTAGAGATATTTATTACAGTCGAATATCTATAGGAACAAATATATAATATAATGTAATAGAACGATTTATTTCATTTGAGTAATTTGTAGATTTTAGTTACGAAGTCGGACACCATCCGACTTAGTTCGTTTCTTTGTTAATTATATTTATTGCACAATCACACTAATAATAACATTTATAAGTTATTTTTTGGTTTGCGATTAGAGAACTTTGATCTTAGATTTAAGTTTCAACGGGCATCGCGCCCGAAGAAAAGAAGAGGCCCGACAAATTGTCACGAAGAGGACATCTAGTAATGGCTATCCACTGTTTTTTTATTTAAAAAAGAATGGACAGTCATCTCTATCTATCTACTTTGTCACTGTAGTCGTTTTAAGCTCTTGCATGCGTAGAAATTTCAGGTCTTCATTGGGCAAGTCGCGGTTTTTCAATTAGTGTTGCAAGAAATTAATTACGGATTGGATTAGTGTTACTGCGAAAGGAAATCGCGAATCATTTTACGTTAGAGTTGCGAAGAAGTGACTATCACGTTTAATTTAGCGTTGTGAATTATAAAGAATCGTAATTGCTTTTGGTAACGTTTAATATTAATCCCCATAGTTTGCGAAAATTATTACAGTATATTTACTTGTAGCGTTGTGATAATTGCCATATTTTCTCCGCTTAGAATATTATTTTCAATTATAAATATATTTATTTCTAATTTGGTTTGTAGCGTTGCATTTGCATCGCGATTAATTAAGGTAGCTTTGCTTGTATAAAAATAGTAGTATCAATTGAATTAAGTAATTAACAAAATTAGCGTTGCGACATTTCCTCATCGCGGTTGTTTAATTTCCCCAATTAGCGTTGCGTCAATAAATGCTCAAGTAGTGTTACGATTATGATAAAACGCCCAATGATCTTTCACTGACATAGTGGGAGCCAGTTCTTAATGGATCTTCAACGGCAGCTATAGAAGCTGCACTTCCGTAATTAGTGTTGCGTATTGAAAAACAATAGGTGCATTTGCTAGTATTTATTAGCGTTGCGTTGACGAATAGATAAAGTGTCCCAATATGAACGCTTTCGGGAATTTACCATTTTCTTTCCTTTTCTAATTAGAGCTAAATAGAATAAATTAGCATTTGTAGCATAGTAAAGCTCATTTCACGATTGGATTGTAAAATTTTCTATTTGGTAAATAAATTCAGGAAATTAGCGTTGCGAAGAAGGAATAATGATCCACTCACGGGTTCTTGATCGGGTTTACGAGTGGACTTATTTTTATTTAGCACCCATTGTGGCTACTCTTTTTTTCATGCTGTGTATGTGTGTTATTGGAAAATATATTACATTTAATATACAATTAAACCAAGGAGCATCAAAATCGGTCCACTAAAAGCCGAGAAATTTTGTTATAGGTGATGTTCCAACACAGACGAGGTATATACAAGATTAACTATCCCTCAACGAGTGCAACATGGATATCGAAATAATCCTATAGTTTGTTTATAATGACCTATCCTATATATCTCTTGCGATTTCATGGCTAAATATAGTTTCAATTCTAACCGCTACTAATATTAAAATCGTATTCCGTGTTAAATCGGTAACGTCGAGAGTGACGCGAAAATGGTAATAGGGCACGCGAGCCCTCGAATACTGGAACAAAAATATGCATTAGGTGATAAACCTATCCTATACCACGTCTGTGGTTGCTTATCGCAATACGTAGTTATAATTCTCACCATTATAAAACCGCTGTTGTTCTATTCTAGCCTGAAACGTTAATATCGCATGTGACACTAAAATGGTAAGGGGATATGGTTAGTTACTCTGTAATCTGGTAGCCCCCTGATAATTCTATATGGGAATGAATAGTCCATTCTATACTTTGTCAATGCTATTATCATTGACTAAAGTTCGTCTGTGCTATTATCACAGACGAGGTACAGGATAGACCTATCATCATATGGGACTTCGTGTCACATGCTCTGAAATACCGACCCCGAAAAAAATCCGAGTGTTTCATGCGCCCTCTGTAGTGCTCATAGTTATTATAATTCTTGCATTCACCTTAGCGTATAAAAAATAGGGAAACTTTCTCTTTAAAATCTTTTTTGTTTCATTTAAATTCTACTTTTTATTGGAAAAATATGATTATCGAAAGAGAAGCGCACGTTTTACTCGTTCCTGACCAACCCCAAAACATCTATTAAAACGTTTCGAACTTTAACTCGCCGCCATTTTGAAGCTGCATGAACGTTTTCAAAATCCCTGCACCACCATAATCGGTGAACCTTCCCCTTTAAACAACTTTTTGGTTCACATCAATTCGACTTTAGGTTGCCGAGATATCGTCGTCTGAAGAGAAGAGCAGTTTTAAAGAAGGGCGCTATTTTGCGCTCTTAGAAATTTGTTGTAACGATGAATACAATACGTTATACATTTCGTGTAAATAAAAAACACATTTGCAGTAGTACGGTGTTAGCTTTCGATAAAGAGATACATTATACTGCCGAACGTATTAATGTACGCTTTGCACATTTACGTGGCATTACGTGTATCGAAATGGGCATCGAAATGTATTTTTTTAATACGTTAAAAAATTTAGACGTACAAGCGCGAGAAAATGCCGCGAATCAATTGTACAGCAAAATTGTTATGATGTCTATTTTTCTCCGCTAACAATTTCGAAGTACGGATGAGGTAGAGAAGGAGTTAATAGTAGAATTAGGTTTAGAATAAATGAAACAGTAACCTAGCTTTCTTAAAATATTTCGTTCAATGAACGACAATAATCTTCTCGTCGTCCAATACAATCGTGCTCCTAGTCAAACGTAAAACTAAACTGCGCGCGCACGAAACTGCACGAGACTGCGCATTCGCAATTTTCACGCGGGAAACGACTAAGTAACGGTCAGTAACGGTCGACGCGTGCCGCATTAAGACGCCATTATCGATACCACGAAAAAATGCTTAGATATCGGTTCCTAATCGATTCTTTCCCTCGAGGCTGACCTAAAATGAAACCATGGTGTGTAGCAAACCACAATCGTGCGGTTTTAATCGGGTACGTGCATCGGTGCACGAAAAATACGAAATTTCGTGTGACGCGTCGAGACACCAATCTCGATGTGATTAGAAAAATGCTTAGATATCGGAATCTAAGCTCGCGACGCGACCGAAACCACCAAAAACCGAAAGTGCGGAGTGGAATGGATAATAATCCAAGGTTTCATTCGTATAAGTGCCTCGGTTCGCGAAAAATATGAAATCTCGTGTGACGCGTCAAGTGTCGGATCTCGATGTGATTAGAAAAATGCTTAGATATCGGAAACTAAGCCCGTGACGCGATCGAAACCACCGAAAACCGAAAGTGCGGAGTGAAATGGATAATAATCCAAGGTTTCATTCGTATAAGTGCCTCTGTTCGCGAAAAATATGTGTTGAGTACGCGTTTTCTATTTCTAGATTCGAATAGTGAAACCCGGACGTCGCACGCCGACTTAACTTTGTGCGACTGTTTTGAAGTGGACTGTATTTAATGGTTTACTTCAGCGAAATAAGTGAACTGTTTATTAAACGTATTCTGTCTTACTCGTCAGCGGCGAGTGTCTACAATGACGTCTGTGTATTCCGTCTCGTTTGTCTCGCTTGAAAATTGTTGTACATCTACTTCTCTGGATCTTGCGTGAGTTTTTATAAGCCTTGGGTAGGCGTGCGCAAAAATTGAAAATCAGCCCCATTCGTCGCCTTCCAAGGTAGTGGGCGCGTACAACCAAATTCCTTCGAGTGGGACTAACTTCCCCCCAACTCATGATTCTAGAGGGGTTACCGATTGCAGCCCCCGAGTGACCCACGCAAGGGTCCCGAGCGTTCTTGTCGCTGACCCTAGCGAGTAATAAAACCAAGGATCGCCTCGACTTCTGGCAAACAGATGTAAAGTTAAAACTATTGTAAATCAACAAAAACTGGCAAAACGTGCCGAAGCAACTGCGACTAAAATTAGTGAAGTAACGGTTCCTTGGGCTTTTATTCCTGCTAGGGTAAAAATACTTAGGGCTCAAATGTGCCTCGCAGGAGGTTTCGTTAATAGCCCTCCAAAAACAATTTCGCTACGCGACAATATGAATTTTCGTGTTATGCGTCAAATCTTCGATCTCGATAGGATTAGAAAAATACTTAGATCTTGGTTTCTAATCGTTTCTATTGGAAATGGTTATGGTTTTTTAAATGAAATAGCAAATATTTTATATAGTGCTCTCTTTATTTAGATCGGAAGGTATATCCTTCTGACTCTGCTCTTTTGAGTTTACTGACTGCAGCAACGCCCGAAATCATCTTCCAGCCCACTTAGGTCTCCGGCCCTCGGTCGCGCAGTGTAAGCACTCTTTATCTACGTTTGTATATTTCAATATACAAACGGCCCCGACTGGAATGCGAGCCAGTACAGTTCTTAGATTTATTTTTTGTATACATGCGGAATGTATAAATCCAACACGCCCCCTCAAAAGTTAAATCCAATGTATAGATAGGCCTTAATTACAATTACCATACTTCCAGATATTATTCATTCAGTTATATTAATTCAATATCATAGAACTAATCAGTTAGGATATACCCTCCTTCCATTTTATCTATCTGGGGAATACATATGGTCCAACATTTGTTGCCTCGGATCAGGAAAACCCAGAAAAACCTGATCAGACCATTTCATATTTTACATATAAGTGACTTATTCTAATCCAAGATTAGTCCTCATCTCCAAAAATCTGGCTCCTGGTATTGGCTTCGTAAATACGTCTGCCAATTGCTTATCTGTGGAAATATACACTAATTTTATTACATTGTTTTCTACCTTCTCTCTTGTAAAGTGGTACTTGATGTCAATATGCTTGGACCGTTTATGGCTTGTTGGATTATTTGCAATGCTTATACAGCCATTGTTATCCTCAAAGATTACAATTGGCTTCAAAATATCTATCTTAATACTTGTTGCCAATGATTTTAACCATAATGCCTCTTTTGTAGCCTCAAATACAGCCATGTATTCAGCTTCAGTAGACGAAGTTGCTACTGATAACTGTCTTTTCGAGTTCCAGCATATTGTGCACCTTTCGAACAATCTAAATAAATATCCCGTAGTACTTTTCCTATCAGTACTATCATTTCCACCCCAATCAGAATCAGCGTACCCTGTCAAAATATCACTGTACTCTCCCTTTTTATATATTAATTTAATGTCAACTGAGCCTTTTAGATATCTTAGTATCCTTTTAAGACATTTCCATAATTCCTCATTATTTTTATTCATATACCTACTTAGTATGTTTACTGCTACACACAAATCAGGTCTTGTACATACCATTATATACATTAGGCAACCAATGACACTTCGACAAGATGCATCACATTCTTCATCCACATTTAACTTTTTATAATCTAATTTACTTTCTAAAGGAGTCGTTACAGCTTTACAGTCGTGCATATGAAACTTTCTTAAAATTGTTCTTACGTATGCACTTTGATCTAAAGTTATTTTATCCTTGTCTCTATTTACTCTAATTCCTAAAAAATAACTTAATATCTTTCAAATCAACCATGTAAAATTTGTTCATTAAATAATTTTTGAAACTATTCATGGTATCAATGTTTGCTGTTGCAACTACTAAGTCATCCACATAGAGTACTACATAAATGTTTTTACAAACATCACCTCTATTTAAAATATATATACATCTATCTACTGGAGAGTTTTCAAATCCTTTCTCCTTAAGAGCTTTTTCAAATTCCTCAAACCAGCACCTTGCTGCTTGTTTCAATCCGTATAAAGCCTTATTTAATTTACACACTTGATTGATTTCGCTTCTAATTCCTTCGGGAACTTTCATATAAATTTCTTCCTTCAGATTACCATTTAGAAACGCCGTTTTGACATCCATATGATGAACTAATAAGCTAAATTGATTTGCAAATGCAATTATAAATCTGAAACTAGAGATTCTAGCTACCGGTGCAAAGGTTTCGTTATAGTCTACTAAATACTTTTGGCTAAATCCTGTTGCTACCAATCGTGCTTTATATCTCAATGGATTCCCGAATTCATCATTCTTTATTGTGAATACCCATTTACAATCGACAATATTTTTCTTCTCTGGTCTAGTAACTAATGTCCAAGTATTATTTAATAAAAGAGAACTAATTTCTTCTTTTATAGCACGTTCCCATTGATCTCTATCATCCCTATTTTCAATTTCTTTATATGACGTAGGGACTTTATAAACTATTGACTGAGCGCACATAAGGTAATCTTCCGGTATATTATCTTCTTCGTATGAAATATGAGGTCGTCTTTTAATCCTATCACTCCTCCTAGGTTCTACTGTTATTCTTTTATTACTGTGATTATTTTGAATATTTATGCAGTCTTGAGATAAGGAACTACCCTCCTGTGTTTCTTCATCGCTCTCCTTAAGAGAAATATTCTCACTACTTGAATTCTCAGAACTCAATCTATCTGATTTATTAATATCAGATTTACTTGACTTTCCTACTGATTTTGACAGTGTGTCAGAAACATCAGTTTTGTCCACTGAATTCTCTAAATTCAATGTATCTGATTTATTACTATCAGATTTCTGAGACTCTATTATTGATTTTGATATTACATCAGATACATCAATTTTGTCTCGAGATTTTTTTTTTTAGAATTAATCTCTTCGAATTTTTCTTTCGGCCTAGATTCTAAGAAGTTAACTTCGTCAATAATTACGTCCCTCACAACTACGTACTTTCCTGATTCACCATCCCACACTCTATACCCATTTGGTTCATACCCTACTAGTATTCCCTTCCACGACTTTTCATCGAATTTTGACTTACTAGTTTTGTTATGTACATAGGCGGTAGAACCAAAAATTCTTAAATATTTTATTTGCGGCTTCTTACCGTGCCACAATTCATATGGTGTTTTATCTTGTTTCAGGGCTTTAGTTGGGGTTCTATTTATCAAATATGTAGCAGTGAGGATTGCGTCACCCCAGAAAACTTTATCTAAACCTGCACCTGTTATCATTGCTCGAGCCTTTTCTGTAATTGTCCTATTCATTCTTTCTGCTACACCATTCAACTGTGGGGTTCGTGGAACAGTCAAGTGATAACTTATACCCTTTTGAACACAGTAATCCTTCATCTCATTAGACAGATATTCTCTACCATTATCACAGTACAAGTTCACTAATTTCAAATTAAAAAGTGTTTCACTCTTTGCAACGAAATCTTTAAAAACTACAAATAGCTCAGATTTATTTGCTAATAAATATGTAACACAGTAATGCATGTACCCATCAATAAATGTTGCAAAATAATTTTTGCCATTTACCGTAGAAGGAGTGATCGGACCACATAAATCCGAATGAATTATAAACAATGGTCGTTTTATATGATCTTTGTTTTTTTTCTTTGTTAAATGGCAATCTCGCTTGGTTACCTTTTATGCAAGCTTCGCACAATTTATCGTTAGGTGTAATAAGATTAACTAATTCCTTATCAGCAATCATACTTTTATTTCTAAGTTCTAAAAACATTGACTTTCCAATATGTCCCAAGCGTTGATGCCATAGCTCATAATTATCTTTTGTTGTTGTAAAAACTTGAGTGACCGAGTTCACTCTGTTTACATCAATGTCTAAGTCAACGGCTATTAAATTATTTATTGACTTACCCTTCATTACCATCTTACCGGCTTTCCATATTGCTACCCCTTGCTGGTCGAATACTATTGTCATGCCTGCATGTTGCATTTTCGTTACGGAAAGCAGGTTGTATGGAACATCAGGTGAGTATAGTACTTCCCTTAGCGCACCATTGATTCCCATATCACTTATGACTTGTAATGACCCCCTTTTTGTTGCTGTGATGAATGTGCTGGTCTTCGCCACAGAGATTCTTATCGGCTGCTCCAACTCTTCAAAGTCTGCCGCCAAATCTTCCCGGTTTATTAAATGGTCCGATGCACCAGAGTCCAGAAGAAAACGTATGGTTCCTTTTTCATTATTACGTAGCTCGTAATCTCCCGCCATAAATGCAAATCCAGTATTTGCGCTTGCTGCGGATGGCTGAGTGATTTGCACATTCTGCAATGTTCTCTTCTTTTCACCGTTTCTATTTTCAAGCGATTTTTTGTAATAATAACATTCCCTTTTAAAATGTCCCTTCCTTCCGCACTGATGACACTTTTGTGACATCGCTAACTTTTTATTACTTTGTTTAAATTTGTTTTTGTTTGGCGCGTGCCGATTCGTCTGTTTTTGGGAAAATTCATTATTATACAGTCTTTTGTGTCCTGCGATGTTCACTGCTTGAAACACTTTTGCACTCATGTCTCGATTATCATCCACTAACTTTACTTCGTGATCGAGGAGTCGCGTTTTCACGAATGCCAAGCTTAAGTTAAGCTCGCTTAAAGTCTCTATCGCTGTTATGACTCCATCGTAAGAGGATGGTAGAGTCAGTAACAGATGCGATATTATGTCGATCTCGTCCAGTTTCGCACCTGCTCCTTTCAGCTCACCAATTAAGCCATCGAACATGGTAAAATGCTTCATTAATGACGTATTGCTGTTGAACGTCAAAGTTAAAAGTCTTTTCCGTAGAGCCAACTGTGTCGCCAGGCTTCTACGCTCATAAATGTTGTCCAAGTCCGCGAATATTTCTTTTACCGTCTTCTCCGCTTTTACGTAACTCAGCAGGGAGTCTGCCAAATATTCCACTAACACGCCTTTAGCAGTGCGTTCTGCCTTTTTCCAGTTCTCTGTTAGGATTTCCGGAGCTTCTCCGTCTACAACCCTTATCACATCTAGTTCGGATAATACAGCACGTACTCGGAATTTCCACACACTATATCTTTCACCGTCGAACACTTTAATGTTTCGCTTCGCACTGACACTCGTGGCTTCCATTGTATCACTTATTACTTTTATGTATAATTATTTATTAACTACGGACACTTATTAACTTAGGATATTGTTGTTACTGTTTTCGGTCACAGTTCACTTTGCACAGTACTGTTCAATGGCACTACTATGCGACGTACACGAATACGCAAACGTACACTGGGCCCATAACCTATTGGAAATGGTTATGGTTTTTTAAATGAAATAGCAATTATTTTATATAGTGCTCTCTTTATTTAGATCGGAAGGTATATCCTTCTGACTCTGCTCTTTTGAGTTTACTGACTGCAGCAACGCCCGAAATCATCTTCCAGCCCACTTAGGTCTCCGGCCCTCGGTCGCGCAGTGTAAGCACTCTTTATCTACGTTTGTATATTTCAATATACAAACGGCACCGACTGGAATGCGAGCCAGTACAGTTCTTAGATTTATTTTTTGTATACATGCGGAATGTATAAATCCAACAGTTTCCTTCGGACGAAACTGGTATAAATGAAAGTGCGGAGTGCAGTGGTTATTAGTCAATCGGTTTTATTTGGATACGTGCGTCGAGTCGTAAAAGATAAAGAATTTCGTGTGACGCATCTAGACGCCCAATCTCGATACGTTTAGAAAAGTGCTTTAGAAAAGCACTTCGTTTAGAAAAGCTACGTGAACATTTTCAAAATCCCTGCATTGTCATGATCGGTGAACCTTCCCCTTTAAAATGCTTTTTGTTTCACCTAAGTCCGACTTTCGTTTGCCGAGATATCATCGTTTAAAGACGAGTTTAATTTTTTCCCGCTATTCTCGGCCTCCGCGAACTGACCTACTTCTCAACCACCTTCACCATTCGTAGTATTCCGCAGGTCAGTTTTACTATGTTTACTATGTGATTCGTAACTCCGCGCGCACTATCCATAAGAGTAAACTTTAAACGGCCATATCTCGCGAAAGAGTTGAGATATCGACGTGAAACGGAAATCAAATTAAAGGGCACATTTTCCTCTATCTCCAGAATCATCGGCTCTCCATTTTTCACGATCGCAAGCGTAGTTACGGAACAAAGAACGTGGGGGGTGTAGGAACTTTTTTTGAGGAAACTACGAATCCAAAATTCTTGAAACTTGGTGAGAGGATGAGTGCTTGGAAGAGTAGCTATCTAAGAGCGCGCGGCGATGTTTCCCTGCTATATTGGCAAGGGGGGAGGGGTCATGTGACTCTCCTTCTTTGGATCACGCGTGAGAAGGACAGTTTTCAATTTATCACAATTTTTCTAGTACAATACGACAAGATTTATTTATTTATATATCTTTATTATACGTTTGCGCTCTCAGGAATTTATTGTAACAATGAATACAATACGTTATACATTTCGCGTAAATAAGAGACACATTTGCTGTAGCACGGTGTTAGTTTTCGATATAGAGATACATTATACTGGTGAAACGATTAACTTATGCTTTGCACATTTACGTGGCATTACTCGTACAGGCATCGAAATGTAATTTTTTAATGATTAACGATTAGAAAGATGATTAGATCTCGAGATCTAATCGCGAGGGTGCAACGATGTAGGTTTTGCAACGGTATTTTTCTATAACAAACGCTCGACGAACAACGCGCAATATAAACGCGAGGCCGCCACGAAGGGCGCTAATAGAAATATGAAAAAAGAGCAGCCCCAAAGAGTGCTAAACGAAACGGAATTGAACAGCCAGAAGGGTCACTAAAAAATACCAATCATCCACTCGTAAACCCGATGAACGCGTGAGTGAAACATTGTTTGTTTCTTGCAACGCTAATATACTACGTTTACTAATCAAAGAGCAAATTCAACAAATCAATCGCGAAAGGTGCATCGTTTTACTGCAAAGGCTACTTTACTCGACTCAACTTCAATCAAAGAGGAAAGAAAAAGACAACGTCGCGCAAGCGTTCAGCCCTGGACGCTTCGTTGACCCTGTAACGCAACGCTAATAAATAATAACAACTAATCTATGCACCTATTCTTCTTCAAAGCGCAACACTAATAGCGAAAGTGCAGCGTGCCCAATGCACGGCTGCCGTTGACTCGTCCATGGTCCATCGATGACTGAATTCCACTTTCTCAATGGAACATCGTGGGCTTTTTTATTATATACGCAACGCTACGTGCAAAACGCGATCATTTCGTGGCGCAACGCTAACTGCAAAGCTAAACACGCGCGATGCAAATGTGTCGCAACTCTAACATTTTAATTCATTCAATGGAAGCTACTATTTTCGTGTAACGTAAGCTGTTCCGATTAATCGCGGTGTTTACAATTAGAAGACGCGATCGATATTATCGCAATGCTATCAAATATATTACGATGCTAATCTTAATGAAACTGTGGAACGCGATTCTAAGAAATGCTAAGAATACGCGCAACATTTCATACGTCGCAACGCTAAATCAATCGCGATAATCGTATCTTCGCAACGCTAATGCAAACTCGTGACTTTTTCATTCGCAACTCTAATATTACCTCGCGCTTTCTTTGATCCGCAACGCTGTGTCAACCCGTGCGTACGTTCTCGCAACGCTACGTAAAAAAGTACGCGGAGCCCAGATGTGGAAGCTGAAAACACTACGCATGCAAATCTAATAACGAGTACAGTGACAATGTAACAAGAGTAATGACCATCCATTCTTTTGTAAACCGAAAAAATGAACAGCCATTCGTTGCTGCCCTCTTCGTGACAGTTTGTCGGGCCTCTTCTTTTCTTCGAGCGCCATGCCCGCAGGGACATGAATTTAAGCTCGAGGTTCTCGAGAAGCAACCCAGAAAGAGACTCAGAAAAATGGAATAAAAATGCATATCGAAGAAGTTAAATAGCACGCAGACGACCAACGACTCTAAGAATTCTAAGAAACTAATCTAAGAATTCTAAGCATCCTTGTCCGTGCAAACGTGTCGAACCTCGGCTGAGTATATACGTTCGTTTCGTGCAGATCGCGACCGCGTCCGCGTGACGATTCAAGATCGCCGGATTCGAAAGATCGACATTGGCAAAGACCGGAAATGACCTGCATTCTCCAGGTCAGATCAGCTCGTCGTCGATGTTCAAATCAGATTCCCTGAAACAGGTTGACACGCGCACCCCACATTAAATATGAAACTCGCGACCCAAGACCATATGTCAACCTGCCCGGCCCTACCTACTTAAAATTAACACACATTCCAGAAAGTATACTACCTACCTACCTAATGCTATATTTAAAAATGGCAAACAGGCACACAAACACAGGCATACACCCCACCCCCCACCCAGCGGATCACACGCATACCACCCGGGTGCAAAAGTCTAAACTAGGAAGTAACGTCCCGGGACGCCTCCGACACCCGAGTTCAACATACATCTCACACACACTCTAAAGTAAAAAAAATCCTGAAATCGTCTAACGTGGGTAGCGACCATTGCGTATTATATGATTTCAAGCGTATGCAACTAGGCATATTCGAATATACTTCGAGCATTTCGCGAAGAAACTTACGTCGATGGCAAACGTGTCAATCGATATATATTTTAAGCATTTATCAAACATGAAATTCGATAAGAAAATTGTCAAATATACTTTAAGCATTTATCAAAGAATTCAATACGAAAACCGAGAGATGTCTTTGCAATAAATGGTTCATTGCTATTATTGCAAATATAATGGAGACTATTGGTATCATTGTATTAAAGAATAAATTGACTGAAAAGTTAATCAAGATTATGAAAAAACGACGCAAGTCCACAGCCTAACCACACACACACACACACAATGTGGAAACGACGTCGTGCACGATACGCTACCCACGATCAGCCGCCACATAAATATCAAATATCAAATATCAAAATAATAAAAAAAAATGATCGTGCCACGTGCTTTTCACTCGCTCAAGTAGCACCTGAGCACGTGAGCGGGATCCCGGCAAAACGGCACGAACCGACGCTGAAAATCCTAGCTAAAAAACTTGTCGACATTCGTAATCGGCTGACGGACTGTGACTCTACTTTTCCAATCCGTTTAAAGCAAACAGACTCTACTCGTTACATTGAAAAGAAGCTACGTTACTTGCAAAACAAGAAAGCGAGAAAACTCTAATGCAACGTGAATTTAAATACGCGAGGCTGAGAATAAGAAACGCGAACAAGTGACTCTAAATTAATGTTAAGAATATTAAATTTTAACAAGAGACTCTAAATTGAAGTTAAGAATACGATGATAAAATAGAACAAGGGACTTTAACGTGAAATTTTGAGTGCAATCCCTTGGGTGATTCCCTTATCAAAACGTCGTAACTTTAACATAACATCGCGTTAAAGTTTGCGACATCGATTTGGAAATCTACCCATCGCGAAATGTCTTCTTGCGCATTTTATTTGGCATCGTTTTTGTACGAGAAAAGAAAAATCTACCGTGTCTCTGTATCTTAAATCGAATTGAAGCTACTGTAAACCGCGAAGCAATATATTGCTCAATTCTTTTGCGAATTACGATTCAAGCAAGGAACTCTGATACAATATTACGCGTACACCTGCGTGTACTCAAATAGCAATGCAAACACATTTCCTCATTACTATTGTGCAATGAATAAATCCACAAATATAACTAAAAACTATAACGTGCTCAAACATACGAGCATTCCACTTTAATAAATATCTTTGTGGAATTTCTGTTGACTCTACTTTTAAGCGCATCGATATTTAAAAAGAAGTTCCTACTAAGTGACTCTACAATTGACTCGAATTCTTTTATTAGCATATGAAAATATTTAATATCGCGAACGCAAGAAGACCTAGCCTCGTCTAATAAATACAATACATACAAGAAATAAAAATGATACACGGGTATACGATCGGATACCCGTGGCCACTGTACTCGTTTATGCAAAATCTACGTATACAACCAGTCACCCGTGCCGATTTGGACCTTTCGTCCTCGGCATGATTGAGTGACCGGAGGAATTCAAAGTGCATGCGACTTACCATTAGACGACTACGCTGTCATCTGCTGCAGCCAGGCGGATGACAACCTGCTGCCATCGTCATCTAGCGAAGCCGTGAAGTCGTGGAGTCGTGAAGCCTTGAAGTCAACGCTATGAAAAATGATGTCGCGAGGCCGTGAAGCTGCGATGCCATGTCCTGTTGCCCAAAGGACAAGAAGATCTGTGGAAGACCTGTAACAAAGAAAAGACAACGAGAAGATTACAATTTTTTCTTCGAGATATTGCTTATCGATTATTTGACAATCTTGAGATTAAAGACGTGCAAGTTTAACAAATTTTATATTTTTAAATCACTCTATTTCTTAGTACGACAAAAATGAAATAGCAACGTGGAACTCTACAAATTTTTAATAGATTCTATATCTTTTAATTCGTAAAGATAAACGTTAATTGCAAAGATACTTACATGGCGGACTTCAGAAGCCCAGCGAGATCGTCTGCCAACAGCCGAAGAGTGACTCTAATACCGAATACTATTACTTACATAAAAAAAAAGGGAAGTAAAAGACTAGGCAACCGCGTAAATATATTCGGCGAGCAAACACTGACTCTACTTTCGCGAGTAATTTTTATAAATGAATCTAATTAGAGCAGTTGTACTCTTAAGCAAATCAAATATCGTTCGACGGCAAACACTGATTCTACGATCGCATTGCGCGCGATCACAACGTGCTGAAAGAAATGCTTATTTAGTAGGAGGGGGGAAGGGTAAGAAAGTACACAACACAAGAAATATATTCTATTATTCTTATTCTTGTCGAGCGTCTGTTTGCGAATACCGTTGCCCTGAAATGATTAAACGATATTAATATCTCAATATGAAATGAAATTCTAGTATTCTATTGCTATGATTTCTATGTACGACGCGTGTATTGTAAATGTACGCAACGAATGTTTACGAATTGGAATCGAAAAGTTCGGTCAACTCGCGCTTCCTAAACGTAAGCCGCGTGTCCCCCCACCCATCAAATTCTCGCAAATGCTCGCGTAAATAAAAGTTCGAAATGAAAACACCGGAGTGGGGCGAGAAGAACGCGGCGCGTTTCCGGCGACAGTTTTTGCGTGTTTACAACTCGAGCAGATTCGTGGAAATAGTAAACGCGTTTTGAAACCAATGATATACTACATAGCGAAATTCGCGACCGAAATACAATGAAATAAGACTCTACGTGTAGTAACTGTACTATTATTAACAACTTTTCAACACGTCCACGATGAAACGGAATAAAAAAATAACGAAAAACCACGAATGATTCTAAATTCCGCCCTCCCTTCGTTCACGTTGGTTATGAAATATAAATGACTCGAAATAACGAAACGTACGAACAAACAAAAAAATTAATAAATGTGAATCAATGTGTATGTTACCACGTGTTAGCGCAACGTAAATATTACCATCCATCTCTTTAGCCTCTCGAATTACCAACCAGGTATCTGTAACAAAAAGAATGCAAATTTTAAATAGATTAGTTAAAATAAAAGGCAGCAGTAATTCAAGGAAGGGGAGGAAGTTAATTAAGAACAAAGAAAAAGAAAAAAGAACAAGGTATCGGAACGTTGAGAAATGTTAAATTAATAATCGTTTGTTATTTGTTGTTACGAATTAGCATTAAATGACACGACGTTGATTAAACAATGCTACTAGATTCAGGATGGAGGGAAATGGTACGGAGGTAGAGGGGATACGCACCGTACGATTATGTATATGCAACCTTCCTGTACGAAACTCGAAATACTACTGACCCGCCGCACTCGCCGAGCTCCAAGAGTGGGGGAACGCTATACGGTTGCGCGGCGCGTGTCACGCAGATCATTCGAATTTCGAGATACATATTTGTATTGATATTACGATCGAAGGAATATTCCTTCGATACGAAACGAAGACCATCGATAGATTAATATATTTCAAATCTTATATGTATTATATTTAATGCTATTTAATGCTTTACTATACTTAATGCTATTTAATGATTTATTATACTTAATGCTATCTACACGCACGACAAACTAAGTCACACGAGCACGAAACTAACAAAACTTCAACGTAGATCATATTCGTAACAGTCTAAATCATATGATACACGGTTCTCTAATTGATATTAGTACAATATTAAAGTAGAAATGCACAGCCTGCAAGATATTAAGAAACAGAAACCGAGATATGACTACTTTTCAGAAACGTGAACGCACACTGTTAGGGAACACCCGGGAAATTCTCTCCATGGTCCGCTCCCGAAATTATATATAAAGAATGTAGTATAAGGAAAGAATCGCTGATAAAATGCGAGCCGGAAGTGCTACTGCGATGAAACCGTGTCCGTCTTGAAGGGGGAAGCTGGCCCTTTATTCTGACTGCTGGTTGATCGGAATCTGACACCTAGAAGCCGAGACCTAGCAAGCACTTTGAAACGCGAACGCACACTGGCAAGGAACGACCAGGTCGCTCTGCATAGTCCGCGCTCGACGGTATATAAGAAATCCTTTTCTGTTCAGCCTGATTTTCTCACCAGTAGACCCGATAGCAATGACGCCGCCTAAACCCACAGCAACAATCTTGTTGCCCTCGAAGAGGCCGACTTCAGTTTTGGGACTCGGTTTGTCTGTTCACGTGCGTATACGCACACTGCAATTTTCGCAGCAGTAGCCGTCGCCGTCGACTCGCCGATGACGGTGACAAAAGTATCGTCCTCTCGTGTTTAGGCAGTGGTTATCTCATTTTTATAATATCTCGTCTTCGTCGTTTAACTTTACAGACAACGACATAAAGGCGCGTGAAAATAAGTAAGGAGTAACGCGTAGGAATCAATGATAGAAGTGCAATACATATGAAGATATGCTTGTTTGTACGTTACTTTAAATCTAGCTATTATATATCGCGGCGCGTATATCGGAGACAGTTATTTATCGTATTGTTTATTCAGAAATTCTATCGTTTTAGAAACGCTTCTGTTTTCGTTTAGCAAGGGGGCCTGGTAGCGCCCTAATGATTTCGTATAAGAATATATGAGGATAGTCTATTCTATGTTTTGTCAGTGTCACTACAGTACATCTCAATACATGAACACTATGTTACAAATAACAGCACGACATATTTACAATAAATACAAACGTACGACAATATACAAGATGTTTAGCACGCTCTTTACTAACGCAGTCGCAAGACTGTAACGTGGCGGTACCACACTCGCAAGTCATGGCGACTGAAACGGAAAGAAACGTATAAAAGAGCAGTGACATAAAAATCACGTTGCTTCTACAAACACTTAGGAATGTTTCGGGAACGCGTAGGCGTATTCGCCTACAGATATAGCTGCTGTGTATTGCCAAGTCGTAAGATGCACGTACAATAAACATCTCTTTCCGCAAAATATGTTAAAAACATGTAGAAATATTACGCGTGATATTTTACACGTACGACAAACTGAGTCACACGAGCACGAAACTAACAAAGCTTCAACGTAGACCAAATTCGTAACAGTCTAAATCATACGATACACAGTTCTCTAATCGATATTAATACAATATTAAAGTAGAAATGCACAGCCTGCAAAATATTAACACAGTCAAAGATACGTGTAACATGCATTTGGAAATCGAAGTCGATCACTCTTGGACACTGGTAGCTGTAAGATGTAATCTAAGATCGAAGCATGTAAACGAAAGTCTAAGGTAAAATATAAACTAAAATATAAAGGTTACACGTTAATGCGTAGTTCTTAGCTTGGTATCGTTTTCGAAAGACGTTTCATTCTTTGGAAAACGATACCAATTACCAGGTCTCACCACGAGGAGGTGACTACGCGCCGAGACCCACCGAAAGCCATTCGACGCCCTTAAAGTTTCTCGAAGAAACTTTAAGAGAACATAGAATGGATTTCGGTTCACAAAACTGTACAACGATGCTTAACCCTACTGTTGTATTCTGTTTCTAAGATACGCTTTTCTAACTTGGAGCCGACGTACGAATGATAAGAGACTCTACTGACACTTTGTTACAAAGTTAGTGTCTTGCAAAGAGGAATATAACGCGCGAAACTAAGCTCTATTTTACTGTACGCAACGCTAAGTAAATAGATAAAATCGCGAGCAAAGCAAACACGCACTCCCAGGCGCAACAAAACCCTATACTCGCGCGCTCTATCATACGACTCGCACTCACCCGAATCGAAAGCAAAATTCGAACGCGACTTACACGAGTCTACAAAATCGCTTTCGAGACCGAGATGAAGTTGCGCTGCTCCGCGGAGGAAATAGCGGCCTAATAGTCGGATCGCAAGAAACTAAACGTTGAGGGCAGTAGCGGACCACTGATGCCGTCTGAACGGAAGACGTATCCCCTGCGACAAACAGAAGGCCATACTGCGTACCCGCGGTAAAGATGCTTACGATCCAGCCTACAGGGCCTTGGTCCCCTATCGGGCACTTTCGATAGGGGCTGCAAATCCTCGCATTGCAAACGCCGCTCCAACTCGACTCGTAAGCGATCTCAAAGACTCGAGGCGCGAACAAAATTTGATTGCGATTCGGAATGAGATTGAAATCGTATGACAGAACGACTTACCAAGCATAGAGTTCGATCGTGCATGACTACCCTCGAACAGCGCGCCTGTTTGAGAGCGAGTGCGTGGAGAATGGATATCGTGTACTGTAAAGAAAAGTTAAGGCTTTTTGGCTCCAAGTTAGGTAGCCGTCGTAGAACAAAATACACGCACAGTAATCGAGGTACACGTTACTTTAACTAGATGTAAGTATCGATACGCTTATCCAACTTACAGCCATCTTACGAACAGCAAAAAGCAAATATAAAAATCGCGAGCAAAGTAAAAACAATTGACTATCTCTCGAAAGAACCAAAGAGCTTCGCGACGAACTCCCATGCGCAACAAAACTCTACACTCGCGCGCTCTATCACGCGATTCGCACTCACGTCGAATCGGAAGCGAAATTCGAACGCAACTTACACGAATCAAAGAAATCGCTTTCGAGACCGAGGTGAAGTTGCGTTGCTTTGCAGAGGATCTAGCACAGCCTAATAGTCGGATCGCAAGAATCTCTCTACATCGAGGGCAGTACATAATGACCACTGATGGCGTCTAACAGAAAGTTAACATTACGTTAACCCCAGCACCAAACAGAAGGCCGCACTGCGTACCCGAGACAAAGACGCGTACGATCCAGCCTACAGAGCCTTGCACCCCTATCGAATTGCTTCGATAGGGGCTGCAGATCCTCTCATCGCAAACATTACTGCACCTCGACTCGAAAGCGATTTCAACGATTCGAGGCGCGAACGAACGTCGATTGCGATTAGGAATGAGATTGAGATCGTGTGACAGAACGACTTATCAAGCATACAGTTCGATTGTCCATGACTACCCTCGAACAGCGCGGCTGTTTGAGAGCGAGTGCGTGGCGAGAATCTCGAAGGGATCGAGCGATTGCAAATTGATTAACGCGAGCAAGAATGGGATGAAAGATATTATGTACTTTGAAAGAGAAGTTAAGAGAAGTTAAGGCTTTTTGGCTCTAAGTTGTTGAACGATCCTAGAACAAAATGCATGCACAGTAATCGAGGTACAAAATACTCTGACTAAATGTACGTAGCTTATTCTAACTTAGAATTAGACGCACGAATCCCGCGATGAATCTTCTTTCGCTGATTTCTTGTTAAAATTCTTCTTAAAATTCTTGAATCTTCGTGACGAAGTTAATCTGTTAAAGTGAAATTAGTAGTCCACGCAATAAATTAATAAAAGACAAAAGTAATTAATAGAATAGAATGTTGATACAACGAAACAGAAACAAAGTAAAATGATAGCAGAATAAAATATGAGAAGAATAACATAAATAAAATGAAAAATAAATAGAATAACGTAATAAAAGTTAGTGGGTAGCACCTGCAATACAACCATACATGCACAGATATATGTGTATCAAACGTAATGGGTTAAATTTAATCTTGAGTCTAAGAGAAATTAGTAGTAGGTGGGTGGTGGGTGGTGGGTGGTGGGTGGTGGGTGGTGGGTGGTGGGCGCTCGGTTAGCCCCAGTGGTCATCTCTGGTCATCATCTAGCTAAAAAGTGAATCTGTGATATACAGATTCGATCCAATCCCTTCGGGAGCACCTGCAACAATAAGAGTGCAGGTCTCCCTTCCGCTGCTTATATAGGCGAGGAGATGTCACGTGACTCCCCTTCTTCGGATCACGCGTGAGAAGAGACCTTTCTCAATTTTTCACTAGTTTTCTAGTACAATATGATAAGATTTATTATTTTTTATATCTTTATTATACGTTTGCACTCTGAGGAATTTATTGTAACAATAAATACACTACGTTAAACATTTCGTTACGTAACAGCGTAATATTAAAATAATTTAAAGAGTATACGAGATACACCATGAGATTGATTTGTTAATGCTTTTTAATTCGCCGATATTGTAAATGGTCGGAATTATATATAAAACTGTATATCCAACCATATTTAAATTGTTATGGATATTATAGTTTTAATTCTTATCACTTGCAGCGCTGCACATTTATTTCATGCTTAACCGGTAACGTTGGACGTGACACGAAAATGGTAATGGGGCTCATGACCCCAAAACCGTGTGACACACAAAAGCATTGGATGAGTGGTCTATCCTGTTCTTAGTCAATGCTATTATATTTTCTATATATCTATGATATAAAAAACACCTGTTTCACCGACAAGATGGCTGTCTTTATCAACTTGTATGACGGATACAATATAGTTCTTAAATTCACCGCTTTAAATCGCAGGAGGCGTAAGAAACGTTGAGATTTTTTCCATATGACACAAAACCTCATAAGATAGGAGGTCTATTCTGAATCTCGTTGGTGCCTATATCTTTTCTGCGTTACAAACGAACCTATATCGATTATAGTTCACATCGAACCGTTTCGATTACTTTTGGTCGCATCTACACAGTTCGGCTGTAACTTGTGGCATGCGGGATCCCCTTCCATCTTAGTCACTTTCGTCACAGAGTAATTGTTACTCTGTACTTTCGTGCCTCTGTCACGTTCGTTTATGTAGGTGTAAAGTCGAAGAGAAATTTCAATCGTACACAACTGTAATCATTTTACCTAATAGTGTTTCGGTAACGTGTCTAAACGTCGTGTTATATTCGATAAAGTGTTTCGAGAGTGTTCCGTGTCGAGAAAGTCTTTCGAAACAGAAATGAGTGCCATAACTGGCATTAGAAGCTACGCACTTTTGACGGCATTCTTGGTTTTCATCGATAGTGGTAAGGTTAATGCACATAACTATAGATGTGAATATCGTGGCGTTCTTTGGGTGGGGCATTTGTAATTTCTCACATTGTTTTTTATTCGAAGACACGATACAATTCGGATATAATAGAGAAGTTTACTAAAACTGCTAAGATGAAGTGATAAAGTTAGATGAAAGATTGAATGAAAACGTCGATTTACTTGAATAAAGTACTTTTTAAATAACCGCTTGAAGTTAGTAGTTTATTTCATTGCTGAATAAAATTATTGTACAAAGTCACAAATGATCAGTTTTAAATATGTATCATCAGCAGAGAAAGCTAGTAATTCAAAGTTTCACATAATACGAGAGGAAACCCCTATCTAGGCCAGTTATTTTTCTTTTCGTTGAAATTTAATGTGTTTCGTGTATTGTCAAGTCACATATTAGAAAGCTTCACTTAACATACTGCTCTACTAGAAAGATAAATCGAATTCCCTATTTTTCTCTTCGTTCAGTCCACAGTTTACGATGCTATCAATGCATCAGCACAAACAACTCGGATCCTTTCCAATGCAACGAATTTCTCACAAGCGACATCGATATCGAACCACAGCCTTGCACTAGTGTTTTCGGCGCGCAATACTGTGTGAAGCATACTGGCCGATTTGAGGGTAAAAGAATATCGGCAGTTCAGATTACATATCACGGAAAGGGGATCGGTTGCGAAATTTAACACTTTTAAACGCGAAAACTAATCTAACATATCGGTGACGTCCTCATATCGCTTCATCGAAGCATGCGAGCGCAACCAAATCACGATCGATAATTGTTTGCATTTAAATTGGTTTTTAGGTGATTAACATTTTACGAAACACTACAGGAATGGTTTATTTCATATTTAACCCTTTGATTGTGATAGATGTATATACGCTCAGTAGATTTGAAATAATACAACATATACTAATTTTCCAACTTACTGTTATATAACAATATTTCGAGATTTAGTTTAAGAATAATGTAAAAGTTTATTATTTTGCATTTTAAATTAATTTATTTACAAATAACTATTTTGCATACGTAAACAATGTGCGCATTTCTGGCACAGAAAAACAGCGCATTACATTTCTGGGTATTAATATTTTATAACAATAATCATGTGAATATTAAGTCACAGTCAAAGGGTTAATATTCAACATATAACATCAAATTATTAATTTTTTTTATTATTAACCTCTTAAACGTTATCCCCTTACGATTAGAGCCTTTTCACGTTGTCCGAATTTCACCGCCCGGTTTTCGAAAATAAATGAAATGTCATATACCTGCTTTCGTTGTTTTTAATTAAAAGAACAAGGATTGCAATATTTATTTGCAACCGAATAATGAAAATCGGACAATCTGAAAAGGCTTTTAGACTTCATAATTGAAAGTTCACCCCACAGTGATACGAATAATAAACTACCTAATTTGAATAATATTGAATAATAAATTAACTTCTTATTCTAAATATTTACAAGTTTTTTACATTAGAAAACTGGAAACATGATTATGAGTATATAAAAAACAAAACGTGCGAAGATTTGTTTTGTATGCACACAAATTTTTACAATTCGAATGTATATATTCGCCATTCTCGGTGTGTATTGACTTCAATCATTAAGGGGTTAAATGTAAAATAAAAACAATTTAATTTTAAAATTTACGTAAAATTTTAGTTTTAGTATTATCAACATTTTTGTTGTATTAAAGTTTGTTGTTAGATGTTGAAATATGTACTCGGATAAATAGATATTAATGTCATAACAACTGTAACATTAAATTCATGAAGTGCACATGTGCAATAACAAACGCTATAATCGGTGCTTCTTCAATCGATTAAGCGACTAGTCTGGATTGCTACCAATGCACGTCGGAAGAAGAATTAGGCTGTGGAGACAGTAATTTGGTTCTAAGTACCTTGCAACCAACGAACTGCAATCATGTGTACGATGCACAATATTGCATCAAATCGATCGGACTATACGGAGGTTTATACATTATATTTTCGGTGTTCTCGATGTCGAGTGTGCACCAGTAGATTTTTCTTTTTCGTCACAAAGACTCTGCCTCCTTCAAAGTTTCTATCAACGTATTACAAGAAAATATCAAAATAAATATTTGATATAAAAATGTAATACACCGCATGCTGCTTCTTTCGAACACGCCGCTTCTTTAACATCTCTCATCTTTCATAAGAATGCATGACTTCCTGTTGTGTCGACTAATATCCTTCGATCAAGTTAAATGAAATAAAAAGTGAACAATTTTCCGTGTATGTTGAAACAGGAGGAATAGGTACTAAACGGTCCTGTTCGGCACTGGATCTGGGCAATTATTGCGATTACGTGAGTCATCAGGGTGACAAGCTAACATATCGAACTTGCATCTACACTTGCACCGGAGACGGATGCAATCCGGCAACCATCTTGAAACCAAATATATGGATGGTACCGGTTGGATTATTAGTAGTTTATAAATTATTCTTTTTAAAGGTAGATATTCGTGTGTGAGATGCAATTTTATTTAAAGCACACTTTACTAGCTCAGAATAAGCGTAACTATTTACTATTAAATAAACTTTTTACTATTTAACATCCGTCCACGATGTGCTAACACGAAATGATTTCAGCGTGTGAATCTTCAAACTCGTACCAAATTATTTTGTATAAAATAATACCACCAATGTGCCTTCTGTTTTTTAGTAAATTCTTAAACAAAGGTACTAGTTAGTAGTTACCAAAACAATTACAGTGTTAACACATCTTATTGCGCGTATTTTAAACTTAATTTTGCGTCAGTATTGATTTAATATTTTTCTCGGATTGTACGATTATGATTACGCTTATACCATTCGTTTAAAATAATTTCATTTTGCGTAACATACAAAAAATCTATGTAGAAGTAATAGTTATAAGTTCTAATTAGTTAATACTTTTATAATACAAATTTGAAATGAGGTATCCATTCCTTAAGCCGAATTCTAATTAAGTCTCCCCCTTCGTACATAAGTATTAAATTTGTGTACTTATATACAATTATTTTTGTAGGCTTTTTTTTAATAACTTCATATACACATAGATTATTCATTTTTATATATTTTTGTACAAAATACGAATCTTTTTATACTCTACGGATAATATGGATATAAAATTCATTCCCTTTTTCTTTTTTTAATTTTTTCTAAACCAAGAATAAGATCAATAGTTATGTAATTAAACTTAGAGATTAAGGGATGTTATGTATGGACAAGACAATACAAATGCGATCGAATGCTTTGTTCTTTATTTTCATTGAACAAGATCCCCCATTCATCTTACATACACGTACTCGTTTTCTCTGCATATAAATATAATATGATATATAGTCGTTCAATTGCTAATAACAAATTGTCTCACGACAATCCGTATTAAGGTACTTGCACGTTCTTTGGTATATTCATGTATTTATACAGGGAATAGTAGGATTAGCACTCTTCAATATAAAGATACACATATTTCGTTCATGTTTGCCAAGCGAAATATATCGAGCAGTATAAAGTTACAAATTGCGAAACTTATCGCTTTACGAAGCGTTTTCGTGATTGAAATTTATTTTCTCTTTTTTTCTTTACAAACGATGCAACACCATTTTTATAAGAGTGCAAGTCACATCATATAAGAGTTTTTAATGATTGTGAAACAAAAAGAACGCGCACACAGGCTAATATCCAGCTATATCAATAGTATTACCATATATGACTTCTAACATAATGCATAGTCTACTTGGTATGCTTGGTAACAAAATTGAAGGCTTTGTAACAAAGAAGCAACAGCTTCATTTACACAATTTTCGACACCTGTAGCAAAATATGTTTATTAAATTATAGAGTAATCTCTAAGCTCATCTGTTCGATCAATGCTGTACCAGAAACTGCAGAGCAATTTTTACATTATTTTTTCTTCTACTTTTTTTCATTCGCTTGTTTGTCCATTCAATACTATCTATAATTTATTAGGCTGCCTCCTTTCTGCAGTGAAACCTTCAGTTATTAATGATTTCTATTCATATATGTATGGCTGTGTTTGAAATATTAAAGAAAACACAGAGTGAAACATTTTAGAATGATGCTTTTCCATCATGCTACAAGCAATAACGATTCTTATAGTATTCAGGTTGAATATTCATCATCATATGTAAAAGTCATAAGTATGATGTTCCTTCTTTGTATTTCTTTCTTTTTTTAACAATGATTGATGCGCAGCGAACACAAGCATATTATACGTACTAGTTATTAGAATGTTCACTCAAGTTTTTTTATGTTCTTGTCGCTCAAAATTACAACTATATATTGTATGAAAAATACATATATGTATATGTATAAACAGTATATATAAACCATTACTAAATCTCATCGCTATCAAGCAGTAATAATAGAATTTCTTGTAACTAACAATTTCTTCCCAGGTTTGTTGGTCATAGAGAAATTTATAATTTGACACACACATATATCAGCGTTATTTTAGTATATATAATAGTATTAATAAGAGTGAATACAAAGTTGCTACAGTATTTTTCCCCTCCAGAACGATTTTTCTTTTCTTTGTTTTTCTGATTAATTGAATCTTCACTATGCATATACATTACATTCTATAATATACATAAATGTATAAAAGAAGTATCAGCTTAACGTTGGAAACTAATTATAGTGTATAATAAATATCATCACTGCCATGCATTCACTAAAAAAAATTCCGTATTGCCACTGGTGCCATGGCAGTTGATGTGGCAGTGATACATTAGACAATACAAGGTAGCTTAAACGTTAATAAGCTTAAATACACCGTCATTACTTATCTTATGTACGAAAGAGAAGAAAAGTGAAACGTATACAAGAAAAAAGAAAAAATAGGATCTATTTTGATCCATTTTCTTAGCATTTAAAAAAGCAAGATCAATTAAACCTTTTACAATAAAAAGGCTGCTTAACATACAAGACAAAGAAGTTTCGAAGAATACTACTTAACTATTTTGGAGGATGAATAATGTTTTATCAATCTTTTAGTAATCATATAACTTTTTTCCCAAAATATTTATAAGAGAAGCGTGTATTCGATTTATTTATCAGTATTAATAGAGTACTCAGATAAACTTTGATTGAAATTGTTTTAGCAGTTTGCGAGAAAATCGATTATAAAGTCCAAAAATTAGACTGTGGGTCCCTTTAAATTAATTGATAAATTAATGTAGAGCCGTTATAACGGAATTCATAAATTCGACTATTAACATTAAGAAATAAACGTTCATCAACTCATATACAATTGAATCAAACAATAAATACAATCATAAATATCGTATAGTATTAATAAATTCATTAAACGGGAAAAATAACAGAACAGTTATTAGTATTATAGAAAATCAATTGAACGATTTTTCCGAATCGATTCCCGGAAATCTTAATTTTTAGTCATTCATCCTTGCATCTTGTGCTATTTTCGAGTTTCCGAACCTGATGTTCTTTTTATTACGTCCATAATATCTTTTGCGCAACTCCTAAATATCTCTGCATTTATCTATCACTCTATGTACGACGATTCTCTATGTAGAGTCGCGTACGATAAACGTGCATACGCACAAGACAGGTACAATTCTTCGTGTACTGAACATTTAATACTTCGTCCAAGTTTTACGTCTCTATATCAAGCTGATCATTCTCCTCGAATAATTTCAATAAAAATTAAAGGAGAAAAGAGAAGAATTACATTTGCAAAAAGAACAAGTTTGAATAACTACATATCTATACACACACACATACGTGTTGGATGTGCCAATAAATGAAATGTTAAAGAATAAACTTAAAAGAGAATTTCACTGATGGCTTATGCAACAAATGCAAAAAACAATGAGGAGCATCTTAGAGAAGTATCAACATCTTATGTAGACAAAAACTCGTCTGTATAGTGAAGGCAATAGTGTAAATCACAATCATTTGTTCATCGTTTTGTTCAGTTTCTCTACAGTAGAACTGCAAGTTCCCAAACTGCGTTCTAACGAAATTGACTAAATTATTGTTGCTTCATTGCTGCGTTTTCTTCTATAACAACGGTACAAGATCGTCACGCGAGAAATTGCAGAGAGATAAGATATAGAGAAAAACAAGAAATGCTATACAAAATGCATCATACATCGTTCACAGGACACACTAGAGACAAATATTATGTATAGTTGCATTAATATTGTATCAGTAAACTGCGGATATTTCTGTAAATTTGTATAAACACAACGAGAAAAATGAAATTTAAGTAGTAGAAATTTATTTCATCTCCTCTGAATAAATATTGTGCAATGTGTGCTTTAGTATATAGTAATATACTTGTACTGAGGATTTCTGTACTGTTTTGTACCCTTTTTAAAGTTTCCCATAAATGTATAAAAATCCGCAGTCTATCAATATACGGTCAGCGTAAATTTCTAGTCCACAAAGTTTCCCAAGAACATCTTTGAACATTTCTCGGCATCATACTTTTCTATTTACTTTTGTGCAAACGTATTCATCGAAAGCTTTATAGGCATTTACATCACCATGAACAATACATGTACGTGTTACTTGTTCCTTAAGTACCATGTGTTTCTCGTACAACTAGCAACAAAGCTACAAGAAATTTTGTTCGAAGCATAAGTTACAGATTCCAAGAAGATTTACTGAAGCTGAAGCTTACGAATTTGCTCCTCCAACTCTTTCACACGTAGTTGACTGTTTGCGAGCTGCCTTCGTACTAATCTTAATTCGTCCGTTTGACGAGCGAACGCCAATCTTAGTTCAGCCTCGTTATTGGGAATGTCCACGGTCTCTAAGACTTTGTTATCATTCAATGGTGCAGAGATGATATTTTTCTGTAAGATATTGTAAGTCAGTTACAAGTGCGCTAAACCTCGCATACGACGTGTGTCAAAGAAGCATTAGATCTACCTGTAAAACAGCAGTGCCGAATTTTTGTTGCAACTGCTGAAACTTGGTACTTTGATTGCTAGAAGTTTTCTGGCTTTTCTCCGACATATCATGGAATTCGATGGGCCTGTAGTCTGGCACGGTTTCGGTAGATAGAAAGGCGAATTTCTTTTTATTATTCAAGTCAGTCGTCTGTGGCAGTTGCGGTGGCTTGTAAACTCGTGGCTTGTGCGTCGTAATGCTGCCACCTGTTAACATTTAAGAAATTAAGTAACAGGTGCAAAGGGATAACGTTCAAGATAAAATGAAACGTTGAGCAACTGTACCGGTTTTCAGAGAAATTAAAATTGGCGGACTATTCATGCCACTGATCCAGTCTCTCGCTGATAAAGCCGGACATGTGCCAACAGTGTCAGGATACAGGTCCTCTTGGAATTGGTCGCTCTGAAAAGTGAAAGTTTTCCATGATCGTATCTTGTAGAGTAATTGCATTTGAGTTTTTTTAATTTGAATAATATTAACCTTTCGGGGAACTATCATGGCTATTGGTTCGCACATTCCTCGAGTGGCGTGTAATTTATAAAATCTAAATACTTCGCATATGGCGGTGGTAACGCCTCTTTTTGGCATTACACCTAATCCCCTCTGGGGATTTCCAGAGATAAATTGGCTAAGGTAGTGCATCCAAGGAGCCTCGTTTACTACCTCATAGTATCGAATATTACCATCACCCTGCAATAGAAACGTATTGATTTTTGAGAAGGAAGCACAGAATTAATATACATTGTATATATATGCAGGGTATCCAAGCGACAATGATACAACCGAGGAGGGGATGATTCTACGTGAACAAATAAATGGAAAATAAAGAATACAATTTTTTCATTTGTGGCTTTATTTTCGAGAAAATCAAATTTAAAAATTCATCGAGTGTGTATGCACTTCGCTAACTTCTGATTGTATAAGGATGGTTCAATCGGACAGATGTTTTCGTCGGAAGTTTCGTTCTTAAGAAAATTGACTTTGAATACTTTGCAAGTACGCGACACGTAACTACGGCATGTACATGTAAATCCTCTATAAATAGACAGAAACGAATAATAGCATTTCGTATTGATAAGGGATTAATATTACGAATGATTTTAATGTTGTTTATAAACAATATATAATTTATATCAAAATCCGTTCAGTAACGCCGAAGTTAAGTGCACACGTACTCGAAGAATATTCAAAGTTGATTTTCTCGAAAACGAAGGCTCAAACGAAAAAATGTTATTCTTTATTTTCGATTTCTTTTTCCATGTAGAACCACTCCATCCTCAGTTGTACCATCGCCGCTGGGATACCCTGTATATACTTGTACTTTAGGTATAGTACCTTCCCCGCCAAATACACCATATTGGTATCGTGATCATAGTATGGGAACACTACTCCACTAGAGGAGTCAATAGTTTCACACGTCAATGGTACGTTCAAGTCATGTTGACTCCAAATGGCATATTGTCTATCAGAGTGTCGACTGAAGCCCGTCGTAAGAAGGCGCCCAGAGCCACCAAGAAAAACCACTTTGCTAGCTTTTGTTCCGGCATGACAGACCCCTTCCTGTTTAATGAACCATGAATGATTCTGAATGCTTGGTAGAAGAAAATTTTAAAATAGATGAATGAAGTCAATACAGATACGAACAGAGACCACGATTCCAGATCTTGGCTCGAAGACTCTCAATTTCTTATCCTTACACGTTGTCGCCAACAAGCTACCGTCACGATTCAACGATATGCTATAGATCACATCAGGATGCCTATCGATCACGCTGACGGCCTCCCCTCTATTTATATCCCATACGATAACGAGATGGTCGAAGCCAGCGCTGAACAGCACGTTCTCAGCAACAGGGTGCCATTCTATATACGCAACCCTACGTTTGTGCCCTTGCAGCTCCACCAACCACTCGGTCAAATTTCGGGATAGTCCTCCATCAGGAATATGCCACAGTTTTATCTGAAATTAGGATTAATAATAAATAAAATATAGAAGAATGAGTATAGTAAAATAAAGAATAATAAAGGGATGACAGATTCGGAAAGTACTGAATATACTAATTTAGTAACCACATCTGTTAAAATAGTAAAGATCTCTGTGTTCAGATTATGATTGTAAATAATTTATGTACACTGTAGTTTGTTCAAAATTAGCCCTCCATCGGCATGACAAGTTTTCTACGTTCAGGTTTGATTTTTTCTTGTTCAAGGCATTAAGAAAATTCTAAGACACGTATCTAGGTCTTTGTTTTTATGTATATACTTGTACGGCAAGCTTTTTTACATAGGGGGTCCATATAATCCGATCTCCTCGTTTCAGAGAAAGTAAACTATAGAATTTTTCGCCTTTACTTAAACGATCCATTATACCGACAGAGGATTAATGAATTACTCAAAGCACATTATTACTTTAATCTAATTGTGTTTTACGGATGTGAGACCACTATAATACACCTTCCCCCAAGTAGCTCAGTAAATAGCTAGTACTACAATCGCTCCTATAAACGATCCCTTGCTATTAGCAACATTACGCTTACTTTAAAGTATAAAACTAGGAATATGATCGTACAGTGCAGTCGTCGGAACAGGAAGCAATGATGTTATCGTTAAACGGATTCCACTTGATATCCAGAACCGGTCCAGTGTGTCCAGTCACTCTGCTGGCGTTAAAATCTAATCTGCCGGTCTAAAAAAAAGACACCCGATCAAAATAAACTATTGATTAATCAATGAACCAACTAAAATGCATTCATAACTTCGTGTATTTAGAACATCTTCGGCTATCCTTCGAAGAGTTACCTTTTTTTTAGTATCATTAGATAGCCACACTATTTGCGTCGATGTATAATTCAACAGTAAAGAATTCGCGATAAGCCAGCTTGGCTGATATACTATCGGGCAACGGTAGTTTGTACGTGCAGCTAGAATAGCGAATTGATAACTCGATAAGCTAGATAGCTCACCCGATCGAGCGGCAACACCAAGAACGCTCCACCGCCTGCTACTTCCGTCACAACGGCAAGGAACTTGGGATTTACGGCACAAAACTGTGAATCGTGGGCGTTCTTGGTGATCTTGATGTTGTCGTAGCATTTTTCCCGTTTCGCCGGCACACCGTACACGTGACGAAACTTGCTGCTCCGAACTCCACGGAACCACGACTGAAAAATGTAAAATTACCATTAAAGGGAGTACAATTAGTACAACTGAAGATCTGAAAAATATTTTCAAATTAACACTTTGAGTGTGAAACGTATCTTGAGTGTGTTTCATGCGATTCCTCGGATGGCTATGACCAAGTGATAAAAAAGAAGATCTAGAGTATTATACCTATTCTAAACTAGACGCGATTCAATAGGTATCCACTTCAACCTTTGGAAAAATCCAAAAATAATCGTAACGTTGTCGAATATGCCTACATTGCTTTTCCCAGTATCATCGTAATTTGTAATAGTTTTGTTGAAAATAAAGCATGTATGTACTCATTATATTCAGAAAACGAGAGTCCAATATTTTCATTCGATATATTGTAAACGACTATTAAAATTGTTTCTATTTGAATAAATAAAACCATCTTCCATTTCTGGAGTAGATAAAAGTCGTGCGAAAAGTCATGCGTCTCCAAGAAATTGAGAGAGAATATTCTTAATTGGCCCCGCAAATCATGACGCCATATCGTCAGCTCTTAAGTATAAGCTGATGATACAACGTGTAACATCACTTTGCTATGGTGTTGATAGGTCGATGAACCTAAGACGAGAATAACCATCCTTTGAAGCAGATCTTGAAAGTAACCTTGAGGTATCTGAACGCCTCCACCTGAGGACCAATCCCTTTCCTCATCCAACGTTCTCCATTTGTTTAAAATTCGTTTGAGTTCAAAAAGATTAAAGATTGAAGATCGAAGAGAATATTAACCCTCCTGCGAATTATGGGGGCCCCGTACAAATTAAAATTCCGCACATTTCAATGAGTGTTGATACAACTGTTTCAAAATTCATGTAATTCTGTGTTGTATCACCAAATTTTGAATACGGCTACGCGTTTAGTTTGCACTTGTTAACTTTCTAATCAAATTAGAGCGAAAAGTAAATTATAAACTAAATTTGGAAGTCCGCAGAAGGGTTTAAGTTTTCCGATTTAATCTGATTTTTCTATACTGAACTATCATGTGGAGTAATGAAGAATAAAATATTATCCAAAAAATTGCCTAAGCGTCTTCAACTGAAGACTAAATCTTTTCAATCTTCAGCATCCTTCTATTGAAAAATTCGTTTGAACTAAAAACTTTGAAGGCTGAAGAAGATATTAAAGCTTTCTCGGTCATCCTGAGTAATTTCTACGAAAGCATTATGTAGAACAATCACACGAGATTACATTTGTATGTTATTGAAGAAGATTAATTGAAGGTTTGAAAGAATTAAATTAGTTTGGAATACTTTTACCGAAGATCGACCTGAAAGTATCAGTCGTTAACCACGTGATACACCGATTACGAGAATCATTATTAATCATACGGCTCTACCAATTACTTTTGAGTAGCATGCACGGCGTTAAATCGAGATCGACGCAGTCGCTCTGATCGCTCGAGTTCGTCGTTAACGTTGCTCCGACGAGTGATTACTCGCCGCAAGGTCAATAGCACGATGAGCGGAACGTATTTATGCGGTCCTGAGACTCTCTCCTGCTCAGAAACCGTGAAGAAGAAAGTTTCGTGGAAGAAAGAGGACCACAACTATGTTACCAAGTTATAGATACATTTGTTATCGGTATCAAATTGTGTTCGATTTCTAAGAACTCGAAACAAAGATGGCCACTTTGGTCACTTGAGTTCCGAAGCAATCTTAACCCTTTAAGCGCTTAGAGCATAGGTCGTATATGCAAAACGAAATGTGCCTAAAATGTTTAGTCCGTGCGTTATACGGGTTAAAAAAAGAAGTAAGAGAATAATAGTTATAAGCGATTTCCTTCATAAAAGAAAATAGGTGTTTTTTTTTAACACTTCTTGTAACTTGAATCCTTTGAGTGCTAAGTAATTTTGGATGATCGGCGAATTTCTAGACTTATTTTACGGATGACGCGTATGCATGATCTTCAATATCAATATCGTCATCTTTAATAATCATTGCAATGTTTTTGAATGCATATTCGGTGAACATTTTGTACCGATTAGTCATTGTTTTAAAAGATAGAAGAAGAAGAAAATTAAGCGCACATATACGACCCTAAAACTGAAAAGGTTAATAAGCACTTAAAGCATTAAATTTTAAACTTCCGTGAAATTTTAATAAAAAGATCACCATTAATACGAATTTCTGGTGTTAATGTTCAATTCTGGATTCTCGACCTTTCTTTTGGAACTCAACAATTTGTTTTACATTCAGAAGTTTGTTTGATCGACCGAAAAGTGATATAAATGTTTAATTTTAACTATTCAAAAAGAAGCAGAATAGAATCTTCACCCCCTTTCTTAAAACTAAGAAAAATTCCCAAAAGCCTTAAATTCCTTCTCCCATGAATAATATCGCGTGGATAATCAATAATTCTGAGATGAATCCTCAATTAATTGAATCCTAAATTCTGATGTATGTATCTCGCGTGTTATTCGCATAAAATCACCGCGATGTGAAATTTTTTGAATCAGTCGCGCGTGGTGCGCGTGGCGTGCAACGTAGTGCGGTGAGACAGAGCAAATTATGCGACTTTTTCTTGCAATAATGAACAAGATACACGTCGAACGGATTCACGTTCCGGTCCCTGCAAAATCCTAACCGTAAGTCCCGATCGCAGGCACGGGCACGATTAACGGTACCCCTCTGCGTCATTTTTCGCCATTTCTACACGCGTCATTACGATCATGTTATATGGCGAACAATAAAAAAAAATGCATTCATGTGATGTCGAAAGCATCGTCGGTACTTTTGATGCATCAGCAAAGGTCGTCACATGCTCTTCGTCTTTTATGTCGTATGATTCATAAATTTGTTGGTATTTTACGAATAACCTAGTTATAGCGCGCAATATACTTTATCTTCGAATTTTAGAGAAGCGTTGAATCATATTTTTGTTGGATGAGGGATTTGAAGTGTTGGTAAAATAAATACCCTAATCGTTAGGTTGTGTTAGATTGTTAGATTATGGAATGGGACCTCGGAAGAGATATGTTTCACTTTCTAAATATTATAACGTGTGCTTTACTTTGGTTATTTTGCATAATTTTGCGCATTTCGTGCAAGATCTACTTTTTTGAAAAATTTAATTTTCTATAAATGCATAGAAATTCGCAGTTTAATAATCGTCAATAGGAGACACTTTAGAAAACATTTTAAAAAATAATGATCACCTTGAATCAAAATCTCTCATTGCAAACTTTAATAAATTAATTTAGTTGAACTTATAGACAAATATTCTGAACATTTATAAATATTAATATCAACCCTTTTATACTTGTCTTAAAGCTTCGAGATGTATGAGAAGAATGGGAACACGATTGGGTCGAAAATGATCCGACAATCGCAGCAGGATTAGAAGAGAATTATAATTTTCTACCTTTAATTTAAAAAGATAAAAAAGATGTGTAAACATTACATGAATGATGAGTTAACAGTTAGAAATGCAGTCTATCTCAAGAAGCAAATAATCGATCGTATGGTAGAATCATCGTTAATTTAAATATAAGAATCAGCAGAAATGTAAATGCAAGGAAGTACAAAATGCACATAATATGTAAACATATACAAAATAGATAAATAAAGCAAGTACACGTTATAATACTTATACAAGATGAAGCAAATATCAATTTAGGTTCCATTACTTTAGTTTTGTTTAACTATGTGTAGTCTAATTATCACTATAATTGGAAATCATTCTGGCACGTGTTGACCGATTATCTCATCTTCAAGTGATCGGATTGTTCACGGATCGATCGCATTTCACGAGAAATAATCGCGTGACACGCTAACACAGTAATTAGAACCACACGGGTACTGTCCTACACTAATCACTTAGATTAGTCATAATTCCATCATGATATTCCTATCTTGATAATAACAGAAATAAGAAATATCACTGCCATTTTTACCTAAAATGACCTATTTACCAATTCTTTATTTGTCAGGGTATTCTAAAATATTTGGAGCTTCATATGTTTTCAGTTTAAACAAAGTTGAAATATGCTATATATTTGTAGGGCTCTAGCAATAATCTAATTTATTTGTCCTAAATATTTTACAGAGGGCTTTACTTTAAAATCACATTTTCGGATATTCAAACACGTTACTTGGGCTAATTAAGCTAAAGAGAGTAGATTACTAACCCCTATACACAATCCTGAAATGTAAGAAGATATAATTAAATCACAAAATTATCGTGTACACGTTGAATGTGTTATGGTACAAAATTTCTATCATGCAAGTAACTAATTAACAGCTCTATATACAATGGAAGACCTTTGAAAACCATAGAACACAGAGAAAAAAGGGATTGAACACAAATATGTACAAGTATAGTGCATCGTGCGGAAAGAGTACGAAAATATTTCAATTCGTTGTGCCATTTCTTCTACAACCTTTCTCTCGCGACAGCTTCGAGAGACTACGGTACAAAATAAAGTCAATCTATGCTGTATCGTCATCAAATAGCAAACAGTTGTAAAAATTTCGTATAGATTTATAATCACACGTGTTCTCGGTAGCTGGTACTCTGATAAGTCTTGAGTACCCTTAATCAGTAGTAAATCGTAGTAGAATTTTACAATTTTTTTTATTTTCAAACAATATTGAGTACAAAGCCATATTAACAGAGAATTATCATAAAACAAAAAAGGCACTGTTAATAATTTGAAAGAGAATTTAGTATATTCAAGAACCTAAATTAGTGCATTTAAAAGCAAGCAAAAAAATGTACGGAACAAAGACTTTATACCTGTTGAGCTGATTAGAAAATTCTAACGATTTTATTTAACAATAGATTTACGGAATTCATCAATTTGACGGGCCTTGAATTTCGTCCTTAAAGTTACAAAAGTCATAAATATTATGTTTTAGCAATTCATGCTGACTTTGATCGATGCAATAATATGAATAAGTATCGTAATTCATTTCGTTCCTCTCCGACTTTTCACCTTCGCATATTTATGTACTTCTATTTTTTAGGAAACCTATGAAATTATACTATCAATATTCCTAAATCTAGTGTTAAAGAAAACAAAATCAATTTGATCAACTAAAAATCTTCATTAATTAATCTTGAAGGTACAATTCGTTCTTACTTATGGCTGCCTGGCATGATTTTGACAATTTATACGGTCATTGTATAAAATACTATTTCAATGACTCCACAACTTGACACCTAGTATTCAATTTTAAATATCATCGAAAATCTCTATTTCTTTAGTTGTGTTTAAAAAAGTGCGAATTTGTATAAACATTCGCAGTCTATTCGTAAATAACAACGAATGCTATATATTGAATCTTAATTAACAGAAATTTCAGTTAAAAAAGTGATTTCTTTTACTTGAAGAGAAAAGAAATGACAGGACTTTCTGACCCACTTAGTGCTTCGTTATTGTTCATCACATTCATTAGCAGTAAAAGAAAAATGGTAGCGTTAGTAAACAGTAGATCAGATGGAACAGTAATATAATACTTGTACTCGTTTTTCATTGATCATTATAGAAGACAGACAGCGCCTTGACATACTAAATAACTTTGCACAAGTTTGTTTCTTTTGCTGATTCTCTAGATTCACCCCTTGTAGTATCGACCTGCGAATAAAGGTGTCTAAACAATGGTCTCAATAAGTAGCAAATGTTACTTAACACACTGACAACCGTAAGCGTACTGGTACGCCATATGGTATATCAGCCATTTCTTGCAATACAATTTAAAACATTCATTTGACCTTAGCTGTATATACTAAGCTATAAACTATACAATTGTGTTGAACTTTAGATTTTCAAACAAAAATTAACTGGGGAATTGCTTAAAAATTCATTGAAACAAAATAAAATTCAAAGGCGGCCTGTATCAGTGCCTGAATTGCCATCCAGCAATGGACAGCATTTTCCGGTAAAAGTACCGACAACTGCGAAATATTCAAAGACTGTAAAACGTTGTTCCGCGTGTTTAAAACAAAAAAGAATTATGGGAAACCACGTGGCAATGCGACACATGTAATGCACCATTATGTATAGAACATTTTAAACTATTTCATACATTAAAAACTTATTAATATATCTATATTCGACCATAAATATTAATACCCTTGTAAAATAATAATCAAACTTCATTAGGTTAGAGTTTCTTGTTATTACATTTTGAGATAATCCAGTTTGACTGCTCTATTAAAACACTGCGATATTTACACGAGACCGGTCGTCAGAGAGTTAACAAAATTCCATTTTTTTTTTTTTAATTAGAAAGAGCATTCTATTCAAAATTATGCATTATTTAATTAGAAAAAAAATGAATATTTTTATTAAGGATAAGTATAATTCGTTGCAAAATGCGAATACCTTCCGGTGGATATAATAATAGTAGATAGTCTGTAGTAGTAATTTTCGAAGTATAAAATAAGTGTACTCGAAAAAACCCTAGACTCTAGCTTTCATCTATTTCAGTAAACATCTATTACCAAATTTAGTTCGCGTATAGAGATGGAAGAAAATAGACTTTTAATGTAGATACAGTCGGTCATAATGAAAAACAGGTACCCCTCCCTTTTCGAGCAGAAAAAGTTTATTTTCATGCATTTTTCAAAATTCAGTTAGCACGTAAACTGAAACTTTTTGAAAATGTGACTCTTGTCATTTTACTTTACAAGCACACACAAATAACTAAAATTTTCACTTTGTAAGTGTAATTTTTATGCTGATCGAATGTTTCTATGATTAAGTATATTTACATATGAGGCGTTGAAGATAGTAAGGGCAAACTCTCAACACTTTCAAAAATTGTGTTCACTTTATTAGATTGATTTATGACACTTAACGCACATTCCTGTCAACCTATCGTGTAGATCTCGCCCTTCTTTACTGTATAAATATTAAGTTTTTCCACAAACAAAATTTGTTAGAGCGTTTATGGCGCTGGTAAAAAATGTTTCTCTCAAAATACGTGTTTTTTGAGTTCACCCTTAGTACTCTCAACGTCTCGTATATAGTGCAAATACCTATCTTTCACAGCTGCGTTCATCTTCTACAAAATTAATCTATAAAAGAAGCGTAAAGAAAAAATTGGTAGCGAAACACCGAAAGCACTCACCTGTTTGTCGTTGGTCATGTCTGAATACTAATCGAACTCAGGCAGCAGGTACACGTGCACGGTGAGACGGTGATCGCCGACAGTGCACAACAGGAACGTAGTAATTGAACAAGCCGGGACCCATGCATGTGAAGGAGAGGATTATTCAACTACTTCGAAACTCGCGCTCGTAGGCGAGCCGCTGCGCAAGCGGCGGCAAGCTTTTTCCGCTTTACTGCAAGAAACAAAAAGGGTACCACACGAGGCCCGTCTAATTACGAAATCATCGAATCAAACGCGCAAATGATTAGGTGCAACCAGCCGCGATATACGCCTTTTCTTCTTCTTTCTTTTCCGTTTCTTGCTAGAGTTTCTATTTCATTAGGGATAGTAGAGAACGAATGATTCGAAGCGTGGCGAAAACGCGATACGGTTAATTTAAATCTTAAGGTTCATTTTTACTATGAATCACACAGTTTTTTGTTTTATGTAGCAATCTTTATTGTGATTGTGTAATTATAACACAGTAATTTTGTTCAATTAGATTTGCTTCAATTACAACTAAAACTTTGGAAACTTTGTGAAAAATTACCTTTTTTTTAAGGAAAAACAGTAGCCGAAAAATTTCCAAAGAATCTCGCACACAATTAGTAATATTATCGATATTTGTCAGCGTTAACATTATAATTAGCAGCGCGGAATCGATACAAAAGGAAAGATTAATATAAAGATTGAAGATTAACGATTATCTGATTTTAAAATTTGAATTTCAATTCTGCGAACAATAAGTGATAAGGAAGTTGACAACAGCAAAAAATGTTCGAAAAAATAGTAGGATTAAAACAGTAAAGCATTAAAATGGACTAACAGTATTATTCTCAATAATACTGTCCGTATGCAGATCAGTTAAGGATAGAGGCTATGTTAAGTGTTCATCGCGCACAAGATGAATATTCGATGATTGCCGCGTCAGGAACTAATTTCGTTGTGAGAATAATTTTTTACATTATGCCTTCGCTTACGTCACGCTTTGAAATCAATGTCGTCTCTGGTTTGGAAGGGGAAGAATGAGCTAAGGTATACGTCGACAAGGACGTTTTTATACTCTTCAATGAGGCTTCTATCAGGTTGATGCAAAAATAACAATTAAAAACGAGAACTTCTAAAAAAAGCTCGTCCTAATTATTACTTAATCACCGCGCATAACACGAACTCACGAATTTCATACTAAAGCACAGCATTGCTTAAAAAACTTGTACTAAAGAAATAACTACGGAAAGAAGTTAAACAATTTTTGCAAGTTCCAATTTTTTAAGATTGCGAAACACAAAAGAACTGCCGTTATTTTTGTACCAACCTAATACTTCGGCGGTCATGGCAACAGCCTATTCTTTCCTGTGCGCTTCAACCTCGGGCAAGAAAGAAGAAGAAGAAAAAAAGCACGGGTTCTCGTAACGTTACTTGGTCGCGGTTAACGCGCACTTCTCGCGATCGCAACTTTCGAACAGGTTCGATAAGCGGTACCAATTGACGAGTCGATCGATGATATTCAGGTGGATCTGACGAATCGTCTTTTTTTATAGTCGTTATCGTTGCGTTCCTATCGACGCACCTCTAATTTCTAACGTTCGGTTCGCTCGAGCAACACGACCAGAAGAAAAGAAAAGAATACCGCCTCCCGTAGCGTAATTTCTACCACCCGCATGTGTTTTAATCGTATTTATAAGGGAACCCCGTTTGTGTAATTGATAAACGAAGGGCATCTCAAAAATCTACTGCATAATTTGCAGGTTTCTTTATTCGTTTTATATTATAACGTATCTATTTTTTTTCGCAAACTGAAGCGAAAATTTAAATATATACTTTCCCTATTTTTTAAATGTACGTAAGGACTATGAAATGTAGTGCAATTCAAGTTCTTGAACTTTGATTCACCTATCGTGAGGTACTTATCATAAAACGAAAAACACTCAGCACCAAAGTCAATAACCGTCTTTTGATAAGTTGAAAGAAGGAAAGTTCTTGGTATTACGTGCATATATAGGGTGTTCCAGGTTTTAGGAACCAAACCTTGTCAGGATATTCTATGAGTATAAATAAGAAGAAAATGTTGTGTAACATTTTATACAAGTTATTTAAAGCTTTACTAAAAAGTTACGACAAAAATACGAAATACGAAGAAAACTGTAATGGACTTGCGCTTATTGCGATACAATCTAGGTATAAATAGCGACATTTACATTAACTCTGTTTGTGTGATCTGTGTTTACTATCTAAGGTCGTCAAAGGTACCATATTTTTTTCTTATTTCTACCCATAGAATATGTTGATAATGTTTGGCTGCTAAAACCTGAAACATCCTGTATATTCATGTTTCCACTACAGTCTGCTTCCAACCCTTCTAAAAATAAATTCTCACAAGGCAAATTATTCAACCAGGAAATTCCGATTTCAGTGAACTTTCACTTTTTTCAAATCAACTTTTTATGCTGAAAATATGTACAAATAAAATCAAATATGACGCAAAAATATGACGATAACTGTTTACGACAAATGAATTATTCCAAAAATTATATTCTTTTATATTCTAGTAGATCAACCAAAGTAATACTTTTTTTGTATAACAATTATTTTTATTTCTTCTTGTTACATATTTATATAAAAAAATTGTTTCATTAAAAATTACGTGTCGTAAACAAACAAGCAGACTTCTCAACAATACGGCGATGAGCATACGAAATTAGTACTAAATTAATTTATACATTCAAAAGTTTTTACTGTTATGTTATATTCAAAAGACAAACACGCGTAAACTATATAGAGGTTGATTTAACCCCCCAAAATGAATTTCTATCGGTTCCTTGCGTGTCTTATTATGTTGTACATGTTCACGAAGCTTCAACAAAATAAAAATTTTCAGTTTGGTGATTTTGTTTGTTAGAACTACTAAAAATTGTCTCCACTGAATGTCATTGATTAAAACCAATTGATAAAACAATAGAATTATAACCAATTATACAATAAGGTAGATGCCCCAATTACTACCAGTGTCTCTATAATTGTTACTTTAATTATTTTATTTTATAGCGAATGAATGTATGAAGAATTGAGATTAAATAAATTTCAATACTAAATTTGGACTTGATATTTATGTAACAACACATGGACATCGCATATATGTTTATATTTAATATTTGAAAGTAAATATTAAGAGGTGAATGTGTTGTTTGAGCATCAAAACGCAACTAATGTACTGTAAGTAGAAAATATGGAAATTTTTATAATGTAGTAAAGACGATGCGTTTACAATTTATCTTCTATTTGTCATACAAACTGACGTGCTAATATAGTGTACATATATGTATGTAAGGATCGTTTCCATTTAAGTGACAACTTTTCAAATGATAATAACAAGGACATTGAACTTTGTTATATCTTTTCAATGAATTAGTAATTAGTACATCGTATTTAACATACAAAAAAATTGTCATAAATAAAAAAGATGTTAACTAATGTTGTACTCCAAACCGGAACGATTGTTAGGTTAAATAACTTCTAAGATAATTAAGTGAAGTTGCGCGATAAGCTTAAAGTAGCAGTAATTGAGACATCTACCCTAAATCTTAAAAAACGAAAGTGAGTACCCGTAAATTTACGCATAACTAGATAGTTGTAGTGTAAAAACGAATACGTACAATCGTGTTGGAGTTCCAGGCGCGCGCGTTAGATCGCGAAAGTCGCCGAGCCAGCACTGACTTTGTGGCCGCGGTTTTATAGCAGCCGCCAGTTGAATATATCACGTGGCATACGCTTGTCGGTGCGTGTTTTAATGCAGCGCTGTGACGTTTTGTGCAAACGCGTATGTCGCGCGCGTTGTCACTAGCCTGTTGTCTCTTACACCTAACCGCTTCGTGTCATGTGTGGGCGATTTAGGCTTGAGAGAGTCAGGCCACACATAGAAGGAGTTAATCTAACACCAGCTGGACATCCGTGCTTACAACATGCAATTAGCGTGCTGGTGCATCAACGACAGCGAAAGAGTCATGTATACTGGTTGATGCACGATGCTAATGAGATGCAATGAAGTCGTGGAAAGGATGAAAGTACAGATTAATGGAGATTAACGAGGTTCGGATATATGGGTTGATAAGTTTGAAGTTTCGATTGTTTCAGATGGATATTTAAATGCGATGCATAATTAACCCTTTGCAGACGGAGCACAATAATATTTAACGAATTTTTGTTTAAAATTTTAATTTACAAAAATTGGCCGATTATTTGTGATACTCGTCCGCAAGGGGTTAATATCGAACAGAATATCCTCGAATATAATTCGAGTTTAAATTCGAAAAATTCAAGTAAAATATAATTAAATACAAAAAAATAGATATTGGTTAAAATGTGGCAAGTTCGGCTGAAATTTGAATTTGAAATGTCTCGATCTCGAATAATCGAGTAGTCAACTATCAATTTGCTTCGATAATTGACTCCGTTTCAAGTACCAGCATCCGATTCATTCTTAGCATCATTATATTTGTAGCGAATGGTTCAATTATAGTTTAATCAACTTGTTGAAGTGAGTTTATCGATTATTATAAGTGAATGAATAGCTTCCTCAAAAAGTGGAACTAGCTTTCATCCCCCCATCGTAAACTTCAATCAATAACAATTTCCTTAAATCAAGTCGAATGGTAAAGTAGGATGCTTTAAATGCTTCTTGATTTACATACAAAGGTTAACGACATACTTTAATGATTACGCTCGCGGTACCACAATGCTCGTTATTAACTCGAATCGATGCTACTCGACAATAGTTCAATAATAATTTAATTACATGCAGATTTCGTCAATTTAAAAGCAACTTATTCCTCTTTTAATACTACCAAGGATTTTTAAAAATGGATCAAACTTTTCTATATTACAAAATTAATCAAACGATTAAGCAAGCCCAAAGAGAGGTGTAAGTGATCGCACTCAACACAATTTGCCACGAACATGCAATCGATGATTGACGTACGAGAAGAAAAACAGACGCAAAAATCTTACTTTTCCGCTAGGCTTGTAGCACGCTCTGACGTCTACCATATTGTTCAACAAAGTATGAGTGTCATCCGCGCCGTCCAGTCCTAATTTCTCCACCAATTCCTCCCTCGTGCGTATCATTTCCCAATTCGCGATATTATATCCCATAGAAGCTTTCGAATCGTCCACCGTCTCCGACACGCACCCCCAATGATTTTATAACGCGTCTGCACTTGCAAGTACTTTACTACGTATTTACCGACTTATTCGCCGATATTTCCCAAATTCGTTGTCACAGGCCTTCTATATACCTAAACGTGAAACAAGAAGAACATTCACACTATGCGAGGAACAATTTACGAGCCACGTGCGAACCCTTCCGTTTTCCAACGATTTCGTAATCCACTCACAGAATCCTGTCGCACATGCATACGACGTATCGATTTGACGTGCACGCACATGTAAACACGAGAGCACGCCACTCGAGCGCTCCGCGATGCCGCGAATCGAACGACTATCGCGCATTTCCATTAAACCGCGTATGTTTTATAGCATCGGCAAATCGTACGTTACTCGCGCGCGTATACACGTCGGCTAGCTCGCATTTGCTTGTGAGTAGAAAGCGCAACCTTTTTATTCACCGTTTTGTATCCTTCCTCGCCTCCTGAGTCTTGTCTGGAAGGGAGAAGATGAACACGCTCCTACAGGCTATCCAAAAAGTCGAGCACTGGCATTAATATTTATTTGCGAGTTGACGGGAACGAATAAGAATGATTCGGTAAAGAGATCAAGCGAACTCGTGAGAATAGAATTCGTTATACTTTCAATTCAACATACTACAGTCTTTGTTTAGTTTTTTTTCCTTTCTTGACTCGTTGTACGAGCATTAGAAAACTTTGTATAGGTATGCAAGTTGCATAGTATCGACACTGGTGTAGCAATTATTGTATGACACAATCAACTTCTTGCGAATTTGTATTATTGTTTGTAAAAAATTAATTTGTTACGCATTAAAAGGAGAGAGCGCGTCGCGGAACGGTTTTAAAGTTCGCGGTCAGCGTGCACACGATCGTATATAAACGCAATCGGTTTAATCTGATGTAACACTGGTCAGGCGTCACTCACCATTTCATCCGTGTAACACCGATTTACATATCGATTTGGAACACGCCGTGATGGAAGGCGCTTTGCTTGAGAAACGGTACATGAAAGATGGTCAAATAATCACTGAATTTGAGTAAGCCGATTATGAATGAAAATCATGCGTAACCACTATATTAAGTTAATTATGCGTATATGTCAATTATGCGAAAGATGGAATATTTCTCGGATTAAGAGAGAATAGAGTTTTTATATACAGGGTTTAGTTAAGTATTTTTGTAAAGAATATAACAGTAATTGTAGTATATTGATTGATATCGTTTCAAAAACGAAAACGATTTGAGAAACGAAGAAAAAAGATTATATATATAAACTACTTTAAAAGCTACCTACTGCTGCTTCATATTGACGTATCACTGTTGTGTCGCTATTTTGCATCTAGAAATAGTAGTTTGGCGTCGCTACTGTTATTGACGCAAGTGTTAGGCGCCTCCAAACAAAGTAGATGACTGTTGTATTGTCCGGATAGGTTATAAAATGTTTAATTAAGATATTCTTACTTCCCAATTGTAATTTAAGAAGTGATTTCTATAAAACATTTTAATAAGATTTCAACAATGGGTTCTGATCACACTCACAGACGATGGAGTAGTTTGCGCAAAGTATTAGAAAGATCAGGTCCGTTTTGTAGACCGGATTTCGAACCGTCTCCAGAAATCTTGCAATTTTTACTAGACAATTGTAAGATTTTGGTTATTGGAGCCGGTGGTTTAGGATGCGAACTACTCAAAGACTTAGCATTGATGGGATTTAGGCAAATTCATGTGATTGACATGGACACAATTGAATTGTCTAACCTCAATCGGTATGAAAGTATAGGACGACTTACAATGAATGAAAATACAATGATTAAATGAGAAGAACATGGGGAACTTAATTAAAAAAAATTACAGGCAATTCCTATTTCGCCATAAAGATATTGGCGCATCTAAAGCTGAAGTAGCTGCAAGATTTGTTAATAGTAGAATTCCAGGCTGCAATGTTATACCCCATTGTTGCAAAATACAAGACAAAGATGAAGAATTTTATAGACAGTTTCATATAGTAGTTTGTGGTCTGGATTCGATAGTTGCAAGACGCTGGATCAATGGCATGTTATTGTCTTTATTGGTTTATGAGGATGGAGAATTAGATAGGTCAAGCGTAATACCAATGATCGATGGAGGAACTGAGGGTTTCAAAGGAAATGCAAGAGTAATATTGCCTGGTCTAACCGCATGCATCGAATGTACTTTAGATTTATATCCACCTCAGGTGAATGTTCTGAACATGTCCCTTAGGATTGATACAATTTTACTTATTTAAATTATCATCATCTTGAAATACAGGTCACATATCCATTATGTACAATAGCAAATACTCCACGTTTACCAGAACATTGTATAGAATATGTAAAAGTAATTCAATGGCCAAAAGAAAATCCATTTGATTGCGCGATAGATGGGGATGATCCCCAGCACTTGAATTGGATTTATGAAAAGTCTAATGAAAGGGCAGCACAATTTGGAATACAGGGTTTAACATACAGATTAGTACAAGGAGTAGTTAAAAATATTATACCTGCTGTGGCATCTACAAATGCTGTTATTGCTGCAACATGTGCCACAGAGGCATTTAAACTTGCCAGTAGTTGTAGTGCCTCGTTGAATAATTATATGGTATTTGTTATTTCAATTTGAATTAGGCATAAATTTCAAAGGTATAGCACAATAATCAAATAATTTTGTTTTTAATAAGGTACTCAATAATGTAGATGGAATTTATACTTACACTTATGAAGCAGAAAGGAAAGAAGACTGCGTGGCCTGTAGCCAAGTTCCAAAAGAAATCGAGATTAATAACCCTAAGTTTAAATTAAAAGATTTGATAGAACTTTTATGCGAAAAGCCTGACCTGCAAATGAAGAACCCAGGTCTTACGGCGTGCATCGGCGGTAAAAATAAAACGTTATATATGCAAGCTGTAGCAAGTATCGAGGAGAGAACTCGTGAGAATCTAACGAAAACGCTAGTCGAACTTGGGCTTAGAAACGGCAGCGAAGTAAATGTCGCTGACATTACTACTCCTAATGCAATTGTAATAAAATTAAAATTTGTACATTGTAATTCAGATATGTGATAATCAGAAAAGTGTTTCATTTTGTTCATAAATTTATGATTACAAGTCATTATATATATTTACAGTACTTATATTGCTTTTTTGTTAGTTTAAAAAATAATGTCGCGATAAAAATTTCAACATTCTTGCCGAAATGATAAAAACGAAAATGTCTTCGATGTAATATCGTTTCCCCCTTTTCTTTTATCGAATCTGGGAGTAAGTATCACATGGTGACATTACTTTGAACATTATTTTTAATATATTGATTCATTCTAATTCTGCATAATGAACTGGTATTGCTATTATTCCTTTCTATAGTACTTTTTTTTACTATCCTTAGATATAACAGAAGTGAGTATTAAAACTACATTAGTTTATATGACATACCTGTTATAATAACAATAAAGACACGGCTGCAAATGTGATTTTATATTTCTGATGTTTCGTTTCTCACCTTCAGCAGAGATCATTTATCATAGAAAAACTAGTGAGTTATATTATCCGTAAAATTCTATCTTTCGTGATCATTATCATGTAGCTCTTTAGAAATAAACAGTATATTACAAATTAATCCATTAATGTAGCTATTTTGAAAGAGAAAAAAGGAGCAGCATAATGAATAGCGAAATATGCACGTGTCAAAATCTACACTTGTTAGCTTGTCATTAATTTCATTTTAATAACAATTTCATATCACCATATTAAATTTTATGTTAAGTATGAATTTTGTGCACAATCCTTTTTTGCGTTATATAAATACTTTATTGATGACCTCTGTGCAACAATTATAATCTCTACTATATATTTATATGTTTCCACTGATCGACATAATGTATAGTTAAAAACTTTTGAAGTCAAGAAAGATGTGAAAGATGCAACCTTTCCAGATTTAACAAATACTTCCATCATAAGTATAGTACCAAATGGAATGGAAAGATAACTCTGATTAGGGCAAATGAAGGACAGTGCACGATGACCCAAGACATCTTCTGTTTTACAAGCACACTCGGTAACATTCGACATATGCACAACTTGAGTAGAAAAAATATCTAGAACAGATACATTATCTATCTTCCTTATACAAAACTATTATTACATTGTATTAATATTTCATAACTTTCGCCTTTTTACCTCGGTAAGACGATTACTCCCCAAAAATCTTTTGTATTCTTAGAAAGAATCTTTTTCTTGTTTTTCACTCAAACATGAACAACAAAAAATGCACTTGTAAGATCAATTTACTCCGAATATGCAGTCAAATTTGCACAGAGCAAAACTGAATAAGAATAAAATATTTTCTGACGGTCGGGGAATTCTTGCAACGAAACACTTCGAGGTTCATTGGCATTTCATTATTTATACGGAATCCCAGTATGGACATTCATTCCAATTGTACAATTCGAAATTAGATGTTTTTTTATGGTAATAATTACTCATTCACTAGACACAAGATGCAAAAAAAAGTAGCTAGTGTAATACTAGCATCGGTGTCAAGTGAATCGTGTCACGTTCGGCAGTACAATCGATAACTGCAGAACGTATTAACCGTGATTTTGTCGATGTTGCTTTTTGTTACTGTAATTAAGTAGACATTTATCCAACGCGAAATAGTTTTCTTTGATAACCCAAGAAGGTTTACAAAATCAAAATTGTATTTTGTTGGTTTCTTTTTACGAAAGAAACGCACAGTTTGAATGCACATGCGATTCACTTTCCGGCTCGCTCAAATTAATTCGCACAACACAGTCATTATACTCCAACCATTATTTGCGAAACAGATATCACATGTTCGAAATGTTATACATCAACTGCAAAATGTCTTATGAATAATCATCGTCCAGTGTATAATAATTCCATGGTCCATTAAAAGATACTCTGGTATAAAAACTTAAGTGTCAATAAGTGGTGGCATAATAAGTGTCGCGAAGTCGGATTCATTCAGGGCAGAACTCGACTGTTTTCTTTAAACTGATACGAATACGGATTACTTTCTGAATTGTTGTGAATACAGCTTTTATACGTATATTAGACAAACAGCAATGTAGACGTGGTAAAGGCGTAATAATGATATGAAGAATCAAGACTTATCAATGGCGCCCCAATAAAGGGACAAATATTTAAGGTACAGTAACATTGAAAAGTGTCTAATTTCTGCTCTGAAGCTGCTGAACAAAGAATAACGCAAAGTGCACGATGTCAATACGTCATGATGAACGCTAAAACGGTTGTGTTAGGCCTTGGCGTCAACTTCCATCACCTCTTCACCTGCAGCTTTCTCGGCCTTCTTTCTCATTTTTCTTGCAGTTCTCGGGTTCACCGAGGTATACAAAAGACTCTATAAAGAAAATAATTAATTAACTGAATTCTATAGTTTCGAATTAGGAAATTGACTCTGAACAGTATTCACACCTTCAATTCAGGATTCTTAACAGCATATTCAGATTGATAGGTATCAAGATCTAAAGGAAGTCCTGTAATTTTGTGTTGCCGATTGTGCATTAATAGTACTGTGAATTTGAACTGTGCAGCAAATTCATTTGGCTTCTCGTACAGTACCTAAAGCAACGATAAAAACGAATCAGAATAAAATGTTTTTATGATACAAAGGAATTACCCAATTAATTAAAACTCACTTGGAATGGCTCGATCAACCTATGATTTACGCATTCCATAACTGCCATTTTCGCTTTCTTTTCATCCTCGAAGGTACGTAAATTAAATGGCATAAGACCATGTTTATGAGTGACTTCAGAGTAAAACATGCGTGATGCTTTTAGTTTCAACTGATATGTTTCCTCTGTTTTTCTAAATATGGTAACCCGAGTATCCTGTTCTCTGCCTATTCCTTCACCAGTACTAACCAACACATCCATGGCATACACCTGAGTAAAAGAATTCATATATATTCTATCAAGATTGTTTTCATCTTAACTAATTACCTACAATATTATATCGAATTAGTTATACCTCGTAAGCTTCAAGAGTATATTTTTCATGTTCCTTTTTCAGTGCATCATTTGGATTTTGAATGATGGTCTTCTCCCCATCTATTTTGAACTGTTTCAATTGGTGACTTAACATTCCCTCAATTGGTTTACATTTGTATACATCACAAATCTTTTCTACAGTCTCTGTTATTGTGTCAGTCTGTAAAAATGTAACATATTTGTTTACATTATGAAAAATATGTAAAGAATATAAATGTATACATGTGTAACGTATACAGCATGGCTTACCTCTGTACCTGGTTGCAAAAGCCTCAGTGCAGCCTGAGAAGCATAATGTGCAGCTAGCACTACATCTGCTTTTCTACCAGTAACTTTTTTTGGTGGTGTAGAATCTACAACAATAGTATGTGCCACAACTGCTATAAAGCCATCAACATGTGCCCCAAGATCTCTATAAATAAAAATTGGTAGTTAAAAAACGTGAAATCGTTTAAATTATATGTTATGATATCTAACATAGTGTATTCATGATTTTAAACTTACACTTTCACCATATCATCTTCTTTAAGTATAAGATCCGATTCATTTGCAATTGGTGAAAAGTGACAAATGCAATTATTGACAGATATGCATGTGGGGAAAGCAATTCCCTTCTTCAAATCCTTCTCTTTTTTAAAAATCTTGCTGGTTTCCAACAGTATCAATTTATCTCCATATTCACAAATTTCTCTTACAGATTCTCCAGCAACACATTCTTCTAAAACTTCCTTCAATACCCCTGAAATGATAAAAGGAAAAATAATTTGTAATATATACCATTAAGCACTATACATTTGTTTAACATAATGTTTATGACTTTTCTTTATTTTTTAGAAAATTCAAGAAAATGCAATGCAATTCTCAGAAAAGATATCAAATTTTTTATCAAAGAAAAAATTTATATAAAAAACTCATTTTATGCTATTGTAATTTTTAGATTTTATAAAAAAAATTAAAAATCGCACAAAAATTACATTGAGAAAATATTAAGTATATAGAAGTATACACTGTAAGAAAGCCTGATTTTTTATGATTTTTCTATGTAAAAAATATTTAAATATTTCAATTTGATAAAAAATTATAACCATCGATGTATTTTATAAAAAGCGCAATTTTAACCCTTTATTCCCCTAGCCCTTATAAGCTAGCAGCGAAAACTAACACTTAGAATCGATGACCCACTTATGTACAAAATTTCAAACAAATTCTACTCTGGCAGTTTCGTATGTATTTTGTAATACCATACCTTTACTCGACGAGTAAATAACAACTAAGTATACTCTTTAAATAGTAATAAGCCATACCGTGAAACGAGACTAACTATGTAATATAAAAGTTTTCACTGAATATCGGACGACTTAGCGCATTACGGAAATGGAAACACACTGATACAAGAATACGAGTTATTATGGTTCCTAGGAAGAATGTATCGCTGCGATAATGAAACGAAACTGATGATCTTTGGGACTGCGTATTAAAGAATTAATAATTCCTTTTTGCTGGACTGTTAAAAAAGCATAAGATATTGAAAGTATCGAAACGTTATTGAAATGTAATAGTCAATGCTAGCTATCCCACATGGTAAGGGAGCCCGGCATTAGCGCGCCACATTCCATATGGCCAGGTGAAAAATAAATCATTATGAGGTCCGTGCATTTACGAGACGGTTTCAGTTTTGCTTGCTGAACTTCCTTAGAGAACGTTAAGTCGTTTTCTTACGATTTACGATGTCACCAGCCATTTTATACTTGGTGACAACGATGTCTTCGGCGATGGTCCTCTCAGTCTCCTCTTTGTCCGCCATGTCTTCAGCACACTATGTTAGATCACGTGACTTAGAGCTCCTTTGCAGTTGCTTCCTGTAACAGTTAGCGCTACTCACTACGGGTTATAAACGAACTGTGCGTTCCGAAATTTTCTATGAATGACCTCGATTGGTCTCTTTTAATTAAAAATTATAATAAAAGATCATGTACCCATTAATACTTTTTATTTTTACAACCTAAATGTTCATTTTTTCCCGTATATAGCGAATTTCAAGAAACACGTTATCATTTTCTATCGTTATTTATTTGTCTGCGATTCTTGTAATTGACAGCGCTAGCGACATTACAACCTCGAAAAAGTTGATCCGATTGTTTCGAAATAATTATCCGATGATGAAAATGAATAAATACTTTTAATCATTAATATGCTCGAAAGAGTTCAAAATTATTTGTATACAATACGTTTCTATAAAATATTTAAACAATAAATAAGCAATCTTTACTCCTAAGTTTACAGTATGTAATGTTGGTCGACTTGCATCTTTCTAAAACGTGTTTCATGCCTTATGGATCCTGAGGTTGGTCGTGTGGTCCATTGGAACGCGGATTTGATTTGCATTGCCTTAAATTCAAGCCGTAACCATGTCTTCAGGTAAACTTTCCCATGAAATAAAACGAACCCACTAACGTTTCGTTTGTTCGAAGATATTTTGAACATCGGAGACTTTGATATTGTTACATTTTTATCATTTTTTCGCGACATAACCAAACTTTTCACGAAACGGAGCATGCTTTCAATATTGCGCTACCACATATTAATGGTCTTTCTTAAAAATGTCGCTTCTTACCTGCGTCTGTTCTGTCAGGCAAGAAAGGAAAGAAGAAGAAGTGCAAAACTGTCGATTTAATGTCATTCCTGGCTGATGGGGGTGCAACACCCACTGTGCCAGTTAAACCATTGAGCTGGATTGATGATATGGAAGAAGAGCATGGTAAAATGAATTTACATATTTTTTTCATTTTTTAGCCGTGTTATTAAGCTCTTGTATATTTTTAAGCTCTCACACGTATGCATACATGTTTATATTTATAAGTGAGCCATAGATTAACGTTTAATAATATGATTAAAATTAAGCCGTGCTGTTATGAAATCATATAATAATCATTGTGAAATTATATTTCCAATTTAAGTTGTAAAGTATTCACAAATACATTAGTTATTATTGTATGTCAGAAGGGTTTTCATCAAGAAGCAGCAAAGAGCCAGTGGTCCTACCCACTGCTCCAAGGGCTGCAAGAGGTCCCCGTGTTGCAGATGAAGATATTCCCACTAATCCACCTTACGTAGCATATCTTTCAAATCTTCCTTACGAAGTAGATGAGGCATATTTGACAGAATTTTTTACATACATGAAGGTTAGTAGTTTAAATATATAAACACATACAAACATGCTATTATATTAACTTTATCTTTTTACTACATTCTAGATTGCTAACATACGTTTGCCAAAGGATTCTAATAAATTTAAGGGATATGGATATATAGAATTTGAAGATCGTCAGAGTTTAATTGATGCTCTATGTTTATCCAGTACAGTGAGTTTGAATACTGTATCATAGTTTAGAGCGTTAAGCTGCTTATTCACAACAAAATGATTGCATATTAATTATTATGTTTATAGACTATGAAGGCAAGAAGAGTACGAATCGATGTTTCAAATAGTGTTAATGATGACCGTCGCGGGGGTCGAATGGGCCGTGATAATCGTAGAGATAATTACGATGATCCTGAACGGACGTCTGGAGATTGGAGAAGTGGTCCGCGAGACGAAAATCCATCAGAAGGTGATTCATATCGAAGTCGATATGATAATAGAGACAGAGACAGAAGAGATGATCGTGAAAGTATGTTTACATTATAATAACTGTTGTGTTTATACAGGTTGTCCTGGATTATTTCTGCGAAACTTTGTATGTGTATTTCATAGCTATAAATAAGCAGAAAATGTTATATAACTATAGATTATTTGAAGTTTCATTAAAAAGTTACAATAAAAATACTGACTTGATGGGAAAGTAATAATTCTTAATAATTCTAATGATCTCTTAGTAAATTCTAAAGTTATTTACGTTTCTATGAAAATACCATTAATACACTATCAACTAGAGTCATGTTGCAGAAAAAACTAGTCTTTACATAAAAAAATAATGAATACGATAAGCCAGCTTATCCATTGAAATAAAGTGAAATCAAAATGAATTTCTTAAAGTAACAAATTCAAATTTTTAATGCCACCAGTATTATATTGATAAGAACAACGAACGTTTTAAAATAGAGTATTAATAATTAGTGATTATATTAATTGTCAACTAATTTTTGTCTCCTTTATGTATTTCTTCGTATATCATATTTTTGTTATAACTTTTTAATATAGTATCAAACAACCTATATTTGTATAACATTTTTTGTTTATTTACATTCACAGAACATATTGATAAAGTTTTGTGGAAAAAGCCTGGGACACTCTGTATATATAATTAATGCAAAGAAAATTTATAAAATTAATATATTTATTAATTAGGTTCCGATTATGATAACAAGCCTGGTGCATGGCGTGAGAGTAGCGACAGAGGAAGACCAGTATTCAGAGACAGAGGTGGTTTCAGAGATGACGAAAAAGACAGAGATTGGTCTCGTTATGATAGGGGTAGTAGAGATCGAGAAGGAGGAGATAGAGGAAGTAGCTTTGGTCCACGTCGTAATTATGGAGATTCTGATTGGGATCGCGATGGTCAACGTAGACAAGGAAAACCCCCCTCTTCTACAGACAGTAAACGTGGGACTTACTTAATGTATAACAAATAAAACGTATAGAAAACTTGTACGGAAAAATATTATATGTTGCAGCTGAACCAAGAACCAGGCCAAAATTACAGCTACAGCCCCGAACAAAACCTATTGAGCCTATTGTCGTAAAGGAAGAACAGCAACCTACTGCTGCTGCTGCTGCTCCTGCACCTGCGCCAGCTTCATCAACAAATATATTTGGTGCTGCAAAACCTGTTGATACCACAGCCAGGGAAAGAGAAATAGAGGAACGTCTTGCAAAGACGTACGCAGAATCAAAATCTAAGGAAGATGGGTACATAAAATAGAGAAATTATTTTAATATTTGAACATAATTTACTTTAAAATATTTCACGGTTGTTTCACTTTTAGAGATTCGGAAAAGCGTGTTACTAAGGAAGGTGGTACTTGGGGTAGACGTAATGGAGTAAGTTTATAATGTAAAATTACGTAGTATGTCGTATATCGTGTTACCTTATTAACCATTTATTATTATTAAAAGGAGGGTCGCGAAGAAAGAGAGAGGGGACGACCGACTTGGCGATCAGATGACGATAGAAGTCGACGAACTGAAAGATTGGCACTGCAAAACCAACCTGCTTCCTCTGGTAAATTTAATTTGTTATAATTATAAGTAAACCTATCTAAAATATTTGGAGGGACAATACAGTATTTCTTTATAATTTAGATCAATACGGAGACTCTAAAGGACAACAACAGTTGCCCTCTTCTCGTGGCGGACGACCATCTTCAAAAGGTCCCCCACGATCAAATGATACTCGTGGTGGAGATAGGTAACAGTTGATTTATATATATATATTAAATAATATAAATTAAATCAATAATCAAATAAATGCATGTATTATAATTATATTACATTTGCAGAGATCGAAGAGATAGAGAGAAAGACGATGTCAGTAAAATGCCAAAGGCAAAGGATGAACAAGCTCCAGTAAGTGCAAAGATTTTTTAAATTAGTTTTGATTGCAATAGTTATAAATTATATTTTTGCTTGTTTTAGAATTTCGTAGCTTCCAATAAGTATTCCATGCTACCTGATGATGTGGATCCCGACAATATTGACGATTAGTCCTAACCATTATACATCACCAATTAAATTGTGCCACATGCATCATAATTGGTCTATATATGCATATTATTAATTTGTTTTACCTCTATTAAATACTTATCGAATTGATTCACGAATCAAACACTAAGCTCTTGGTATTACTTTACAAGAATTATTGTTGATTTGTATTTAATCTATTTTATTACTCTTAATATAATTATCTATCTACATATGTATTTACTTTATATTTCGATATGAATGTTGAGCATCATTAAATCGGTGTGAAAATTCGGATAACTTTAGAGTAAAGAATTATAATGATTTTTTTAATATTTAATTCTGAAGATAATTACATCTGTAAGACTTAGGAATTGGGACTTTATACGTTATACATTATTCACTGTACAGTTATTGTACGATATGTAACTCATTTACATGTAAAATAACAATGCCAATTTAGGAGGAAAACAATTAAAATAATAAGTGTAATGGGAATTTAAGTGATGTACTATATTCTATTGCCTAGAATTCGATATTTCTCGAAATCATTGATAGTCCCGGAAAAAAAAGAAGCAATGCAACATAATTGAACATCGAAAAATTGCTAACATATTAAAAGGAGCACAACAATGAAGTGTAAGTCATAACATGGCATGAAATCACAACCATCGTATCAAGACAATATAAAGAGGAAAATATAACTAATTAATGCAAATTTTGTTACAGTCATTTTATTGCAATAACAATAAGTTTCTAAAGAACTATGCTTCAAGCATATTTATATATTAAAATATTATATATTTACAATCTCTTTTTGAGATATATACAACACTGACTTTATTTTTTTTTATTTACTGCTGAGTAGTTTGTGCTAATTGGCGTAATTGTTTCAACACAGTTTCTAAAAGTTTTTTCTTATCCCGCTCGCTTTTCTTTAATACAGAAAATACCGTTTTCTTATCGGATTCTTTTAATCTGTAAGTACAATACGATAAAAATGTAGATATCAATAACGTTGCATAGTATTATACGAAATAAAAGGGCATGGTGCATACTTCTCTAACAAAAGTACAGCCATGTTTGGAGTTACCAGATTATATTTACTGGATTCATGGCCATAGTCATGGAAATAAGTAGGCCAGTCCCAACTCATGAATAAGTCTAGTAATTGTCTTAATTGTGCAAAATGTTGAAGCAAAGTACCTTCACGTAAACCCAGAACAGGTTCCGAGGCAGCAAATTCTAAAAAAATTATAAAATCTTTTTCTAACTTATGTTCGAATCAATTCAATATCGTCACAAAATATTTTGTAACCATGTACTGTACATCTTATTTAAGAATAAAAAAAAAAGAGAAACCACATACGTTCGCATTGAATTGTATCTAAATTGACTTGTTGAAGAGCACCCATAGATATTTGTTTAACGTCATCGCTAACTAATATTCCTAATATAGATTTTGCTATATGAGAGCAGGCAGACTGACACGCAACTTGCGCAACTTCTTCCTGAAATATAAATGTTCATTCCGATAACGCTTCAAATATTTAAAAGAAAATTTGTCAACTAATAATATAGGAAATGCGTACTGGTAAATTAGTAAAGCATGTAAAAGTACTTTGCAAAAACGCTATGAGGTCGGTAATAAAACCAGACGCATGTCCTTGCGGTTCCGCCAAATTCCAATCATAGTTTTCCAATTCTAAAAATTCGTCAAGCTTGTTCTTCAATTTTTCACAGATTTGTTTTTCGGCATCGTCCCTCGCAACTCTGAACATAGCTGATTCAACACCCATGCAACTTAATTGTCCTTCATGGGGTGTTCTGTAAAATTATTAAATGATACTATAATGGAATAAATACGCGCAACTTATTAAAGGCTTACCCTGTAATATTAGATACAAATTCTTCTAAATACTTTGTAGATTTTTCAAGATAACCAGTATTTATTATAATTTGAACCACTTGCAAAAGTGCTAATGATGGTTTCCGAAATAATGATGATAAACAACCGCTAAATGTTCTCGTTAATAATAAATTCGTCGATTTACAAATCATTTCATCTATTTCCGTCTGAGTGAAATTTAAATCTTCAGAAAATTTTAAGCAAGCATAAATAAATTCTTTAACTTGTTGATAAACTTTTGGTACCATATCCGAAAATGGAAACTTTTTGGGAAATTCTGCTTTCTGTAATTCTTCATCGTGATATGGAAACAAATCGAGAATGTTATCATATTCTTCTTGCGTTGCAACCTAAAATATGCCGATGCTTGTAATGTACAAAATGACTTGTACTCAGAGCAACACAAAACATACCTGAATTGGCAAGAAATTATCTTCGTCTAAAATATCTCTAAACACTTGTACCCAATGTTGCATTAGGACTTCATTATAATGTACACGAATTTCTTGCAGTAAATCCCAAAGTTGCCCTACAGAATAGCCATAATTCTGTTTCCAAAAAGAGAAAACAAATTAATAGAAAATACACGTTTATCGATATTAAGTTTACGATACACTTAAACTATTTACCCCTAATGTTGTGTTAAATAACATTATAAGATTTTTTATTTTCAAAATCAGCATTGCATCTGTACAGTAGGCCTAAAAAAAGGCGCTATTGATATTTCACTATTATACAAGATACTTTTACATAACTCTACTAATACTTACGGAATGCGTACGTAATGCATTCACGATTTTAGATAGTGCCATTTGCCATAACTCATCTAAATAAGCGCATGTAGCTAAACCATTACCGGTATTTAAAATATGATCTTCCACTACAAAAAATCCCACAATGCCCTGTAGATATATTTGGTAACCGTTTATACTTTCATGCTGAAAGACAACGTGAGAACTTAATAACAATTATAAAAAGCTCGTTTTATCGATAATTGCGGACTTTTATGCATCTATGGGAATTTAAAATACGTAAAACAGCGCAGAATGCACTTAATGTATTGCACGCCGGTCTCGCGATATTGCGGGATTACACTATTACTATATATATATATCGCTCAAGACAATTACAGGATCGTATATTGCGACAATCATTCTCTTATCACTTTGAGTCTGGTCTTATAAACTCAACCCTACTTCACACTACACTTATCGAAATAAGAGATAGTAATGATTTAATGAAAGTTGAGCGCCACGGCGATTTGTCTTGTTTCAGTAAGATACATTATAATTATGCATGTATTACATTTATTTTATTAAGAAATGTAGTTGTTTAACTTTTATACAATACTTCTGATAGTATATACGGTGTCCATCGATAAGTGCCGTTTGAAATAACTACTAAACGGTTGACACTGTGGAAAAATGCGTCCGAACGTATATTTTATAGTTTTTTGTGTAGAATATGTTAGTGTCGGGTAAAAAATTTTCTAGAAATGTGATTGTTTATTTGATTCGAATGTTTTAGTAAATTGCAACATCGCCAGTCACTGGTGATCACCATGGCAGTCAATGTGTTAAGAAAAATAAATATAGTAACAGTGAAATCCCGCAATATCACGAGAGCATGTGCAATGTGGTAACATAGAAAAAGATATGCAATATCTAAAGTAAACTAACAATTATTTTATTTTGAGAGTGAAAACAATTCTCTACTTAGGCCCTATTACTTTAATTTTGTTAACAAAAATATAAATATGCATAAAGATCTCTCAGTCTATTAAGAAATTTTACCATATTAATAGGCGATTGTAAAACTAGTCTAGCTTGTTGTTTTCTTTGCTGCCTGTAGTATGCTTTAAATGTTTCTCCTTCACGAAGTACTGTATAAATATGCATACAACGATAAACAGGACTAAAATCCATTAAATCTTGAGCACTTAATTCCTCTTCAGCTTCATTTGACAGAGAGTTTGTTGTATGAGGCCTTTTCTTCTTTCGACCAATAATCTCAGCTTCGATAGTCAGCTGTTCTTGTGTCTGATAATAGAAACAAACCAATGGATTACATCTGTAAAGATTAAGCCTTAATTTCGTAAATTTTACTTACATGTCTCATAGCAACCTCACCAATCTTTGGCGAATATTTTCTAATATTTTCTAAAAAGTCTCTTAAATCAGACATGGAAGCATCCTTTATATTTTCACGTAGTCTAAAATCAGTGTAATCTATCAGTCACTTAATATGACTGGGTAAATTATTCTCTAGTTATATTCTGCTGTAAAAATGAATACTTTCTTTTATCTTATGACATTACTCACTGTGGAATTTGTTGTGTAATTTGTGAAGAAAATCTGTAATTTGTTACTTTTGGTAAATCATGGTGTTCTAACTGCTCCAGTGTCTTTAAAGCTGGATAATAGCGCTTATCTTTCAATTGTTTCTGTAATTTTGCATAGGCAGCTAAAACAGGAAGACACATAGTGAGACTGTCTACTGCAGCAGCCATATTACTCTCTACTTTACGAGCTTTAACAAGTTCTTCTCCTTTTTCTATAACTTTGGTAGCAGTGGCAGTGATATGTTTGTCAAGTTCCAATATCTCAGACTATAGAAAAATTATACTTAATTAAATTGTACTCTTTTATGTAGCAGATTAATTTTAAGATATAGACTCACGTTGAGCTGTTGTGCTTGAGAACGAACTTGTAAAAGTTCTCTAATGGAATCAATGAAACCTTGATAATGATGATTGCACATTCTTTCAATGTCTTTGTCATGTGCTTTGATACGCTCATCGAGCTTTTCCATAAATTTCTGATGTTCATGGCCATCGTAAATTGCTCTAAAAAAAAGAAAACAGATACTGGTAGCAACATTTTTATTTCTTTCTATTTTATATTTTGAAGTTTTCTTTTCCTACTAATGATTAATAATTGTAATACCTGAAAACCAGGCCTATACTATTAGTATCTGTAGATTCTATTTCATGTAACAGATATTCATGTTTTGGAACCATAGTTAAAAGTAAAGTGTCAAGTCGGTTAATTGACAACCTTGGCATAATTATACCCTAATTCAATTTTTCTTTATAATACGGCGGGGGTGTCCCCCTTTTCAACCCTTCTAGTGCGCATATGCACGGTAATTGTTGCATCTGCGTGAAGGGTTGATGTTTCAGGGGCGCGTTCTTTAACGAAATTTCCGATAAAGAATAAGTATTCGATTAAATTTACGTACCGAAAAGTTGGGCCCAAATAATCGTCTATGCCTTCTATTTCTTGAATCAAAATATCGTATCGTTGCATTTTGATTAAATTCAATAACTCGAACGAACGAAAACGTCAACAACTTTAGTAGATAAATGGGTGCTTCTATTTGAAAAAATGAGATAATTTCCATTTGTTGTGTAACACTAAATCGTATCAGTATATAAAACTAAACCCTTCGATTTAATTATAACATTTCCGTCATTAAAGTTACTGTCAACCAAATGGCATTATCAATATCGTTTAAACTGCCATCTTCATAAAACTACATTACACTCTACCATATTTGATATATCACGCATACGCATTTATACGGCAGTCGGCGAACTGATTTGACGGTATGAAATATTTATATTGTATTACGGAATATAAATTTTAAAGAGGATTTTTACATCACACGCATGTTATAGATCAGATTCTAATCCTAAATTAATTGTATATATTTCAATCAATAATTAGGAAAGTGTATTTTTGAAAAGAATTCGTGGTTATTTAATCGGTAACGTATTCAACCAGCAGTCAGTTAGGTAGATTAATTAAAAGGAGTCGTCGTGTTACAAAAGTGTAGCATTTATTTTGCAAACAAATGTAATTATAAAGAAAAACTTCAAATTGTATGTTCGATATAATTAACTAGTTATCATTTTATCGACTATATTTGTATTATTTTCGATAAAATTAGTATCTAACAAAAAAGCATAGCTACGGTTTGCTCGGATAAATCCGTTCCGCACGAGTGGAATATAATCAAGTGAAAGATTTATTTCATTCTAATTTTAATGCGCTTCTAGTCTACTTAGAAATAGTTATTGCATAGTTTATCGAGAGGAATATTTCAAATATGAGAAAGCTCTTTATTCTATTCCCTTGAACTGGAATAATTCATCCGAGCAGACCGTATGTGCATTTGGCGTCTGGGTTGGAGACGCCAAGACATCGGATGCAGTTTCTGTGCAGTGTGAACCCCGGTTGATTCTCGCCTATTGATTGTATCATAGTAACAGCGTACTGGATATCCTTTTTCTACTCAATTTTTCGAGAAATTCAGTGAAGAAACGCGAAAGTTACGAGGGAAACTAAAATACAAGTAAGTATAACCGTTGTGAAGTTAATAACTATCTACGAAGTCATTGGCGCGCAAGTACTTGATGTGCTGCTACCCCAAGACTTGTTTTACAGTTTATAAAGAATCCATTGCGAAAATTTATTATCTCAGTACATACACCGATTACTTTCTCACTAATCGTCTTATCGATAAAGTAAAATTGGAAACACGCGTATCTACGTGCAAACTGTTTTCTAGCAGTTATATATTAATAATATTAATTGAATTTGCGAAACTAAAAAAGAGTTTTGTGTACCTCTGAATTTTTAGGTAAAAAATGACACCAGAAGGGTATACGCGCGTTTATGTCGGCGGATTAAATGAGAGCATTAAAAAGGAAGATCTCCAGACAGAGTTTGAAAAGTATGGCAAGCTAAACAAAGTTTGGGTTGCATTCAACCCTCCAGGTTTTGCATTTATCGAATTTTTAAATATGAACGAAGCAGAACTTGCTTGCAGCAGTATGAATGGTACAGAGATTATGGGTGCCAAGTTAAGAGTAGAAATTTCACGGGGTAGAGGTCGCGGTGGAGGCAGGGGTGGTATGGGAGGATTCAGAGGAAGTCGAGGTGGTGCTGCTAGGGGCTATGGGTCTGCTGCCTCCATTGCATTCAATTACAGAGGAAATAATATGTATGCAGATTATGGAGGTTATTATGCAGGCAAGGGTGGTGGAAGTAGGAGTAGAGACTACTACGGAGAAGATTATATGACCAATCGTGCGAGTGGGTATGTTACTCGAGATGGATATACACAAGATGTCTATAATAGTGGAGATCCCAATGCTGATTATTATACCAACAAAGGCACTGGCACATCAAGGTATCGAAGTCGTTCCCCAGCTGCTCGTGGCAGGTACTAATAACACCCAGTCCTTGTAAAATGATCTTAAATTATATTGTGCTTACATGAATTCTGCGAAATTAATTTGTTCAATGAATTGTTCAAAGATATAACAGTGACAATTGGTTTGTCTATTCATAGTAAAGATAAAAAACAAACATTTGGTCATATTTTAAATATAACAAAAAATTCTGCGACAATTACAAAAATATATTGTTAGGTAAATGAGTACTATATAGGTAGATAAAGTATAAATTATGTCAATTAATTAACATTCTACAGTTAAAAAATCGGTTTAAGTCGAAACTTAAATCTACAATGACTTTTGGTGCAAAAGATGTCCACATACATAAAAAATAATAATAATAATAATAAAACTGCATGACCATAAAATTAGCAATTGGCACTGAATAAATCTATTGCATGCGCAAATATATTGTGCAGTTGTAAAATATATTCTCAATTAATGAGAGTTATCTGCCAAATGAAGGCAAAAATTATGTGACATTCTATTTTGCACTTCCATGTTCACAGTCATCGTCATCTTCGTGAATGCACATAAAAGATCTACGCTGCATTGCCAATCTGAACTGCGGGCCAATCAGCCGCCCACCCTGATGACTACATTTCTATCCAATCTACGCAGCGACCTGTATATAGACAAGAACTACCATTGCAGATCAAGTTGTGCAATACCATTTGTATAGTATACTTTAGTTCTACAGTTTGTAATCGTTTTCAGAAACATTACTCATAACTCATAAACAAAAGCGTTACTGCAAACTTTATATAACATGAAAATGAATCATGAACGAAATTTGAATCAAGCTATATGAATCGTAGTCTAAAGTATTTGTATACACAACTTCTATCTTATTTAAATCTGGGGTATTACATATATTTTATAGTTTGAATAAGTTTTTTACGTATATACATTATTTTTTTGTGTACTTTTTTAAGTTTCTTACTATAGAGGAACTGGAAAAAATGTAGCTGAAAAAAAAAACGTTTAACATACATTATAAAAAGATAAGGTTTTCCATAACTAATATCTTTTTTCTTCTTTTTTTTTTAAATTAACATTCAATACCAATTGTCTATAATTATTTATCATCTATTATAGACATATATATTATTTAACGAATAGTCACAATATTATTTAAAAAAGAGGGAAAAAAATTAAAGAAGCAAGGAAAAAATGCCAATTTTAGCCAAATGCACACTACTGCTCGTATATATTGGATTGTGCAACTTTGCCTTACGAATTTTTATACGCCATTCAAAATCAAGGTTTAAAAAGCTGCAAAATTAATTCATTATACATAATTTAAATTATGGCCTTGAAGTATATGTGCAGAAATAGTATTGCATTTGGAAACTTTGAGGTATTTATTACTATAAATACTCAAGTGAAAGATAAGGAAATTATGGTAATAATGTTTGCCATTGCTGTAAATGATGTGGAATTGGATATCTATTAAATGATTTGCTCTCACTACTATCCGCCACCCTGCCTGCCTGCTTGCCTACTTTCTTAGACATCTCAATATTTACTAGTTTCTTATTTAAATTGATAACAAAGAATTGAAAGTTTCTTTGCAACGTTTACGAAGTTAGACAAGAACAATCATATTCTTATTAAATGACGAATTTTTACACACTTCTGTGCTTTATTAGTAACTTTTGGTAGTACGTGGAACATTAACGTAAGTATTACAATATACATATGAAAACAAAAGCTAAATGTCTCAAATAAAAAAAATACATTAATATTAACAGTATAATTGATAACTTTGTACTGAAAAGAAACATTTTTTTTTATATCAATTATGCTATTAATATTAACGATAATTGATCATTATAAAAATTAATAAATGCAAAAAGTTTATTTCTTATATAATACACATTGTTAAATTTAGTATTATTTTATGGAAGCTAACAAATTGGACCTACGTTCGGTATTTTGAAATAGCGCCCTAATTAACTGTTTAACTTGGTAGGCTGTAAATTCTCGCGCGAGTGGTCCTTTACCGCCGTCCCATCTAACTTCAATTTCTTTCAGTGATGCACCTAATATTTGTATCAATTCTAAAAATTTTCCCCATTTTCTAACGTGCTGATGTATCTTCTGAGAATCCTGAAAGCACAACATTTTGATTTAATATTATCAACGAAACGTATTATCATTCCAGTTTAATTCTACAGGAATTTGTCTTTAAGAAATTCCAGATAGTACTTTAGTAAATTAATTTTAATGTAACTTTTTTATATAAAGTAATCTATAATAAAAGTTTTTAGAATATTAAGTTATACATTTTTTCGATACAAACTTACCGGAAATGTTTGTGGTGCACGCTTAACAATCATGTTAAATAATGTTACCAATTCGGTGGCAACGTCAGCAGGAATATCTTCAACATACATCACTCTAATTATTAAATCTTCTACCATGGAATTCATAATGCATCCTAAAATATTGTTTAATTACAAATCTAAATCTTATTAAATATCTGAGCCATTCACAGGCAAAAATGATTAACTCCATTTTTTTTAAAATTTTAGTGCAAAAGTACTTGATTGATACTTAACTTTTTATATTTAAAATAGATTTTCTTAACACATGGGCTTAACACCACGAAATAAGAAAATGTTCTTGGCCATGGAATAATAAACAATTTATAAAAATAGTAACGATTACTCTAAGGATATATTACTTTATACATTTTGTATATCGCTACATGAATGTTTCGCCCGTAATAATATATTCTATAGTGTTTATTTAAATTTAAATTTCAAGGGGAATTTAAAAAAAAAACTTCATTTTGTGGAGTTAATCAACTTGGCAAATGAACAGTTCATTTACAAGTATAAAATATAAAAAGTATATACGTATATAAACCGACCTACAGCTCTGCAATAAATATTTATAGGTAACACATCCAACCAAACTGTTTTCAGTAGTTCCAGTTGTCTAATACATTGTCTCATTGCACGTTCGGTGCTAGGATGTAATTCAGAAGTTTGTCCCAATGCTGATAAACCTTATTTCAAGATGGAAGATATCAATTATACATTATTAAAGAAACAAATGTTTAAGTATCGCATACCAATACAGAAAATATTGGGTTGTTCCGAAAATTCGTAGTTCGTTTTTATCCTTTGATAAATTCACTTTTGTTGTATAATTAGTGAACTGGAAGAGGATTATCTTTAATGAGCTTTAGTTAATTAATAGCATTCTTAATCCACTGTTCCTATTGGGGCTACTTAAAATCTAATACGTAATGGACAATATATAGTTAAAAACATAGGCAACTTTTTTCATTGGACAACACTAAACAATCTAATGTTTTAATAATGAGGCAGCAAGAATCGTTAATCGTTGCCTAGGATATCCTACTATTATCATTTGTAAAACTTGATTAAAGGCTAGAAATTTAATAAATTAGAAGCCTAGAAAGATTACTTGCACAGGTTCATTTCAGAGATACAAATATCTCTGATATATGATAGCTCTGATAGTCATACAAATATCAAATAATAAATACTACGCGCAAAATTATTTACTAAAATGTTGATGTGTACATGTCACCATTGAATATCTCTAAATATTTCTACGAACAACCTAATATAATAAGGAAATATAATATGTAATCACCAACCAGACTCTTTAAGAATATCAAAAATGATATTTCTTTGATACTTCATGTGCTCCAAAAAGCACGATGATCCAACGTCCCTTAATACTAATACTTGATCAGCAAAAGTGAAATTAAGTTTATGCAGGGATTCCGGTAACTTGTTCCTATATTCGTGTCCCAATGTAAGAAGATGATGCGCAAGATACATGCAGTTATTATGAAACACAGCTAAATAAAAAGTATACATTCATGTAGAGTTAAAAAATAGTATGTCTATTTCTAAGTGCATTGATTGCATCGATCCATTAAGTCCTTAACTCACCGACTTGTTGCGGAATTGTTTCTAAAAACTTTCGATGATGTTCAGGCACCAAACCTGCATACATTTCAAATATATTTCTACATGTATAAAATAAATTAATTGCGCAAGAATCCGAACTGTTACACGCTTCATCCAATATATTCCGCGCGAGATCTAACGTTTCTCTCGCACTCTTGCTGAAAGTCAGTTTATAATATAAGTTCCTTTTTCTGAAGCTTAAGTTATCTTTTATACGAAATTTACCTAATCTGACATTTAGAAAGCTGAAAGGTGTTTTCGCTTAATTTCTTATCCATCTTTATCTCGCTGTAATCGTACGGAAATTTATCTTCTCCTCCTTCTGAAAATTTAAGGGGTTCCTAAAATATTAACAAAGAAAAAATGTAATGTATGTCACATACATGTTAATAAATTACAATACCATAAAATAAACTTGCCTGTGGTTCATACATAATGCAATCATGCAGGTCTTTCTTTAAAATATTTTGCGCTTTTGCCAACAGATCTTGACAAACTTTTTTAATAAACAATTTATCAATATTTTTTGTATATTCCGATAAAAAAAGTTGATCGTTCGTAATAAAGCCTAAAATACTGTTATTCATAAAGATATTGTTATTTATAATATTACTGTATAAACAATAAAATAAACTCTCAGGGGCTCCCTACCAATTTTGACCAAGAAATACTGAAAATCATTGATCGCTTGAACAATGGGTGCGAAGTTTTTTAAATCGGCACTCGACATTGGTGTAATGCGAGAGATGCAATCATTTCTTAACGACTCCGATAATCGTTCCAACAGATGAGGCTGTATTTCGTACAGGAACATTTTATCGTCATATATCGTGAAATTAAAATGTTGATGAAGGAATGTGAACAGTAGTTCTAAATTGTAGAGCACGCTCTTGTAAACGGGAGACTTTTTTCTATTTAATATTTCGACATTGAAAGCCTTTTCCTCCACTACATACACAGAGCAATTATCATTAATAATTGGACTAATTATGTGGTCCATAAGCATCATTGAGAATTTGTGCAGGTAACTGGACAAGTTATCTATACAATGCAAGCTCTGAATTAAATTTTGTATATCATCTATTTCATTATTTATGCTTAATGTGATGATATTTGCATTTTTGTCATCCACACCAGTGTAACAAATACGTTCATGCAAAAGTGATAATGTATCAGCTAAGAATGAAGTATAAAGGTTTAAATATTCTTCCTCGATTGCTGTGTAAATATCTAGACCTTTTGCATCGCTTTGTGGATTGTATAAGATAGTTCTCATACGGCACAATGTTTCCGCTGCATCCACATATCGTTTCTCTTCTTGATAATTCTTTATAGACTTTATACATTCGTGTAGAGTTAAAAGTTGATTGGAGAGCTGCAGCATCATGTTTGATTTTTTTAGTGCCTGTGAAAGGGTTGTTAATTCTTTTGTAGAACCAGATAATTCTATTTTGACCTGAAATAAGTAATATATAAAAATGAATATGGTTTAAATTATATGTACAAAATAAATGTATACTTTGTATGGAACTTTTTCAAAATAAATTTGATAACATACTTGATCATCTATTCTCTTTTGTAATGCGTTCATCTCTTCCAGTAATTTTTCCCCTTTGGAAACCAAATACTGATCTCTAGTAAGTTTTGATGCGAATTCAACATAATTATCATCCATAAAGTCTTTAACATCATATTTTAATCTGACTACTTCTTTCTGTATTTCCGCTATCTTTTCATGTAAATTAATTTTTTCTAATTTCCCTTTAAATCGAAATAAAGAAAATGTTAAATCTTTGTAAAATTCTTATTTACTTATGTAGTTATGTCTCAAAGGAAAATGCATAAAAATTAATTTTGCATCTTTTTATTTAACTTATTTTATAAAACTCTTGTACAGTTTTATGCTATGATTTCAAATAATTATATTTGTACGTGTGTTAATTTGAATACGTACCTGCTGTGATTAACACGTCAGTTAAAAATGATGTCATTTTGACGCGAGATATCTTTGCTATTTACTACGCTTAAAAATCAACTAATTCTTTTATTATCAACTTAATATTAAATATAATCATATCACATTTACATCATTTTGTTTACACAGTAGTAAATAGTAAAAAATAGAATAATCTACGCTGCAACGGATAATACGCTGTGTTTATCAGAGCGACACCTATCACTGTCAGTCAAATAGCGCCACCGATACAACTGCCGACGCCATTATACATTTCAACACATTTAAACGCATTCAAATTATTGTACTTTCAACAAATGCCTTAAAACAAGTTATTTCTTTTTTAATCTCCCATCGTTAAATTTGTTAATATCAATGTAAATTCATAAAGTCATCTCTTATATAATGTTTCAATTATTTTAATGTTTTAAAACATACCTAATTCTTTAATTCATTCGCAACCGCAGCTGTGTCGCGTAAACTGGCTCAATTCGTAAAAAGTGGGTAAACGTAACAAATTAAGTCACTCATGAGTCCAAATGTAAGTTATTATTGTGTTCATTTCAAGTATCGTATTGCTTTGTCATTTAGTGATTTATATTGATTACAAAATACAGTAAAACGAAGTACATATGCAGTTTGTTTCCCATATTGCTATATATATAACTCGCGCCGTGAAATCCCTTAGTCTGCTGCTGACAGCCGAGGAGGTAACATTTTTTGCACTCTTCCTTTAATTTTTCCAATTCATAATATTTTCCCTTCTAAGTTTGTTACATTATTGTAGATTGTATTTTTTGATAATTTTACTCTCCTCTCATAATTTCTTCCTTATAAACAACTCCAACTACCTATAATAATTATTTACTAATGCATTTTAATCGTGTGTGCAGGTTCATTGGACAGTCTAATTGCATAAATACGGACGGTGCTAAAAAACAGGTTGGGTTCCCATGGCAAACGAATAGTGGACAATAGTAAAGGATAAATTATTGGGCGAAAGATCAATTTTTTTTATTGCTTCTTGGATAGTTGTGCTGATCTACAACTCAACGAGGTATTGAGATCCAGAACAAGGGGAACGAAGAGAAAGGAATTAGCTTGTAAGAACGGTGTAAAACTTAGAATGTTACTTTTATTAATTATATTACATTATATTTTGTTATAAATTAATAAGTTTTAAGCTAAATTGTAACAATTGTTAGCTTATAAGATTGTTTTAACATTCTTGAAACTTGTACTTTATCAGAAACTTTAAATAAATACCCAGTTCAAGTTTATTAATTGTTTAATTAATCACCTGTCCAGAAATCCTAAAGAGGTAGTATCGCGAAGGAATTTAGACAGAAAAGTTCTAAAGCGAGAAACTCTGAAAACGGTCTTAAACACAATTAAACTAAATTGCATTAGTTTGCCAATTAGGACAGCTCCTTGTAACTTATGTTCGCCTAATACAAAGTTGTCAAATCTGCCGACATTTTATTCAGAAGCCTAAGAAACTTGGCTATATTTGGAATTTGACGTCATTTCCAAGAATCGCCAAAATTCCAGGAAATGACGTAATCTACCAGGCTATTTGGATACCTTCATACAACTTGTATGCGCCTAATACAGAGTCGCCAAAATTGATGAAAATTTTACAACCTTGTATTAGGCGAATATAAGTAGTTAAAAGGTATCTGGAACACATAGAAAAAGTGCAGAAAATTTAAAAATCCTCAGAAACTTTAATTGTTAAATTTTCATATTTTCCTAATCTCTTTCATATATTTAAAACTTATAACTAAGTTAATGATGTACAGGGCTATTTTTTAGAGACTCTCGCTTCAGAAATATTTATTAACGTTCCTCTAAAATACTTCTCCTTAACACTCTCACGACGTACCACGGAAAATATTGCCGCGAGCCATGATTGGTTAGAGTCGAAAGAAAGAGATAGACTGTGGCAGAGAAAACGATAGAGACACTGCTAAGATCATGTCACGAGAAATAGGAATAGGTTCCACTGACGCTTGCACCCCAAGATTTGAAATATTCTCAAAAAATATATATTTTCAATTAGTTATACACAGAAGGTATTTAAATTATATAAATAAAACAAATGAGTACTTAATATCGCATGTATCAATAGGAAGTGAAATAAAAAGTAAATGAACACGATGTTAATAAAGAATATATTATTGAATGAATAATATTATATTCCTTCATATTATTTCTTGTGTATATGTATATTAAAAACTTATTGTATGTATGGTATACATAATCTCATTTATTCAGATTGTATTCTTTATTTATATTATATTTATTTAGTAATTATTTCTCATCGTATCGGTATATAATGAATATAGTATTTTTTCCATTTTGTATTGATATATGCGGTATCGACTACTTATATGTTTTAACTACATAATTTAAATACCTTCTGTGTATAACTAATTGCAAGCATCATTGGAATCCACTTCGATTTCTCGTGACCCAGCACTAACAGTAGAATCGTTTTGAGTATTACTATCGATTAGACAACGTTCTGACTTCGTTTCGACTACACGTTCTGGCATGTCGCGATCTGTGACGGACTGATGAACGAGCGTTCTGGCTGTCTTATAGACAAGCTGCAGCTGAGCGTTCTGTGGTGTCTTATAGCCACGCGGCGTCTCTTAATCGCAGTCGAGCGCGAGACGCGGGCAGTCGAGCGCGAGACGCGGGCAGTCGAGCGCGAGACGCGGGCAGTCGAGCGCGAGACGCGGGCAGTCGAGCGCGAGACGCGGGCAGTCGAGCGCGAGACGCGGGCAGTCGAGCGCGAGACGCGGGCAGTCGAGCGCGAGACGCGGGCAGTCGAGCGCGAGACGCGGGCAGTCGAGCGCGAGACGCGGGCAGTCGAGCGCGAGACGCGGGCAGTCGAGCGCGAGACGCGGGCAGTCGAGCGCGAGACGCGGGCAGTCGAGCGCGAGACGCGGGCAGTCGAGCGCGAGACGCGGGCAGTCGAGCGCGAGACGCGGGCAGTCGAGCGCGAGACGCGGGCAGTCGAGCGCGAGACGCGGGCAGTCGAGCGCGAGGCGCGGGCAGTCGAGCGCGAGGCGCGGGCAGTCGAGCGCGAGACGCGGGCAGTCGAGCGCGAGACGCGGGCAGTCGAGCGCGAGACGCGGGCAGTCGAGCGCGAGACGCGGGCAGTCGAGCGCGAGACGCGGGCAGTCGAGCGCGAGACGCGGGCAGTCGAGCGCGAGACGCGGGCAGTCGAGCGCGAGACGCGGGCAGTCGAGCGCGAGACGCGGGCAGTCGAGCGCGAGACGCGGGCAGTCGAGCGCGAGACGCGGGCAGTCGAGCGCGAGACGCGGGCAGTCGAGCGCGAGACGCGGGCAGTCGAGCGCGAGACGCGGGCAGTCGAGCGCGAGACGCGGGCAGTCGAGCGCGAGACGCGGGCAGTCGAGCGCGAGACGCGGGCAGTCGAGCGCGAGACGCGGGCAGTCGAGCGCGAGACGCGGGCAGTCGAGCGCGAGACGCGGGCAGTCGAGCGCGAGACGCGGGCAGTCGAGCGCGAGACGCGGGCAGTCGAGCGCGAGACGCGGGCAGTCGAGCGCGAGACGCGGGCAGTCGAGCGCGAGACGCGGGCAGTCGAGCGCGAGACGCGGGCAGTCGAGCGCGAGACGCGGGCAGTCGAGCGCGAGACGCGGGCAGTCGAGCGCGAGACGCGGGCAGTCGAGCGCGAGACGCGGGCAGTCGAGCGCGAGACGCGGGCAGTCGAGCGCGAGACGCGGGCAGTCGAGCGCGAGACGCGGGCAGTCGAGCGCGAGACGCGGGCAGTCGAGCGCGAGACGCGGGCAGTCGAGCGCGCGACGCGGGCAGTCGAGCGCGAGACGCGGGCAGTCGAGCGCGAGACGCGGGCAGGCGAGCGCGAGGCGCGGGCAGTCGAGCGCGAGACGCGGGCAGTCGAGCGCGAGACGCGGGCAGTCGAGCGCGAGACGCGGGCAGTCGAGCGCGAGACGCGGGCAGTCGAGCGCGAGACGCGGGCAGTCGAGCGCGAGACGCGGGCAGTCGAGCGCGAGACGCGGGCAGTCGAGCGCGAGACGCGGGCAGTCGAGCGCGAGACGCGGGCAGTCGAGCGCGAGACGCGGGCAGTCGAGCGCGAGACGCGGGCAGTCGAGCGCGAGACGCGGGCAGTCGAGCGCGAGACGCGGGCAGTCGAGCGCGAGACGCGGGCAGTCGAGCGCGAGACGCGGGCAGTCGAGCGCGAGACGCGGGCAGTCGAGCGCGAGACGCGGGCAGTCGAGCGCGGGACGGGGTCAGTCGAGCGCGGGGCGCGGGCAGTCGAGCGCGAGACGCGGGCAGTCGAGCGCGAGACGCGGGCAGTCGAGCGCGAGACGCGGGCAGTCGAGCGCGAGACGCGGGCAGTCGACCGCGATACGCGGGCAGTCGAGCGCGAGACGCGGGCAGTCGAGCGCGAGACGCGGGCAGTCGAGCGCGAGACGCGGGCAGTCGAGCGCGAGACGCGGGCAGTCGAGCGCGAGACGCGGGCAGTCGAGCGCGAGACGCGGGCAGTCGAGCGCGAGACGCGGGCAGTCGAGCGCGAGACGCGGGCAGTCGAGCGCGAGACGCGGGCAGTCGAGCGCGAGACGCGGGCAGTCGAGCGCGAGACGCGGGCAGTCGAGCGCGAGACGCGGGCAGTCGAGCGCGAGACGCGGGCAGTCGAGCGCGAGACGCGGGCAGTCGAGCGCGAGACGCGGGCAGTCGAGCGCGAGACGCGGGCAGTCGAGCGCGAGACGCGGGCAGTCGAGCGCGAGACGCGGGCAGTCGAGCGCGAGACGCGGGCAGTCGAGCGCGAGACGCGGGCCGTGGAGCGCGAGACGCGGGCGGTCGAGCGCGAGACGCGGGCTGTCGAGAGCGAGACGCGGGCAGCCGAGAGCGAGACGCGGGCCGTCGAGCGCGAGCCGCGGGCAGTCGAGCGCGAGACGCGGGCAGTCGAGCGCGAGACGCGGGCAGTCGAGCGCGAGACGCGGGCAGTCGAGCGCGAGACGCGGGCAGTCGAGCGCGAGACGCGGGCAGTCGAGCGCGAGACGCGGGCAGTCGAGCGCGAGACGCGGGCAGTCGAGCGCGAGACGCGGGCAGTCGAGCGCGAGACGCGGGCAGTCGAGCGCGAGACGCGGGCAGTCGAGCGCGAGACGCGGGCAGTCGAGCGCGAGACGCGGGCAGTCGAGCGCGAGACGCGGGCAGTCGAGCGCGAGACGCGGGCAGTCGAGCGCGAGACGCGGGCAGTCGAGCGCGAGACGCGGGCAGTCGAGCGCGAGACGCGGGCAGTCGAGCGCGAGACGCGGGCAGTCGAGCGCGAGACGCGGGCAGTCGAGCGCGAGACGCGGGCAGTCGAGCGCGAGACGCGGGCAGTCGAGCGCGAGACGCGGGCAGTCGAGCGCGAGACGCGGGCAGTCGAGCGCGAGACGCGGGCAGTCGAGCGCGAGACGCGGGCAGTCGAGCGCGAGACGCGGGCAGTCGAGCGCGAGACGCGGGCAGTCGAGCGCGAGACGCGGGCAGTCGAGCGCGAGACGCGGGCAGTCGAGCGCGAGACGCGGGCAGTCGAGCGCGAGACGCGGGCAGTCGAGCGCGAGACGCGGGCAGTCGAGCGCGAGACGCGGGCAGTCGAGCGCGAGACGCGGGCAGTCGAGCGCGAGACGCGGGCAGTCGAGCGCGAGACGCGGGCAGTCGAGCGCGAGACGCGGGCAGTCGAGCGCGAGACGCGGGCAGTCGAGCGCGAGACGCGGGCAGTCGAGCGCGAGACGCGGGCAGTCGAGCGCGAGACGCGGGCAGTCGAGCGCGAGACGCGGGCAGTCGAGCGCGAGACGCGGGCAGTCGAGCGCGAGACGCGGGCAGTCGAGCGCGAGACGCGGGCAGTCGAGCGCGAGACGCGGGCAGTCGAGCGCGAGACGCGGGCAGTCGAGCGCGAGACGCGGGCAGTCGAGCGCGAGACGCGGGCAGTCGAGCGCGAGACGCGGGCAGTCGAGCGCGAGACGCGGGCAGTCGAGCGCGAGACGCGGGCAGTCGAGCGCGAGACGCGGGCAGTCGAGCGCGAGACGCGGGCAGTCGAGCGCGAGACGCGGGCAGTCGAGCGCGAGACGCGGGCAGTCGAGCGCGAGACGCGGGCAGTCGAGCGCGAGACGCGGGCAGTCGAGCGCGAGACGCGGGCAGTCGAGCGCGAGACGCGGGCAGTCGAGCGCGAGACGCGGGCAGTCGAGCGCGAGAGGCGGGCAGTCGAGCGCGTGAGGCGGGCAGTCCTGCACGAGACGCGGGCAGTCGAGCGCGAGACGCGGGCAGTCCTGCGCGAGAGGCGGGCAGTCGAGCGCGAGACGCGGGCAGTCGAGCGCGAGACGCGGGCAGTCGAGCGCGAGACGCGGGCAGTCGAGCGCGAGACGCGGGCAGTCGAGCGCGAGACGCGGGCAGTCGAGCGCGAGACGCGGGCAGTCGAGCGCGAGACGCGGGCAGTCGAGCGCGAGACGCGGGCAGTCGAGCGCGAGACGCGGGCAGTCGAGCGCGAGACGCGGGCAGTCGAGCGCGAGACGCGGGCAGTCGAGCGCGAGACGCGGGCAGTCGAGCGCGAGACGCGGGCAGTCGAGCGCGAGACGCGGGCGGTCGAGCGCGAGACGCGGGCAGTCGAGCGCGGGACGCGGGCAGTCGAGCGCGAGACGCGGGCAGTCGAGCGCGAGACGCGGGCAGTCGAGCGCGAGACGCGGGCAGTCGAGCGCGAGACGCGGGCAGTCGAGCGCGAGACGCGGGCAGTCGAGCGCGAGACGCGGGCAGTCGAGCGCGAGACGCGGGCAGTCGAGCGCGAGACGCGGGCAGTCGAGCGCGAGACGCGGGCAGTCGAGCGCGAGACGCGGGCAGTCGAGCGCGAGACGCGGGCAGTCGAGCGCGAGACGCGGGCAGTCGAGCGCGAGACGCGGGCAGTCGAGCGCGAGACGCGGGCAGTCGAGCGCGAGACGCGGGCAGTCGAGCGCGAGACGCGGGCAGTCGAGCGCGAGACGCGGGCAGTCGAGCGCGAGACGCGGGCAGTCGAGCGCGAGACGCGGGCAGTCGAGCGCGAGACGCGGGCAGTCGAGCGCGAGACGCGGGCAGTCGAGCGCGAGACGCGGGCAGTCGAGCGCGAGACGCGGGCAGTCGAGCGCGAGACGCGGGCAGTCGAGCGCGAGACGCGGGCAGTCGAGCGCGAGACGCGGGCAGTCGAGCGCGAGACGCGGGCAGTCGAGCGCGAGACGCGGGCAGTCGAGCGCGAGACGCGGGCAGTCGAGCGCGAGACGCGGGCAGTCGAGCGCGAGACGCGGGCAGTCGAGCGCGAGACGCGGGCAGTCGAGCGCGAGACGCGGGCAGTCGAGCGCGAGACGCGGGCAGTCGAGCGCGAGACGCGGGCAGTCGAGCGCGAGACGCGGGCAGTCGAGCGCGAGACGCGGGCAGTCGAGCGCGAGACGCGGGCAGTCGAGCGCGAGACGCGGGCAGTCGAGCGCGAGACGCGGGCAGTCGAGCGCGAGACGCGGGCAGTCGAGCGCGAGACGCGGGCAGTCGAGCGCGAGACGCGGGCAGTCGAGCGCGAGACGCGGGCAGTCGAGCGCGAGACGCGGGCAGTCGAGCGCGAGACGCGGGCAGTCGAGCGCGAGACGCGGGCAGTCGAGCGCGAGACGCGGGCAGTCGAGCGCGAGACGCGGGCAGTCGAGCGCGAGACGCGGGCAGTCGAGCGCGAGACGCGGGCAGTCGAGCGCGAGACGCGGGCAGTCGAGGGCGAGATGCGGGCAGTCGAGCGCGAGACGCGGGCAGTCGAGCGCGAGACGCGGGCAGTCGAGAGCGAGACGTGGGCAGTCGAGCGCGAGACGCGGGCAGTCGAGCGCGAGACGCGGGCAGTCGAGCGCGAGACGCGGGCAGTCGAGCGCGAGACGCGGGCAGTCGAGCGCGAGACGCGGGCAGTCGAGCGCGAGACGCGGGCAGTCGAGCGCGAGACGCGGGCAGTCGAGCGCGAGACGCGGGGAGTCGAGCGCGAGATGTGGGCATCCGAGCGCGAGACGCGGGCAGTCGAGCGCGAGACGCGGGCAGTCGAGCGCGAGACGCGGGCAGTCGAGCGCGAGACGCGGGCAGTCGAGCGCGAGACGCGGGCAGTCGAGCGCGAGACGCGGGCAGTCGAGCGCGAGACGCGGGCAGTCGAGCGCGAGACGCGGGCAGTCGAGCGCGAGACGCGGGCAGTCGAGCGCGAGACGCGGGCAGTCGAGCGCGAGACGCGGGCAGTCGAGCGCGAGACGCGGGCAGTCGAGCGCGAGACGCGGGCAGTCGAGCGCGAGACGCGGGCAGTCGAGCGCGAGACGCGGGCAGTCGAGCGCGAGACGCGGGCAGTCGAGCGCGAGACGCGGGCAGTCGAGCGCGAGACGCGGGCAGTCGAGCGCGAGACGCGGGCAGTCGAGCGCGAGACGCGGGCAGTGGAGCGCGAGACGCGGGCAGTGGAGCGCGGGCCGCGGGCAGGCGAGCGCGAGACGCGGGCAGTCGAGCGCGAGACGCGGGCAGTCGAGCGCGAGACGCGGGCAGTCGAGCGCGAGACGCGGGCAGTCGAGCGCGAGACGCGGGCAGTCGAGCGCGAGACGCGGGCAGTCGAGCGCGAGACGCGGGCAGTCGAGCGCGAGACGCGGGCAGTCGAGCGCGAGACGCGGGCAGTCGAGCGCGAGACGCGGGCAGTCGAGCGCGAGACGCGGGCAGTCGAGCGCGAGACGCGGGCAGTCGAGCGCGAGACGCGGGCAGTCGAGCGCGAGACGCGGGCAGTCGAGCGCGAGACGCGGGCAGTCGAGCGCGAGACGCGGGCAGTCGAGCGCGAGACGCGGGCAGTCGAGCGCGAGACGCGGGCAGTCGAGCGCGAGACGCGGGCAGTCGAGCGCGAGACGCGGGCAGTCGAGCGCGAGACGCGGGCAGTCGAGCGCGAGACGCGGGCAGTCGAGCGCGAGACGCGGGCAGTCGAGCGCGAGACGCGGGCAGTCGAGCGCGAGACGCGGGCAGTCGAGCGCGAGACGCGGGCAGTCGAGCGCGAGACGCGGGCAGTCGAGCGCGAGACGCGGGCAGTCGAGCGCGAGACGCGGGCAGTCGAGCGCGAGACGCGGGCAGTCGAGCGCGAGACGCGGGCAGTCGAGCGCGAGACGCGGGCAGTCGAGCGCGAGACGCGGGCAGTCGAGCGCGAGACGCGGGCAGTCGAGCGCGAGACGCGGGCAGTCGAGCGCGAGACGCGGGCAGTCGAGCGCGAGACGCGGGCAGTCGAGCGCGAGACGCGGGCAGTCGAGCGCGAGACGCGGGCAGTCGAGCGCGAGACGCGGGCAGTCGAGCGCGAGACGCGGGCAGTCGAGCGCGAGACGCGGGCAGTCGAGCGCGAGACGCGGGCAGTCGAGCGCGAGACGCGGGCAGTCGAGCGCGAGACGCGGGCCGTCGAGCGCGAGACGCGGGCAGTCGAGCGCGAGACGCGGGCAGTCGAGCGCGAGACGCGGGCAGTCGAGCGCGAGACGCGGGCAGTCGAGCGCGAGACGCGGGCAGTCGAGCGCGAGACGCGGGCAGTCGAGCGCGAGACGCGGGCAGTCGAGCGCGAGACGCGGGCAGTCGAGCGCGAGACGCGGGCAGTCGAGCGCGAGACGCGGGCAGTCGAGCGCGAGACGCGGGCAGTCGAGCGCGAGACGCGGGCAGTCGAGCGCGAGACGCGGGCAGTCGAGCGCGAGGCGCGGGCAGTCGAGCGCGAGACGCGGGCAGTCGAGCGCGAGACGCGGGCAGTCGAGCGCGAGACGCGGGCAGTCGAGCGCGAGACGCGGGCAGTCGAGCGCGAGACGCGGGCAGTCGAGCGCGAGACGCGGGCAGTCGAGCGCGAGACGCGGGCAGTCGAGCGCGAGACGCGGGCAGTCGAGCGCGAGACGCGGGCAGTCGAGCGCGAGACGCGGGCAGTCGAGCGCGAGACGCGGGCAGTCGAGCGCGAGACGCGGGCAGTCGAGCGCGAGACGCGGGCAGTCGAGCGCGAGACGCGGGCAGTCGAGCGCGAGACGCGGGCAGTCGAGCGCGAGACGCGGGCAGTCGAGCGCGAGACGCGGGCAGTCGAGCGCGAGACGCGGGCAGTCGAGCGCGAGACGCGGGCAGTCGAGCGCGAGACGCGGGCAGTCGAGCGCGAGACGCGGGCAGTCGAGCGCGAGACGCGGGCAGTCGAGCGCGAGACGCGGGCAGTCGAGCGCGAGACGCGGGCAGTCGAGCGCGAGACGCGGGCAGTCGAGCGCGAGACGCGGGCAGTCGAGCGCGAGACGCGGGCAGTCGAGCGCGAGACGCGGGCAGTCGAGCGCGAGACGCGGGCAGTCGAGCGCGAGACGCGGGCAGTCGAGCGCGAGACGCGGGCAGTCGAGCGCGAGACGCGGGCAGTCGAGCGCGAGACGCGGGCAGTCGAGCGCGAGACGCGGGCAGTCGAGCGCGAGACGCGGGCAGTCGAGCGCGAGACGCGGGCAGTCGAGCGCGAGACGCGGGCAGTCGAGCGCGAGACGCGGGCAGTCGAGCGCGAGACGCGGGCAGTCGAGCGCGAGACGCGGGCAGTCGAGCGCGAGACGCGGGCAGTCGAGCGCGAGACGCGGGCAGTCGAGCAGTCCCTTACGGACCAACATTAAACCATATAGGATCCGCGAGTCAGTATAAATCCTATTACGGCAACCTTTACACTCGTTTCTCGAATCAAACCCCCGCATTGCCAGTGCGTCAAAACCTAGCATCAAATAGGTAATATATTTTCTTGACTTCTCAGCACTCAATATCCGCGTCATTAACAATTGTATAATACTATTGAGTAATATATTGTTCATTGCTCGTGATAAACTTGAGAGTCGGTAATTAAACCCAACCTTTAATATCATAATCCAAATCGAAGTAACGATTCCACACGATACAGCTTTACCGCTCGAGCTGTATCGGTATATTAAATAATTACTAGTTACGAGGCCTTTACTAACAATACTTGCGACACCCTGATTTCGCATCAGGTTCGTTCTCAACACTCTATATCCAAATTAAATCTCATTTCAACCTTAGTGGCTCCCCGATTTCGCATCAGGTTTGTCCACGCAACTCGCCCATCCTAGCGGCTCCCCGATTTGGCATCGTGTTCATCCGCGCTTAAACTGCACTCCTAGAGGCTCCCCGATTTCGCATCGGGTTCGTCCTCGTCGTCAACAATCCTAGCGACTCCCCGGCTTCGCGTCAGGTTTGTTCGCGCTCCAAACTAACAAATTCATACTGTATTCCTAAACAAAACTCCGCCGGGCTCTCACGCTGCTCGCGGCCCAGGCTCGTAACAAGAATTTGAAATATATTCACGTACGTCGATCTGCGATTTAATTGTGTCACCAAATTGGTGCCAAAATGACACCAAATGTTAGATTACTAAACCATGGCACCAAATTGGCACCAAAAATACACCAAGGCTTGTACCAAGGCTTATACCAAAAAGCTTGCACCTCAAGATTTAAAATATTCTCGAAAAATATATATTTTCAATTAGTTATACACAGAAGGTGTATATCTTTAATGAAGGAATATAATATTATTCTTTCAATAATATATTCTTTATTAACATCATATTCCTTTACTGTTTATTTCACTTCCTATTGATACATGCGGTATTAAGTACTCATTTGTTTTATTTATATAATTTAAATACCTTCTGTGTATAACTAATTGGAAATATATATTTTTTGAGAATATTTCAAATCTTGAGGTGCAAGCTTCATTGGAACGCCCTCCGATTTCTCGTGACATGATCCTACCAGTGTCTCTATCCTTTGCTCTGCCACAGTCTATCTCTTTCTTTCGACTCTGATCTGCTTCACATCTCCTAGCCCATCATGACCCGATGAACCATTAACACAAAAAAGAAAATCAGACAAAATTTATTAGTATTACTGAGATATAATGTAACTATATATATTAATTATAAAAAAGAAAAAAATAATTTATGCATACCATAAATAAGAAAAGTGCAAATAATTACTGTATGAAGTCTGTCATAGTCATATCTTCTGGTTGGATATACTAACAATATATGTTAGTGCATCTGACACTGCTCCATCGTTGTAACTGTCTTCCGATGCACTTCCTTCGGGGAATTGTATTCTACAACATTTAATGAAAACTTCATGCAAAAACACATCTGTAAACCTTAAATATATTTAACTCATGGAAACTTTGAAACCAGTATTCGTATAGAAAAAAAGAGGAAATGCTTGTACACGTTCTGAAATTCTGTTACCTTGCACCTTGAATATTACTGATATCATAAAAATTCCACCAGGCAATAATTCTGAAGATTATTTGGTCTTGGAAAAATAGATGAAAGTTGTCTAGAGCACAATTTAAGAGAACGTAAATATTTACTATCTATTTTTCTACATATACGGTAATGTTAAACGGGATTCTCGCGATCGTTCGTTTTACGAAAGACGATCGTCACAACAGCGTTTGCACGGGTAATACTACTACTAGATGCGCTTCTTGGTCAAAGTTCTTGGTACTGTGATGTCCAGCCGTACTACAAGACTTGGTGCGGTTTTGTAGCCAATTTGGTATCACGCCGTGCTACAAGATTTGATGCAGTTTTGTAGCCAATTTGGTGTCAAGCCGTTCTACAAGGCTTGATGCATTTTGGTATAAGCCTTGGTACAAGCCTTGGTGTATTTTTGGTGCCAATTTGGTGCCATGGTTTAGTAATCTAACATTTGGTGTCATTTTGGCACCAATTTGGTGACACAATTAAATCGCAGATCGACGTACGTGAATATATTTCAAATTCTTGTTACGAGCCTGGGCCGCGAGCAGCGCGAGAGGCCGGCGGAGTTTTGTTTAGGAATACGGTATGAATTTGTTAATTTGGAGAGCGAACAAACCTGACGCGAAGCCAGGAAGTCGCCAGGATTGTTGACGACGAGACGAACCCGATGCGAAATCGGGGAGCCTCTAGGAGTGCGGTTTAAACTCTTGTTAAAAATAATTTCTACACTTTTATACGTAAATCTTGTACTAGGGAATTCAGCGAAACTTCTTAAATTAAAAAAGTATATAAATTATCTGTATAAGTCTGCTGAAATATTAAACGAATATGACAGTTGTAGATTATTATAATTAAACTTATATGTGTTGATAATTATCAAAGTAGTGTAAGTCAGAAAAGAAAAGAGGCCAAAAAGGCTTCCATATTTTTGTAATATAAATCAATGCAATACGAAAGAAGTTCTATATTCAACAGATGTATGTTGAAAACGATATATCTTAATGTTGAGGCTTTACGTTTTAATATTAAAAAAAATTATGATTCTACGATGATCTTTGACGGAGTTACAGTAGCTAAAAAATTGACATTTGTTCCAACTTTAGTTATCCGTTAATTTTGCATACTCCATCAATTATAAAAAAGGAGTAAAGGGTAATAGGGAGCTTTTTTGAGTAAAGTGTTATTTTATCCGCTTTGCATCTCATTTATTTCTATTGATTAAAAGGGTATGAACTTTCTTGATTATCTGATATAATAAATTCAGAAAGGAAATTATTATAAAATGAAAAAATAAAAAACAAAACGCAAGAAACATTACCTCTTCAACTGTTAACGGGCAACTGGCGAACTCTCGCCACGGATTATACGTATGAGAGTCAGGTTATCACTATAATAATTTCGTTACCAGTGTATTTGCGTTAGGATATCAGAACCGTTGAAATGCAGTGTACCCTATTTGTAAAATATTCGGCACATAGGATTTTTAATTAAACTGTTTAAAAAACTATATGAAATGTTGCATAACTGGTACCATAAAAATTCAGTCATTAACAGTACTATTAAAGTGATGTCATCGTAAATGTCACATATTCTTTTGCTTTCATTACTTACATCTATAAAACCTCCTTTGCTTTGATATATTCTAATAAATACCTTTACGCAATTCAGTCTACACAGAAAAAAGAAATAAAACTACTATCAACTAATATATATTCATAAATGTATCTATTTATGTATCCATTTACTTGAATTAATAAAATAAAGAATATATATATATAAGTATATAATTATACTTTTTCGTTTCCTTTATCTAAATCTATGAATTTTTTTCTGATTTTAATATGTTTAAGTAAGCAATTCTATGTAATTTAGACTTTATATAAGCAGAAGCAATAAAAGTATATTATAACGAACCTGAAGATATTCCAAAGGTGCGAAGCGCACAAAGACAGGTTCTCGCAGGGGAACTCACCTGTTTCACAACCTGCGTGACGTATAGCGTACCGTGTCACGTGACAGGCCTTACCTTTCAGCGTTAGTAGGTAGTAGTAGTATAGTAACAACAATACTATAGTATTTTATATGGAAGGCTCGGTAGTAGGCCTGGGGGACGACGCGAGGTAAGGCGCGTCGGCTGGAAAGACGATAGGAATATATAACGAATCGAAAACCAGTCAAACCGCGCCCAACGTGACGCCAGGTGGCCATTGCGCCGTGATTCTACGATCTACGTTTGTTTATCCATTACGAATATTCTATAGATCGTCCAAAATCGTTCGATACCATCGAAGTACCGCTTCTTCGAGTGCCAATGAAGATTCGAATGTTCATCGAGTCAAGGTTGTGATGTTAAAGTGTTGTACAAAGAAGATTTCGTGGTGAACAGATTTTCTCGTTGCATGAAAATGAACGGTGTCTTTGGGATCGTGGTATACAAAGGGTTTCGTGACGAGAGAGTAACGGCAGCAGTGCAATCGAGTCGCTACAGTCGAGGTGCGATCTCTCGCGCGTGAAGGAGTTCTCCGAGAGGAAAGGTTAACGCTCGAATTTAAAATACAGTGCACCTCCGTGTCTGCGCAGTGATTCCGGCATTGTCGTGTGAAAAGTCAATTCCGATCGTGATTTATGGATCCTTGAGTATCTCGAAAAAAACGTGTGATTCGAGTTGAATGAATAAAACTTCTTACGTCGAAATATGTGGTGGAATTGTTACAATGGAAGATTTCTAAATGACGAGAAAAATATTTTACATTAGAATGTGGTTGATACTAATGATCGTTGTAATTTCCTTCCTAGATACACGCAAACATTATCAGAGGTCTCTGCGAGTATCGAGAGTGACATATTGATAGTAATCGCCGGTGCGTCGGTGTAAACGGTTTAGTGAAAGTATAGAATCGATTACGCATTATGGATCGAATCATCGCGTGACGCATCTCGGTATCACGATAAAAGAAGATTCATAAGAAATATAGATCCTGACAATCTAAAACCTGCCGTTTGCAGTATACTTTTTATCTCTGAAAATAAATATTGTTATCTCCTTAGAAGCCGGTGTATGTCGATCAATCGAAATGCCGCAACAAGTATCATCACAGTTTAATACAGTTTCTAAGCGATACATCGAACAATTTAAAAAATCACCAATTGTAATTACTTCTAAAATTGGTGATTAATGATTAACGAAGAATTCATTCAAGTGATTGGTTTGATAAAAATTGTGCTGAATTAGAAATTTAAAAGTGTATAACACAAAATGCGTGCACTGTGTTTGCTTCTGACTTTTCTGATTGTTCACGGACAGTCGGAGGAAGGGTTCGACCAATCGTCTATTTATTACACTGAGCCGACTTTCGTGAATGTCAGTAATCGTAATTCCAATGGAGGTCTCACGGAGTTGTACGGGGGCAGTATTATCCGGGGTCAACGATTACTGGAAAGATTGAAGAGCCCTTATCTGGTACGGGAAGATTTGTTCGTGGAACGCGAGGGTGAACTCGTGATAGAGCCAGGGGTAGAGATCCGGTTTGGGCCCATGATTGGAATCACGGTTCGTGGTATCATAACAGCAAAGGTAATACTTTAGAAATGAAATATTTATGAACGATTTATTTTAGTACTGATTTACTAATTTTCACAGATAAATTACCCAAAGAGTAGAATATAATTACGAGATAAAAATGGTTAAATAGGAAACAAATATTGTAATTTTAGTTAATAATTCTTGAAATAGGTTTTTGATGTCAATAATTAAAAATTAAATTAACCCTTTTACCGACTTTCAAGTTTAATTCATCGTTTACTCCTTTCGTTAGTTTTATCGCTGTGCTAATAAGTAAAAAATAAATGCATAGCAGTATTGAAAATCTGGCGAAACAATACAATATGAAATAAATTCTCGAATAATTGTATCAACACCCATTAAAACTTTTGAATTTAAGTGGGGCTTCTGTGGTGCCCATAATCCGAAGAAGGGTTAAAGAATATTATACACCTTAAATTAATAAATTACGAAAATTAGAGAATATTAAATTAATTAAAAATACGCGGCCTTCGCAAACGAACGCTTTCGGTCAGGTTTATGTAGTGTATGAGCATACTAATGTTGAATGAACGTGACTCATTTGGGCGTACGATAATGCACGTGTTACTGTGGTATGTCAGATGTGATGGAGTAATAATTGAAGTTCCCTGAAAATTTTACGACTGTGCTTCCAGTTAGATTTCGCCACAATACACAGGAGGACCGTTTTTTTATAGAAAATTTATTCTTGAAGAATCGTAATTAGTATTTACCACGGTACTGCGTGATTTTTTTCACCATTTTTATATTCTCTGACCGAACATGAATAAACATCCTACCTTCCGGAATCGATATCACTATGATACTGATAAGCGATACAGAACTATGCTTACATTCCTGTGATTAAGGTTATTATGAAAGAATATATTAAAAACAAATTTGTTTGAAGATTTTTCTAATAATTAAAAGTAATAAAATTAATTGTTTACGACTCTTACACAAAAAGTATTGAAATATAACTAGTATATGTGATATAATTAAATGTGTTAGAGAAGTGGGTATTGTTGTATTCCGCTGGGGTTGTCGATTTATTGTATATAATAAGTTACAACGTCGAGCGAAATAAAGACGAAGTTAAACGTATAACAGAGAGTATTCGCGTAATATAAGTATAGTTACGCGTCCTAAGACGGTTTGGACTGTTCTGACGGTTCAAGGGAAAACTAGTAGTTTTACAGACTCGGAAAATAGAGAGGTAGGGGTTAGCTTGGGTTCAATGGTCAGTAAGGGATGAGATAGCAAGATCGAGGTTCGGAGAGACTAGCGAGGATGAAATCATCAGCTATCGAAGAAAGGATTTTGGGTGTTTGCTGCTGGAGTTTGATTTATAGTGTTTGAAGGATGAGAAGGCCGCGTTGTCTTAACTAAAAACAATATAATGCTATAGATTACGTTGGCATACAACAGTATACACGAAATAAAATTCGCTAAAGACATACAATTGAGTCATAAAATTATTGGCACAAGTAGGTTTAACAGAAATATGAAAAATAAGGAGATAATAAAGTAACTTCTTATATTTCATAGTTGCAAATGTATAACTTAGACTTTGAGCTAATAAAACTATTAAACAGAACAACAAAATTACCATTTATAGTCATGAAAGAGCGAAGTGCAATACAGTTTCTTGCATGCACAAAATTATTGACACATTTTCTGCAGCTTGATAATTTTGACATAATTAATATTTTCTAGGGTGTTCTTCTTATCTAATTATTAATTCAAGTTCCTTTGGCATCCATTTTATTCTTTTTTTGAAATAATCGTCAATATTTGGATATTTTTCTGCTAATCTATTTTGTAGGTCGATTTTACTGACCATTTATAATTAGAATTTTATTTATTCTCACGATGAAAGAAATTATAATTAATTGTAAGTTAAAATTTTCATTTCAATCTATGAACCGGGAATTACTAATTACTCTATGACTGACTGGCATTAATATAACGGCAAAAAAATAACCTGTACTGATATAGTAATATGCAAACAAGATAAAGTTCTATAAATTTAAGTACATGGGTATGTAACTTTTAAGTTACATGGGGTTATAGAGGGTTCATAACAAAAGTTTAGTCTTATATCTTTGAAAATTGAATGTTTGACGTATAAATTCCACATTTTTTTAAATAACAAGTTTAAAAACTTATTTCGGTATCTTTTTACTTTCCATATCATTGATGATGCTTTACGTGTACCAATAATTTTGTGACTCACTTAGTCCCTGCATGCAGAATTAAATCTTATAAGTACCGGAGAAATGTGTTCTCGTGGTAACCCAATATACGTTTTAAATCTGCCTTTCCGGTACAATTAGAATCGGCCTGGCTCTCGTATACCCTTAGGTTTGTTTCGCTTCTCGTCACGCGCTACTTAGCCCCTCTTCGTTCGAATATGCTCCTTTAGGCTCACTTCCGGAAGAACAACGGTTGTTGGTGGAAGGTTTCACGATTTACAAATAACTAGGAATAATTAACGGCGTAACCGTTTCCCGTTCCGCGGAATAGACTTGAAAGTAAAGTTAAAGTTGCGAAACTAAAGAGATCGTGAAAAAGAAACAAGAGCCGTGTATATGACTAAATGACTAACACACTGCGAAATAGAAGTACAAAAAAGAGGGATTCGGACGAGTCTCTTGTCAAAGGACGCTGAATGACCGGAAATTCCAGAAACACGCGAGCTGAGCTGATTGTTACTTTATTCGCATTACGTAGCGACAGCACAGCATATGATCGTACTGACTGCTCGATGCGTACTACACGCGCTACTGCACAGAATGGGTATTATTAATATTCTGGTGGACGTGGTACAAATACTTGAATGCAAAAGATTCATTTCTAATCTTGGACTTTAGCTTGTCTTTTAATTTTTTTTGAAAGGACAAGAATTCGGTACCTTTACATAGATTTAAATTGTATTGGAAATGGAAATTTGGAATGGGTCCGAAATAAAGCGGTAATTTCAAATAAAGTCGGTGCAAATAAATGATACGGAACTAATTAGTACATCTAATAAATAGGATTATCATTACCTTACGCAAATTAGATGTTCGTGTAGATTGCGTGTCTAATGGACATAGAATCAGATAATGCAAATATGCCATAGAAAATTCTCACTGTTTTCAATTATAGATAAAATTCCGGATTTCCCTCAGTGTTCATAAATGAGTATGTAAATATAACAGTAGCCGTATAAATAGGGACAAATTTTATAAGAAATAGATAGAAATTAAAAATCAATATATAGTTACTATATATAAAATTTAATACATAGTTAAGTAAAATAACAAAATATATACAAAACGCGTCCCATGTAACGGAGACAAGCTATATATTTAAAACACCTGTAGATAAAAAAATGTCACGAGGCAAAGTTAAATGGTTTAAAATGATGCACGCTCTGATATTAATTCTATGCATTTTTATGCATTAGTGCATCTAAAAGATTTAACTGCCCCCCACTTTTTTTATATCGTACCCCATATTTTTACGTGCATTAATTTATGCACCTTTTTTTCTCTACAAGAAAGTATCGTACGACTTATGCTTTAAAACTACTACTTTAAAAGTTATTGCAATTTACTAATGCATATAAATTCGTAAAATTCATATGAAAAGATGCTCCATTCTAAACCAATTAACCTTGCATTACAACACTTTTTTCTATCAACAAACATTTTAAAGACATAGCTTGTTTCTATTGTGTGGGATACCCTATGTAATTTTATATTATAATTAATAATTTTTGTAATCTGTAAAGAATGTACTTTTAAATATGTTACTTGAACAAATAGCAACAAATATGCAATCTGTAATCAACTGAATTTAAAAGTAAATGCTTCCCTATTTGTATTCTCGCCACTGTACATTGAAAATAGCAAAGTTTCTCACTACTCTTTAGACAGTACGTTTGCGTGACGAGCATCTGATATGCATTTAAAGGATTAAAGGTAGGATTGTTCACTGAGCATGTATGTAGAAAGGGAGCTAAGCGGGTTTAAAGGAAAACGAGTAGAAGGATTTCTAATTGTAGCAGTTTGGCGAGGACAGTCGGCAAAAGCGATCGAGAAAAAGACAACTAATAGCTCGATTAAAGAAGGGGATACTAAGAGCATGTGCAGAGTAAATAGCATGAATAAGTGAGTCAGCTTCTACATTGCGCCGCCTCCACCATGCGGTGCGTCTCGGGTCACGGATCAAACAGCGATTCTTGGCCTGGACTGTTAACCTTCGACCTCGCTAATCCTCTTACGAGCTCAGGGCTCAGGCGAGATCTTCCCTTTACCTTCTACGCGTGCTCGAATTATTCTGATATCAGTCATACTTTCGTCTTTAATTCATAAGAGAATGGATCCTTATTTTTAGACCACGAAGGTTGTGAAGGATGCTTAGAGTTAAAACATCTTATTTGGGATTTGGAAATTTGGAAGTTAAAAATTTGTAAATGGAGAGGTTGAGAATTAGGAATTTGTGAATTGGGCATTTTAAAATTAGGAATTTGCGAATTGAGAACTTACTCAATAAATTCAATGTATAATGCGTGGAAAGATACAGAATTCCATTAAAAAGAATAAAACAGGCTTGAAATCTTTGAAACATCTTCATTCTCGAAGCAGGTATACGCAGCAGACATGATGCACTATTCGAAACTATTCAATTTTGTTAACACTAGAACTACCGACGACTAAGTATACTTATTTATACCAAAGAAATAGAAATGATAGACATTTGCAAAGCGCATATAATTGAAGTATGTACAATAAAGCTTCATTTATATTTTGTACAGAATATCACGGAATATTCTAAAAAATGCGCTGCTGAAAATGTATATAATTTTTATGGTAAATTTGTATCCAGTCGTTTTGACTACTTCAATAGTTCTAGTGATAATTTCACCTAATGAAATGTTTTCCTACCTGCTACCAGCACTTCGCATATTATTCCAAATTTTTGCTTAAAGGGACAACCACAAGCGCCGATCTTGTTAACAGCTGCAGAAGCAAATAATCAGGTGCATCCTGTCGAATCACCACTTTCGATACGACTGGTCGATGGACCAACTCCTTTTGAAGGGCGGTTAGAGCTTTTTCATCAAGGCGAATGGAGAGCTGTGTGTACCAATTCGCGAAAGTGAGTGTCTATTTACGACCACACTCTAAATAGCATAAAAAAAATAAATTGTGTAATCCGTTAATGTAATGCACAGTTGGACCCGGGCTGATCTAGAAACAGCCTGCAGACAGTTCGGTTTCCAAGGCGGAAGATGGTGGTCGTGGATGGACCGGCAATGGCCTGCAAAGCCACGATTGCTTTACGAGCAACCTGGTTGTAGAGGCACAGAATCCTCTTTAACGAATTGTGAGAATTGGTCCGAAAGGCAACTTGGTGGAGGCGTTTGTGGTAAAGTTTGATCTACTTTATGTATTTACAAATATATGTGGCTACAAAAAGTATTTACACATCGCTGTATTTATTTTGGCATTTAACACTGGAACTATCGGCTATTAAATACTTATTTACATCAAGGTGATTAAAATGATAGAATGTTTGCAAAAATATGTAATGCAAAGAAAATGAATCTTTATTTACACTATTTACAGAAAATCTTTAAAATTTTTAAAAAATGCACTATTTCAAGTTTATACAATTTTTATGAAAACTTACAGACGAGTTATTTTGACCAACTTGGCAGATCTAGTGTTAAGTACTAGTTAATTACTACGGAATATGTTAAATTTTCTATCATTTTGCGACTATCAAACTTTGTTGTTACGTAAGTAAAATACAGTAAAATATAATGAAAAATTACGATATATGCGAATATTTTCTGTAGTCACTTCAGGTAAGTATGTACAAATCGTATGGTAATTTTAGATTACCATCCTGATCTTGGAATATCATGTCTACCTCGTCATGATGGAGCGACAAAAGCGATCAAACATTGGCGAGGCATTCGTTTTGAAGAAGCTCAGTACGATCGACCTCTGATCCAAGAAAATACCCTTTATATACGGAAATCGAAGTCGATTTTACGAAACGTTGTAATAGAGTAAGGGACCTTTCTTAACTAATCACGTATTAAATTCTAAGGATCGAAGCAAATTAATAACTTTTGTTAACATTGTCTCCGTGTATTTAAAAGGCATGCAGGAACAGGCCGAGAATATAATGTTACTGCTGCGATCGATGTGGAGGGTGTTCCACCGCAAATGGAGTCGATTTCAGTTCTTCATACCGCCTTTACAGGCATTAATGTCACCACACCGAATGCCCCTGTCGTAATTAACAACTGTACCGTTCAAAATAATAGGGGTAATTTTAGCCGGAACACTATTAATCGAGTAATTAAAAGAAGGTCTTACGTATATTCCTCTGTTTCATTATTAAATTTTAGGATATGGAATTTACGTAAATAGTTCGTCCGGAATGGCACACATTAATGATTGTTCGGTATTGGATAACGGAGCTGATGGAATTAAATACGTTCACTTTGATGAACGTCCCGATGATAAATTAGATCGCACAGAGGTGTTCGATTTGTGCACCTTTCCTACCACTGCCAGTCAAACATTCCCTCTTATAATTTCCATGGAACAGAACAAATATGCACCCAATATAAAACGTTGTCCCCAAGTAAATGAGTTCATAAGCTAATTTTTAAGTATCGTAAATTTAAACTAGAATTTACATATTAATTTTGAAGTTCACATTAAATTAAATAAATATATTTCAGCACATTTTTACAAGGCCAGGACATGTATTAACTATACACTTCTTGCAAATGAAGACTGACAGAAATAATAGTGCAATGATAGAAGTGTACGATGGTATAGGTGACGCTGAGAAATTGCTAGCGAGAGTAAGAGTAAAAAATGGTACTCTACCCCAAAGTGTTACTACGACTCGACAAAATTTATACGTAAAATTCATCGCAGAACCACGCACAAACACCATCGTATTTGTGCGTCTGTCTTCAGGCTATAGTAAGTTTATTATGATTCTTCTGTTCGAAGCGAAGAAACACTTTCCTCGTTCTAATCAAAACTTTACCTTTGGTACTTCAGCTTGTCTTAATCAAGCTATGTATTGCAACACTTTTCCCTTATTCTAGAGAAGACTTACGATCTGAACGTGACTGGAAGCGTGATTGCGGGCAACAACGGAAGAGGAATTGTAGTAGAAAACTTACGATCAGCCTTGCACGTCCATGAAACTTCTGTATCCAGCAATAAGCACGTAGCTGGGGTACATGTATTGGGCGGCGCTGCGGATCTAAATATTACGAGCAGTCGCATATCTTTTAATACAGGAGACGGCGTGAACATCACCCTCACAGGAGGAAATCGCAATGTGTCCCGGACAAGCATTTCTTCTAATCAGGGCTACGGTTTTGCATTGTGGCTGAACGATAGCTCCACTACCGAATACGTTTACTTCAATCAGACCACTGTAGTTGAATATTCGCAGATATTTCGAAACAAGGATATTGGTATCCTAGTAAGTATAGTGGAGATTAATTTAGTATTAGCTTGGTGAGAAACTAATATCATCAGCTTTGTGAACATAAAGGCGAATGAATTTACTAGAGTATCATTGATTTATTTAACAGATTGTATAATGTAAATTCTTTTTTAATATGGAGGGTTGGGGGCCATAATGGTGCAAACCACATTTTAGTTATTTCGATAAAAAATGAAGTTACATGTAAATTGATTTGATGGTAAATGAAAGACACCCTGGACATGTCAAAAATAGTATTAATTCAAATTTGAAAAATTTAGACATCACTATGGCTTTCAACCCTTCGTATGAAAACATTACATATTTAGTTCAACGGTTTTAGAGGTTTTTAATACTACTTTCATAAGAACTTGAACTATTTTAAAATTGTCAATTGTTAACTTTCCTATCAATCCAGTAAAATTTTATGAATGGAAACTTTTGAAGCTTACCTCCCCCTATCACCTGAATATAAGATTTATGTTAACATTAATATCATTTGCAGGTCGGCAATGCAACAGGCAATTCTTACGTGAACATAACGGGTAATTGGTTCAACAGCAGTTTCGAAACGGCATTGCAAGTGGAGTCCAGTTGGAGGCAAAGCGAAGGATTATTGAGGCTACAAATTGGCCATAATTCCTTTGTACAAAATGCAAAGTTGGGAATTAAACTGAGCCCTGCTCTCAATTTGGAAGCAAGAATAGAGTACAATCACTTTAGAGAGCAATCCAGTGGATGCATATTAATTAAGAATCCTTTCTATGAAGAATTTAATATTTTGCCTGCGGATATCATTGTTAGACATAATGAATTTTATAATAATCGTGGTGCCTTTGTAATCAGCATCGGGCTTTCACCATATAGCGATGTACAGAGCTTGCTATTTACCAGAAATTTTCTGCGTGATAATCGTGTTCGAGAGTTATTTGATAATGGCAATGCTGTAAGGACCAAATTAATTCCACGTTCTAGAGTCGCTGCTGTAGCTGTTATTTCGTCTGCCAATGTTGAAGTTTTCCGTAATATTTTACATAATCCTGAGTCACGATACGAAATTGGCTCCCATTTAGAAGATCAGAGTAAAATTATTAATTGCACTTATAATTGGCTCGGATTTACTGAAGAAAATAAGATATTTGAGAGACTATTTTACAGGTTTGTGTTTACTGATTTCAAATCATTTCTTCTACAGGTTTCATAACGATTAATTTTGTTTTTTCTATTTCTGTTGGTTCGTTTCAGAAAGGATAGATACAATCTCGCCAAAATTGAGTATTTGCCATACTTGTTACATAGCAGCAATCCAGGAGCCAATACAATTATATCAAATCCAACATTCGTGTCAAGATTTCTTACACCTGGTACAAACTTAGTTGGCGGTGAAGTGGATGGTTTGGAGTTATTAAACTCTGGAGAATACATTGTTGAACGTGATATTAATGTAAGACCTGGAGGAAAATTGATTCTCCATCCTGGAGTTACTCTACGTTTTCCACCTGCTGTGGGGATGATGGTTGCTGGAAGATTGGACGCACGTGGCAAGAGACCAAGTGATATTTTATTCACTTTGAAAGAAGAGCTCCTTATGGATTCGGATAACGAGACTCTTATGAATGAAGGACTGAGTGAAATAAATGAAATGGAGTCTGTGCTTGTGCGTCTTCTTGGAGGCAAAACGAATCTCGAAGGAAGACTACAGGTAAAATTTGTTTATTTGGAATCATTAGATTTTATTGAGATTAGATTGTCTTAACCAGTTAGTTGTGATTGACGAATATACTCGTCATGGAGAAATGGCAATATTTTGTGTTATGATCGGCAATACTTGTCGTGCGTAAAAAGTAGTTACCATTGGCTATTTAAATTGTAATTTAAGTGAAAACTAAAATATATTCGCAAATTTCAAGATGTTTGAAATATTTGGAGGCCAAGGCGAAATAAAACAAACAAATAAAAAATATAAATAATTATTATGAAAGAAATATTAATTCAATATTTTAACAGCAACACTTATTCTGTGATTGACGAGTATACTGGCCATCGTTTCATTTTTGCAACACATTTAGGTGCACACTTGAAAAGGGGTCAACACAGCTAACTGGTTAAAAATGAAAATGGATTGAGTTCCAATTGTGGCGTATTCAACAGGTAAAAGTAGGAGAAAAATGGGGAACGGTTTGCAATTATGGTTGGACCATTCGAGACGCGGCTCTGGTTTGCCATCAATTAGGTTTTACCTTAGATCCTGATAATTGGCTTATGGAACGTTCTCAAATTCCCAACGCGGGTATCAATGAAGACATTATTCTGAGTAACGTTAGATGTACTGAGCATGATAACGATATATCGAAGTGTAAAGCAGAAACAAAGCAGAACTTTGAAAATTCATGCACCCACGAGAATGACGTCGGTGTTAGGTGTTCAGAAGCCGCATGGGCAGGTCTTCGGCTGGGACCATTAGCTTTGAGAAGTGACCTCCAGTTTGTAACCATAGAAAAAGCGGGTTTACTTGATTACACCACAAATTCTTTCAAGCCAGGTAATATTTTATATTATGACCGTTTAAAAAATATATACAGAAAATATTATAAAATTGTGTAAATTTGTACAGCGCTTCAAATCGATTTTGCAAGACACTCCTTGGACAATGTCAGAGTAATTGACAATCTACAAGATGGTCTAGGAGTCTTGTACTCAGATATATATTCTGCAGATGCTGTGAACACTGTCAGAAACAGTGATTTCTCACAAAATGGGGGCAGTGGAATCAGCTTTAAACAGTTAGGGATGGAAATCATTAATTCTCGAATTGAAAATAATAAAGTAGCTGGAATAAGACACAATCCTGCTCTTTCTGCTGTTCAACAAAGAGAATTCGCAGGGTGGTTTTTGCGTGTACCAGATACAATTGATTCATCGTATAATCCAGTAGTTATACCATATGATATGCGAGACGTTGTGCTGGCTAATCATGAAACTAAGTATATGATTACAGTTAAAACCAGTGGAGATCCCATTCGACAAAGTATTATCATTAAAGTAAGTGTAGCAAAGAGATTTTGGCATTCCTTTCTGATTTTAAATAATTAATTAGAGATGGGTCGAAACTTAATTTTTAGATTCGCGAATCGCTAATCCGAAACTTTGTAAGGAATCGAAACTCTTGAAACTTTCAAAACTCCAAATACTTATTTTCTTCCGTTCGTTTCTGAGTATCCATTTTGCTAAGAATTAAAATCTTATCAAATTCTTGTTAGAAAATTAAATTATCTATTGGATCTAATTAAATGAAACTTAAACTTACTTATAATGTAAGTAAATGAATAAGCAGAGAAACTTCCTGAGATATTATTAATTTTTGTGTGTTTTATTTTTCAATGAATCTATGAAAACGTTTCAATTAAAATGAACTTAAAATGTAACTACAAACTCAATTAAATTATTAGCTAAATAAATTCGTATCATGACAATATTCTCTTTATTTATGCAAATGAAGTTTGCCTAGGTTTCGAGAATTTTGAATCATAAAGAGTTTCGAGATTTCAAATATAATTAATCCCTATAATTAATTTTAATTTCATTTTATAGTGTACACCAGGATACGTTATTGGTATTCAACTTTTAAATCCTATTGAAGATCGTAGTACAGAGCAGGTTGTTGTCTACGATTCGATAGATATAGATCCTAGTCGAGATTCCTGGCATGTAAAACGTGATTTAGCAGTGTTTCCTGTGACATCAAGTTCTTTCGCTGTAATCTTAGAGTATGACAGTGGCACGAATGCACTTGGAGGTGCTGTTATTGTTATTACAGCTCTTCAAGCTCCCATACAGGTATAGATCAACACGTTAAATATTTATAATGTTACAGAATTGCTAAATATTTCATTTATAGGATGTACGAAGCAAAATTGTAAGAGGTCCCATTCCAGCACTGCTGGTAACCAAGTCGAAAATCAAAAACAATAAGAAAGGTATACTTGCATCCTTTTATAATAGATATTTAGATGAGATTGGCGACCATTTTCTAAGGAAAGCAAACGAAACCATACAACTGGTTGCTTGTGAAATATCCCATAACCAGGAGGAAGCTATTTACGTACACTCGCCGCATTGGAATATTTTCCAAACGAACATGTCCGAAATTGCAATTCATATTAACGACAGTTTAATTACGGACAATGGTAAAGGAATATACCAATTCAGTCGCGATGCAAGACATTCTAATAATCTCTTCCATTGGATAATGCAAGATAGTACTATTGAAAGAAACCGTAATGGTGGTTTTGAAGTACTGTTGCCTGATGTGTGGCAGTATAATGAAAATTTCACCCACACTTTGTATTTTGGTAACAATACTTGGCGAAACAACGAAAAGTTTGGTTTTATAATTGATGGACACTATGCTAGCTTGAATATTTCTTACAATAAATTTGAAGGGAATCTCTGTAAAAGTGGCCTAATCTCTATTCGAGGAATGGAGAAGAAAATGCAAATTAATAATAATTACATCGAGAGCAATACTGGGGTATACATGGTAGAATTCAAGGCAGACAGTCAGTCTGAAATTTTGGGCAACGTCCACGCTCATTTCTGTAATAATGAAGTCAAACGGAATACCTATGATTTGGCTGGTATGGGGCCTCGCCGTACAGACGATAGTCCTAGTTATGTAGTCGGCTTCCATGGTATACAAAAAGTGCAGATAAATAGAAATCTATTCGGTGATAATTCTTTGGACTATGAATTATTGGCTGGGATCAGGACAGCTAAGATCAACAATGAAGTGGACGTAACGGAGAATTGGTGGGGAACTGCCAACTATACTGAAATAAGGTATCTAACGTGTCCATCAAATTTTACAAGTCTATGTTCTATTTGTTCTAAATGTATAATCTTTTCACTTATTTATAGACAAAGTATTTTTGACTTCGATGACTGGAACGATCACGCAGTAGCCAATTATAGACCCTTCCTAACCAGTGATACGTTTGATTCTTCCATATCCGCATCTTGGCAGATTGGAAGAGAAATAGACTTAGATAATTTAGGTGGACGCATAATAGAAAATCTGTCTATCCACGCCAGAGACAAACCGTATATTATAAAATCGGACGTCACAATTATGCCAGAAGCTACTTTACATATTTATCCGGATGTTGTTATGGAATTCGCTCCTAACGTTGGAATTCTAGTTCTTGGCATATTAAAGGCTGTAGGTGCCCCAGGTCATGAGATTATAATGAAACCAATGGAACGCGAAGACGTTAGTGAGTCTACGAACTCAAAATTAAGAAGAAGTGGAAATATTGTCTCTGTATCAGAGGAAACTATTCGTCTTTGCAAAGATGGACGATGTTCTTCCTCATATAATGAAGGTAAGAATTTTTTAACATGTATATATAGTTAATACATATACTAAAATATATACTAAAATATTCATTTGATTATATTCACATAGGATTCTTGGAATTCTTCAATAAAACAACTTTACAATGGATACCTTTGTGCGATAACAGATTCACCGAAAGAAATGCGCAAGTAGCTTGCAGACAATTGGACCACGATTCACTTAATGTCTACGTATCCTACGATCGTAGATACGAACTTCATCCTGGTTCTTTAATACGTGTTTGGTCTTGGCCAGAACCCTTACAAGTACATACAATTTTTAAATATCCTAAAGTTTGCATTTAAGACTTTTGCGGGCGGGACTGATGGTAGTTGGGCTAGTCCTATTAGAACTAGACCGTTTGACTTAAAAATAGATGACGCGTCTTCTTTCAGCATTACGTCCACATTTTGCAAATGTTCCGTATCATCAGGGCTGAGAACTCTGATACTATGCTTCTCGATCTTTACAGTGCCCTTAAGTACCAATGGTCATTGATACAGAACTATGTATCAGCAAATCAGAGAGTGTTTTTAATTGACCAGCTGATCAATAAAAAAACCGGGAGGATAATATGCAATATTTCGTTTATATGGTAGCCTTTATCCCTGTTTAAGTTGTTAGGGCGTTTCAGGAGTTTTAATTGAAAGTTTGCAAAACATCGGCGGAATGTTGAAGGAAAACACGTAATCCATGCGGAAACCAAACGGTCTAATTTCAATAGGACTAGCCCAACTAGCATCTTAAATTTTGTATCACCCTACACTTACTAAAAAACGTTTGATTACATTCCAGTGTACTGGAAAAGAAAAAAAGTTAGAGGACTGTCAAATTAGACTAAATGGTCAATTATATGGTCATCGACATGAATGCCCATGGGATAGTCAATTCGTCTTCATAAGTTGTGGCAAAAGAAATCTAGACGACACTCATGATTACTGGGGTGGAATACGTATAGCCAATAGCGAATTTGAGCATCATTTGTACGAACATCGTATCCACGACGTTGTGACTCACGAAACAGTAAGACGCGTTGAGTCAATCTTAAAATATATAAATATTACTGGTGCAGGAATTTTGCATTTTGAGAAATCGGCCGCTCTGCAGACGATTATGAAATCTCCTACGATAACACATGTTAATATAACTCGTAGCGCTTATCACGGTATTAACGTGATATCGCCGACTCACACGGTTAGTATCAGATTACTTTTTTTTTACAATTTTTTATATATTTAATAACTTATTTATTAATTCTGTAGGTCGAATTATTATTCAACGCTATCGATAACGTTCTTGGAAACGGTGTGAACGTACTCTCGATAACGGGGGAAGGCCGCGAGGCAGATGAAAGTTCTTTCACTCCGATTAAAGATCTTAATATACCTTATCACCTATTCAGTATGATTGATATATGTGATACCACTAAAGAAATCACACTGGAGGAACGGGTTATCGTTTATTACAAATATGACAATCATCCTGTGAATTGTGTTAAGATTTTTCGCAGCGCTTATAGGGCGAAACCCTTTGGATTTAGGTTTGCATTTTTTTCCCAGAAAAAAATCATTGTATTAGGTGTACTAATTAACTTTAAGCTTTCAGGATTTCATAAGATCTAACATTTATTCATAGAAAACCAAATGATGTTTTAATGTTCAAAACTTTTAACATTTTTATGTTTATGAAGCAAATTCGTCACTTGAAAAATAGTAAAGCCGCGATTTTGAATTGATAAAGATAACAAGAGTTTAAAAATAAAGGCTTTGAATTAATTTGTATGCCTAATATATTAAATGTTCAATATTAAACATTAAACATATATGTACTGATCGAATGTTTGAGATTTGGTTTGTATGGTTCCAGGCTTTTGCAATTCAATCTGTTTAACTCTACTGGAAAACCTGGTCGAGTTGATAGTATAACCTTATATGATGGAGACATTTACAATGTTACTGCCAAAAGTATAGGTCACTTGGAAGCTAATAGTTTTGATGAGAAGAAGTTGTTCAGAACTCAGGGACCAAGTCTTAGTGTAAGACTGTTTGCTAATGGTGCAAGTAATGTACACGGATTTATCGCAGAAGTAGTTACCTTGCCAATCTCTGCCATTGGATTCAGTAAGTAATATAACTGCATAACTAAAATATGAAATAAGATTGATGTCATACTTCCTTTTACATCTACCCCTTTTTTTAGATCGTGACGTCCAACACAATATTTCCTATTCTGTGATATCTCACTGCCGTGAAGGAGCGATTAAGTACGCTAGTGCTGGCGAAGTAAACGCTATAATGACTCTTGAGCGTAATCAATTTACTAATAATTGCGAAAAACTTTATGGCAATTTTTCCACCTGCAAATCTGCTGTGTGGTTGGATATTCAAAATACTCAGTCTTTGTACTTTAGAGTGAGCATCTTTATATTCAAATATATTTTTCGATTACTTGAAGAATTATTATTTTTTTAATTATATTGTAAATAATATTTTAGAATAATGCAGTGAGAAAAAACGAAGGAGGTCTTTCGATTCGTGCTGATTCCAGAGGCTCAGCGACTTCTTTAGAAGGATGGATACACAATAATCTGTTTGCAGAAAATTCTAATAAGCCAGCTCTGTACGTAACGGAAAATTTAAATGTATAATTTCAAGTAAATAAAAAAATTATTAAAATATATTTCAGATACATGGAAGGCCGACAAAGTAGTCCATACCAAGAAGTTACTATATTCAGAAATTACTTTACGAAGAACAACGCTCCCTATGATAATAACATTGTTCTGAAACAAGTAGTTAGCAATATGACTCTCAATTATTTGCACGCCAACCTTGGCGCGCATCTCTTGGAAATCTCTGGGTTTGAAGGAGTCCGTTTACCTATCTATCAAAGCACCTCTCATAATGGCTTTTATAAGTACGTGTTTTTTTTCAAATACTCATTCAACATAATAAACTGTGTTCTTAATTACATGAAAAATTATTATTTTAGAAATTATGCAGTGGACCGAAATGGTCGCAGCACGGTGGTTGCTGGGACTCCTGGCCAGCAATATGTAGATAATGTTTTTTTCAACCCAGATAATGATTATGAAATGCTTACAACAAATAGATCACAGTATGTTTTATTCTAAATATTTTCCAGCATACTCTAATATATAGAATTTCAATAATACAGTGCAACTTTAAAATTACGCAGTCAGTTAGAAATGTGGAGATCTCATATAGATGCAAGGCATAATTGGTGGGGCTACAATGAGACACTAGCTGTTGCTGGTAGAATCAGAGATAGAGGAGACTCTCCAGAGTTGCTACAAGTCGATTATCAGCCTTTCCACATGAGTAACCAGTCAGTCTTAAATGGAAAATGTCCACCAGCGTGGGATTTGGTGGGTGACACATGTTACATATACATTGGTGCTCCCATGGACTTCTATAGTGCTCGAGATTTTTGCAGGGTGAGTCATTAATCAATCCTTAGTACAGTTAATTATTTGATTTATAGTCCCATTTAATGAATTTTGTCTTTATTTGTCCTTAGTCCGTGAATGCTTCTATGCCATTCATTATGGGCGATTATTTGGAGCTTTGGCAATTTCTGAGGAAACAGCAGGACAGGTACGATTACTCTGATCGTGCCTGGGTGCAGCAACTGGATCGCGTGGATCAGTGCACAACTTTCACGTATCAGACTATAGAAATTGATCATTGTGCCCAACCAAGTCCTTTTATTTGTGAAATTGGTATGTTTTGGTGTAATCATTATGAAGATATAACGTAGGAACTCATTATAAGAAGATATGAAGGAACATAGGGTACATAATATATTTTCGAATTGTAGATCCTAGGGTAAATATTGATCCATTATCTTGGAGGAAGGACATAGTCGCGGTAGCTGTGTTAGGAGCAGCAGGAGTGGCTCTAGCACTATTAACAGCTGCTATTGCACTTTGGGTATCCAAATCAAAAAGAAGAAACATTGAAAGGCTAGAAAGAAGGAATTCAATCAGACAATCGTTGCACTCTCTGCGATCAGTTGGTTCTACTTCTGGATTCACAGAACTTGCGTACCGACGTAAACCTATTACAGTAAATATTCATCTATGTTCCTTTTCCTAATTTTCCATCATTACACCTTTAATAACGTGGACATTTTAATTACAGACGAAGCACTCTACAGACACGTTGAACTCGAAATCCCTAGACTATAGGAGGATGCTAAATGGTGGAAGCATAGATTCAATGGATAAGTCTCAACTAAATTCATCCATGGAGGACAATCAAAGTTATGATGTATACGAAGCTCACAATCCGAGATATTCTCCAAGCACCAGCGATTTTAAAAGTACTGCCCAAAAATATCCTCCTCAAAGCGGAGACAATCCTGTATTTGATCTAACTTATCGGAACGAAGGTTTTAGAAATCATTCCACGTTTACCTCAAAAAACACCAATGACTGGCCTGTAGAATCCACAACGGAGACTACCACTGATGAAATTCTAGCTGTAGATGCTACCAATGAGAGTTCTTATCTCAATAATACTTCTACTCTTCCACTGAATTCAAGTCTTGCCCTAACTGACTCAATCAGTGAATTGAAACGTGACATTGAAGCATCGGCATCTTACAGTCCAATGGACTATGATCCGAGACGTTGTTACGACAATGCAACACTGACACCTAGCCAAGCATCAGAACCTGTTCCAGAATACGCTCCAGACTTTAATCCTCCGATACCACCTCACCCATATCATTATCACGAAGACAGGCCTAGAAGCGAAGCGTTATTAGAAACTAATTTAGACACTGGTGAAGAGAAACCTCTGCGGTCAAAAAGCGAAGCCTTGTTGGAAACTAATTTAGACGTATTCTTGGCAAATGAGCCTACAGAATTAACGCAACTCTCTGCTGGGGCAAGAAGCAAAAGTCAGCCTTTAGAAACGGCAATGTAAATTGCCAAATAACAAATACGATAAGACGAATAATTTCATTTGTTGAATCACATATATAGTTTTTGTAAATGTTGGATAAACTGCCAGGTTCTATCTGCTACTGATAGTGTAATTTTATTATGCAGTTGATGAAGGAAAGACTTCTGAGTGAAAAAAGTTTTAAATCAATGATCAGCCCACCGAGTTTATCACTTACGCTATTGGAACTGAAGAAGAACACAGTGAAATACTTGATATTTGAGATTTTTTAGAAGACACTTTTTTTACATTTTATGTAAGTCTTCTTGCAGTTTGAAATGGAGATCTCAGTATTCGGTTGGCACTTAATTTAACGAAAGGAGTTTCAACTAAAAAAATTGTGGAGTTTTTTATATGTTTTATATATAAGATGTACATGAGCACAAACCCAAGTTGTACCGAATTATATAAAACGTAGCATATTTACTAATATGTCAAATAGGGTAGAAGAGTGTTTTATAATGTGTACAGAGAGTGTATGGAACAACAATGCGAACAATGGTTTGTAATTAGAATAATTCGAAGAGTCATTTATTAAAATAATCTGCATAATTCTTCTCTTCATAGATTCCTCAGTTATAAAATCATTAAGATTTAATGTAAAAATGTGACGTTAAGGACGGCACACGCAAAAATGTATCACAAATAATGCATTAAATGGTGTTACACTGCCAACCATATATTACGCGTTACTATACTAACAACACAGTGAGTCAGGCTCATAGTGTGTTGATGTTGTGATAGATGATTCTCATTAGAGTATAAATTACGCTTTAGACTCGCTAGCGTATTCATCATAGTTCACATCATTATTCATTAAGCAATACTATATTTATATATGCCAGTGATTATGAAAATGGTGTAAGTCAGATTTAAAAAAGTTGAATTTGTTACCTATTTTGCGTTACATCGATTTATATTACAAAAATATTGAAGCTTTTTCCTTTTTTTTATGTTACATCACTCATAATCACTAGCACATATATATACACACATGCACACACAATATCTGACTCAGCATGCAGATTTATTTTATAGGTACAATTTGACTTATAGTAGGTGATCTCGTCCTTCATAAGAATTTTATTATGCAGTTTATTGTAACAGAATATCCGTCCTTATGTGTAAGTTTATTATAGCGACAATGCCTTATTAGGCATGCAATAAACAAATAAGTATTTATATATTTGTATAAATACAAAAGGTGTCTTTTGATGAATTGACTTAAGATATTTGGTTCATATTTTTTTACAATGTTATTATAAGAGAAAGGTAGCTCAATGAACAAAGGTGTTCTATTGTAAATGTATTCTTCCAAGGAAGCTTGAGAAGTATTTGAAAAAAAAGGCAAAAATTTGCATCGTCGTTTTGTAAAACATTTTCAGGACATAATTATATATTTTTGTTTAAATTTTAAAATGTACGTAAATTAATGTTTGTACATTGCAAATGATTCACGACGAAACCAATAAACAAATTTGATTAAAATGCAAGATATTTTATTATAACTTATCGTAGGACAAATTCAATAAAAAACCTGAATTTATTTTTTTTATATATTATAATTAAATAAACGATATATTAGAGTGTGTATACAATATCTTACACGATATAATGAAAGGGTTGACGAATAAATTATGGAAGACTATTTTAAAACAATATCGAATATATTAATATTAATATCGTTAATAACATTATTAAATATCGGGATCAGATTACTATTCGTCGTAGCCGCTTTTTTAGATCGCATAAACGATCAAATAGATAGCGACAGTTCGTCTATGTTTATGGTAGACGAAAGTTCTTTTTTTTATATTTTTTTTCATTTTTTTCTTTTTCTTAATAAAGCTCTTTGTGTGCTCATTAAAAGTGGCCCACATATAAGAAACGGCACTGTATCTTCTAGATGCATTTTTTCATTTAAATATGCGGAATCTTATTATAAGATAGGCATACAAAATATATACAATTCTCTATTACACTAAAACATGGTAGGAGACGCGCCGAGATCGAACAGTTAAAATCTTCCGGCTACAGAATACATAGTTTCATTAAAGTTGCGCGAATTATACAACCATTTTGTTCAATTTTTTTCTTGCTATAAAAAGTAACCATCGAAATTTAATTTTTGTATGGAATTTAACATTTGAGAAATCGTCCATGCAACCAGGAGGACATGTTTCTGTAGGAACTATCCTCACCCAGGAACTATGACGGTGAAAAAGCTCCTGGTAACAATTGCTATATTCTTTATTCTACAAAAGGAACTATAAAAGCTGCAGAGTTTCTTCAATTTCAACATTAAAATAAGAGAAGAAAATCTATAAAAGTTAAACTAGAGCAAAATGGTTGAAATAATCGATGTCGATCTCCCAGAAAATATCGATGTATAGTTTGAAGCAATTTAGTATGAATAACAATGGTAGTACCTGATAATTCGCAATACGGGAGCTTATCCTTCGTCATCCCTATTGCACACATCTCAGTAAAAAAAAAAAAGAAAAATAAAAGGGGGGGGGGATTATTGCACCAATATCGTACAACATAGCACATTACCGTAACGAGAAACACAAAACCAACGAACACAATGTGTTCGCGTGGTAGCGCTCGTCAACCCGGAGCACTATTTTATCTTTTACACTTTAACTTAATTCTTAAAAAGAAATACACTTAACGCGAACGAACTTGTCTATCTACGAGTAAAATGAACTCGAAGCAATCGTATTTTTGAATCACTTCGACATATTTCCATTGCACTTTTCGCCGCGACAAGAATCGCTGAACAAAATTACAACAAATCGCGTGCATCACTGACAGTTCTACCGCGTACGTTCAAACGGGCAACTTCAGGTACCTTTGAATCAAAAGTTTCGATAGCGGCAATGTTTCTATCGATACTTCAATATTTCGATACTATTCTCTCGACTTCACTTTCTTTTTCCTTTCCCTTTTTAATTTTATCATGCTCTCTTTAATTCAGAACGTACGTAGTTTTTGGCAATTACAACCACACGTATCGACTATTGATTATCGAAGCTCATTTGAATGTAGCTGTAGTATAATATTTGCGAAGAATATAATGTATGTCTATATGTAATTCGTATTGTAATTTGTTTATATATAATCGATAAAGTATTTAATCAGATGTGTTTAACTAGTAATTTTTTTTATCAATAAAATGACCCTGGCTTTTCGAACTTTATACCGTCATTCTTTATATCTAAAATTGCATCTTTATACACGAGCGCTGTTTGCAGGAACAATAACAGAGAGGCACACTTTCATATTTATAGAAACTTGTCTTCAACTCAATTTGTATCCATGATTAGTATAATTCAGTCCCCTCTCTTACATATAGAAGTCATTTTGTATGTTTTGCATCTGCAATTATAAAAATTTGTAATTTTAATTTTACTTAAAGACGAGATCCATACTTGAAAGCTACAATTCACGAGAATAGGAAAATTAATTAGGAAAACTATTAATATAATGTAATAAGAGAGGGGATAAATACTACTTTAAAAAATGTGCTATTCAATTGATTTAAGAAGAATAATGCCGGAAAATTACGTAAAGTTATTACGTGATTAAGCGACCATTAATCTCGGGTGTAAGCACTCTTGATCTGAAGTTTACCAATCGTAAATCCAACATATACAATCGTAATAATGATCTTCACTGTAAAAGAACGATAATTATACGCGTTCGTAAGTTACTACATATGGATATCGCATAATAAACTTGATTATTAATACGAAACGAAATTAAAAATTGGCTTGAGGCAGTGACTATTGAAATATTTTAATGAAAACACGTTCGCATCGCGTTTGTAGTGTCCATGACGCGAATTGTAAAAAATTATAACAGCGCATTATCACGCGATTCGTAGCCTCCTACAGCGATTCAGGCAAACCGGAAGCTAATGTGTAAAACAACACTTTGGAGTCGAATAACTTAATAATAATGAAACTTTACAGAATCAGCGTATATATTAAATTTCATATTAAAACTTTAAATTTAAATTAAATTACGTAAAATTCTAAAAATAGGTGTTATCACGCTATCATTACGTTTACTTCTTTCTCTATACTTTTTCTAATATCGACGTCGTATATTACTTTCACCGCGTTAAATCGGACAGGTGAACATGGTCGATGCGTTTGTGGTAGCAAAGCTACAGCTCGATATTCGGTGCTAAAAGAAACAGAAGTTTGTACAAATTAAATGCTAATACGTTCTGCATCAAGTTCATGAAATTCCGAATACGAGCCATGCGTCATTACTTTACAATGTGCCAACTTAAGCATGTCAGATGCTTCTAAAATTAAAAAACATTACTGACACACGACCAGACTTTCCTAAGCCTAATCGCCTAACACTTTGCTCCCGGGAAAGTCCATGTAACGCTGTGAGTGCTAATAGAAGGACTAGCACAGCAGAGCGGCAAATGGAACGAAGAAGAAATTATAAAAGAGGGGTCACAGAGGCCCAGGAAAAACGAGGGGATCAGGAGAATAGAAAACATGCCGTGCGCGATCTGTTCCAGAAGAACTGAAACAAACGAAGAGAAAGAAACGACGTCACTGCGCTATGCTACGACGACTTGCATCTGTCTCTAGACTAGAAAGAAACGTACCACGTTAAGGCACGTTAGATTTACGGAATTGGAGTTGGGGGGAGCTTCATTCGAAGATAAGAAAAAAATATGTAAATTCTGTGTTATGTTGAACACCTTTCGAAACTTCGTTTCATGGATTTTCGCAGATGATGAGGTCAAGGCTTAAACGAGAACTCTTTTTATCGTACGTACACGGGTACGTAGCGGTTCAACTTTGTCGTGCGAGGTTTGAAAATTCATTCGATTTTGCCGAGAATCGAAAATGTGGCAATCATCACTCAACAATTTGAGGTGGATCCACCAAATGAACCTTGGACAGATCCTGATCAAACCATGAAAACTTCAACAAATGGATTGCATTCCGCTTGTGGGGGTGCAGGAATAGGAACACGTTTTTCCATCTCCATTCGAGGCAGGAAAGCGTCAATGCGTGGTGGCTCCGTTGGGGTGGTTGTCGCTGGTACTGTCGCTCCTGGTGCTAATTGCAAACATTCGGCTGGGGTTAACTGCAAATACAATTATGTTATGATTATAGTTATGTAAAATATTACTTAATGTTCTAGCAGGGGAGAGTGAATAATTTTTTTCGATCTTTTTTATTATTTCTATTAGTAAATTTTTCATATGATGTTATAAAAGAGCTTATAATAAATTAATTTCTATTTAGGAAAAAAGGTAAGTACAGTTGTCCCTCGAAACACGCGATTTCGATTGTACACGATATTTTTTCGGTCTTTGAAATCGCCGCCACATTGGAGAAATACAAAAATTATAATATACCTTCATAAAATGTGAATAATATGTGCATATAATATATAATGAATACATTGCATATTTTTATACATTAATGGGAAATTTAGATGTTTGAAAAAATGGAGAATACACGTAATATATAAAAATATATAAAATATCTAAAATGCAGTAAATTTTATAATATTTAAAGAATAAAAATTGTATTTCGGCTACATTTAGATAGATTATTTACTTTAGCATTGTCCTTAGGATGTGTGTAAAATTCAATATTTTAAATAACTTTTTCCAATACGTATAATCGGTATTGAGTAATAGTGGAGTTTTTGAACAACACTTTTGTTTTTTTAACATACACATTTTCTTCTAAAATATAATATATATTTTTATTATATTTTAATATATATACGTATAACATATAATTAACATTTCTGGATATCAGTATGTAACTACGTCTGTAATAAAAATTAGCGAAGGAGTGAAAAAGGGCGTCTGAACATGACGTAAATTTTCAATTACGCGATACTTCGAGGGGCAACTATATATACAATAACAAGTGTCTTAAATACGAATCTCCAATTTTTAATATCAACTTGCATAAAAAATAATACAAAATGGGAAATGCAACAAAAAATGTTTCAAGTGGTATGATTTAGACAACGTTTCTCTAATTCATGAGGAACTCTCTCTTAACTTTTAAAATTCTGTTTTTTTAGAGGTCAAAGTACTTACCAAGGCAGCTTGTTGAGGAATGGCTGCAATACCACCGACGCTGGCTGGATTATAGTAATTAGTCGGGCTAACTGGCGGTGACGGATAGGGCCAATAAAAAATTGGAGGTGGATAGGGTGCTGCAAACTGTGGTGGTCCACGCGGTAGCATCGCAGCCGCAGGTGGAAATATTGCAACTGGTGGCGGTGGCAACATCGTGCCTCCTAGATTGGAAAGAAAGAAGGAAGACAATCAATGCTCGATCGAGTGGAATTAATCCAATTTATATCATTATAACAAATACATAATAAAAAAAGAGAAACTTTGAGATCCTCACAGAGATAACTACGGAAGAAAATAAAGAGCGTATACAAATTCTCTTATGCCGATCAAGTTGTTTTGCTTTCAACTAATTAACAATATGAACCTGAAGTATTGTATCCCGTAAAGATTGTTGATCGCGATACAACTTGCTTTAATCTGTGGATTAATCTGTGAATAAATTTCCCGATAAAAAATTAAAAAAAAAAGATTTGATAACACCCAGAGATCTATGTATGTACAAATGTAAGAAGAGTGCCCAACTATGTAACCACACCACGATTCGTGGTCGATGACATCGTGCAGAAATAATATACGAATATATTAATCATTTGCTTAGCTTCTTCGTATGAGTGCAAGCTTATAATAATAACTTTTTATATATCTGCCTTTTTATTCGCGCTATTTGTTCCCGCAACCTGCACGATTTCACGATTAATATGACGAGTTTCTATGGTCCGTACGAAGTTTACTCTTTAAAAAATTAAAAATTTAACATTACTCTAAAAAAATGTAAAGTAATTGTGGATTCCACTGTAAAAAACTTAATATCTTAGTCTATCGAGGATGTTGGTTGATCATTTTTAAAAATTCGCTGGAACTATAAAAGCTCGTCATCCGAAGGAATAATGATTTGGACTTGGCCTACCTGGAAGCACAGAAGTTAGTATTTGTAGATCCCGCTACCAAACAGCAATCGACACTGCACCATTGTAACACGATATATACGTATGTTTTATATATATGTAGCACCAACTTGCGATTTCGCCCCTCTGCCAAATCACCAAAATTCACTCAGATTCTCCCTTTCTCACTCTCTCCCTCTCTCTCTCTCTAACTTGCTTCCCTCTCTCAAAATCTTCCTCTCTTTCCCTCTCTCCCTTGTCTCCTCTCTAATGTATTAGAAGCTTTTTTAATTATTTTAATGCAGGCTTCTGCATAAAAGAATTGAAATATCACGAGGTATCGGAAGAGAGTTCGCAAGGGAGTTCTTCGCTCTGAACGGAAATGTTGGAAAATCGGGACAGGTCACGTTAAGTTAAACAAAATTAAACGAAGTAAAATAATCATTGACCGATTGTAAATTAAGTGACAATGTTAGATCTCATCACAGACCTGCTTATGTTAATATTGACACACAAATTGTTATGACCTTCGAAAACCGTGACCGTCTCTTGGAAGTGGAAAAAGAAAGAGGAGAAGATGGACCGTTTGGAGATCGGAGAAGATAAAACACAAAGAAAAAAAGGCAAAAGAGCAATAAAGAGAAAGAGACAAACTATAAAAACATAAAGGGGAGAGAGAGGGAGAACCTGTATGTGAGTCAGAGAAGAAAAAAAATAGGAAGAGAAAGAGAGAGAGGGAGGCAAGAGTTACGACACAGAAATCTCCAACTTGATCTGTAGACACCAAAGATACCTGCGAGCCCAGTGAAAAAAAAAACTGTATAGAACGTAACAGGGTAACGGTGGTTGTAATTTTCACAGACATTCGTGAGAAGGGAAAATCTCACGATACTTCTTTTTACGGCAGGAAAGCATTCCTCAACTCTATGCTCGACCTATTAGGGCAATGTTAAGTGTACTTTTTATTAACAGAGGAATTTCTTATTTAAGAAAAAAAATTAAATACATCTACGAAAATTACCACCACCAAGGTAATATAATCAGGGTAAGAGTCCACCAACCCGGCAAGCAAAAAGATATGTATGTCCACAAGGCACATTTATTAAACATGATCGATTCACCATCGATATAATCGTCGATATACAGAACAAAGTGTGTATACAAGGGGTAAAAAGAGATTGGTATATAATCCTGTGTATGTCTGTGTGTCTGTTGTGCGTATATTTGTGTATGTTTAGTACCTGTGTGTGCATGGCTAGGTGTCCTTTATCCCAGTATAGATAAAACGCAATCAGAAAAAATCGTTTCTTTGTAGCTCGTGAGTGGTAGTAAAAAAAAGAGAGAAAAAGTGTCGCTCGGTAGTGAATTGGTCCCGTTTTCGTTAACATCACGAACAATATGAAGCTGGTACCGCGCCGTAGTTATTAATTAACTTTCGCCAGGACAATCACGATTAGCCGTGAAAACTCGTAGGGTGTGATAGAGTAATCTACTTTTCGTTGGTGATTTCAAAGACCCTTGCTTCTTCTCGTACGTCCTTCTCCAAACAATTTTTCATTTTAATTGTACTAAATTTTATTTATAGTTCATAAATTGATTAAGAGATCACCGATTAATTATCTAAAGTTTGTTTTAAAAGAAGATTTTGAGGGAACAAGAGTCTGTATCCTTATGTTCCACCTGAGAACCCCTAAGGAAGTATCTAAATTAAATGAATCGTTAACATGGACGCGTCTCTTTTCTCAGCCTCCGGTTTAGTCAGCCTTCGAATATAATAACGACAGCCGTGCTGACAATAAAAATAGTAACTATTCACGACGATTAGTTGAGATATGTAAACTTGCAAAAGGGGAGGACGACAACACACTGTCAGTCACCAGGTTAGCGGATCACAAAATACCAGACACAACACATTCAACGCATAATGAGAGAGAAAAAAAATTATTATGCCACGGCCTTTGATGGTGACGAGCTTTGGAGTTAGTACGGAAAGGACGATAATAATAATAATAATAATAATAATAATCTAAAATAAAAATGCTACAATTTTTTTCCACAATAGTTCTTTCTCCCTTCTCCTTTCGCACCCTCTCTCACACTCTCTCATCCTTACTCTCCCCTTTGGCACCCCGTGAATACGTGTATAATACGGCTCGTGTGAGTGCCCAGCGAAAGCTAATGGCAGGTAATACACAGTCGGACGACATTATGCATCAATAATTATAAGCGGCTCATGATATATGGAGGATGAATTAATTTTTGCTGCAAGGTATATAACAGATGATTAAAGATCAATTAAAGAAACGGTGAAGCTTTTTCCTGCAAACGCCGCTGTTGGACTTAACACATTCAACCCGAATGTTTTAACACATTAATTGCTGCCATAAAAGCGTTACAGTGCCACGCAAAAATTCTACACAACGGTTATCGTAAATGATTTATCCAAATGAAAATAAATAGAATATAATAAATTTGTAAGTTTTGCTCTAAAAACAGAACATAATTTATTGGATAAACTAAATTCAGTGTGTACATCAGCGGTGATGTATACATGGTAGCGGAAGTGTTAACCCCTTGTCTTGTAATCTAGAATCACACACGTGGCGTAAAGTATAATTTAGATAGGACAAATATACGCAATATCCATAACAAAGTTCGGTTTAACTCCTTTAGCTTCTTTTAGATCTTTAAAAATTAATATTAATAGATACACATAACGTATGATATTTTAATATTTTGTTGGAACGATTAATTTTTTTCGTTAACCCTCTGTAACCCCATGTAACTTAAAAGTCACCTCTCCACTTAAATTTGTTCAGTTTTATTTTATTTGCCTATTATTTTACCATTATAATTTTACTTCTTTATCACTGTATCGACACCAAGCCATCGAACAGTGATTATTAATTGCTGGTTTTTAAACGGGACTGGAAATTGTAACGAAACTATAATTTCTTTCGTCGCATAAGTAAATAAAATTCGGTTTATAAAGGATTAACATGTGTAGCTACAGAAAAAATCATTAGGCAAGGGGTTAAGACTCAAAATAGTGGTGACATAGAAGTATTGCCCGGCTATTAATGCGGCATTACGAATGGATTAAACTTCTACACTGATATTTTCCAGTCAGGAATATTCAGGCTGAAAGTGTTAATGCAATTGTGTTACACATCAGTAGACCATTGGTAACTGGGTCGTTCTTCTCAGAAGAACGCCCTTATCCTCTCAGTAGCTTGTGGTCTATTGATGCATAACGTTGTCCATTGAATGCACGCATATCTCGTATTTACGAGAAGGCGCATCTCACGTACACCATTACAGGCCGCAGTTATTGATAGTCGTAACTATTTAATATCTATATCGAGTAAAAGAATCTGCGCGAGCTTCGAGCGCGTCAAGAAGTCACATATTCAAATACTGTTCAAAATAAGCAATTCTATTGGGTTGATACACACAAAACTGCGAAACTACGTACATGGAAATATTTTTTGCTCATTAACTATTTATTGAATCGAAACACTTTTCATTAGCTTGTACATATTTCGAATGAAGAAGTAGGTACTCATTTATGTCTGTGTCTAACTTATTCATTTATTGTGTTTCCAGCATAAACGAAAGAACTTTCGTATTCTCCGTGACCACATATGCAGTTGCATATGCAACAATCCAATATTACCAATAAAGTCATAAAATCTTCTCGACACTCTCGACCGTGATACAACATTTCTTGATTACTTCTTTATTCGCGTTTTTAAAAACCAAGATGCGCCCCCAAGAAGGCAATGTGAAACGGAAACTGCACAAATCATTTCCAAGAATAAAATCAGGCTGTGGTCCGTTTCGCGTCACCCAGGCGAAATCTAGTTTCTAGGATGTCTATTAATGCTATGTAAAAGCCGAATCAGGAAGCATAATCCCGACACGTAAAATAATATCAGGCAATATCCCGATTTTCGAATTACATCAGTAAGATTGGCATGCAAAATATGCACGATTTGAATACTGTTAAAATATACATAATGTCCCATCTAAAATCTCATCATCTTGTGTGTTGTAGATGATACGAAAAACATTATGCAAATTTAATTTCAGTGATAAAAGTTAGTAGCTTTCAACCATTAATTTTTTTCTATATAATTACATAACATAGGTGACCTGTTTTGGATAAGGTACTTTGCATACATAGTCCTCTCTTCTTTGACTAACAATTTCTCTGTTCGCTTACAATTTATCTATGGACCAATTTACATAGTACCTGAAGTATCTGAAAGTCGTGCATATTTTACATTCTAGTGTTGTAACGACAAAACAGGACTAGGTGTATACCAAAGGTACAACTACTCTATGTAATACGCTACCGTATCCTGTCAAACAAAGAGAGTGTGTGCGAAAATTATAGAATTGCACGGTAAAAAAATACCGCGAGGGAAAAAAAACTGTCACAAGATGTAGATTATTGGCAAATATTGGGAGAAGGAATGTAAGTATAATGGAAGGGGAAAAAACATATAATAAACGTACGCGTTAGGGAAGAGGGAGAAAAAAAAGTAACACGAATTGCGTAACTTCTCGTCTCGTGGAATGATAGGTAACGAAGAAGGATATTACAGGTACTTGTATGCACGTCCCTCCACAAAACCACGACATGCAAACCAGTCATTTCTACGCCCGTGGACTTTATACTTTGGAGCAATAAGAACAAGAATAAGATCATTGTGTGCGTTTCGTGCCGTTTTTCCGTGGTTCAGTTCCTTTTGTATTAAATCACGCTGCTCTATCTATATACGTATACATATTATAAGTGTATTGTAAAAAAAAAGAAACAAAAACAAAAAAGAAGAAGAAAAATAATATATAGAGAGAAAATGTGGCAAGAAGAAATTATTGTGTGTAATCACTGGACGACAGCATTTCACGCTGCTCCGCGGTAATACCGAGATCGAGCGTACAGAAAAACCACACAGAGTAGTGAAGGACGTAAGGCTAAGCGAACTTTGCCTTGGATTATCACGTGAACTATCCTCAAAAAGCTCTTTTATACGCAATGGCAGTAAAAATATCGATTCGTCGATACACGAGCTTTCCACGTACACTCAATGTCGGAACCTCGGCAAGCCTATTCTTTCAATTGTGTTCAACCAACTACGTTATCACAAATATATTAGACCGTGGAAGAGCATCAAGAAAGTGAACACCGCCAACACCAAGTTGAAAGACATCACAAGCTACGAGGCTTCAGCAACGATACAGCAAATATATAAAGAATCATTTGTTTATGGATAAAATGTGTTCTTAGAATATTTACGGTGTATAGTAGGAATCATTAGTCTAGCATCTATTTTGGTCTTATTATCATTTTCTATCGTATACCATGTCTTGAACAACCGAAACGTCGCTCAACCCATGTTAATATCGAAATATTACAGATGAATTTTATTAAGAAATAATTATATAAAAAAGCAGCTGAAGAAAGATTAACTTTCAACCCGAAGGTCTTTTCACACTGTTCAATTTTCGTCATTCGGTTAAATCCATGCTTGTTTCTTTAGTTGAAAATAACGAAGACAGGTATACGACATTTCATTTATATTCAACCGGGTAACGGAAACCGGACGGTACAATCCGGACAATATGAAAAGGTTCTAATCAGGTAAAATCAGCACAAAAATTTTGTCGGTCTACCAGGATGCCATCTAGGTGCCTGTCTTGTTTAGAGTTTCTAAAAACAGAATTTTCCTCAAATTTTATATATACTTGTATCTACCATTGAACAGTATGTCAATTTTTGCAATAAGAAAAGCAATAGATAATGGCGTCTATGCGGACTTAAAATGATTGACTTTTTGTCCGTTTCTTTGCCGACTTTTGTCCATTCAGTTTTATAACTCGGTTAATTCCAATTATTTCTGAATAAAATTTTACAACCATCTTTTACGCAATGTGCTCTTAGAAATTAAATAAAAAAATTTATTTTTTCGGCTCTGTAAAGTAGAGATACCCCTTAAGACATTATCCAGGTTGGACATGTTAAGAGAAATAATTGAAATGCTTACACCACTACTGTGCTTCTTAATTTAAATCATAATTTATCTAATTTATTTGTTTCTAAATTTTCTTCATATATCGTTTGCCAAGTCCTCGTAACGATCACACAACCATTAATGAACGTACTTGCTCTACTGGGTTCATGTAAAACACGCGTCATATCTGAGCGTACTATATCGAATCAGCTTCCTTGTTTCGTGCTCAAAGTGTCTTTTGTGATTTTCTACGCGGCACAGAGAAATTCTCTTAGGAATGTGGCGAGGGCTAGAAATGGATTTATGAACCTCGTCGGGGACGAGGTTGACTCAGGAAGCACACGCGCATTGCAGCTGCAATTGAAACGGTATTTCTATTCAATATGAAACTGCAACATGCGACTGCAGGCTCTATTTTTTCCATATTTTTGGATGCGCGCAAAATAGTTGCCGCGTAAAGAAGGAGGATGTTACTCTCTCTAGAAGTTAAAGCTTAAAAAACATGATAACATTGGATGGAATGTCCATTTACTTATCGCTAATAAAAATATTTCTAGCAAAATATATAAATCATTCTTATATATATTTATATATATTTGTATATGTTTGCGTCTATATTTTGATATTTTTATATATATAATATAATAATATAAATTTATATGTATATATTTACATACGCGTATGGATCACGAAGTTTTTTTTTAAGAGAAAAGGGAAATGTCCTATGTCAAAGGGTCCTTCAATTCGCGTTCTAAGGCACGTTTTAAGGCATTGTACGAGAGAATCATTCTCGTAACGCGTAGAACAGAGAACTCGTACAACAGAGAAAGAAAGAAAAAGAAGAAAGATACGCGATCACGTACGTCAACGATATATTCCCCGGGATTCTAACGTAACCATTGAAAATCTTGTACGTTACGTAAAAAAGTAACCTAAAGAAAAACACGCTAAGTACTGTTGCTCAATGTAAGTATAAAAAAAAGATAACTCTGATTACACATCTGTGTAATATCTGACTAATATATATATTTGTCAAGGGAAAGGGTTCAAGGGTAAATGATCTCTAAAATAACAGTGCGTGAAATACAATGATTTAAAAAAATAAGGGAGACCTGCATTAGATATCATGTGGAATGTCTTCTGTGAATCATTGACAGAGAAAAAGTTTATGTTCGTAGAAAAGTGATTCGCCCGTTGCATGATAACGATACAACACTCTTTCACACACATTAACGATGTTACTAGAATACCCAGTGCCTTGCACGAGAAATAAACATCTGAAAATCACAACCTTTCGTTGCACAGGACCTCGTAGTCCCTTCTTGAGAAAGACTCGAAGGAACGACTGATCGCTGATCAATATTTGATACGCTAATTGGTTGAAAGATTCAACCAGCAGCATAAAAAAATACATAGAAAAAACACTTTAACGCGTTGAAAAGAAGTTACATCTTCGGATTCATTTAGAACCACCATATTCAACAATGTTGATTCAACTTATCAAATCTGAGGATAAAATTGAGCAGGATAAGGCAAGCCTGGTGCGGCAGCCGGTGCTTGCGCGTGAAATGCGGTCGCCGGTGTATGCCACGCGGCACGTTTCGCAACGGTACTTGATGTATCAGGTGGGAAAGCGGTTTCCCAAGTTCTCTTTAATCCCATTATAGCGGCCGGATTGATAGGGGCAGCCTGAACGAGAGGTGTTAGGAGACCATGCGGTGTCGGTGCCCGTAGAATAGGGATTCGGGAGGGGACATTGAAAAGTAAGAAAGGCGCCGGCGCGGGTGGTTGAGCGTGAAGTGCAGCAGCAGCAGCAGCAGCCGCAGCTGCTGCCGGAGGCGCCATGGCATAGGCAGGAATCTGATGCTGCGGATTTGGCCCGGGTAGAGCTAGCGTCTTAGTCGTAGCTGACGAAGTTGGGGAAGCAGGAGTGGTAGAGCTAGGTGGTGGATTTGAGGCTAGAGCCATCAACCAGAAATCTTGATTTCGAATTGCCTGAGCTTGAGCCTGAGCTTGAGCTTGCGCTTGAGCCTGAGCTTGTGCTTGGGCTTGAGCCTGTACTAACGCGTGAATGTCCCAGAGGGGGGGTTGCGCCGTCGGTACCGGCACCGGTACCGGCGTCGGCTGAGGCGGATGTGTTAAAGTTGCAGGAGTTTGTGTGGTCAACGTACCGGGTGATAGCAGAGCCTTGGTTGACGGTGGTGTTACTGCACCTGTCAATACCAGATTCATATCGTCCCCGCTGCACTGGAACACTTCAATATACCGCTGCTTTTTGCCGTATGTCATGTACCGGTGATGTCGGTATAACGCGCACGCATATGCTGAATTTTCGCTATCCATTTGAATAAATGCTTCGCCGGAAGGTTGACCCTGGACAAATAAAGGAGAATGTACATTAAATATTGATTTGCAAAGAATTAAGTGTGGTTACGACATAGAAAGAACAGATATGTCTACATACTTGAGCATTGTAGACCATATGAACACCCTGGTAAACAATATTCTTAGAATGTTCGCCCATGAACTCAAGAATGTGTTCAACGAGAGCTTCATATGGAAGACCACGCAGTCTGACGCAGTCCTTACGCGTACCGGAGGTGATAATATGTTGCGGAAGTATCGGAGGCAACTGTGGAATGGATGGTGTCGGAAGTACGACTTGTTTAGGGTCGATCGCCCTATTCAAAACCTGTAAATCAGAAAATCAATATACGTATTAGTAATATCTATTTTTAGGTTGACCCTTTTACTATCTATATTGTTTACGCAAATACACACCTGTTGCACCTCAGCGATCGTACTTCGAAAAAGTTCTATGTACCGGCTACCAATACAATCTCTGTGTTTACTTAAAGCCTTCACGGCATCTTCTTCTTTTTCGAAAAGAACGAAAGCGTCTCCAGTTGCCCTACCATCTGGCTTTTTCACAAATAAAACTCCATCTTCTCCATCTAATACATGGCAGGGCTTTTGCCCTGATAAAAAGAAGTCCAACTGTAAAAAGGAATACACATATGAAATGAAAACACGTAAATTATGATGGAACGAGTATAGAGATGAAGACTTTATTTTTATACACACCACTTGTTTAGCAACGCAGTCATATGGCAAGCCTCTCATTCGAACAATGACTTGAGCTCCTCTTGATAAAAATGCATGAGCTTCACCACTAGTTCCTCCGGCAACACCGACGAAATCTTCTCCAGATGCTTTGTATACTTCTATGTACCTTCCTCCCATATGATGTTTATGTCTCTTTAAAGCCATGTCTCTGTGCTCTTTATTAACAAATCGTACCAACGCTTCTCCGTTACGTCTTCCCATAGGACTTAAACACAGAGCTACACCACCCCTATGCAAAATAATATTGATTCTCTAAATAATGAAAGTTAATGTACTAAATAAACGACAAGACGTGTACATATTGAAACTGTGATCTTAAGAATTATTGGTAAATTTATACCAGTACACACGATTCATGACCCCAGATAATACTTATCATTGCATAAGAGAGATAGCAAGAAAATGTTTTAAAATATTGTTTACTACCTCTCACAAAGTAAACACCATTATTTAATTAAATTTACATATTTATTCATTAGCCTATGCATATATTGGATATATAAATCTTTACCTTTTTTACATATGTCCAAGTGGCTTGTGCACAAATACCACAACGGTTATTACAACATATATTATTATAATCTTCAATCTCAGACTTACTATTCACAAATTTTACTTACTTGGCAACATTTAGGCCGCGAAAAAATTTTGCTATGTCCTGATCAGATGATTGCCAAGGAAGGCCTCTAGCTCTTACTACACAGCCATTGTCAACTTCCTCATCTTTTGAGCTATGGAAGAACACCAATAGGTCAATAAAGTCAATTTTAAAAATTAAAGAACAGATACCAATAATAACTTACCATATACCAGGTTCTAAGATAATATTAACTACTTCAGGAGTTTGGAAGATGTGACCTGTAATATAAAAATAATAAGAATTATAAATGAACATAAAAGTATATACGTTCGCACCGGCATGGATCATCTATGATTTATGATTGATAAAAATACCAGAGAATTATTGCTGTACGGTCAACGCGGCTAACAAAACACGTGCCGAAGACGATCTACCTTCGAAACTCCGGTACGCACGTATTAAAATAAGTTACTGGAAATATTTACTTTCTAGAAACTTTTATTATTCTAATAGCATGAAAGAGATAAAGTCATGGAGATCGATTAATCTTACGTATGGGTCGATAATATTCTTATTGCAACAGTAATTTCTATCTGAAGAACGATTACAAAGCAACTCATGCTTATATTTACGTAAGTACAGTAATTATAATTAAAGCAAATACTATATTTAAATATACTAAAATGCTATAATTAATCCATGAAGAACCAACGTGGCGTTAACACAACATTACATTTGCAGATTTCTTTAAACTTTATAAAATTGTAGAATCTAGTTAGAAGAAGGAGTAGTGACGAAAAGATTATTGCGTAAATGCTTGAAATGCCATTTCATAATCTTAATGTTAGAAAACATAATTCAATAATGTAAATTGACTGAAAAAATATTGTAACTGAAGTACTACGTCAAAGTACTTTGATCCTTAATAAGTTAAACAAATGTATTAATTATAATTAAGACCAACATTTGTGATAAATTTCAATACGTGTACAAGTTTTTATTGCAAATGTTCTAAAATCAATTCTCCCGCAAAAAGTATAATCATCGTTCCGGTGTTTGAAACTCTCTCGCATACGCGTTTTCTTTGTAATCGTACACTGGTGAGTTTGTCTCTAATTTCTCGCGCTCAAGCAAAATACCGTTTCCGATTTGCCTACTTGGTGCAACATGTCAGCACACCTTTCAAAGAATTTTCATGCTCCACGAGCCAAAACTTTCCTTTCATCATACCGTTTCGATAATTTGTTTTTGTGGACCACTCAATAGGTACGAAGATTTATCGACAAGTACAAGAAACAAAGGTATAAAAAAAAACTATAATAAACATTATATAACTAAATGATTTTAGTAATTAACTAGAAAAAGTAAGGGGGGGATCTCACTAATTTCGATGATATTTGAATATGTCGTAATAATCAATATTTTAAACAACTTTTTCCTATATATATAACCGCCGCTTGGGTTTAGCTTCCGAGATTTTTTCCCAAAAAGATCAGTACTACTACACTGAATTCTATTTATCTATACGTACGCATCCGTGACTTCGTATACGTCAGCTCTGAATCTTCCCTTATCTATTGTTTCTATAAACAATAGTATTGCGGCCAGCGATGAGTAATATAGAATGTGTAAAGTGTGAAGCTACATAGATATAGAATATGAGGAATATATATGCGCAAATATAATAATCAATTAAATTAGCTACTAGATAGAAAAGTTAGGTTTGAATTAGGTTCAGGTTGATTCCCTTATTCGGGCCGCCGATAGGCGTCCGACCATGCAAGTCGAGTTTTTAAGATCACCCGTTATATATGTCCATTACCGGCCGCCTCGATATGTTTATAAAAACTGTAGATAATCGGCGGTCCTACGCTTACGCACACGCTGCCGCGGACACATAGCTATAGGCTATATTTATTGTAGTGGGATTTTTTAAATCTGGGAAACTAAAACCGAGCAACAGTTATATCCAGAGGAAAAAGTTGTCCAAAATGTAAATTTCTACAACATATTAAAAAATCAACGAAATCGGTGAGACCCCCCCTTTTTTAAATAATTATCGTGATTTTTAATAATAAATGTTTATTTGTGCTTTTTTGTTCAACAATTATCTTTTCTTAGTACATGCGGGTGGACGCGCGTGCACACAGACTTGTACAGCGATACGTGAACTCGCATGTGTAAAATTGAAAATTCAAATTATTTCAAGTTGAGGGCCACTATGATAAGAAGTATATTATGGCCAGCACTGTTTATAGCATTACACAGCTTGACCCGCACTCATAAGCCATGTACACATATAAGGGACGAGTGCACGGGCTTGAGGCATATACTATCTCCTTTTTCGTTCCGTTCTTTTATTCTCTCTTTTTGTCCCCTTCACGTGTTTACCCTTACTAGACTTTCTTCGATTGTATGCAATGCACAGCTAGATAATATTTGACACCGAAAGATTTTAAACGATGGACAGTGGTTGCCATGGTTGCAGAAATTTCTGCTGTGTAAAAAATTCGATGTATTTCATAACGATTATTGTAATTTAGTCTTAATTGAAATGTGTTATAGTAAAAGAGCATTGACAAATCGTACGATTATTCCGAATTCACGCGTTCCGTTGCATAGCATTAAACATTCCATGTTATGAATAATTACGATAATCAATGGAAAACAACCAAGCTTTTCTTAAAGATGTGCAAAATATTTTTTTGTATACGGTATAACATATCGTGAAAGGAACTCTCCGTTCTTCAAAAAATGTCGCCTTGAACAATTCATGGCCTTGTTTGTTATGGATGAAAAAGGAACTATAGTATAGCCACGTGCCAGCTAAGACGAACCTATGAACAGGATTGGATTATTTTCTAAGTTCATATCTATACGCACACTTTACTTTTAGTGGGTAATCGAAAATCCGAGTGATCGCGATTAAGCACTAAACTATACTGATTTCAAGTAATACAAAACATGTATGTTGTAGTCCAAAGATAGGACGTATCATACCATGAACATTAATCTTTGTCAAGAAATAATTAAAGATCATTTTTTTCTTCTATCTAGCAGACACTGCCTTAATTAGAAAGAAAAGGAAATTGTAACGTGATCGATTCTAAGAATAAATATAGCCTTCTTTTTGTCATAAATTTTACGCTACATTCGAATTCGAAAAATTCGTGAAAACTCGACTTACCATCTTTGATCATTCTCTGTATCACACAGATCATATCTTGTATTTCTTTTACATGATAATCGTTCTCGGTATCCGAAGGTAGACCAAAATCTAATTTACATCAATCAAGGATAAATCTCTATTTTAAGTTAACAATTCATGTATCGATACTATACAGGACGCGTTTCGATAATCGATGCTTTACGTAAGTGCGTGCAAGGTGTATCAAGATATCAAATGAGTCCAAACATTATCAGACTTATTATCATTTTGTGAAAATTATAAATTAAGGATTGCGTTTAATTTTAATCTGACTCGTTGTAATGCTTCAGATTAGACAAAAATATTTTTTATTAGAAATAAAATTAAATTAAGATTATTTAAATCTATTGTAATATCAAGTATAATACGGAAGAGATGTAAAGAGTAGAAGATGAGTAGCTAAAATGACGAGAAATCGAACAAGAACTTGTTACGCGCATAATTATCCATATATCTCGTTTGGTCGTCAGGCTATTACCGATATTTCCACCAGCATGACCTTTAAACCGTGTGTTCCGCGCGTGATAAGACCGCGCTGGTCATTTTGTGGGAATGTCTTAAGTCATTCGATTGATACTGGTAGTATATTTCGATTCCATCTGTTTTTCATCCATTCTAATCTCATAGCAAACATCAAACGCAAATACACGAACCAAATGCATTAATTTAAAATAAATCTTTAAAAAATTATTTATAGCTTCTTTAGAAAAACAGCGCTTCGATAGGTCGCGCTTGCATAAGCATAAGTAAAACGACTGATTGTAGCGATCTACCCCGAACTTAACCCGAATTATCAAATTCTTCTGGATCATTTAATCGCGTATATATGTATATTCTTAATTGAAATGTTGCAAATAAATGTCGATTGGAATAGATAGCGGTAAATCAAAAGTTGATCTTGACACGACACTGGCGGCGATCGATATTTCTGTGTATTGTATCCCGCTAGCCACAGGTGGTTTTGTTTTATTAACGCGACAGACGTATCGTACACACACACCGAACGTACTTCCAATATAAAGTGGAACGATTATACCGTAGACTCGAGCTTAATATCGAGGTTGGATTAGATCCACGGCAGGTACCCATCTGCATTATGAAACCGTTTCCCCTTTGGGATTAAATCTCACTTATGGATATACTAGACTTATACACCTTTCATGCAAATTCAAGAAAACACAAGTAACTGAAAAAACCCATCTGTATACACAGATATAAAGCAGGATTTTGAGTCCTAAGGAAACCAAAATATATAATTATGTATATGTATTATACGCGTATACATATAAATGATTAATGCTAATACCCACACGTGTTTAAAAAAGATATAAAAGTCTAGGTTCGTGACACGTCAGACTAAAGGAACATTTTACACGCGGGTTTTATAATTACGAAAACGTCATCTCGTAAACAAGAAATATATTCTCTACGAAATAAAAGCTAACATACAATTGAAAGAAAATCAAACAGATCTACGAATTAATTGAAGCATACGCGATCCTTTAATGCACGTATTAAGAATAATGAAAACATACCTTAGATTTTGATTGCAATTTGTACTTTAGAAAATATTCAGATGAAGACAACTTCCCGTCGTCTTATAAGAAACGTGTAGTACAGTCAATTTAGAACAAATAATTCAACACCTTCACCCGTTATTCAAACTGTAACTTGGTTCCGTAAAAATAAAAAAAACGCACAGTTAGACTGTATTGTATTGATAGTTTGTTATAGTCGAATATATGCTGCCCCGCAAGAGCGCAATTAACGCCATACACACACCCTCCACTTGCTTGCAGACTGACTTTGCACTGCTTTGCACCAGCAGCTAGTTCGTTGTCAGGTTCGTCGAATATGTTGGATTCGACTTCTGTCGCGCCGCCTAACGGCCGCACGCCTTGGAATTCTCGTTTCGACCATAGTCGTCGCCTTCAGGCAATCGTACAGTATCGAAAACTAAACTTTCAACTTTGAACGGAGAACATTGCGCGCGTGACAACCAAACGAGTATGTATTAAGAAGTGACTGCGCAATTTCACCGAAATACTACGTATTTAATTCCTGATAATTTTTTATTGATTTTTTAATGTTTATTTACTCGTTCTTTTTTTTTTAATATTTTTCTTTAGGTTTGAAATTCAACGAAATCATGCCCCGAGTTCTCGGGAGAGGGAGTAACTTGACACTTTAGCTACTCTGCATCTGTGTTTCTTTGCAGAGCACGTTGAACCCAGATGTTATTGAACAATTACAGCGATAGTACACAATAGAAAATGAATGATGTAACGATATTAGTTCCGACGAGATTTAGAAAAGGATACATTCCAGCATCTCCTGTATTCCAAAAGTCGAAAGTTCTCCATGTGTTGAGTAACAGGCAACGAATTCCTTGCGAAGGTCGTGAAAGAAGGTATAATGTTCCGGCAGGTCGATGTCTTTGTTGCAGGCTTCTGGATGCAAGCATTGTCTCATCGGCGCCTGGCCGTCTACGACGAAACGTGGTGCGGAACCGGACGTCACACACGACATGGAAGACCACCATGCTTCGAACTTTTATTAAAAATGAAATCTTTTTTTGGACCTTGGATCATATGAATTTGCAAATATATATATGCATATTCCCTTTATCATTTATCAAAAGGCTCATATATTTTTTGTTCAATACACATTAAAGTTGGATCACGTAAATGGTATCATGTATTTTTATTCTCCATGATGTTAAAATTATTCCGCGTGTCCACCATAATAATAAAAGGACCAATAAAACGTCAGGTCTTCAACAAATGGTTAATGCTTATATAAACATAATAAAATTATTAGTACATACACAAGTAGAGATGTACAGAATAAATGTTTACTTAAATGATCCTACTTATGTAGTCCACCCTGTATACTTATACATATTCCGATCTGGAAACATTTTAACCCTACTGTTCTCACTTAATTTTTATATTTATAATTCTTCGATTTACAGTCAATAGATGAGCGAATATACCATATTTCCGAAACATAACTGCTTGTATGAAACTTTTATAAATTTCAAATACATTGAATATTGAGAAGAAATATTTAAAAGTATAATACCCTAATACAATATAATCTTCATGTTGGGCCACACAGACTAGAGGAGAACAGCAGCGTTAATAGTTTCTTGATAAAACACAATTACCTGTTCGATAGCTTGTTCTAAAGAAATACCGTGCTCTCGAACGGTTCTTTCAGTTAGGGCGGGAGCGTGTACCAGCGCTGCTTCGCTGATGACTCCGCTACTTCCGGCAACTGCCGGATTGTCGCTGCCAGTTCCTGGCGTACAGCTTTCGTCCATTACCATCGGTCGTACAATATATTGCTGCCTTCCCAGCACCTGAATAATCACGTACACCAATGTTATTGAAACTCATCGTGTAACATTTTCAATTAAATGCTTTTCATGAATTTGAAGAAAGTAAAAGTAATCGAATGAATTATCTAATTTAGAGTATTAGTAATCATGCATCATGTGACTCACGAAGGTATTCAATAAATAATTGATATCTCTCTGTTTTTTGAATTGTCTAAATTTAAAAAGATAGCCATATTTGTTGTATCACATGTATTGTACGGGTAATACGGAGTAATAATCCCGGTACTAAACGCGCACCCCTGTAACTATGCAACCATATACGACAACTAACGATAAACCAATCATGATTGCATATCTGCAGGGGCATGTCAATGAAACGTCACAGACAAAAGTTTGTTGTCAAATCATTTACCTAACATTTTCAGATTTACAATCAACGAAGAAATTGTTGGAGAATAATTTTTTGCGTACCTATAAATTGTGCAACAAATTATAGTTTTAGCAACAAACTGCATTGCTCTTTTTTATTACTTCCCTTTGCATTGGGTTGTAACGTAAATTCGTCCCATTTTCCTAGGACCTTCCTCGAGTTCAACAAATTTTACAAGAGGGGAACGCTTCAGCTACCAGAACCGCGAAAAGAAAATCATTGATCAATATAGAACGTTCATGATTAAACTTGCTTCTATATTTACTAATAAATGATCTTAAAGACACTAATAAAACGGGACAAATATATGTTACAACCCCATATAAGTACAGATATTGAACTTTAAATCATCTTAATATCAAGGCACATAATGTTTGTATCCCACATGAATAATCAACAATAAATCAATTATAAGGATCAGTTTAATGTTTATTACGATAACAAATATTATACAAAGACATATTTATTTTTCGTTTTAGAAGTTAGTTAAATTTCTTCAGAATGTAACATGCAGAAATGATTTACATACCATTGGTATCAAAGTGATCATATATAATCGATCATGAACATAATTCAACTGATTTTTTAAGAATAATTGGATGGCAAAAGCTTTTTTAGGTAAATATTTTCCGCCTTTGACCGCTTATGTAAAAGTCCCACGAGGTCTCGAGGTATAAGATTATCTAAATGAGTTTAAAAATGGTATACTACACATCTTCATAATTACACCGCAAATCATTAATTATGACTAGGAATTTGGAGTAATTACTCGTAACACGCGACAGGACGAGACCATGGTAACAGCGCAATGAATAGTAGGAAAGAATAAAAAAAATAATAACAAATAAAGATCAATTTCAGCTATCTATGCAACTATCGTATCTTCAACTTTTATCGTAACTTTTACATTTCAAATGTGTGTAGAAAGTAAGAATCGACTGGAAAGTTAAATCTTTTTCATCGGAAAGAACGTATAAGTTGAAATACAATTTCTTCAATTCGAAATTGAAAGGGCAGCGTAAAAAGATATGTACTCTTTTGATGAACAGTTGCGCCTGCCATCATTCAAAAAATCGAAAGATAAAGAAAATTTGTAGGTAAGAAAATTGTATACAATCTTTTGAAATTAAAAATAGAATTAATCCATTGCTTGTCATTAATGCTGTTTGGGGATTACCCACCGATATGTAACTGTAGCATTGCTTTTTAATGATACCTAATGAAAATATATAGGAAACTCTAAAAAAAAAGTTTAACAGTTAATGGGTTAAAGGTAGCATTTGCACTTGTAATTGTTTTGCTTAGAAACATCGTTTAGTAATCAGATTTTAATCCTTTGCGGACGAGTGTCACAAACAGCCGCCCGATTTTTCTGGATTTTTTGGATACATGTCAATTTTTAAAGTAAGAAATTCAAATTAACATCATTAACAGATGCTGTTGTATACAATTGAACAAAAATTCTTTAAGGCCTGTCTTTAAAGGATTAATAATTGAACAAAAATTCGTTAAATATTACTTTGCTCCGTCCGCAAAGGTTTAAGCTAGCATCCTCAAGTCCAAGGCCACTTCGTGAAAGAATTAAAATGTATCGCAAGTTTAGTCATGTCGTAATGCGTTATCGGAATCTATGCTAGGTAAATAAGTGTGTTCACGAATGTCACATGTTAAGAATATGTGGACGTTGGTGTTGGAGGGCCATGCAAGAAACTTAATAGGCAGGTTCTTTGACGTGGGGTTAACGGATCAAGGTAGTTCGGTGCCAATCGTGTCACTGTCTTGAATTATCAACGTGTCGATAAAGCTCTGTGGCGTAATTCGCGACATAAACGAACCAGTATCACATTACGTAAATTGTAATTATTAGTTGCTAATTATTTATCTCTAAGTCACTGTTTCAAGAATTAAAAGTATAATAGTTGAAGCATTTTTTTCTATCGAAAAGAATCTTTCTTTTAGAATACGAAACAGAATCTTTTTTGCAATAACATACAATACGATGATTGTGGATAACTATCCTACTAAAGTAATAAATTTATTGTTTTCCTGAAGGGTAGAGAAAGGTCTAAAATATTTTTATAACCTTTCTTTGTATGCTATGGGATTTAACTTGGAGTTTTCCGATTCTAGCAATTTCTTTCAAAAAGGTCGTCAATGAAAACCTTACTGCAAAAAAGGGCTTCACAATTTATACACAGTAATAAACATACAAAAGTAGATGAATGAAAATGCAAGAAAAATTAATACAAAAATTGTTCTACAATTTATGTTACGGTATTGATTAAGCACATAAACATTGAGAGATTATTTCCTAATTTAAAACTAAAACTACCAAGCCTGTCAATTGATCAATTAGTAATTTATCATAAATAATTATGTAAACTTGCAGAGGTACATTTTTGAGAACGTTCCCTGATTTTCTGTACAAAATTTAAAGATTTACTTCATTTGTAACATATATTTTTTTCAAGTACTTACCATTTTTATTTCTTTGATGCAAATAGGTATAGATTGGTTAATATTTAATATAATTATATTTCACTATAATTTTTCAAAATTATGTAGCAGGAATTGCTCGTTTCTTACTGCAAAATTGGGGGCACACAAAATGTGTTGTTTCACTTATTTATCTGTATTTTACGTCAGACACCTACAGCTGCTGAGATGCAGAAGCGATTGTGTACGGGGTTTGATAACAGGATTCAACATCTTTAAAGTGAGATTAAGAAAGCAAGGATAAGGTTCTAAGATTAGAAATTGTCTTCGGAGAAGGCTCACAAATGGTCACGGACGAAGAAATCCACATGTTCTGTGCATCGGAAACGTTTCTCGAACGTGTTCTCGCAAACTCATTCGTATCGAACGCCGTAAGTACAGGTACGTCAAAGATTTACTGGTCATATACACGGATGACGTATATGCTCGTCCATCAAAGATTGACTGCTTTACTGATATTTCACATATTATTCCATGACATTCATCACACTAAATGTACGACAAAAATATACTTATTTGTATCAAAGAAATAAAAATGGTTGACATTTGCAAAATCCACATGATAGAAGTACAGTAAATCTTCATTTATATCTTGTACAGAAAAGCACGGGATATCCTAAAAAATGCACCGTTGCAAAAATTTATATAATTTTTATAGGAAATTTGTGACTAGTAATTTTGACTACTTTGATAGTTCTAGTGAAAACTTCTTTTGTTTTAACTTGTTATAATGGGTGTATTAGCCGAAATAGAATAATACCATTTTGGTCCTAATACGAACAAAATACTACTATGTATCGAGCACTTTAAAATATATCACTAGACTGCGAACTTTTATGTAATTATTGGAGGTTTAAGCGTATAAAGAAATGCAGAATGCATGTAATATGCAAAAATATACAAAATATTCAAAATGAAGGACACGTCATGGAGGTATAACAATTTTCTATTTATGTTCCATTTCTTAAATTCCGTGTGCAAAGATATAAATTTGCATAAAAATCTGCAGTCTGTATATTACTGTCTTATCTTATTCTCCAGTGTTTGAGACCAATCTGCCCGTGACCATTGCCGCTGCAAATGGGTTGACCTGATTCCCATACAGAATCTTAAGTCGATAAAAGATTTTATTCTGTCGAACAAATTTGATTAACTTTAGGGCAATTTGTAAATCTGCTAATTGAAAGTTCCACATTCTTCAAGTTCTCTGGAAGATGAATCTTGCTTCTGAGGTGATAATATACGGTACAGGAAAAAGTTCAGCTACTTTACCAGAAACAGAATTCAAATGAAATTTCATGTAATAATTACCTTTCTTTCGTCGTTATTTATAGTTACAACAACCTCTAATGTCGGTTATCAGTAAACTCCGAATGTTTATGGATGTATAAGGAATTTAAATGTGCAAAAAAGTACAGAGTACACATAATAGTAAAAAGTATACAAAATATCCAAAGTAAAACATACATTACAATGGCTACAGAAAATATTGGCACCATGTTGGTACCCATATTTTCCAATGAATTGTAAATTTGTTATCTGTATAACACTAAGCTTTTATAATTAAATATAGATATTACAGCATGATAGAAAATTTGTTACAGTTAAGCCTAGTTAAGTAGTACGTAAATACTAAAATAGATATCGTGGTTTATCAATATTTTTCGTAGCTATTCTATAACATTTAAGGAATAAAGCTAATATCTATTTAGATTCCAGTTTTTTAAGAGTGCTTGCAAAATAGTTAACTTCTATAAACATTCAGAGTTTTGTTATTAGTGATATCATAAAAAAGGACATGGTTAAATCTGGATTTGTAATTTATTATATAATTTGGTATGATTTGGGTAATTCAATACACCTTTAGTTGATTTGCTATTCCTTAAACCAGTGGTTCTTAACTGGGTTTCCGCGAGCTTGTTATATGGGTTCTACGAAATTATAAAAAGTCACAAGTATTCCATGGAAAAAAACGTAAGTAGGTACGATTTGTTATTGATTTACATTATTGATACTTATTTTTGTTGTGAAATTTTTGGACTTTGCAATTTTAGTGTTCCACAAAATTTAGCGATAATCAAAAGTTTTCTGTAATTTCGAAAAGGTCACAAACCACTGCCCTAGCCTGTCATTTACACTGAATTTTAAGGAAATTGTTGTCTGTATCTAGAATATTTTCTACACTGGAGGATCATTAGAATATTTGATCTACCTTTTAAGTTAAATGAAATTCGTTCATTTGCTGCAACAATGACACAACTCGTACCTTTGTTTTCAAGTTATTGTTATAGAAAAGACGATAAATGGGAATTCACAATACTAAACAATCCTATTATAACACGTTGTCCCAGTTAAATATTTTATTGTAACAATTTGGTATTTCAATATGACGTTTTTACAAAATTACAACGATTCGAAACATTTAAACTTGGCGTTAAAAAAATTATGATTTTTTAATTATGTCCATATTGCATGAAGTGAGCAAAAATTGAAATTCATTGAATTTTGTACTATAAATTCACATAAACCTTTTTCAGTATTTAATAGATTCAGGGGCTCATTCATGACGGATGTAGTATAATTGTTAAAGTATACTTGAAGGCATTTCAATATATATATTTAATAAACATAAAAATTCTAGTACTGGTATTTACTCGATACTGTTGAAATTTTCATTTAAAGTCGCCTTAATTTGAGATTTATAGGATAAGCATTTAGAACGTATTTAGGGCAATTTTAAAAAAATTGTTCAATTGTGATTGACTATCAAGGTCTAAAGAAATTTGTGTAAATCAAAATCTATCGAAGGAAGAATAAAAAAAAATGCAGTCACGTATTAAGGTGTCACAGCCCTGAAAGTACATCGTGGAGAATGTAGCAAAGGCAAGTGGAACGTAAAGTGCGATTCGAGGCGAACTCATAAATTGTAAATTGTATTCGGAGTGCAAATACAAGACAACCAATGACCAGAAGAACGATATCTGTAAGGAAAAGAAGGGGGGCAGGAGGTCAAAGGTCGTGAGTTGCGTCGCGTACAGGAACTGGCTTGCCCTCGTCGAGGACAACGACGAGTTGGGAAAACATCGCAAATTCCTTTGCTTGAGACCTCGTCTCTTCTGTATGAACGTCCGAAGAAACGTTTTACAAAAACAACATTAATAAACGTATTAAAAACTGTCTTACATATTTCAAAGGAGTCTTTCTTTCGAAAAGAACATCATGAATTTATACACTTATACAGTACCTTGAAAAGTACACATACAATGGCAACAAAAAGTATTCGCACATTTCAATTTTTTAACGAGATGATTTTGTATTAGATTCTATATTTCAATTGTAAAGCGACATATTTGTATAGTCGCATTAGAATACTATTTAATGATTGGAAATTGAATACATTTTTGAGCTTAATTAATTAAGACTTAAATGCGAAAATAAATACAGTGATGTGCAAATACTTCTTGTAGCCACTTTACATCGAGAATGTCTAATTTCTACTCAAAATATCTTTTTTTGCATACCATAGATAGGTTATAACAAAATGTCGTTCTAAAAGCATACCTTTAATAAAAGTCAAGAATTCGCAATATATATTTTTTTATTCAGGGGACTTTAATAAAGAACAAATAAAATTCGTTACAGAGAAAATCCCATAAAATATTAGATACCTCTTTCACAAACAAAAAAAGGTTGCTTTATCTAGGAAATAATTATCTTTCGAATTTACACTTATTATTAGACTGCGAATGTTTATGCATTTATAGGGAACTTACATATGCAAAAACATACAGAATACAGATAATATGCAAAAGTGTTAAAAATATCTAGAATAAAGTATGCGTGTAATAATGAGAAAGGGAAATATATCTCTATTTAAATTTCACTATGTTTAAGAAATATTAATTTGTATAAACATCTGCAGTTTAATGTAAAATCACTCAACTATCGGTTATTTTAAGCTGTATTTTACCGAAGTTTGTAGGATAATCGAGATTGCTATTTCCATCGTCGAGAGACTACAGCAGAGCAAACGATTTGAACGTTTGTGAAGCTCTCCCCGAATCTTTTTCCCCACAGAATACATTAAATCTTAGCGGTATTTGTAAGACTGCAATGCGACGACGTCGACACAAAGAGGGAGAAGCCGCGGAGGGAAGAGAAAAAGGATTCAGAGAATAGTGGACCGGAATGGGGCGGTCGGATGCGAATAATAGACTGCACGCGTAATATCTAAAGCCCAGAAAAGAAAAGAAAATGAAGTAAGATGAATCGTGTAATGGATAGCCGCAAATGTTTGCAGAAGTGAGTAAATATTGAGCGTTTGCAAAATCAGCTAACACACAATCGAAGTTATAGTTCGACTTTGCACGATGTATGATTCGAGGAATTGACACGTGGAATTAATAATGTTGGAATAATAATGCGATATCGAACACGGAAATAAACTGCGAAGGGTCAAGCCTATAAATCGACGTCGGTCATTACGGTTCGACTTGGACGATCGACTTTAAATGCCGGAAACGAATCACAATGGCTGCGAGTTGTGTAAGCGTTCTCTAAACGAACTACCTAGCGATCAGAAATAGAAAATAGTTAAAGATAGTTGAATCTTGTTGAATATTTTCATACTGTTTAAGATTAAGGAAGAGTTGCCCAACTTGTATCACTTACGACATTTTATGTTATAAATATTTCCCATTTTCTACTAATTTGGATGCAAGTTAATGTTATAAGCTGAAAATTCATGTTAAAGACCAAGCCTAACTTGATTTTTGAAAATACAAAACCAATAATTCATGAATTGCTATTTATATTCCCCATTTTCTATTCTTTGATGTCTTTGCGGATTATAAAATGAAGGGTTACAAGTATTGTACTTCTATAGACAGCGCGATGTTTCATCTTCCAAAATTACAGAAATTATACGCAATTGCAACGTTTATGTTTGCTCAAGTAAAACCTCAAGCAAAACGCTGGGTTTTGCATTTCTAGCAAGTGTAATCTTGCTTTCCAAGCCTAAGTCAACGTCCTCTCTTTTCACACGACGGTGAATGTTTCGTGGATCTTTGGCGAAATAAACCAACGTGAAGAGTTGTTGCATTGGTAACGAGGGAGTGGAAAGCGAGAGGATACGTTTTGTAACGTGACGATGAAGAACTCGAGGCAGAGAGGGGCGTATGTAATATTTATCGAGGTATTCAACTGGCAGATTTCTGAATAGTTTCGAATCTTTAAAAAGGCACGTATATCTAACGCGTTACAAACTTTGTTGATTTAAAGCAGGGAGAAGTTACCACAATCTGAAAGCAGTCAAGTGACTAGAAACTTTCGTTCGAGCTTTCCCTATCCAACGCGTGAATTTTTCAATACACTTTCTCCAAAAACTTGGCGATTTAAATACCAAAATAATTACTCCAAGATTTAGTATGAATGTGTAAAACCATTTTTGTAATCTATTAAACTTTCATTTATTCCCACCTCCGGCGGAAGAACAAAAGGATCTGTAAAGACCCATTGTAACTTTTTGTATATACTTTATAATTTACTAAGAATGGAAGATTTTCTCCCAACAACTGGTTCAATCCGCCACGTTTAGATAACGTTCCTGGGTTCCTAAACTGATAATAAATCGACAACTCCGACATCTAGCCTTTTATTTACATCGATTAGCGCGAAAATTGCTCGCGCATTGGGTGACAAAATCTTGAAACCAGGTCAGTATACATCAACGAATGATATAAATCGACAACATCAAACAACAGCAATAACAACGCAAGTGTAAGTACACACACGCGCATAGACAAGGTATATCGTTGTCAGATTTACTTGAGGATCTAGTAAAGCGAGAGGAGCTCACCGGCGGCCATTGTCCTCGATCAAGCTCGATCGGAGATAGTCAGGTATGTGACTCGAGGGGAAAAAGGAACCGACCGTCCAACTGGAACTCGGGCGCACTCGTGCAAGGCGATTCACAACAAAGAATAAAGAAAACTAGGCACACCTGTTGCTGCGCGCTGGATGCTCCCAGATTTCTCGAATTCGCCACGGGAAAATTCGATTCTATTTTCAGCGCACAATTTAAACGCCCGACCGATGTATATTGCGATTTGTTCAAAGTAAAAGTAAAATTTGTATAAATATTTTTTTTTATTTTTTTTCATTTTAATTGTTTTGATATTCTTGTAGGTGATTTTTTCAGAATTTTTTTCATAATTTTGGAAGCTTTAAAAGACATACATTATGCGGGAGTATTTTGTATAATATTTAACTTTAAATACGAAATATTCATTCTAACTGATTAAATTCAATTCTAATCGAAAAGAAACCATAAATTACACTTTATAATAACCTTCACTAACAGAAAATTACTGTTGTTGAAATCCTATGCCAGTCTTATGAACTATTACTGTAAAATACACACATTTACGTGTATATTCCCAACCTAACCACCAAAAATTGAAATCCTGTTTTCAAATTATTGTATTTAAATGTCTACCAATTTTATTAAACACGTTTACATACTGCTAAATGAAGGAATAAAGTAGGAAGAAAACACCGGTACAACTGAACTTTTATATAACATTGAAAGGTAGAATTTTAAATAATTAATGTTAAAACTGATTAAGAAACGCATTCGAACAGGAAGCGTAGTTTCCCGACAATGTAATATGGAAGAACTAATGAGAGACGGAGTCCATGGCGCCAGATAATCTCGATGGCAAAGCTGGAGGTAATGGACGACCTTTCGAGGGCGCGACGCTCCGCCTCCACCGGATAATTCGAGAAACAATGGCAGCCGGGAACATATAGGAGCATTGCGATGCGGCGGCAGTGCAACTTGCAAGATTGACAGCGGTAACGACTCTTTCGTGAAAGTTAGAGGATATATCAATCGTTTCCAACGTCGGTCTTCGGTAAAACAATTAGTTAAACATTAATAACGCCAGTTAATCGCGGCTATTATAAGTGATTGTTAAATTGAAAGGAGACAAAGCAAAACACTTTGCGCAAATAGCTCAAAAGAGTGGAACGGTTCTTTCTATTCGAAATTCTATTAATCGTCTTATAAAGGATTCTATCATATTTTTTAAGAGATACTGTAGCATATGTGAATCATGTTGCGCGAACGTTATAAACTTACATGAATATTGTGCACGGAAGCCGCATACATACGAAATGAATGACACGAACTTATGACTAATTTAATCACTTAACATAATTTTGCATTTGTTCAATTCCGATCGCGCTTTTTCGTTCTAATTATTATCGTAAAGACGTGTACCTTGTTTTGTAGCACATCGATGAGCACATAAACCAAAAGCGTGATTTCTTCTTCGTCAGAACCCAGAGCATTACCCTGTAGACCGGCCGTCGCCACGTAAAGGGCAACCAGGTGAGTTGGTCCCCTCGTAGCGCCTGTAGTCTGCATCGTGCCAGGGTTTATTATTCGTTTGCCTTCGTGTTCCGCACCGTTTTCGGGCACTACTCACTTCTGGGTCAACGTACACCTGAACCCTAATCAAAGTAGCACAGAACACCGTGTGGACACGGATCGTGTGACACGTAACCGTGTCCTGAAGAAGAACCAGGAACACAAAATAATTCCAGGCTATCTATACTCTATACGCGCCCACCTGAGAACCTCACGTTCCACTAAAAGCCCGACACGTTCACAGACTCTCGGTATCCTTCAGCGACATGTTGTCTTATTTATCTCACCATTTGAGGTTAAGGATCGACGATCGTTGATCGGTGATCGCGAACCGATAGTGTACAATTCGATGTGTCCGGTGCGCCACGTTTGCGCAGATATCAGAACCGCGAACGGCTCACAACAGCCGCGAGTCAAAATCGTTTCCGCGGTTCTCTCTGTCGACGAACCGCCGCGTCGCGAGTGGCAAGGTACCGTACAACACTGGCCAACCCCAACCGTTGCGCGCACACGTCGTCGTTGGCTCACCTGGCGACTGCGCATCGAAGCCGCTGCTTGTTGGCTAGAGACCCTCTTGCTCGTTCCCGTGCTTTGCTTCCCGCACGGTGAACTCACGCGCACCTTGGTGCGAGAAAGATGCAGGACACACCGGTCGTGCAGCGCAAGCGCGACAAGGATGGAACGAATCACGTTAAAAAACGCGGAAACTCCACACACGATAACGGGTGCCGAACGTGTGTTTAAATTCAAGAAACTTCTTAATGGAGCTTTGCGACGATTGGTAATGGGTCCGGTCTTTAGACTTCTTTCTGTATTTCGTTATTGCAACTTGCCACGATGAAAACGCAACGCAGCCAGGTTAAAGAGGCAAAGGGAAAGGCAGGTCAAAGCAGCGACGCACTGGCCAGGTGCGCAGACATTCCACTCGCCTTGCGGTACGCTCACCCCGCTACCCGACCGCGATTATTTTCCACCTGGAGCGCCACGTTTACTTCTTTATGGCGGACCGAACGATATTCGATATATCGAACAACCGGTAGAACGATAGTACCGCGTATGAATGAATTTCGAAGGAAGTAAACATTTCAACTGTATACGCCATCCGCAATGTTCGATCAGACAAACATGTGTTTCGTTAATTTGAAGAGGTACCGATGATAATCAGAAGAAACAAAAATGGCGGCTACCGTACTTCTTCCGAGTATAAGCAGCTTCTATAACTGATCACAGGTACGTATACCATCGCCTGTGCCCTCGATTCCAGATACCCCTCCTTAACGTGATCACGGCCTTGATAACGTGCGTGCACGAACACGTCTTACTTCACTTGCGAAGTTCTTTTTTTCTTCAGACTCCTTGGATCTTTTTAAACGCCCCACAAATATTTTCCAAATGAGTGTAGCTAGATTTTAGGTAGTTTATTGTAACGCGGATCAACTTTCTCATTAAATTAGACTAATCAACGGAAACTTTCATTAAAAGTATCATATCTAAACAAAAATTTCACTTCCATTCTCATCCGTTAAATATATTCCATTTAAAGATAACAAATCATTTAATAATTCTCTCCTGCGTTAAACAAATTGTTCGCTGTAAGCATACAAATCTCCGAAGATTTCAAGATTTCGTGCCTGCTCTATATACAAAATTCCTTATACGTTGTATGACTTAGGGACGATAGTAAAGGAAAGCTAATGAGCAACAGGTTGCCATAATCGCGAGGTAGGGAGAATGAGAAGAGTTATGTATAGACAGAGAAGCAGAAAACGGGAAAGCAATCGTCGTTGGATTTGGTAGGAATATCCGTGAAGCGAAATGCTTAGCGCTACGTAAGAACGACAATGTCGTGACAGGGAGACCGGATTGGTTGGTCACCTGTTGCCTGCCAACTGTGATTGGTCGGGCTCGACAGCGCGTAACGACAGTCAGAGGAGGACAAGTGCATCGCCGACTGTTCTATGATGGACCAAGATCGAAAATGGACATTATAAGGATGCCGGTTTCGTGTGCTTGTTACATATATACGCTTCCATATTTGTATATAATATATTATTTGTCCTTGCTCCAACTCAAATACATTGCAATTACGAAATACATGTTTACTGTTTTTATAAGTTCATTAATCTTTATGTTATAAAACATTCGTGGAAATCATGGCTACCGGAAGATGATTTACGGTGATTTTTTAATTACATTTTTGCCGAAAAATGCATATTTATTAACGTTATTTTAGAATTACGATTCCGGGGAAAGTGATAGCCGGTATACGTAAAATAAAATATATATGTATGTACCTACATTGAATGCAAAAACACGACTCGTTTTAAAGATACAATTAACGTAAAACGCGAAATAAATCTTGCGTATGCGATAGCGTATAGGATGAAGTAATAAGGACGAAATCTTTGCACAGTTAACAGGTGTATGGAACTCACAAGCGGTAAGAATCGCGCAAGACCAAAGTCTATGCTCGAGGAGCAAAGTCTGCGTCGACGATGGAAGAAAAGCCGGTTTACGATATCGGACTCTGAACCTTCCGTGTCATATCGATCTTCTAACAAACACAACGCTGACATAAAATAGGCGAGAATCCCAAATACTTACCCTTTGCATACCTAATGAAACATGTTTCATTTCGTTTTTTGCGTCTTTGTTTTATCCGAAGAAGAGTTGAGGGTAAACATTTATTCGTGATCAAAGCCATTATTAGAAAATATTTGGTCCAGCATTTTTAATTATAAATCAACAAGAATATAATTATGGCAGTTTTTTACTCAATGTATTTAAGGCATTTTTCGTAATATGATAAAGCTCACGTCTATTAGTCTCGAAAGAAGCAAAGGCGGAAGAGGAAGGTACCAGTAAAGGGTGGGTTTTCTCGAGGAACACACCTGCTAAACACCTGCTACTTAGGGAACTCACAACCATTTCTGACTCCTTTTATCCAAAAGTAAAACTATTATTCGCTAATATCAATGCAACTCGATGTTAACCTAAAACACGTAGAGGCTGCACAAAAAGAGAGAATTCTTCTCACAAATCAATATAATTATGAACACATTATGCCGAAGTCACTGTATAACTTAACCCACTGACGTTCGCGAGCGTGAAATTAATCTATTACCTCAATGCATACGATATCTCGCGTTCTAGAATAATTTTAATATGATGTTTACTACTTTATCAAACTACACAGTAAAATGTTTAGAGAAAAGAGAAGAATCTAAAATAAAATTGCAAATACAATTATGGTATCTAAGCATTTAATGTGTAAGCATTGACTAAGAACAGGATAGATCAATCATTTATAGGAAACCTCATAAATTTAAAACTGAAATTCCAGTTGTGTAAACAAAAGTAGAGGTTTTTTACGCCTCTTATGATTTAGTATCGTTATTTTAAAAATTACATTCAATTCGACCATCAAAATTAGTAAATTTAACCTTCTAAAATGTCATCGTAAAAGTAAATTAAATTCGGGTTATAGAGGATTAAATGATAGGTGTGCAATACGTGTAAAGATACACTTCTATCCGCATTATTATAGATTTGGATTTTACAGATCAATTATGACGAAAACACGTGCGTATCGCAATATTTATTTATAATTCCCATCGTTTTAAAGACACTGTTGTCTTATTGTAGCCTAATTTATTAATGTAGCATGCTGTGACATGAAAAGGGGGAGGGCCAGGGTGAGGGGATGATTATATATAATAGTCTATGGATAGTCTATCCTATGCTTTGTCGATGATGTAATTGTTTCAAAAATATTTCAAATTACATTGCCGAAAACCATAAAATATAGTCTATATTCTTCCATCGTTTGAAAATATTTTAACGTGTAACCCAGCTAGGCTGCTCGTACTTCGCGATGAATAATCCGTTTTGGATGCTCTTTCACGATAGAAGGAAGGGGAGCGGATTCACCGTTGCGCAGAACTTTCTCTCTGACGAGGATTATATTCGTGCCTTTCATACACATAGCCGTAACTTTCAAACCATCACAAATCACCATGCTTCTTCCGCGATGAATCTTCGTATTATATTTAAATCATGATGCCACTTGAAGCTGTCGAAGATGCTTATCAAGGAAGATAGATTCAGAAGTTTGAGGTTCTTTTAATCGACGAAGAAGTACAAAATGAAGTTTCTAATACGAAAAGACAGCCGTGAAGGAAGAGCATTACGATAAAGGAAAGGACGCGAGAAGAAGGCAAAAGAGAAGAAGACAGAGTTGGTCGCTGACCCGCTCGGAACGTTGACTCCATGTAGTCAGTCCCCTCTTTATATTTTCTTCCATCCTACTTGCACGATCTTACCGTACCTTTGATTATAGCCACGAGTTACCTTACCTTACTTTACTTTACGTTACTTTACCACGTCCGCTTTTCTTCATTCGCGGTTACGATATATTCTTGGAGTTACTAGAAACACCACTCAGTTGAGTGCGGAATCGCACAAATTCTTTTATATGGATCGAGGGAGTATGCTACAAGGCTCGCAAATAATCTAAAAATGCTATTGACAACAGGTTTAAAAGCTAGCGTTATTTTTTAAAAGATCATTAGCAACCCCTAAAAGGGAAAGGCCACTTTTACTTTGGAAAGCGCTTTTCCTCCTTCTTCTCTTTTCTCTTCTTTCACTTTTCTATATATTTTCTTACTGATTTTTGTTTCATCTCTTGAGGAACTTTATTTTTTCCATCTTTTCTCTATTTTTTTAACAAATAATATAGAATACCGAAACAATACGTATCCAATTGTAAAAAAATCAGAAGTTTCCATTTATTCCTTATTGAATACAAATGATAAATTACAGTAATCATGTATTTTTGCAATTTTATTCTCAAGGTAGCATAAATAAATTGCAAAATATTTATGTCTATGAGTGTACATAATAATTGAATATTTAATCGTTCCAGTGCTAAGTAATTTTAGAAAACCAACGCGTTACTAGATTTGCTTTACGGATAACGTGCACACATGATCTTTAATATCAATATCGTCATTCTTATTAACCATTATAATGATTAGTGTATAATGATTGTATACAATGCTTCTATTTATATTTTATGAACATTTTGTACTAATTATTGATTGCTTTAAAAGATAATCGAATTTGTAAACTTTATGTATCATATTGAAAATTGATCGTACGTATGTGCTTACAGCACTGAAATGGTTAATTATATACAACAATGTTAAATCATAAAGGCTCGCTATTTGGCTAATACAATTAGTCTCGGACAGGTACCGTTAGAATTGTGTTCCCTGTATGTGGTTCCTAAGATTCAAACCCTATTTGGTAACGGTATTCGATTTGCAGTCAGTCTATTCTTCAACTACCGAACATCAAATGACGATCATCTAAACATTATTATCGAAGTTTTTCGTGATGGTTCTGCAAAAACTTACCCGAGTTCCCCCTCTACGTTTTTTCCTTCCACCATTACTGGTCACCACCTCCTCCCTTCCACAAACCATATGGGATAGGAATTCGGCTACTCCACCCACATCACACAATTATTTTTTAATTACTATATAGGTACATACGTAGTTTACTCTCTTAACTGTTTCAGGTACAAAGAACCAAGGTACATTTTAACCTTGTGAATGGACGCATATATGCGTCAGCGAATGTTTCTATATTTTATAAATGCGAAATGAATAAAAATTATCGACTTTCGAAATAAACACATTTTTTTGGAGAAGTATAAATATTTTATTTAATGCTGCGTAAATGAATACATATAAGAGTAGGTTTGATCAGTTCTATGTAAAAGTACTACTTTTAAATCAGAAGAACTTCGTACTCAAAGAATAACGATATTAGTATAAAAAGAAGGGAATTCAAATTTATTTTTTGTCTTCTATATTTTAAATTTTTTACAATATAGGAGCATAATTATTTTATATTTTTGTACTACAATACTTATACAAACTATACATATTATATGAAAAATACAAAAATACTCGAAGTATTAAATTGAAGCTTACAAAGACTGCTTCCATTCATAATTAATGTATTATTAGCAAGTTCGTAAGTATAAAATATTGGTAAATATTATACAGATAAATGATAATAAAAAATAACGGAGTAAATACATACAAACTTTTGTTTATTAGATTACAATTCAATATTGCGTTTATACACATAAATGTATTTCCCATACTTTGACTGAGGGAAATGTGCGTAAAAAATTTGCGATATTAATTTATACGATTTTAAAAATGGTTCTATTTTTGATACAATATTATCGAATAGTACTAGATACTTCGGAATTGTCGTATTTTTGTTACTACTATAATTTATATTAAGCCATTGCATTGGATTTTCAAAGAATATATCTGCTTCATCTACATAATTTGTATTGTTAGTAAAATTAGGTTCACATGTTAATATTTTAATGGGTACATTTATATGTAAGTGGCTATACAAGGGAGTAGCATGACAAGGAGTCAAAAATAATGTGCTACTTGTAGTATCAGTATTAACAATTTCCTTATGAAGAACATTCATTACATCTAGTGCTCCACGTTGATGTATTAGGCTAAAGTATAGGCCAGGTAACAGATTGCTTACTATTAACAGTCCCATGAAAATTTTTCTCATCCCTTTTACATATTTTACACTGAAAGGAAATGTGCAAGAAGTGCATATGTATATACATATAGGTAACAGAGGTAACAAGAATCGAAATTCTTTATGAGACAACAAAGAATAAGCACCAATAGTCCAACCTATAGTAACTAACATTACTGCTTGACGATGAAAGTGTGATGGATGTTTTAGTATTTGCCAAATGCATAATAAGAATAAAATATAATGACACCCTAAAAGTACTGGTAGTCCACACAGAATATACCATAATAAATGTTGGGTCCCATATAAATCTCCAACTTTATAAAGTACATTTACACGAAAGAACTCCCAAGGAGAAACAACTAACATACCATAATAGTAGCTGTCCAATAATATTGAACTTAAGCAACAAATAATACCTATTACACAGTATTGATATATTAGTGTTAGCTTCATTTGTGAACTTGTACATAAATGATAAAGGCATAGAGGCAGCCATATGATAGCAGCAGTGGGTCTAACCATACATAAAAACCCTACAATCCATAAATACCTTATAGTTCTAACATTACTATCACGCCATGGAAATATTGAGAAGGCTATCATAGTACATGCTGTCTCTACTGTATTTATTAGCGTACGCGTAGAACAATAATACCAATACCAGTTTATGCATAAACTATATAGTGTCCATTTGTTCTTAGTCCATTCATAAAACTTATATTCTCCATAAGCACTGACAACTGCTTGCAGAATTCTCGGTAATGTTGTTAAGATTTGTACATAATCTAAGGATAACAGTTCTAATATTCGATACATAATTGAAATCAAAAATGGGTACATGTAATTGCGAATCTTTAGAGTCCACTCCCATGTGAGGTATCCGTATCCAAATGCTAAACGATGAGCAACTTCTAATGATTGCCAATATTCATCTGGTGCATGTGCTGTTTGAACCACGAAGACGGAGATTAACCTCCATAGTATTAAGCAAAACAGTACTTTTGTTTTCATAGATAAATGCATTTTCTATATTTCAGAGTAATTCATTAATAAACAATATACTAATCAAAATTAACTAAAAATATATATTATAAATAACTTTTACGGAATAAAAGAACAATGTAATGGGGATAAAAATTTAGGTTAACTTATTCGAAATAACTTCTTATTTCATTAAAAGTTGCTACTTCATATTCGCTTGTTATTTTCACAAAAGTTCATTTGTTCTTATTAATGTTATTATCAATAACTTTACAAAAATTGTATTTATAATGAACAAAATACAAATATTTAACGCAACGCAGTAAATATAAATTATCTTTAGGTTCGATGAAAAAAGCCTAATATATTGAATATATCATTTCCGGCGGAAGTATCGTATACACTTTCTAATTATTAACTTTACAGTTAAATAATAGCAAACGTGTTTATTTTCTACTTATAAACATATTTTATATTTTACGTGTTCCATTTAGAGAACGAAATACAAAATCGAGTAATCGATACAGATGGCGCTTCGTAAAAACCGCACCATTTTGTGGAATCGATTAGTTGGAGCTCTACATAGCGATATTTCTTTGAACAAGTGAACTAAAGTCGATAGCATCGTTACGAGAGGTGGTCGATAACCGATCGTGCATCGTTCTTTTCGAAACGAGAAATTGAAGTTCGATATCTGTAAAATAATTCGTCAAATGCTGCTATGAGATATCGTATTCTTCGCGGTAAATTTGTTATTCCTTTACAACCTCGCAAAGGGACAGCTGTGTAAAAAGGAACAATGCACATTAATAAACAGTTGTATTTTAAATTATGCAACAAAAATCCACCATTTTGACGGAAAACAAACGCTATGAGATATTAAAACTACGAGAAATATTATATATATATATTTTATTAGCCGAAAGATAAAAGGTGCCGGTACTTATGTATTTCGATTTACAATTATGGAAAGTAAATCGATAGCATTACCAAACAGCGGAAAATCTGCTTCTACAGATAATTCAAAAAGCGAGATGCATATGGTACTCGCTAAAATGATGGAAGAAAAGCACACTTATACATATAAGAAATTAGTAGTACCCATGTCGATGAGAAGCATTTACTGGAAATTTTTTGGATTTCCAGCCACAGATGATGGAGATATACTCACTAAAGTAAAAATCGTTTGCATATTATGTAAAACCCAAATTGCATATAATCGTAATACCAGTAACTTACGTATGCATTTACAAAATAAACATGCTCAAGAACTTTTAGAATTAGAAGCCACTAATCCCCCACGCAGACAGGTACTTTCTCAGGAAACAAAAGAAAGGAGAGCACAAAAAAAGCTATTAAAGGCAGGTTTAACTTCTGCTCAGCATATTTATACTACCAATGCAGATGGTACGGTTCAAATAGATGGAGACATTCAATTTGTTACTGATCCAAATATAAGTTTGTCCAACATTGAGGATGATATCACAATTGGACAACCCTTAAGAGTTATGATTAAAAGTGGTTCTAACATTGGAAGCAACAGTCAAAATGTGGCCTTTCTCATGCCAGAAGATAATCCCATTAATCAATCTAGTATCGATGGAAAGACAGTGTCTGATGCTATAGCTGAATTTATTATCATGGATTTACAATTGCCTGAGGTGGTAGAAGGACGAGGCTTTCAAAGGCTAGTAGCAACTTTACGTTCACCTTGTGAAATTCCCAGCAAAAATAAATTAGAAGAAGAAATAATACCAAAGATTTATGATACTTTTCGTGAATCAGTAGCAACAACTCTATCTTGTATTACAAGTGAAGTAGGTTTAACTATTGATGAGTGGAGATCAAATTCTGATGAACGATTTGTTACTGTTTCTATGTATTATCAAAATTCTGGTGAACCGGTGTTAGAATGTAAAGTGTTAAGTACAATTCATGCTCCTCTAGATTGGGAAGAATCTCAGTGGGGTAATACAATAGATTCATTATTACTTGATTGGGACTTGAAAATAGAAAGGATAACTGCAGTAGTAATAGCTACATCTAGAGCAGAATTATTGAATGCTTTAACAAACCGAGGATTAACATTAGTTCCTTGTTTACTTTATACTTTACAAGTGTGTGCTCAAACTTGCTTTGAAAGTCCAGAAGTTTGTTCTATATTATCAAAGTGTAGAGCAGCTATTGGAGCTATTATAAGTCATCCAGCTGCATCTGCAGCATTAGCTATGCAAGAGCAATTATTAGAAGTAAGTAAGGAAGTTATATTGTAGATCATTCATTAAAAGATGATTTTACTGTACTTTTTTAAAATGTATTTAATATGATTATAGCTGGAAGAAAACACTATGTTAATGGACTATCCAGCTGTATGGACATCAACTTATAACATGCTTGAACAGATGGTTCTACGCCGTAATATCATAACATCACTTTTAGAGAGTATGGAAGGTGTTGATCAAGATGTAGTCGATTTAACAAACGATCAATGGAAGATTGTAGAGGATCTTGTAAATGTACTTGAACCATTTAAAGTTACTATTATGACGCTTAGCGAAGAAAAAATGCCTTTGATATCTTTATTGAAACCATTGCTTTGGCAACTTGTATCATCTCATCTTAAAATAAAAGATACTGATAGTGAGAAAGCAAAGACTTTCAAAGAGTCTTTATCTGATATGCTTTGTGACAGATATGCAGATTATAATGTTACCCTTTTACTTCAAATTGCAACTACTCTAGATCCAAGGTTAGTATAAATTATCATTGAAATAATTTTTGTTTTAAATAGACGAAAATTGTATGTTGCATAATTAGGTTTAAACAATTACCATATGCTACTGAAGAAGACAAAAACTCGGTAGCAACTGACATAAAAGAAATGTTAACAAAACTAATACAAGAAGAATCTGGTGACAGTACAAGTATGAAAGTTGAGGAAGAACCTCCAAATAAGAAAAGTCGTTTATCAGGTTAATATTACAAATTGTATAATAATTTTAATTTTTTTTTATTATGAATAAAATAAATATGTTTTAATTACTATATGCAGGCATGGAACTTTTACTTGGAGGTTTATGTTCAATGAAAAGTGGAATGCCTGCAGAAGAAAAGGCTGATCTTGAACTTGTACAGTATCATTCTGAATCTACTGCACCACTCGACTATTGCCCGCTTCAGTGGTGGGCCAAAATTTCTGCAAAATGTCCGAATTTGGGCAAATTAGCTTGTAAATATAATTGTGTACCTGCATGTTGCGCACCACCCTCTAGAATTCCAGCAGAAGTGCAAGTTTTATATGACACAAGGCGAGCAGCCTTACCTCCTCATTTAATAGACAAGTTACTTTTCCTTCATGGTAATCATACTGTATGAAGAAATCATTAAATTCCACTGAATCATTTAAAGGTACTACTTTTTGGTATGTAGAACAATCTATCATAACATTGGTAACATTTATACGAATTAAGTTTAAAATGAGGCTTCTAGGAAAGTTTGATTTATCTAAAATAAGTTTTAACATATTACTGATCTATTTCAATTTAAACTGTATAATTAATTCAGTCAATGTATAGAGATTATATTTCCGATTTTTACTTTTATTTAATTATCAACATCTTCGATATTCTAAACACAAAAAAAATACAATTGGAAAATGTATAAATAGATTTGTTAAATATTTTATAAGAAAAAAAAATATATTTACTTTTATCAAAATCTGATATAAGTGCATATTCTGAAATTTTGTTACAAATGAAAGATATTTAGATATTTGAAAGTATCTCTAAATCTAGAATAATAAAATATTACTACTTTGAAAAGAAATTTCAACTATCAAACCAGTTGCACAGAAACACAAAAAAAGTTACATGTTAATAAAAATGAAAAATACCAAAAGTATTATTTTTAAAATTCGACAAGAGATAATAGTTTTTCATTTCGAACTCACACGAGGTATTCAAGATGTATACAAATTCTTAACTGTTACAAAGCATTGAAAATAAAATTTTAATGCCGTAAATATTGCATAAAAATGAGATTAAATTTTTTGACACAGTCTTTGTATTTTTTACAAAGGAATACTGTTAATACTTCACTAAAAGTTAAAATATAAATGTAAAAAGATTGACAAATAATGTAGTAAATTTACTTTTATACATTAAAATGTTCAAATTGTATAACATTATGAGCATTATATTGTCATATAAAAATTCTTTTAACAATTTCCTTCTACTAATAGTGGTAACAACAAGGACTATCGCAAGCAATCAATCATTTGATAATTTTTCACTTCTACTTTGTAATTAATATACAGTAGATTCCCGATTATCCGGCCCCTGCGGGACCAGACCTCGGCCGGATAAACGAATGACTGGTTAATCTGATAGCATGTTTTATTGGTTTTTATGTATACGCCAAAAATAATTAATATTAAATATATTTATATTTATTATTTATACATGCATATGCACATGCAGTACATATATAGAATCACACCATCTAAATATAATATAATGCTACAGAATGTGTATGTAAATATGTTTTTTTTTTTTCACAAAGAAATCTGTGATCTTTTTCCGTTTTTTTCTCGTTTCCTTGATTATTGCAATGTCACTCCACTTCCGTAAAAATAATATGTCATGTGCTTAAAATAAGAGAACGAATTGTGGAATCCTGTACTCAGACATTTAGTATGAATGGAAAGAAAATTAGTAAAAGGAAGATTATTTAAACAATAGGTATGACAAAAATTACACAAGAAATTTTTCCTGTAATCAATAGTTATGTCAACAAAAATGTGGTCGGTTAAAACGGGGTCGGATAATCGAGAGTCTACTGTACTTCGGAAAGTGTATTCTCGTAATATTATCTCATATTTGAAAAATACTAAAGTAGTACAAAATCAAAATTTTATATTATGACTAATAGAATTTACATCATAAATAATACCTATGTTACTGATATATCTTATCTCTTTATTCAATGATTTATAACTTAGCGCTTAAATGTAATATAGTGTTGTACAATATTAATTATATATATGCATGTGTTTCATATTAATTTAAAAATTAATATCCATATTTATAACAAATTGTACAAGGTTTTACATTTTATTTTTGTAAAATGTCAACACAATTGTAAAAACAAACACTTTACAATACTTTTTATACTGTATATAAAATAAATTATTCTTAAAAGTACTTTTAAAAACTTATTGCTATTGTATATTACATCGACAGTATATAGTTAGTGTAATTATTTTTTAAACTTTTAGAATAAAAAGAAAGTTATACAATTACATCAATTAAATTGTCTATTTTAACTATAATTGTATCTTTGTCATAAACAAAGTAAAAATATTTACACAAATTGTAAAAAACATGTTTCTTGATTATGTTACATTTCTTTTGCTTATTATAAATGAATATTTCTCATTTCATTCTTTATTTGAACATTCAACTATAAATATTGATTATGAAAGGCTAAATTGACTTTGAATCCATGTTGAACTTTCATAGAATCTTGGATCTGAGATTCTGAGAGATGCCCTCTTATAAAAATAATAGTATAAAGCTGCAACTTTAATGTAACTAATTATGAAAAAGATGTACAAATGCTATATATGTAAAATTTAATTGTAAATATGTTACCTCCTCTATGTAATGAGTAAAGGACATGAAAATCTTTAGTCCAGTAATATTTGAGAGGCGATGACCAATGTACTTTAATGTCCCATGTGTGTAAACTAATGCTTAATATCATATACACGATGCACAATATTAATGTCACACGAAATTTTGTATATAATAATTGTATTAAACCTATCTGCATAAAAAGGATAAACTTTACAATATGATTTAAAAAATAACCATTAGATTTTTGTTATCCAATAATAAAAATGATTACCTGGAAAACGTAAGTCGAAAAAAAATTGACTAGAAGAACTGTGACACTCACAATAAGACAAATATCTTGAGCCCTTAAAAATGAAAATAAAGTAACGTTACGAAGCAACCAAAATTGAGGTACAAATTTATTTATTATATTAAAAGTAAAATCATCACGTACATATAGAGAACTAACAAATTAATTGGATTTTGTCGATAAAAAGTGGCAAACGAATTAACAAATAAATCAAAAAATAAGATTAAATATTGTATGACTATAGTCACTAAGTATTTTTTAGTATTTAAAGTGTTCATTTATTACGAAAGAAAGATAATTCACAGATATGTAATAATTCCTACGATCACAATACTGTATATAATCAAATGGCTGTCATAAACGAGGTACCCATATCTTATGGCACGTCGTGTCACAAAATCTGAAATACCGATAACCTAAAAAATCAGAGTTTTCAGAAAAATATCTTTCGTTTTATTATCTGACAAAGAATATAAACAGTTCTAAAGTATTTTAATATACAAAATGTAAGAGTAAACGTAAAAATTATATATTTTAAACAATCGAAAAGGTAAAAATAAAAATGGTAAGGCAGCTCATAAACTCCCGATCTAGGTGACAAAGAAAAGCATTGGATGAGTGGTCTGTTATTTTCTTAGTTAATGGTAGAATTATGTTCAGTTAGAACCATACAACTAGAACTAATGACGTATCCACCTGACAAATACTCGATTGCATACTATCTTTATTTAGCAAAATGTATCGAATTACATTTGTTTTATATTACAGCTAGCTTCCGAGTACAAAAGCTAATGCTTAACATAATAGCATGTTTAAGATGAGCAAAACAAGGGAAGTATATCTTCATACCGGTTATTTTTAACATAGAAATATGTTACGAGATATTAACGCAGCAACAATTACAAATTATAAGGATTATAATTATAAATAATAATTGTTAGTAATTGAAAAATCAACTATGATACTTAATGTTATTTGACAATATCTAAATATGGAAATTCAGACTAATAAACAGTTACATACAAGACAAATTACTGCTATTTTTCCTAGATTGGAATTAGATAATGATGATGTAGATGTTCCTTTGAAAAATCCAAGTATAACATACTTGGATATCTTCTTCCTTGTGTCTTCAATTGTTATGCACATTGTGGACATGGGAATTGATGTAAATTTGGCAGTAAGATATTTATTAGCAAAGAAGATAACATATTTTGTTTGGACAACTGTTTTCATTTTCTTACCCTCATTTATAAACGTTATAATCAGTAAAAGAATGCAACATCAAGATGACACGGTAAGAAATTACATTGAAAAAAATCATTAAATATTGACAAATGCATGTTCCATATAATTTTTTTCCTTAGAGGAATGCAACTTCTGATACACAAAAGTATAAATGCACACATGGAATATTAGCAAAAAAATTTTGTTGCATTGTAATCATAGCATTTCAATTAGCACCAGTATTGCGTTACTACCAAACTTTAAAATATGCCCTTAATGCTTATAAGTCTAGAAAAAAAGGTGACCGTAGTGCTGAAAGAAGATATTATCTTAAAATGCTCAAGGAAGATCAAGATGTTGCACTATTAAGGGTATTTGAATGTTTTCTTGAAGCTGCTCCTCAACAAATTTTACAGTTAACTATATTATTAAAGCATTACCACAGTAACATCAATTTTGAATGTAGATATACTTTTATGTAACTGATAAGGTAGATGTCCCAATTACTGTCAGTGTCACTATAATCCTCACTTTAATTTGTTCATTTAATAGCAAAATAATGTATAAAGAATGGAGACTAAACAAATTTCAAAAGGAACTTTGGACCTCATTTTTATGTAACCACACATGGACATTGCATATATGCTTATATTTAATATTTAAAAATAAATATTAGAAGCTGAACATGTAATTTGAACATAAAAATGCGACTAATGTACTGGAGTAGAAAGTATGGAAATTTTTATAATGCAGTAAAGTTTATGATTTATCTATTCTATCTGTCATACAAACTGAATTGCTAATATATGTAAGGATTATTTCCATTTAAGTGACAACTTTTCAAATGACAGTACAAGGGACATTGGACTTTGTTATATATTTTCAATGAATTAATACTTAATATATCATATTTAACATACAAAAAAAATTATAAAACAAATGTTAACTAATGTTGTACTCCAAACCAAACGATTAGTAGATTAAATAACTTCTAAAATAATTCAATGAAGTTGCGTGATAAGCTTAAACTGGCAGTAATTGGGGCATCTACCCTATGTTGTGATACCAATTAACAAAGTAAAATTGATTGTCATATTTATTGTAGTTATACATCAAATAGCTAGCATCCTTAGCTCACTTGGAAGCATGGGATGGGCAATGGCTAGTTATCACCGTAGCATTAGATTAGCTCAACAAGATAAACTAAATATTGGTATTACAGGAACAGTATTACAATTTCTATGGCATTTCTGTACAACAGGTATGTATATTCATGGACTAAGAACAGGATAGACTATTCATTTATGGGAAACAAATTTCAAACTGAAATTCCAATTGTGTAAAAGAACAGGTGTTTTACAGCTCTTACGATTTAGAATGGTTATATTAAGAATTATATTTAATTCGACTATCAAAGTTAGTAAAGTTAACATTTAAAAGTTACAATGTCATTGTAAAAGTAAATTAAATTCGGGTTATAAAGGATTAAATGATGGAATTGCAATATGTATGAAGATACACTTCTATCCACATTATTATAGACCTGGATTTTACAAATTAATTATATCAAAGACACGTGCGTATCGCAATATTTATTTATAATTCTCATCGTTTTAAAGACACTGTTGTCCTATTGTAGTCTAAATTATTAATGTCACATGATGTGACATTAAAACAGTAAGGGGGCTAGGTCGCCCCAGGATGATTCTATATAAGAATGAATAGTCTATCCTATGCTTCGTCGATGGTATATAGCTACTGTATAAAAAATAGTTGAAGTCTATGTTCGCAAACAATTTTCCAGTTTCAAGGATATTATCCTTAAGTGTTGTTGCAAGCATATGGCCCTTATACACTGCCATTGGTTGTATGATTCATTGGATAAGTATGACTGCTTGGATTATCATTGATTCCCATGGTATATTGGAGTTTTGTAGAGACCCCAATCATGCTCCACATTGTTCTCCAAAAATCAAAGAACGCATTTATTCTCTATTGTTTTCTATAGTAATTGGTGTAGTACATGTGTTTATATACCTTAATGCGGTAGATGGTAATACATTTCTTAAACATGTGTTCTTTTACATTATTTGCTTTCTTGAAAATATAACAGCAACTGTAGTTTGGATATATACTTCGTCGAGTGAAGTTAGAAATTCTTGGTACTTTAACACGCTCATTGCTTTTTGTAACATACCTTTTTTATTAGGTGTAATAGCTATGATTGTTTATTATAGTGTTTTCCATCCTTCCTTGAAACATAAGAACTCTGTAAATAGATAACTTAGACCATTTCTATTCATAGGTTTTTAAACAATATTTATCCGATTTATACACTTATAACATAAACAGCGTACAAATATGTAATTTATAGTACTACTTATATATTTTTATAAACCATCATTATTACTTTTACAATATTGTGAATATATTTTTCAACTTTGTACCTGGTATAAATTTTAAGATTGAAAAAATGATCTGCTTAATTAATTTTTATTGTAATTTTTATACAATTAACACGTAATATAATTGAAACTTCTATATATACGAAAATGAACTGATAATCTCAAAAATTACAACAAATTTGTAAAATATATTCTTTTCTATGTGTATGTATTTTATACATTTTTGTATTAAATAAAATCGTTTATTTCCATATTTATGTGTAGTAAGATTTTATAAATGTATAATACAAATATATGAAGTATTAAATATACGTATAAATGAAATACTTAACATTATACGAAATATTATTCAATAAAAATATAGTTACCTTTATAATACAGGAAGGTCATAAATTTACAAGTTTGAATATCTCAATAAACGAATTGAGAGACACTTGAGAATATAAAAAAATATCATAAAGGCTGCTATATTTCTTAAATAAATATAAAAGTCTATTAAACTTTGTTATAATCAAAATTTATTTAAGGCAACAATATGAAGTATTTGTTATGTAACACAAACACTTTGATTAAATCAACTGTAATAAATTAAAATGGTAATCACAAAGCTTATTTTAATAACGTTTAATGCTTAATTATTTTGCATTGCTTGTACCTTTAATACTTAGCAGTGAAATTATAAAACACATTCCCTACAATTAATTTATGAATAAAAGCCAAAGATTGCTCTTTTTGTGATATTCGTATCGTGTAGTCAACATTAAAATGGAATGTGCTATATGAAATAGTTCACCAATAATTAGCAAGGCATATAGTGTCTTATATGCTAGTTTCATTTTTGGTTATCAATCAACTGGATTCTGTACTACTATAAGTATAAATTCTTTGTCTGGAGCAACCATAATTTCATGTTTCTTACTACGAATACGTAAAAAAGTAAGATCATTTGTTGGATCCAAATCTCTCACTACAGATCGTGCTTTATCCGATAGTTGACTTATTAACCCTGCATACTGAACTGTTGTAGTGTTATCCAATGTAGATTTGATTGGGATACCTAGGCAGAATTTTGTGAAGTATTACACAACAAATATTTACAAAATCCATATCAAAATCTAATATACCTTCTGCATTAACTACAATTGTTCCAACGACGCCTTTATGTGACTGAATACGTTTCATAGTTTCTTCAACCTCTTGTGCCTTAAGAAAAGGTAAAACATTCGTAAGGAAATTTACTAAGAAATATACAATCTATTATAAACTTACCATTGTTTTTAACTTATTAATTTGTACTCTATTTGTAATATTAATAACAAGTCAGTAGCGCTAGTTTATAATGAATTCTATATCAACGAAACGTCACTTGGATCCTGGGGCCTGTTAATCGCTTATATATTTTATAACAACATTGAAGATAAGATGAATGAACATCGATGCGTTATGCTTTCACTGCCATCTAGACATACGAAAATACTACAAACTATATGTGGCGGCAAATTTAAATTATTATTATCAAAACGGAACAAAAATAATTTTAAATAATGTCTATATATATCGAATGTTATAGCAATCTCAGATTTATCTAAATTTATTTTATTATGCGTAATATATCAAAAGGAAATATATTAAATATATTACAGTAATACATATGCATTTAAATGTAAAACATTTTTATTATTTCAAACATTTGTAAATATCTTATATTCAAACATTTTATTTGTGTATTTCAAAGTAGTACGTAATAAAAAAGCGTAAACAATTCAATTTTATATCAAAACTTAATTTAACGGTACAATTAAGTCGGTTCCTGGATATTCAGGTAGATTAAGATTATATTCTTTCTCCAATTTTTTTGGTACAAATCTGCCACCTAAATAATGATGTTTTCCTTGAAATTTCTGAGCGCATAATTTTGGTGCTGTCAATGACACAAGTACTTCTGGTTTTATACCACTTTCTACTGGTGGTCCACTTTCAACATTCCAACCTGATGGTATATCTATGCTACAAATGGGAACAGTTGTGTTCTCTAGTAAACGAATAATAGGAACAAATGTATCCCGTACAGGTGGTTTAAAACTAAATCCAAATAACGCATCTACTATAAGACCAAACTGATGCATTTGCTTTGAAGCGATATGTTCTACATCATTCTCCAATACAGGGATATCATTTTCAATGCACTGATATAGCAAATTTTCGTAAAGAGTATTGCTTGTCCTTTTAGGATAGTAAATTTCAGGTAAATACCCAAATTGTTTTAAATGTCTAGCACAAACAAGTCCATCACCACCGTTATTTCCTGGTCCACAGCAAATCAAAATCTTGTGTGCAGTGCTTTTAAGTGCTGGATAAGTACACGCAATGGCAACAGCACAACTTTGACCAGCAAGTTCCATTAATTGGTCTACGCTGAATTTATATTTCTCGAATAAATCTTTGTCTATATTAATGCTTTCTGTCTGATTCAAGTACTTCACCATAGTCGTATACAATGCTTTCCAACAAGAAAAAATACGTTTGTTGCTAGATAAAAGGGGTTTTATGCAACCCTTAATATATAATATCATTTATTAATTTTATTATATATAAGCGTACAATAAAAAAATAATATAACCTCTTACTGTATGTTGATTGATCCTTTTGTTAATATAAGCAACTATTAACAAAAGAGATTGGTTATACTTTTTTAGTAATATTTTTCAATAATTTCATTCACAATCATATGTATTGACTTAGTTTTATTAGATTCTTTAAAACCCTTTTGTAATTTATACTTCGTAGTTTACAATATTGAACTGATCGAACCACGAGAATTATATCAATTTGTAGCGATGTAAAAGTTCAAATTTTAATATTACCTTTACCTACTAGTAAGATTTTTAACTTTGAATATAAGACTAAATGATCACATATGTATAAATAAAATTCTTTATCGTTTGTCATTGCAAGAAAGTCAACAAAATAATATTTACCATTATTTTTAAATAAATCTTTATTTTAAAAAAAATAACTACAAGTATATACAAAATGTGATTCATGTTAATGTTACAAATGGTTGTGATAAATTACATTATTTATTAAAATAAATTATCAAGAGCAATGTTCAATAGAATTGTTTTTAAAGCTCATATAAATTTGTTTCATGTGATTAAATAATTTGTCAACCATATGAATTGGGTTCCACGAACTTTGATAAGGATAATCTACATTTTCAATGTATACAGCATTGGGTGATTTCATATGGTATACCGAATTCAATGTAACTATAGGTTTTTCGAAAGGAAATGTAAATGGAAGATCTATGCGCAATATAAAACTAAAATCGTTTACATTTAATAAACAAAATACATAAGAGTAAGTCATGGAATCAAATTCCAAAACGCATCCACGATATTTTGCCAAAATTCCTGATATATATTGTTGTTTCTTTTCAAAGCTTTGGACAATTGAATTTATCTAAAATGAAATTTAATTTGTATAAACATCTGCGTGCAATTACATTATAAATACAAAACTCAGCGAAGATAAATTACATACCTTTTCTGCTACATAATTTTTTATTTTTACCACATAATCTATCAAATATTGATTGGGTGAAAAAGGTGGTATATGCAATGAACTCGTTCTACCAAGAATCATTTCTAAGGATTTTGAAAAATGAAGCTGTGGTATAATACGATTCCAATCTGTCCCAGAAAATGTCACAAGAAGCATTGCTATATCACTTTTAGATTCGCAATGGCGAATTTGCAACTGTGAAAGATCCACTGATAAACATATTAAAAATCTAGCCTCTGTTGGTATAAAACTAAATGGTAATAATATCATTTCAATGTCCTGTGGTTTCACTTCTGTTGATTGTATCAACCTGCTATATTCCAATTGCAATCGTCCTTGCTTTTGCAATAATTGTATCTGATATAAAAGTACATTAAATTTAATATAACTTAACAAATGATGCATTTACAAATAAAGCATTACAAACCTGATGATGTTTGTAACACGATAAAAGTTCCACAAGGACATTTAATAATGCATTTCTATCACTAGGATTCCATTTGGCAAGACTAGGTACTTTAGCAGATAAAGTATCTACGTCCATATCCGCTAAGAAAGTATTATCATTAAAAATGAAATCAGGGCCCATTTCGGGGCACTGGGAATCAAAGAATACAGTCCAACTTAAATTTTGTTTAGCATAAGGAATAGATAATTTAAAACGATCTCCTTGTACTTTCCCACAACTGGATGGCAAAGAATCAGCCTCAATTGCTCCACAACAAATCCCTTGAAAGAGTTAGGCATCAAACAGTACAATAATATAATTACATTCAAATTACTATAACAATATATATTATGTGCTAACCAAGTTTGTCAACCGATAAAACGCGACTTAGAAGAGGCTTAATGTATGAATCGATAACAGAAAAAATTGCACATTGTTGGTTTAACATTTTAATACTTTTGTATTGTAAATAACTTATAAGTACCAACGAATAACAAATTCTATCTTTATGTCGATATCTCAACCTATTATGGGACTCTTCGTAAAAGGTAACGTACGTTACACCATTGACTATGAACAGGATAGACCATTCATCCGATGCTTTTGATTGTCACACGGTTTTGGGGCTCTTGAGCCCCATTACCATTTCCGTGTCACTTGCGACGTTATCGATTCAGCACTAGAAAAGATCACAGAGCCATTGAAACGGCGAAAAGGACAATTAAATCAAGCGATAGTCAGTAGCATTTAAATGTACAGAGTGGCGATAAACTACCGTGTATACTCGGCTGCCGTATATATGGATACAATAGTTCGGTCATACGATGCCGTTTCATTTCGATAGTTAGTTTACCGAATTAACCGATTTACTGAAGTATGTACAAACTATTACATTCATGCAAATCAATTATTTGCTGAATCAAATTTTTATCACCTTTCGAAATACTATTTATATTTTGTATGTGTATACACGATAAAATTACTAAATCGGTTATTTTTTATGCTTACTATTGTCACGTATCGGAATGGCACCTGTATCATGTATACCATAAAGTGCAATTATACTCGGCAATAACAAACTCATATAGGTATCCAAACAACATATTCATTATGTGTTGGGTCGCGTTCCGTTTCTCAATCGGTTCGGAGCTCGCGACTTAGATAGAAAAGTGGACTGTATTTTAATGTGTGTTCAAAGTACGAGCAGTGGTTACAATTAACTAATAATGTATGTGTTTCTGTGGTCTATGTTGTGTGACTTCTTTCGTGTGACTATACTAGACGACTGTTTTTGTGTAACTCTTCTAGACGACTAACGAGACTGTCTCAGACCCACTCTTGGAGTTTGCAATTTCCCACTGATTGGTTCCTTCCAATTTTTGGGCAGTTCCAATCAGCGGGCCTAGTTTGGAACGACACACCTTCCCTTACGCTCGCGGCGTGTTTCCCTGAGGAAGGGGTCGCGGATTTCTCCAAGGGGGGCGAAACGTTAGAATTTGACGGGGGTGGGCGACACATCTGGTCGACACCTGAGACGGTTTCCTTGCCTCTTGCATAGGCCGCGGAAACCGTTGGGTGACCGATGGTTCTCGAAGACTGCTCAGGCCGTGAAGGTTTACGACAGGGTAATAGCTATTGAGGCTAACGAAAAATATGCGAATGAAACTAAGGGCTATACAAATGCTATAACAAAAGAGTAAAAATCCGGGAATCGTACCATCTGGCGAGTGTCGTCCAGATGGCAGAAAAACTAAATTAACGAATCCTCAAAAATAGCGGTACTTCTAAACCTTGCCATAAACTTCCTACAAAATTGGCCCGAACATTATGTATATGGTAAAGTTCGGGCTAACCACATTAAACAACGTAATTTGAAAGTATTACGTAGTCAATACATTTATGTGAAGATAAAACTGTGAACAAGTTAGCATGGCAATCAATTTAATAAGTATATATGTATACGCATAAAAATTAAATTTTCTGTGGAGACATGGAAATGTGTGGACCACTGTTTTCGGTTAATGTTGATGTGGTAAAATAACCGAGTTGGTCAAAAACCGTATTGTATGAACGAGCTGTAAATAAACCTTTACATAGCACAAAAAAATTGCCGAAACTCAGCATAAATGAATGAGAACCAAAAATCGCATCCCGCGTATAGTAATTATATTAAAGTGGTTTCAAAATTTTGACTCCTAATAAATGAGTAACTATAACATACAAATAATTTTCCAGTTAAACTTTTGAGTTCCTTCAATACTGTTTACCAGTAAAACAAGTACAAGTTATATGAATATGTAATAATCCCTTAATATAGTTTTCATACAGCGAAAATAAATATTATGGGAATTGAAACTTTTGTCTTCATGTAACAATTTTTTTTACCATTATTGTTGGATGAACGGTTACTATTGATCACAGCTACGTTTAGGACTCTGTGATGTAATAACAAATGTGAATGACCTAGACTGCAACAATGTAACGTCGATTCTTCTTTACAAGTAGTATGCTGTGCTTTAAATTAGGCACTATGGCGATTTATTAGGGTGAATGCTTTCATGCAGCTGAACAAGTTCGAATCGGAATTCCAAAGAGAGCTTGTTTTCAGCGTGTAAGATTTGTTCAATATGTATGTATATAATTCGATATGTATATATACATATATCGTACAGTTGTTACAATATTTTTTCGCCAGGAACTCGAGCGATTCCGCGCATAAATACGTCGAGTTCAGCCCTAACTCCCCTTTTGGGGGGGGGGGGGGGGGGGCTCAACGTGCATCGCTATACAAAAGCCGAAACATACATTGTACGTATCACAGCACCGCAAACATAAAAATCATCAGTCCGATCAGTCGTCATAAGACTGATGACAGCGTTGCCAATCTCGTGTTTCAACCTACACCAGAGAAGGCCGTGAGGAATACCTGATATAGGTGGAGGAGGAATACCAGAGCCGAGCGGTTTAAATCCCCATTTAATGCATGGGTACGTTAATCCAAGATAAAAAATTTTTTTTTTTATTTTTTTCTTAATAAATTTTCTTTTAACATATTCGTGGAACTTTTCTCGTTAAAATAAGACCAAATACAATATAGTATGGATTACATTTACATATTCAAATGTAAAAGTATTGTATTAATAGAGGAGATAAGAGAAGTAGGATATGGAAAATAAGTAAATCGCTGGAACAGATGTATTGTATAGAGTAAAAGAAAGCTACAGGGAGTAAAGTGCGTAGTCCATGTATTGCACATATCAGCTGCCTTTGAAAAATTTATATATTGTATACTTTAAGTGAGTACATCATATCCAATGCCATTATGTTATTAAATTATGTACTCTTCTAGAAAAAATTCGTTTCTGCAATTTGTCAGAAGCTACAAAACAGCGTAATTATTCCATAAATATTAAATAAAAGTGGTCCGAATTATATCATGTTCGGTTTCATTTTAATAAAAAAAAATTGCATTAATATGATAAATAAATTACCTTAAAGAAAGATAAAAAAACTGAGCAGCTTCAACGAATTTGAAACTGTGCATAGAATATGCTTCCTCATTTCTACTTGTAACAGCTAAACTGCATTGCTGAATTGTTGTGTGCGCAGCTAACTACAAAGTTACACAAACCTGCGATGACAAGACATCCTAAATGCATGCAAAACTTAGAAACTATACTGTAGATGTTTGAACACAAAATCGACGAACCAACAAAAAATTTCAGATCAAAACCATTTATTTTTTTTTTTATAACAATAGTGGTACACATATAATTTGACGAAGTACAATTATTCATTTATTGGTGTTTCTGTTACACTTTCGCCGTTAGTAATCGATAATATAGGCTGATGGTAATTAAAGTACGACACAAAATTGACACAAGGAAGATCTTCAACGTGCCGAGTAAACACCGCATCAATGGTGGTCCCACCTCTAGTAGTAGGAACCATTCGGTCATTTCTTAACCGCATATCGAAGCTAGAAGACATAAATTCGATGAAGGATTTTCCAGCTTTTGTTTGCAAATCCAAATTTAAGTCACCAGACATAATGATCGGAATATTTTTGTAACCTCGACGTTGTAGTGATTCCATAACATCAACAACTCTTGGACAGTACCATAGTAAATTCATTTCAAAGAAATCCTTTGTATCATCTAGAGAAGTACCAGGTGTAATGTAAAACGAAACGACCAACATTAATTTTCCATCGATCTCAACTTCAGCGGCACAAATATCACCAACAGGATTTTCTACATTTTCCATTTGTGTTTTCAAAACGAGTTTATGTTTTATTGCATTTAAAGAACTGTTCTTGTTAGCATAAACAGCAACACCTCCAGCACGTATTCCTTTGCGTTTATATTGACAAATTTTCTTGAAATGCGGAATTTCAACTTCTTCGTCATTTCCCAACCAAGTTTCACTCAAAGAAAGGATCTTAGACTTTTGAACGACAAAATCAGTCGCTAAATCCGCCGCATGTGCACGTAAGCTCTGCACATTGATCATTGTTTGAGTTAATCCCGTTTGTGGCACGGAAGCAAAGAACGAGACACATTTGCTCGATATAGTTTCCATCTTATGATTTTCTAGACGTTTAAATTCCTCATGCAATGGTTTATTGATAGATCCTCGTTTATGGTAGAACGTAAAATCATCATCCTGATTAGTCAAGTACAATCCATCTAAACTTGTAACTCGACTCAAAGCGACGTACACCAATGAGTGTTCGTGTGATTTACTATAATCATAAACAATTCGATCGTAGGTACCACCCTGTGATTTATGAATCGTTAAAGCCGACGCCTCGACCAATGGGAACTGCAACCGCCGGCAATTTAAAGCTTTCGTAGAAAAAGTGATGTTAGCTGTGCGCTTAAATATCGGAACCCATTTCAAATCCAGTTCTGGATTATTCTGCACAAACGCTTTGCATTTTGCTCTTTGAAGTCGTCCAATATTATCAGTAGGAAATTGCAACCACAACCTCTTAATCCCATCACCAGTATTTGAACTTTCGTATTCAACGAAACGCAAAATACCAATAGCACCATTTACTAAACCATCATTGACATCGACATTTGTAGTTATCATATACGGACGTCCAATAACTAGAAAAATCTTGTAGGGCAGTCCGCTTGTCTCAATTGTTCTCATTTTATGGACCTTCGTTCTCATACTAGTCAATTGTTCATTGTTGCAATAGCCACTGTAGCTGTCATTGGACAGCGACACCACAGCTTCATCAATATCAGTTACTTCTCTGTTGTAATTTTCAACTGCAGCATTCGATAGAAATAAACGAACTGCATCACCAGCTACAATGGATACTTCACCTTTGAGAACAAATCTTGATTCCAGAACAGAAGCTTCTTCGACAGTTAAAGCCTTACCATCACCGATCTTCGTTAACATACCAGAAAACATCGCGTCGCTTTGTCTCATTACTTGAACAAGAGGATAGTACTTCAACTGATGCCACAACATTTCTCCAGTAATACGCTGCCGGTGCCGTTTGTATATAGGCGTAGACATAACTGGTGGGAGTTGACGTAAATCCCCACAGAACACTATGTTCATTCCACCGAATGGTTTATCGTATACATTATTTATCTGTGCGAGACGGTTGTTAATCGTATGAAATACTTCCGACCCAATCATACTTATTTCGTCGATGAAGATGGTTTCAATACCGTTGAAAGCATAACGGTACGACGATAGTTGATCTAGACGCAACCCTGAGCCCTCTCTGTTCATGGTGATTTTAAAAGCCGAATGCACAGTAGTTCCTCCTAGTGCTGCTGCAGCTTTCCCAGTTGAAGCACAAGCAATGAAGGAGTTGTAACTCGATGAACTATTCTGGGAAAAGCGATTGTACGTCTCCATCATTAATTTCATTGTAAACGTTTTTCCGCAACCTGCAGGGCCAGTAAAGAAAATCTGAATAGGTTCTGAACGTAAGTAAATGAGTCTGTAAATACTTTCAAGTATTAATGACCTTTGTTCAAAATTTGTACAATGCATCCGTTTACAATATTCTTCAGCACTCAGTACATTTTCTCTCTTCCGAATAACCCCATTTAATTTCGTTAAATGTATCGCTTTTAAGTCGTCGTCATTAACCTTGGGAAGTTGAAAGTCGGCATCTACCGCCTCGATTTCGCTACTTTTGTTATATTTTTTTTCTGCTTTTTCATTCATCTGATTTCGATCAAACTCAGATTGAAATTGTTTCGCCATTTCCATCACTTTATTTATGTCCATTCCAGATTCGAAATCCGAAGCTCTCTTTAAAATTTCTTTTTCATGGCCGCAATATATCTGAAGAAATTTATTACAATCAAGTAAGTCAACTGCCTCAGATCTAAATGGATAATGCAACAACACTTTTTCGCGTTTATATTCATCTACCTCTTCCAATCCGTATGATCTGTATCGGATAATCCTTGGTTCTGTTCTTCTTCCTCCATTGTTGTTGTAATTAGCAACAAACTCTGCGAGTGTAAGATTTTCAAGTTTCTCGGGTCTCTTCTCATACTTTTCGATTACGTTTTCCGTCCAAATACTCGTATCACTTTCTGCGACATTTTCTTTGTCTAAACGAGCTTTAGTTTTTTTGACACAAAGTCGTTCATGAGGCCATACGGTTGGAATGTACATTATATTACGTGATGATTGTGACACCGGTAACCGCAGAAGAAACCACGCTGCTTCCTGCGTACTCATTTCAACACTATTCAAAATCTGAATACCAACAGAGCGCAACAGTTCACTGTAATCACTGTCCGGGTATTCGTCGCGCAATTTAATTAATTCCCGATGAAGATTACTAATACCACGGTTAGTTTTATTAACATATTCAACCACGTACGCGGCGCAAGAATACTCTTCTAATATAAACTGTAAATCCATATTAGACTGCATCTTTCCTGCAATCCAACGGTTGAAAACGTTAACCATTTTCTGTTGCATCGTCCGTTTGATGAACATGGTTGGTCTATTTATTCCAGCACGAAGTATATTGAAATATTCCTCTTCATTTGCAATATGATTTTCTCTCCAAAAAGCATCAATTGATTCATAATCCTCAATTTCCAAATTAATGTGGAGCATTTTATACCTAGTACGGAGTTTATTTCTTTGACCATCTCCAATAGACATCGGTAATAATACAGTTGTTCTTTTCATAGGCCAAAACGGTGCTCCAAATCTACACTCCGATTGTTTTTTTTTGTAACACGTAAATGTGTGGTGATGAATTTGATTTGTAGGACGTCTCAAAATCGACGCATCAACGGTACATAATTCATCGACCATATCCACCGCTATCGGCATACGTTCGGAAACTTCTCCTGCAAAATCATTATCCAACCACAACAAGATATGGGCATGAGGACTACCACGATGTTGAAATTCGATCCTTTTGAAATAATCAAGAACACGAAATCTACCGAATATCGATCCACGTTTGCGCTTCAGTAACGGCATAATCACATCCACGAGTTTATTGAAATATAAAACACAAGTAACTGGATCGTCGTTCACAAGATCAGCTCTATCCAACGATGACAATTCCATTATGTTTCCAACAAATTCCTTTCCATGCCTAAGTCTATATAGAAGACGAAGTAAATTTGGCCATCGAACTTCATTAGCACTCAGCGTCAAGAACATCGTCGGTTTTCCGAGCTGCCGTAACATCGCAAAAACGTCTCTCTTTCTCCCAGCCCAATACATAGCAGAATTTGGAATTGATCGAAGGAACGACATATTATGGTCAATGGTCCGTTCGAGAAATTCTGGATCCTCTATCATTTTCCTAGTCACCTTGGAAAGATCCACTGTTTTACGAAACTGATGAGTTAATTCTCCAGAAAGACGCAATCTCATGATTTTAGACGCCATATAAAGAATATGATCCGGAACGGCACCTCGTCTGTCTTTTCGTCTAATTTCGCTCATAGCCATCATAAATTGTGTAACACGTACACTAGATTTAAATTTACGAGGTTCTCCCAGATAAATCGAAGGAAAGGATAATTCTTCAGCATGTTCATCAAAGACCAAATTTAATACAGATTTATTTGCTCCAGGAGCCATCGCAATGTATTTATCCTCGGACCACATCATCGAGCGCTGTACAGCCATTAACATTTTGACTCCTGTTTCTTCCTTTTCATTTATTTCTTCAATATTCACATTACCTTTTTCGCTCTTTTCTGGTAAGGGCTCTGTTCCTTCGTTTAAGAAGAAGTCATCATTAACAGTTACATTGTACTGAATATACAACGGCGTTTTTAAAAGAAATTGCAACCAAGCTTTAACAGTCGACTTTTTGACAAAACCCTCGATATACGTTGACTTGTGAAGCAAGTTTCTCTTAATGTGAACATTTACAGCTTCATCATTATCAAGATAGTGTGGCAAAACAGAAACCATATCACCAACATCAACAGGAACATTTACAACTTGACCAATAATTTTTTTAGCACCACCAGCATAACGTAAACGCCTGATCTGCATGAATGGAAGTCTAGGCGAAATCAAGCGTTCAACCACACAATCTAAAGGTGGTAAGTCGTTCGGAAACGGTGGATAAACAAAACCATTCGATTTAGAAAGTGAAGGAATTCGTTTAGCTATAATTGAATCTCGACATGTAGAACAACAACCGAATTCAGTAACATTTTCTCCTGGAAATTCTCGTGAGAGTAACGATAATATTTCATCAATATTTTTTTTCAAAGAAGAAACGAGCACAATATCCCTACGAAACCATATTCTATCGCAAATGGAACATACGTATCCGTAGTCGTTTTTAACAAATAAGTCCCAAAACAATTCATCTAATGACGACCCTTCATTTTCCATCTCCTCTCCATGAGTTTCCAATTCTTCTTTCAATTCCGCTTGTTGCCTTTCTTGATTTTGACGCTCTCTAAATTTCTTAACTCTCTCTGTACTTTTCACAGGCTGAGCTCGCCCTCCATTTGTTTCCAATTCTTCTTTGAATTCCGCTTCCTGTTGCCTTTCTTGATTTTGACGCTCTCTAAATTTCTTAACTCTCTCTGTACTTTTCACAGGCTGAGCTCGCCCTCCATTTGTTTCCAATTCTTCTTTGAATTCCGCTTCCTGTTGCCTTTCTTGATTTTGACGCTCTCTAAATTTCTTAACTCTCTCTGTACTTTTCACAGGCTGAGCTCGCTCTCCATTTGTTTCCAATTTTTCTTTCAATTTCGCTTCCTGTTGCCTTTCTTGATCTTGACGCTCTCGAAATTTCTTAACCCGCTCCGTACTCGTCATAGGCTTAGTTAGCTTTTCGTTTGTTTTGCGAACATCTTCCATTCCCATACGTTCCTTCCGCAACTGTCTCATCTTTCTGACACGCTCAGTACTACTCAGAGATCGTATTTGATCCACGCATGATCCCGATGTGACGTTTTTCGTAGAAATTATCTGCTCATTTACAAGTTTCTTTTTTTTTCGTTCTCTAAACAGACGAACTCTTTCTTTAGTATTTATTGGTGGTCTTTTTCCGTTTTCATAAAGTCGACATTGTTCCTTCGCCGAATTCCGATTATTACTACTTTCAACAAGAGATTTAAGGAACGAGAAGGATATTTGCTGAGGTAAACAATCAGTCGAAGAAAGCTCTAAATTTCTTATTTCACACAAAATTTCATCTTGTACTTTCAGCGCCGCGATAACTTCACTTTCAGAAATTTCATTCCCTCGAGAACTCATGATGAACACACGAACAATCGTTAAAGACTGATGTCTTTCGGATTCGCGTGCCCTTATAAGTAAAACGCCATTCTAAAGGAAACGATGACATCATTAAGTCGAGTGAATAGATCAATACGAAGGAAATGAAATCATCGCAGTCTTTCGAACAAGACGATCATCAAACGTTACAATGAAGCGTTTCATTCTAGCGTTTCATAATCAGCGTTTCATTATCAGCGTTTCATAATTTCGCCGGTACCCCCCAGTAAAGCATATTCTATGCTAAAACCCTAATGGGTTTCTTCACAATGGGCCTTCGTTCTCGAGATATTTTGATTTAAAGTTTGACAGGCATGGAGTAAATGAATTATTTGACTACATTTAACGTAAGAGGCTGTAGGTAGATCGGTAGGGCGACTGATTACAAATCTGTTGGTTGTGAGTTCGAAACCCCACCGTTACTATTTTTTTTTTTAATACAACTTTGAAATTCAAAAATATGTTTCACTTATTTTTGTATTTAATGTCAATCCTACATGACATGAATAGTATGACAAAAAACCCTAAATTTTCAACATAAAAAGTAGAAGTAAGTACAGTGGTAAAATGGCAATATATACCGCATATATTTTTCTATATTATTCATTCGTATTAGTCATTACCAGGTAAATTCTGTATTAGTCATTCGTATTCCTACTATCGACGCTGATGGTTTTCGGACATATTTTAAACAATTGTTAGAGTTTCGTATTTTCTTTCTTTATTTTTCTTTTAATTCTGTACAATATTTGGGGTGGTATTTACAATAGAAACGATAGTGGGAATACGAATGACTGCTATTCCGCGCAGCAGAGAATCGAGATCCGAACTGCGGCCTGCCGATTCCCCACTCATGGCGCTTGGCTGACGAAGATAGCCGAGTGGCGTCGAGTGGTCAAACGTGTAAACAAGAAAACGTTACACTGAAGCGTTACACTGAAGCGTTTCATTCTAGCGTTTCATTATCAGCGTTTCATAATCAGCGTTTCATAATTTCGCCGGGACCCCCCAGTAAAGCATATTCTATGCTAAAAATAAAAAACCTTTAAGTTTGCATTGCATTAGCGCAGCGATACATGGGCATTTAAACTTCTTCGAATGCTCGGATTCTCATTCTCACTTTGTCTCTCGCTCTTTCCGACGACAGAGATTAGACGAGGTTTGAGTTTCGTATCCGCAGTGGACTTGGGCCTGGCCGCAAACTCTTGGCGAGATAACATTGTATGGGTACGAATCGGGCACCCACATCACTCATGGATCATGTATGATCACCAAGGTGCGAACCAGACGTTGAACGACACAATATACAATGTACAGTTGTCCCTCGAAATACGCGGGGGCTCCGAACATTGATGTATCGCGTTAATAAAGGCTCGCGTAATTTTGAGACATCCCTTCTCACTCCTACCACAAATTTATATTACATACATAGTTACAAATTGGGTAAAAGTTTAGTTATTGGGACAAAGACGAGGGAATGGGGATGATATTAATCGAAAGATATGCCTGAATAATTACAAGGTAATTATTTACAAAAGGGGGAGTCTCACCGATTTCGATGATTGTCGAGTATGTTATAAAAATCAACATTTTGAACAACTTTTTCCTATACACATAACCGTCGCTTGGCCTTCGTTTCCGAAAGTCTCAAAAGAGATCGGTACTACTATACCGAATTCTGCCTATACGCACGCGTCCGTGGGAGCGAATGCGTAAGCGTTTGATCGGCAACTGTCTACCGTTAATATATATAACAACGTAGCAGCCAGCGACGAACATTATACAATGTGTAAAAAACTTTTTCGAAATGACTGAAATGTTTACAACTTTGGATAATATCAATAAAGATCATTAAAACACAAATGAATGTGTGGCAGGCCGCCACACGACGGCCGGAATGAATAGTTCGGCACGAACCTAAACTTCATTAAATTATTTACTAGATAGAGGAGTTCGATTTGACTAAGGTTCGGGCCGGATTATTATTCCGGCCGCCGTGAGACAGCCGGCTACCCGAATCGAGTTCGGAAACACTCCCATTATACACGTCCGTTGCGGGCCGCCTCGATGCGTTTAAAGAAACAGTGGGCAATCAACGTTCAAACATTTCCTCATACGCTGCCACGGACGCGTTCTTGTAGAAAGAATTGAATGTGTAGTACCGATCATCCTTCGAAAAAAATCTCGGAAACTAAGACCGAGCGGTGGTTATATGTATAGGAAAAAGTTTAAAATGTTGATTTCTACAACATATTAAAAAATCATCGAAATCGGTGAGACGCCGTTTTTTCTAAATAAATACTAATTACAATGCTAGTAACAGGGTTCTTGTATAGGTTCCAAGATATTAACAAAAACATATTAGTACAACTACATTGCATGCTGTATGTATATGTATATATATGTATGTATATGTACACAATGCGTACACAGCCAGTCGGCGCGTTAGACGTTTCGTTTGCCGGCGGATTTGGTTTGCTTATTTTTCATCTCGTCGCGAAGCGGCACTCCGTTTGTGGCACAATGCGACTGCATTATTTGTGGTGTCCTCATTGCTATTGTACGTATGGGCAGAATACAATGCAATTGTACTAATATATTTTTGCTAATATTTCTAAACTTCTAAGTTAGAACCACTACTATTTCGTGGCACATAAGCTTCCGATTATTAGGATATACCGCCTACCTCACTGTGGAGCCGCATACTATTGTTTAAAAATGTTAAATATGTGTTGCATTTTATATATTTACTAATAAATGTATGTTAAGAAAATAATAATGTTATTCTAAAATTCCCAGAACTCGACGATCTATCCTTTAATGCTGATCATAGGCACAAATCGGGAAAAGTTTCTCAAAATGTTGAATTTTATAACATATTTCAATTTCATAAAAATCGAATAGGTAATCCTAATATACATATATACCCAGGTGTAGCCTAAATAGAATTTCCTTCATCTTTTAAATATTATAAAATGTACTGCGCTTTGAATATTTTATATATTTTGCATATTACGCGTATTCTCCATTCTTTCAAACATTTAAAGTTCCTATAAACGCATACAAATTTGTAGTGAATTTATTATACATTGTGTACATATGTTAGTTATATTTCACAAAAGTATATTGTAATTTTTGTGATTCTTCACAGTCGCGGTGACTACAAAGATCACAAAAAACCGCGTTTATCAAAAACTGCGTAAGTATACCTCTGCTTACTTTTTCCTAGATATTGAAGAACGAGCCTTGCATTGAGGAGGCATAACTTAGATAATATATTCTGGTAGATGAGTCTTAAACAAATTTTCAAGTGATATTTTTATGTTTCTAACACAATGGCCTTACAAGCATAATAAATAAGAGTTATAAGAATTACATTTGAAACTATTTATATTTTAATTTCTTGATTTTATATTTTTTATTATATGCTTCTAGAAATTTATCAGAAGTTTGAGCTTTCTTCTGCAGTAATGGTTCCCAGCATATAATTATGACATTACAGTAACGTAATTAATTTTGTAAGTTGATAGCTACATTATAAAAATACATTCCAGCCGTGCAAAGAAATTAAAATTAAGCTCGGATTTTTGCTTATCTTTTACAAAAAAAATTTTATCTATACATTGATAACATTACTGTGAAGTATTACAAAATGTAAGAAGATAAATCATAGTTATATTTGTTTTATACGCACAGAGTGTGCATATAATCTGCATAATTTTTTTTTGTTCGCATCTACTTGGAAAAAATCACTGTTATAAAATTGTGTACTCTTTGAAACTATTCGACAAACATCTGAAAGAGTTTTTGGCATCATTCGCGGTTTACAAAATTTTTAAATAGATTTATTTAAATGGTACACCGTGTATAGTGGTCAAACAGATTTCTTCGTGACGCGAAAGAGAACGATCTACTTGAGTCTGTTGACTTTATCGTCGTCAGCGACATTTTCGCAGATATTTCTTACACTCACCGCATTAAAACGCAGAGGGCGTATGAAACACTCGAATAGGGGGTGTTTATAAAGGGAGTGTTTATAAAGCTTACAAATATTTGCAATGGTACATATTGTAACAAATTAAACTTCTGTACGGATATTTAGTAACTGTTATTAATTAATGTTACAAAAATAAATTATTAAAAATTTAATTTTATTTTTGCAAACTTTATTTAAACGTTTATCATTTTGATTTATTGTAATTTAACAAGAAACAATATAAATGATATATATTTTTAATACATTTCAAAAATTAATATTCTTCTTCGTCTTCGGTATTAGTAGCATCTTCTTGTACTTCGCGATAATCCAGTTCTAAAGCTGCTAAATCTTCTCTCGCTTCTGCAAATTCTCCTTCTTCCATACCTTCGCCAACAAACCTACGGTTGAAGATGATTTTCTACGATTTTTCAATTTATGAATCTATATGTAAATTAGCTAGTGAAGTCAGTTTACCAATGAACGAACGCCCTTTTAGCATACATAAGATCGAATTTATGATCAATTCTAGCCCACGCTTCGACTATTGCTGTTGTATTACAAAGACAACACACAGCTCTTTCTACTTTCGCAAGATCACCACCTGGTACTACAGTTGGTGGTTGATAATTTATCCCAACCTATATAAGCATAAGTAATTAAAATTTGTTATCACATAGGGTAGATGTCTCAATTATCGCCGGTGTCCCTATAATCATCACTTTAATTATTTTATTTAATAGCGAACGAATGTACAAAGAATCGAGACTAAACAAATTTCAATACTAAATTTGGACTTTATTTTTATGTGACAACACATAAACGTTGCATATATATTTATATTTAATATTTAAGAATAAATAATTAGGAGGTGAATGTGTCGTTTAAGTATAAAAACGCGACTAATGTACTATAAGTAGAAAATGTGAAAATTTTGATGATGCAGTAAAGGCGATGATTTTACAATTTACATATCTTCTATCCGTTATACAAACTGACGTGCTAATATATGTAAGGATCATTTCCATTTAAGTGACAACTTTTCAAATGACAATAACAGGGACATTGGACTTTGTTATATATTTTCAATAAATTAGTAATTAGTACATCGTATTTAATATACAAAAAAATCATCGTAAATAAAAGACGTTAACGAATGTTGTGTTCCAAACCGGAACGATTATTAGGTTAAATAATTTCTAAAATAATTAAATGAAGTTATGCGATATACTTAAAGTGACAGTAATTGGGATATCTACCCTAACTGTACTCAATATTCCTTTTTTCTTTTTACAAGAATTCGGTAATCAAACGAACCTTAAAACCTGTCGGGCACCATTCGACAAATTGGACGTGCTTTTGTCTTTTAATCATTGCAATCGCCGCATTCACGTCTTTAGGGACAACGTCTCCTCTGTAAAGCATGCATACTGCCATATATTTACCCTTACGCGGATCACAATTCACCATTTGATGATTTGGTTCGAAACATGAATTCGTTATTTCCGCCACTGTAATCCTCTCGTGACCAGCTTTCGCGGCCGATAAAACGGGAGCGTAAGTTGCCTGCGAGAAATAAATTATCAGAATATTACAGGTTTTTATTTTACATTTGAATTCATATAAAAACTACTAATATTATTATAGAAATGTAGTACAGTAGACTTCCGGTTATCCGGTCCTGCTTTAACCGGCCACATTTTTGTCGAGATAAAAACAGTTGACCAAGAAAAAAGTTAATGAAACTGCAGTTGAAGTATTGTATATTAACCCCTTACCTTACAAATTTTTCTAAGATTATTTACTAGTATGTTGGTTATTTTCTACTATAACAACAAGTCGAATCCAAAACATCAAATTATTATACTTAATTTGTACTTAGTAGTCCCCAATCTTGAATTCTTACAAATTGAAATAAAGTTAATTAAAGTTTAATAAAAAATACATCATGTTTTTATCATAATTAGCCCATTAGTAATATCACGAGTGTAACTCGTTATAAGGCAAGGAGTTAAGTGTCAAGATAATTCACCTACAATCGATGTAATATTTTTAAAACAGTAGCTTGTATTATTTAATATAATTATATTATGTAAATTATATCGACTTTTTATAATACATACGTGTAAAGAATTATTTTTTTCATTAACAATCGATGAATGATAAATAATTGGTATATATTTACGGATTAACCGGCCATTCGATTATTGGTTAAACGAGAGTCTACTGCATATAAGATTTAAAAAACATTGCACGATGCTATTAACTTACAAGTGGAAAATGAATACGCGGATAAGGTACTAAATTTGTTTGAAATTCGGTAAGATCAACATTAAGAGCTCCGTCGAATCGCAAACTCGCAGTTATCGATGAGACAATTTGTCCGATTAAACGGTTTAAATTTGTGTAAGTAGGTCTATCGATACTTAAGTTCCTTCTACATAATTCATAAATAGCCTGTAAAACATCATTGATCGTTTATAAATTCTGCAAGGTAGAATCATTATATCTTAAATTCAAACTTTAACCGACCATGAGAATTACACAGTAATACGTACTTGATTATCAACTATGAAGGCCACCTCGCAATGTTCTAGCGTTGGATGGGTATAAAGGATCGCGTTATATGGCTCTACAACAGCGGTCGATACCTAATAAATAGCACATCATATAGCGTGTTATAGTTATCATTTGTTATTATTAACCCTTTGCATTCGGCAGCTTTTTCGAGAATGTTGAATGCTACAAACTTGGTAATTAAAAGCTGAATTTTCGATGGCAAAGTTATAATTACTTACTTACTATGGATACAAAACATTACATTATTGTTTATACATTGACATATTAATGTAAATGTACATTTTGTAGTGTTTTAACGAGCGCAAGAGATGCTACAAGTAAGAGAAGGTTGACCGAAACCATAACTTAACATTAGATGCTTATGACCTTCTAATTTATGAAACAAATTGTATCAAATTCAAACTGTAATAATTAAAGGCATCTATTGTTCACATAAAACAAGTAAAATATAATTGAAAACATTAAGTGGACTAGAGAAGTGCTGAGACCGCTGCAAATGTCCTTCAGACGTTCTTTTTCAACAGGACACCGGCTGATATGTTTTTATATATACATCGGTATGAATCCCATAGTTTGATTTCCTTTGTATTATCATTTCAATAGAAAACTTCAAAGAAACATGCAAAACTAAAAAAAAACGCTTATCAAAGTTAATACCGTGTAATCATTAATAAACTCTAATGTCTCCTGAAAGGGGACATTCGAGTGCAAAGGGCTAACAAATTATTGCATTTACTTATATTTCACATGTCTTACCTGCGGCGCGGGGTATATGCTAAAAGTCAATTTACTTTTCTTAGGATAATCGACGGATAATCTTTCCATGAGCAAACTTGAAAACCCCGATCCCGTGCCGCCACCGAACGAATGAAAAATCAAAAAACCTTGTAAACCTTTGCACCGTTCGGTGAGTCTACGGATTCGATCTAAAGTGAGATCTACAATTTCTTTCCCTGAAAAATAGAATGTACCGATTGAAGGAAAATAAAAAAGAAATAAACGATCTATTCACAAGCCAAATAGATTATCTCAACTTTTTGAATTTTTTACAATTTTAATACAAAAGCGTTTTATATTTAAAATCAATTTTCTTAATAATTGGGGCTTAACACCACGAAATGTAAAAAATAATTTTGATCGTGGAATAATAAACAATTTATGAAAACAATAACGATCATTGCAAGGATATATTATTTTATGTACGTTATCCGTCATTGAACAAACGCTATATCTGTAATAATAGATTCTGTAATGCTTATTTAGATTTAAATTTTAAAAAAAGCAATTCTGAAAAAGAATGTATATTTACTTATTCAATTTCTCTACTTTTCATTTTGTAGAGTTAATCGATTTAACAAATGAGCGGCACGAATATCCATAATCTATAAGAATTATATCTATGTATACCTATCGTATAGTGACCTCGCGCGTAATTATTCGCAGCATCTTCTTTTCCCGTGATTAATTGTTCCGGATGGAACAGTTGTCGGTATGTACCCGTACGAACTTCATCTGAAGTATCATGGGCATTTTTGAATAACAAAAAATCGTAAGACAAGTGAAACGAAAAATTCTAAAATTTTTTAATAACTTGCCTACTACCGTTGGTTCAAGATCAACGAAAACGGCCCTTGGAACATGTTTTCCGGAGTCTGTTTCAGAAAAGAAGGTATTGAAGGAATCCTCCCCGTAACCCACAGTAGTATCACTGGGCATTTGCCCGTCAGGTTGAATTCCATGCTCCAAACAATACAATTCCCAACAAGCGTTTCCCATTTGAACGCCCGCTTGACCAATATGAATTGATATGCATTCCCGCTGTAATAATGTTTGTAGATGGAAACGTGGAGAAGTTTTTAAACTAATCTCTTAGTTATGATAAAAAAACGCGTAAATGTATTACGGTATTGCACAGCCCTGTTTATCCGGATCTCGTTAATCCGAGTTTCCGGTTTATCCGGACTGTAAAACATAATTTCTATTTCAGAAGTATGAAACATATGCAGACAAAATTTTCATATTCGCAAGAGAGAATTTTTTTGTTCTGATAATTAGTTAATACTCTAAATGTACGTTTAAATTAGTGCGTTCGAGTTGTTATTTTCTATTGAATATTTTGTTCGATTTTAATGCATTTCTTTGGCGATGTGTGTTACGAGAACAAGTAGGTACTATGTATAGCTTCGCTGATTCCAACAATCAGTCGTCTTTAATCTTTTATGGAGTATAAACCAATAAAATAAATCGTATATAAACTGTATTATGTTTGTCGTTAAATATTTTCCCCTTTATCCGGATTTTCGGTTATTCGAATCAAACCCTGACTCGTTTAAGTTCCCCTGTATTAATTTTGTCTGAAATCTAAATAACGTACCTTTTTTGCCATTGTCTCTTAATATAACGTAATCAGTTACTTTGAATCGTTGCGTTCAATAACAAAAATATTAAAAACTAGAGTTTAAATATATTTAAAAATTGTTTACGTCGTGTACATTTTTTGTACTTTTATACTACTTTCAACTAATTCGCTTTGCTAAACATTTTGAATCGCGTACGCGCTTTATTTCGGATAAGTCTTATTTCGATATTTAAAAAAGGGTAAAGCAATATTTTTCATTACTAAAAATATACTTAAGGCTAGTTGATCGAATTGTTACGATATCTTGAAATGATACTAGGCAAGACGAAATGAATGGATCACTTAAACTAGACGTCCCTAAGTTAGATTAACTAAAGCACTCAACGCGATATGATTACGAACTGACATGTCGAAATTTCATCGACATAAAGCGGTCTTATACCTGTCAGTAAGTTGCATAGCGTTTCTACCTTGACCTACCATGTCTTCATTTAATAATTTAATTGCGGCCTAAAAAAGTCCGCCGCATCATTATAAACGCAAAGATAGATTCGCTTCCATGTACCCCGGGTATAAAGGAGACATAGGCTCTTCCGGTATTTTACATTCTCTAGGTATATCATGCTAAAAATCGATTTTTACGGGTTGACATACTGTAACCATAGCAGCTTGATCCAATATCATTTCGTGCGCGACACAATTTTGCGATTCATCAAACGATTAATGGTCTGATCATTGTTGTGTCACTATATTATACATTCGAATTTACGTACTAACGTAATTAAATTCGGAGATGATTAATTTTTCTTTATTAACAAGGAACAAAGTAATTTTTTATAGCAATATGAAAGAATTTATTAGCCGTATTAGCATAAGGTAAACTTTTCGTTATTTGCAATAAATATAACATATTTTATTAATATTTGAGCTTTTCACACGCCAAAGTCATTAACGCCATTTTATGAATTTTATAAAATTTCAGTTTCAAAGCATACGATCAATGTTTAACTTTTTATATTTGAAATCAATTTTCGTAACAATTAGGTTTCACGCCACGAAATGGAAAAATATTTTTGGCCATAGAGTAATAAATAATTTATAAAAATAATAACGCGTATTCCAAGGATATGTATGTATTTTATATGCCTATAAATGTCGTTAAATAAAAACTATACTACCTATAATACATGTTAATGTTTATTTAAATTTAAATTTCAAAAGGTATTTTAAAAAACACTATATACTTATTTTATCAATTTCCTTACTTTTTGTTTTGTGGACTTAATTGATTTGGCAAATGTGCGGCTCAACTAACAAACAACAAAGTAATTTATCTTAGCAATATGAAAGAGCTTAGTAACCTTCAATAAACTATTGCTATCTTTGTTGTCTAAATTATTCTTCTTTTCTTTTTTGCAATAAATATAACATATTTTTCTAATATTTTGATGCCCTTTTTTATAAATTGTAACGATGCGCTTAATAATTATATATAAAATAATTTTACGATTGTGAGACGTCGATTAAAAATAACATCTTTAAGCTATGTTAAAAGATTTTCATTTTATTAAGTTATTAATGTTTTAAGTATATTATTCAAAAACAGAAATATATTTTATTTAAACAATGAAACTATTATGTGGTAAACATTTGGATTTAAATACCACGTTGGTGTTTTAAGTATGTAAATTGATGTCCCGCCCATGGTTCTATCCTGTGTCATGAAAATCGAAGATCGATCTTTCGACTATTATAAAATATTCATCGAACTATAAAGCATTTATTGTTATGCAAGTTTTAACTTCGGTAAGCGTCTTACACAGGATTTAGTATCGACAGTTCTCTAATCGGTCGATTAAGCAGGATGTACCGTCCATTATAATTACACAATAAACTGACTATACACAATGTTAACATTGTATAGTTTTTTATTCCAATTTACGAATTATACACATAAATCACTTCTGGGAATTTCCAGCTTTTTGCCAATAATAAAATAGTTTAAAACAATATACCTTTTTTCATATTACACAATCTTTTAATAAACACTTATAATGATTTTACAACGATCTATATTTTTTTTTAAATATAACTTTTTTATAAATAATGTATTTTAATTATAATTAATTGTAACCTCGGTTTTTATACAATTACAAAATTTTATATAATGTCTTGTGTTATAGTTAAAGTACTCACCATCGTTGGTGCTGCGAAATCTTAAAGTTAAGAAACGTGTCAGGACGTACCACGATTCGACTACTGTCTGACTGAACGAACAGTCAGATCACTGGGATACGCCATATTATTACTCGTAGGTATATAATATCTGTACTAACAATAAGCTTCACAGGTGATAATGTTGATGCTATAGTATTCGCGACACTTACAATACTTTAAACGCATTCGACTAAATTGTAACAAATAACAAATTGTATAATTCGGCGAATAGTAAATAGGGATTTTCCAAAGAATTGATTTCCATTTTTTATCAAAATATTTATTAAAAATATAGATAAAATTGTATTGATCGTATATGATAACTAATTATACTATATACTAAATAATATAAAATTGGAATGAATAATACAGATATAATTAAAACATTTATTGTCATGATACAAAATACAATATACAAAAAGAAATATTACAAAAATATTTATATATGTGTGTATATATTTATACATATATATAGATGTGTACGTAATTTATAATTGCTAGTTACATTCTGGAGTTAAATAGTTTATTTTTTATGTCCCTTTGGACTAGAAAGTGTAATTAATTGTACTCTCCTTCCTGTTTTCTGAGGAATTGGTGAAGCTACTTCTGAACGTTTAACTGCCTTTTTTGTATCTGCCTTAATAATTTCGCTATTATTGATATTAGTATTACTTTCTTCATTATAAACTAATTTAATATCTTCAGTCTCTTCTGCAATTATATTATCATTTAATTTTTTTTCCAGTTCATTAGAGTGATCTGTTAATTTATCACTACTCTGATTTCCTGAATTCTTGTTAATTTCCTTTTCCTCAAGCTTCTTAACATCAACATCCATGGCGCTATTGTCTACATCTGTAGTTGGCAAAGGTTTTTTAGTTGCATTTTTAGTATCATCGCTTGATATTGGAGATTGTTTTTCATTGTTAGTAGCATTAGACTTCATTGGAGTATCAGTTGAGCTTTTGTACTCTTCACCTAATTCACCTTTTTCAAAATGAATTATGGAACAATAACCATCTGTTGAAGACGCAATTAAAATTCTACCATTACTCGACCTATAAAATGAAAAAAAATTAATTTCATGCCTCACTCAACAAAAATGTCTTATTATGCTTACCATGTGACATCTGTTAATCTGGTATAGTGGATATTTGATATTACAGAAATTGGTGAGATTTGCTGAGTATCATAAATGATTAATGATTGCTGTGTTGCAACTGCAAATACCATTTTATAAGGCAATGCAATTACAGGTGGTGGACCATCCTTTTGTAGCTCAAAATAAACTGGACAACAACGAACAGCAATAGTGCATTCATCCAAAGAAGGTAACAACATGAGAGGTCTAAAAACGGAATTCCATACGGTATCTATTACAGAGTATAATACAACGATGGGCAAATGTGGCTCTTCATTGAGTTAAGTGCGGCTCTCATTAAAAATTTAAAACCGTTTTTTTTATTTTTATTATTAAAATTTTGAAATAATTCGTTTGTATTTTCTTTCTCTTAATTATATTTCCTTATATTGGTATACTTAACATAGCACTTAATGCATAGAATATGTAACCATATTAATTAAATTCAATTTTAATTTGTGCATTTAATACTATGTACCTATGGTATGGTTCTCTATAATATACGAAAAACTAGAATGCAACTCTCATTGACCTCATACATGCCCACCCCTGATATAATACATCAACTGTAAGAAAACTTACTCTTTGAAATTATGTCTTGAAAAAATTAAAGTTGCATTAGATATCCTTTCTGTAGTTTCTAATGGCTCAATTATACCAGAAGGTACAATAACTAATAACCCATCTATAGAAAATGTTAATCTTCTGAAAAATGATTTAAAAGTGTCATCATAAAATAAGCGTACTGTTTTATCTTTCAATGGATGATCTGCTGGAGTGGGAATCTTAGCTCTATAAACGCGTTGCACTGTTTTTTTAGTATTTATATCGATCAAACGACATACCCTGTAAAATTATCATACAGTGAATATATTAAAACTTTCAAAGATATCACTATACCATGGATTTTTATGCATTTATGAGACATTTAAATTTGTGAAGAGGTGTAGAATGCATGTGATGTGTAAAATTATACAAAATATCCAAAGTAAAATACATGTTATAATACATAAAGGGTGAAACACATCTTTGCCAAAATCCTATTTTTCTCATCTATGCTTGTAAAAATATGAATTTGCATATGAATCCATAGTCTAGATATCGCATATTTCAAAACTGGATATATATCTACCTATCTGTACTTATTGTAGATATATACTGATTACAAGGGTCCCATGAAACTCCTTGTACAAAACCCTTATGATCAGATAATATTGCCATAGTACGTCCTTTCTGAATATCCCATAAAATAGCTGTATTATCTACAGAACCAGAAACTAACATATTAGAATTTGGAGACCAACTGATATCATAAACATCTTCAAGATGTCCCCTTAGTACTTTCCAAGAAGTCCATTGTTCTTTATCTTTATTTTCATCAGAACCAATAAAAAATTCACATTCTTCCTTCTGTTTCCATAAAATGATGGTTGATTCTGAAATGTATTTAAAATTTAATCACTTTCCCCTTAATTCATTTTCCGTATCTACTAACCATCGTCTCCTGAAGCTAAAATATCTTTCGAGGGTGAAAATCGTACTACGTTTACCGCTCTTTGATGCCGATCTAAATCGGTCACGCATCTTACAGTAGCACCTTCGCCATTCTTCGTTGTTAAATGCCATATCTGATTGACAAAAAGGATTTTATTATTATATTTTTGTTATTATATATATTTAATACAACACAAATTACTTTTACGATATTACCAAGACGTGTGAATCGGCACCGCCGGTTGCAAGTCGCCAAAAAATTTCACCTTTCAATGTTTCGTGAGCTCCAGCCTGTATATCAACGCTTAAAACTGGATCACGATTATGCCATGAAATTTCAGGCGTTGTGCACCACATACTTTCAATAATATAAAATAACGTATAACGATAATAAACTGACAATAGACAGGGACCTTTTACATTTTTTCAAGAATTGGGCTAGAAGTGGGAGTGCTACCCCTTCCACAGCTGACACATGCATGAATACGAAGTCTAGTCTATTACGTCACATAGTCTATGGTAGCGTGATGCCAATCTGGTCACAGAGTAACTACAGTGGCGAAGCTTACTGTCGGCACCTTTGATGTTCATGCCTCTGTTTTCCGCACACCATACAGACAGCGTTGCCACATTTCTGGCTAGATTTATCTTTATCTCTTTCTATTGGTTATAGGGTAGAAAAGGATAAAAATGCATTGGAGAAATAGCGAAAAGCGCGAAAATATTTCAACATAATATTTGAACAAGTAATTTCTTTCTAGTACTTTTTTGCTAAACAACATTATAAATAATAATTCGATGAAAAATAAAATCTTAGAAACTGAAAAGAATTGTTATGCTTGTACTTTTATAAATATTAAGGTAAAATAATATACAATTATAATATTATCTTATATTTATTTAAAGTATAACAGCATTACAGTAGTTACAATATTTTATATTAAAATAGACGTAGTAGTTGATAACGATTGTAGCTTCAGGGAATAAAGTCCATGCACCGTATGGATCCTAATTTCTTTGTATGGAAATAATTGAATAATTATTTAAGATAGAAGAACTATTCATTCGCGAGTATGTTGACGCGATGTCAATCTCTATGTTTTAAGTTACGTCATATTGAATTACATTACTGGAATAATGTACCAATCTCTTTAAATGCATAAATCTCTTAAGTCTGCATAAGAGTAACAGAAAACTGCTCCGTCGTTGAACAACTAAATAATTTCGAAACCAGCAAAATGATTACTTAATCTCCCCCACTTTTGCGCATATACTATAACATATTCCAATTTGAATCAAATCGCAGAGATCGAGTACAAGAATGATCGATTTAGCGTGGAAAGACCCACATGCAGTATTTTGAATTTATGATGTACACTACTTAAACGCATGCGCAGTATTTTGCGGCTTTCTTCATGCTACACATATAAGCATGCGTAGCACACCATAGTTTTTGCAGCTCCCTTCATGGCGCACACCATAGTTTTGCTTCTCTCGCAATAGTTTCTCCTTACTATCTTTGTATTCTTGGATAATATTATCTGTAGTTTGTAGTTATACTACATGTATACAATTTCAAAACGTTTCGATGTTTGAATAAACCGCGCTCTAATAAGGAAGAATGATCGAAGCCCCCGCGTTGGGGGCGCTACGATTGGAAAGATACGACTTTCCCACTTCGACTCTCTTTCTCCTCCTATTTGAGGGGAAATTTCAAGAAGGTCCTCTCGTCCGGCAGTCCTGGTTGCATCTAACCTGTTCCAAGCTATCACATTATTCCCGCCAAAACATGTTCCCTTTTTCCTGTTTTTATTTTTTTTGTCCAATCTTAGTCAGTTAATTACTTTTCTGGTTAAACACATATCACTAGTAATACGCTAAAAAATACCAAATTGGACAATGATATTCATTCAAATAAAATTATTTTTTATTTCATTATGATTTGTTAACGTATCTATATGCATATGAACAACCATAAATTGTTTATAACTATAAAATTTGTTATATGTCATGTATATAAGTTATAAATAAATTGTGCTAAATTTGATTCTAATATTACGTACCCCCCTCTTATCATGTAAACGCGGCTTTAAATACTAATAGCTATTACGCAGACGCCAAATACTAGATAGTTGTAATTAGGCGGGTTTTTGAAAACGCGATTACAATTGTATTTGCGATTCATACGAGGAACAGGAAATTATTCGAGGTTTCGTTATATCCTTGAAAAGTATTGATCGTTATAACTCGCATAAGCGTTCGCAGAAAACTGTCTGCTTCTTCTCTCCCGCAGACAAGGCCAAGACGTGATCCTTAACGATTGCGTAGCCTCTTCGCCGCTAAATTTCCTTGTTTTCTTCGTTCATGTGCATCCTACGCCGAACGTGATTTCCTTCCACCGTGGCTCAGCGCTACCACCAGCATCTACTAACGAAGGATCGGGGGTAGAATAAGAGTTAGAGTGGGAGAAGAAAGCGTCAACCAACGGGGTGGAAATCGGCCCACGAGAAGACCCAGGACTGGATGGAAGATTCTGGAGAGGGAATTCGAAAATCCCGAAGAGAAGGGAGTAACCAGCAGCTCGAAGAAGTATTTCAATCGACATTCGTTCGCTATTATTACAGCCTACAACCGGTTGACAGCTCCTCTTTTAAACTACAGTTTTACAAAAGAAAATAAAACTCCAGTTTTACAAAGCATAACAAGTATTTATTTATTTTTCGCGCTCCACGAGCAAGTGCTTTAGCACTGTATGGGTATCGAACCCAAAACCCCTAAATTCCACAGTTGCAAAATGTAACACTAATATATAAAAATTGTTAAATGTACTTTATTGTACATACCTATATTTAAAATTATTTGATTAGGAATTCAAGTTCAGTGTCATGGAGCACGTGATTTAAGAAATATATCATACATCCGGTGCATGTAACTCCCTCTGAAAACGCGAAGGAAATGCATGGGAAACAATCCGAACACAAAAATGGTGGGTGCTGAAAATGATAATCACGATCGTAAGGAAATAGATGTTAAAGAGAACATGGATAATAATCAACAAAACGGGGAATTAGTTTCTGCGGAGAACAACGAGGAGAGAGATGTGCGTCAATTATATTACTTTGTATTACTTTATCTTATACAATTAACTTTTTTTTATTAAAAACATTTATCGTGTTTTATCTAAAACAAATAGATTTTACTGTCGTTAAATTCACGTGTCAGTTTAAGCTGAAAATTTCATGTTTAAATTATTTATATGATCTATCGAATTTGTAAATTTACCAGTAACACGTACACGATTATTTAATGCTACGATAAATGTGCGGTAGACATAGCTGCTGCAACCTGTTTTGCTCGAAAATGAAATAGCGAACTTCATCCAAAATTGAAATTCATTTATTAAAAATTGATTTTCTGTTTGCGTATAGGTGAACGCCGAAATTGATGAACAGAGAAAAAAATATCGACCATCACGCATGGAATCATTTTTTGCAATAACAAAATCGTTAATTATACGTGCCCTTATTATTTATTGTATCAGTCACCTATTTAGACGACTTCAGCCCGATAATAATCAATTTTCTGGCATTGCCAATCCTACACATTCTCAAGCTGTAAATATATTTGAGAATGGAACAATATTTGACTTGCATGTTTATTTATCAGAATCAGAGAATTTTAAGCAGTTCGATGATCCAAGAATGCTAGTATGGTTAGAACAAGGATTAATATATGGAGATTGGTATAGTGGACCAGATAAAGATGGATCAAAAATTAGAAGTCATAAATTTGTTCCTTCTGCTCAATTAAAAAATAATGGATCTATATATCTTCATGTATATGTCACGAAAAGTGGAAAATCTCCGAATCCTAAAGCAGGAAAAAATATTTATGCAGGAGATTATATGTCATATTCTAGGAAAATGGTAAATAAATTCAAAAAACTGAAATATCAAAAGAAACATAATTTGTTAACTGGTGAAACAACTGTAAATGAAGAAGAAATTGAGGTATGTCTATATTATCACTTATTGAACTTAGATAGTTTGTAAATATCAAATTAACAATGTTAAAAATTCACTATAGAAACTGATGAATCAAGAATATGTTTCGCATTGGCATCCAAATTTAACTATTAATTTGGTAACAGATAATACTAATTGGGTATATGGGCAAGTTTCACCTCCACTAGATACATGTGAGTTTCCTTTTAATAAAATGTTTTTTCTATATATAAAACTACATGTTAGTGATGCGATTTTTTTCTCTTTTATAGATATACATTTCTTACCTGGGGAAAAATTCTATAAACCTGTAATATATATGAATGATTTTTGGAATATGCAAAGGGACTATCAACCTTTAAATGATACTATAAAAGAGCTGGAGCTTAGATTAACTTATCAACCACTTTCATTATTTAAGTGGCAAATTTATGCTGCTCAGACAATGAGAAATAAATGGACATCTTCGCTTATGGGTATGTTCATTTATTGGTAAAATTAGTTGCAAGTATAAACAAAGTATTTAATAATATTGTTATATATAGGAGATTCAACGGACGAAGATGATAATGATCAAGATACTTTAAAGGAAACATTATTGGAAACAAATCCTTACTTATTAGGACTAACAATAGTTGTACTAGTATTACATAGTATATTTGAATTTTTAGCATTTAAAAATGGTAAGAAACAAATATTCGATATGAATAGATTATTAAATTAAGCGTAATTTTAAAACATTGTCTTATGTATTTTTTCAGATATTCAATTTTGGAACAATCGTAATTCGTTGGAAGGTTTATCGGTTCGATCCGTATTTTTCAATGTTTTCCAATCAGTTATTGTTCTATTGTATGTCCTCGACACTGAAACAAATACTGTTGTCCGAATTAATTGCGCGATAGGTTTATGCATAGAAATATGGAAAATTAATAAGGTCGTAGATATTAGTGTCAATAGAAATAACAAAATACTCGGTATCTTTCCAAAAATAAGTATCCATGATAAAGGATCGTATGTAGAATCTTCCACAAAAGAATATGATAATCTTGCTTTTAAATATTTAGCTTGGTCCCTTTATCCTCTTTTAGGAGGATACGCAATTTATTCGTTAATGTATTTGGAACATAAAGGATGGTATTCCTGGGTACTCAGCATGTTATATGGATTTTTACTAACATTTGGCTTTATCATGATGACACCTCAATTATTTATTAATTATAAGTTAAAAAGCGTAGCACATCTTCCATGGCGCATGATGTCCTATAAATTTTTAAATACTTTTATCGATGATATCTTTGCATTTGTTATAAAAATGCCAACGCTATATAGGATTGGTTGCTTCCGCGATGATATCGTTTTCTTTATATTTTTATACCAAAGATGGATATACAAAACTGATCATACTAGGGTAAATGAATTCGGTTTTTCTGGTGAAATGGAAGCTAAAATAACTACTACCGACAAGAAACAGGAAGCGATTAAAGATCGTCCAAAAAATGAAGCAGATAAAAAGAACGAGTAATGTCTGGTACATAATGTTAGAGTTGAATCTATTATTTAAACTTTATTTTAAATTAATAAATTTATTAGTACCAAAGGATATATCTACACACATTAATGCGTAACCTTCGTCAGTTTGATATAACTAAATGTGGATGTATATATTCTTTTGGTGTTAAGATCTAGCCAAATGGGAAAGCCTTACAAAGATATTTACATACATCAATAAGAATGTCGATATCCATTGTACTAGGCAAAACATTACAAGAAGATCTAGTATGATTGTAAAGAATGATATAAGTATGTACTCTTTTTAGGAAGCAGTTGTTATGCTTTGATTTACACCCGTATTTACCTTTCGTTCCTGTTCCAATGCCTTATAATAACTGTTGTCATTTTATATCATATTAAACAAATATAAAGTTTATTTCAATGTTCAGAAAACATTCGAGCTGCGATTTGTTTATATACATGTAAATGATACGATCAGGACTACACATTTGTGCATACACAAATATTTTGATGAGTAATTTAAATAAAAAATAGTGTTATATATTTTGTATATGTACAATCGTACTCACGTACAGTGACCATTGCATAATATAATTCTTGCGTCAAGTATTTTACGTTTATCTGTATATGTATTGAATTCTTACAAGATATTACTTTTTCAGAAAAATAGAGAATTCTAAACCAATTTGCGTAATGCGAACATTAACAATTAAATTGTGCTCGCTCTTAGATTAAATTATAATTATTGTTTTTAATAAATTAATGTCTTCAACGAACGTTTAATTTTTGTTATAATCAATTATTGCAATTATAAGATAATACATTTACGAAGAAAAGTGATAAAAAGGAAAAACGAACAAAATAAATCGTACTTCATTTTGACACACAATTTACTAATTTTAAATTATGATACGTATAATGTAATTCAATATTTTTTTTATGATTTTGACAAAGAATGTTAAATTTTAGCAAATTATGTTATGTACTATATTATCGAATAAATCTAACTTCGTCTAACAAGGAGGAAAATAACAATACCAGTAACTCCAAGAGCTAATTTTTTGTACAAACTTGCTGAGAAGGTGACAACGTAATAGAGATTTATAAACAATTTAAAGTACAAATTATTATATACAGTGTCTCTATAATATGCTCAAAAAATGCAGCAACTATCTTGAGATGAAGAAATGATGTTTCTTCTAGTCGCAAATTTTTTTATAATAATGTGTTTAGTGCCATACTAACTGTAACTTTAAATAATTAAAGACGATAGATTAATAGAGTCTAATAAAATTGAAAGTATAAACTTTACTGTGTACAATATACATTTTAAGTACTGTTGATAGAAATCATAAGTAAAACAGAATTTAGTTGCTGTTTTGTATATTTTGTTTACAGATCGCATGGCACTAGTGAAACCTATTATCTTCTTCTTTTAGTGCATATTGCAACACCTAATTTATTATATTTGGAGAATTAGAACATTAAATAATAGGAACAATAGCCAAGTATTACATAAAATTACAAGTTTTAATTTTTGTTTTAAATTCATAAATATTAAAGGAGAGTATTTACACAGCATGTAGGAGTATCATATTTGTCAAACAGTGTAGATTGAAGTAACAGTTTTAAAAGATGTGAATTAATAGCAGAAGTGAGTGTATTGCTATGCATTTATACATGGTCATTCTTGCAGTAAAAAATAAAAATAAGATGACGTGTGAACACAATATAGTTTAATAATGGAAATAAAGGTAACTAAACAATACTGTTATATTTTGTACATTACTTAAGTTTCATATGTCGGTGTAAGCCTGTGATGTAGCGTGTTTTTTTAAATTTACTGAAACAATGTATATATACGTTTAAAAACTTATACTACTTAGCACAAGATGTGCTGCTAAAATGGCAGTACTTTAAGTGACGGATATCCGGTACTACTTTACAAATGAGCTGTGCTTGATATTATTTAAATATAAGATTTGCTTGAAAAATGTAGCTCTACAAAATTTTCTTTTGTGTCGAGAGTCTAAGCATATTTTGTATTTTACCTATATAAATGAAATGCTATATTCTTTTCTTTAATTTGTATGTTATAATATACTTTATCATAAGTTAAAAATTATCATCATTTCATTACTTATACAGTATTTATAGTATGCACTTCATTTAAGTAGCAAGGCCTGCATCTTTAGCTATACTATTGAACAAACTAGCCGTATTACGTAGTAACGTCTCTGGAGAATCATATTCCACGATACGTCCGTTATCCAGGACAATGACCCTGTCAAATATTTTTCATTTAACATCAATTGAAATCAATGTTTTGGAAATTATATTAATTCTTTGCACTCGAAAGCTTTCAAAGTTGGTTCATCTTGGATATTAACCCTTTTGCTACTAAAGACGTACATATACGTCCCCAAAAATTGGACTATCGTTTGATAAAAATATACGTATTCATTTGCTATAACACGATACCATTCTTATTATAATCTATACTGATTCTACCATAATTTATTATGCTAAGTATGCGAATATCTATAGCTGTACTACTTTTGTAATAATAAAAATAATCCCCATTTGAGCATTCAAAATGTTTTGAATTGCACTGTGCCATAGCGTAAGGGTTGAGACAATTCGTTCGATCGTAAAAGCTTAATTTGCAATTTGTTACAAGAATAAGTGAAGTTATTACTAATTGTTTTTGTCCTTATGTTATGAGCTAAGAATTATTTGCATTATCTCCGTAGCCGAGCCCTCGAATTTGAAGACAAAGTTTAACCTTTTCGCGACGGCGGAACTAACCATCAGTACAATACGTGCCATTAGTACACACCGTACATCATGATACTCCACAAAATGATAGAAAACAAATCAACTTTACTCGTTCCAGGAACTTCGTCTTGTGCGTTAGTTTAATGCGTGTTGTCAATTTGTGCATCGTTACTGTCGTTAGCCAATGCGGCGCGCTTAGTGGATGTCAGATATAATCGGCGCTAGCCAGTCTGAAGCGAAAGGGTTAAATGGCTCTGCTCTTGAGCCATCGAGTGCAAAGAGTTAAAATTTTGTAAACACGTACCTGTCTGAATCAAGAATTGTGTTAAGTCTATGAGCTATTGTAAGGACTGTGCAATCTTTAAATTCTTGTCTAATTGTCGTCTGAATTAAATCATCCGTTTCTAAGTCAACTGAAGCTGTTGCTTCATCGAGAACAAGAACTTTCGTTTTTCGAAGCAATGCTCTTGCTAAACATATTAATTGCCGTTGACCTATACTTAAATTTTCTCCACCTTCCGAAACTTCATGTAAAAGACCATTCGATAAGCCTAAAACGTAACAAATTATATTTTCATATAGTATTTTTGAGTAACATCCCTTTGCACTCCAAACCGTTTTTAATAATATGACATAACAGCGACTCCAATATACTTTTCTGATTCCCGTGAGATTTAATGTGTTATGTATTTCGAAAAGGAGATATTTCTTTTAATTTCGAAGGAACGAAAATTGAATTGGTGAAAGTAACATTAAAGAAACTGAAACTTTAACGTTTGATAAAATTTTCGCATGACTCGATTGCGTAGTCAACGGAGTACAAAGGGATATTTATCATACAAGGTAATTAAATCGGAGATTTACTTTTTATGAAAGATTTAAGATGTGCATGTTCTAAAGCTTTCCAAACGTCGTCATCACCATAATGATTGAAGGGATCCAAATTCATTCTCAAAGTTCCTGAGAATAATACAGGATCTTGAGGAATGATAGTCAGTCTAGATCTTAGATCGTGTAGCCCTAATTTAGAAACATCAATATCATCGATATAAATGTTTCCATCAGCTGCTTCTATTATTCTGAATAGAGCCAATGTTAAAGATGATTTGCCAGCACCAGTTCTACCGACGATACCGACTTTTTCTCCTCCCTTAACAGAAAATGATAACCCACGAAGTACAAGTTCCAAGCCTTCCCTGTAACGAACTTTGTAATCCTTAAATTCTACTCGTCCTTGTACGGGCCATTCGTTAGGCGGTGAATAATCTGGATTTTTCCATGGAGCTTCTTGAGGGGTTTCCCCATATTCTTTTATTCTTTCTACGGCTACTATGTTGGTTTCAACATCAGAAGTCATTCGTACCAACCAGTTCAGTGTTTGAGTAACCTAAGACGATTAGTTTCTTTTATCAAAAAACATTCTTAAATTGAATTAACCGTTTTAATCCCAGGGGTCATTGAAAAAATATTATCGAAAAATGTCGAACAGCTCAACAGCGCTTGTCTTAATTGGATGCTTAATTATAATGTATCCTTTTGAAACAAGTAAAATCGCCGTGGCAGTCAACGTGTTAATGTATCTTTTTATGTGTTTAATAAGAATTATTGAAAAAGTAACAACGAAATACAAAATGTGTTACTTGCATTATTTACATAAAAAAAGCAGCGATGCGATGCACATGTGTCAGTGAAGTTGAGCGCGTTATTTCGACAGACCCTGAGTACACTGTCAGTTATTCATAGCATTCCAATATACTGGGATTTTTCGATATGAAATCTAAACAGCGCGATCGCGCTGCTTGTGACTCAAACAGTTAAATAACAATGGTTTATTATTAAATATTTCAACTTACTTGTAAAGCATAACTGATAGATAAACCAACTGCACCAGATGCTATAGAATTTCTACTTAATACAGCGAACAATGCAGCAAAGAAAATAATTAAGTTTCCAACCATTTCCAAACGTACTGCTAACCATCTGTGATAAAATTATATTTCATTCAAAACTGTTTTTTTACATTAATATCAAGTTGATTGTACTATTTTCAGGAAAAATTCGTACCTGTTTGCAATTATACTAGGATAATAGCACACCTGATTAAAATCTACTTTACTTTCAGATTCATGAATGAATCGATCTTGTACTCCAAATGCTCTAATCATTTGCGCTCCTAATAAATAACATATTGATGTTACTTTTTATTGCCTAATTAATATTTAAACTATAAATCAATACTAGAATTACTCACCGGAAACTGTTTCACTGAAATGCGAATATATAGGAGATCTTGAAACGGATTCTAAACGTTTCAGCTGTCTTGAAGATGCAACATACAAACGTTGAACAAAGTAATAAATTACACTTATCGGTAGTATCACCACAATAAATATCGGTGTAATAAAACTTATAACCAGTAGAGTAGATATAACCTGTAATATGAACATAGTAATCAGTAAAGAACACATTATTGTTTTAATTCGCTTCAGTCTTTGTTAAGAAAAACTAAAGAATATGAAAAATACGGGACGAAAATAAATGATCATATATACATAACAAATACATACAAAAAATACATGTATGCACTTATAAAATGGTCAAAAAATAGCATTGAAACAAAGACTTCGTGGATATAATGACCATGCAATTTGTCAGATGAAGCACCCATATATATGTTTCCAGACACCAATACAAGATTTAACATAAAACTATATTCATTTTAATTAAGGAGCACTTGCACCAGCATCTTCTACCACTCACTGCAGGCATACTTCTTTTCATATTCACTAATTGTAACACAGTAAACTATAATCATAACTTATCGGAATGGACACAATTATACTCGGTCTCAGCTTGAACAGTAGTTTTATATAATACCATTTAGAATTATATACCTTTACCGACTATGTAAGTTTAATAAAAAGCTATAATATCGAAATAAGGTAATTATACTACATTATTTAATGTGACATGTTGTTGAATAAATAAATACCCATGATGTACTTATACAAGGAATACCAACCCTTTGGTGAAATGAAGATATATGAAGATCCTATGATTTATAATCGAAGGAATTATAGAAAGAAAATAATAATAACCAATCATCTTAATCTGGATCAGGTATTTCCAAAAATTACCTCAAACAAACAATAGATGCTATCGGAAATTTGTTGAGGAAGAGATGTATCCAGTACGTCGACGTCTTTAGCAAACCTGGAGATAATACGACCAGTAGGAGTCGTATCAAAGAAGGTCAATGGAGCACGCATCACAGCACGCAGCATCACTATGTGCATCTGGCGAGCAGCCAGCCAGCAACCCAGCTGCGGTGCCAAATCGCAGAAAAAGCTCGCCATCGCTACAACATCAGACATTATTTACTTTCATTGTAACCATTTTACCAAAAATTCTAAATGGCACAAATTTCTAAGGCATTCTGTAAAATTTTCTCTTTTTCGTTAAACATTTCTCTATGCAAGTATTTCATTGCTAATGTTAATTTTTTATACAAAACAAATATAATTGATAATATAATTTATTATCATGTAATATAAAGGTTTGGAAATACTATTCGTTTCTAGTATATGAATAAACAAATAGAAGTTCATTTCATTTATATCGTTTAACGATAAGTTTTATGATATCAAAAAATTAAAAACACTATTTTGTCTCATGTTATGCGAGGGGGTGAAGTTTGCTGTGGAGGGGCATGCCAAGCATGAATAATGGAACAATACATGAGTATTCCAGCATTCAAAAGGTCTAAATAGAGATAACAAGGAAGATACACACTACTTTCAAGCCCAAGCAACATTACTATTCTATTAGAAACATTGATTGTATAATTGTGTCCATTACCTTACTGGTTACGATGTTACTATAGCGCTGTAGTTTTATATATTATAGGTTGTTGGTGACTGTATGAAAGAATTGCTTAAGATGAAATTTACTGATTACAATTGTTGTAGAAAAATGTATGTATGCGTGGTATGTAGTATTGCTTAGTATTAATTAAATAGAATAGACATTAATATTTCAAAAGAATAAATATATCTACTGACAAAATACAGTCATGATACAACCCACTTTGTTGAATTAAAGAGAATAAAATTATAAACTAATTCAAAATCTTGTCTATTTTTAAATATATTAATAAACCACTAAGTTTTAGATTGGAAACATATATGTGGATTATGAATACAATTTCGAATACCTCTTAACAAATATTTGTTCAGTTACTATACTTTTATGAATAAAACAACTAATAAATTAATCATTATGGTAACGCCAATAGATGAAAGTATTTTATTTCCAATTAATCAATGCACGAAAGCCTTCTTCAGTTACTTTAAGCATGCAATTATTCGTAGTCCATGTTTGTTTATTTCTTTCAACAAAATTTAAAAAAATTCTGTTCTTTAATAACATTTACAAAATTATATGAACAGAATTATGCGTAATGATTCGAACCGTTATTAACGTATATAGCCACTGTTTAAGTGGTTACAAACTTAATTCATAATTTTCTTATGAAAGTCAGTATTTGTTAAGCACAGTATTTACAACGTGAAAATATCATACCCCAAAGAGGCAAGCAATCCAAGAACGTAGTATGGATGGTAGCGAATTATCAATGACATCAGTATCTTTAGCGAGTCGACTAAGAATTCGACCGGTTGGAGTTTTGTCAAAGAATGACATTGGGTTCCGGAGAACACGTTGCAACGTACTTTGGAAGAGATGCCCGGAAGCGCGTATTGTTCCTTTTGCCAAGAATAACGCCCCTCCAAGCACTGTCACGCCTACAACGATTGGTGATAACTTTGGTATATCATTAAATCTGACAATTACATATCAAGGACTGCATCAGTTCTTGCAATATTTGCATTTTATATGTGTATACAAGATTATAAGCCAAGGTAAAAACACTAATTTTCTTAGCGACAATATTGTTTCATTATTGCTCACCATCTGTCTAACACCACGTATAAGTTCCTTTCTGCAGTCACGCATGTATTCGGGTGCATTTATAATTGGGCAAATACTGATTATTATAATACGCATTATTAATAAAGTATAAATAAATCCTCACACATTGAAGTTATCTAAGTTATGTATATTAATAAATTATTTATCTAGATAACATAAATTAATCAATGGACATGCATGTTGTTATTATTATTACTATTCTTTCCAAAAATCTTGTACTTCAAAACATGTTTAAGTTTTTATATTTAATTTAATCTTAAATTTATTTAGGTTTGTGTAAACATAATTTTTTGGGGTATTTTATTAATTGACAAAGTATGGTCTGTTATGTTGCCTTTAAACACATTATGTGGTGTCAAACAGAACTTGACAAGCATTTATATAATACGAGAAGTAACACATAATAGTTCACATAATCATTTTTATACTATTATGAAAGAATGACATTTAATGTTAATATTGTCTATGATGATTTAATTTTGTTCGATGAAACCATGAATAAATAATACCTGACTTTTTAGCAATAATTTGAATATAATGGGTATGAAAGTTTAAAAATATAAAAGACATTACAAAAGCTATGTTTTAATAATGTTGTTACATAGGTGATAAGAAGCTTCATTATCTTGCTACTTTCATGCTCAAATATTATACACAAATATTGCATGAGCTTATACATACATGTGAATTAGTAAGTGAAATAAGTAAAAACATGCGGAATAAAGATTATTTTTAAACAGTAAAAAGTAATTGGAATAATTGCACTTAAACTAAAAATATATATATCTCTACAAAGCTTTATTTTGTTTATATGTATTCTATCGACACAGCAAACCGCACTCGCACTAGCATTTTAAAATACCAGTGAGATTTCGTTAGTATGTTAGTTTTAAGGAACATATAATTGAAGTTTAAAAAAAATTGTTAATAAAAACAATGCTTTTATGCTTTTAATACACAGCTAGTTAGTTGGATACTTTCACAAACATATATTGTATCTATGCTGTAAAATTAACTTAAAAAATTTAATTGCCCCAAAACTGTATAATCTGTGAAGGAGCATGCTTTTCAAACAATATTTAAAATATGAATAATCACTGTATTTGGGGTGGTAACATACTTCAGGAACGCAAGCTTACCTTATACGATTGTTCTTTATAAAATTCTAATTCTAACAGACACTAATAAACTCTATTACGATAAATAAAATATAAAGTAATTGTAAATTTTTAAGAACGTACCTTGTCCAAGGCCAAGTCCACCATAGACTCCAAGATACATGTCTCGTTTAGCTGTATCGACCGTATCGTTAACAACTGTTAAGTTATCATTTGACCATACACTCAGCCAAGAATTAGAACCAATACTAAATCCTTGAAAGATGGCATTCATTATAATAGTCGCTATTGATAAAAACCAACCAATGGATTTGAAGTAATGAGAATAAACTCGCCATTTAACCTTAATAACAACAGCAATATGTAACATTAAAAATGAATTCAATCATCGTCTCATGAAATAAGAGAAGTAGTAACTTACACCTCCAGTTTCAGTTTTTTCCACTTCTATTAACTTTTCCCCTACTTTCGGTAAAGTTAACTTTGAGTCTTTCATGTTATTCATATTTTTATAAATACCAGATTGTTGACTATCTGTAGAATACTGTCTAAAAAGTTTTTAATGAAAATATATTCAACTGAAAATATTATTATACGGATAACAAACATAATATCTAAGTAGTCTTACCTTTTTAACGAACCATTTAGAGATCTTTTGTCAGCTATAGAACCTGATTCACTTTGACTTTCTGACGTTCTTGATTTACCTCTTGCTAATTTCTGTTGAAGCTCAGCCGATCCTATTGTAGATTCTAATTGTTGTTTAATTTCCTGTAGATTTGCTTCTGATTCGTCATCAGCGTGTACTGTTTCAAATTTATTACAAATAATATAAAATGACGTAACATATTAAAAAAATGAATTGTCAGAGAAGATTAAACGGTAATGATAGGATACACTTTTACATGAAAATAATAAAACTTGAAATGCGTTCAGCAAATCATGACTGTTAATTTAAATACTTTAGAAATAAACTACAAAAAAAAGTATAATAATAGTTATTTCATTTTGATAAAACATTTGGTTCAAATTAAACATGCAGTGTAAAGAAAAATCCTACATGCATATCTTTTCTTCCTCTTCAATGAAAAGTTACTCTAAGAGAATAATAAAAGAAAGTTACAGCGAACGTTACATCATACTATAAGCTGGCTGATAAGATTTTATAGTAGCAAATTGCAAAAAATACTAACATCCTTGATAATCTAATATCACAAGCCAAATGCAATATAAACCATTTTCTGGACAATCACATAAATTGAAGTAGGAAAAGGAATCGTAATTACTTTTTTCACTGACTTACGATTTCCAACTTAGATTCATGAAAAATATAATTTAAAATTAATACAGAACCTGATGTAGAAGAAGTAAAACAATTGAAAGAAATGATATATACCTTCTTGAAGATGTTGCACTAGAAACTCAGAAAAGGCTCCTCTTTTCTCTAGAAGTTGTTTGTAAGTTCCAACTTCTGTTATTTCGCCATCTTTAAGAACAATGATGTTATCAACTTCTGGTAAATAAGTGATACCATGCGTGACAAGTACTCTTGTTTTCTTCTTAAGCAGACCAGTAGAGCCAATTACATTTTCAAATATATGTTTCCCAACATGTGAATCTACCGCGCTCAGAGGATCATCCAAAAAATAAATGTCGGAATCGTTGTATACTGCTCTTGCCAATGCTACCCTCTGTTTCTGCCCCCCAGATAAATTTATTCCTTTTTCTCCAATTTCGGTTTGATCACCTGCAGGCAGTACTTTTAAGTCTGGATTCAATGCGCAAGCTTCAATTATACGGTTGTAGACATTTTTGTGCAATGACTTTCCAAATAAAACATTATCTTGTAACGATGAATTCTGAATCCATGCTTGTTGAGACACATAAGCAATAGAACCCTATTTATATACATAACATACTAATAATAATAATAATCCTCTCTTTTATCATTGACTAACTACAGGATAGACTATCCATTCATAGGAAGCATCATAACGTGCGTGCCTGGCCAGACTAGGACCAAATTTATAGAAAAAAATCGTACAAAAGTTTACCAAATTCGATACGTGAAGTGGTATAAAATAAATGGAGGGTCTACTCACTATTATCATTCGGAAAAAAGTGAAACCTACTTCTGATTAGTTTAATATATATATATATTTTTTAATTACCAAAGATAGTGTCTTATAATTTCATCCAAGCGAACCTGTATTCGTTTGATTTCACATGGATATTTTTTGTAATATTTGTTTAATTTACGAAGGTATCGGTTAAAAATAAATAGTTATATTTCACATACTATGCTCTTTAATATAAATATGAAATTAAGCCCTGATCCCAGAAATTTTCAAAGTGTCCTATAATTTTGTCCACAAGTATGTACCTATATACATTATTATAGATTTGAATTTTAGAAGTCACTGTTTCCATCTACTGTCTTCATCTAATCTAAATTATTATAGTAATATCGTGTGTAACACTAAAATGGTAAGGGAGCCAGGTAGCCCCCTAATGATTCTATATAAGAATGGATAGTTTAGCCTGTGCTTTGTCAATGCTTTTATATTTAATCATTTTTGTCATTTAAGTAGCAAAATGTTTACCTTTGTATTAACTCTTCCAGTTATTTTGTCCATTTCCCCAAGGAGAGCAGATATAAGAGAACTTTTACCAGATCCCACAGTACCAACAACAGCTACCAATTGACCTTGCTCTACTTGAACATTGATATTTCTTAAGTTTGGTCTATCAATATTTTCCATATCCCATGCGAACGTGCCATTTTCAATTAATAATGCATATGCTACATGTTATATATACACATACGTCATAATTAGTACTATAATATAATACTTGTAAATATATCAAAACTGTTATTTGCAACTTACGTTCAGATGGATCATGTTGAACATTATTCGGATCTAGTTCTTCTGTATTCATGAATTTATTGATACGTTTTACGGAGACATAGCCCTAAATATGATAAATTATATTGTAAGTTAAAATTGATTATACATACATCTTAATTTAATATAAGAAATTTCTATTTACCTGAACCATATTGCCAATCATCATAGGCAATATAGAAAGTGGAAACCTTAAGATATTAAAAAGACTGAGTGAAACAAAAGCAACATTGCTGTCTAAATGATTGTTTTCATCTATAAGTATATATGTTGCAAAAGATACCAGTGATACCTATAAAAATGATTAAAAAACAAGAAAATAAAAGTATAAATAAAGACAAAGTAAATGCCATCTTTTATGTTTAATAACATAATTTGAGCTGTAAAAACTTACTAAGAATGGAGCAAAAGACCAGATAAAACTTGTTCCAGAATTGAGATATGCTGCTTCTTTAAGTACTTTAATTTCTTTTGTACGTATCTTCAATATTTGCTGTTCAAATGAAGGTTCCCAAGCATATAACTTTAAAACTTTTATACCATTAAGTACCTCGTTCATTAACTTAACTCTTTCATCTTTGTGCTTCATTTGCCTGATTTGCAATGTCTTAACCCTATTTGTGATTAATATATTTATTGGGATGAGAATAAGTAAAACGGCCAGACCAGCAAGTACAGCTGGTCCCAGTATGTCCCATAAAAAATATAATGCTAAGACTATTTGCAGTGGTGCAGACCAAATCATATTTATATATGCTGTTAAATCCATAAACCTTTGTGCATCCACAGACATTAAATTTACTATTTCACCAACTGTTGATTCTTTTCTAGCGGCATTAGACATTTTCAATGCTTTTCGGTAAATTGCCGCAATTAAAGCAGTACGTATTCGTAATCCTACTATGAACATACGATGAAAATACTGAGATAAAATTAATGTTTGAAATATTGCTGTAACTAAGAGTAAAACTGCATATAAATAGCCTTTCCACATTGGTTCTTGCCCTTTAGTAAAATCGATAAGTAATCTAAATTAAAAATAATATCATTGTAATTTTTATAATTAAGTTTTAAAGTAAGAAGACTTGAAATTTATTTACTTACTTCAATATTTGTGGACTGGTGAAAATTACAATATCTTGAATACCTTTAAGTAAAGCACCGAATAAAAATGTGCCACCAAAAGCTTTCCAAAGAGGCATTAAAATTGATGACACCTTCTTCTTTTGCTCATTATTAAGATCTATTTGACCAGATGATTTTCTGAACAATGCCTTAGCGTTTTGTACACTGAAAACATAAAAGTTACATTTATATCTGTATACTTACTCATACACAGGATTTAATTAACTTACCTACAGTAAGTCCAAAATACTCTTGTTAGCAAAAGTAGATTGATATCTTATTACTAATGTAATATATCATAATACTCGTTTACATCGATTAATTCATTTTTACTGTTTCGTTTTTATTACCTAATATCAAATATTTATAAATATCACACTCACTTGTTACTTTTTTGTGAACTTTTACTCCAATATTTATCAAATCTAGGTACAATTTCCTTAGCTGTATCTTCTGGATTCATAGACCATAAGTCTGTAACCTCCAAAGGTTTTTTGAAACCTTTCCATGCCATTGGATCGAACCATGTGAAAAATATTTTTGCTGGAAAGGAGGATTCTTGTTCTGGACATGGTTTCTCAACCTTTAAATACAACATATACAATTAAATTCCAATATTTCATCACAAGCATAATGTTATTCATTAAGCATATAATATATATTTAATTACCTTGGTATATTCAGAATACTTGGGCTCAGCATCAACAAAGAAGTTCAATAGGAATAGAAGTACCATTATTGGATAATGTATCATATATGATACAAATGAATCACTTTTTTCACCCTAAAAAGTTACATGTAAATGGAATTAACATATAAAAGATACTAGGTTTGGCATTTGCTGAATGTATCAATAATATACCTTCATTATATATAACCTTAATAAACTTCTATATTGAACAACTCCACATATGACAAACAGGAACCAAAATAAAAATAACAGTCCAGATGTTCGCATTCCATATTTTCTATTATATATCACTAAGGTAATTGCTATAATCTATAAAAAAAAAAAAAGAAACAAAATGATGTTGTTATTATACTTCTATTTTGAATATTTTACAAGTTTATAAGTGATACTTACAAAGGTAACAATTTTTATAAATGGTGTATAGTAATCAACATTATAAACTTCCTCATAAGTACTTCTATATATGGCATTTCCTAAGTCAACAATGCTAAGTAAAATCAGAGCTCCTATAAGCATCAATTTAGAGATAAATAGCCATGTGTGTGGAATATTTTTCTTTTTGCTATTTAAAAAATAATAAACTTCTGTCCCAGAGAACAACCATAGAAATGCACATGGCACCCATACTAATACAGTTTTCTGGAAACATTCTGTGATATCTGGATCATCCGTATCCCATATCAAGCTATTGTTCTGAAATGCATAAATATAAATTTACAGTTATAATACCTTCTTTTCTAATTTAAATCAAATTGAATAATGTCATTTTAAAGAACTAAGATAACAAAGAAGTGTATGTTCTACTTATGTACCCTGTTTCTTTGTCCTAAATAAATGATATGAACTATATAATTAATTAAGATATGATTTAAACAGAACAAAAGAAAAATGAAAAGAATATCGCAAATATAAAAGACATGCATTCTTACCCAAAAAGGTGTACCGCAAAATTGATCCATGGTTTAATTTTTCATAAAAATACATTTACTGCTTCCGTGATTCTTTTTTATTCAATTGCATTCAGATTGCGTTTATCATGACCTCTTAATGGGTTTCTTGAGCAAGATATGGTACCGCACGCTCCGAAGCAAATATCTTAAATTTTATAAAGTGATTGCCTGGATCACAAGACACTGAATTGTAGAAATGTACAATTAAATATTATATACTGGCATCTATCTAAGGCTATTGGTGCACGCGTACTCGCACGCTTTCACAAGCAAACGAAAACTGTGTCCGAGTAGAGACCGATTCACACTATACATTGTCGGTTTATTTGCCCAATCAAAGCGCATTACGTCACGTTTTCTTACGTTTCATGCGCACAATTCTGAAATAATGGCTTAACTTTTAAAAGAACAGAGTTGTTCAACAGACAACGATAAACGTTCAATAAACTTAAATGCTAACGGTTCTTAAAATTTTAAACCCTATAAATGTAAGTGATTTTCTATCATACGCTTATTTACAGGTCAATTTGTTTAAAATACAATTTCTGACCCTCCACTTTTTCCTATTGCTATATATAAGGATCTTTACAGGCTTTTTTCTTTTTCATTTTTGTGGTATTAAATACGTTAAGAATTTTTTATATAATTGTTTTTATGTATATATACATCTCACGTTGTTCACAACACTGTACTAATTATAGTACCCTGTTGCCCAACCCTTTTGCAGATAACATACAAGAGGCTCATTTTTTATTTGTCATGGTACAATTAATGCAATATACTTCTCCCCGTTTTTCTTAATACAAATACTTCAAAGATATATGTATTTATCTACAAGATATGTCAGCGATAGCTTTCATGTAATTGATGTATTTGTCGATAAAATATAACCCGTTTTAACTTTTGCGTTTCGCATTTCTGTATTTTATCTAATTATAGAACGCCACAAAAATATACTTTCCATGTGAATCGTAAACTATTCCTTTCAGCATAATAAAAAACGATACATTCTACTAAAAATATACGATGAAATTTAATATTTATAATTATTTTACATGCAAAGTAGTTGTTCAGTTGTTACAAAAACGTGATATCTAAAGTGTACACGTTTTATAAATAATTGATTATTATTGAATATTGTACTAGTGGCATTTAACAATCGTGCGCCGAGATTGTGATAGATTATATGTGTACAACCTTGAGTCTATTAGGCTAGACTTTAGACAATAAATTCTGTAGTCACTACATCGTCATTTCATAAAGTTACATCAGTAACCGTTAGCATGTAAAATGACGCAGCTCTATTTTTGCGAAGATGTAGTAGATGATAAGATAATATATATATTTTATATGTGTACAAACAGATGCATTCAATATCTTTTTCCTGAAATTTCGCAAAACAGCATAATCGTTCCGCGAACTACATTAATCTCTCCAATCGCTCTTTATGGTATTATGTACATATATCAAATCGAAAAGATAACTTTTGACTGTTATTGAAAATATAATTTTTAAAGTTACGCTAAATTAAAATCTATTTATATAATAGTATTTATAGAAATGGTGCTTTCAATTAAAATGTATACAAGATAATGAATTCAGATTTTAATTTGATTTTACATAAGGAAAGATGTTAATTTAAATCAGATAATCCATAGTGAATACTTTTTTCATTCATATGAATTTGTAGCAAATTAGTACCATTGATCTACTTATTGTTACTCAGACTTATAAATATTTAGAACAATAATGCAACATTCCCACATATATTTTTATGTATTGTTAAAATAATTATTTAAAAATGAGTGATTGTAAAACTATATTATAATTAAATGAAATAATAAAGAATAAATGTTATTACTTTTTACATATATTCTTATTTTTGTTTATAATTTAATGTATAATATTTTACAAAATTATATGCATTTTACCACTATGTAAATTATACTATAAATAAACATTATTTCATATGTACTGTAATATTTTCTTATATAAAGGAAAATATAATATTACATGTATGCTATAAATATATTAATTATATTTTAAATTATAAGAAATTAAATATATTACTATACTAATATACATTTATTATTCAGAATGTGTTTTTCATTATTGTGCAATACGTAAATTTTATTTGATTCGTGTTAATCTTACTCTACACCTGATAAGATTGAGTACTACTAAATAGAAGTGTTAATAACTCTGGGTCTGTTAAGTTTTTCCTATATCTTTGTACCATCTCTTGAATCTTCAAGCGCCTACGTACATGTGGTGGATGATAACTGAAAATATCACGAATATTGAACTAATTAATATCATTATTAAAATGTAGTTGTAACCAAGGCCAAATTAAACCTCCAGCAGGCCCTAGACAAAATATAAATTGGGCCCCATTTATAATTTTTTTTTGGTCTTGGCAACTTAGGCCATCAACCAGAGGAGTGTTTGAAATTAAGTAATCAGATTTTTACATAATTTCATGAATGAAAATGAAATATGAAAAATACTATGCCTCTGCCGGCATTTCAACCCGAGTCCTCATAGTTAATAGACAAGGACACTGACTAATATAAATTAAAAACAAAAAAAAGTAAATTATAAATTTTCACAGTCGTGGGACCCGATTGAATCCGGGCCTCTCCGAACTACGGACTCTAGACATTCGTTCTAAACATACCTATCGTTGTCAAGTCTTTTTCTACGTCCCATATTCAGTGCTGTTTGCCTAACAAGTGTTCCCAGTACCCTTCTTGATACAACCATTCCATCAATTAAGGGAGTTGCTAAATTGATTCTAGAAACTGGACCTTGTAATCTGACTCTCATTAGTCCACTACTAAGAGCTTGAAGAAAAATCACTTGTACATCTGATACTTGAATTATTCTTGATTGTTCAAGGCCAGTATATGTACAAGGAAGAAGATGACCTGCATGTAAAATACAATTTATGAAGTCTTTATCAATTGATCAAGAAAATAAATATTATTATTTAAATAATACCAATTGGAAATTGAGCATAATCTTCTAAACTCTCTAGCCAAACAACCATAATTTTAATGTCAGTTTGTATAGGTAGAACTTGTTTAATTGTTTTCCTTGGTTTAGCTAGATCTGTGCTAGAAGTACAAGGATTAGATCCTGTCAAACTGGGTGGTTGCTTTTCTAAATCAAGTGACATTGTTCGTGAGCTTTGCATGGTACTCTGACCTGTACCACTATTTCGAGAGGAAGTACTTTCACTGATACTTCTTTCAAACCAAACTGGAATAATTAATTATTGTATATCTTATATGCATAGTATAGAACTGCATTCTTTAGTATATTGTCATTAATTTTATTTTTAGACTATACCTTGATTAGCACTGATATCACTGCCATAACTTGTTTCATCTAACGAGTCCGAATTTACCATATTATTTGATTGAGTGGGCACTACGAAAGCAATTTCTGAGCTGACATCTGCCCAATAAAGCACATGAGTATCACCATTATAGAGAGCTCCACCGTGATCACTATGAGCCGGTTGTGGTACATTTAATTGTGGTGTTACTCTCCACGAAGTAGACACATGACCAGTCCAGCCAGCATGTGCTGATACAGAAACTGGCCAACCAAGAGAACTTAGAAATTCTAAGAAATTCGACGATACATTTGATTCATGTAACTATAAATATACAAATCTTTTAGACGAATACAAATAGACAATGATGATACGTTTTAAAATCAAACGAATAATTACCACGTTAGATAATATTTCTGTAGATGTTTTTTGACCAGCTTTCACATAAAAAATATATACGGTATCACACGTTCTTGGACTAATGCTATCTAAAGTTTCTAAATCTAAACAGAATCCTGGAATGGTCGGATCTAAAGCAGTGAGGCTGCTGTTCCTAGATTCATCTTCTTTAGGTTCCATATTTATAAAACCAAAATGGCTCAAAAAAAGACGCGCAGTTTGAAATTCATGACAAATTTGAGGAGGTACACATTCCTCTGTTTTTTCTTCTAAAACTTTATCATTTCCATCACAATATTTTGCTTCGATATTCATTTGACGTTCTAACAACTGCGATAATATTTGATGCTCACTCCTTACTAAATCGTTATCATTCATAACTGCTTCCAAACTTGGAATAGATTCATCTCTAAAAAAAATTTAATCATTTCGATGAAACGTTCATTCATTGTTAGATATTTCTAATCATACAAAAATATGATTATACATAACGTTCAACATACACTTTACAATGCGGTATTCGATCTACATTATCAGGAAAAAATCTAGGTTTATAATCTGTTCGCGGTGCAGCTTCTGCTAGTGGCAGTGGTCGACCTGGATTTGTATTTACACTTTTTATACTAGATCTGTGTCTTGGTAAGTGTCGAAGTTGCATCGTCCAAGCATGTCTACCAAATGGACCACGTATTAATACAGTTACGGTAGGTTGTGGGTCTTGATCATTTCCAAGAGGTTCTTCCAATAAAGCTAATATGGTAGCATTTTCAGCAACGAAATATCGAAATCGTTCGACTGCTGCTTGACGTGGAACTCGACCACCGGTCCAACTATTGCAATGTCGAAGAAGTGATACTTCATCCAATAAAGAGGATAATGATTGCGCTCCGCAAGCACTAGGAAAATAGCCAACCTGTAAACAGATAAATTTATTTATAACAATTTTTGTAAGCTTAAAGTTTTCCAATTACAAACATTGTAATATACTTGTTCTAAAATGACTGTAAGAAGTGCATCCGCGGCATCTCTAACACGCATAGATGCTGGCTTTAATTCCTTTTCATCTTTCATCTTAATGGGTTCACCAGGTTTTCCTACACTTTTCGTTCCTGATACACCAAGTTCAACTACTTCAAGAACCGTTGTTAAACAATCCTTATCCTGAAAACAATAATTCTAAGTATAAATTCCTTATTAAGATAACATCTATTGCAATGACGTATAAATAAAATAGTAACTTGTAGCAACTGTGGATGAGCAGTTAACCAAGTTGTTAAACAACTAAATGCAGCTACAATAGAGGAGTGAAGATCTTTTGAATGAGCGGGTGGTGGTCGCCAACACTGATATGCAATATAATCACAGAGCCACTTTACAGCGCGTTTACATTCCAAAGCATCTGTAATTTTTATGAAAGATTAGTATTTTGCGGTTAAATTTTAGCTATAAATTGTACCGAAGAATATAAGTCCACCTGTAAGTTTCCTTGCTGAATGTAAAGTATTTCAAATTGTAAATTAGAATGACTTTTAAATTACAAAGTACTATTATATTTTAACCAGGGATTTAAAACCGGTATAATTTTGATATCGATATTGTGCCAGTAAACCTATACCGAGACCGATATAATACCGAATTGGATGAGTACAGAAACCGATATTCTACCGAAACTGATATACTACCGAAAACCGAAATAAATACCGGTATTTTTTCGGTTTTAACTTTTGTTTGTTTATATTCTACACCTGTTTTATCGTCGCGCTATAAGATTGCTACAAGAAGGAATAAAGAATACAATGTTTTGATACCTGGTCTTTAAAATAGTGGCGGTACCGATTGATGTCGCAAGCATATAACGCTCTGACAACTGTAATTTGTAACATTGAATTTTTCATCTCTGCCTACATCTTTTTCTGAAATCCGTAGGTTCTTTCACGGGAAGGAAGAAAGTGACAATATTCTTTATTACAAAATTAAAGGAGTTGCATATGTGTATCAGTTTCAGCTAGTTTATGTAGTGGCTTTAAATGTCTGCCTTAAAATACTACGAGAATTGAACCAAAGAATACCGAAAAAATTGGCGGTAAATATCGGTGAATATAGCGGTATTTTCGTATACCGGTATGACGTTTAACCAGTATTTCTAAATTTCGGTTTGTATAAGCATAATAATATCGGCATTTCGCATACCGATATGAATCCCTGATTTTAACAAATATTAAAATTTACCTGTTTCACGAATACGCGTCCTTGCTAATCCTGATAATATTTCAAGAGCTGCTAAAGATATATTTAAATCTGTCTTCCATGATGATATTAATCTGTGGCAAACTAAATATGTTGCTCTCACAAAAAGAGCATGAGCTGAATCTGTAACATTAACCCATATTATTAATTATGAGTGAAAGATGCACTGAGTTTAAAACATGGTAAGACATGTATATTACAAATCTTTTGAAATGCAAGCTTTTGCACAATGTTAACTAAAAAAAGCTTGAATGTGTAACAAAAATGTAGAAATAAAAATAGATGATATTCCTCCATGATATTTCTTATATGCACAGTAATTAAAAGCAAAACTAATATAAAAAATACTTGTATTTACCAAATGCAATACATTCCTCTTGAAGAGTTGTAATATCAGAGTTTTCGCCGAGCGAGCGTTGATCACTGGATATACTTATTTGACTGGCAGAATCGCTGGTGACTATCAAGCAATGATGAAACGGTACAATGGTGAATGCATAACGAAACACAACTTATAATAATAAAAATGAATCACATCTGACACAAGCATGCACAAAGCAAAATAGAATAAAAAGTAACGTTAAGCATTATGATCTTACATTGCATATCAGGCTGAATTATTGAACTTCAATTTACAAGCAACTGGTAAATATTAATAAATTGCCATTTTAAATAATGAAATATTAATTTCAGCTACTTATACTTTTCAAATTTCAATACAAGAATAGTTATTTAAAAAAATTTAAAACAGTGCATTCAATATTTATAGATACAACTTAATATAATTTGAATAATACACAAAATAACAAACCTGACGATAATAAATTAACAGCAGAATCGTGTGTCATAGTGTCCGGCTGTGTAACTTGCTCAACTTCTTCTGCTGCTGCAGAGTCTTGCACACTTAACAAAAGAGCTCCTAGAAGAGCAAACAAGTTATGGAAGTTATGGTATATTGAATATTCAACTTACCTAACAGCATATGAGTATTCTGAGGATCACTTTCAACTTGCAACGCATTTATAAGCAAGTTCATAAGCCTTGATTTTAATTGTGCAAATGTTACATGATTTTTCTCTGTAATCATTGGACTTGTAAACATTGGAAGTTCCTTGATGGTAAGGTTCTAAAGAATAAAAATTATAATTAATCAAGCGAAATTATTTGACGTACTATGATATTATTATAATGAAACAAATATTTATACATGTTCATTACTTGAAAGTGCAGAGGTAATGCTAGCATTGATATTAATAAGTGTATTGAGGCCCTTCGTAAGTCCGGTTTTGATACTACATTAGACTTAAGTTTTAAATCTTTCTCTGGAAGTACAGTTTCTAATGCCGATATTACTGCGGGGACTAACACTTGCACGCCATTTAAATCTAGACGAAACAAATCGGCAGAATTTAAAAGAATACTCGCTAATGTTTCACCACATTCTCGAGACTGTAAACAAAAATTATATATATGTTATATACTCTTTTTTATAAACGCTTAATTTATAAAATTGTAACAAATAATTTACTACTTCGTCAACTTTAAGACCATAATTCATTGCTTGATAAAATCTTGCTAGATAAACAGGTAAAATTTCTTCTCCAGTTTTTTTAGCACAAAATATCCGACATAGTGCTCCCAAAGCTTCTGCTCTTCCAGATTCGTAACGATCTATACAAAGAGCTGGTGGTACATCATTAACAGCTTCTTGTAAAGAACTAGGACCCTCAACAAGTACAGAAGATGGTCGTTTTGATGCTCCTGATGGTTCTGTTTATCAAGAATATTAATGATTATATCGCTTAGTTAAAATAACGTTATGCCAAGTAATGCTTACGTGGCAAATTTTGTGACCATCCATCAGTACCTATAAATGCAGCTTCAAATAACCATTCGCCAAAAAGATGTAGTATACTGTTACATTTTGGACGTCCTGGTGCTAAGGGAGGCCTAATATCTTGGACCAACGAAGTCATAGCTAAAAATATAACGATTTTAATATAAACATACACATTCAATAAAGTATATTGTTAAATAAAGATACTTTATAAAATCTTACATGTTGTACTTGAGGCAGAAGATGGTCCTGAATTAGATATCAGCATAGGTGGTGTACTTGAAACACGACTTGTTGTTAAACCAATTAAGGAAGCTTTTGGAATTCCTATAACAGAAAACAATCGTAAAGTATAATATACAATGTAACATATATGACTGTAAAATTTTGTTATTATGATGTAATATATCTTTTAGGATAAGAAAGGAAAGTGCTCAGAAGTGTACTTGATAAAAATATGTACAGGTTTCGAAAATATAATCAGAAAATGCCAAAAGATAAGAGCTGAGTACCCTTAGTGACTGCAGAAGGTGTTACACTGAAACTTTTGGCAAGTCTGCGTTGTGTTGGAGGTGTAGGAGAAGGTTGGGTCATATCCTTACTACTTGCTTTATCCCACCCTACACCTCCACTTCCAGTGCTCGAAGATCCAGATGTGATAGTAGATACACAACATTCTTCCCAGCAACATGCCTGTGAAACTCCTAAAACATTTGTGACTGCGTGCAACCATCACCAACAAAGCAAGTTGGAAAGTCCATATCCTATTATAGCTATTCCAAGGTAGAAAAAGTACAGAGAAAGATCGTTTTCATTTTTTTTTGTAGAATATAGAATTGATATCTATAACTTCCAGGTGCGACATCTTAGTTATAATTGAATATTACAAAGTTCTATACAATACGATTACACGAGTATATACTTACCAAGAAAAGCATCAACTTGTCCAGCTATACCTTTTATGGCTTTTAAAAATATTTGTGGTAAACTTTGTAAACATGGATGTTGACATGGATCTATTACATTTGGACTAGCAATGGCGTACTGTAAAAATGCCTGTGTCTGTGAAATAACAGCAGGTCTGCATAAATCAACAGGGTCACCTATAGTTCGCAAAAGTCTGTACCATGCTTGTGCTACAGCTTCATCTGACATTGTAGGTGGTACAAGTTGGGAATCTTCCTCGCCTAAAAATATTAATGTGAATATGAACTTATACACTGTTAATATGAAATATAGTATTGATGAAGCATAGAGTAGACTATGTATTCTTATATGGAATCAGGGTGCTACCTGGTCCCCTTACCATTTTAATCTAACACGCGACATTACTAGTTTAAACTATAATATAACAACAGCGCTTTTAAAGCTATGGGAATTATAAATAAATACTACGCGAATTAATTGTTTCTAATATACGTGGTCAGTAACAGCCAAATCTATCATAATATCTTTATATGTATTGGACTTTTATCATTTAATCTTCTATAACCCGAATTTAATTTACTTTTATGATGAACAAACGTATAATTAAGTGAAACATTTAATTTTAATCTGGAAATCAGGTTCCAGAAAATGGAAATCGTAAAATGATATGCTAATGAGATAAACGTCAATAAAGTTAAATACATATATAGAGATAATTCTTAAAATAACCATTCTAACTCGCTAGGGGCGTAAGAAACCTCTGCTCTTCTACACAATCCCTATTTTAATTTGAAATCTATGATGTTTCCTATAAATGGATGATCTATCCTGTTCTTAGTCAATAATAATATGAATGCGAATGTACACTGATAAATTGTAAATCAAAGTAACTAACTGATTTTTAATTCTGGAAACATTGGGCCATACATAATTTGTAAGAGTTTTGCTGTAAGAGCAAGACAAACACGATTCCATTGCTCTACCAATGCTAATCTGTGCCTCCATCGAAGACATGACTCTCTTAATGTACGCCATAATGGTGGTGATGGAAAATTACGTTCACAAGCTACTAACCATACCTGAAAATTGTTTATACAATTACTAACTTATTTATTCAATGATAATGTTTTCCTTGCAAAAATATGATACCTCTAATAGTACACCTAAAACTCTCTCACACAATTGTTCTCCAGCATCTTCTCTTGTTGCTGGAGGAGCTAAAAGTGCATCATTAATACCAATAAGAAATAATAACAAGCTTTCCCAAGTTTCTCTTTCTAAAGTAGCAGGACCCCTTGCAATTTGTTGTAATGTTCTAAGTACACGATGACATAAAACAGCTTGTCTATTAATTGTATCTGTTCCTGTAAATAATAATTAACGTTTAATAGCCATTTATTTGTAATTTCTATTAAGACATGAATTTGTTACATAGAAAAATACAGTTATTTTAGTTACAAAATTACCTAAATCCTGATATAAAAATGGCCAGACTATAAAGAAAAAGTAACAATAAACTGTTATATGAATACATATTCAATATAATAAATATTTAATTAACATTAAACTTCCTTAAAGTTGTTTTATAAGTTATTTACATTATATGTTATAAAAATAGAAAAAAAAATGAGGTATAAAATTAAAACCATCTTTATTTTACCTTCTCCTTTTCGTGGAACAAATAAATTATGAAAATGACTGATTATTTTTCTGGCATAAAAGTTAGGATCATCTACAATTGGTCTTGGCACGCAAATCTTTGGTGTGGAATATAATGCTGACAACCATTCACAATACACATTAACACAATCTCTGACTGTATCATGTTCAGCCAAAGGTAATGACAATCCAAAACAAATTACTTCCATACACCATTGTACCTCTTTATCAGTACATAATGGACTAGGTTCAGCTGCTTGCGCGATACCAAGATTTGTAGCCAGTTGACGTACAATAGATAAGGCAACTTCTTTTCCTGCACCAGGAGAAAACTTCTCCAGAACACTTTGGCTTTCCTCCGAGCCTTGTTGAATTAAGATACTTAGAGAAGCCCATTCGGAATACATTCCTCCTTGGGAATCCTAAATAAATATAATTAAAAAATACAATACATGAAAAATACTACATCAATATTATAATAAGTTACCTTAAGATTAACTCTGTTAAACACGCCTAAATTCATAGATTACTTTACAGTTTAATGTCCTCTAAGAATTAGTAAAGAAAAAGTAAAATTTCCTGTGTATATTTTTCCAACCTTAATTAGGAAAAATGTTTAATTTCATGTAGTACACGTAAAAACAGCGCGAATAAGTGCAGGGTTACATATGATTTTTAAAGTAACAGGCATTGTAAAATAAGTATAAATATGTGTGAAATTTGATAGTTGCAAACAATATTTGACAGGTTGTCACTGACATGCAATAAGTCCCATAGCTTTTATTGGCTATCGTATAATTGCAACGCATAGATTGTAATAGTACTTTTTTCCCTAAAAAAATGTCCCCATACGATACTATTTAAAAGATTTATCAAACTTGTGAAAATTTTATCTTGGTATTAAATAATAAATTATTAGATATGATATTTTATAATTATAAATTATAGGTAAGTTTTATGTTTATTTTATAAAGGTAATTTTTTTATTTAAGTAATTGTTAAACATCGTACAATATGAACACTTAGTAAAAATAGAATGAAATATTTCAAAGTAAACTAGATATAAAATAGAATAGTAAAAATAAGAGAAAGTAAAAAATATTATCAACACATTTGCGCACGTATGTGTACCTATGCGTATACATGTGTAATCAAATTTCTCGTAGAAATTCTCGCATTTGAAACCTAAATGATGAATAAGTCATTCGGTTTATTACATAAAACAGATTTTGATTGGATGATTTTCTACCGGTAAGGTAGATAAAAGGTAGAGGATAGCTCTTTAGCTCTACCTACTGGGTAGGGCGACAAGTATTACAATCTTGTGTATTGTATTACTCGTTTTTTTGTGTATGGTATGTATCTAAATCTTGAAACGAAAAACATCGACAGATGGCTCAAGATCATGTTATGACTAATATTTCTAGTTGAATTTATGCAGCCATATAAATATTCCAATAATTAAAGCTAAGTGCGAATACAGGACTGAGGACAATTAATATAAGAACAATGTTTTCGAACATGAATTGAATTTGAAGTTACAGTTTCGTATATTTGTGCATCGGGGTAAATAGCAAATGAAACATGGCGTTTGTTTCTTTCATATGTTCCGAAGAAATTGCTTCTTGATTTTTTCTTCTCGGGTTTTCAATTATTGACGCGAATAACGTTCCGATGCACTGAGGTTTTCCTCTTCGTAACACTTCTCCGCAAGTGTGCAAACGGTCAATGATTATTTCCTATATGCTTGAGTTTAAAAAAAATGAAGAGAGATATTATTATTTGTGTCTCTTGAGATGTGGAACACTTTTCAAATACTGAGGAATACAGTATGACGTCTCGTAGTTACACAAAATCTTACAGCCGTAAGGTCAGTAGTGTGACACCTGGGAGTATTCAATTTGATAAGCTTTTTAGGGAAAATAGCAATCGACCTTCTGCTGCTAAATCAGCAGGCACTGTTGGAAAATGGGGTATAACATCCTTTACGTCTATCAGAAGTACGAATATCAATGGTATGTATGATCTTTGTCAATAAAACTTGTATTTTTTATTTGTTACATACATTCATTTATACATAATTAATAAATATTAAATGTGTACTTAATATCTATTAACAAGAATATTAAAAGAAATTATGTAAAATAAGATTTTTCTTTAGTACATATATTTGTTTTGATGAATATAATTTTATTTAAAAAATAGAAGAAGTATTTATATGTTGTTTATCTTTTTAAATGACAACATTAGTAGTGGCTAAAAAATGTATCATTAGATTATAACAATATTATTTTATTTGTAGGAAGGAGAGATGATATTCATAATACGTTTGGTGCAAAAAGAATAAAGCTTGATTATGGAAATCAGAATGCACGTGTAAATTCTGGAAAAGATCCATTTTCCTTTGAAACTGATCCTGACAATAAACCAGATGTTGCACCACCAATTGTTAAACCTAAGAAATTTTTTAAGAGTAGAAATGTTCTACCTTCAATAGAAGAATCTCGCCAGGATATGGCAATATACAGACAAGTACCTGATTCACATTATGGTAGGGCTCGTGCTCAAAAAACTTCTCCACAACAACCACCACCACCACCACCAACACCACCATCGGCACCAGCACCAACACCAACACCAGCACCAAAACAATCTTTAACAAAAGTGTCAAACACTCCACCTAAAAAAGTATCAGATGCTTTAGAGGGAGTCAGTATTGACCCTCCTATTAGAGAAGAAGCAAAACCACCTATTGTATTGAGAATATGCAAAGGTACTGCACGACTAGTCTGTGGAAATGTGCAAAACACTCAACAGCCAGAACCTGAAATGTATAGGATTTCTACACCCCTTATTAGTCCTACAAAAGTAGATGTGGAACGTAAAACTTTTAATGTGGATACATCAAAATCTGATCATAAAACCGTTCGTACTCACGAACCTATTATCTCCACGGTATCAATACCTTTAGAAAACTCAGAAATGCGCAGAACTACTCGTAGTCGAGCTAAAAATCTGCATTTAGATTTAACAACGACAACTTCTATCATGACTACAGCACCAGTAACACCTAATTCGCATAGTTCTGGTCTTTCCTTAACCCTTAGAAAATCTGTTACTGATTCCAATAATACCCTGATATCTCATTATGATATTGTTAAGACTGATTGTGGTTCAACATACTCTTGTAAACCAGCAATTGAACCATTAATTGGGCGTGATCAACCACTGCCAACTACAACTCAAGAGTTAATTGATATATTGTCAAGTGATTCTGATCCTATGCAAACAAGACCAATGATAATAAATGCTTCAGAGACTGAAGAAAATACAGAAGTTGTTCCAGATGAAGTTCAACACTGTTCAATAGATATTCCAATAAATGAGGTGGTTTCAGTACCTACTTCTCAACATAAATCAGAACTGCAAACGAAACCAGAAACAGATTCAAAACCAGTAACAGAACCAGAAGTAGAACTAGAATCAGGACCAGAACCAGGGCCAGGATTAGGATCTACAATAGAAGTAGAACAAGAAACTGAACCAGAACCAGAAGCAGAGCCAGAACCTGATCCTGAAGTAGAAACAGAACAAATTACACGGGTTGCTGATAGTGATGCAGCTACAGCTAAAACCTTGGTTGATCAAGATTGGTTTTCTGGGAGTGATGATAGTGAAGGTGTGAGTGGTAATGCAGAAAATGATATAGCATTACATGTAACAAGTACAGTCACGGAATCACAGCCATTAAATACCCCGTGTACAACTATTCAGAAACCTGCTACTAAGAAAGGTAGCATTTTTAAAAGTCGTTCAACAGGAGCAACAAATGGAAATAAAAGGAGAGCATTGTACAAACACAAATGGTGTGATAGTGATAAAGAGTCTAGTACCACAGACACTGCTAGTGCTGGAAATAGTACTGCTACTATTGCTTCAGGATCTCATAGTGGAACAGGTCCAGTAGAGTATGAGGAAGAATTTGATCCTTCGCAACTGACTAGAGTTGTAAAATATCTTGAAGATGATACTGGTTTTGAAAATGAATCTGATGCTATAACGAGTATTCGTTGTGGCAAAAAAATTAAGGGTGTATGTATATTATACTATTCATATATTTTAATGTATATATTAAGTTTATCATTAACTGATATTAAATAATATCTATTGTTTAGTTCTATACTGTAGTAAAAAATGTGAAAAAGGCTCACCAAATTCAAGAAAGCGGAGAATTTCAAGAGTTTAATGATGATGTTGAATATATATTAGACACTTTAAGGGAAAACAATCCAAATGCTACTCGTTGCCTTTCAGCTATACGATTAGCAAGCAAATGTATGGCACCTGCATTTCGTATGCATGTACGCGCTCATGGCACTGTTGCTAAGTTCTTTAAAGCTCTTCATGATGCAACGAAAGATCAGGTACAAAATTCGTATAATATGAAGTGTACATAAATTTTATCAATGTTGATAATATATTTTTGATAAATAATATTTTTTTTTTATAGAGTCTTGCTTTATGTACAGCAACAGTAATGTTTGTACTTAGTCAAGATCGTTTAGCTATGGATTTAGACCGTGATTGTTTAGAATTAATGTTAAGTTTGTTAGAATCTGATGCCAGTCACAAAGATGCACTTGACGATTGTGGCCTTAGTCGGGCAGAACTTTTAAAAAATAAAGAAAAAGTACGTCAGTTATGCGCTGACATTCAAGCTCAAGGACATGCAAAACATTTGAATCTTGATAATATAACTGTAAGTTTATTTTGGTTCATGGTTACTGGGGAATAAATAGAAAAAATAAATTAACAAATATATGATAAATTATGTTTAATTAGGTTGGTCAACTTGCTATGGAGACATTGCTTAGTCTTACATCAAAACGTGCCGGTGAATGGTTCAAAGAAGAACTTAGAGAATTAGGAGGTTTAGAACATATTGTAAAAACGATCAGAGATTGTCATCGTCATATTAATACCCAAGATATTACAAAATCTGGCTGGACAGATCCCTTATTAGACAAATTACGTAAAGTTGATAGATGTCTGCGTGTATTAGAAAATGTAAGATATATGTTTTTATATAATAACATGCACACATATATCTTTTACAATAATATAATTATTTTTTATTCAAATGTTATGCTATTCCAGGTTACTCATATGAATGAAGAGAATCAGGTATATTTATTAAAATATGAGAGTGGAGTTTTAGTCAACACTTTAGCAAATTTATATCATCTCTGTGGTCAAGAAATTCCTATTTACCCCACCATAGATCCAAGTGATAAAACATCCACTGGTGCTGTTATTAGAGAATGTTTGTTTGCTATTATTAAAGTTCTTATTAATCTTACACATCGATTTAATAGACAATGTAAGATTTTATCACATCTTATTTTAAAAGAAAGAAAAGAAAAAGACTACAATATATGATACACTGCTTTGTAATTATTTCAGCTTTCGGAAGTAAATCATTAGGCTCGCAACCGGGTGTTTTAGATTGCAGTTTATATCTTTTGTTGCGTGTTCCCGAATCCTTACCCGAAGAGAAACGTTTTGATATGATGATGTTGGCTTTGATTTTATTGATAAATTTAGTAGAACAATGTGATGCTAATAAACAGCTTCTTATTGAGTCCAAAGCTCCTCCATCGACAGAAAATATTTTTGACGGTAAGTAATTTAAATTATTACTTATTTACTTACCATCACGAGAATGTGAATTTAATATATGGTAATTATTTTTTTACAAAATAGCCGAAGAAAGCGGAGTAGAATGTTTAATCGATCTATTTTATAAACAAGAAGAATTGGCTCGTGCTGAAGAACAAAAAACTGATGCTATTTTAGATGGTAAAAAAGATTCTGAGCAAACAGAAACTGTATCAACAACAACTAAATCCCAAGAAGAATTCATTGAAGAAACTGTCACAAAATGTTTGTAGAAATTTTATTTAAGATACTGTATACTTTTATAATGCATCACTTAAAGGATATATTTCTTTTTATAGTATTACAAAAAGCGGGACGGCATATGGAGCATACTTTAATAGGAGCATATGTAGTGCTTTTACTTGGTTACTTAATAATGGATAATAAGGTAATAAATTTAATTACGGTAATTTGACCTTAAAACAAGGTAATTTTAGGAAAGAAAATAATACAATGCTTATTCTTCTAGGATTACGAATCGTTGGTACGCAGTAGACTTCCAGATAACAATTTTACTACTATGGTATCTGTACTTCAGAAATTCTTCAATTTCATGAATTTAACGGCGTCGGTAGTTATCTTTTATTTTATTTTATTTCTCTATAAAAACACCTGGTGCATTTAGTAATTTTCTATTATACAAATAATTTATTTTAGAATGAAGTAAGCAGCTGTGGAATTGCTGCTACTGAAAAGGTGATTAAGTTCCTAAAAATGTCAGATGCCCGTATCGAAGAAGAGAAAAGTGAATTACCATTATCAGCATTAGAAGATTCGAACATAATGCTCCATTTATCTTCGTCTTGATTGATATCACATTTACACATTTGATATTTTTTATTACCCTGGCATACAAAAAGAGCCAAAGTTATATGTGTCCAACGAAGGAAATTTTATCTATCGCAGTATGAATGGACCTGTTTCATATTGACCATATATTTTGATATATATTTATTCACTTACGTAATTTATTGCTGTACCTTTCATTAAATTGACTTATTTTCCCAATTGCAGTAACACGTTAGATATTAAGCATAAATTAATTAACTATCCAGAAACTAATACGATAAAAAAACGCGCCTTGTAATTACGCATATGGCTCACTTAACTTTTTTAATGGCATATATGTAATATTATTAATTTAGTTGCTTTGCCAATCGATCATTTTATTTTTTTTGTTTCTTTCTTTCTTTTTATTTTTTGATTGTCAAGAAGAGTGATAAAGTGTAAACTTCTTGACAGCTTATAATTGATTTGTTGTATAATACTGCATAAATTTTAAATTCTATCATTATTTTGAAATTTCAATTTATTTTTATGTATTAAGTTTTATTACAGGATTGGCAGTGTTGGGGTTTATTATAACCCATTTAAAAATTTCAAATAGCATTATTCTGTAAGTTTATTTTAATATTAAAATGGTACTATAAGCCTTGTAAATGTAAATTTATAAATTATAATTGTATCTTAAATTCACAGTTTCAAATTATTGGATCCCATTAAGAAATACAGGAGTTCATGAACCCTTTAATAATATATTTTACCTCACGATTTAAGAAATAAAAGAGATATATTACATTGTTATGTATATGAATAAACTAGCTTCATAAATTATAAATCTGTAAAATAAATCATTCTTTTCATAAAAATCAAAGATATTCTATGAAACAAGATATAAAGTATACTTTTTTTCATATCTAAAAAGTTTATTCTACTTCTTTTTTATTTAGGAAAATACAAAATAAGTTTTGTAGTAAAATTTGTGTTTTTCATTTTGAATAGAACAGTTTGAAAAATGTACAAAACATCCGCGTTAATTCTAAACAAGATTTCTGATTTGAGAGAAATTGTAAATTGGACCTAACACAGTTCCAAACACGTTCCTATAAATATAACTATTCTCATATATATATTTATATGTTGAGTAATTGGTATTGTTTTTCTTTTAAAAACACATTTTAATTAAAAGTTACATAAATCAAGTTAATGGCTTATAGAAATATATTAAGTTGAACATAACCTTCCAGTAAAAAGAAGGTGTTAAAAGTATTATTCACAGAGTTGATAACGAATCTACTTGTTGGTAGTTTGTAACATGTTAACTTAATAGTTAATAAATTTATGTTCTAAACTTAATAGCAAAATAAAGCAACACAATTTAACGAAATGCTAGCGGCACAGTTTTTTTCGAAGTAAGTATTCATTTACGTTACCTATTTGTTATAAATGAAATTCATTCTAAATTTAGTGAATTAAAGAAAATAATTACTCGTTTGTAGGCGTATTAAAACACAAATTACATTACCATATCAATGGTTAAATATTACATTTAATGGGATAAGATCTAGTTCATCGTCAACATCCGATTCATCATCTTCTGATTCGGATTCTGATTCTCTTCATGGAAATAATAATGTAAATATCTCACTTCTTTTCATTTAGTATGAAAACATCATTTATAATATTCTTAATGAAGCATAGGATAAACTATCCATTATTATATAGAATCATTAGGAGACTACCTGGCCTCCATACCATTTTAGTTTTACATGCGACATTATTATAATAATTTAGAGTAGATAATGGCAACAATGCATTTAAAATGATGGGAATTCTAACTAAATATTGTGATACACAGTTGTTTTCAACATACATGATCTTTAAAATTCAAGTCTATAATAATGTATATAGGTATATACTTATGAACAAAATTATAAGACACCTTAAAAATTTCTGGGATCGGGTTTTAATTTTATATTTATATTAAAGAGCGTAGCATGTGAAATAAAACTATTTATTGTTAGCCGATACCTTAAAAAATTAAACAAATATTACAACAAATATCTATATGAAATCAAACGAATATAATTTTGCTTGGATAAAATTATAAGACACCATCTTTGGAAATTAAAAAAATATATATAACTAATCAGAAGTAGGTTTCACTTTTTCAGAATGTTAATAATGAGTAGACCCCACCCCCCCCCCCTTTTTGTATACTTTTTTTATATAAATTTAGTCCTAAAGTGGCCTTTATGATGTTCCTTATAAATGGGTAGTCTATCCTGTAGTTAGTCAATGGTAATACATATTATGTTTATTTATGTTTCTTTTTTTGTTTTAGAGAAAGAAGTTAGACATAGATTATTTACATTCTGCAAAGGAAGCTCGCAAAAGAAGGCAAATAGGTAAGATTATAATTTAGCTAAAAAAAATTCATAATACAGGGAGAAATTTCTTATTGTAGAGAAACAATTAGCTAAAACTGCCCAACTCTTAAGTAACACATCGGAAAAGGATAAAAGTAAAATTCTTACAGAGTTATTAAATTCTATCTCTAATATTCAAAATGAAAATTCCAGTCCAATACCTAAAAGGTTTGCCCATCATGTACTTTTAAGTTAATTAATTGAGTTCTATTAATATTTCATAAATGATATATCGTTTGTAGTACCAAAAATCAAAATAAAGTAAGAGATAAGGACAACATAGAATATAAAGAAGAGTCAGTGGAGGAAGGACCATCAATAATAAGAATCCTGAAAAATCAAAGAGGAATGATAAGAAACATTGATGAAGAAGTTGGAACGGAACGAGAAACCCCCCGCGAACCATCTATGATGAGAAAGCTGAAGAGACGAAGAAAAATGTTGAAAATCATTAATGATGAAGTTGAAACGAAACAAGAAACCCCTCCTGAACCATCTATAATAAGAATGCTGAAAAGTCAAAAAACAATGTTGAGAGACATTAATGATAAAGTTGAAACGAAACAAGAAACCCCTCCTGAACCATCTATAATAAGAATGCTGAAAAGTCAAAAAACAATGTTGAGAGACATTAATGATAAAGTTGAAACGGAACGAGAAACCCCTCCCGAACCATCTATAATAAGAATGCTGAAAAGTCAAAGAACAATGTTGAGAGACATTAATGATAAAGTTGAAACGGAACGAGAAACCCCTCCCGAACCATCTATAATAAGAATGCTGAAAAGTCAAAGAACAATGTTAAGAGACATTAATGATAAAGTTGAAACGGAACAAGAAACCCCCCGCCAACCATCTATAACGAAAATACCGAAAAGTCGAACAAGAATGTTGAGAGTCATTAATGATGAAGTTGAAACGGAACGAGAAATCACCCAAAGATCATCTATAATTCGAATGCTGAAAAAGGAACAGATAAGTAAAATGTTGGAAAGTCGAGATAGAATGGCAAAAGGTATTGATGATGAAGAGAGAATAGCAAAAAATATTGATGATGACGTTAAAACGAAACAAGAAATGGAACGAAAAGTCTCAGAAAAACCGTTGGTACCTAAACTGCGAAGGATTCAAAAGATAATATTTGATAATATTGATGGTAACACTAAAACACAATATGAGACTCAGCCATTGATTAGGAAAAATGCATCTGTAATTATGTCGTTAAAAAAAGAGCAGATAATGCATTTGGTTGATACAGAGTATTTATTATTGTATTCTGTTAAAAAAAATTTAAATAATTATACTTAATATAACTTACATAAAATTTTTGCAGGTATTACGGAATTAGAAAGCCATACGAGAAAATCTTTGTTAAGGAATTTTTGGAAGCTCCTAATGTTCCCAAATTTAAAATATGGGATACATATGAAGAGCAGGAATTACAATCTTCATTAGTTACATATCCTAAAAATGCATTAGAAGAAATGATTAAATGGACTGAAGAAGGAAAACTGTGGAAATTTCCCATAGATAATGAACAAGGTATTAATAAAAAAATAGAATATACTGTTATTATTACATTACTTGTACACCCTATAATAGTAAATATATTTATTGCATCATGAAGGTATGGAAGAGGAGCAGAGTGTGCATTTCTCGAAACACGTGTTTTTGGAAAGTCATTTAGTACCATGGTGTCCTTCTAAAGGTCCATTACGACATTTCATGGAGTTAGTATGTGTTGGACTTTCAAAGAATCCATATATGACAATTGAAGAAAAATATGATCATATAATGTGGTATAGAGACTTCTTTAAAGATAAACAAGATTTGTTAGACAAATTAGGGCTTGTAGAATAAAAACTGTATATGTAAAGAAACAAACAAACTGAAATAACTGTTTTTAAAAATAAAAATACAATAAAATACTATGAATATAGTCTACTTATTAGTGTGTACATAATATATATATATCTATATATAATATGTTCTATATGTGTATATATATCAATGTATATACACTCCCTACATTTTGTTCAATACAAGAAATTAAAGAAATGTTATTACAATAACATTCAAATAGTTATTTAAGTATTTGAATTGAGACCAATTCGTGAAGAGAAGACGCTTCTAAATTTGCTTTCCCAATTGAAATTTAACTGGGTCAAGTGTGATCGGTCTAATTTTATAGGTTAGTTTCCAGTTTCAAATTTGCGAAGAAAAATGATTGAACCTGAAAATACTGAAGATCAAAATGGATTACGATCAGATGGTCGACGAGCATTAGAATTAAGACAAATTCGTGTAAAAATGGGTGTTTTTGGTCAAGCCGATGGAAGTGCTTACATTGAACAGGGTAACACAAAAATTTTGGTTACAGTATATGGACCTCACCAGGTTAATAATTTATCATGCACTGCTTTTTTTAATTATTAATACATTAAATCTTCTGTAATTAACGTTATGTATGCTTAGCCACGAGGTACATCAGGAAGAAGTACAAATAAAGTTACTAAAGGTATAGTAAATTGTCAGTATAGCATGGCAGTATTCAGTTTATCATCTGGAGAACGTAAACGAAAGCCAAGAGGTGATAGGAAATCACAAGAAAGATCTCTTCAATTGAAACATGCAATGGAAGCAATAATACATTTAGAATTATACCCACGTTCACAGATAGATATTTATGTAGAAGCATTACAAGTAGATGGAAGTGAATATTGCGTATCTGTAAATGCAGCAACGCTTGCTTTAATCGATGCTGGAATTCCTATTAAGGTAATACATAACAAAATGAAGCAGAGATTTAAAAGAAAAGTGTGTAACTAAATTACTTCTGTTTTTTTTATAGAATTATGCTATAGGGTGTACAATAACATTAATTAACTCTCCAACTTTAGAAGATGAAGACAATACATCAGGAAAAGGAATATTAGATGCAAATTATGTAGAAGAATGTGCTCCTGGTGTTACTTTGTCCGTTGTGGCATTGCCAAACAGTGATGGGATATCGAAAGATTGTTTAATAGTTGTAGCACAAGGAGCAGGACAGAGATTGCATTTGTCTCAATTTGAGTCATTAAAATCTCGTGTATTGTATGGATGTCAAGATATAAAAACTATTTTAGATCGTACAGTTAGACAATACTTAACAGAGCAATGTCTTCCTTCTCTTTTTCACGTTGCTTTGGATTAAATATATTGATACAAAATTTTACACAAAAAGATATCAAATACAGTTTAACAACTTTGTTTTCATACAAATTACGTACAAAATATTTTTAGTATACTTTTCTTAAAAGAATATATATTTTTTACTATAAACTATAACCATATTTTATACAAATAACTTCCTTCTTTAAAATAATATTAAACTTCCTTCTTTCAAAATATTTGTTTCCATTTTGTTTCTTTTTTTAAATTTTAAAGCTTGGCTCCAGGGTACCTTTCCATGATCATACCTACAGCCTATAATTCACATAATAAGTTTATTTAAGTAATTTTGTTCAACTTAAATACAACACACTGGTAATAATTAAATTATGTTTTCTACCTGTCCTCCAGCAGCACAAGCTGCAATCACTCCAAATTGCTGATCTTCCCTGATGAGTCTGTTAGCGGTATGCGTAGCTAATCGAACTCCAGTTGCTGCAAACGGATGACCAATCGATAAAGATCCACCCCATGCATTCCATTTATTAAGATCTGGTACTCCTACTTTATTAGATTTCCCTAAATAATTTTGTGCAAACCAATTAGAATCTAATGCTTTTAAATTCGCCAAAATTTGACCAGCAAAAGCTTCATGTATTTCCCATACTCCAACATCTTTCAGATTTAATTTTGCTTTTTCCAACACCTACAATTTATTTACAAAATATTATATATGTTAAAATTTTAACCATTTGAATCCCATGGATCATTGAAAAAAATTTGTCGAGAAATGCCAAGCAACGCGATAGAGCTTCTCTTAAAATTAAAAATGAGATTAGTTTATTGAATAAACCTAATTATATATTAGTGTATCTCTGTATAGTTTACATGTAAAAAGGTAACGATGCAAAGAACAAATATCAGCAAAACTGAGAGTGCAGATTTCAACAGAATTCAAACGCATCATGCAATGTAGTGGCTGAACAGCATGGTCGCGCTGCGTAGGACTCAAACGGTTAAACTTATATAAAAGAAAGGTAGTGTTACAACCTTTGGTATAGCATAGGCTGGTCCTAAGAGTAACTGGTCTATAGGATCCTGGGAGACATAAGTAAAATTTCTTAAATATGCTTTTGGAGTAAGACCAAGTTGGAGAGCTTTTTCTTCTGTCATTATTAAAGCTGCTGATGCTCCGTCAGTTAAGAAAGAAGCATTGGCAGCAGTAACACTTCCATATGGTTTAACAAATGCTGGCTTTAATTTATCTAACTGTTCCAGTGTTGAAACTCGAATTCCATTGTCTTTCTCTACTACTTCATTTACATTTGGAACTAAAAAAGGTACCTAGATTAATTGATTTGTTCTGTTTATTCAATTTTATCTGTTATTACCTTTATAGGGTACAACATCTGTAAGATATCCTTGCCTTTGTGCTTTAGCAGCTAAAGTATGCGAACGCAAAGCATATTCATCTTGTTCTTTTTTTGATATACCAAATGCAGCTGCCAATCTGTCACCACTATGTCCCATTGTTTCATTACTAGAAAACTCTGCTACTGCAGGTAACTGTAATTTTATAAATATAGTCAAATACAATATATACATAGGTACATGTAAAATGTAAATTATGACAAAAGGTAGCATACATCGGGTACAAAATGTGCTGGTCTAATGGAAGCAAGGAGTGATAACTTTTGTCCAACTGTTTTTGCTTTATTAGCTTGTAACATCACTGATCTCATACGTCTACTGTGTCTAATTGGTATATCTGACATGAATTCTACTCCACCTGCGATAATTACGTCATATACACCGCAAGCAATCAAGCCCATACCAGTTGTAAGAGCTTGATTGCTACTGATGCATGCCATAGTTACTGTGTGCGCTGGAGTTCGATCGCTGTATCCAGCTGCTAAAATTGCTTCTCTAGCAATATTAGAAGTTCTTACTTCTTGCATTACTGTGCCATAGACAACATACTCAACAATTTCTTTCGGAAATTTAATTTTCTTTTGCAAAGCTCTTATGAAACATAATAAAGTAGACTATTACAATAATTGGATTAATATAAAGAATAAAATTAGATATCCAAGATTCACTTACACCAATGAATGCCTAGCTAGATCATATGCCATTAAGTTTTTGTAACTTGTTCCAGATTGCAAAAATGGTGTTCTAACACCATCAATATATACAATATTTTTAGCAGCATTATTACTTTTAGTTGCATATGATTTATGTATACTCAAATAATTTATTGTAACACCTAATATAAAAATAAATATTAGTAACAGGAAATTTTAAGTAAATTTATTAGCTGAAAATCATTATATTGCATAAATAATATTAAATAATTTCTTATTTTGGGGCTTTCGAATCTGTACTTTGCACCTATATGATTGAAAAGTATGAATGTATCTTTTATTTTTTCTATATTATCTATATTGTAATGTAATTCAGCATACCATATTTAACAAATCCTTCCTTCATTAAAAAACTATTTTTTGCGAAAGAAAGCATGTTTAAAATTAATTCTGATTTATCAGTTTTAAAAGTTTCGCTTATTTCTCTATATGTCACTATTCCTTCTCACTAGGTACATACGTCCATACCCATAAAGCACCGTAAAGTGTTCAATCTGACATGTACTTTGACCCGTAACTTCAGTCTTGTTTCCAAGATATCTTCATAAGTACTTGCACATTTGCCCCCCACCCGGCGTACAATTAATTAGCTATACATAGAGATTGCCTTAACGTAGAAGTGCGGGAAAACTGACTGATTTTTCCCGCGTACAATCTTCCAAATAAATTGTTGAGACCGTTGTGAAATAAATATTCGTTTCATGCAGTTTCAGAATGAATTTAGTGCGTTCTGTTGTGGAGCGTGAAAAAGGATCCGGTAACTTACTTTTCTATGATATTATATATAGCAAGATTTAAATGTGTTGGGTCTTTAAAGAGACAGGTTATACGTAACCCAATAAAACATTGCATTTAACATAATGGTGCATATATGCATGATATTTATTTGTAAGAGGTAAATGTGAACTTGAACATTTTTTCAGCATTGATACGTGATTATGATGTTGCTTTATATCGCTTGAAATGTTATGAAGGCGATGTCTACCGTGGTATAACGCCAAACACGAATGCGCTTGATTTTAATCCAGAACCACCAGTTTTTGCGTGTCGATTTTGTACTACAGAAGGATACGAACAAATAGTTGCTTTAGCAAATGAAGATGGAAATATTGCTTTACAAGATACAAGTATCAAAAATGTATCGAATCAACCATTGGAAGGCACTCAGGTATTGTTGCAATGATAAATTGAATATTAAAAACTTTGAAGAAGTAAACTTTGTAACCACCTCATAATCTAATGAAATATTAATCTTAGAATGGCATATCATTTTTTTGGACCTTCACAAGGTACTCTGGAGTCTTTCAGATTTTGTGTGATTTTCACTTGTTTTGAACGCGTAGAAAAATCTGTAAAAATTCGCTGAAATACTTTTAAGTATGTACTTCAAGCTTATAAAATTCAAATGTTTAAACGAAGTTAGGGAAAAATTTTTACTTGTCATTGTTTTGCAATATACAGTAATTTAGAAAAATTTGACCCACTTTATAAACTTAGCATCCAGGGTGATGTTCCAGGGTTAATACATCAGCATGTATAAGTCTATCTCAAATTATCTTTTTCACCATATATATATGCTACTTTGGAAAGTTCATTTAACTGTTATTTTTCAGGCACATTGTAATGCAATATTTGATGTAGCTTGGATGCCAGGGGAATTAAAATTAGTTACAGCATCTGGAGATCATAGCGCTAAGTTGTGGGATGTATCTGGCTCCCAAATAAGACAAATAAATTATTTTCATGCTCATACAAGAAGTGTTAAAACTGCAGTATTTCGTTACCAAGATCAAGGTATTCCTTTAATATTTGACATGCTTTTAACTTTTGCGAGAATAAAAATATTAATTTCACAATATTATGACCTAGCTGTATTTGCAACTGGAGCTAGAGATGGTTCCATAATGGTATGGGATATTAGAGCTAATCATTATGAACATCCTAAACCAGATAATTGTATTGCTAATGCGCATAATGTTGGAACCATAAGCAATGGACGGCAACGTAGAGCAATCAATCATGCATCTAGAGCACAAAGTATCACTGGTTTGGCATTTCAAGATGATTTCACTTTACTTTCATGTGCTGCTGGAGATGGGTAAGTTTAATTGATACAAATACATATTATTACATAAGGAAACAAAATAATACTAACAAATGTTATTGATATAGTTTGATAAAGGTGTGGGATTTGCGTAAAAATTACACTGTTCATAAAAAAGATCCCTTGGCTAAACATACAATGAATTATAGTGGGCCTAGTACAAGAAATGGATTTTCATCATTATTAATATGTCCTGCTAGAATTACACTATATGCAAGTTGTATGGATAATATTATATATGCATATAATATCTCATCTTATAATCCTAAACCAAGTAAGAATAATAGTAAAAAGTATTTACAATTTTAGGTACTAAAGTAATATTATTGTTATTATTGGTATTATTTCTCTTATATTAGTTGCCGAATTTTATGGACATCAAAATCGTACATACTATGTTAAGACTTGTTTAAGCCCCGATGGAAGATATATTGCTAGTGGTTCTAGTGATGAATTAACATATATTTGGCGTACAAACAAACCAGGAACACCAGTTGTCCAACTCTCTGGACATACAGAGGAAGTTACTTGCATTGCTTGGTGTAGTGTCGGAGAAACTAAAGTATTGACAAAAATTATATTGATTTTTAAATATTAATGTTTGCTGTATGTAGTATTAATATTTTTAAAAATTGTACAGATAATAACGTGTTCCGATGATTCGTGTCACCGAATTTGGCGAATTGGCTATGAACATAAGATAGATAACGAAGAAATACAAGTACGTGGTCGTGCAGAAGCTATTTGTAATAAGAATCCATTAGAAAACTTGAAACTTGAAACTACACCAACTGTTACACGGCGTTGGGTTACTCAAGAACATACTCCAGGATCTGATACCACACCTAGTATGTATTTATAAAACGTTGGGAACATTATAACAACTGTACTATTGTTAATATCATTATTATCTTTCTTTTATTAGATGCTACACCAGGGCCGAGTTCATCGGATCAGTATAATGTTCATCAAAATCAGTATAATGTTAATAGTTCACTAAAAAGGAGTTACTCTCGAATGATGTCAGGTGGATCATGGTCTGATGGAAAGTTCAAGTCAGTTTTATCACCTGTTCAAGAGAATCTTGCATTTGTGCCAAAACGAGTACACATAGATCGCGGTGCACGAAGATTATTTAGCCCATGTAACGATAATAGTTCATCATTGAACAGAGGTTACGAATCTGACGAACCAAGTACGAGTTCGTCAAGTACGGAAAGCAAAAATAATGGAATTCTTTTTTCACCAACGTTAAATCTTCCAAATTTCGTAATTGATGGTACAGCACCACATTTACTTCAACTATCTCCGGAAAAATACAAGGAAAATGTTGATTGGTTAACGAGAATACGAAGAGAAAAGTATGAACAAAAAGGAGGCAAAACAGTGGCAGAAAAATTAGCCAGTCCTGTTTCCCATGCGACCCCTGCAAGAAGAAATACCAGATCACGATCAACAGAACCACAGAAAATATCTAAAATACCAAGAAGTCCGGCGCTCTCCTTATTAAATTTCTTTAAAGTTACTGGAAAGGACTGTGAGACAAATGTGTGTTGTGATGATACTAATGTAATACCTTCTACAAAACCTTAATAGTAATGATGAACTTTCCTGATTATTAGATTGCATTTTATCTGTGTTAAATTTTGTATTAAACTTTTATTAAGAATATGTTTTATAAGTAATACAAAATTACATTCAAAATATCAAATAATGGATATGAGAGAATCTTGAGCGCGCCTTCTATTGTTTACCATGCGGTACCTTAAATGAATTTGTAGAACTTAAAATGATAAATGTCATAATGTAAGATAAATGATATGACATGATATACAAGTATTATAAAGTTTGTAAAATTAGATAATATACTCAACGACATGTTCGGATGATAATAGCATAAGATATCTTTTATATGTAATGATAAATTATTTTTATAATATATAATTAAAATAAAAGGTTTTGTTAATTTTTTACTAATGCTTCATTTTCTCAATATCGTTATGGGCGAAAGGTGAAAACTCGCAACATTTACAATAAATAATTTTTAAATTTTATTTATATTATACATATTTCTCGTTAACTGTTCACTTGAGAACAAAACACTTTCACCGCATGTGAAAGCAATTTAATTTCAACAGCTTTTAGTTCGTATTCTTCATTATCGATGTACAGCGTATAATTTTTGTCAATCTATAAATCAATATTTAAAAGGTAACGATAATTAATATTTAAAATTTCATGGATTTAACAATTAAAATTTTACCTTTTGTGGAGTTAACTCAATTTTTTTTGCTTCTACTACTTGCTCGCACAATGGCTTACCACTCTTTTCTTTGTGCCATCCTTCAGAAACAAAAGAAAAGTAATTGATGTCCTTTGGACCTGTATAACAAAGACAATCTTTTAGAAGTGTAATTAGTTTTCCAACAAAATTTAGAAGCGTTTCAGTACCCATTTTCACTTTTAAGGACGATGGTGTTGAAGCAACTTGAGATTTATCTATGTTACAAGTTTCTATATGCAATTCGCTTGTTGCTACAGGAAGTTCATGAAGAACATCACATTCTTCATTTATTATTTTACTATAATCAATGTTAACTAAAAGAAAACATGATATTCTGTAATTATACTTAGATATTATTATATTTCTTAGATGTATTTAAACATACCTCTAGTGGCATTAATTTTTGGTACAAATACGTGCCACCACCTTGTGTTTGAAGCCCCCAGCAAAGAGTTATTTTGATTACAACGAGAACAACCTTCACAAGGAAGTGTATATTTTATTATTGCATCACAATACTGGTTTAAATTGTATTTATAACCATTAAATACGTAAGTTGCATATCTGTATAGTATATGTGCAGTATTAGAAAATACAATTCTAATTCGACTATTATACAAATTACAAAATATTAAAGTAAAGAATTATATACTTTCTTAAAGGTCCCCAGTACCAATATTTGGTAGTAACAGCATCTGCATCTTTCCATGCACCCCATTCAATTGTTCCCATAGCATAAATTGGCTTTACTGGCTCTTCTGGATTATCCTTCAATAATGAACAATAAATATGGAATTTAAAGTTAATAAATAAATTGATGATTTACGACGTATAATAGAAGCATACTTCGATAGGTTTAACTTCAACCATATCCATCATTGTAGATTGCTCATTTATGATTGCCATTGTTGCCTCTATCATTTGCTTTACATCAGACAAATCTTCGTATTGCTGATACAAAGATTTTGCAACACTGTTTGTCTGTCCCAATGGTAAGATACCAATAGGACATTGTTTAACTGAATTAAGATTACAATCATATTTTCTTACTAATCCAGTTAAAACATCAGATAAAGTACCATCTCCTCCTGCAACTATTATGGCATCAGTAGGCGTATCTAGGTTCATTATAATTTTTCGAGCATCATTTTGCGATTCAGTTTGTATTATAGTTACAGCAATTCCAGCCAAATGCAAAAGCGGTTCGCAATAATTTTGAAATAATTTTTTAGCTTTCCTACAAATAATAATTGATCAATAGCCAAAGTATCAGCAAAACTTTAATTAATAATTAGACTGTAGACTTTTATGTAAATTTTGATGTGCCAAGAGGAATACAATCGATGAAACACATAAAATTATAAAAAATATGTAAAATAAAGTACACTTAAAATATAAAGGGGGTGAAATTTAGCTCTACTTATGTTCTATTTCTTTACTTATGTTTACAAAATTATGAAATTGCATAAAAATCTGCTGTCTATTAATAACTCAAATATAATCAAACCCTCTTCTAGCAGCTGGATTTAAAATAATGGTCACATGACGAGGTTTTACATTTGTTGGAAGAGGAAGATCACCGTATTGTGATATACCTTTACAATATTGCCTCATTAATTGATTAGTGCTAAAAATATTCATATTTTTAATATTATAATAATAGTAATAAAAGTTATGAAATATATAGAATTAACTTATCAGTTATAAAACAATTTTATGTAATTTGTAGTTATATCTTACTCGTATATTTCCTTACTATATGAACCTCCATATGATAAAGCTGCAGCTCCTACAAGAGATTTCTTCCAATGATTTCGTACACCTCGAAAAAAATTCAATATTTTGGCCATCTTTTAACTACTATTATTTTCAATTTTAATACAGCAATCTTCATAAATTATCCACAGCTGACATAATGTACACCTACTAACATTTCAATTAGAAATTTGTCAAAATTGTGCAAATATTAAGAAGACTTAACATAGATAAACATTATAGTCCCTCGATCATAATGTTTTTACGTAAAAATTAATTTTCATCACCGGTAGTAAAGTAATTCCAATTTCAATAATACATACATTTATTGGGAGTTTGTGAAACATAGTGTTTTAACTAAATATGTAAAAATACAATGATTCCATTAGTATTTACAAAGAAAACGATTTCATTTTACGGAAATTTTTCCTTCTTTTTATTTATTTCCAATTCTTTTCTCAATCATGCGAATTTGTAATAATAATAATACAAGTAAACTGTGCCGTTGGTATAAACTGATTGGAGGGCTATTACAGTACCCCACGTGCTTGGAAAGTTTACCATTCCATTTAAATTCTAGTTAAATATATATAGGATATCAACAAATATTAATAAATCAATTACGACCATAAACATTACATGGTAAAGTTTGTTTTATTATTTACAAACAATAAGATAGTACTATAATATTTAATATAATGGTTAAATTTTATGCTAACATAAGAAGAACGAAAAACAGGTATAAAAAATGGTGTGCTTCAATTGCTCCATCTATCCTTTTCAAATTGCGACAATGTGGTATCAAATTTGTTGATTATTTTGAATCATCGTACTAAACATTTTCGTGTAGATAAACAGTATAGTTAATTATCCACAAAAGGAGCTTTTACAAACAGTTGTTCTCTTTTATGCGTGATCGCTATGTCGTTCTAAGATAAAATGAATTTTGAAAAGAAATTATAAGCCCAGACGAGGTACAGGATAGACCGACCATCTTACGAGACTTCATGTCACCACGGACGAGGTACAGAATAGACTGATCATCTTATGGGATTTTGTGTCACATGTTCTGAAATACCGATAACCTAAAAATTCAGAGTTTTCGGAAGAATATCTTTCGTTTTATTATCTGACAAAGAATGTAAACACTTCTAAAGTATTTTAATATACAAAATTTATGAGCAAACGCAAAAGTTATACATTTTAGACAATCGAAAAGGTAAAAATGAAAATGGTAAGGGGTCTCATGATCCTGGTGACAGAGAAAAGCATTGGATGAATGGTCTATCCTGTTCTAATCAATGATAGGTCTAATGATAGAGTTACTCTGTGACCTGGCTCCTTTACCATTTTAGTATCACATGCGATATTACCAGTTCAGACTAGAATAAGACTACAGCGGTTTTAAGACGGTGGGAATTATAACTAAGTATTGCGATAATCAACCACAGACGAGGTACACACTGGATAGACCTATATATATGCTTGATATACTTTTAAATCAATTCCATGTACAGTTTTTAAGTTATTAATAAAAAAGAGAAACATTTGTTTATAACAAATTAACCGCAATGTTTATTGGCAAATTGGTAAGAGTGTAACATTTCCGGGACCTTCTTCTTTAATCTAAGCCAAGGGGCATTGAAATCGGACATCTAGGAGCTGAGAAATTAATATTTTTCCTCAGATACTTTCTGAGTAATCTACCATGACGCGATATATTTGATTATAACAAATAAACTGCAAGAGCCAGTGGCAAAAGATTAGAGGATAATTTTCTTGGGATTTTACCCTTTAATTTGAGCCACGGTTGATCAAATTCGGACGTCTAAAAGCCGAGATCTAATCATTTTGATACGCGGATACGCGGACATACGACGACCGGCCCCTCATAATGGTCCGCCACTCTTCTAATCTTATCGAAAATAATGTCTTGATGCGTCACACGAACTTCTTTAAATTTTACGATACACATATCCGATTGTATCCAATACGTTATACCGTTCTTATTTTTAGAATATTTATTCTTCATATTTTAACTTTGTATTTCCACGGAGTAGAAGATACCTATTTCACCGACAGAATATCTTTTTATCAGAATATATTTTTATTATTTCCGATGTTCAGTCAATCATAGTTACTGCTCTCACCGCTCTAAATCGTAGGTGGCGTATAAAGCAGGGGAATGTGGCGACACCTATAGTCAATCAGCCGTTCCGTCGAAAGGTGCATTTCCGGGAAAGCACATGAAAACCAGGAAAAAAGAAAATACAGCGACCTCTACTTCCGGCGAGAGGGAAAAGCGTCCTGGCGTGGAAATGAGCTTTCTTCTGCGTTCAACCGCCGTGACACGAACATCTCCGCGACTCCCTAGTATTATATTTCGAGACTCTTGTACCCGCGTAGCGGATTAACAGTACGCGAGAATCCGGTGGATCGCGATACAACTGCAATACCGCTTACAAAGACTCCGTACAATTTGTATTTAAAAAAACCTTGTGTAGTTTTGAACCTATCACGGGAATATTGTGAACGCACCACAAACGCGGATCAGGCATTGTATAGCTCCGCGTCCGAATAAAGAGACTTGTGCCTAGTTACATTTCCGTCGACTAAGTAGGGAGCTACCCATTCTACACCATGATCCCTACAAAAACCTTTTCCGTTGTCGATATTTCAGAACGTGGGACACAAAGTCCCGTAAGATGATAGGTCTATTCTGTACCTCATCTGCGTATCTTGTCCGTGCTTTCACTGCACTGCCAGGCAGCGTTGCCAGGAAAAGCACCCACAGAGGGGCACCCGTCGCAGCCCTTGCCACGCAATCGCAGCAAAGTTTCTTATTCCCCTATTGTTGGAGTAGTAGTGGGAGAATCGGTAAACTGGTAGGGATGAATCGTTTAGTTGCCTAACAATACGACGCGATGATGTTATATACCTTTTCAGCTCTCTGCTCTCTCTCAAGTAGTAGTGGGAGTAGTAGGTAGGAAAATAGGGAGCTTAGTGACATTTTCGGGGCTATGTGGCAAGGGAAATGCCCCTCTGTAGGTGCTTTTCCTGGCAACGTTGCTGCCAGGCAACAACGCGGTGCGTTGAACGCGTGCACCTCGTCAGCAGCGTTGCCAGGAAAGCACCCACAGAGGGGCACTTTCCTTGCTTCACATCCACGAAAATGTCATAAGCCCCCCACTTTCCTAACTACTACTCCCACTACTACTTGAGAGAGAGGAGAGAGCTGAAAAGGTATTTAACATCGCGTCGTATTATTAGGCAACTAACCGATTCATCCCTACCAGTTTACCGATTCTCCCACTACTACTCTAACAATAGGGGAATAAGAAATTTTGTGGCGATTGCGGGGCAAGGGCTACGACAGGTGCCCCTTTGTGAGTGCTTTCCTGGCAACGCTGCTCGTCAGGCTACTACCAACAATTATAGCCGGAGGATGTTTTGTGCTCCGTCTTTAAATTAACTTCTTCATAATATTTTTCTTCTATGTTCAACGTAATATTTCAGATTGGTAAATAATTATAAATTTGAGTAAGAACTTTGTTAAATACTAACGATGGATCAATTCTACCAGACTTCTGTTTTCTTTCAACCCTTTTGCCCCGACGCTACAAAATTAAAAGAACTCAACGCATAGATGAGGATATTTTTTATTAATATGGAAACAGTATGAAGTTAAGGTCTCAAAAAATTATATGCATGGTTTTATTAAACGATAGCTTAATTTGTGAGAGCGTATATATACGTCATTCGATGCGAAAGGGATAAACTTTCTTTTTAAAAAATATTTGTATAAAATTGGTAATTATTTACTAGTTTATGATAAAATTATTCCGTCTATAAAAAATTGTTTAAACAAAAGTTGAGCCATTTTCTAATGACAAATGAACCTGCGCAAACTGTTTTCTAAAATATCTATATAATTTTCGAGATATTAAGGAAAATATATTTTTCATCCCCAACTTTGAGGGCTGTTTTCACCTCCTAGATACGGATGATGGCCGATAATAAAAACATACTTGTCAACTATTTTTTCGAAAATTACTTTCTCACCAAGCGTCATTACAATCGGCGATTAATTCTTAGGAAACCTCCCTTGAGAGTAGTACTTAAATGCAAAGAAATAGTGGTTTCGTAGCCGCTGTTACGCTATTTACAAGTATTGCTCGTCTGTCAACCACTACTGTATTTTTCTTTTTGTTTGTAACAAAGGGTTCATTTATTATTCGTGAATATACACTGCGAAGCATAAATATAGCACCATTATAATTTTTGAGAATTTCGGGATTTTTATTAATGACCTCTAATACTGAAAAACAAGTTGTTGCCCTTTTGTTCATTCGAAGAATCACATTTCTTGGATGTACCGATAAGATAATGCCGTGATACATAAAAATCGAACAACAACGGAGTGGTTTGAAACTTTTAACATTGACTTGTTGAAACGGCCAACATACTTTCCAGATCAAAATGCAATAGAATATCTGCGGTGCACTATGGTACGCCGTATTTGTGTACACAATCTCCAATTTTCAAGCATTTCGCAGTTGAAAAAGTTGTAATTAAATCGTGGAATGAAACCAACGAAAAAATGTTGACAGAACTAATCGGCAGCATGTTTAAGTTAATAGAAAAAAAAAGAGGTCCCACTTATTATTAAAATTTTCCATTATATTCACCTAAATTATAATTTAATTATTTCATTATAACTAATTATCGTAATTACGCCCTAAACCCTTTGGTGCTATAGTTGTGCATCTCTAAAATATCTATGTTATCGTTATATTGTGTCTTAAATAAATGTTATGTTCTTCGCCTTTTTATCATTATTATCGCTTCTTTTTAATCTCTTTTGCGTAATAGTTTTCATTTTTAGAAATTAATAATAGAAACCCAAAACTTTTCGAAAATTGTAGTGCTGCTATAGTTATGCTCCGCAATGTATATATATATAATAAATAAATAAATAAATTTGACTGTCTCGGTAATTCTAGTGTTAAATTAACTTGCAAAGAGAAAGCACCGTCGAAGCGCTTCTAGTAAGATACTTTTTATTCAAATCACCGTCGGTTTGGCGCACTCCAGGAGAAGGGTATCGCCTCGTTCGAAAGTTTATAGAACCGCCATTGCTACTAAGCGATCTGACAGCGATCTCACAAAATCGTTTCTATCGCTGAAGTTTCGCAAGTCTGGTGTGCCTTCTGGATAGCGATACGTCTAGTCTGTGATTCGTGACCGAGAATCGTGATCGGGAACTCGTCGAAGTAGAAAGAGGCATCAACTAGTTCGACCTTAAAAGTCATCTGGCGTAGAACGTTTATTCGCATTTTGTAGAATAAAGTCTGTGATAATCCGGTAAACGTGTACTTGCAACCACAATAACATGTCGGATACGAGACGACGTCGGAAATCTAATCAATCTTGTGGATCCGATGACCTCTCGGACTCTTGCGAGGAATTAAACGCAACGAAAGAAACCCAGGTTAGCTACTACAAAAGGTGTTTTTGACTAGATATTTCGACAATTTTCAAACCAACAGTTTCACCTCTTTTTTCCACCATCTTTAAGCGTTCACGGTTTATTCAATTTTTTGCTTCTCACTGAACTGGATCGAAAGTTCGGCGGAAGACCCGATTAAGTGGATTAAGTAGACTGCTGTAATACTTTTGAATATTATCGTAACTGAGCAGACTTTCCTTTGCGTTCGATTTACCGGCAAGTAGTTTCGCAAATGTCACAATTTCAATGCTTATGAGAATCGAAATAACAACATTTTGTACAATAAACTTAAATAAAATATATTTCCGTAAAATCTTGAAACCTTACTTAATTTATTTTAATATGCATTCGGTCCTCTTGTACTTTCTCTACAAATTTTTCCTATAGAGCAGCGAACAGACAGATGGTCACCAGGATTCAGAATGTGATATTTATCCTTTTGATTCTGATGCTGAATCTCAAGACGGCGCACTGCGAGAGAGTGGAGATGGTCAGGAAGAGGAAAAACCTCAGAAGAAATTGGATGATGATGAAGACCGACGTAATCCTCAATATATTCCTAAGAGGGGAACATTTTATGAACACGATGATAGAACCACTGACGAAGTAGTAGACACTGCCACAGAGTCTCAAAATGAAAGGGAAACCAAAGAAAAAAAAGTATGGAAAGATAAAGAGGACAGATGGGACCATGATCGATACAATGATGAAGAACAGGCACCAAAGAGTCATGAAGAGTTAATAGCAGTTTATGGCTATGATATAAGAAATGAGGAAGGTCCACCCAGAGCTAGAAGAAGAAGAAGATATGGGTAAGTATTATTAAATTGGTGCATATGAAATGTTGTTTGTCCAAAGTTTAAAATTACAAAATGAATACAACCATTGACTAAGCATAGGATAGACTATTCATTCTCATATAGATATTATCACATAGTCACATGAAATATTATTAATTTAGACAAGAATAAAGCAACAGGGCTTTTAAAACAATGGGGATTCTAACTAAATATTGTGATAATCAGTTTTTTCAACATAAGTAATCTCTAAAATCCAGATCTATATAATAATGCATATCTTCATATGTATTGGAATTTACCATTTAATCTGAAATTTATTTACTTTTATGATAAAAGAAATTAGAATTAAGTCAAAATATTACTGTGTAAGTGGCTGGCATCAATGTAATAATAAAGAAAAAATGCAGTAATACAGTGATACATAAGTAAGATAAAATTCAACAAATTTATATATATAGGTATGTAAATTTTAAGTCATATAGCTTTGTAATAGAATAATTTTATCAACTAAGGGGTGTAAAAAACCTTTGCTTTTTTACATAATTGATATTTCAGTTTGAAATTTATGATGGTTTCTATAAATGTGTGGTCTATGTTGTATTTAGACAATGATGCAATTCTCTTCATTTTGTAAAATGGTTAAATGTAATACATCACATTAAAGAAGAAAAAATTTGTTGTAATTTAGATCCATGTATGTGTTATATTGGAATTATGAAAACATCAGTGTTTAACATCACGAATAATCAGAATATTTTTGCAACACTTTATGAAAGTATAAATTTGGCAAATATACCATAAAGCTATTGAAACAGAGATTTTGGGAGGATTATATAAGTAGAAGAATAGTTCAACATTAATTTACAAAATTGAAGATGTATAATTTTTCACTGCACAGTAAATTAAGAGGAAGATCAGAGAGTCCTGAAATTGATGATTTTTATGATGATATAATAATGAGACTAATTAATTGTTGGAAAGAAGCATATAAGATCATGTAAAAATTATTTTAATCAAATATATACGTGTAATATTTTGAAGAATCTACTTATGTTTAATGTTGTTACTTCCAAAAACGATATCTCATATGCACCAACCCAATAAAAAGGTACAACTGTGTTGCTAATTCTGCAATAAAATTTTACACGGTTATTGCCTTTTAGTCGTGGACCTAATAAGTATACTCGTAATTGGGAGGACGAAGACGCGTATGGAAAGCCTGGAACTAACATTTCAAATAGAAACAGAAGGTTCAATAGAAGCGGCGAAGATTTCCCTGCTCTGGGAACTAACAAAAATGTTTCTCCACAAGTAGAAGAACCAGTAATCTCATCAGCTTGGTACAGTAGTAAAAGTAAATCGCAGACTAAGGTACAAAATTTTCCACCCTTGCAAGCTCAGGGTGATAGTCCAAAAACGAAACCTAGTGGTACATCTAATACTCACACGTACGTGATGCTTTTTAAAGTATTGCATTTTCCTGTTTGAAGGGGTTAACAAAGGGTTTATTCGAATATTTGGGCTTGCAGAAACGAAAACAAAGCTCCAAACGAGCCTACGAATCCAGCCTGGAAAAAGGATACTAAAAATTCGCCTCATACTCAGGGTAGTAATGGGAACAGCGGAGCTGGCGGTGATGCGGATAAATTGGTTAACGCAAAATCATCTCCGCGAGATAACAACAAGAGGAACGTTCAAGAGTCTGTAAGCTTGGCAGCGAGTAGAACTCGTGGGCGAGGATTCCGAACAAACGCTAATAACAATATGGTCACCAATAGAACAGTTGAGACCAAACCAAAGGGTCGCGGAGCGGGACCAATCACCTCTGAGAATAAGAGAAATAATGCTATACAGAATGACGATGAGCAACAAATTGCTCATGACATGAAACACGCTAGCATTAGCGATGGTAGTCAGTATCATCAGAGTGGAAGACACAACAGTAGGTGTTCAATTCACTTGGAAACGACTCGTGCGTTGCTTCTTTATTTATCGATGTCCGGTTTTAGAGAACTTCTATGGACAGTCTTCGAATCAACAGAGATCGGGAACGGTACCACCTAGAATGCAGCAACAGCAATCTCATTCTCAACAACAGCAACCGCAACAGCAGCCGCAACCACAGCAATCGATTCAGCAGCAGCAAGACGGTTCCGCAAACAGGCCGAAACGTTACTCCAGCTTACGACAGCGTCCTACGATTTCAGAAAATCCGGGGCAGCAAAATTATCCGCCGCAACATGGTCAGCATGGACAACATAATCAACATAATCAACATAATCAGCATGGTCAACATGGTCAACATGGATATTTCCCTCCTCAAGGTAGCGAAATTCGTGTACTTTAAAATTTGCTACTTTATATGGTCACTTGTAAAATGCGTTGGTCGATGAACAAAATAAACACATTAAATTAGGGATGGAATACTCGAAACTTCGAAACCCCTGAAAACTCAATTCTGAATATTCGAATATCCAGATTATGTGGATAATGAAAAAATTTGGACCATACGCCCAACCTTAATTTGCATAAGTTGAACATATTCAAATTGTAAAGGTAACACAAAGTTTTGAGTTTCGAGTTTCGCGAATCTAATGTCATCTCATAAGTAATGTCGTTTTTTAGACTTCTTTAAACAAGCATATCTAAATTTGCTAAAAAACTGAAAAATCATAAAAAGAACAATGTCTAATAAATCGGTAATTAAAGAAAGATGTAAATACATACTTTAATTTTTATTTTAATTTATTTATGTCTATGGAGGAAAAACCCATTAGTGTACAAGTAATTGTATATAGTGTCAACAGAGATACGAAAAACAGTAAATAGTACATATAGCGACAAAATATAAATAAAATATACAATACATAATATTTATTATTCGCACCCTAATAATTAGCACCCTAAATTAAGTTGAGAAACGGCATTATTTATCGGACGATCTAACAGAAATTAGGTTTCGATCTATTTTTATATTAAATATTGCATATTAATATTAAACTTGTGTGTATATGTATTTAGCTGGAAATTCAAGAGGTGTTTTAGAATCGCAAGGTAAGATAAAATGGGTAATTCAAGTGTGTAAATAATTTCCTATTTATTTCCTTTTTACTTTCTGTTTCGAACTTAAATGATCCGCGCTCGCTCTCGCATCCTCGCTTTTATTTTATTCGCATCCTCATTTATACTCACCTCATATAAATGTTACTATGTGGTGGTAGTCGCCGATCACAAAGGAACGGATCGCTCTTTTATCTTCTGACGGCGATTGTTGGCGTGACAAAACCATGCGTCGATGATCCATGGTGGCTTCGTTTACTTGCCGATGCCTACAGTGCTCTCATAAGTTACAATATCCTACCTATCAAGAAAATTAAAGTTTAATTATTTTTTTTGTGCCATCCTTCGTTTCTCTTCTTTTAGTTAAAAAAATGGAATCGCTATATCGTAATAGTCTAAATAATTTTTTGAAACAGATATTGTACAGAAGTATTGTATTATTAACATAATAATTAATTAGATGGCTTACATACGAAATTTGAATTTTGTATAGAAATTGAGATAGAACATTTTAATATAATATACCCTTGGAATCGTATCTATTTCATACTTCTAAATATATAGCTGACACATCAAAAACTATTGACATAAACCAAATGTACAGTTAGCACTATTGAATTTAGTAAATGATAGATAGGACATTTTAAATTAGAAACATCACCTGAGATGTAATTAGAACAAATAAATTATATTGTTTTTAGATCTGTACAACGTACTTAGGACCTTTTAACTTTATTTAATATAAAAAAAAATGCGAGATAGGACAATGTAACTTAGGGGAGTAGTACAATTATGTTGCATTTTATCTTTATTCTATCAAAATGTGATTTACACCAGCATGCGTTTGTGTATGCTAACACGATCAATATTTTTTTATATAATACCAAGTATTTCATTTTTATAGGATACCCGCAGGGTCATTTCGAACAATCCACTCCTGTTGCCGCCGCGGCTGCACCTATGGCTGGACAACCTGTGATTCCCATACCACCAAATGGTCAACCCGCTAGCTATGCTCCACCGCCATTTTTGGTACCGCCACCTCAGTTCATTTCGCCCCAAACTGCTCCACCTAGCATAATCAATTATGTTCCTGGACCAAACGGACCAGCATTTCCACCAAATTTTCAGGGCTATCAAGGATATAGCCCACCGGTGCAGGTACATTTTCTTCCATAAGAATGCTTTGATCTTATTTATTTATTTACTATTTTCCTGTATCACCCTTTGATACAAATAGGGAAAAATACGTGAATAGAGAGTAAACTAATCTGATTCCGTAAAGTGAGAGATGAATTACATATAATGCTTATAACATGTTTCTTGAATATTGACAATGACCCGCCAAAGAAGTTAAGTGATTGACTGAGTAAATTAGCGATCCAAATGATACAATTACCGAATGCATAGTCATTCTTATATAATGAAGTATGAAATAATTGTATTACTTTGTAATTTTTATAATAGTAAAAGGTCTAAATCATTTGCCTCTTGGTCTTTGAAACGGGAATATACGTTATTTTACAGTGTTTACAAGCATTTATAGACTTGTGAGCAAAATAAGAGGTTCAAATAATGTTGATCAAAGAATTGTCAATCTTTCAACTGCTGTAACTTCGTAAAGAAGCGTCGTACAAAAATCAACTTGCACCCTTTTTAAAGCTTGAAGCTTCTATTTTTACAAAGGTCAACAAATATTTTTCGAAAATTTTCTTATATCAAAGAGTAGAGTAAAAAACTGAAGGCAGTTCTTTCTTTAAAGTATACGAAATTTAATTGACGCTACAGATCTTAATTTTTGCGATTCATTTTGCAATGTTTTTGTGCAGGAAAGTCTTCCCGTTATAACGAGCCCCTGAAAGTTGATGTACGACTTTTCGTTGCCGAGTTATCGCATTTTTAATGAAAAGTGAGCCACCGTCATTAGAATAACCCACGGAATGATGCTAAGTACTCATACATATGAGATGCAACCTCCTTGTAGTGTACCTTGGATCATGTGAATACCGTCGGCACATCTTTCATTTAAGGTGCGATAGCTCGGAAACAAAAAATTGCACATAAACGTTTAGGGGCTAGTTGTAAAGGTGAGACTATCCCTTTCAATTAAGTTGTAAAGTGAATCATAAAAAAATATTATTAATGTTCGTAGAGTCGTTTCAACTTATTATACTTTTAAGAGAAAAAACTACCTTCAGTTTTTTACTCCACTCTTTGATAAAAGAAAATTTTTTAAGAACATGTGTTCACTTGTGTGAAATTAAAGTCTTCGAGCTTTAAAATGAACCCAAGTTGATTGTTATACGATCCTTCTTTACGAAGTTATAGCAGTTCAAAGATTGACAATTTTTCGATGAACGTTTTTTGAACCCTTAATTTTGCTTGCAATTTTTTAATATATATCTTTTATTTTATATTTTATAGCCACAACGACCTCCACCACCGCAAGAATTGTTCCAACCGCAAGGTTGTACTTACTATAGTCCAGCGCAGCAACAGCAGCAACAGCAACAGTCGGCTCCAATGAGACGACCAAAGGCAGCTATTCCAATCCTTCCGCCACCGGAAAATCAGCAACATCAGCCTGGTCGAGGAAGAGGTAGAAGCACGCAACAGCAACCAACAAATCAACTCGGAAATACCCAACAGACTGAACAAGAAGTAAAAACTAACTCAGTGGAAGGGGATCAGAAAACTGTGCCAGAACAGTTCGACAACACGCAAACGGAACAGGCTGCGGAAATTCAAGATACACAGAAGAACGAAGACTTAAGTGCAATAACGAATACCGTGATCGAGAATACCGAGAAGGAAGTAAAAAATCCTGATATTGAGGCACCGTTGGTATCGGAAGATACTAGTACGGATCAGGTAGAGGAAATAGGTACTAATGATTCCTCGAAAATTACTATAGACCAGCATGACATTATTTCACTTAAAACTCCGCAAACAGTTATTGAAGAGACTGAGAACGATTCGAAGAAAATTGAAAACGCTACGACTGAAAACGCAGTCGTGGAGGAAGCAGCAGCTTGAAAGAAAAAGTACGGCGAATAACATTTCTTTGCGAAGGACGTAACTGTGACGTTTCGTGAGTATAAGGATGCATATAGTATAAAAGCGATGTGTAATTTTATCGAAGTCACTATACAGGCTGTATAGGGGAAAGAAATGATGTTCACAGATAAGTTGTGAAATACCGTAGGAATTGGATGTGTGCGTGTCTAAAACATATTTTGAATGACTTTATCTAATTCTCAGCATATTGTTGTACGTTTCGTAGAGAGTTCACATTTGTAATAATGTTTCGCTACGAATTCCATCGATCTGCTGCTACAGTTAAACGACATCCTTCTATATTGTTAAAATTCCTTTCATATATAAAATCTACTAATAATCAATTATTAGTAGGCGAGACTAGTGTTAAATGTATTATTCTGTATCGAGTATTAACGCATGAAGCATTGACTGGTAAAAAATGGTTAATAAATCGATATATCTTTTTAATACAACGGCTACTGTAAATAGGATTATAGTCAGGTCAGTAACCTAAGTACACATTATGTCTTTTATGTACAAACACGTTTGTACCGCGATTCATTGAGTAAACAGTGGATGAATGAAGTACGTTTATTAGATAAAGAACCATTACTTAACACTTTACTTCTACTTACATTACGACAGTGAAAATAATTTTAACCTGCAGCTATTACGAGGAAACGATTGTTACATAATTTAGCGTATCTTAAAGTCTAGCTAAGGCAAAACTAATACTATAACAATTAAACCTGGCATTGATGAATTCTAACTGATCTTTCGTAATGATTACGCGTAAGGGCGATACCGTGACAATTTTGTCTTGGTTTTTTCTTCTCTTTTTCTTTTAATACGCTTACGGCGGTATGCTTTGTTACTGGCAAGGTGGAATGGAAAGATAATATATTGATAAGAAGTTTTTTCCATACATGACTAAATTTATTTTTCCTCTTTTTCGATTCATTCGAGTTTCGCATAAGCTTCAAGCGTATATACGTTATTTCAATTGACATTAATTTGTATGAAATTTTCATTAACTGTGATTCTGAAATTGTACAAACTGTGGAATTGATCTTTAGGTTAAACGATCCTTGTACGCGATGGAACTTTAGCGAATCAAAAAATAAGTACCACCAAGATTACTCGAATTAGTAGAAGTAGTGTACAGACTATGTAATGGTAGCTATTAAACATTTTACACATAATTTTGTCGACACAATCGGCACGTCGTTTAAAGATTACAATTATAATATATAATAGTTCCAAATCATTCTGTTAGAAAGAATGATTTACAAATCCGCGTGTGCCTACGTTTATAGTTCGCATTCTGCGAGAACAAATATCGAGCTTCTTCTTCTCCGATAATGTTTAATATTGTAAGTATAATATTTAAACTCAAGCGGATGTTTCGTTACATCAAGCAACACCATTTCCTAATGGAGAATTGAAGTGTCTATCAATTTTTATGAAAGTAGCAACTAAATATATAATCGCTTCAAAAGATTTATTTTTTTTGTTTCTTAAAACATTGTCAAAGTGAAACAATTTGTTGCATTTATCTACTATCGCATATCTTAATATTAAAGTTCAAGTTACATGTAAATAAGTCATTTGTTAATGTTACTGCGCGTCTGATAGTGAAAATCACTAAAGCGTAATCACAATGCTTATGAGCTTTCGAGTTTGTCGCTTTGCTGTATACTCGGAACAGCACTGAGAGGTATAATTTCGGTGTTTCGTTGGACACTGTTATTATTTTTGAACGTTGTTCGTATAGTCGCGTTCCGAGATTTAATTCGAGCAAGATTGGACGAGATATCCTCGTTGCACGTGAGTACTTCCTCGGCCGCAACGAAAAGTACGTCTAAACTCCTTCCGAAATTTGTCTGCAATAAAAATCATCCATCAATTATTAAATAAATTTTTAAACACTTTACACACACGGTGTAATAAAACAATTCAAAGACTCTAGCAAAAGATAGCATTATAAACGACGTAAACCACGGGTAGTAGGTTATCAAGTCTTTTAAGATATTCAAGACTATCAACACTTTCAAGTCTTTCACGACTATAAAGTCTTTCAAGACTTCTAAGATTGTCAAGACTATCAAGACCGCTAAGACTTTCACGACTATCAAGACTTCTAAGACTTTTAAGACTTCTAAGACTATCAAGATATTCAAGACTTTCAAGACGATCAAGACTTTTTAACGTCCTACTATATTTGAAGTAGTTCGAAATTTTCGCCAATTTATTCGAAGTGGTTCGAAGCATCCCATTTTCCATTACTACCTACGGCACTTTCAACTTATTATTCTTTATTCTTTTGCTAAATATATTACAAATATCGGAACAATCGGATGAACAGTTGACAAATAGCCACCGATTATTATGTGTTAAGAATTTGTGTTTCTTCGATTCCTAACGATGCCCGATTTTCACGAACAGAGAACGTGCATCGTGTTTTGCTTTTGAAAAAGTGCATTGAAGATCATTAAACTGTTGGAAAAAGTTTTATCATCGGCAGACTTCTTATTTTCTCCACGTCAAAAATAGGCATTAAAAAAGAAACGTTTCGATACGCGAGAAGAAATAATCGGTAAATCGAAAAATGTGCAGTGAGAGCTATTTCGAAATCGGTTTACGAAGATGCGTTCGCAAGTTTAAAAAAAATATTTGCAGCGATGTATACTTACAGAATGGGTCTATTTTAAAGGAAATTCATCGCAAAAGTGCCTGAACGATTTTATCGTACCTTGTATATCCGATACGAGTAATATAATTAGGATTGTCTTAAGTTTGCATTACTGTTAAAAACTGAGCTGTTGGAAAAGCCGAGCGGAACGTTACAATTAATGTTAGCACTATTCACGCTCTCCGACCTTAATTTTCACTGTAACTTTACCGAAAAGGGTAAGCTATATAATATTTTGTTAACGACCTCTGCTTTAAGTTCGCGCGTTAACGAATTCTTAATTGGGGCCATTTATGTTTCACCTGTTTTAATGTTCGCGCTTAACAAGATCGCCCTCTTCATCGATTCGCTCGACTGTCGATCGATATCGACCGCCTTCGATTGTAACGGAAACCTCGAATCTCGATACCAGCGCGTTAATTTTTTGGCGGTCGGGCACGAGTAACATGAGGTGGCTAAATTAAAGTGGAAAGTGTAAAAGGTGCTATGAAAGTCGGCAGAATTGGATTACTTATAGTGGTCAATGACCGTGAAATATGATATAGCTCACCCTAAACGTAATTGAGACTGCGAAGAGTGAAATCTGAGATTATGCATTTCCGCAAGTCAGAATTGGTTACGGCGACTTTGCGCTGCAAACCTATATTCATTCGCCATGTAAGCATAGCTGAGCTGCTGGTTTGATCCGCGGCCGTTCGAGGGATTCGAAGGGGTGCATTCTCGGAACGTACGACCAAACTCCTGCCGGAACTTACCTACAAACCATACGCTGAATATCTACTTGCGCTTTTACAGCCGCCATCATTCCTACTTCAGCTCCTTTTACTATTTGTCGTCGTCGGAATTATTCAAATCGTTACTCAAGCGGGAACATTGGTACGTATATAGCCTTTTTTCCCTCGCCATTCAAAGAATCTTTTGAACTTTTAATCCCTTAGCGATGGTAACCGTATGATGTATGAACTTTAGTTTCTTTTTTTTTATTAGAATAGTATAAAACGGTTAATAATTGTTTAGAATAGGGAGCAATATTTATCGATTTATTATTATTTTTATTACAGTGGAATCCGCTTGTTATGATTACTTTGGGACTTGCCATTTTTTATAATAATAACCGACTGATAATATTACATAAAGGATAAAAAATGTCCATTATTGAACTCAATTTGTTACAAATAAATATATAGCACTTCTATACAGGTTAATGGATATATTATCTTTGTTATTTTGTTTTGCCGACTGCATAGTTCAAGTCGTGCCAAATATTCAAATTGCTATAAACTTTATTCTCTAACCTTTTTTGTATTGTAGTTAACGTATTTTCTAATAATTCTTGTCATGCGTTCACGTGAAATATGCAAAGTATGCTACAGATAAAAGTAAGTTTTGAAAAAAAGGTCCATTTAGTACGAATTTGATAAGAAGTATTATGGTTTCCTCAAGTGTGATTGTTATAATTGGTACCAATAACCGAAATTTTATTGTAATAAGTGAATACTTTTTAACGAATTTTATATAGAATGTTTTGGGGCCGACTGATTATACTGTCCAACACGAATTTTTTTTTGCAATAGCTACAGTGATCATTATAAAGCTCCTCGTCCCAAAGACGGATCCGAAAGTGAAATTGCTCAATTACCCTTAGTTTTTGAAAAACACGAGTTTTCGTGAGAACGCCCGATTTTGGGGAGAAATGAAGTATTACGTGACAACTAAATACGCGAGAAGGTTCCCTTTGTAGAAGATGATAAAGGAGAGATTTCTGAATGTATAATATGAAGAACTATTATTTTTGTTTTGTTATGAATAGCTACAAATGGGCGTCAAAGTATGAAAAAGTGTCAATGTGCGTGATTTCTACGCATTATTTTTACATTTTTACGAAAAGTGTTTGTCAAGCACAAAAATTCTATATAAGATCGGATTCTGCAGACATTTCTGAAGGGGAAATCATTTCGCAGTAGTGTCAAAACGGTTTTCAGTTCGCATAGGTAGGGAAAATGTCCGTCGGTAACATATGCTCAACGTTTTGTCGACAGGCAGCCATTGCTCACCTGCGACGGCAGAAATGTTTACAGAATTCGATCCTGTATAGATTTTTTGTGCTCGACAAACAATTTTTCGTAAAAATGAAAAAATAATGCGTAGAAATCACGTACATTAATACTTTTCCAAACTTTGACGTCCGTTTGTAGCTATTCAGAACTGAACAAAAAGAATAGTTCTCCATAGTATATACTCAGAAAATTGTCCATTATCTGCGTCTATAAGGAGAGCCTCCTAGCGCTTCTAGTTTTCATGTAATACCTCATTTTTATAAAAAATCGGGAGTTTTCACAAAAACCCGTGTTTCTCGAAAACTGAGGGTGATTGAGCAATTTCACTTCCGGATTTGTCTTTGGGCCGAGGGGCGTTATAATGATCATTTCGTGGATATTGTAAAAAAGAAAAAAAGTTTCAATTTATTGTACAGTGTTATGATAACAATAGTCGTTTCACGTTACCTGTGGCTATAATAACCGGATTCAACTGTAATACAGAAATCTGTTTTCTTTGCGTCAACGAAATACCAAACCGCGTCGCCGCTAAAGGATTAAAGCGCGTTTAAATCGAAATTCATGTTTGCCATCGATAATATCGAAAAGTTTCGAGTTAACCGTATACATTACCGATTTTTAAACCGTATGGTTGTAACGATTAATTTAACTCAAGATATATGCAAAAGTTGGGTGCTTGCAAGTAAACAAACTTATAACTGAATTGCGCCATTGTCGAGCTTGTTCCATTTGAAAGTGCTAAAGTTTAAAACAATTGAGTTGCTGTCATTTTATCAGTGAAATACCGCTTCGTTTAATTACAAGATCCTTTGGATAAAGGAGACTGAAATGTCGGACAAATTGAACCTGAATCACGGCCGCTAGGATAGCTTCCCGATAAGTTCTGAATCCCGTAATGAGTCAACCAGATACCAAGCGACGGTATTGTTAATGTTGCGAGCACTCTTCACGTCTACAAGATGATTAAAAATTCTGTGGATATACGTGCACCCAAAAGTATAAATTTAGAAAAGAAGAACGACACCTTCAAGACTATTAATTAATGGATCAAAGTGTTAAGGATAGCCCTCTCTCTTCGGCTTTTTGCAACTCAAAACTGAACATAGTTTTTACTAATACGAGGAAAGGATAAATATAAGTTTTTAGATATTTTATATTATTAATAATTATAATGATAATTTTATTGTACAAATGAAAACAGTGTAAAATAAAATAAAATACATAAAGTAAAAGCCTAGTAAATAGCTTACAAGAATTTATTTTGGAGAAAGAAAGTCTGCAAAATTTTTTAAAAGGAAATTTCTTGATAGTCGTACAATTATTAAAAAATATATTCTACATGCAAAATTAAAAATATTTAAAACTGTAAAAAGTTACAGAATGCAAATATTATTAAAAAGTGTAAAAGACCTTGAAAGTAAAATACAAATTATAGTATTTAGGGGATGAAATAGTCCCATATTTAGATCTCCTTTTCTTAATTTTATATGCAAAAATCTGAATAGGCAAAAAAATATCTGTAATCTGCTAATATCTTTACATAATCCCCCAGCCCCCTAAACAAGACTTTCGGATTCGCACCTGGCCGCTCTGGACCATTTGAAGGACGTAAAATTTGACGATCTCAACTTTTAGGATGACGCAACCCGCTAAATCTTTTACTGTAATCTTTAGGCTCTTCCAACTTGTCTACATCGTTCTGTTTCATTCGCGTAAGAGGGAATATTTTGCTCGTGTCGGCAACCTCATCATAATTATTTGCATTCAGTGGATTATGTTTGCCAATTAGTTCCTGGCGAATAGCACGCGATTGAACGTTGAACGTTTTAATGAAGTTGTTTCATTGCGGCGCAAATCCATGGTAAGCCGCATGACGTTGTTAACGAAGTTTTAAAGCAATAGAAAGTTCGTCGGCTAAATAGCGAGAGAATTATTTATTATTTCAAGCAAGAGAATTATTTATAGTTTTAAGCGAGAGAATTGTTTATTATTTTAGGCAAGAGAATTATTTATCATTTTAAGCGGGAGAATTATATATTACTTTAAGCGAGGGAAAACGTTGCAGTCCTATGATATCTCAATTAGTCTGTGTAATTAGAAGACACAACAGGTGCAAAGTATAGTTAGGTGCGGTGGACGAAAGTTAGAAAATCAGAGAATCGTTTACCGCTCATGAAGTTGTAGATTATGGGATTAATCGCGCTATTGAATTAGCATAGCCCGTGTACGATCAGAGCGAAAAGAACGACGAATGTAGTTATAAAAAAACTACGTAATCGTAAACGTTCTAACACGAGTTCTGATCACACATGCCGTCCAACAACGATCGTGTTGGCGGTGAACTGACTCTCTCTGCGGCGTGGACTGTATTATCGACGTTCTACAACAGAAAGCGTTCGGTTGCTAACGCACCGATTTGAGCGTAGATCGATCCTGGCTGTGAATGCCTAAATAGTTGGTTGCCTCGAACGGGTCTCCGCTAGTGGAGGTCGTAAATTTCCAAAAGGTTAACTCTGTGAGTGGGGAGAATCACGGCTACTTGAAAGAACTAGTACCGGAGGGCCGATGATGGCGGCCTGCCTCAACTGTCCGCTCTTCACACGACGCTTAAATTGCGAAGTGAAGAGAATCAGAAGTGTGGCGACACGAAGCACTAAAAAGTGTTCGAATACCACTTTTGAAACCCCGATATCTTAGGCGCTACTAAAGGTGGAGGCTGAAGAACTATGTGCGAGCATGTAACTCAACGTCCACTGCACAAGTGTGCATCTATTCGTCACACTGGCAGTTCAAATGGACGCGGTCACAGCACACTTCCAACGGAGTGCGTTTTCTATTTAAATAAAAGAAAGCTTTCTCACGTTGGCGTGGCGTGAGGAGTGCACTGTCTATCTGTAATCCACCAAAGAGTGATCTCCGGTGCCTCGATGTCGAATAGCAACTCGACAAGGACTCAAAGCGAATTAAAGAATCCACTGAGTCTAATTGTAGTCATCGTATAATACGACCACCGCAAAATGCGTACTGCTGTCGGCGATCTTTCACGGTAAGCTATAGCGTGATCAAGCCGATGGAAGAGCAGATCGCAAGGAAAGGTAAGCAATTCGGAATTCGACACTTCGGGAGCTCAAGCGTTACCGCCCTATTCTCACTGAAGGGGAGCTGTCAAATTCGACAAAACGCGCACAGCGATGACAGCGAGCTACTCTGTGCGACTGCCACTGAAAAGGGGGGGTTCACTCACCTGTCCGCGACGCTTAAATAGCGTTGATCTACTAACCTTGTTTGTCTAACTCTAACTCTCGCGTCCAGCACGTTCTCCAATAGTCTTTTCAAATCGGAGGAGGCTCAACCGACTCCGCGTGTACACGATGATCACCCACGACAAGACCGAAAACAAAGTTGTCGTCGCGGTACTTGTTCGACACGCATACGAGCTAAAACTATAATTAGACACGTACACCAGCCGAACTCGTGTTTCGCGACCGATAAATAATTTCGGGAAAATGCCACATCTTTTAACAACACTAGAACTACTAAAGGGGGCAAAATGACTTGTTTGCCACTTCTCATAAAAATTGTATAAATATACAGATATTTATTTTTGTAAATTTGCCATGATTTTGTATAAAGGAGACAAATAAAGATTTATATCTATTGCTTTAATTTCTTTGTTATAGATAAATATACCTTAATTATTTTCGGTAGTTCTAGTGTTAAATACGCAACCAATTTCGTCAATCCAGAGATCGTCGCGTATCGATAAATATTTTTATTTTTGGCTTTAATTTGAATTTATATTGGAAATTCCGATATATTGTTGATGATTGAACAACAATTAGAGGTAAAACTTGCTGGTGATGCACTAGAAACCTAGAAACTTCGACTTCTTTAGTTACTGCTCACAAGACGCTCTCAGATTGTTTCACATTCGGCAGTAAATAAATACAATCAGTTTACATACACATTTTAAATTTCAAATATTTATATATTGTTGGGCATACTTTAGAAGAATAAAAATAATGTGAAAATTCATAATACATCAAATTATAAGTAAGTAAGTCTCCTAGACGACAGTTTCTAAAGGGAGGATCAATGATTACATGAACGAAATTCCTCATAAAATTAATTTAATATTACTTTATTTATGTTAAAGAAATTATAAAACGTCACAGATATACCAGGTCTAATAGAAGATAAATGTAGATATGATAATAATTTTTGTGTACTTTAACACGCGTATCAACATTTCCGTGAAATTCGTATTTTTAGTTTGTGTATATTTTTTTTATGATAATTTTCCTAAAATTTATACAATTTTAAATAATGAATAAATTGATATTCTCGAATTTGTTGAAGTTCTTGTGTTTTTTTGAATATTTAAAATGTGACAGTGTATGCTGATTTTTGCGACTGACTACATCGTCGCGCGCTGATGCAAATGGATTAAACTTGCGTAAGATATCGTTTGGATGAGAATACCTTAGAATGGAGAGCAAATGCACGGGAAAATAGCAAATTGCAAAAGTGATGACCACCGTGACTAACATTTTCGCTGCTTTTCGTCGAGATCGCAGCTGTACTTCCGGATTCCCACCTCCGCTCGGTGGAGTCTCACTCATCTGGGATGTCCGTGACGGTACTGCAAATGTTCACGACAATTATTCATTCCGTCGACTTATGGCAACTTATCTTTCCCTTTTCACTACCATCGCCACCAATGCGTAATCAGATACGTGTTCAGGGTATCATAAACGTTACCAAACGTCTACGGAAAGGTTAAATGTCGAGTTAAACATGACAGCGAAAAATTGTTTTCGCGAAAATCTTTATAGAGAAAATAGCATAAATGTCCTTTCAATGGCAGACATCTTGCAAGCTCCGGAAATGTCAGGCGATATGTTTGTTATGCGAATAGGCTATAAATTAGAGATCACGGTTTGGAACGTGTATTGATGATTCACGTATACACGTGTAACGAATATATACGTGTATCGAAATCACGGATAATACATAGGTACTCGTAATTTTCTATAAACGTGTATTACCCTTGTATTTCAATATCCGTGTATCCGTGTATTAAGTAGTATACAAACCTCAGTACGGATATATTAATTGCGCGTGTATTCTAAGTGCACGTGAAATGGGTATCTCTACTATAAATATTGTATTGCTTTGGGTTTACTATGCGTGGAAACAACGAAGGATCATTTGTTTACAGCTATGTCCTGGAATGTTGATTCTCCAGAGGACCCTTACGATTTGCCAATACGCTACGCCCATTAAGATCAACGGTCCGGTATAAAGGAAGATCATCTTGATGATGGTAAAGGCGACCTGGCTCTCATGGTCCCATGAAAAGTTGCATCCCGTGAATAGGACGGTCTTCAATGTGAGATGTGTGGGAAAAATATCCAACGCCACCAAATCCGGGATATCTGCGCATACGGTGAGTGTTGGTGCATGCTTTCTTTCGTCAATTCTTGCTAACTAAAAATAACACATCAAGTGCGTCCACTTTTAAGTTGACTGTTGCCTGCAACGCTTGCGTTTGAGCATCAACTCTATTTACGTTAGCTTAGAAGTTATGGAAGGAAAGATAGATCAAGTTTCAAGTAGGTAGATACCAAATAGGAAGGCTATCGCCCACATCACTATAGTAACAGTTTTTGCTCGTCGTGTGGTAGATTTGAACCGTAGGGGGAAGCATATCGCGTACCATCGATCTATGGATATGAAAGTTAGGGACAATATGCTCACGGTTACAGACACTGTCTGAAACAGAGATAAGACAATGGACCGTTAATATTTAAATACTTATACCACAGACGAAACATAGGATGGACTATCTGTTCTCATATAGAATCATCCGGGTGCTGTCTGGCCACCTTACCATTGCAGTAACGCATGTGATATTACTAGTTCAAACTACAATAGAATATAGCATTGCTTTAAAAATGATAGGAATTATAACTATTGTGATAGCCAATTGTTTTCGACATAATTGTTATAATAGATAATAGACATAAATGTCTAAAATCCAGATCTATAATAATGTGTATATAGTATACGCGTATTGAAATACCACCATTTATCCTCTTGTAACCCGAATTTTATTTACTTTTATATTGAAAGAAATTATAATAAACTTGAAATTTTCATTTCGACCAGGAATTAATAATTTCTCTATAAGTGACTGGCATCAATAAAACGATAAAGAAAGAGAATGGAGTAATATAGTTATATGCAAATAAGATAAAATTTAACAAATTTAAACATATGGGTATATAACCGTTAAGTCACATGGCACTGTAGAGGATCAGCTTTGCCAACTTTGGTAGTTAGATTGAATAGAATTCTTAAAATCGCCGCTGTAAATCGTGGAAGGTGTAAGAAAACTCTGCTTTTTTACACGATCGGTATATGAGTTGGAAATTTATGATGTTTCCTATAAATGAGTGGTCTATTCTGTACTTAGTCAATGCTTATTGCAATTCATACAGTGGCTACGAAATTTATTAGCACACCACTGCACGTATTTTATTAAGATCGAATTCCTTTTTTGTTAACCCTTTCACTGTTGATTAAAATAACGATTGCAGACAGTTCTAAGTGGTAGAAATTTAGAAAAGAAATGTTTATAAATTCTATGAGTTTTCATTACAAATAAGGAATCTCTGTCTAGTAATTTGTTGTTGTCAAAATAAGAAGTTAATTGTATACTTGAATTCATTTGTAGTCACTGTAATTCATTACACGTGGTCGTCGTTATTCGACGAAATTAGAGCAGGGTGTCCGATACTTCAGAAACAAAAGTCGAGGAATCTCTCTGTGTTTAGTATTATCGTATATTAACTAAAACAAAAGAAACTAATTGGCTCGATTAACAATTCTAATTCGTTAATTCATAAAATTTTCATAACTTCCGCCTGATATAGAATTTACATGTTGCACCGGAAGTCGTTGGACAATAGAGTAATAGTAGCTTAACGTGCTGCATATTTAAAGGTGGGTAATACTTGGGTGTGTAGACCGAAACTCGGGGAGGCGAGGAAAATATAATCAATTCGTTTTTAGCGTTGCTTTATTCGTTCGACGAGCGATAGACGCAGACAGACAGATTTCGTTCACCGGCGTACCACTTTATATTTTCCATATCCGAATGATGGGGAAGAGTCCCAATGGAGAGAGCTAAGGGGTATGTTACCCCTTAGAATTTCTCACTTCCCCGTCAACGGTCATTTGGTCTTTCCCGTTACCTACCCGGAACTCAGCAGCCAGCAATAAAAACCAAGGATCGCCACGACTTTGAAATCACATGCGGAAATAGCGAAATTACAACTATCCCAAATCTTGGGTTCATGTGCTGACCAGCTGAAAAATTAACAAGTACTGGTTCCTTGGGCTTTATTGTTGCTACGGCAGGCTCTCACCCTCTTACATTCGCTACGCGACCATATAATTAAGCCTACGGGTCTACAGGTGTATATCGTGTACTGTATATCCACTTGCTGCGCTTATATGCGTACAACCTATCTTACGTTTTGACTTTCCATCCGATAATGCGGTTTATTTGTAGTCGGCCTAGCACAGAGAGACATGTCATGAATATAAAACGAATGGCTAGAAAATATGGCCGAGGATTCGGTAGGAGTTTTACTCGTTGAGTAAAGTTGATAAAATCGTTGCTGCGAGCGCGAATCAGCTCGACCTACATTTCTTTTCACTGACACGCTCTCTCTATCGCTCTGCATCTAACGTCGGCGATGCTCTACTCTAGTGAAAAATTCATCGAAAGCTGGGTCCGATTACGATTGAATGCGATCATTAAGTAAATTGCATTTAAGATAAAGCATGTCTCGGTGTAGGAGCTTTTTACGCTGTTTGTGCGAGAAACGGAGGATTTACGCCGATATCATAGGTACGCTGTTTACTGGACATTTTTCGCGTGACGCCTTTTCATTCGCTATGCTGACGCATTCAGTTACGCGATCAGTTGCCGATGCTTGTTGTCGATTAAATTTCCGAATTGTCGTCAAAGGACTTGTTATCCAGTTCCCACACGGCAACAAGCAGACATTGATCGACGAGTCGCTCAGTACCACGATTAACTTCCTAGAGACCCTCCTGACATATACGCATTTGGCGGATGAAATATAGCAAGATCGTAAAAGTAGTTAGAGGTCAAACTGCAAGTGTTTTGGGATACTTTGAGCAAACCAGCGAATATAAGAGGTTCGATCCTCACCTATGCTATGTGATACGAATTTGAAATTGATTCTTCCTTTGCAGTGTACGTAAATTAAGATATAATTATTTACAAACATATTTGGCCATGTTAGGTATTCGGTAAATACTCGGGTCAGGACGGGAGAACACGAGACTGATCGGGAAAATATCCGGGATTCCCGATAATTTTTAAATTTTCAAAAATCGAGATTCCACACACCTTCGCGTTTGACGAACGATCTCGCTCGTAGTGGACAGGTAGGGTAGCAACTCCGTTTCCGGGGGCAGAATCGTCTCCAACGTCGACTCGAACTCAGCCTGCTTAGCTTGCGCCGAGTGCGGCTTTTTCTGCTGCTTGCCGCGCTTCTTCTTTCTGCCGCCGAGTCGCGGGGAGATCGATGGCTGCTTCATCCTTCCCAGTATCGCCTTCTTCTCTTCCAAGCACAACCGTCGACCCTCTGCTTGCTCCTTGCGTATCCGAAGCTTCTCCTCGAATTCCCTTCTCGAGAATTCCAACAGGTCTGCCGCAGATAGGGATAGTTAGGGCGAAGCGAAGCCGTACGCCATACGCCATGCGGTATACGGGTGAGAGTAAGAAACGAGTTGGCGCAGAAAAGCGACAGACCGAAGGCAGGATCCCAGACATGGAAGAAACGCTGTGGAAGCTTGGGCATCCGATAGGAATCGGCGTGGACCGAGTAGTGATTGTAGGTCAGCCTAAGCCCCCACAGGGCCAAACCATGGCAATCAAGGTCCGACGGTATTTCAACGGACAGCTCCATCTCCTTGAATTCTACTTGGATAGACTTTCTGTTCTTGTCGAGCGGCTGCCGCTTCATCCCTATGGGGAGCGGAATCGGAGCCCAAACGCAGCATACCGTCTTGCTCGTGACGCGAACATACCTAGCCGCCTTGGTGCTCTCTCAGCTCGTGTTCGCCTCGATGTTGCGCAGCACGCGATAGCACGCCAGATCTAGCCATGCCGGAGCTCCGCGGCGATCTGCCGCGCATCGCTCGAAGTATCGATCGGACCGGTAAATCGCAACAACGTATCTACTTACCCATTCGCATTCGGTTGCGTTCTCTCTCGACGCAATCGTAGAGAAGCGAACAATTTTATCCAGCTTATTCAGCAGCTGAACGCAGCGCGGCCTCCGTCAGCCTCTCGCTCGATCGCGATCGTCTCTCGCGGATGCGCCCGCGACCTACCTGCGTCACTACCTGGCACTTCTCTTCCACCGTGTCCACGCTTGCCTCTTCGTCCTTCGTCGACGAGAGGAACAAGAACGTATTCAAATCCGACAGCGATCCAGGATTCGGCAGACCGTCTCAAGTCATATACCGGGCCCACTGAAATCGATCGAATATTACGGAAATCCAGAGACAGAGAAAGGAAAAGGGAAAGGGAGAGAGAGAGACAGACGTTGTTTTGCAGCTCGAGGTTTAGCGCGTTTCCCATGTACGCTGACCAATGTCGAGAGAGAATGGCTCGCGTGTCCTCTAATTGGCTGTGCCGGATGGTCGCTTCTTCCGCTTCCAATTCCGCTTTTTGCTTCTGGTTGTACTGTTCTAAGCGGATCTCCTCTTGCATGTCTTTTATCATTCGATCTCTGTGGAATGCAAGAGAGGAAGAAGCGGCAGCTCTGGGCGCAATGCACCGACACCGGCACCGGTCGCGCTATTTCCTCGCCACGTTACTTGACGTCGTCGACTCGATCGAGGCCACCGCGACCCGCATCGGACGCTGCATCTTTCGCATCGGACGCGTCCGCTTTCTCCTTCGGCGAATCATTCCGACCTTTCCTACTCATTTTCGAAGTGCCTCTGGATCTTGCCGCGACCAAGACCGCCTTCTGCGTTCACCGGGACCCAAGTAAATGAAAAGCGAGCCGTGTGTACTATGTAGGTTTGGAGAAGGCCAGCGCAGCGATGTGCGCGCGGCGTGATCGCGGCCCAAAGGGTCGATCGATCGGATGATTCGAGCGTGAAACGCGTTACGCCGTGCACGTTAAAAACGGCTAACTCGAATAACTTGCCACTCTCGTCATCTTTTCACCTAGAACACAGGAGAGGCTCGCGTTAAGCGTGGCAAAGCGGAAGGAAGCACCAGCCACGCTTCTCCTTCTTCTCTACCAAGGATAAAACTCGACGCGGCTCGTCCACGGATTTCGTTCGCTGCCTTTGCGGCGAAATCTCTTCCTCTTTCGCAGCTCCCTCCTCGGGATCGTACAGCTGGTAAGATATCACCGATTCATGGTCGGATGAAGCGCGCGGCTCGCTATCCGGTGGAGGTTGCGGTAACGTTGCCGTTGCTCGACTACTCTAGCTTCTATTTCTAACTTCGCTCCCGTTCGATCCTTCTCTGCCTCTGCCTCTCCCCTCCGTGAGAATCGACACGTCGGATCGAGACCTTCTCGTAATATCCGTGATCCGTGTGCCTCAACTTTGAACTCGATTGAGTTAGCGATGTTGTTTTGCTTTGCTTCGGAATTGACGTCATAGATATTTTTGAATCTTTTAAGCTGAACGAATTCGTAAGCTGAACGTGTACACAGTAGGGAATATTGAAAGGAAGGAAAAGTATGAGAAGAAACGGGCAAAAGAAGTGCAAGAGTAAAAGGGGGAACGGTGCAGCGCATCTAATAGAAGAGCGAATAACGAATGTTCGAATGCATATGGAGGCGTTTGCTCTTTGAACCGGCATAAATTAAAATGGCATTACCGAAAAGTCAATGACAGCGTCATTTCCGGTTGAATGGTGCAAAGCGGTCGGCCGCTCCAGTTTAAATTCATTCGCGTACGGTTTTACCTAAAAGGCGGAACGGTGAGCGAGAAAGAAGTTAAAAATAGGAAAACGGCACGGTATCGCGAAGCTAGTCGAAGAGAGTAAAGTCGGGAGCCTTTATCGGGTGATAACCATTCGCACGCGCTTCAACCATGGCCGTAAGTTTTTCTCAAATAGCCGTTAAGGTTTTACAAATGGAATCAACTCGACTCGACTCGATTCGAAAGAAAGCGAACAGGAGATCGAAGAGGAGGATCGCGAGGATACGTAAGAGACGCGACGGTTAGTTGCAGATGCGGGAGGAAAGAAACAAGGCGGATGAAAATGGCTCGATAGGAGCGTTCTATGCTGGACGGAGCATCATGGTAACCGGTGGCACCGGCTTTATAGGAAAGGTGTTGATCGAGAAGCTGCTGAGATCGTGCCCCGATGTGCGGGAGATATTTCTGCTGATGCGACCCAGGCGCGAAACGTCGGTCGACGACAGGTTGAAAGAGATGCTGGAATTGCCGGTAAACGAGTAGACGTATGCACGGATATAGGTGGCAAACGTTCTTCACTACTGTTCACTGTTCGCTGTTCGCTATCTCTTTCGTTGTCGTTGTTGGTTCGCAGCTGTTCGACCAAGTGCGAGAGAAGAACCGATCCTGCTTGGAAAAGTTGATCCCCGTTTCCAGTGACATGAACATGGAGGGTCTCGGTCTGGGTAACGCCGAGAGACGAATTCTGATCGAGCGAGTTTCCGTGATCTTTCACGTGGCCGCGAACGTCCGATTCAATCACAATCTACAGAAGGACATACTATCCAACGTGCGCTCGACCAGGGATATTTGCATCCTCGCGGGAAGCATGAAGAAGTTGGTGGCAAGTAGGAGTTAGACGTCGGTTGGTTGAGGCTAGCCCGGTTACGCTAGCAGCCAATACGGAGCATTGTTTTACTGTGCAGGCGTTGGTACACATTAGCAGCGCGTACGCGCACTCGGACAAGCCCGTGATCGAGGAGATCGTGTACCCTCCGCTGTGCGACTGGAGGGCCGCTATCCGCACAGCGGAATCCTTGGACGAGGAAACTATGCGATTATTCGCTAACAAGTGAGTGGCGTTTCCGCGTCAGCCTGCTCCCTCGTAATGACGAGCAGCGGCTCAAGCAGCAACTTTTCTCGTACTTTGCAGGTACGTGGATCCGATGCCGAACACGTACACGTTTAGCAAACGACTGGCTGAGCAAGTGATAAACGATTATGCGAAAGATTTGCCTAGCGTGATTCTTCGACCGTCGATAGGTACCTACGCGTTTTACGCGTATCGCTATACGCTATACATTATATATCGCACGTAATACGTTATACGTTATATTGGATACACGATTCGCTAGCAGTAGTGACGATGAAAATGGTAGATGGTAGACGGTAGATTAATAGAAGGGTTGATGTGCCGCAGTGGTATCGACGGTAGATGAACCGATAGTCGGCTGGGTGGATAACTACAACGGGCCTGTCGGAATAATTATCGGTGGCGGAAAGGGAATACTGCGAGTCGTTTATTTCGCACAATCTGTGGCCAGTGACTTTCTTCCTGTCGATATAGTGGTTAAAGGAATACTGTCGACCACCTGGAAACGAGGAACGACAACGTAGGACGAGTGATACGGAGTACCGAGTACCGCGTACGATCGATTCCACTGACGCACTGACGCAATGCTTTTAAAATACTTGCAGGGTAACAAAGGATCCAAGCGTTCACGTGTACAACGCTACCAGTAACGGTATATACAGCGTGTCTAACAAGGAGTTGATAGCGTTGTCATTAAAGACAAGCAAAAAGATTCCGATCGAAGGAATCGTGTGGTATCCCGGAATAATAATAACCTCCAGCCGATCTCTTTACTACCTGCTAATTTTATTCCTTCACGTCGTGCCGGCTTTCATCTTAGACGAATTTTTGAAACTAACGGGCCGAAAACCGATGTAAGTCTCTCGTCTCCCATCGCGCCTCCCTCTTTTCTTCAATTTGTCTTCTTCTTGCTCAAACAGGCTCATGGATATTCAAAGAAAGATCTACAACACCACGATACAGTTGAGTCACTTTATAAACAACGAATGGTCTTTCTCAAATAACAAAATGCTGCACATGCTAACGAATGAAGTTCCACCACCGGATCGACAGATATTCGGCTACGATTATAGCAAGTTGGTCGTGGAAAATTACTTTCTGTAAGCACCCCTGATCGGTCTATCGAAATCTTTCGATCTAGCACTCACTTGCCGGTTACTCGCGTGCAGTTACTTTTTTCATTTATCTTTCCTGCGCGTAGGAACGCGGCGATTGGAGCAAAACAGTATCTGCTGAAAGAGGATGTGACTCGAATAGGGCAGGCGAAACGACACATCGAGAGGTAAGGATGAAAATGGATGACGGAGTGAGCCAACGATGGAGAACACGCGTCTAATGGTCGATTGGTCGACTGGTATGCCACGAATGTTCCTCGCGTTTTGCGTTTCCCGTTTCCTTCCACCTCCAAATACGCCATTCCGCATACAAAATTTCTTTGGTCGATCGCGCTCGTCGGCTTCTTTTCCTCCCTTGCTATTTACTCTCGCCTGCCGCTCCTCCCTCCTGTATTTGCCTGATGTTGACGTTCCATTCGATCGTATATATGTTTTAGGATGAGGGTGGTGGATAGAGTATTTAGAGGCTGCACGATCCTCTTGTTCCTATGGATTCTTGCAAAAGTAGGAATACTTTCGTACATTGTCCGGATGATATGCTCTATTCTCGATGGATCGTTTCTTTTGGACGAGTAATCATAACGGCCCCCGTCTCGCGAGCTGCGCGATCGACGCGGAACAGGGCGAAACAGGTGGAGGCGACTGACGATGAGCGGGCAGCAAATGTTTTACGAGTGTCGCGACACCTTCTCCAGTTACTCCACAGATCGATTCTCTTCGAAATAAAACAGAATACGTACAACTTTTTTCCTCTGTAGTTCTTTCCCTAATCGACTGCCGCCTGGCCGCTGATGCGTTTAAAGGAGCAGCACGCCTACGCGCTGCGACTCACGCGAGCCTATGCGTCTGATCGTGAGACACGGCAAATCTGTCGGCACTTGTCTCCTATCGAGCAGCCAGCCGCCAGCTTGTCGCACCGGTGTACTGCGACATCTTTGGCGCAGATATTGTCACTCGTTTTACCGCTTTTTACCAACAAACTTTCGCGAAAGAAGAAACCAGGCACAGGTATAAAATCGGCCAATTGTAAGATCGATCGCTCCGCGTATCTCTCGATCACCGATCATAGATCCCGTCCGTCGATATATCATCGAGTTCTTGCTCTCTCTCTCGCAAACTGTTATCGAAGAGACTGAGAATGATTTGAAGAAAATTGAGAAAGCTACGACTGAAAACGCAGTCGTGGAGGAAGCAGCAGCTTGAAAGAAAAAGTACGGCGAATAACATTTCTTTGCGAAGGACGTAACTGTGACGTTTCGTGAGTATAAGGATGCATATAGTATAAAAGCGATGTGTAATTTTATCGAAGTCACTATACAGGCTGTATAGGGGAAAGAAATGATGTTCACAGATAAGTTGTGAAATACCGTAGGAATTGGATGTGTGCGTGTCTAAAACATATTTTGAATGACTTTATCTAATTCTCAGCATATTGTTGTACGTTTCGTAGAGAGTTCACATTTGTAATAATGTTTCGCTACGAATTCCATCGATCTGCTGCTACAGTTAAACGACATCCTTCTATATTGTTAAAATTCCTTTCATATATAAAATCTACTAATAATCAATTATTAGTAGGCGAGACTAGTGTTAAATGTATTATTCTGTATCGAGTATTAACGCATGAAGCATTGACTGGTAAAAAATGGTTAATAAATCGATATATCTTTTTAATACAACGGCTACTGTAAATAGGATTATAGTCAGGTCAGTAACCTAAGTACACATTATGTCTTTTATGTACAAACACGTTTGTACCGCGATTCATTGAGTAAACAGTGGATGAATGAAGTACGTTTATTAGATAAAGAACCATTACTTAACACTTTACTTCTACTTACATTACGACAGTGAAAATAATTTTAACCTGCAGCTATTACGAGGAAACGATTGTTACATAATTTAGCGTATCTTAAAGTCTAGCTAAGGCAAAACTAATACTATAACAATTAAACCTGGCATTGATGAATTCTAACTGATCTTTCGTAATGATTACGCGTAAGGGCGATACCGTGACAATTTTGTCTTGGTTTTTTCTTCTCTTTTTCTTTTAATACGCTTACGGCGGTATGCTTTGTTACTGGCAAGGTGGAATGGAAAGATAATATATTGATAAGAAGTTTTTTCCATACATGACTAAATTTATTTTTCCTCTTTTTCGATTCATTCGAGTTTCGCATAAGCTTCAAGCGTATATACGTTATTTCAATTGACATTAATTTGTATGAAATTTTCATTAACTGTGATTCTGAAATTGTACAAACTGTGGAATTGATCTTTAGGTTAAACGATCCTTGTACGCGATGGAACTTTAGCGAATCAAAAAATAAGTACCACCAAGATTACTCGAATTAGTAGAAGTAGTGTACAGACTATGTAATGGTAGCTATTAAACATTTTACACATAATTTTGTCGACACAATCGGCACGTCGTTTAAAGATTACAATTATAATATATAATAGTTCCAAATCATTCTGTTAGAAAGAATGATTTACAAATCCACGTGTGCCTACGTTTATAGTTCGCATTCTGCGAGAACAAATATCGAGCTTCTTCTTCTCCGATAATGTTTAATATTGTAAGTATAATATTTAAACTCAAGCGGATGTTTCGTTACATCAAGCAACACCATTTCCTAATGGAGAATTGAAGTGTCTATCAATTTTTATGAAAGTAGCAACTAAATATATAATCGCTTCAAAAGATTTATTTTTTTTTGTTTCTTAAAACATTGTCAAAGTGAAACAATTTGTTGCATTTATCTACTATCGCATATCTTAATATTAAAGTTCAAGTTACATGTAAATAAGTAATTTGTTAATGTTACTGCGCGTCTGATAGTGAAAATCACTAAAGCGTAATCACAATGCTTATGAGCTTTCGTGTTTGTCGCTTTGCTGTATACTCGGAACAGCACTGAGAGGTATAATTTCGGTGTTTCGTTGGACACTGTTATTATTTTTGAACGATGTTCGTATAGTCGCGTTCCGAGATTTAATTCGAGCAAGATTGGACGAGCTCGCGAGATATCCTCGTTGCACGTGAGTACTTCCTCGGCCGCAACGAAAAGTACGTCTAAACTCCTTCCGAAATTTGTCTGCAATAAAAATCATCCATCAATTATTAAATAAATTTTTAAACACTTTACACACACGGTGTAATAAAACAATTCAAAGACTCTAGCAAAAGATAGCATTATAAACGACGTAAACCACGGGTAGTAGGTTATCAAGTCTTTTAAGATATTCAAGACTATCAACACTTTCAAGTCTTTCACGACTATGAAGTCTTTCAAGACTTCTAAGATTGTCAAGACTATCAAGACCGCCAAGACTTTCACGACTATCAAGATTTCTAAGACTTTTAAGATTTCTAAGACTATCAAGATATTCACGAGCAGAGAACGTGCATCGTGTCTTGCTTTTGAAAAAGTGCATTGAAGATCATTAAACTGTTGGAAAAAGTTTTATCTTCCGCAGACTTCTTATTTTTCCACGTCAAAAATAGGCATTCAAAAAGAAACGTTTCGAGACGCGAGAAGAAAGAATCGGTAAATCGAAAAATGTGCTGTCAAAGCTATTTCGAAATCGGCTTACGAAGATGCGTTCGCAAATTTAGAAAAAATATTTGCAGCGATGTATACTTACAGAATGGGTCTATTTTAAAGGAAATTCATCGCAAAAGTGCCTGAACGATTTCATCATACCTTGTACATCCGATACGAGTAATATAATTAGGATTGTCTTAAGTTTGCGTTACTGTTAAAAACTGAGCTGTTGGAAAAGCTGAGCGGAACGTTACAATTAATGTTAGCACCATTCACGCTCTCCGACCTTAATTTTCACTGTAACTTTAACGAAAAGGGTAAGCTATATAATATTTCGTTATCGACCTCTGCTTTAAGTTCGCGCGTTAACGAATTCTTAATTGGGGCCATTTATGTTTCACCTGTTTTAATGTTGGCGCTTAACAAGATCGCCCTCTTCATCGATTCGCTCGACTGTCGATCGATATCGACCGCCTTCGATTGTAACGGAAACCTCGAATCTCGATACCAGCGCGTTAATTTTTTGGCGGTCGGGCACGAGTAAAGTAAGGTGGCTAAATTAAAATGGAAATTGTAAAAAATGCTACGAAAGTCGGCAGAATTGGATTGCTTTTGGTGGTCAATGACCGTGAAATATGATATAGCTCACCCTAAGCGTAATCGAGACTGCGGAGAGTGAAATCTAAGATTACAAGGATCTTGGTGCGATTCGTTCCCACCATGATGTCCTTCTACAACAGTATTAGGGGCTTTTTTCACCCAAGAGACCCGCATTTCCGCATGTCAGAATTGGTTACGGCGACTTTGCGGTGCAGACCTATATTCATTCGCCATGTAAGCATAGCTGAGCTGCTGGTTTGGTCCGCGGCCGTTCGAGGGATTCAAAGGGGTGCATTCTCGGAACGTACGACCAAACTCCTGCCGGAACTTACCTACAAACCACACGCTGAATATCTACTTGCGCTTTTACAGCCGCCATCATTCCTACTTCAGCTCCTTTTACTATTTGTCGTCGTCGGAATTATTCAAATCGTTACTCAAGCGGGAACATTGGTACGTATATAGCCTTTTTTCCCTCGCCATTCAAAGAATCTTTTGAACTTTTAATCCCTTAGCGATGGTAACCGTATGATGTATGAACTTTAGTTTCTTTTTTTTTATTAGAATAGTATAAAACGGTTAATAATTGTTTAGAATAGGGAGCAATATTTATCGATTTATTATTATTTTTATTACAGTGGAATCCGCTTGTTATGATTACTTTGGGACTTGCCATTTTTTATAATAATAACCGACTGATAATATTACATAAAGGATAAAAAATGTCCATTATTGAACTCAATTTGTTACAAATAAATATATAGCACTTCTATACAGGTTAATGGATATATTATCTTTGTTATTTTGTTTTGCCGACTGCATAGTTCAAGTCGTGCCAAATATTCAAATTGCTATAAACTTTATTCTCTAACCTTTTTTGTATTGTAGTTAACGTATTTTCTAATAATTCTTGTCATGCGTTCACGTGAAATATGCAAAGTATGCTACAGATAAAAGTAAGTTTTGAAAAAAAGGTCCATTTAGTACGAATTTGATAAGAAGTATTATGGTTTCCTCAAGTGTGATTGTTATAATTGGTACCAATAACCGAAATTTTATTGTAATAAGTGAATACTTTTTAACGAATTTTATATAGAATGTTTTGGGGCCGACTGATTATACTGTCCAACACGAATTTTTTTTTGCAATAGCTACAGTGATCATTATAAAGCTCCTCGTCCCAAAGACGGATCCGAAAGTGAAATTGCTCAATTACCCTTAGTTTTTGAAAAACACGAGTTTTCGTGAGAACGCCCGATTTTGGGGAGAAATGAAGTATTACGTGACAACTAAATACGCGAGAAGGTTCCCTTTGTAGAAGATGATAAAGGAGAGATTTCTGAATGTATAATATGAAGAACTATTATTTTTGTTTTGTTATGAATAGCTACAAATGGGCGTCAAAGTATGAAAAAGTGTCAATGTGCGTGATTTCTACGCATTATTTTTACATTTTTACGAAAAGTGTTTGTCAAGCACAAAAATTCTATATAAGATCGGATTCTGCAGACATTTCTGAAGGGGAAATCATTTCGCAGTAGTGTCAAAACGGTTTTCAGTTCGCATAGGTAGGGAAAATGTCCGTCGGTAACATATGCTCAACGTTTTGTCGACAGGCAGCCATTGCTCACCTGCGACGGCAGAAATGTTTACAGAATTCGATCCTGTATAGATTTTTTGTGCTCGACAAACAACTTTTCGTAAAAATGAAAAAATAATGCGTAGAAATCACGTACATTAATACTTTTCCAAACTTTGACGTCCGTTTGTAGCTATTCAGAACTGAACAAAAAGAATAGTTCTCCATAGTATATACTCAGAAAATTGTCCATTATCTGCGTCTATAAGGAGAGCCTCCTAGCGCTTCTAGTTTTCATGTAATACCTCATTTTTATAAAAAATCGGGAGTTTTCACAAAAACCCGTGTTTCTCGAAAACTGAGGGTGATTGAGCAATTTCACTTCCGGATTTGTCTTTGGGCCGAGGGGCGTTATAATGATCATTTCGTGGATATTGTAAAAAAGAAAAAAAGTTTCAATTTATTGTACAGTGTTATGATAACAATAGTCGTTTCACGTTACCTGTGGCTATAATAACCGGATTCAACTGTAATACAGAAATCTGTTTTCTTTGCGTCAACGAAATACCAAACCGCGTCGCCGCTAAAGGATTAAAGCGCGTTTAAATCGAAATTCATGTTTGCCATCGATAATATCGAAAAGTTTCGAGTTAACCGTATACATTACCGATTTTTAAACCGTATGGTTGTAACGATTAATTTAACTCAAGATATATGCAAAAGTTGGGTGCTTGCAAGTAAACAAACTTATAACTGAATTGCGCCATTGTCGAGCTTGTTCCATTTGAAAGTGCTAAAGTTTAAAACAATTGAGTTGCTGTCATTTTATCAGTGAAATACCGCTTCGTTTAATTACAAGATCCTTTGGATAAAGGAGACTGAAATGTCGGACAAATTGAACCTGAATCACGGCCGCTAGGATAGCTTCCCGATAAGTTCTGAATCCCGTAATGAGTCAACCAGATACCAAGCGACGGTATTGTTAATGTTGCGAGCACTCTTCACGTCTACAAGATGATTAAAAATTCTGTGGATATACGTGCACCCAAAAGTATAAATTTAGAAAAGAAGAACGACACCTTCAAGACTATTAATTAATGGATCAAAGTGTTAAGGATAGCCCTCTCTCTTCGGCTTTTTGCAACTCAAAACTGAACATAGTTTTTACTAATACGAGGAAAGGATAAATATAAGTTTTTAGATATTTTATATTATTAATAATTATAATGATAATTTTATTGTACAAATGAAAACAGTGTAAAATAAAATAAAATACATAAAGTAAAAGCCTAGTAAATAGCTTACAAGAATTTATTTTGGAGAAAGAAAGTCTGCAAAATTTTTTAAAAGGAAATTTCTTGATAGTCGTACAATTATTAAAAAATATATTCTACATGCAAAATTAAAAATATTTAAAACTGTAAAAAGTTACAGAATGCAAATATTATTAAAAAGTGTAAAAGACCTTGAAAGTAAAATACAAATTATAGTATTTAGGGGATGAAATAGTCCCATATTTAGATCTCCTTTCCTTAATTTTATATTTGCAAAAATCTGAATAGGCGTAAAAATATCTGTAATCTGCTAATATCTTTACATAATCCCCCCTCGAGCCCCATAAACACGTCTTTCAGATTCGCACCTGGACGCTCAGGACCATTTGAAGGACGTAAAATTTGACGATCTCAATTTTTAGGATGACGCAACCCGCTAAATCTTTTACTGTCGTCTTTAGGCTCTTCCGACTTCCCTATATCTTGCAACATACTTCCGGAATTACATCCATTTATAGATTGAAACGAATTGCTCTGTTTCATTCGCGTAAGAGGGAATGTTTTGCTCGTGTCAGCAATCTCGTCATAATTATTTGCATTCAGTGGATTATGTTTGCCAATTAGTTCCCGGCGAATAGAACGCGATTGAACGTTGAACGTTTTAACGAAGTTGTTTCACTGCGGCGCAAATCCATGGGAAGCCGCATGACGTTGTGTTACCGAAGTTTTAAAACAATAGAAAGTTCGTCGGCTAAATAGCGAGAGAATTATTTATTATTTCAAGCAAGAGAATTATTTATAGTTTTAAGCGAGAGAATTGTTTATTATTTTAGGCAAGAGAATTATTTATCATTTTAAGCGGGAGAATTATATATTACTTTAAGCGAGGGAAAACGTTGCAGTCCTATGATATCTCAATTAGTCTGTGTAATTAGAAGACACAACAGATGCAAAGTATAGTTAGGTGCGGTAGACGAAAGTTAGAAAATCAAAGAATCGTTTACCACTCATAAAGTTGTAGATTATGGGATTAATCGCGCTATTGAAGTAGGATAGCCCGTGTACGATCAGAGCGACGGATTTTACCTGATCTCCCGGCGATAAGTGGATGGTATACCTGAAATGGTAAATAACACTTGTATCGATTTGCTTTGAATAATAATAGTCATTTTTTTTAACTGTTATCATGCACACCATACTATTCGTAGTAATAGTATCCGAATCTGTTTACTGCGTTACACCGTATCGATTACCAAGAAAAACCTACTTAACTGTTTTGCATCATGACTTTAACACTAGTACTACCAAAGAGAGCACAATGACTTGTTTGCCACTTCTCATAAAAATTGTATAAATATACAGATATTTATTTTTGTAAATTTGCCATGATTTTGTATAAAGGAGACAAATAAAGATTTATATCTATTGCTTTAATTTCTTTGTTATAGATAAATATACCTTAATTATTTTCGGTAGTTCTAGTGTTAAATACGCAACCAATTTCGTCAATCCAGAGATCGTCGCGTATCGATAAATATTTTTATTTTTGGCTTTAATTTGAATTTATATTGGAAATTCCGATATATTGTTGATGATTGAACAACAATTAGAGGTAAAACTTGCTGGTGATGCACTAGAAACCTAGAAACTTCGACTTCTTTAGTTACTGCTCACAAGACGCTCTCAGATTGTTTCACATTCGGCAGTAAATAAATACAATCAGTTTACATACACATTTTAAATTTCAAATATTTATATATTGTTGGGCATACTTTAGAAGAATAAAAATAATGTGAAAATTCATAATACATCAAATTATAAGTAAGTAAGTCTCCTAGACGACAGTTTGTAAAGGGAGGATCAATGATTACATGAACGAAATTCCTCATAAAATTAATTTAATATTACTTTATTTATGTTAAAGAAATTATAAAACGTCACAGATATACCAGGTCTAATAGAAGATAAATGTAGATATGATAATAATTTTTGTGTACTTTAACACGCGTATCAACATTTCCGTGAAATTCGTATTTTTAGTTTGTGTATATTTTTTTTATGATAATTTTCCTAAAATTTATACAATTTTAAATAATGAATAAATTGATATTCTCGAATTTGTTGAAGTTCTTGTGTTTTTTTGAATATTTAAAATGTGACAGTGTATGCTGATTTTTGCGACTGACTACATCGTCGCGCGCTGATGCAAATGGATTAAACTTGCGTAAGATATCGTTTGGATGAGAATACCTTAGAATGGAGAGCAAATGCACGGGAAAATAGCAAATGGCAAAAGTGATGACCACCGTGACTAACATTTTCGCTGCTTTTCGTCGAGATCGCAGCTGTACTTCCGGATTCCCACCTCCGCTCGGTGGAGTCTCACTCATCTGGGATGTCCGTGACGGTACTGCAAATGTTTACGACAATTATTCATTCCGTCGACTTATGGCAACTTATCTTTCCCTTTTCACTACCATCGCCACCAATGCGTAATCAGATACGTGTTCAGGGTATCATAAACGTTACCAAACGTCTACGGAAAGGTTAAATGTCGAGTTAAACATGATAGCAAAGGTTCAGAACGTTGAATATCAATAGCATTGACGAGAAAAATTGTTTTCGCGAAAATCTCTATAGAGAAAATAGCATAAATGTCCTTTCAATGGCAGACATCTTGCAAGCTCCGGAAATGTCAGGCGATATGTTTGTTATGCGAATAAGCTATAATTTAGAGATCACGGTTTGGAACGTGTATTGATGATACACGTATACACGTGTAACGATTATATACGTGTATCGAAATCACGGATAATACATAGGTACTCGTAATTTTCTATAAACGTGTATTATCCTTGTATTTCAATACCCGTGTATCCGTGTATTAAGTAGTACACAGACCTCAGTGCGGATATATTAATTGCGCGTGTATTCTAAGTGCACGTGAAATGGGTATCTCTACTATAAATATTGTATTGCTTTGGGTTTACTATGCGTGGAAACAACGAAGGATCATTTGCTTACAGCTATGTCCTGGAATGTTGATTCTCCAGAGGACCCTTACGATTTGCCAATACGCTACGCCCATTAAGATCAACGGTCCGGTATAAAGGAAGATCATCTTGATGATGAGAAAGGTGACCTGACTCTCACGGTCCCATGAAAAGTCGCATATCGTAAATATGATGGTATTCCATTTCAGATGTGTGGGAGTAATGTCCAACGCCACGAAATCCGGGATATCTGCGCAAACGGTGAATGTTGGTGCATGCTTTTTTCGTCATTTCTCACTAACTAAAAATAACGCATCAAGTGCGTCCACTTTTAAGCTGACTGTTGCCTGCAACGCTTGCGTTTAAACATCAACTCTATTTACGTTAGCTTAGAAGTTATGGAAGGAAAGATAGATCAAGTTTCAAGTAGGTAGATACCAAATAGGAAGGCTATCGCCCACATCACTATAGTCACAGTTTTTGCTCGTCCTGTGGTAGATTTGAACCGAAGGGGGAAGCATATCGCGTACCATCGATCTATCGATATGAAAGTTAGGGACAATATGCTCACGGTTACAGACACTGTCTGAAACAGAGATAAGACAATGGACCATTAATATTTAAATACTTATACCACAGACGAAGCATAGGATAGACTATCCGTTCTCATATAGAATTATCCGGGGGCTGTTTGGCCACCCTACCATTGCAGTAACACATGTGATATTACTAGTTCAAACTACAATAGAATATAGCAATGCTTTTAAAATGATCGGAATTATAACTATTGTGATAGCCAATTGTTTTCGACATAATTGTTATAATAGATAATAGACATAAATGTCTAAAATCCAGATCTATAATAATATGTATATAGTATACACGTACATATATCTCCGTACGTATTGAAATACCACCATTTATGCTCTTGTAACCCGAATTTTATTTACTTTTATATTGAAAGAAATTATATTAAACTTAACATTTTCATTTCGACGGATTTCGAGGAATTAATAATTTCTGTATAAGTAACTGGCATCAATAAAACGATGAAGAAAGAAAATGGAGTAATATAGTTATATGCAAATTAATTTTTTAATTTTAACATATTTTTTTAAATTTACATTTTACATTTAATTTAAACATATGGGTATATAACCGTTAAGTCACATGGCACTGTAGATGATCAGCTTTACCAACTTTGGTGGTTAGATTGAATAGAATTCTTAAAATCGCCGCTGTAATTCGTGAAGGGCGTAAGAAAACTCTGCTTCTTTACACGATCGGTATTTGAGTTGGAAATTTATGATGTTTCCTATAAATGAGTGGTCTATCCTGTACTTAGTCAATGCTTATTGCAATCTATACAGTGGCTACGAAATCTATTAGCACACCACTTCAGGTATTTTATTAAGATCGAATTCCTTTTTTGTTAACCCTTTCACTGTTGATTAAAATGACGATTGCAGACGGTTCTAAGTACTAGAAATTTAAAAAAGAAATGTTTATAAATTATATGCGTTTTCATTACAAATAAGGAATCTCTCTCTAGTAATTTGTTGTTGTTAAATTAAGAAGTTAATTGTATACTTGAATTCTTTTTGTAGTCACTGTAAATCATTACACGCGGTCGTCGTTATCCGACGAAATTAGTGCATAGGGCCAGATACTGTTGGATATTCCAATGTGCGGGCCCAACTTTGCCTCGAACATTGAGTACGTGACGAACGGAAAGACAACCGTGTTAGTTACGGTTCTCAAGAGCCTAGCTTTTCCAAAAACCACTTGGAGACAGGATCAGTTCTCCGAAAAGAACACGTCGACGAATGCTGTACTCAGTAATTATAAAATCCTGAAGCAACGAATAAAGCGTAACCATTTATAGACATAACTCGTGTTGACATTTATTCGCGGGGTCAGAACAAAAATTGGCGCAGTCGGTAGGACCCGTCTAAGGGCAAAAGGAAAAAAGACTTTCGATAAAGTGTTCTGCACGTTCAAATAGTTTGTGGCGGTGAAGAAAAGTTTCCACGCGAGCCGTCGAATCCAAGCATCCACTGCTAAGAAGAACATCGACCTACATTGGGACATCAGGTGTTTCTCCGTTGGTGGACTACAGGTACGCTCTCGAGTTTTGCTGCGTGTTTATTGCCTCAGGTACCCAAACCCTAATCATCATGTCTCAACCGAATTCTTCTTATCAGCCCTCTACCTTTGCTAACTCGACCTTCTTAGAACATGACATGAAATTCCTATGTGATCTAATTCCAAAAGAATTTAGCGGTAATGGATTCGATCTTGGTTAATTTATCGCGAACTGCAATAATGCGGACGAACTCGCCAACGAGAGGCAAAAGACTCCTTTGCTCTATTTTATTTTGTCAAGAATATCATGTCATGCAAAAGAACAATTGGCACTCCATAGATTTAATAATTGGAACGAATTAAAAGAAAGACTTAAAATTTTATACCAAGACAAAAAACACTATTGTCAGATTATGGAGGATTTAAATAATTGCAAACAGCAACATTCAGAAGACATTACTAATTTTTATCAACGGTTAATTAAATTATCATCTAGGGCTTTAAGCGCGATTTTACAATATTCCGATGATCCATCCAAAATACCGGGGAAAAGAGAAGCCGTAGAAGAAACAACTTTAAACAGATTCGTTTACCATTCTTCGCCGCAGGTTTCGCAAATGTGACGTTGGAAAGATTTCGTCAACATAAATTGAGCCTTTACCGCCGTTATTTCCGAGGAACACCCATTAAACATGCATCGTTATAAAAAACGACAGTCTTGTAGTACTTGCGGGAAGATGAATCATGATACATCAGAATGTATATTTAATCGACTCACTTTCGAACATAATAGGTCTGCCAATACAGTGCAAATTCCAGTACCGAATCGCTATCAACACTCAACCAATCAAAATCATCAACCTCACTATCAACCCCGTAATGAACCTCCACGATATCATTCTCAAAATCAATATTTGAATCCAGTCAACCAAAATCCGTCCAGTCAACCTAAATCGTGCAACTATTGTAAGAAACCGGGTCATTTAATAACTGAATGTAGGAAAAGGACGTTTAATAACAGCCGACGGGAACAGTCGAATCACCAATCGAACAATTCTCGTCAGTTAGACATTAACGCGGTCCATTTAAACTCCCAGGATTCCTGACGAACACCGCACTGGAGGAACAGATTTCTCAACCGCAGGTGTTCGAGGATTAAATGTATTAATTTCGAAAAGTGCTTTAGATTTTATTCAAGTTCCGTCTTCAAATTCTGAAGATTCTGACAGTACTTTCAAACTCTTAGTAGACACCGGCGCCAATGTATCCCTTATTAAAGCATGTAAATTGAAATCGGAAACCAAATTTAATTCACAAGACAAACTTATTTTGCACGGCCTCAGTGCGAACAACCCTGTGGAAACAGTAGGTAGCTGCCAGATTCCAATAAAAATTTGTGACCATTCCGTTTTAGCGAAATTTTATATTTTGAACCAAGCTACAAACGTCCCCTTCGACGGCTTGATCGAAAAGGATATTTTGCAAACAGAATCCGCGACAATCGATTACGAATCGCGAACGATCACCTTTAAATCGATATCAGCTACAATTCCGTTAGATTCCCAAACTCAACAGCATGAAAGAGTACATCTAATGAATCTTAAAGCCCGGACCGAAACATTAATAGAAATCAAGATAAACAATCCCGAAATCAAGGAAGGAATTATATCGGAAATAAAATTACAGAAAGCAGTATATCTATCCAAAGCCATCACTAGAGTTAATGAAAATAATAAGGCCTGGGCTACCATTCTCAATACGTGAATCACTGACCAACATATACAGCCTATTTTCGCAATAACACAATTCAAGTACAAAAAACAGGAAGCTAGTGACCTGTCATACTAACATGCTGAAACCTTTTGTTTCAGGCGACAGCTAGGATGTTCGATCACAGCGACTTCCATGACACATCTTCTACTGATGTGTCATGATTTCAATCTTATTGACCATCAACACGATAAACTAGTTTGATTTTACGCTGAATCCGTGAGGATGTGTAATGAGCACCAATCTTATGGTGGTAGCACCGCTTTGTGTCAGAAATCTCTTCGCATTATAAACTCGAAAATCGTGGCGATAAAAAATAAAATAGATGAAATAAATCACATAGTTAGCGATAAGGAGCGCGATGAAAATAAAGTCATTAAAAGAAGTCTACTTGATGGTGCATCTTACATTCCGAAATGGCTTTTCGGCACTCCGGACGCTGAAGATATTAAGATCTGTGACGAAGCAATAGAATCTTTAATTAATGAAAATAAAAATATCAAATCATTAATGAAGCAACAGATATCTGTTGTAACTAACACCATTCAAAATTTTAATGTTTGCCTCAACAACCTTAAACTAGACGAAAAGAAACTTAATCAGAATATTAAACTATTGAACGACTTTTCCAATTCTACCGCTAACCTTCTGACCAGTATTTACATACAGCATGCAATATTGGAACAAGTACACTTGATATCAGAAATGTCTACAACATTCAATGAATATTGCAATTTATTCATCTCCTCCATTACTCTAGCGCGTCGCAACATATTACACCCACATGTAATAAACCCCAAAGGTTTTTACAATGAACTGACCAGAATCGAACTCCCAAATAGGCAGAATTAACCTGTACCATTGACATTGTCTAACATACATAAATACAACAATCTTAGCAAAGTAGATGTAATCCTTGAAAACAGAAACCTAATATTCACCATCACCATTCCGTTGACCGAAGAATTGCAGTACAATCTTTATGAATTAGTACCACTTCCTATTCCTTACAGCCGCTCCTATATCCATTCTTACATACAGCCAGATTCCGCATACCTGCTTATGAGTACGAACCAGGTATACTACGCGCAACTGCAAAATCTTGAGAAGTGCGTGCAGGTTAACACCATGGACTACATCTGCCACATTAAACACGTAACCAGGACCATTGTGAAGCCAATATGTGAAACCATTCTATTCACATCCACTGTCAAGAAGATACCAACATACTGCAAGTTGCGGACTATTCAAGCCAAATTAGAAATATGGCACTCCATCACCAACAATAAATGGATTTTTATCACTGATGACACCTTAACACTAACCCTCACATGTTCTAGTACACACATAGAAGACGTGGAACTAAGATCTGTCGGAATTATTCACCTAGAACCAGAATGCAAAGGGTACACTTAAACCATAGTTCTAGAACCGACACAAGAGATTACGACGAATCGCAGCCACAAGACGAGTAACTACATCGTAGAAGACCCCTGCTGTATCCGAAACTACAAAAACATAACCATCGATCCAGTAAGGTTACCAAGCATTAAAATTACGAATTTCAAGGACGAAGAATTTAACTACTTACACCACAAACTGTCGAAACTGGATACATTAATTAAAGAATCAGAGGAACCATCGATCCATCAACGCAGCCCTTGGTATTCTAACGCCCTAAGCGTAGCAGCTTCAGCTCTACTCATCACGCTAATTATAAATATTCTACGCTGGTGCAGAATATTTCAAACACTGACGAAATATTTCCGTTTCACACGACAACCGAGGACGGAAAACGACAACTGTTGTTTGAAAATTATTAACAGAAACATTAATGTGGGTCCAACGACAAGGATGCAGTTATCCCAGATCGTAGAAGAACTCCCATCCATTGAGACGTTGGGGGAGGCCGGGTTGCAGCCACACAACATTGCCGGAGACCGCAGCCGAAGCAGCACCCCGACTTGTCAGCCTGATTCGCAGAGACGAAGAAGATCTGTATCACGGGCACCTTCAGTTAATATGGACTAATAGACGTACACCCACCCTTATACACTCACATACATTAGCAAATATTCGTATCCAATCAAACATTTTTAGTTACTATTAAAAGAAAATATAACACAAAATTTTATCACTACTATAATCATTATTAGAATATAGGTATATAAAATTTCGTTATCATTAGAATCACATATTAGAATTATTAGGACTAATATGGTATTTAATCATTTATCTCTAACCGTTATTAAAATTATATAAAAATGTGTGGGAATATTAAGCATAATATAATGCATGTAATAAAAACATAATTATATTAATTACACTAGGTATAAAATAAGCACACAAAACTTTTACCATTAATATTGTATACTTTACTACCAAACTGTTACTATCGCATAACAAATTTTTCTTACATAACATGTTACTCTATTACTGACTAGGATAAACAGACATGTACGGAAAATTTCTAATTGATCCATGTTAAAACTCGTGAATCAATCTAAAGGGGGGAGGTGTTGGATACTCCAACGTGCGGGCCAACTTTCTCTTGAATGTTGGATACGTGACGAACGGAAAAACAACCGTGTTAGTTACGGTCCTCAAGAGCCTAGCTTTTGCAAAAACCACTTGGGGACAGGATCTCTCCCCCATATATTTCCAGGCCAGAACGCCACTCTGGTTCGGTCTTCCGAAAAGAACACGTCAACGAACGCTGTACCCAGTAATTATAAAATCCTGAAGCAACGAATAAAGCGTAACAAAACTCGTGTTGACGTTTATTCGCGGGGTCACAACAATACTCTAGGAACGAAAGTCGAGGAATCCCGCTGTGTTTAGCATTATCGTATATTATCTAAAAGAAAAGAAATTAATTGGCTCGATTAACAATTCTAATTCGTTAATTCATAAAATTTCCATAATTTCCGCCTGCTATAGAATTTACATGTTGCACCGGAGGTCGTTGGACAATAGAGTAATAGTAGCTTAACGTACTGCATATTTAAAGGTGGGTAATATTTGGACGTACATCGTGTACTGTATACACAGCCGGCTGAATGCGAGCCAGTATAGCTATATCCACTTGCTGCGCTTATAAGCGTACCACCTATCTTACGTTTTGACTTTCCATCCGATAACGCGGTTTATTCGTAGTCGGCCTAGCACAGAGAGACACGTCATGAATATAAAACGAATGGCTAGAAAATATGGCCGAGGATTCGGTAGGAGTTCTACTCGTTGAGTAAAGTTGATAAAACAGTTGTCCGCGCTTTATTTGCCTCCTCGCCCGGGAAATTTACTACCTCCGTACAACATTCGGCTTTTGCTCGTCCATCCTTTTTGTTCGCGGGAAACTCTTGGAATTAATAAAATGATTCGCGCGAATCGGCTTGACCTACATTTCTTTTCACTGGCACGCTCTCTCTATCGCTCTGCGTCTAACGCCGGCGATGCTCTCTACTCTAGTGAAAAATTCATCGAAAGCTGGGTCCGATTACGATTGAATGCGATCATTAAGTAAATTGCATTTAAGATAAAGCATGTCTCGGTGTAGGAGCTTTTTACGCCGTTTGTGCGAGAAACGGAGGATTTACGCCGATAGCATAGGTACACCGTTTGCTGGACATTTCTCACGTGACGCCTTTTCATGCGCTATGCTAACGCATTTAGGGGATCAGTTGCCGATGCTTGCTGTCGATTGAATTTCCGAATCGTCGTCAAAGGACTTGTTACCCAGTTCTCACACGGCAACAAGCAGACATTGATCGACGAGTGGCTCTGTACCACGATCAACTTCCTAGAGACCCTCCTGACATATACGCTTTTGGCGGAAGAAATATAGCAAGATCGTAAAAGTTGTTAGAGGTCAAGCTGCAAGTTTTTCGGGATACTTTGAGCAAACCAGCGAATATAAGAGGTTCGATCCTCACCTATGCTATGTGATACGAATTTGAAATTGATTCTTCCTTTGCAGTGTACGTAAATTAAGATATAATTATTCGCAAACATATTTGGCCATGTTAGGTATTCGGTAAATTTTAGTGCCGGATTCCGTAAATGTCGGGATCCCGATGCTCGGGTCAGGACGGGAGAATTCTAGACTGATCGGGAACATATCCAGGATTCCCGATAATTTTTCAATTTTCAAAAATCCATGGCATTTTTAAAATGTCAACTATTTTCAAGAATTTTAACATTATCGAGTAACGAAATATATGTATTATATATTTAGGATGACGCGACGATCTGATCTTGAAAATCATTTTCATCTTGCCTTGACTATAATATTTTCAGACTTCAGCTCATTTCTAAAGACCGTAGCAATATGTATTCAACAAAATGATTACTAACACGGCAATTCCCAATATTTTCGGGAATCTCGAACATTTTTTGGATCTCGTCCCGATCCTGAGAAATAGTTCCGATCCGTCCTGATCCAACATTTTTGGAATATCACATATTTGTAATAATTGTGTGTCAGTGAAGAAAATGATAATTGCGCGAAATCTCGGGTACTTCCCATGTGCTTCCGCAGGGGGAGAACCCGAACTGTTTGACTGGTGAACTGTAAGACAGGACTCTAGACCAGTAGAGCTGGTCTTACCTTAATAAGTCCTAGGCACGAAACATGTCCCACCAGTTGATTTACTGATACCTCTGAATCCAGGCAAGCCCCAGGGGCTGGATCCCCTCAGAATTGAACCTTATTCGACTACATTTTTATTCGAATAAGTATTTGGATAAACGTGGACGAACAAATATTTATTCGAATAATGTACGAACTATTTACTTGAATTTGATTAGAATTTCTACTCAGTTTCTAAGTGAATTTAAGTAACTTGTATCTAACTTTTCCAGTAAAACATATTTTGCATTTAAAACAATAAACAATAATATTACGTAGCAGTCAACAATTTTAATTCGTAAAAGCAATATTGAATCTGTTAATGAGCTAATGAGCCACGATTTCATCTACAGCGTCTTAAATCTCCAGACATTCGATTGCTTCCCATGAGTTAAATGTACAATTTAGCAATCTTGCTCTTATTTACTCTGTGGAGCTGTCGAGAGGGGATAGGATAGGAAAAAGGAAGGGGTGGTGTTTCGTCCTGGGCCTGCTAGTGGACTCATCAGTAAGGCTACCAAGCAGGTCCTGCCTTAGACACTGGAATATTGAAAGGAAGATTAAAGACGGTATATATATGGACGAGGTGGTTGGAACGAGTGCTTTCGAGAAAGTCCTATTTCGTATGTCCCTCTAGTGGTGGGTGCAGGAGAGCCGCCACAACTCCACCAATTATGTGCCTTCCGAGACATTAGTCGTGCTGCGATTAGGCTTCTATATCGTTGCAACGCGATCATATCTTTTCACCCCCCTACGTAGCAAGTAGCAATTTAGCATTTAATTTTATCGTAGCGTAGCAATTGCCCCTAACACGGTGGAACTTCTTCAGTATCAGAACTTAGGGAAACGCGTGGGAGTTCTCCGCTTTAACATCGACACATATACTTCGACCGTTTGTTCTATTAACGAGAGACTTCCATGTAAATAGAAGCTGGGCATTGTTTCTTTTTCATCCTGCAACCTATACGCGCGAGCACGGAAATTAGTTGAGGAACTAAGTAAGAACCGCTTGCCTCGAGATAGTCATCCTCCGAACTCTTGGGACGCTTTAATTTCGCCGGGAATGGGGAAAGGTAAGAAATAGTCGGAAAACTCTTAAGAGACCGTTAAGTCACGAGTTAGAAACACGGTGCTCTGATATATTGAGATTACCAGGACAATAGCTCTCTGAACGACGACAATTTATCATTTCTTTCGCGCGTTTTTAGGGGTGTGTCTTAGTCGCTATCTTGCACCATTATTTATCAGCTTTCCCATCTTCGATATTAGTTTACTCCCATCTCTCGTTTTTTCTTTTTTACCTGCATTTTTATACTGGCTTGCATGGAAAATATCTGCCAAAGTGAAAGACGACTTTTTTTATTAGGTTGGTGCATATGAAATGTCGTTTTTTTACAGTAAAAAGCAAGTGTAGTAAGTGAATTCTTCACAACACTACACATATATTTAATTAAAATAATTTTCTGTAATTCTGTATACTTTTTTCTGGCAATTAGCCAGTTTCATTATTATATATTTATAAAGATCATAAATTTTTGTTTATTCAATCTTTCTTTTGATTATCTGTGCCATGGAAAATTATTAATCTTAAATGTTGCAAATCAATGTTCAATTATTTCTCTATTTATCTCAGTTCTTACAAATCCCAGTTTCAATAGCTTTCAAGATGTATTTGCTAAATTTGGACTTCTATAACGAACTGCTTAAATATTCCAATTATTCGTGACATCAAACACCGAAGTTTTCACAATTTTATTATAACATACATAACTATATATATTGCAACTAATTTCTCTTTCCTTAATGTGGTTCATTACAATTAACCATTTTATAAAATTAAAACAAAAGTATCTATTCGTTTATCTCAAACTACGGAAAACAACATTTCATATGCACCAACTTTATTCATGGAGGAGTTCCTCGTTTTTCTTGATTATCTTTAGCCATCTTTTGACTAACTTCGCGATTGCATCTATGTGGAATTTCTTTTTATCCTTTAACTGTTTTGTCCTTTAACCAAAAACGATACAAATTTCCTGTTCAACCCAATAGGTAATGTCGATAATGGGTCATGCAGTATGTTATCGTTGCCAGCTCTGCAATGGAAACTATTTTTGAGAATTGTAAACTGTGTTCGATACGGCAATTCCACGGTTTTACTTTGATTCACGATCCTCGGTATTTCAACGCGAAGTAATTGAAATAGTTGTACAGTATCTGGTCCGTTCGTAAAGTCCGGTAACTCGCGATAAGCAGTTGAGAGACTATTGCCTGGCTTTCCTCTAGAAATGCGACAAAATTTGCGTGAACATTTATGTAGGGTAAAATATCGATCGTTACCTACTGCAGCTGTAATAATTAGAGTCGGTCAAGGATCTCGATGGGAAGATATTCAAGGCGTAACGCAAATCGATCTGCATTAGAACAACGCAGTAGCAAAGAGCTAGGTTTAATACGCCAAGCAAATTGTTTCAAACGTATTCCCTGGTCGTTATTGCATTCGGCGTGGTTTCCGTGCAATTAAGCAGTAGGTTTGTACCAGACGCGATATATCCTAATTTATACGCCTTCTCTTCGCGGTAGAATTCGAAATGCACACAAAGATTACGCGAAGTGCCACGGTAATGGAATTAGTTGGAACAGAGATTCAGTTCCTTAATCAATCCGTGGAAATTCTAAAGTATTTGGAGCAGGAGGGGGGGGGGAGAGAAAAAGGGGTGAGATGTTGATGGGAAAGAAATACAAACGTGGATCCAGTAATTCCATTCGGCTCCCGAGGCGTAACGGATCGGCTGTTCGTCACCTCGAACAAAACCTATTGTTTTTTCAGCGTCCTATCTGACGCGCAACGATTTCACGATTGTTTGTCACGGCAGACGGCGTACAGCACGTTTTAATTAAATCTCGGCTATCTACCGATCCCACTCACAACTGCATCCGTCACGCCAGCGCGTGCCTAACGTTGCTGATAGCGCAATAATGCCACTTGGGACTTTGCACCTCGTTTCTCGTTCACTAGTGCAATTGTACCACCATCGGCTTCTTCAATTAACGAGCGCTAGTCCTCCAACGATAACCCACGGATCAGCCTCGCAATCGCTTTTCCAAACAAGAGAGCATCGTTGTAACACAGACGAGGTACAGAATAGACCTATCATCGTATGGGACTTTATGTCGCATGGTCTGAAATACCGACATCTAAAGAAATGAAAGTTTCCACAAAAATATCTTCCTTTTTATTACTTGAAAAGGAATGTAAATATTTGTAAATCATTTTAACATGCAAAATGTAAAAGCAAACACAAAAATCTATAGATTTTATGACGAACCATTGGATAAATCAATCATTCTTATACATTGGGTTGTAACATAAATTCGTTCCGATTTCTTTAGTATGTTTAAAGTCGTGTTTATCAATAGACACTAACGTGACTAATTTCTAACGTTGCAAAGTTGGTTATCTGACAACGTGTTAGCGTTAACATATTCGCTGTGAGCCCTGTGGAAAGGATCTTTTGCAATAAAAGGCATCACTCCATCTGTCAAATCACTATAATATTAGGTTTACTGTAATATTTTCCTTTACTTGTATTTTCACCTGTGCTGAATCTTTCACTTAATACTTGCAACACGTGCTCTCTCGCTAATACATAGAACAAATATTAACCCTCTATAACAGTGGTCTGCAAACTACGGCGTGCGAGCCAAATCCGGACCGCTATTTGCTTTCGTATAGCCCGTAACATAAAAATAATTTTCGCAGAAAAAGACAATTCCATTCAGCCCACTAATAAACAAGTATATAAATAACTCTTTACTCACAAAGATTAAATATATTTAATAGTTAGCCCTTCACAAAAGAAGTTTACCGATCTTTACTTCATAACGGCATGTAACTTGGAAATTACATACTCATATATCTACATGTTTTACAGATATTTTATTGTGTAATTACGGTGTACTTGTATTTGATTAGCATACTATTATACCAACAGCAAATTATTCACGTGTAGCGATTGCTATTCTCTAGTTTCCGCATCAAAGTACAGCAACTTGAATCAATTGAACCATAAGAAAAATGATTCTTGTCAGTTTTTGTTCTTCCCAAAAGAGCGGAAGACTACTCTAAAATGTTGAATTTTTCATTAACATATTTCAATTCTTTTAACCCTGCTGCGGCATTTGTAGATACCATTCGTAATTACTAGAGTGCGGATTTTTCTCCACATATTGGAATTTTGAAGTTGTAAAAAAGTGCACAATGTATATAATCTACAAAATTGTACAAGATATCCAAAGTATAAAGAAATTATGATATTTAGAGGGTTAAACAACCCCCAATTTAAGTTCTTCTTCTTCAAACTTATTTATAAATATCCACAGTCTAGTAATCACATTGCAGAACCAATTATATCCAATTAAATTATGATATTGTGTACCTCGCGATTAAGGCTGCTATTTTCAAGAGGGTTGTTTTACGTGTAAACTCTTCAATTATAATTCATCGTACTGAAACAAACAAAATTCTGGTTATAGAGGGTTAACAAACGAAACGTGAAACCAATTTAGATCGTTCGCACATTTTTAAGCAAGTGAAACCACCAAATGACGTCATCCAAGATAAATGTGTTAACCGATCTTTTTGGCCCTCATTTCTCACCTCAGATTGCTAGCTATTCCCGCTTGAGCAATTAATTAGCGGAATTATAATTTTATTGGTGGAAACCTTGGGCGGAAGTACCGATAGGGAGAGCATTAGGGTGACGTTATAAAAAATTCAAGCTATCGATCCGGTCACGCGAAAGAGTTGTCCCCTGGTGAAATATCACCTGACTGGAACGACTCGCCACCTATGTACGAGTAAATAGCTCTTTGGTTGTCGCTACGAACCAAAAGACACGCGAACTTCGTATCATTAGATTGCTCGTGTCTTTCGAACTCCGAAGTCCCCAGTGACATTCGGATAAACCTTCCTCCTACGGGTTAAATAATCAATGATACGCCATCGATGGTGGAACATATTTTCGTGCGACACTCGCAATGGAATTACTTTGCAATGCGTTCGACGGGAACGTGGGCCGTTTGACTCGCGTCAAGTAGTCGAAACCCGCGGGAAATTCGTTGCTTGTCACGGCAGACGATGTTTCGCAGCCCTAGAAAAAGCGCAAGACATCTGAACAGGAACAGTCGTGACCGTTTCGCTGACTTTTAATAGAATCGCGAAGTCGGTTTGCCATGCAACTGCGCACAGTTGCGTGTACAATTACGATTCAGCAGTCCGTCGCAACTTCTTTTCGACTTCATCTACTTGCGGAGATCTATGGACATGCCCCGGTCTCCGGAGCATTCTTACAAATTTCTTTGACTGTTCGTGGAAAGTGTGTCGCGTACCACGTCGACGTAGTCGTAAATTTCTTTGTCTCGTGACGTTGGCAAAGATTTAGAACTTGCCGGCAAGACAAACCGAAAAAGTTGAAGATAATAATCGTCGCGACGGTGAAATTATCGTTCGTTACGACACGTTTCTGCGTCAATCTAAAAGCAGATATTCAACTTTACGGCGCGCCTTGGCAGCATAATGCGACAACCCGAGCTTTTATTTTCCCTCAATTAAACGTATTCCGCGATGTCGGTGTAATATTTCGAGCGGACGGAGCTTTTTCCCGAAGAGTCTCCGAGTCGCGCCGCGGGATCTCGAGCGTTCGAAGAAGTGGAGCAACCCTCGTTACTTATTCCCTCGTTCTAGCGAATGTAGTCGTTTCTTTCTGGAGATCGTTAAAAGCGTAAACGACTACACCTCGATGTACCGTTAATCAAAGGCCACGAAAATGTTCTCCGAAGGTAACCGCGATCCTATTTGAAATGCAAATACACCTGGCAAAATGCCTCTCGGACGATAACATATTTTTCTCGGATAAGAGGGATAACAAAATCAAATCTTCAATCAACCTTCAACGTCTGATTATAAAAACCGAATAACATTTGAGATTTTGTATTCTTCATTGGTTCTACCTTATCTTAATTGTAGCTCATAAATTTGAAATTCGTCCTAACAATGTTGTATAGCAGCGCTTAAGAATGTCAAGCATACATTTTTAAGATGCATTACGCACCAAAATCAAGGGATCACCAAAATTTGGGCCGAAAAATTGTCGATCTTTGAATTGCAGTCATTTTATGAAAAAAAACATACAGAAGTGTACCTTTGTTCATTTTAAAGGACATAGTCTCTACTTTTTCGCCACTGGATTGGATTCTTCTGAAGGTGCTTTTATACTTGGATACGGATCGGGAAAATGGAGATAGATCTTTTCAAGTTCTACTGTAGAATGTATTATTGCATGCGTAGCTTTTATCTAACCATATATAAGATGCATAGAATTCTATATCATTGGAATAATCGTTATTAATTTTATAAATTATTCCATGATCAAGGACATCTTTCTCATTTCCTGGCGATAAGCCAAATTATTAAGGAAATTTATTTATTTTAAATATAAAAAATTAAGGATTAGTCTAGTGCGTATGCACTGTAATTTTAAAATATTCAAATAGGGGAGTATTTTCGGACCATTTATATTAATTTCGTTCGATGTAAAATGGTTGAAAGCTCGTAAGATAAATAAATAAATAAAGAAATCTGTAGGAGCCAAACGCATATCACCGATGCGATAAGAAATCGGAAAGATATAACAATATAGCAAAGATCGATGGCTATCGGTGAAATACTCGAAACAACGTTCATACCAGAAGCTTTTGATCCCAGTTCGAAAAATACTGACCCGTATTGCGGCTTTGTCGCTATCGTCCGCTGCTATTTACTTCCGCGATGGGAAGCTTTATCTTGTATCCAATTAGTAGGATCAGTGAGGTGCGATTATACGAACGATTAATTGCACCGCTCCCGTTACGAGCAGGTGTCTTTGCCATTGGACACCGTGTGCAGGATAATTACAAGGAATTCAAGGTATTGCTTTGCCTGGTTAACTCTGTTACGGGCTTCAGCGTTCGACGAGACTTCAAAATTGCATTCAAAAGTCGGAAAAAATACCAGACGTGCAAACAGCGTAACGATAAATACGTTGTTTCGTATTCTTGAGAAATCGTGTGTCTCGTTCGAAGCATCGCATTAAGTTGTTCCAAAAGTTTTATCCGTATTTGCTTCGGTCTGTTAGGTTCAACAGCGTTCCAAGAATTTGAAAACTATGATGTCGCACGCGAAGGTAATAAAATAGCGGAAGAAGTTACTAAAAGCATTTTTGAATAAATTGATTTCATGAAATGTCGCGCATTTATTATCCAGCAAGAGAGCGAAACAAGTTTTTGAGATAATCTAATATATTTCGATGGCTATTAAAAGTTCAAAATATTCCACACGGTGCCCTCTCGCTGAATAAACTCTAGCGTTATTAATTTAATAACGTCAGAGCGCTGAATAGTATCGCCAGACGCGTGCAACGCCAAAACACACGCATTTTGTAAAGTGCTGGTCACGACCCAAGGAAAACGCGGTTCTCCCTTGTTATAGCTTCGTTACGCTCCGTCCTTTTTCGCTCTGCGTATTTCCCGTAAAAGTATTCACGTACACGTACGCTACATCCATGTACACGAGACCCGGCACGCGCTTTAACCGTTTTTTCCCAGCTCTGCTCTGCTGCATTCGTTCATCTATCCTTTCTTTCTTCCCCAGACAACCTCTCTCGCGCCAATTTTCCACAAAAATTACTCTAACTTTCCTAGATTTTCACACTCTGCGAGCTCGATTCAACGAGAATGTCGGTCGTCATTAACTCTCGACACGATGAAAATAAAATTATGCGTTCTGACAGAGGATCGGTGGATTATTTGGAACGCGAAACTTTTCAGTTTAACCAGGAGCTATAACGAGCATTTTTTTTCACGGACGTTGGTTCGTCTTGTACTACTTATTAGGTTAAAAGCAAAAGGAAAGACGTATGAATTTCGTCAAAAAGACGTTCGTCGTGTGACTCCAGTCTTAAGATCCATTTACACAATGAACAAGCACGAATCGAGCACGACATGGACTAGTCCGTTAACAGAAAAGACGAAACTTGTACATATTGCTAATTAAGAAGGGAAACCACTGTGACGGCAGAAAATAAAAGCAATTTTCAAGTATTTTTTTGGGATAATTTTGAAACTTTTTCTGATAAAACTATAACGTTTTCAAAAAGTACATTCATTGGACTACTGCCTGTAAACATTTTATATAAAAATATTAATTATTATAAATATAATAGGAACCAGCATGGGAGGCTTCCAAAAATTTGTTGGTATCATTTTTCACCGCAAGTTGTCAAACAAGAAACTATGCAATTTCTTTAAATTATAAGACAGTGCCTTCGGTTGCATGTACGGATTTAAAAAAAAATATTTTATTTCTTTCTGACAACAGACTAGTTCAGTGCGTGCTCGGCTCGTGCTTGTCTCTTGTATAAATGAACCCCTAACCGGTTAATTTCCGCGAATGAGTTGAGAACCCAGAAATAAGTTACGGTGCTGCAGGAACAGTGTGCAACAACACGTTGTAAGATAATGCGATTTGGTCGCCGGCTGAGAGCTACCTTAGTTGTGTGAGCATGTAAGTGCATACATCGTAACGAAGTACAGGCGCAGAATACAAGTTTACACACGGCGGAGGTACGCGCGGTTACATGCACCGGTACCATGATAAACGAGCCGAACGATATTTCTACGCAACTGTGCTCGAGTGTACAAGTGTAACCCCGCTGTAATTCCCGCTGATCGAGTTTTAACTGCAGGTAAAATCGCACACGTGCTCCCAGCCGTGCACCGGTTGATTCTAACATACCAAAAGCTAAATGCTGCGCATTCTTCGTTAATTATCCTTCGAACAGAACATTGCTTCGTTTGCAAAGCTGGTCGAAGTTTGCTTCGCACAGATACCTCTACAACCGTTGATGTAATATTAATGGAGCGACGGGATTCCCCGTCGAAAGTGTAATCTCCCTTCTTCGTTTTAACGAGAGCGTGTGACTCGTTAAGGTTCTCGCAGAAACGACAATAATTACGACCGACTATAGATCGTCCTGCGTGATCTCATACAGTGAACGCAAAACCCTGAAACAATACTCTAACAATAAGCTATAAAGCAAGTTCGTGTAACGCGTTGCCTTGGCCCCTGATACGAGACACAGTGGGGTATCCTGTAACGAATTAATTCGTTCCAGAATTTTGTTCGTTATAGGATACCATTGTATACCAATAAATGGCAATTTTCAAAATTGTAAAAGGAAATTGTCTGCAACAAAAATTGAAATTATCATGATATTCTCAAATAGAACCATGTGTTTTTAACTTCACAGTGTTGTAGACAATATCAAGACCAATTCAACGACATACTATACTAAAAGCTTAAGATGACATATTACATTACATTGTACATATAGTAATCAAAGCAAATGTTCGAATTGCATTTCATACTTTTACGTTCATTTAAATCACATCAAATATGTCAACAAATTCGTGATGATTATTTAACACGTGATCATCTCAAGTTTATGGTACAGTAGATCGTTGAATTCGTCTTGGTGTTGTTTACAACACTGTAAAGTTAAAAATACATAGTTTCATTTAAAAATATCATGATAAATTCTATTTTTTGCTCAAGACGGTTTCTTTCTGTTATTTTGAAAATTACAATTTTTGGCGGTTAAATACGAATTAACTTTAATTCCAGACATTTTTTGTCAGATCTGTATATATGTTTATGTAAATACGTGTTCGTACATATATACAGGGTGCTATCAAAAAATTTGTCAAGACTTTAAGGACTTACATTATTCAGCGAGGGGAGTAAAAAATATCCAAACAACATAGGTCTACAAGTCAGTCATTTCGACGAAAAAGCGATTTTTAATATCTAAGAATGTTCGATGATGTGAGTGAGCTTCTCTGCAACGCATTGAATGCAAATAGAGGAATTGATTCAGAAGTACGTCAACGCAAGATTATTAGACTAACATCAACAAAGATTCTTTCATAACTGCAATTTTAATACAAAGCTTCTTTGTCAGTAAATGTTCCATGTGTCTTCTCTCTGTTGCAATGCATAATTCACATCTACGAATCATTGATTATCTGCAAGTATTTCCACTAAATCACGTATCGTTTGACGCGGATTTTTTCTTCATTTTCAGAATTCCTCTACATCATTTATGGATGATGAATAGACTATTGTTTTTAAATGTCCCCGCAAATCTGTTGTTATAGGATAGTATATTAGATTTACAACTACGCATTATATTCAACTTCTTCTACTACTTAGGTTTATTAAATTCCATCATGCAACACGTTCGATTACTTTGTACCATAAATTATTATTGTTGATAACCTTAAACGTACTTCAGAATCGATTCCCATATTTGCATTCAATGCGTTGAGGAAAAGCTCATTTACGTTATCGAATATTCTTAAATATTAAAGGTCTATTTTTCGTCGAAAAGATTCACTTCTGGACCTATGTTAATTGGATAATTTTACTCCTCTCGCCGAGTACTATAATTTCTTAACTTGAAACACTTTTTTCTAATACCCTGTATGAATAGGTATTTAAGGATACTACATACGTTTTTCATACGAAATACATATATGTACTTAAGTATGTATGCAAAGAAATATGAGAATTTACAAATGTACATGCTATAAATTCGATTTATTACATTTCAATTGTATGCATTAGATACGTACGTAAATTTATAAAAAAAGATATACAGAAGAAGAAAAAGATGAGTCATTGATTTTACTCCATTTTTCACTAAATCTATATTATGTAACTAATTTCTCGAACGATATTGAATAGATGATTGATTCTGCACAGTTATTATTGGCACAACGACCGATTGGATCATCCCATTCTATATAGGATATCTATTCGGTTGTAGGAGTCCTGATTTAATGAGAAAACCCGTTTGTTGTAAGGTAGTTCGTTATAGGATACCCCACTGTACGCTCTTTTCATTCTGCTACCTCTTTGTAGCATCGTAACTACGCATTAAATTCACCTTCTTCTGCTACTTAGGTTTATTAAATTCCATCATACAAGACGTTCGATTACTTTGTAGCATAAATTATTATCATGAACCCATTTCAACACGCCAAGATCCGTTTTTCGATATTGCGTTGCCCCCGTTGCCGCTCGAATCCTATTTCCGTATCCGTTCACTTTCCGCAGAATCGATAATTTGTGAAATTTATCGTCCTCCGTGGATTGCGCGTATTTCGATTTATAGAGTGGAATAACGTCAATTACGAAGTTCGTTTGTTCCATCAATGCGGTCACCGCCTTTTCAATGTTTATTCCGCTCGGTAGACCCCGTACCAATCCCCTGTGTTAGCAGAATCCCACTTTGCGGTCCCACCAACTCTTTGGAATCTCATTTTTGATCACGAGTTCGCGTTTTCTGCGTTTACCGCTCATCCGAGCTTGTTTTGCCCTTTTGCCATAACGCGACACGGTCATTCGCGACCTTTCCGACTCTTAATCCCAGATCATGCGTAATAGTGATTGAGAGAAGGAAAATGGAAAAAAGTGATGGTGCTCTCCTATGTTGTGCTACACTCTGGGACTCGTCCAGCGCGTGCCACAAAATCATGGTAGATTACGTAACAGATGGAATTTGCGAGAGTTAAATTATTCGATAACTGTCTCTGTCTTGACTATTATTCGCAAAGTAATCAACAAGATAGACGATAAGATGTTTCCGAGAGTCAATCAAAACAAATTAATCGAGTCAAAAATATAAAGTTCCAAGACTCACTCGCAAATAGGGATGGCAACAATACATCGACGTTTTGTTTTGATATAACGATGTTTGGAAATCGATACCATCGAAACCATCAATGTTAGGCGATCTATAGTATCGGAGCTAAAAAGTAATGGATTATTTTGAATATTGAAAGATACATGAAGCATCGCTTATCGATGTGTGTTTGTTTAAAATTTGTCAACTGCAGATGTAGTCACAGTGTGCAGCTTTGTGCACACAATGAAGAAGCGATTGTCGGGAACCATGTTGGGTAAATTAATATTGTTGAACAGTTTACCTGATGCATATTGAGATAAATACAAGTTTTGTGTACAATTGGATCGCTTTTGTCGTATGTCACCCTTTAAAATAAGTTAATTCAATATTAACCCATTTTTTAAATTTTTAAATGTATACAAAGGGGAATCAGCCGGCAAATAAAGAATTATTATTATTCTTATTATATTAAAATTAAACTCTAACGTCAAAATTATTTGAAATTCATTAAAACACCTCTACTCTAAACGTTAACAAAAAGAAAATATCACATATCGATGCTTTAAACATCGATATTTTGTTATCGATGTTTCTTCACTTTTTGCCATTGCTACTTATAAGCAAAATCCCTCAAACTGTAACTTTGTGTTACTTTTCAATTTTGATGAAAGTTCGAAAGATATACGGAAATGTCCAATGTTAGCAACTTATAAGATAATAAACGTTTAATTCGACCGCTGAGCCAATATCTTTTATAGCCACTGTAATTGTTTCATGAAAAATATTTATTTGTGTATATATATCTTTCAAAGTGTTCGAATTTTCGACAGATTAAAACAATCGACCTATCAAACAGCGATCAATCAAAGTACAAATTCCTTGCGTAGATTGTTGCATTGATTTTTCGTGAACGGCCCCGAAAACACGTGTCAAAAATATGGCTCATCTAGATGTCAATTTTACGTTCGGCCGTTGATCAAGCGTGAAAAATAGCGGCGATCCGACGTAGCTCGTTCTTCTTCGAAAATTACGTTGCAAAACGGCAGGCTGGTCGTTTAAAACGTTAATGAATTTGTAGTTCTGCCCGTGAATGTCGTCGATTCCTTTATATTAATATTCTTTGTTCGCGACAGCTAAACGTGGGAGCAGTTTTAAATACAAACTTAATTGAAATTTGCCGTAGCGCAGTAACGCGTTTGCACGCGAGTCACGCGCAGTGCTCAAATCTGTTCGTCGATACGCGCGTTAATACATTCGTTAGTTATTTGTCCTCGTTCATAATTTACATTTATGGAATATTATTATACCGTAATTATGTAAGTTTGTTATTGGCACGTTCGCTATCAGCCTATATACGCGACGTTCCGATTTCCATTGAGAACGTCACATATGCTTGACATATTGCAAGACTAGATTTATATTCGCTCTTATCAGATTTGAACCCTTTGACTACTTCGAAATAGCATGGCAATATACAGTGGATACAAAAACTATGCGCACATCACTGTATCTTTGTGTTTTACTTATTTATTTATTTATTTATTTATTTACGGGATGTTACCCCTTTATATGCAAAAACAAGCTTAGTCACCAATGAGCATTATCGATAATAACATTGTTTAGGTGTTTCGAAAGAGCTAATACAGGAAGGAAAGAATCTAATCTATTACAGAATTTATTGACATTAATTATTATATAGTTCATGCAATTGAGGGTAGCATATACAGTTTGAATACCATTTATCGTTAGTTAAGTTCAACTATGTTCAATTTTGTTTCATTTAATGGTACTCTTACGTGAGCACAGCTATTAAATGACAAAAAACTTAACAAAGTTGACTCTAATGAAGTAGTATTTAAATGCAAAAATGCAGTGGTGTGCCAATACTTTTTGTAGCCACTGTATTTGAATTGGGTCAATATTTGGTATCGATATGTATTGACAATAAAATATATGGATACTATCAATGTCGATGTTTGCAATTAAGTTACGCGTAATAAAATCCAAAAATGAAAATAAATTATTTATTTAAATTAAGTGTTTTAAGTATAAATAAACAAGATTATATAATATTAGACAACTATAAAATATAGAATATCTCAGTTAAAATGCCACTCTTCGATAGATAACGATTCTAAAAATAACAATTATTGCAAGTATTCTCCGGTTTAACCGTTCCTGCAGTGAGTATATTAAAATCTCGATATGTATGAGTTAAGTATCGATACTTCAATATATCTTCACATTAAACATCGTTACAAAATGTCGATATTTGAATTGAAGAATATCACCATTACTTCTTCAAAGCAAGACTGCAACGGTAATCGGTCAATATGGTTTACTTCATTTAATAGTTTCTGCATATGTATCTTTAATTTGCGAAACAGAAACTGGTTAGTATGAAATAAGTTGTTAATTATGAGTCACCTTCGAATTGATTGCTATAAGAAAAGGAAGTATTAAATGTCGTCAACAGTAACCCGCGTGTCGTAAACTCCTCAGTGACCTTTAGAGACCTTAGCTTCTTTTTATCAGAACGATAAATATTGGTGACGTGTTGCTAATTGGTCTCCACATTTTAAATAGGAAACTAAATTAACACTAAAATAACTACTGACAATTAAGGTATGCTTATTTGTGCCAAAGGAATTGGAATTACAAATTCCTCCAGAAGTATACAATACAATGAAAATAAATCTGTAATCATTCTCTTAACAGAAAATCATGACAAATTTGCAAAAATATATTCGCGTAAATTTATATCTACAATTTCTATAAAAAATTACAAATGGGTCACCTTGACCACTTTAGTAATTCTAATGTTAATAGCATAATATTGCAAATTTGTTGAAATGCAGAAATTTTTTCTGTTCGCATGAGTGGAACAGAAAATTGTGCTGTCGGTTGTAAAGTTAATGTGGAACATCTATTGGCGCCCATAGCAAAGGGTTTTAACCCTTTAACAGTTTAATGCAAGAAAGACTCGAATAAATTGTCCAATATGGCAACATATCGAATTTAATATTTTAAATATAAGTGATATTAGTATTAAAGAGTGCTATATATAAACAGTTGAAGTAGTGTATTTTCGTTTTTTGGCAATCACCCTTTGAGTGGTATGACCATACGTACATTCACGACCAAACTCAAATATGATACAGTGTTTGAAAATTTAGCTTTTTTAAAATGTTAAATAACTAGTGCAAGATGTTGACTAAATATAAATCTAGAAATATTGTATTGATTAATAAAAATAACGATATCGATATTAACAAACATATTTTTGCACGGTTTCCATAAAATAAATTCAGGATCGCGCTGATCTCTCAACATTGTATCATTTTATTACATCGTGAAAGAAGGGGTTAATCGTGTAATATGAATTAAAATCTGCAATGGCGTTGTTTTGCAACCAACTTGTAAAATAAAGTTTAGTGTTTCTTCGTGGTGAGTTTTTTTTGTCCACGACACAACACAGCGAACATATTAATCGATGTATGTGGGGGGAGGGGGGCAACGCCTTTTGTGTATTCTATTTGTTGATAACGCCAGAGAAAACGTGTAAATAGTTATTATTTCTCAATTAAGAAAGGTGGAGGCGTCGGTGCAAATTGGCAGCCAACAGCCTCGCGTTCACAAAAATTACGTACTGGGTATGTCTTGATTGGCCATACCCCGCCAGCACGACATTAAACCGTATTGACGCGCTATTAAAGTAGCGAGCACCCTTTTTAAGCAAACCTTGTTTCGCGTAGGCCTTATGATGCACTTTGACGGTATAGTGATTGCGAGAATCGTTATTACCATTGAGCCATCTGTTGCTCTGTCAAGGAACTAAAAACCCCGACACGATCAGGTCACCGAAAGGACGCAATTTTTATGCTATCGACTTACAAAAAAATAGAAATAATTACGTAAGAACATGCAAATTCCGTTGGAGAGGCACGTGTGCAAAACTGAAGACTGGTAGCCGGTGATTTCCAGACATTTGAGAACCTATCAGTCCGGTCACGCTCAATAACACATTAATTGCAAAATTTCAATAGCGATGACGTCGATAATTTAATTTACGGCCAGACCTCCAATCACGCCGTCGCGTCGAGCCGAGAAAATTTTGAAGCGAATACGATATCGGCTTCCTGCAGGGGAGATAGGTACCGTTCGTTACTAGTCACGCGAAGGGATATTGTAATCGAGTTAATTAAAACTTGAATAAAGATATTTGTGCCGGTGCGGTGGCCGCTATTATTCGAAACTAGCCCGAAGTCTTGGAACGAAGCAACGCGGACGTGCAACGCGGCAACGATCCGATGATTAAAAAAGGAACGCTAACCTTCGTTGGAAATTAAAATGCGGGTATTTATCTGGACACGACGTCGCGATTTTTTTGCTACAACGTTGAATTTCGCAGATATTCCAACACACGTGCGGTTAACATACCAGATGAATACCAAAGCAGCTAGAATACGAAATTAAGAATAACGTGGCCGACTTATGAATTTATTATCGTCCGCCCTCCGCCTTCGCCTAAGAAAATCCTTATCGCGCACATTGCGAATTCTGGAATTTGCGCGACGGATAAACTCGAAGAATACCGGATGCCGCGAATCCTCGAATAGGAGAAGCGTTGAAGATTTTCACAGGATGAATGGTGAATTTATCGTCGACTGCATCGAGTCGAAAGTGCATCTAATTCCGCAATTAAAGGAACCACCGTGATGCTCTTCGCCGGCTTGCAATCTTCAATTCCTCATTGGCCCGAATTCTACTTTGAAGCGTCGTTGCGAAGCTTCCATACTCTCAGAATCAGAATAAATATCTAAGGAAAGTTTAACCGTAAGGGTCGAAATGCATCGGGCAACGAGCAATAGCGCAGGTGGATGGTTTGCCTGTGTATCCGGCGGACGTGCACAAAATCCCAAATCCCTGAGCGTCCTCGAGAAAAGAATACCGAAACACCTGAACATAAATCTCCAGGGTTTTTAGTTACGTAGGGGAGACTGTGATAGGCTATTACACTTTTCAGTTTTTTATTTTTAATTTTTTCTATATCCCCTGTCCGATATTAGATTATTCGTAATCTGGATTTCGAATATTCGAATTTTTTCTAAAAAAAATCCGGACATTCAAATATCAACTGAATTTAAGTACATAATTACATCTTTAAGCAAAGATATAACAGTGCAAATCGTATTGAACAACGTAAACTGTATGGGTACACACTACGACTTATAATCGTGCATAAATTTTAAAGGCAGCATAACCCTTTGACATCCAGTGCCTAAATTTTGTTTCATTTTCATTTGATGTAATATTTTAATATTTTACACTTCAGGTTAATTTATTTACAAGCTATCATTTTGCACACCTACAGTATGTGCGCATTTCTGATTATACCAATGCTCCGTAGTAATGAGTAGGAGAATATCGTGTAGCAATCAAAGGGTTAATAACGCAATAAATGTAAACTAAAGCAGTAGTTCTGTATATTTTGCTCCTTTTCTCATTATTATACAAACTATCCGAATATTTCTATCCGACTATCCGAATTCGCCGGATATTTTTAAGTTTGGCTCGCATTTTTTCAATTACACTTGTGTGAGAAGCGGATATTAATCAAAAGAAGACAGTCAGCGAACGTGATTGCCTTACCTGAAGATACGGCACCATTTTGCATAGGGCTAAACCCAGAAACCAGGTCTGCGTGATAATCCACAGTACGGAAATCGGAAGACAAAGCAACAAAACCAGGAAATCGGCCACCGCTAAATTGACGATGAAATAATTCGTCACCGTTCTCATCGAGTGGTTCCTGTAAATCGCGATGCAAACCAGCGCGTTCCCCACCAGGCCCACCACGAAGATGATGCCGTGCCACACGATTAATACCCAGAGCCAGAAAGATGGGAATATAAAATTATATACATCCCGCATGTCGTCCTCGTACTTTTTGTCCGCTTCGAAATTGGTAGAATTGCTGGCATTGAGCTTCGCTTCCGGTTCGTTCGTGTAGTCCATCAAACTGTAAGCGTTCATGTAATCGGCGGCGTCGACCAACGTGAATGCCACCAACGCCAACAACACGACGATCATTGCCTCAAAAGAATGCATCTTCCTTTCTTTTTTTTACCTTTGTCAAGAATTCCTTGCACGGTTATCGGTATTCGTAGCTATAATATCGATAATTCTTAGGGGAAAGTTCAGCAAACTGCTTGCTTTTCAATGATTAGCGTAGCTTTCGTCTTCCATTTTGAGTGAACCTCCAGTGCGATGTTTTTTTAAGGAACGTTTAACGTCCGAGGAATAGGAGAGAGATTCGCAGCGAGAAAGTTGTCGCTTCGGGTCGATCCACCTCGCTTCCTTCGCCGCGACCGGCTGACGTTTACTTCGCTCCAATTTCCATCACATTAAAGGTAATTCTCCCCGTCTTTTTTCCTTTTCCTTACCCGTTGCCGTCATCTGATAACATAACAAGTGTTCGAAAATCATTGATGCGCTGGCTTCACTATCCGATTTACATCGCGAACCACCGCGAAACGATCGATTTCCGGCGCACTCGACGAGATTATCAAATCGGACGTTTATCCTCCCATCTGTAGCGAATTAAAGGGATAAATTTGTCGCGTCGAAACTAAGGGGATGCCGAAAGAAGTTTTAGGCGGAAGGTTTTGTGATTTCCCAAGTGTCCGCTTAGCTAACGAATTTCTCTAATAACTGCCCGGACAGATAGAAAATTATTCGCAGGTTCGCTCGCCTCCGGTTCTCCTTTTTTCCTTCTTCTTTATCAGATTTTCTTTCTGCGGCCTGCGGCTAATAATAAATCTGCTATCGAATTGATACTATGGAAAGTTTCCCTTTTTTGCGGTTCCTCCACGAGAAAGGAAATCGATGTCTGTGAGGTGCGGGAAAACCGGAAGCAACTTTCGCTACCATACGTCTTATCTCGTTTAGGCGGAAACTTTCATCCCGCGGCCTCCGTTTCTTTTCTACCGATCTCGCGCTCAGTCCCCGATCAAACCTCGGAGGAAAAGTTCTTGGATAAATTTGATTACAGGGTCGCAATAAAATTGTCGGAAAGCGGTAAAAGGAATTTCGTCGCGGAAGTTAATATTAGATGCGAATGACGAAGTAGTCACGTTTATTTTCGAGCACCATAGCTAGCGAGTTACCGCGACTTTCTGGCCGTCTCGGTAGCGATCGCGCCATCGAATGCTGGATCTCGAATTTCCGTTACCCTCGCGCAGCGATCGATAGGGAGAATTCTTCTGTTGCCGGATACTTCAAGTTATCTTTAAATAAATGAAAGAAAAATGATGCTTTGTTCCTTCCATTTTGCATCAGTTTCAAGTTGACATTATTAAAATTGAAAACATTATCATGATATGATCTTAAATTAACACATTGTCGTCGGGAGACGCGAATCGGCATTGAAAAAAAAAGTATTAAAAAACATTATCAGTAACATCCATAATTGCACCAACAAATCGTTCCATCCTTGAATAATGTTACATTGTTTCCAATGAAGGACTCGCTTAAACGAAATTTTCAACTTTTAATTTTCAACTTTTTTTCTAACAAAAGAACTTTGTAAGAGATCACAAATGGTAATAATCTACCAATATTAGCTTATTTTATTATTCGTACTATTTTCCCTAGCTGATAATGCATTTTTTCCTCTACACTGATAATAGAAAGTAATGTATCAAAAACACATCTTGTCTCCTTCCATTTTAAGACTACCTTAAATGTGATAAATACGATCAATCGTTAAGATTTTTTTCCAACTGATAGATCGAAATATGAGCCCCTCAGAAGCTAAATTAATTAACTTCACTTTTCCTCAATATATAAATTTAATTACCCATATATGAAATTAGTGTTGGACTTCACAAAAATGAATTTAATTAATTTTAGATTATTGATCAGTTTGGCTTATAAATGTCTCACATAATCTAACAGATTTTTACATTTGAAAAGTTACTTGCATTGTTACTTATGTATTGCAATTCAAACAATACGTTATAGAAAAATGAGTAGTACTTTTTGGCCAATCTAATATATGACTACTGTCCGGTAAAAGGCGAACTTCCCCTATTAGCGATCGAAGGGCGCAAATGATAAAACGATAGATAGAATCTTCTGAATTTCGTTCCGCCACGAAGAAAGCGAACATAGCAGTTCAGCTTAATAAAGCATCGCCCGGGATTTATAATTTAATTGAAATTTTAATTGTACTTGGCTAGAAGTTGCGGTTTTGCTACGCCACCGTCGCCAATTTTATAGTGTGGAGTCGTAATGCAATTGTACAGTGTCTATTAATTGGTCCTATCGCCGTTCTGCTCGAAAAATCATTAGCCCGTGTTAATAAATTTTGCCTGAAAGCGGTTTTCACTTTGCGCTGCAAAATTCCCTGCAAATTCAATTCCCCTTTTGTATAAAAAACCTTCCGATGGGGCGACCCTTAATCATCCCTCCTAGGTAAAGCTTCACGAAGAAATGCCTTTCGACTATCATATTAATCTCGCGCGTTTTTCTAACGCGTCCGTGTTGACAATGACAACCGGCCTGTCAATTAATCAAAAAGGTGTCAGAACCATTTCTGTACTTTCCATTATATTTGGTTCACGATTTCACGCTGCCTTCGGTTTCACGCTGCAAAGCGAACATCGTGCGATCCCAAAGTGCGTCGAGTATATAGGCGTTTGGGACAAAATTCATAACTTCTAAGCTACTCTATTTTCGACTTAACCTGTTAACTGCAGATAACGAGATATCTCGTTCCACGAATTACCAATGTTTCAAACGTAACACTCTGTATCCTCAGAAATTCTTCACTTTCTAAGACACTTTCCTTATATTTGCATCAAAAACACCGTATTTTATGTTTGTATTTGCAACAATTAAAATTTCCCTAATCAATATTAGCTCCCTTTTATTAATTTATAGTTCTGTATATGAAAGAAATTCTGACTAAGAAATTACGAAAGGATACATTAATCGAAACAAAAAGAAAATATATACATATATATAATTTCATTGAAGAAATTAAAATGACCTTTATTTTTTATTGAATAAAATGTTGACACGTTGAAGGAAGTGAGCTATAGGTACTGCCGTGTTTTTTTTAAGTATTAAAGGCTTTTTTCTTATTTTTTCAAGTGTTCCTATAGAAATAAAGACTCTAAATTACGTTCGTGTTACACGTCGTAGTTAAAAAAATGTTGACCTTCAGATTTTTTGCTTAAAATTTATGAATCTATAAGTATAGTTAGTGCCAATTTAAAGTAACCCATTATAAGAATATAATTGTAATACTTTTGTATTACAGAAGAAGAAAAGAAACACAGCAAGAAATGTGTTTATAGGGTACTAATTGACACATTAGTACAGCGATTTTTGATGCCACACATCTGTGTTGACGTGACAATATTTTCACATCTGTGATTACGGGTTACGCGACGCACTGTGGATCGTACCGAATCAACTATGTAGTCAGCGCGCGATTTTCTTTCGATTTACCCCAACGCGGAACATTATTATGTTTGTTTCCCGTGACACGATTCGAACATTAAGCGCGAGGGACTCGTAAAGAAGTGATAGATATTGGAAATATTTCTAACACGACGCTTCCAATTCCCGATTTGCTACAGTGCGCTCGCTTGCAACTCGAATATTGTATATCTGTTAGCCTCACATCAACTATTACGACTATTGTCAAAGGATTGTTCAATTCAATCCATTCGCCGGAAAGTTTAATGCATTTCCGCGTCGCCGGTGGAACGCGCACAGCGAGGAGGGAAATTTCTAAGAGAAAATTGGCCTATTTCGTCTTGAACGCGTCTTACAGGGTGTTTAACTTCATGATTGTTTCTCGTCGCTCTTCTAAACAACGTCAACGTACTTTGTTCTGCGATGCTCAGACGAAATTGAAAGGATCGGTTGCCAGGTAATTGGTCGTGTTCACAAGCGTCTTCTTCGCTTTATCAGCAACTTATCTCGAAATTATACCGGCGATCGTTCACGCACTATATTTATTCATCGAATTATTATTCTTTCGGAATAAGAATTGATCGTTGCACCGTTGTTAACTGTTGATAGTATTCTACATACTCAATGCAACTGGTTTTGCTACCGTTTGCAAATCGTATTTTGACTTGGACGCAATTCACAATGATAGCACCATATCGCAGGAGAACGTATCGCGAGTATCGAGCATATTTCTTAGATGAAGAAGCTCGACATTGGCATGCGTCGCAGCGACGAACCGCGAAGGGTCCCGGTTCAGGAAAGGGATGTGAACGCGACGGCGGACTCTGCGAAACTGAGGTATGTATGTACGTCGTTTTAACGAACGCGTAGGTGCAGCAGTACTAGCCGGTGACGGAACGGCGGCATGCTTCGTCTCCAAGTTTTTCGATAAACACAGCCTGATCATCAGACTGCAGATTTTTGTACATTTACTGAAAATTTAACCCTTTACACTTAGATGTCCCCTCTCAGGGAACATAAGAGTTCATTAGTTATTACACAGTATAAACTTGGGCGAGAGGTTTTATTTTTAATTTTACATATTTCCTTGAAATTTTCCATTGAAATGGCATGAAAAAACAGATCAAAATATGGAATCCATACCGACGTATATGTAAAAAAAATATCCGTCAGAGTTATGTCGAAAGAGATCGTCTGAAGTGCATTCACAGTGGTTTCAGAACTTTTCTAGACCGCCGTAAAGTTTTCAATTATATTTCACTTGTTCCATATTCACAATAAATGCTTTTAATAAATACAGTTTTAATTATACAATTTGTTTCATAAATTACAAATGTATCAGTCTGTAATGTTAAGTATACGGTTTTGGCAGATCTTCCCCCCTACTTGTAGAATCTGAATCACTTATCAAAACGTTAAAAAATGTATATTTACATTAATATATCGATGTATAAACAATAATGTAATGTTTCGTATCCATAACAAGCAAGTAATTATAATTTTTACACCGAAAATTCTGTTTTTAATTACCAAGTCGGTAGAATTACGATATTCTCGATAAAGCTCCCGAGTACAAAGGGTTAAAGGTGCAAAAAAGTGCGGAAGGCATATGATCCGCTAAACTTGACTGTATTAGACTCTTTAAAGTTTATAGCTCACAGTCCGCTATTAGAACACATACCTTATTGTGGCAAGAGCATCATAACACAGTGTATGGCTTCAATAACTTCATCAATCGTACTATTATTAACAGTAAGAAATATAATAGATATGCGGATTTCCTTGGCTCCATTTATACTTTTACATGCATGCTTAACCAATTACTAGAAAATACCTTCTGACAATTTTGTAATCGTTTTCTTTTCTAAGGGCCTTATGTCCCGTAAATAAACTGTATTATTGTTAGAACTATATAACATATCCAAAATATAGCAAAAATTATGATACTTGTAGGGTTAAACAACCCCCCATTTAGGTCCTATTTCTTCAAACTTGTTTATTAAAATATGAATTTACATAAAAATCCGCCATCTATTGACCATTAACTAACGATAAGTACAAGTTAGACCACTCATTTATAGGAAACATCATAGATTTCAAATTGAAATACCAATCGTGTAAAAAAGCAGAAGTCTTTTACGCCCCTTACGATTCGCAGTGGTTATTCTAAGAATTATATTCGATCCAACGATCTAAGTTAATAAAGTTAATCCTCTATGTGTATAATACCATATGATTTAAAAGTTGCATACCCATATATTTGAATTCGTTGAATTTTATCTTACGTGCTTGTTACCGTATTAAACCATTCCTTTTTCTTTATCGTTGTATTGATGCCAATCACTTATACAGTAATTATTAATTCCTGGCCGAAATGAAAATTTTAACTTTATTAAAATATATTAAGCGAAATATTGATAAAATCAATTGCAGCTATGTGTTTCTTTAATTACACGCGGTATTTTTCTTTGCAAATTGATAGTCACCAATGATAATACATCAAATAGTACAGACAAAGACTCGTTGTCTGAAGCCTTTTTCGATGTAACCAACAATTTCGAAAATATTTAAAATTCTAGCCTTAAGAGACTCACCCTGTGCAGTATTATAGATGTAACGATCAATTTTAGAGATCGATTATGTCGAAAACAATTAATTAGTATAATATTTAGTTACAATTCTCATAGTCTTAAAAAGTCGTTGTCTTATTCTACTCTAAACTCGTAATGTCTTATTCTACTGTAAACTCGTAAAATGGTAGGGTCCTAGGCAACTCCGTATAATTCTATATGAGAATAAATAGTCTATCCTATACTTCGTCGGTGGTCTGATGAACTACGATCATTTTGTTCCTTCGTTCGTTATTACACGACCGTACAGCCCGTTATTAAGGAGAAGTAATTAAAAAAGTGTAGCTCGATATCGGCAGCAACTGCGCGCCGTTACTTATTATTAAACTTTAGGTAGCCGCCATTTGCCACCGTTATATTTATTTTTCATTGAAGCTACCGACACGCATTGTCCTTGTCACATCTAGAGGCAATTCGGCTCCCTTTATCAGCCTTTTATTCCCTTTACGGTCACCTTGGACGAGCACCTATTTTGCCCAATAAATTCTGCCCGACGGAATTAAGTTCCAATCTCGTTTTTACGAGCGGAATTTACGACGATTTCAATGCGAAATCTGTATTTGTCGCAGAAGCAAGAGTTCTATTGAATGAAAGTCAATGAAACCGCTGCGGGATATTTTCATCGAATCGTAATAACCCCTGTTGTAGATGGATTTACGGATAGAAAGAGTAAACGTTAACGCGATACTTCATGGCGTGGGATTTTCCGTGTTTTCCAATCGATAGAAATTTCTAAGCTTATCCCCTTGCGGGCTGACGTAGCCGCCCCTGACGTCCACATCCTTCGAAAATAAAAGATACCCCGGAGAGGGAGAGTATTAAATTCCTGTAGAAAATTCCTTTCACTGATCGCGCTGGTTAAGGTTTCCGTTTCGGCGTGATGCTATTAATTTAGGGGTGTAGGGATTTCGCCTACGCACACAACTCACCCCAACAAACTCATCGGCTCATTTATCATTTCTGCACCCGATAAACTTTTTAGATTCATCTTTTTTTCATCGTGTCTACGTGTTTATCTTGTCACTCATGAAAAAGCTGCAATTGTGAATGATTCTGGAAAAAGGACCCATATATTAACATGGTTCGTTACCAGCGTCGCAAATGTGCGATGCACCAATTTCATTGCCGTGCATTGGAAAACTTTATTTTTCACAAATTTCATACGTGTGACGCATTAGAAAAGTATTCTATTATATTCTATTGTATTTATATTTATTAGATTTTAACCGCATACAAGCGAAAACTTGCAATAGGTTTTGTAAAAATTTGAAAAGTAAAGCGCATGATAAGATTTTTCTTTCTATTCTCCTTGCTTGCAATATGCATACACATTAGCACCCATTATATAACTAATTGTTTAAAAATGTTTCAGAGTTTCTAAAGTGGCTTTAGTCATTATGTCAAATTTACGATGTCTCGCATTATTACTTGAAATATTTTGCATAAAAGTTATAAACGAACGCGAAGACTGTTTAACGCCAGCAAGAATAAAAGTTTACGGTTTACTTCGGCCGTGTGTCTAGCACTGTTTTCGAGCTGCTGGATTTTTTTTTGCTAGTCGCGTTGTTGACTCTGACAGATTTTTAAGCGAACATTAAGCGCTAAGGGATTCTTTTTTCTTTTATGAAAAGCATTCGGAGAACGCGCATTTGCTTCCTCCTCGGGGTATCTTTCGAGAGATCTTATTTGCTTGAAACTAACGCTTCGCCATTGCTGTGATTATACAGGGTTATCCAAAATAGGCTATAGGAATACCTACCTTCACTTTTTTTCTTTCCCTTTCTGCTTTACCCTTTTCTAATCTGCTTTTTATTTCTATTATCTTCGTTCGTTCTCGTTTCAATTTTTATTTTTTTCATCTCTATTTTACTAACAAACATGGCGTTTGACAGATATTCTCATTCAACATCCTAAACGTACTTTTGGATAACCCTATACCTTTGAGAACGAAATGAATGCAATTGATCGTCATTTCTCCGTGCTAGAGAGGCGACTATGATATTTAGATCGTTCTACGCACATGACGTGTGTAACAGTCATAGGCGCTATGATTAATGAGATCAAAGTAAACTGCAGTCTCTTACCGTGTGCTCGTTTTGTATAAATATGTGACGAGCCGCGAGTTTCTACACAACAAATTGAAACTACCTTCAAGTCGATATTAACGCATTCGTGACCGGAAATTGTCGGGCGAAATACTTACGTTAGCTGAACACCGCATACAATTGAAGGGCTCAGTGGAAAACAAACACATGTCACAATTTCATAGAGTTACAGCTCGATCACACGATACAATTTTTTGACCGATTCGGTAATTTTACAGTATCTATAATGACCGAAAGCAGCATTCACATAGCTTGTGCATTTTTGTCACACGTCCCGCTCTCAAATATATGAATCGACCGATTTACTGTGATGTGTATAAACCATTATACAGACTTCCCATGACAAATGCACACGATAATTGTACAACTTTTATTCCCCTTGAATGCACGACGCGCGGCCACCGAATAGTGTAATCTAATCCGGGATTGAATATCCATGCAAGACAACATAAATGTAACACCACAAATTCTTTACTTTTTATTTATTTTATACAAAATTTGTTTAACATATTCGTGAGAGTTTTCTGATCAAAATAAGACCAAAACACGGTGTAATTAGGATTCTATTTACTTATAATAATAAACTGGTAACTTACATATATAATATAACTAAATATAATTTAAATTATACCGTGTTTGGTCTCATTTTAATCAGAAAGACTTCACAATTACATTGGTAAAAGATTTATTAACAAAAAATACAAAAATGTTGTGATTGCATTAACAATGTCTCATTCGTGCGAAAGCGACGTAGATCATTAAGGGAAGCCGCGGCCTCTCGCTTGACTCATTCCACTCGTTCAACACTCAGTCCCTCTTTTCTTTTTTACTTGCTGTCTCTTTCTACGTTCTACGCCTTCAGCAAAACGCAAAGAACGTATGACTACCACGGCAAATGCACATGTTCAGTCCCGAGCAATGTGTAATTATCATGGGAAGTCTGTATGCAGATGCAATATAAGAACAAAGATGTAAGGAAGCGAAACACTTGTAATCCGTAGGGAAGCCAATAAAGTATCTATTTAAATACACATTGAATTTTGTAAAAAGGCATCGAATTAATTCCTACGCCTAATAAATCGTTGTGAATATGACAAAATATGGGGTAGAACTACGTTGTCGATGTTTAGCTACAGATTTTGAAATGACATAGGACTTCGTTACCAGTCTCGAATGTTATATAATATAATGCTACATAATAAGTTCGGTATTTTCTATTCCACTCGCAAAAATTGCTTACATCTATATCGTTACTTTTTGAAAGAATAATACTGTCGCATGTGAGTGGGAAGAGAAAAGAGAAACTGAACAGCGCAAAACGGCCATTTTCCACCGAATGATTCTTTTATTTTTACACAAGACTAATGAAATCACTCTAGGACCGATCGATAAAACTCTTCCGTTCGTAGATCCGCACGCGTACACGATGCAAGTATTTTTGCCGCGTGTAATTGATGGTTTTGGGCATGAAAAAAGAATTATTTTGGTAGTTTTGAGACTGCGTCGGCGGTACAAGTGTGGGTACTAAACGTAAAAATAGGTCACAGCGCAATTGGAATGGTAGACCCTCTAAAAGACTGTAAAGTTCCTTTTAGAAGAGAATTTTAAAGAATGCCGAATTTACGAGGTTTCAACAATTCCCATGTTTATCCATTGTGACGGCGTGTCATTTTACTAGCCAATTTAAACTACTACCTTCTTCCGGGTTTTCTTTAATAAAGTAAAAGTTCCTAATGGAGCAATAAAATTTTTTAATTTACTTCTTTAAAAATTAAACATGAGGCGTTGCGAGTAGCAATTCAAACATGTTTTTTACTTCATTAAATTGATTTATGGCACTTAACACACATTGTTGTTGCTCTGTTTTGTGAACTTTATCCTTTCCTCTGTACAAATGTTATGCTTTTGTGGAAGAAAATTTGCTAAAAGCGTTTACGGTGATGGTAAAAAAAGGTGCTTCGTTCAAAACATTACACTAAAGATAACGTATAGGGTCATTCCATGCCGAATCGATCACTTTTTTTCTTCGATGTATGGAATTTTGTTCAAATTAAGGTACTTATGTTGGAGTCTCTGCAAAATTGGGGGGGGGGAGGGAAGGTTTAAAGCATTATTTTACCGATAACGAAATTGTTTAAAAAAAACAGGCCTTCACAAACTGTCTTCACGAAAGTATTTTTATCTCCGAAATGTTTAAAAATGCGAACTTCGTATTTTTTTTAGTTTAATCGTAAATGGACTGTTAAGATAAATTTTTGTTAAATATTGTTTGTTTGTTTTGATATTGCAAATTATAAACAAATTTATATTTTGCGAATTTGAGTTTAAGGGGTGTCGCGATTATAAAACTCCAAACAAAATAATACCGTATCACTTGAAAGTTTCTCTATAAGATAAGCCGTTCTCTGCTATGATGCGATCTCTAATAACGTCACAGTATACAATAATTTTAATAATTGTATAACGCATAATATTAATAATTAGGTAATAATTTTCTCGCAACACTTGCGCTAAAGGTAAATGTATGATATTCAAAGACGTTTACTCAATTATAAGGATAGGGAAAATCGTGGAGGATCTTTAAAATCAAAATGACAAGACTATTTTGAACAGTATTATTGTATAAAATTAATGACCTTTATTTTCCAATAATAATTTTTATATTTACAATGGAAGAAGAATCTAGTTATCACAGCTGTAACAGTATTGTAACTGCTATAACTTCAACTACACGATATATTACTCTTTCAAAGATATTTAAATTATGATACGTGTTTACTTTGAATCACTAAAAAAATATGATGAGAGAGACGGAGAATAAGTTTCTATCCTTTGATAAAAAAGAACGTGTGTCGATATTAAATTATTATGTATGTATATCACTCTTAGATACTCCAGGTCTCTATTTTATCTTGCCCTATCTCTAACATCTGTTTTCATTAAGGCGATGAGGCACTTGATTACCGTTTTATAGTAACATTTTCAAAGCACACTTATGAACAATTAGAACGATGCGTTAATTTTACGTTAATACAATCTCCTCAGAGTTATCTCGATGCTATATTGCATTCTCTTGATTATAACGGAAAGATATGCAGTAGGGTTTGGAAAATATGCGAATTTCATAAACTCTTGAATATCGAAAGTGATTATTTCGGTCACGATTATTGGCCATGCTTATCATAATGGCCTTTTATAATAAATTAACAATCACGCGGTTGAAAATATAGTTAATCATCCATTGATACTAGTAATATCACCATTGTCGTTCCTTGACAATAAAATTTGATTTTCTTCACCTCTAAAGCTGCGTCGCATATATATGAAAATACCGATAGAAATAATTAAAATGCCAATGCAGGCAATACCGTAGAAAGTTATACTGCCTAATGACTCTAAAATAATAATAAACTTAACATCGCGAGCGTAACCGTCAGTTAAGTACGCCTCTTGAGCGAACCACAACATCGGCACAAAAGTAGTCTTCACATTCTTAAACATGCTAAAAGGGAAATTGCATAAATTCATTTAAATTTAAACCTTGCTTGATCATATTTTGTAATAAAAAAATAAAGTGAAAGTTCACCTCATCTTGTCGTCGTGTTGGACTAACAAATTTAATTGCAGTTGCGCGTTCACGTTCAATGGAACACCAGTTTTCTGAGAACAAATAGTATTTGTACACCAATGCACGCATGCACAAATAATTTTTGTAGCCACTGTATGACGTGTCGCAATGTTTAATCATTGCTCGCTACTTTATGATAATTACCGGTTCTATGGCAATCGAAAGCTCGTGCTTTTCCTTATTGGGTTTCATTCCATCAATATTTTCCATATAACTCGGATCCGCCAAATAAAAATGCGGCAAACTAATGAATGCTGGAGCACCCCATTTGCACGACGAAATGTTTAGTGCTCCAGAAGGAATGCAGTCTCCGTCGCAGTAACATCGACGCGACGGTACCTTTGTACCATTATCAAATATCGTATCGTCGCTAATATATCGGACGCCTGTTAACCCTTCGTAAACAGTCGTATTCGCGTACGCTGCCGATAAACTCCTGTTTACATAATTGAATAAAACGGTATGAATACTGGTACAATTGTTGAGATTCCTTATTTGGATTTCTACGTTCTTAATACAAACTTACGTGCATATGTCAGATACAAAGAAAGAAACGGTTTTATTATCGGGCAACGGTGGCCACAAATCGCCATTTGTTCCTTTTACTCTTCCACATTCTCCGGGGTAATAGCTTACCATACTATTATAATTCCACTGTGCCACTACTCCTAAGTCTAGTAAATCGGATTCACCAGTAAACATATTAAATGTTCCATCATAAGGTGCAGAACCATTTCGCTGTGAAGAAGGCAACATCATAGGCATATTTTTTTAAATTATTGTCCCACTAAGAGATGAGCGGAAATTCAATTTGGGTACACCAATAAATAATCTACTTGTTTTATTTCATTCAGTATTTATTTTTAACACAATTGTATACCTACTTCGTTATAAATTTAATATAATTGCTGTTATTTGCTGTATTTTTCAGATAAGCTATAAAATTCCCACTTGAGAAGAAGCTTGTTATTTTGATAAAGTAGATTCATTAGAAATTTAATATAATTATTTTTTGAACAAACAATAAATTCCTATTTAGGGGAAAACTTGTTCTTTTGATGAAGTAGATTCATTAGTTTAAAACAGTGGATTACTTATTGGTGGACCTAATAAATTCACAAAACTCGAGTTTGAAACTTTTGCGAAGACTCAAAACCGTCGAAATCCTGAATGCTTATTTTTCCTCTTTAGCTTTAATTTAGATATAATTTAAATAAATGAACAAGCAAAAAAGCTTCACGAGATAATTGTTTCCAATACATTTAACGTTGCTAGAAGTTGCAAGAATGTAAAACATCAACATAGCTCACAAAAATTCTATATCTGTATGTTTTATTTTTTCTCAGTATAAACAATTATAATAAAATGAGTATTATATTAAAATGAGTCTAAAGTTTAAACGCAAACTTAATTGGAATATTAGTTAAATAAGTTCAAATCGTGGCAATATTCTCGTTATTTATAAAAATTATTATTTTTTTAGATTTCGAGAATTTCAAATCATAAAACATTCCCAAAACTCGAAGCTTTTTGAATCTCCAGGTGTTTCAAAGTTTCGACGTTTCGAGTGTTTCATCCCTAATTAAAATTAAATTTACCCCATAAAACCAAGCAAATCTATCAAACGGGATTTTCGTAAAATTCATCTTCCGCGCAATCCTCAGCATTAAATCGTCATAGCCTTCGAACAGTAACTGATTAACAGTTTTCGTAATTATTAACTTTTGCTTGATTATTCTCATTATTCTATCCACTATATCGCGGAAAGCAGGCCTTTTGAATCTTAACGCGTACGCGACGCTCTGAAAACGCGAACAAGAAAAATGTATTGCGATAAGCATAAAATTAAGTAGCAACACAAATGAGGTATGAAATAGATTTATTTTATGGGACTTTGTATTACATGATCTAAAATATCGATTTCTAAAAAAATCAAAATTTTCTGAAGAATATTTTTCTTTTTATTAACTGAAAAGAGATGTATTTTAACCCTTTGAGGACGGGTATAAAAAGAGGAAAGCTTTACTTAAAATTAAATTCGATGGCAGCAATTTTATGATTAGTACAAAAATGAAAAATCGTATCTCTGGTAACATAAATAAAACAGTCCTCGAAACGTTCCATTATCTCGATTTTAGATCAATACGTTACGAAATTAATAGACAAATAGTTAGCATAATTCTGCTCAAATCTATGGTCAATATGAGATACTGAGCCCAGCATCAAAAGGCTCATGGGCAGCAACATGTAAAAAAAACATGTAAAAGCAAACGCAAAACTATAGATTGTAATGTAATCGAAAATGTAAAACTAGAAATGGTAAAAAGGGCTACATTGTCCTTGGACTGCGTGACAAAAAAATACATTGGATGATGGATCTATCCTATACCTCATTTGTGGTAGCAATAAATATGCATCAATACTAAAAGATACACACAGCAGTTACAGGGTTTACATTAGTTACTTTATCTGATAAACTTCCTCTTGATAGAGATTCGTCAAAGTGCCATACTCTTTTCCTTTGAAACGTTATAGTACCATTATTGTTCCATACTATTGCTTCTTTATAGTCCACTTCTCTGTTACAACAAAATGCTATTTACAATAAAATTAAAATATAAGTCATAGGATTCAGTATTAATGTTATACCGAAATACATAAGGACCCATTTCCTTGAAATTTGGTTTGGCTCCACTCGGTGAAGTAAAAGCTTCTGGATTAGTCAAATTAAACATGTATAGTTTCAAAAACATAGGAATAGGTGTTTCCTTCCAAAGTTCATGATTCGTAGATGTTTGCGTTAAACTTAGTTGCTATAAAAATAACATACATATAAGATTTAAGTATTTTTTTTACTTTCTTTTTGTACTTACCTGATTTAGAAGTGACGAATATATATTTGGCCAAATAATTCCTACTGTTAATCCAATGATTATTAATGCTATTCCTACAGAGAAAGTGATTGCAAGAACTTTCCAAGTCTTCATGATTTTATTCGATTATTTCGATCTGAAAAGGATGATACTGTTTATCCGACTTTTTCCTCGATTAGCAATTATTTCAAGTAATCACATAACGAAGGTAATCTTTTATCAAAGTAACATGTTTTTTAATACAATGTTAAATATACGTCGAGTGCATTCTGCAGTATCGAACATTCGTTCAATCATATATGATCAAATATGCACTTTTCGTTAGCAAAAGCAATTGCTGTGTTGGCCCATCTGAATTAATAAATAGATAAGCTATGTTTTAATCATATTTCATTAACCAAATCAGTGCACACAATCGAAGATAATTAAATGCCATCGTTAATACGTGTATATATATTATTATACTAGTTATCTTTCAAATAATTACAACATAATACCGAATAGATTAGAAATCGACAGCGCTGAAGCTGCGATAAGAAACATTTTCAGCAAATACTTGACAGTTTACTTAAATAACAAAACAAACATGGTCTGCGAAGACCTCTACGAATTGCAATGAAACATTTGCGCGTGATGCGTCGTAGGATGCAACCGCGATATTTGAAGTTCTATCCGTATCTCGATGTTTTATCCTGCACACGTTTTTTTTTACTAAATTATCAATTGTGCGTTAGGAAATGCATTTTCCTTTCTCCTGAACGCACAAGGTTGCGATATTATTTTCTAACCTGCTGCGATCTACGAAATTTTATTCAATTTGATCAGATCATTATTTCGATAGGAAAATTCTATAATTCTGACAAGGAGAGGACTGCAAACCCGTCACTGACTTTTTGATCCGGTTTCGCTCAATGGTAGAATTTGAAGAACTGAAACTAATGGTATCCGGTTTTGGTAGCAGATGGCTTATAGTTTTTGAGATATTTAATTTTAAAGTTATCACCTCTATGCATTTGATGATGTGTAGCTGTGTTGTCAAAAGAGAACGTAGTAAAGTTGACAAGGCAATTAACCAATAATACGATGGTCGGGGTTCGAAACCAATCCTCCTGAAATAACTTTTTTTATTCGGAATTTACTCAATTTTGTTGTCTTTCTTGAATCATGCGTTACAATATGTTATACTATTTTTGACTCACCTGAAATACATATTTTTTAAACAATGAATTTAATTTTGACTTTCCATATACGAAGTGCATGAATCTGGATGGTACTTTCGTAAAAGCACCCGAAACATAAACATTTTAGGCACCACGTGCATCGAATGAAAGGTGTATTTTTACAGGCACAAGATTTTGAATTTAATTCCATTGGGAACGCGGTCTGATTTACATTGACAAAATGCGAACGATTTATCCTTCGTATATTTAAACTAAAAATTAAATTCATTGTTTCAAAAATATATATTTCAGGTGAGTCAAAAATAGTATAACATATAAGTAACGTATGATTCAAGAAAGACAACAAAATTGAGAAAATTCCCATAAAGAAAATTATTTCAGGATGATTTGGATTCGAACCCTCGAACCATCGTATTACTGGTCAATCACCTTACCAACTTTATTACGTTCTCTTGTGACAAAAACAGTTACACTTCATCAAATGGGGGAGGTGATAATTTTAAAATTAAATATCTCAAAAACTATAAGCCGTCTGCCACCAAAACCGGGTATCATTAGTTTCACTTCTTCAAATTCTACCACTGAGCGAAATCGCATAAAAAATTCAGTGACGGATTTGCAGTACTCTCCTTGTGAGAAACAGAAGCTTCAATATAAAATTTTAAACCTAAATTCACAAATATTAGCAACAATTCTTGTATAGTTGTTTCAAAACTAAGAAATGTTTTAGAAAAATGAGAACACAATTAGGTTGAAAATGATCCCGAAAAACACAGCAGAGTTAGTCCTTATGCACTGCTCGAAAAAGTATTACGTTAAAATCATTAAGACCAATATTAAAATATCCCACATTTTTTATCATTTCATAATAGTATAATATTTGTTTTTACCTATGAAACATACTCCTCAAATAATTCTAAAAGAATTCATGAATTTTACATGCATTGTATATTTTGGAAAGAAATTATTTACTGTTCATTTTTCATTTCGGTCTCGGGACCCGTACTTGACAGGGCACAAGTGTTAAATATAAAAAGTTAAGCATGAATCAATTACTTTAGCACTTACGAACAGCTGAATTGTTGGAAAACCGCTCAAATACTCAGCATATTCTAGCGTTTTCACTTATTAACTATGAGTGATTTAACAATTTTCAGTGAAAGTTACGGCAAACAGTTTTCCTAAAGTAGCATGCAATCAGAGTTGGGCATTATTCGAATAAATAACATTACGTATACACATTTTGAATAAAATTTTATTTGTAGAATTTATTTGAAACGTTATTTAAGGAATTTATTCAAAATGTTAATCAAATTAAATATGCTCAACTCTGCATACAGTCTACGTGCACATATGTAAAAAGTTCTCTTGTTAAAAATTCTGTTTTCGCATTTTGATAAATAAATGACAAGAATGCATCGGTAAGGTCTCATCGAAAATCATCGATAAGGCTACCTTTGCAGACTAATCTTTCGGAAATATCATGTTAATTTTATCTCTCGTATTATTGACACAGTCGCGTTAAAATACTTCTAATCAAGTTCAATATTTTTTTTATGTATGATAGACGATTCTGTATATAAAGCTTTCATTTTTACCGATAACAAATGTTACGATTACCTCAATTGACGGCTCTGATCAAATCAGTGTAATCGCAGTTTGACAAATCCTCTGGAATTTTGGTTTGGACCTATATCAACGGTCATTTTTTATCGCGTTGATAAGAAATTATATGTAGACGAATGCACCCAGCTCTTTAATTATTTTCATACTAATCCTTTCGCTGTTATAAGGTTGTAATTTCGGCGTTCAAGAAATTCACGTATACCGTATTACTGACATCTTCTGCTGATTAACCCTCTGAGGGCGGAATTCTTCTGATTTAAAAGTAGTATTTTTACAAAAAGTGCTGATCAAAGTTACTATTATATTCATTTATTTACGCAGAATTAAATAGAATATTTATACTTTTCCCAAATATGTGTTTATTTCAGACATTGACAATTAACATTTTTATTCGTGTCACGTTTATAAAATAGAAAAATTCTCTAACGCCTATATGCGTCCACGACATTCAAAATGTTAATTTCGATTATCAAACACACTATTAGAATCTTAAAATACCTGAAATTTTTTGCTATCTAAAAGAATGGAAAAGAATCGGAAGTAAGTGGAGGACTCAAAAGCCAACTAGTCTAACAAGTTATGCAATATGCGAACGGAGATAAATGGGTTATAACAAATAAAATGAGTTGCAAACAAAATAGTAACTTTTATTATCATTCAAAATATGATCCTTATTTGAAAAATATGTAATTCTGTAACATGAACATGACGATCTATAGTTCTATGTCTAAGCATGTGACTTAATTGCTTGTCCACTAAAGTATTTCGTAAATAATTCTGTAGGCAATATAAAAACCAATGTCTCATAATAAAAATTTAACATAACGAACAAATTGTTACGTAACATGAAAGTTTTGGTGCTGAAAAGGTATTTACGCAGAATAACTCATCTTTTATGAAAGCATAGTACAATTAGACTTCTAGACAATTGGCTTCCAAGGCCCTTCAAGCAATCCACTGTTTTCTTAAATAAAAATAGAGATGTAATTTACATTAAAAATATACTAGTGAAATACGAAATACAAATTTAATGTAATATAATTCAATATTTTGTCCATTTCTCCATGAAATCCGCCGCAGCGGAAGGGTTAACGTCGTAAAGAAAAATGTATTCGTTTACTGTAATACATATAATGGTATAAAGTTTCATGGAAGCGTGGTGCAACTTTTCAGAGGTTTCAGGGAAAAGAAAAAACAATGACAATAATCGATAACCTTGTAAAATGAATTTTTTCCACCTTCCATCGATAGCGCAAACAAAAGTGATAGAAGTAGGTCAATTTTTAAACTAGAATGAGGAAGATAATAATAACAACAATAACAATAATAATAATAATAAATTATTAACAGGATAAAGTTCTTCTTAAAATACAGTATCTATAAATAATACAAATAAATGAAAATTATTGATTATGTATAGTTAAAGAGAGTCGCATTAACATTATTAGTGAAAGATCCATATTCTTGAAAGAAGTTTAATGATCTACAAAAGTTGACATTAATTACCGCGCGATTTATGCAGTTATGATTGTAGTGAAATATACTGTAAAAGATAAAAGAACCTGAAGATCACACAATGAAGGATCATACATCTTCGTCATATTCGTCAGCTGAACAAAGTTCAACGTTACTCATGTCAATATTCAAGGTTGTTTAACCACAAAATGAAAATAAAAATGCGCATACAACATTGACACTAAAATGGGATGTTTCGTCGTGTCAGCATCCGTAATTAAAAAATATCCCTGGCGATTGTGTTATTTTTTTGTAAGATTCGGATGTTATGTACGTGTTTAAGTACAGTCAGTCTCAGAAGTCTACATACATATTTTAAATTCTTAACATTAATATACACTAGAAAATATTTTAGAATAATCAAAAGAAAATTCATAAAATATAAAATTACAAATGAATAAGATCCCTAAAAGACGTTATTTTTTTAACGTTTAACTTTTCTGCTCTAAACAAAAAAAAACAGTTATAAATCTACTGAAACTTTTATTACATACATATATTTAGGCATAAACAGAAAACTTTTACTTTTTCGAAAATGGGCAAAAATCTTAATTGAACATTAACACTTGTTTTTCAAACAAATAATCATCTATATTTATCCCGATTTCAATTCCGTAAATAGAGCTAAGTAGAAGAAAAATAGTGTAAATTTTTATACTATTTAAAAATTATTCTGTAAGCCCTAGTTGTAATAATCAGTTTTGTACACTTTCAGTCACGTATGTGTAGACTTTCGTAAAATCGAGTTTCCGGTTTATAGTATGTTTTGTTAAGAAAAAATGGAAATGGTTCTAATAAACAACTAAATTAATGTTTTCAAAATGATCGAAACTCTAATTTTTTTAATATTTGAAATTTAGAAGTGTGTGTAGACTTCTGCGACTGACTGTACTTAAAGATAAATTGATCAACTCATTTTAACTCAACGGACGCTTGATTTGTCATATCATATAATTACTATATGAAATTCAGCAAAAAATGGGAAACTGATTTCACCGTTTTATTATGTATCTAGCACTGACTAATTGATACAAGAGCGAATGTGTCACTCACAATTATCTGTATATTGTTGATATAAAATTTCTTTATAGATATCGTAAAACAAGATACGAAAAAACTAGCAACGATTTAGTAGTTGATTACATAAGTTAAATTACCTATACAAAAATTACCTATAGGCGTTTGCTTTTAACGTTTTTCATCATTATTGTACGACTAATGTTTGCCGAAAAAACGCATAACGAATCGCTTCGAAAACAGGCGTAGAAACATCGGTGAAAGTTGAAGAATCAACGACACCTGCTGCAAACGCGTAAAGGGATCTTTAAAACTGAAAAGAAAGTGCATCCTATCAAAGTGTCAATGACTTCTGGATAGCATTTTATACTTACGCCTACAAACCATAATTTTTTACATTCGAATTCGGTGCAGTCCAATATCATCTGCAATTTTATTTTACTCACGCGAACGATTTTTTAAGCGAAAAAAATTAGTAGTGATCGTGTACGCGACGTTGTATAGTTAATTGCATTAAAAGAAATTAGGAACAATGCGTACGACTAATTGTAAGGCGACGTAAGCGAAAAGCCGGCAGTCGAAGTTGGCGCGCGTAAATCTAATCGTATAGTTTTAATTACCAACCTGCTGCACGTCGATTGTCCGATAATTTTAATTACGAAGCCGTCGGATTGTTTATCGCTGTGACACGTTACCAGTGGTCATACACCACCGAGTTATTAAAATGCACTCACACGGAATGTCACGTCCAATGGTAACGCGAACACGAAAGATTATACGACTGGCCTGCGCAAACCTTCGACACGACCAGTTTGCAACTTGCTAAAGCAAAGCCGTCTGAGAAATTGTCGAAAGGGTAGGGATGATCATTCGGTAGCGAAACAGTTCAACGTTGAATCATTCCCTTTTCTCCGATTTGCCTAATCAGTAGCGATCAATCTACGCATGGGTGATCCGTGTTTTATCGCTTCCTTTTTAATCACTTTATTTAAATGAATCAAAGTTCTAGGTGGTAATGGTAAAAATAAAGAACCGTTATGAAAGTACTTTAAAATCATTGTACAGTTTTATTTGACATTGTGAAAAACATTTTGTAGTTGAACTTTTCATTTTTTACAATCTAAAATATTCTCGGTGAGTGTACAAACTTTATAAATATACGATGCGAGGTGAACGTTTTATTGGACCCTTATTGACGATTATTAGACCACGGATTTTTATACACTTGTTCGGAAATTTCAATATGGTAAAAAGTGCAAAATATACGTGGTATGCAAAACTATATACAATCAGTTGCAAAAGTTTATATATATCTATATATTTTAACTATTTAAAAAAATATGAGTTTTGATCTTTTTAAGCTCATTAATTTAGTTATTAATTAAAATTAGACATATTGTCAAAAAAAACGATGACGTCTTTTCCAATTTTTTGCGATAAACATACATAAATCAAAAAGTTGGTTTCACAAAAAAACTATGCACACGTATTAAAATATACAAAACTAACTGTTGTAATAATTTCTATAATTTGTTAATTCTTCTATTACATCTGTGACATTCTATAACTTATTTAGCACAAATAAAATTACAACTTGTATACTTTTAAGAGCAATTTTGATCATGTAACCAATGATAATACCTTTATGAAACCATCCCTTTAGAATATTTCTAGCTTGTATTTTTATATTTTATCAATTTTCACCCTATTTTTATAATCCGAAATATGTCCTAAAATATATAAGTACCTTAAATTTAGAATACGTATGCAGACTTTCATGATTGACTGTGAAATATCTAAAACAAGGCACACATTATTATATTTGAATAGATAGATGATGAAACTAATTTCTATTTAGGTTCCATTCCGCCAGTCGAGTTTTCAAAAATATGAATCCGTATAAAAATACGCAATCTAATAATTATGATTAGCAATAAATTAGCAATAAAGTATTCGTAACGATGTTAATCTCTTAAGTCAATAGTACGGACGGTGATAATAACTCAAGTTATCAAGATTATCCAACAACTCAAGTTATCGCGATGCTGTTTGTGTTGTTCATATCTTCTTGTAGCTGAGTACGATCTCGTATCCTCGCGCACATTAGACTGTATTCTAATACACCGATTCGAACGTTCATCTCAGAGATTTCGTTCTTTATTTTCGCAATCGTCTTCCTTATATTTATCAGCGGGGCTGTAAATGTTACCGATCAGATTAACGTATTCGCGTAACATCGAAAAGTTGCTTACAAAATACTCACTTCCATCCGTCATACTTGATCCTCGTTCGTCCATTTCCTTTTTTATTTGTTCTAACTCTTCCGATAATTTATTAAAAATTCTTGTTCTTTCCGTTACGCCTCCGCTAACGTCTCGATATAGTTCTTTAATTTTAGACAACTCGTCTTGAAGCATTTGGTATTCCTTCAAAATAGGCTCGAGTTGTCTATTTAAATAGGATTCCCTGGTTTTGACCTTATCTAAAGTATTAGATATGTCAATATGTAACTTGTCTAATTGATTTTTGGTTCCGCCTAAATTCGTCGCTATGTTTGCGCGTAATTGCTTCATTTGCTCTATGTGTGACCTCCAGTCTCTCGAATCTAAAACAAATTGTCTCTTTAAATTTTACTCTTTAAATTTTCAGAGGGCATTGTATACCTGTTTTGACAGTTACTTTTAACTGGGGTAAAACTCGTTCCAATTCCAATTGCCATTCTTCTCTGTTCGTCTTAGACTCTAAAACATCATCAGGTTTTTGTGTTTCGTTCTGGAGAAAATTATAGAAAATTAAACCATACAGCTTCTGTATTTTATACACACATCAACGAATGTGCTTACAAAATTTTGTCCATATAATTTTGTAATATCATCGACATGTAAAATATCCTCGTCGTCGTCATCGTATTCAGCCATCATTTCTTCCTCTACTTTTTCTAAAATTAATTCTGCATCGTCTTCCTCTATATCCGGCTCGTTGCTCGGTTCATCGGGTGGTATTTCTACTCTGAAAATGTTTACTAATGCAAGGTGTTCCAAATTTTATCCGCAAAACTTTGTCAGTATATTTTATAACTATAAGTAAACAGAAAATGTTATATAACTTCATAAAAAAGTTATCATAAAAATATTTAATTGGCAGGAAATTAATATTGACTCTGGATTTTTATGAAAATAGCATTAATACATTCTCGAGGCATTTAGAGTCATATTGGAAAGAAAACTGGATGCTGTACAATTGATTAAATAAAATAATGACAATATGATAAGTCAATTTGGTTTCATGATGAAAGTTTCATATTTCAGAATCTACATTGCTTTCTCACAAACCTAAATATGTTCATTGAAATAAGTGAAGTGAAATCAAAATCAATGTTATATATTATACAAGGTGTTCCAGATTAAAACAGACAAACTTTGCCAACATTTTGGGAAAGTATTTCTCAGCAGAAAGAAATATTATTTGTCTTCGTTTTTTAGATATAGATTGAAATACTGACAGCTGTCATGTTAGTAACTTGAATGGATCTGATTACTTATGATTTATAAATACTATTTTCCCTTTCATATCTCAAAAATGAAATTAGATTGACCCATAGTGTATATAATATTTTTTGCTCAAAATGACAGTTCAAAAATGTTGGCAAAGTTTGTCAATTTAGATCAAGAACACCCTGTATATGATCAATATCATATTGACAAGAACAATGAACATATAGATTATCATATTTCTCTTCATATTTCATATTTCTGTTATAGTTTTTTAATACCGCATCAAATGTCCTATGTTTGTATAACATTTTTTGCTTATTTATAATCACAGAACTTATTGATAAAGTTTTGTAGAAAAACCCTGAGACACCCTGTACAATAATATTTGTTTGCAAGTGTAACATCTTTTCTAAATGCATTCTAAAAATTTACTTTTTCCACTGAAATTTGTCTGCCTCCAATGCCTTATCTGCTAAACTATCCAAAACATAAATAACATGTTCCCCGCTTCCTTGTTTAAGCTTATTAGGTGGGAACTCTATTGGTATATTGATGTCTCTTAAATAGTCCAATATTAAAGCTATGGTAGCATTGGGATCGTCTGATTCCTGTGGAGCCTCAAATTTTCCACCTGTTTTCCTAATTAGCCATGCAGCCAAAGATGTGAATGTGTAAAATTGCTCTCCTGGATTCATTTGAGTTACAAAGTAATTCCTATATTTCAAATCAATACGCATATATTACGAGTCTGTATAATGAGACATTAAAATAATTTATGTGCAAGCATGATAATTACCTATTTATAGCTTTTATTTTAAATTCTGGTAAAAATTGCGTATCGTAATGCAACAATTTCAATTTTTCTAACAAGTCTTCCATTCTAACGTACATGACATAAGACATAGACGGAGAAGATCCATCCTCTATAATAATCTTTGGACCATCTCGAAACATATCTGTAATTATAATTGCATATCATAATCGTACGTGCTTGACAAACAACAAATTGCGTATCATATGTAGGTGCAAAATTCATGTCTTTTGTTCAAAGAAACGTAAACGTGTTTATCTCTTACTCGGTTTTATCTTTGGTACGGCTCAGATAAATTATTTATAAATACTTTATTTACAATTATAAGTAAAATATACAGTCGAAAGTACGAAATACGTAAGACCCGATTGATCGGGTTTCACGATTGCCATTGGAATCTAGGGATATCAGTCTGAAAAAGTTACTATTTCACTATTTTATAACTTGAGAAGCGTTCTGAATTGTTGGTAGTGCCGTGAGTTGTTCATTTTGTTGATTTTGACAATCGGTCACATTCAGTTTTCTCTTAGGTTTATTGAAATTTCTACGTGAAAGGCATTTCTAGTGATTCCACCTCTAAGGAAGGAACACATGAATTATCAGATTCGATCCTAATGCTATCTAATATCTATTTACACTAATAGATCATTAGAATGGATCTTATATCCGAGCCGCTGTTGTTTGTACTAGCATTAATCGATACCGGTTCAGTACTTTTTCTTCTGGTGTATTTTGTATCCTTTTTACATTTCATGATCCAACGACAATTTATTGCATTCATCTTTCATTACCTGCGTAATTTTATTACTTGATTATTAAATTCCATCTACGTTTCATTAAAAAAACGTATCTAGGGTCTTTTTGTGGCACGTGACATTTTTTTTACGACATTGTTCTGTTCTGTAGCGGCGGCATATTTGATTCTAAACATTTTTAAAATAATTGTTTGCGTTTTGTTAATTAAAAAAGTGCAGTAGTCTTCCTTATATCAGATGCATGTAGGTCATAACTTTATCGGATTTAGAATGTGACTATTTAAATGCTCAACAGTGTTGTTCGAAATTAAACACGGTAATTGTATTGTGCTTTTGTCACGGTTAATAACCGTTTCGCTACAAACGTGTAGATACGGCATTGAAAATTGTACAATCATTAACACTAAATTTATGGAACACGTCAATTTGATGAATCTTGAATTTTATCCTTAAAGTTATAGAAATCAAAAATATTACTTTTTAGCAATTTAAATTGACTTTGATCGATGCAACGATATGAATACATACCGTAATTCATCCCGTCCCTCTCTGATTTTTTAATTTCGAATATGTATGTGTAATATACCTATTTTTCAGGAAACCTGTAAAATTATGCTATCAGTGTGCGTGCATTTAGTGTTAATTAAAAGTATACGAATATTTTCTTTTATTGTACAATATTGCTTCTGTGTCAATTTATACAACTATATTACATCATAATTAACATTAGATTTATGGATACTGTTTGTAGCATGCGATTTTTTATACAAATTCATGTTTTTATTAATAAAGTTAAAGAAGTGAAATTCAAATAGAGGGTTGCTTCACCCTTAAAAATCAAATAATAACTATTTTACTTTGAACATATTGTATATTCTAATATATTATGCATTGTCTCTAATTATCTGCATATTCAAATTTCCCACAAATGCATAAAAATCTGCAATCTAATGATAATTATTTGTATCATTGTATAAATTGTTTAAAAATAATATTTATGATTTCTGTAACTTTAAACATGAAATCTAAAATTTATCAAATTAACAGGTTCTTAGGTTTTAAAACTAGTATTAATTATATAGAGCATCCAAATATGCTTATATTATTCTCAGAATAATAAAATTTTCCCTTCTTTATCCTTTAAGTATTTAGTTTTATTGCGCTGTAGCGAAAGGGTTAATTAACCATAAAGCAGCAGAATTAATTTTGAACAGTAATATTTTGCAGTGGGTAGCATCAAAACTTATAGCACATTCGTTCTTAGAATTTTTATTGTTAATCCATGGGCAGTTGATATTGTGCTTAGTGAATTTGCCTATGACACTATGGCTAATCTATGAATACTTTGGAGTACCCAGTGGTAATATGGGAGTTTATGATCCCACAGAAATCCACAATCGTGGCCAACTAAGGAGGCATACAAAAGATTGTATGATCTATCTCGGATACTACCTAATTTTCTTTTTTATTTATCTTTATTGGTACGTATATCTCTACCAGTTCACCAACTATTATTAGATTAGGTGTACTAATAAATAATTCACTTTGATCAAATTCAGCATTTGTTATTAAAATATTTATTTTGTCTTAAAAATTGTTACTAAAAAGGAGAATTGATTATTTGATAAAATAAATTAATTGACCTATTTTTATATCTGGATAATATATTTCAAATTTAAATTATATTTATTAGAAAAATGGTGGATTACTTACTGATACACCTAACAATTAAATCAATGAGTGATACTATTTTTAACTTATAATTTTTAGCATGATCATTGCATTACTGAAAGGAGATCCAATCAACAGAAATGAAGATGGAATGATGCATACAGATTAGTTGTAGCCATAATATTGAAGCTTTATATACTTTTGTCTTCTATTTGTCATATTTGATCATTTATTAATTATTATATTACAAATATGAAATGGAATTTTGTTAAGATGTATAAAAAAAAAACCCCACACTGTTCTGTTGCAATTATCCCTAACTTGTATCATATTTTTGAGTGATGAGTTTCCTTGAATGTAAGACTTCCATATTATAGAAGCTTTAGTGCCAATTTAATTCTAACTCTATCTACTTATCATGTATCATAAATACAAAGGAATTAGTTTGATTTAGTAGCAATCAACACGTAGATAAAAAAGGAATGGCATTTAAAAAATCGTTAAACTCGTTTACTATTTTAAATATCGTGATATTCCACTATCATTAAAATGTAGTAAAATACTGAATGGCGTGTTTATCCATCGGCTCGTTAAATTAAATTGAATCAGGTTTATTGGTCGCGGTATAAGATTAGATCCATTACGCGAACTTGGTGCAGCTGATTAGTTTTTTCCTGCATGGAGGGCATATATTTATTTTTAGGTAAGACTAGAATTAGTATCAAAGTTTGCCGAAATCTTCGCGAATAACAGTGTTCAAAAGAAAAGAGAAGCACGCGTTTGCAACGTAACGACAACTAGTTAAAAGAGGGACTAAAGTATTTGTAGAAAATTGTAAGGAGGATCGTAGCGGTTAAAAGAAGCGTAAGTAGTGGATTTATTGAATATCACGGTTCGCGTTAAAATCAATTTAAGCGCGATAGGCGCACGTGTAGTGCGTTCTCTCGTATAATCTGGTAGCTGGTGAAAGAGTTGGAGCGCCTCCTGGCGAGAAGGAAAACGGGTGACGGATGACGGGTGGCGGTGCCCGGATTTGTTCGGATCGTCTTCGGTACGGCGCGCGTAAGGATGCTTTTCTGGACCAAGTGAGTGCGCGAGTGCTCAGAAGTACGAAAACTTTCGCGGTGCATATTAATTATTGCAAGTTCTTTTCACCGCAAGACATACGTGCTAAACTATTCTTTGTGTATCCATAGAGATACTTGACAGTAGTGTTCGGTGATCCCCGTGATTTGTTTTTTTTTTTTCACGAAAACCTTTAATTAACCGGGACTGACGTCGATGTTCACCGAAAACTGTGCATACTATCTGTTGTCGATATTCGCAAGACGGTACCCGCCAGAATTTCGCGGCGACGGCGACGACGACGACGTCGTCGTCGAGATACGGTCGCATCTTTTGTCACGGATGATCGAGCAACGGCACCTGTCAAGGTAAGGTGGTTCACGAGGTGCGTCTAACGCTTAAGAAATTCTCGATGAGGCTTACGTCGACGTCACCGTCTCCTTCGCCGTCGCCGCCGTTGTCGCCGTCCTCGTCGTCGTCGTCGTTGTCGTCGTCGTTGTCGTCGTTGTCGTCGTGGTTGCTGGTGCCATCGCCGCTGTCGTTGACGCCGTCACCGTCGTCGTCGGTCCGTTCTTCATTACAACTGTCATCGACGTCGTTTTCGTTACAGCCGTTCGCATCATCATTATCATCATTGTCATTGTAGTTTTCAACGTCTCTGTGCTTCTTATCGTTGCCATTGGCATAATCAACCTGCATTGCTTGCTCCTTTACTAGTGCATTTGTGCTAGTGAGTAATACATCATCAAATAAGCCAAACTACTTTAGGCAGGATGGCGGGTAGCAAGACAGCAGGAAGCATCTTGCAATTTAGACCCATCGAGGTGTCTCAGCAGTTACAAGATGGAAAGAAATTTATTAAATGGGACGAGGTACACAAATCACATGTGAAACTCTGATAGAACATGCTAGAGTTAGTATAACCATTGACTAGCTACAGGATAGACCAATCATTTATAGGAAATATCAAATTATTGTTCTTAGTCAGACTTGGAACAAACTTATATAAAAAAATTAAATAGAAAGTGCACCAAATCGAATGATTGAAGTAGCACAAAATAAAGAGGAGTCTACTTGTTATTAACATTCAGAAAAAGGAATACTTTTCATTAGTTATATATATTTTTTAATTACCAAAGATAGATCTTTATTATTTTGTCCAAGTGAAACTTTATTGGTTTGATTGAAATTGAATATTTGTTTAATTTACCAAGGTATTGGTTAACAAGAAATGGTTTTATTTCACATGTGATACTCTTTAATATAAATATGAAATTCTAAGCCCCCATTCCAAAAATTTTTAAGGTGTCTTATAATTTTATTCATCAGCATATAGTCTTACAAATTATTACAGATTTGGATTTTAGAGATCACATATGTTGAAAACAATTGATTATAGCAGTATTTAGTTACAATCCCTATTTTTTTAAAAGTTCTGTTGACTAATTCTAGTCTACACTAGTAATGTTGCATGTGATACTAAAATAGTAAGGGAGCCAGGTAGCCCTCAGATGATTCCATATGAGAATGAGTAGTCTATCCTATGCTTGGTCAGTGGTATAATCCAGCTTTAAGCAACAAGTTATGTTGACATACGCATGTTCCATGTAGGACTCTGGTATAGCAACTCCAGTAACATTGAGGGTAGATAAGTTTGGATTTTATCTGCATTGGGTGGACCAACATAATGAGATGGAAACGTTGGATATTGCTACAATAAGAGATACTAGAACTGGAAAATATGCTAAAGTACCAAAGGTATTAAATTGCTATTATTTTTTTCTCCTTTTTTTCATTGGTAATGCAATTAACATATTTTAATATTTTGTCTGCGAATTTACATAGGCCGATTTACAATTGATTAGGTATTACATGAAAGCTATGGGCAAAGTTAGATAAATCTTTGGCTAGTTCTATATATCAGTGTGCATTAGATATAAATATTTAGACACAAAGCTATCTTCCCTTTCTATAATTATATTGTGCCTTTGCGTGGATGCTAATGACGCACAGCACCACCGTATGATAATTATTGACAAATCTATAAATAGAATATTACCTACTTTACGTCCTCAATGTAGTTCATTTTTTTTTTCAGTCACACCTATCTTTGTACACAATGGAAATATTCTTAGTTGCGTAGGAAAGAGAGCAATTCTTATCTGTTTCATTTTCCTATAAATCAATAAACAGTTTACAAAGCAGCATTGTTTGTACTTTCACTTTGTATTAGCAGCTTATTGTAACATTAGCCATTGTTATTTCTATAATGCACATAAATTAATTCTATGCGAATGAATTTGATTAAGCTTCATTTCATTGAAACTTTGCAAGTTGCTACCTTTAAAATGAGCTTGCTTAAACAAAGTAAATGGTTTCCAGGATCCTAAATTGAAAAGTCGTGTGACAATGGGTTCTCAGGATTCCCTAGAGGAAAAGACAGTAACGATTTGTTATGGATCTGATTTCGTCAATATGAATTTTATTAACTTTTGTACCATAAATGCAGAAGTTGCACAACATTGGACAGAGCAAATCTTTCAGCTTGCATATAATTTATCTTTACTAAATATCAGCACGACTATGTTTTTGCAGAAAGCGCATGCTAAAGTTATACTTACAGCTGATAAATCAGGAAAGATTCCTGTAAAAAAGTGAGCACAATTTGTATATATGTGTGTATTAAGTTGAATATACATATATACATAAATGTGTATATTTTATATATTGTCATTTCAGCATAATAAGAATGTTTACGCAAAATAAAGAAGATCGTAAACGTGTCGAAAAAGCACTCGACATTTCCGGTTTTCCATCTGGAAAAGTGAGTGTAACATGTTAATACGTTTAATGCACGCGCGTACGTATAATCCCGTTCGCATTAAAAGTCGTCTTCCTTTTGTATTCTAGAACGACGTAATATCGTTACAAAAATTTCAATTCGAAGATTTCTTCAACTTTTATAAGTCTCTTACTCAACGATCGGACGTTGAGAAAGTTTTCGAAAGCATCGTAGGCAATAATAAGCGTAGATTAATGTCTGTCACCCAATTCGTTGATTTCTTGAACAAAACTCAAAGAGATCCTCGTTTGAATGAAATACTGTACCCTTATGCAAATGAGGCGAGAGCAAAAGACATTATAAGTCAATACGAACCAAATAAGTGTAATGCCAATCGAGGTCAGCTGAGTTTCGATGGATTTTTGAGGTATTTAATGAGCGAGGATAATCCGATTGTCGCTTTGTCGAAACTTGAATTATCGGACGATATGGATCAACCGCTTGCGCATTACTTTATAAATTCTAGTCACAATACATACTTAACAGGTACACGGACCTTTTCATTCTTTTTTGTCATATAGTTGTCCCTCGAAAAACGCGGATTTGGTTTTACGCGTTTTTTTGCAACCTTTAAAATCGCAGCGGTTTCTTTTTTCCCTCCTAAGCTCACTCAAAAAAAAAAAAGGATGGAGATAAAAACTTTTGTAATGGTCCACTTCCCAGTATGTAGTAAAGAGTTCAATTAATATGTATAAGTACATACATGCATATGATAATTAGCATGTAAAAATATAGGTACATATTCTTTTTTCCTTATATTTTTCTTAACCATTTCCATTTTCTAATTAATTATTAAAACTTATTTTATTGTAAAAATGCATACTAACATATATAAATACATAGTACGTATTAGAAAATGAAACTTTGGAGGAAATTATACATTGTAGCTAGTCCTGGGGGGGAGGGGGGATGGCAAATTTTACGCGGATTTTCAATTATGTGGTTGGGGAACGCAACCCTCGCGTTCTTCGAGGGACAACTGTAATTAGAAATGTGCAAGAACCCGAAAATATCTTGTCGGATCAGGTCAAGAATTTATATCGAAATTGGGTCAGGTTCTCGAAAGAATCTCGTAATTCGAGATTGTCGGGATTCCCGACAATTTCGGGCATTTTCGAAAATTTCGAGATATTTGCAAATATAATATCAAGATTCATCCACAAAATTAAAGGAACTTTTCCAATAAGGACAACTGTCTGTATTTGAACTGTTGTAACATTTCAAAAGAAGTATATATAGTGGCAACAAAAAGTATTCATACATCGCTGTATTTATTTTTGCATTTAAGTCTTAATTAACTAGGGTCAAGTATACTAAATTTCCTATTGTATATTATACTATATTTCCTCCTATTACATATTATACTATATTTCCTCCTAAAATTGAAGTATGTGCGAATTCTTTTTTGAAGTATACAGTTATTGGATATCACATACTTAATTGATTATTATTTTTGTTCCACACTTTATTTTTTAATATTTAATAGTTGCCACGAATTCTGAAAGTTTCAAATATCTCGATTTTCTCAAGAATCCCGAAAGTCTCAGAAATCTCGAGTTCTTGAGAATTCTGATATTTTCGGGTGCCAAACAAACCCGGCCAGATTCTTTTTCCACTCGATACGAACATCGGGTTCCAGACATTTTCGGGTTCTTGCATACATCTATACGTAATTGTAATGTTTTTTACGTTTCTAATTACTCTCGTAGGACATCAACTTACCGGAAAAAGTTCCGTTGAAATATATCGTCAGTGTTTGCTTGCTGGTTGTCGATGCGTAGAATTGGACTTTTGGAACGGAAAATTTGATGAGCCTGTCATTGTCCATGGGTATTTTTGCTTTAAAAAAGAGATAACGTATCGTGCAGTGGACTCTCCCTTAATCGGCCTCTATGGGACTAAATCTCTGGCCGGATATGCGAATGGCCAGTTAATCCGAAAATATATACCAATTACTTATTATTTATTGGTAGTTAATGAAAAAAGGAATTGCTTACACCTATACAGGGTGTTTCACATCGAAGCCGTTAAACTTTGCCAACATGGTTGGGCGCTCATTTTGAATGAAAAATGTTTTAAACACGATGACGGTCAATTCGCCTTCATTTTCGAGATGTGAAAATAAAGTAATGTAAACCATAAGTAATTAGATGCATTAAAGTTACTAACTTTTAATGATAATCATTTATTTGAAACAATGTTTTACACCGACTTGTACTGATTTAGATTGATTTAAGCAAAGTGTTCACCTCTTGTCCCTATGTATGCAAGTTGACGTATTTTTGAAAGATCATTATTGTCCGTAAAAGCAGCTATTTTGTTATTAATTCAGCACGTGTATCAGGTTTTTCCTTCTAAATACACTTTCAAATTCATGCACCTCCATACAAAAAAAATGTAAGCCATTGTATAGCTCAATCAGTACGGGAATAATATTTTAACTCGGCAACTATAAGTATTTCCATCTACGTTCCGAAAACTTGGACGTATCGACCCATGATGTATCTAACATCTTTTGCTCAGAATGTTTTCGATTTCGATCTGGAACAGCCTTGTATATTATAAAAAGTAGATATAATTTATATAATATAATTATATTAAATAATGCACACCACTTTTTGAAAAGTATCAATTATAGGTAAAATATCTTGTCACTTAATATATTTTATTGCAATTTCAATAATTTTCCTCTTGATCAATTGTCTGTATCTTTAAAAAAAAAGAAAAAAAAGTGGCCGGTTAAATCGGGATTGGATAACCGAGAGTCTACCGTACTTGTAATTAGCTATTACGATCTTCTTGAAAAATAATTTTTCTAGATATACATTTGTACCTGAAATCTATGCACGGGATGTAATCGAAGCAATTGCTGAAAGTGCTTTCAAAACATCGGAATATCCTGTTATCCTTAGCTTCGAAAATCATTGCAACCCAAGACAGCAAGCTAAGATAGCTCAGTATTGTAGAGAATTGTTTGGAGAGATGCTACTTGATGCGCCTCTCGAATCTCATAAGGTAGCTTTACGGAATTTATTGTTGAAATAACAGCAATTTATATCGTGTCGACGACGAGTCCCGTTTCTCATTTTAAATGTTTATCGTTTAGTTGGAACCGGGTCAAGAATTACCACCGCCATCATTATTAAAACGTAAGATTATAATTAAAAACAAAAAGAAACACCATCACCATCATAAAAAGCATAAAAAAAAGCAACAGACACCGGTGACGGAGTCTGAAGAAGGAGTCGAAGAAATCGAAGATAACGGAGTAACGAATCCAGCCGCGGATGGAGAGAATGGTCCGCCTCCAGATCTTGTTCCTCAAGCTGACACAGTCGATAATAACGATCAACAGATTGGAAACGGAGATATTTCGCATCCCCCGCTGTTACAACAAAGACAAGGCAGCAAAGATAGTGCTCAAGACGATGACGGTCAGCATCTAACGAAAAGAATTATAGTTACAATTAGATTACGAATCTTTATGCAAATTCATAAATTGTACAAACGCGATTGAGGGGGTAGACGCTAAATGTTGATTGGTTTCACTCTCGAAATATTAAAAGTGTGCAGGATCGGGTTGGGTCTGGAACGGGAATGTGTACCGGGATCGGAATGGGATCTTGAAACTTTCAGGATTCCCTCCTGAATATTTTGGTCCCGCGATCCACTTACGGGCGAAAAACGAAAATTTTTTGTGATCCACTTTATACTATGATGTATATTTCAAAAGGAAGATAAATTACATCTGTGAATTTTCAATAGGTAAAAGTCTTTTAATGAACATATTAATTAGTTTCATGTTTTAATATTTGACACAACTCACCTAAAATGATCTCGCAATCCATTGTTTGGGAATCATTGCCCTAAAATATTCGGGACCCTTAAGAATGTTCGAGATACTCAAAATTTCGAAGAACTTCGACATTTCAAGTGACATTGTGGAACTTGTTCTGTTGAATATCACCATTTTCACATTTTCTTGAAACTTATGGCCAGATTTTACAAAATAAGTTCTGCAGCGGCATTTGAAATGTCGAAATTTTCGGAAATATTAAAGACATCGAAACATTCGAAAATTTCGATATTCTTGGGAATTCCGAATATTTTCGGGATACCGTTCTGAGCATCAGGTTTTGGGAGTTTTCAGGATCTCGCACACCTCTACTAAATATTTTAAAGTGTGATTTTCTTTCGATATTTCTTATATTTTTGTATATTATATGTATATAGTGCACATTTATATTGCATAAAGATCCGCAGACTAGTTATAAGAATAATGGCTTTTGATAGCGCACAAGATAGGGAAGAATTTATTTATTTTAGATGAAGAAGAGGAATCGAGTACAGAAGAAGATGAGTCAAACGTGGAAGATATTAAATTAAGGATGGACGATAAAGTGCCTGCACCTGATAAAGTAGCATCTAGCGCCAAAGAAACAGAAGCTGGAGCGGAAATTTCAGCTTTAGTTAATTACGTGCAACCTGTTCATTTTAATAGTTTCGAATCGGCTGAAAGTACGTTTTTGTAAATATATATTTTTCATATGCAATTAGTCATAAAATTATTGCTACCCAGGCAAAACGGTAACAGGAAGATATGGAACATACAAAATTAATATTGCTTCTTTTAGTATTCTTTTATTGAAAAGTGCCTATATTGAACTCTGAATGAATATTTAATAATATAAAGGAAAATAGTATCGAAATTTCTGGTACTATATTTGTTATTTTACATACCTTCATTACCTGTTTTTTTGTGCCATTAATTTTGTGATTCACTGTATATTTTGGGTTACAACATATATTCGTCCGATTTTCTTATGTGGTTTTTCAAGTTCCAAGAATCCTACAAGAGAGGAAGTCTTCAGTTACCAGAAAGAAGCTCATCGATTAAAATAATCCGCACATAATTGATCAAACTTATTACAAATAAATGATTTTAGAAATAACAGAAAAATCGGATGAATATATATTACAATTCAATATTACGATATAGAAGCATTGCAAGCTATTCATTTTTTACAGAAAAAAATCGTATGTACGAAATGTCGTCGTTCGACGAAAAGCAAGCCACGGCGCTTTTAAAAGAAAGACCATTAGAATTTGTAAATTATAATAAACATCAACTATCGAGGGTATATCCGGCAGGCACACGTTTCGATTCTAGCAATTTTATGCCGCAACTATTTTGGAACGCGGGATGTCAGTTGGTTGCGTTGAATTACCAAACTCTCGGTACGTTTTGTTATAGCGCACGCATTTTTTATTCGATTAATATCGATCCGCAGCAACTCATTCAGCTTTGTTGCACTAGATCTTGCAATGCAGTTAAACTTGGGTATTTTTGAATACAATCAACGCTCTGGTTACCTGTTGAAGCCGGAGTTTATGAGGCGAAAGGATCGGCGACTAGATCCTTTCGCGGAATCAACCGTAGACGGTATTATAGCAGGGACGGTTCATATACACGTAATATCGGCTCAATTTTTAACAGACAAACGAGTGGGTACTTATGTCGAAGTAGATATGTATGGGTTGCCAGCCGATACGGTGAGGAAGAAATTTCGAACGAAAATTGTTCCAAACAATGGGATCAATCCCGTATACGATGAGGAACCTTTTGTATTTAAGAAGGTATGAATTAATATTTTCAGTAGGGATTGTAAAATTGATTTTTGCCATTACTGGTAATACGGGTAGTAAACATGTAGTAAACAATATTTTGTTGATTTTTGATTCCGTATAATACAGTAAAAAGAGTTACATAAGAAACGTCAATATTTAATTTATAATTGTTAATTATACAAGAAATACCATAAAAAGCCGATTGTCCCAGTCCACCTTTATTGCCGTAGCAAATACACTACTGACGATCTGAACTTGTTACTTATGCCGCAAACTAATTTTGATTTTTTCTAAAAGATATATTAGGTGCACCAGTAAACAATGTATTATTTTTAATGCATTTTAATGCATGTACTTGATTTTGTTAAAATAAATATTAAGTTTATCGCTATTACCGGCAATTATTATTGTTAACATCGAAACGCAAATTTTCCGAATAAACCATCAATGATCAAAGCCACATTGAATACACCGGTTCTCGTCAGATCATCGAACTGACAACCGTGGGCATGGAAAAGTATCGTGATGGGTGACATCTGGGGAGTCCATGTATTGTTGGCTCAGTAATAAAAAAGATGAAGAGTAGAAATGGAAATATGAGATGTGAGAAAGATGAAGATATATTTGCATGTAAACTGTATAATTAGCAACAATGGGCTCAGCCTATCCGTTTAAATAAAAACTACTACTCTGAATAAACCGATAATACCAGTAACGGTAATGTAATCCCTAATTTCTATACAGCAACCGGTAGGGTTTTACAACAATATTTTATTTATGTATCTATTAGGTTGTCTTGCCTGAACTTGCTTCAATTAGAATTGCTGCATACGAGGACTCGGGTCGTTTAATTGGCCATAGAGTATTACCGGTAGTTGGATTATGTCCGGGCTACCGACACGTTGCTCTTAGAACGGAGTGCGGTCAACCGCTGCAATTAGCAAGTTTATTTTTACACGTTATTGTAAAAGATTATGTACCAGATGGATTGAGTGAGCTCGCCGAAGCTTTGGCGAATCCAATTAAATATCAGAGCGAAGCGGAGAAAAGGGAGCAGCAGCTATCAGTTCTTACGGATACTTTGGAAGAGCTGTCGGAAGACGTTGATGTAAGGTTTAAGATGTTAGGAATTTCTTTACTACTAATTCGCTAACATACTAACAGACGCGTACTAACATTTTCTAGGATAAGCCGAAAGTTGGCGAAGGAGCAAGTTCTTCTTCTAAGCCAACTGTAAGTTCGATTATGAGAAAACGTCGATCGATCTAAATGAATTTTTAGTCACGTTCGTTTGAATCTTCTGTTTCAGGAGGAAACTACTAAAACGAAAGGACTACAATCCATGGGCGAATTACCAACGCTTGCTCCGTCTACGAACGTTCACAGTAGACCATCTATTGCCGGTATTACCGCCCAAGACACGCAAGATAACGACGATGGAACGCCAACCCCTTCCGTTCCGACCGTTGATGCTTCCACAAATAAAAGTCCAGTTAATGTCAGCGGCAGTAAGTATCAGTTATCTGCTACACTTTCGATCGGTGGCGTGAAACTCGCATATGAATACGAGCCACCAAAAACTGGTTCGAGGAGTCTGCGAGCCTAAAAAGAAAGAAAACTCTCCCAAGAAATTGTAACGAATATACCAGGTGACCATAAAGTGGTGTTCATTACAATATATTCCTTTATAATTTGCAATGTTTTAAAAATGCATTTTATAACAGAACGTAAACTTTATTCCTCCCCTCAAGAGATTACATGTGAGCTCTGCTTCTTTATATTTTTATATCTTAACATAATAATAAACAAAAGATACAAAGCAAAACAAACAATAATCAAATAAAAATAATGTCATTAATACTAATAATGCTATTAATAAATAATACTTCTTATCTCTGTATGAACATAAATAGTTCTTACAAAAAATGCATTTTATATTTCCTTTAAATTCCATTTTATTGTTCTAATAAAATTAACTTCTGGCCGCGTGTTTCATACCTCTTGCTCTTCATTGTATTTGGATAGCGTTACCCGTTCCTTTATATTACAGTGAGCGATGAAATAGTGGCCGAGTCATTCGATAAATTAATGGAGAATAAGCAGGTTCGAGAGAAGAAAATGGAACTCGAGAAGAAGCTGGAATCTTTGCGAAAGAAGCACGAGAAAGAAAAATTGAGAATGCAATCGCAAAAAGAGTCCATCGACGGTGAAAAGCATAAATCGAAGTTTTATGTCAGCCATAAATTAGTGAAACGGTTGTCGAGTAGAAACATGTAAGTTATCGTCTTTCACTCGAACAACTCCGTTCACCCACAAGCAAGGCTATGTGTATATATATTGATATATCTGTATTTATATTCCTTATATAGCTTTTCGAGCGAAGTAGGGTTGAGTACGCTACCTTTGGCAGAATCGTCGGAGTGCACAGACATAGAAAACCGCGAGGGGAACGGAGGGGCTCCAAAAGGATTACCCAGAAGTCAGAGCGAACGTTTATTGGCTGTGTGTAAAGTTCACGTTCAACAGGAACGCGAGCTCCAAGAAAAGTACTATGAAAGCCTATTTGTGACTGTGGAGAAAGTAATGAAAACTTCTCAGACTAACCAACTGAAAACACTGAGAGTACTCTTGGAGCGGGAAACCGCCGACGTTATGAGGAAGCTTCAAGCTACAAGGCACGGAGAGGTGCGCTTTTATTACATTGTCCTCAACTTAAATCCATTTTTCAGTGTACATACATGTAAGTTACCAGACAAATATTTATGTTTCATTTTAGGTAAAACAGCTAGCGAAGGTACATAAAGATAAGGCCGAATTGAATCGTATGAAGAGAGAGGTCGCAAAGTCGACGGTCGAAAAAGGGGTAAACGAGTGTACGCGTTTAACAAAGATTTATGAGAAGAAGAGGGCGGAGCTCGAACGACAACACGAAGAAGTTCGACTAAGGCTAGAAACAGAAAGGGCAAAGGTACGCATCTATCGTTATACAGGGTGTTTTCGAACTGCTGGTACAATCCGACGCCGGATACGTTCGTCTTCATACGTTCTTCGATTTGTATCCGACCCGCTCGCATAAAAATCGTCGCATTCCTTCTCTTCGTTCTTGTTGTCTTTTGTCTTTTCCATTACTCAATATTAACGCGCATATAATATGAGCCGCTCATTTGCCAAATCTATTAACTTCACAAAACGAAAAGTAAAGTAAATGTCACATAAGGTACTATTAAACGATAGAAAATTGACCACAATTAAATCTGATTGAGCGGTATTTAAATGTAAAGATACAGTGGTGAAACTTAAAATGTGTATGTAGATTTTTATGACCGATCGTAGATTCACTTCCGTTCGGCTTGTATCATCAGTTCGGAAATGCTCTGTATATTTATTTCAAGTATATCTAGTCATTTGTACCGTGATTGTGGATACGTTTTCGTTTATTTTTTCAGGTCAAAGCAACCTTGATAGCCGAGTACAGCAGTCAGTGTAGCAAGTTCGAAAGTGGGGAGCTTCCTTTGTTGGCATCCGGCGGAACTGGTATGCCGGAATCGCTCAGTGGGAATACGTATTGACTGAAACGATCGATAATTTAATATCGATGTCTCGTTAACGATATGGTTTGGGAAGTTCGTAAATCCATGCCAGTAAACGTTCTTTACTGAGAGTGTGGTGTATTCGTTTGGGAAGATGATAGTAACCGATTGCGCGTTGCTTCTCCGCAAGAAATGAAAATATGGAGACGTAGCGGCGGTGTAACGATAATGGAGTAGGAAAATCGTGAAATCTACGCAGTTACCTGTGTTTTTGCTAAAATAATTTTATCCACTTCCAAAAATGTCTCTTTTGCAACGTGTACAGCATTTACGAGGTGATGTATGTTTTCGACCAGCAGAACGCCATCAAATTCAAAGGTAATTCTTTATAAACTGTTTTGTCTACGAAGATATTTGATGAACGTTTCGCGTGCAGGGAATCTCTTTTAAATTAATTTATGACGATCTGATAAACAACGTTTTAGCCGACTGTTATAGACACGTGCGTTCAAATATATGAATTTTATCGTGTATGAGTTATTAAAAGAAAAAGCAAAAAAACAAAAGAGTTGAGTGTCGCGAGTAACGCTACAAAAGACTATTTTCTATGTACTCGAAATATTTGTTTTATCGAAAGTTGAGCGAATCGATTGTTCGATCGATCGATTGTTTGTGCATGCGGGAACGCCATATTGTGATCTCAACACGGACAGTAGCATTGATCGTTGCGTTCGAAAAAAAGTAGGAAGTGAGCTTGAGTTTTTCTTTGTTTTTCGTTCCCTTTCTTTTTTTTCTTTTCTCAATTCGATATTACTTACGCACAGTATTAAACGCACTATTCTCATTAAACTCGAGACCATCGCCGCCAAGTATCGAGATTATGTTCCGTTTTTAAAAGTCAATGAATCTTGGGAAAGGCGGGACCGAAGAGTACGATCGCGTGGAAGAGGTACACGATTCTAAATAAGAATAACGTTTCTAAGTGCTACTATTTAATCTTGTTATTATATGTATAAGATGTTATTTAATTAGCAAATCGATGCTAACTCGCGTTCCAGGATACTCGGGTTGTTTGTAATGCGAGAGAAAGAAAGAAACTCGGTTGGTCGGACTTCGCGAGAAACTGGAATCGCGGCGACAAAGGAAGCACGTAACATTGATGAGTAACGACGGTGAAATCTCTTTGGCCTAGAGGTAAGGGTCACAGTAAATGTTTAAGATTCGGATGGGCGTGTGCGTGATTTGATATATTTTTGACTGAAAGTACTCCGTATAAAGACATTTTTTGAGTAGTCCGTATCGTGAATGCAAAAGAGACCGTGTTGTATAATGAAAATCCCCCCCCCCCCCCACCCAAAAAAGATTTAAAAAAGAAACAAAAAATGTAACCGAAGAAGAAGAAGAAGGAGGAGATAAATATTAACGGGAACGTTTCTAGCGTTTTTGTACCGCGCGATTTCACGTTGCGGCCATTTTGGGGCCGGGGCGAAACGATTTGGGGCGAGCCTCTTTTAGGAAGACAATCAAAGATGTTACGCTGTAACATTGTCCTTGTTGTTTCTAATCGTACGATATTTTAAGTAACTCGATATTACACATACATATTATATATATATACACATATATCTTATAATATATATCTATTGAGAATATATATATATATATATATATATATATATATATATTATTAATGGTTATTATAAATTTAGGATTACAAGTTACATTACTTGCGCATTGTAAATCTCTTGAGGGTGATTCATCCCATTAATTCATTTCCCCATTGCTGAGATTTGCGGCAAATATAGAAAATCGCGAGTTTTTACAGAAACAGCGTGTTGTATTGCAGCACAGGATTGAAAAGGTTCCAAAAATAACTGATAACTCTTTAAGTGTTTACTAACATCTTTGCGTCAGGGTCGAATTTGACGCAAAAACACATCATTCATAGTAAGTGATATTTTTTTATTTGACGCAAAAGTGCGTCATCTGTAATAAACAGCAGTTTCCGATTTGACGAAGAAGCATCATCCGCAGTAAACGGTCCGTTTTGATTTCACACAAAAATGCGTTATCTGACACGAAGGTGTTAAAATTACACAAAGTGAGCAAAGAACACATTTTTTATGATGGAAATCGTTTCTATCATAAAAGACGCGAAAATATGTTTTTCCCGAATATTTTATTTTTTTTTTTTAACCTGCATAACGTATGGACTAAACATACGGACTAAGCACTTAAAGGGTTAATATTAGGTATATCAATAAATGATCCACTATTCTTAAATGTGTCGATGAATTTATTGAATCAAAAGATTATTATTTCTTTCAAGCAGGAGTCCATAACTTGCGTCAAAAGTAATGTCAATCATTACAGAATAAAAGAAAATATTATTAATACAGGATAACTATTTGATACTCTAAAAAATAAATGTAGACTTTAACGAACAAAGTGGATCATTCATTGATACATCTAATATTCGTTATATAAAGATTTTGACTGAAACAGTTACGAAGAACCGGAATGATATTACAACTATTATCAGTAGAAAGCGGTTTCAATCGTTAACGATTCCGGTTACGATTCTGTAGAGTCAATATTATATTTATTTTGAAACAATTTTATATCGGTTCAATTTCAGTATTCTTTCTCAGAACCGATATAGAACCATTTTAGAATCGATATAATATTTGGTTCTACAAAACCGTAACCGGAATTGATATAGATTGGAACCTTTTTCCCCTCGTAACAGTTACAACATCGCGTCCATTTTTCATAACTAGACTGCGAATTTTTATGCAAATTCATATTTTTATTAACAAAATTAAAAGACTGGAACCTATGTAGAGGATCGTTTTATTCTCAGAATACAATAATTTGTATTTTGTTTTATCCCTTTGCTCCACGTTGGCACCGCTATGGAGCCGCACGTAAATTTGATTAAAAGTTTAGATTAAGTTTCTTTAATTCTGTTTCCGCCGATTCAGTTTTCATTTCTTCGAAATCAAAGAAAATTCCTCCTTTTCGCAATACACTCTCGCGCAAAATCTTAGGACTCCATACAGTCATTGTTTTTAATCAAATTCAATGTAATTTGGTTGTTTATAGATTCGGGATAAATATAGTGACTGTCCTAACACTTTTGAGCCGAAGTGTATGTAAGAAATTAAATTCTCATAAAAGTCAGAAAAGTATATAGGAGTTGCTGTTACACCATCTTATTAAAAAAGGTTTGGAGTGCAAAGGGTTAAGTATCTTATATATTTTTGAATATTACGTGCACTTTCCGTACTTTATTTCCTTGCACATTTTAATTTCCCATAAATGCATAAAAATGCGAGGTCTATTAATAACTGTTTTGAGAATCGGAACTGCTATATTTATAGCAGTTTTTAATCCCTGTTTTATTGGCAACTCGCGCTCATTGTTGATTAGAATCACTATTAAGAATATACAACATGTGCATCTGTACATACATGCACACGACATACGTACATTGGGGCCGAAACACACTAATGTCACGTCATGTGAAATCACATGATTTCAGTTGACAATCGTTGAGTGACAAAAAGAGATGTCAACACGAATTATTTTTGTCATCTTTTTTTTTTTGATTCTGCGGTTGTCAGCTGAAACTATGCGTTTCACGTGACGGGGCAATAGTGTGTTTGGGCCCTTACATATATTCATACGCACATGCGCAAGTAGAGTGTAATCATTGTCAATGCGAAGGTAAAGAAGAAAAAAAAGAAATAAGGAGTACCTTTGTTATTATAATAACGTCGTCGTTTATGTTGCGCCAAGGGGTTACGATCGGATCAATTCCCTTCGATTTGGAGACTGATCTCGATCCTGAATCATTGATAAACTATTGTCTATTGTTGATAGATTTGCCACCGTCGCTTTGTTTATTTAACGGGGGCGTCTTTTATATGACGATGTACATGGTTCCGCGTTATTTGCAAGGATTCTAGACTACGTGAGCCGCGTACGCGTAATGATTAGCTGGCATTTAGGCTCGTTTCCGTTTCAATCGTTCTTGCGTTAACGCCGAAAATAAACAAGTTCAACGTTCTCCGTGTTCTTGCACTTCTATGTTCCGAATTTTAAATAATATTCGTTTCGCGTGATTTTATATATCTTCCTAGAGTTATTCCATTATTCTAAAGATAGTTGCGACGCAATAATTATTTCCTACGAGATCTTCTTTTTATTATACTTGTGATTTAGATGATTTTTACAATGAGTCAATGCAACTGATGATGTATAGATTGGGCATAAATTTTTTTCTCCAGGTACAGAACGTACTTGGCATCAGGTACGAGAGCGATACGTACGATTTATTAGATACAGTCAGTTACAAAAATCTACATGCACATTTTAAATTTTAAATATTTATATATTTTAGAATAATAAAAGTGATGCGAAAATTCATAAAATATAAAATTGAGGACATCGGTGCAATAAGCACGTGAGGTCATCTCAAGTTCCTTTTACGGACGTCGATTCAACACATTCGTCATTCAAAGGAGTACGCTTCTGCCAAGTTTCACTCAATATCTCAAAAATTGGAAAAAGTAGAGCATTTTAATGTGTAGCTTGGCCACGTTGGACTACCTTTATACGTTACTCATTCGTATTTTGAATTTGAAGTTCTTCATAAAGTTTTACACTTTGAATGAATTGTCAAGAAAAAAATACAATATATTTATATTAGAAACAATGGAATGGAATGTTCCGAAATGGGATTATAAACGTAATCGTAACTTAAAATTAAATATATAACGAATTATTTATTAATAATAAACTACTATACTCTTTTTACTGTACATAAAATGTAGCATTGTTACTTTCATTGCTACCAATTTTTTTGTTTCCTAATTCTTTTACTTTTTTGACACGGTCACTCTTAACATAACGAGATGACCATCAGTGTTAAAAGAACGTTTAAGAAACCAATAAAAAAATTGTCCTTATTAGTAAAACATAGAAAACTAAAGTTGACATCATAATAATCATTCCAAACATGTTACTTTATATTGTTTGTGTTATATGAGCAAATTTCTCATTGACAATTCGATATTTTCGAATTCGTAAAAACTGCTATACTTAGATATTTGAGATTGAAAGGTGTGCGTAGACTTTTGCGACTAACTGTAGTCGATCCAAGCAGAATATGTGCGAGATAACGGAAAGTGACGATGGCGAAGATCGAGAGATCTTACGAGAAGCGTGTTGAGAATGCATCCCGAACCTCTCGCAATGTCATAGTTACCGGTTGTTTAATTTATGCACAAAACACTGCATTTTAGTTACTGTAGAATGGATATTATCGTACGTTGCGTATCCGGCAGAGAAAAAAAAGGATAAGTTTAGCGTTAGGTAGTTACGCGTTTCCGCTTAAGCATAGTTTTAGACGTCCATCCGGATGAAAACGATCGCACACGACGAGTTACCATTTCCTTTTAAGTTTACGCCGATTTATCGTGATTGCATTTCTCGACGAGTTACCATCTTCCATATGAGAGAGAGAGAGAAAAAGAGAGAGAGAGAGAGTGTGTGTGAGAGAGAGAGAGAATGATACGCGAAGGAAAAGAGAGATATTGTAAGTTGCGGTGGACTCGATTGATGAGAACATTTAACTCGAGAGAAAAAACAGTGATAATCTATTAAAGGATGAGATAACGTAAGTGTAAGCGGGTATAATTTAATTAAGTAACGGTAGCCAACGGGCTACCCTTTAGCGTACCAACGCGAGAGAAATCAATAGTACATTATGCTAAGTCGTACAAGATTATCGGAAGTTTATATATATATTATATATATATATATATGTACATACACGCACGCACACGTACATACACACACACATACACGCACACACACATGTATATGTAATGTTCTTATACACATTATACGTGTGTCGATGTTTTTCCGATCGTTTAGTCGCAACGATGCACGCCTCTCGCATCGCTGATTTTTGCGATACCAAACGGGTTCAACGGGGTAAAGAAAGGGAGAGGAGGGGGGGTTCCGGAAGATTCGCGCGATTCGATACAAAGCACAAGCAACGTTCGATAGATTTTCAAGGGACGCACAGGTATCGCGGCGATGCGTAGGCGTAAATTCCTACAAACGCTTGTATAGTAAAACAGCGAAATGAAGTTTTACGAATAATCGGACTGTAAAGAGAGCGTGTTCTTCGACTAGCTACGCTGCGTGCGCGCAGTTGGACTCGTTGGGAGCGGAAAAAAAATGTATCGCGGCCACATACAGCCGTTCGCGGTATAAACGTGCGTTTCGATTGTTCGTACTTATAGTTTCGGCGCAAACATTCTGGTCTCGCGCTTTCGGCTGATTTTTTCTTGAGGCGCGAGCCGGCGTGTAAAACAGAAAGGTCCTCCCAGAATCTTGAGTCAGGTTTGGCTCGCGCGATGCATTTCCTTCGAATATTTTTTCTCCGCGCGCCATACCATACAGATATTGCGTAATTCACTTGAGACGAACCGAGTAGGTTCGTCCTCTTCCCATATTCCTGTAATACGCGTTAAGGACGTAGCTCGCTTATCAGTGTAACGCAAACGTGACGTCAAATCGACGTCAACAGTTCACATCTATTTCTAATCTATAAGAAACAGTGGATCATTGTATTTAAATTTTATATAGACGCTGATACAATGATACAACGTTTGTTAAATCACAGTGCATAAACAGATCTAAATTGTTCGGATTAAGATATTCTTGCACCCAATGTCTTATTTGTAGGTCACTTAAACCCATCAGTTGTATCGATGCCTGCACCACGAAAAGTATCACCTTCCATAGCCTGATTAAAAGAATAGTTTCTAATGTATGATCTTCGTGGAAAAAGCATGCGATCGCTGTTTAATTGGCGAACACATTCGCTTCCTTATCGAGGCGATGGGAAAAAGTGTCGGTGTTGTGTTGTTGTCGTTATGTGGACTCACTTCAAATAAAATATACGTAATGTTGCAAATTTGTGTATGACGGTCTAATGTCGTGCTTGCGTTCTGCTGATAAGTGAGCGATGACCTTTAAGCGTGCACGAGCGCCATTAAGAATGTCTCCGAAAAAGAAACTGAACGTATTTGCTACCTGTGCCAGAGTACACGCGCTTACGCTCGCTTTAAGACCGATTTATACTATCCTAAACGTTTCCAACATGATTCGGTTCAGGTAAGAAATGTTTATGGTACGGTTCGGTTCAGGCAAACATTGTCGTAGGCAAAAACGTATGAATGTTTATATATAGTGTCGCGGATCGGTTTCAGATGCGATGCGTTTCGTATATACGATGACCCAGGGTTTGCCTGAACCGAATCGCGCCGTAAACGTTTTGCGTTGGATAGTATAAATCGACCTGTACGCGTATTGCATGCGTACCTAATGTATAAGTATAAAAATGAACTAGGTTACGAGGTCAGATATTATATTCATGTTGATATATTATGTGTTGTTGCTGTTGATGTTGTTAATGGTAGAGTAGCGAAAAGGTGGCAGTACCTAGTATAGTCGTTGTTTATAGAGTTAATGCGGGACTAGTTTTGTGTTGCCTGTGTGTGTGTGCGGTACCTTGTTGCGTGATTCGCACGGAAACGAATGGCTCAATTTGCCGTATACATGGTTGCCGACGGGTGGCCGTATCGCGAAGCTTGCCAAAATCTTCAAATACGTTCTCATAATATGAAGCGAACGGCCCGTGGCTCGCCGAACGGTGGCGATTCGTGCGAATTGCGCGCACCTCGTATCGGCGTATCGACTAAATGAGACACGCGACAACGGATACAGATCGTACATACGTACACATCGCAGTTGTAAGTTGTGTAGGTAATTTTGAAACGGCCTATATCGACGATCGTGGCGGTCTGGTGTCGCTCACGTTTCTTTCCAAATTTACTCGTGCATTCGTGCGTTTCCGAAAGGATGTTCCGTCTTTTCTTCATGGAAGAAAAACACACGCGACAAGACTAAAACAAAAAAACAAAAGTAGACTCAACCGTAGTTACTATGGTCCTCTCTAGTACAGGCCGGAACATGCGATGTCATAACGCCGCAAACATAACAATCATGTCAATCGATTCGGTTCAGTCCGATCAAAATATAATGCTTAATAGAAACGACAAACACGATTAACACTTCTTCGGATTATCAATTCTAGTTGTATAGTTTGTTTCTTTATAGTCGCATCATCGTGTTAATAAATGTAATACAAAGTAATGACTTTGTAGCATTGACAAATTGATGAGATATCAGGTGAAATCAAATTTGAAACAACTGTATCAACATCCATTGAAGCATACCAAGTTTATATTAATGTGTGACTTGTGCAGCTTCCATAATCCGAGAACGGGTTAAGGTAGTCGTAGGTCTGATGACAACATTGCCAAATTTTTCATGTTTCGACCTGTACTAGAGAAGGCCGTGGTGATTACCCATGGTCTCGCGTCACGTTTCCATCTCGAGCAATCTTTTTCTATAAAGTACCGTACAATTGTTCGGCTTCCGCGAAATAAGGATCTCCAGTGAAACAACGATTCTTCGTACCTGACTCGATTCTTTTGTCGGTCCAACGTTTCCTGATGGACTTTTCTATAGAGCTGCAAAACGCGCTGCAAAATACACGAACAGAGAAACGAGCACGCGAGAATGGGACACGCTTTTTAACCGTATCCAAATGCCAAGATCTGCGAGCGAGCTATTCTTTTCGGATCGTCAAGTCTCTCAATTCTTCGACGCTTCGAATCGCTCTTCGATGTTCAATGTAATTTTTTCTCATTCTATCCAACTGGTTTGTTCGTTCTTCTTCTTACGAACTTTTCTCGATGTTGGTTTTTTCGTCCGCACGGTCTCGTTCGGCCATCGAGCAGAGCTGTTTCTATTGTCGTAGACCTTTAGTCTTGCCAAACGTGTATTGTCAGGATTATTCTTACCTTCCATTTTAACTCTCGCTACAGCGGATTTTACTCGAAGAGTATGAAGAAATTGTAAGAATATTGAATTGCATTGCATTTAGTTCGTGTTCTTCTTTGGGGTCCTTCATATGAACACTCGCACGGCAATCGCTAAAATAGTTATGTGAACAGTGACTACTGGGTCTTTTTGGACCCATATCTTGTGTATTACAATCCATAGAGTGGCTACAAAAAGTATTCGTACACTCCTGTATTTTTGGGTTTTAATACAATTTAGTTTGGTTCAGCTGTATTCAATTTTGTATCATTTAATGGTACTATTACGCGAGTATAAATATTAACCCTTCAACCATGGCGTGGTTTTCTCTACCACCTAGGCAAATAGAAAATATTTACGTATTTCAATGAACTTATTACTCTATGTTCATAATTTAATTAAATATCTAAAACATAGAGATTAACTACATGTTCCCATTATCATCAATAAACAGCTCTTTATATCGTAAGTATTTATTAATGAGGTCTCCTAGAAAGAAATTAAAATCCACATGTCGTATGATGGTCGACGTTGTTAAATGATAAAAAACTTAATATAGTTGAATCTAATTAAGTAGTACTCAAACGTAAAAATACAGTAATGTGTCAATACTTTTTGTAGTCACTGTAAATATTTCGGCTGCTACCATGTAAATAATGTCGAATGCTTCTTTCACTCACTTGTTAGGGGACACGATGATGCTAATTGTCACCAAGTGCGTAAGGAATATGAAAAACATTAACATCATAGAAAATAAGGGAAAAGAATGAATGAAAAATAAGTGTTATTTGGATCCATAAATGCCCATCGATCGCCTTGCGAGTATTAATCATGTGGCAAAAGGTTGCAAATGCTTCAAGACACCGATAGCGGTAAATAATCGCGATTAACTCTTTGAGTACGAAACTCTTCAGATCTGAAGGCTCCCTGTAGACGGCATCTGGTTCGTGGTAGCAAACGCTATCAGAAATTAATCAAATCTTGTGTATTTGTCGTAGCTATAATAATTACAGGAATTTGTAAAGTATATGTGTCCATTTTAAACACTGATCAATTTTACATTTGTCAGGAGTATAAACTGAAGTATAAATTGATTAGCTACGTGCATATATGTGTCTATAGGACTGAAAGGGTTAATCGACAGAAGGTGTCAACAGCGTGTGCAAGATACGAATTCTTTAGACGCCTGTAAGCATCAACAGTATTGAAAGGGTTAAAGCAATTTTGCATAGTTCGATGCGGGGACACGGAGCAGCGCGATCTCCACGGTATCTTTACCGATTAGCTTTTATGTCGCGGCTGTTTGTCTCGCCCTCTCGTTTCAAGCGGCCTGCTTCGCCGATATTTTGTTCTCATTTACCGGTATCCTTTGGAAAGCTATTCGAGCTAAATTTATTGTTCCCTTCGTATCGCGTAAGAAGCAGCGGTATCGATCGCCGCGGAATATTTACGGACGATTAATAACGCTCGATCCGTTTGCGTTGTAGAAGCGCGTAGTAGCATAGCCGCGTTTTTCTTCCGCAAATTAGAACGACAGCTCGTGTGTCGCGCGCAGTTTGTTTTCCCTCGACGTTGCTTTCACAGCGAGACTCGATACGGTCGATTCCTTCCTTCCAGCGTCACGCAACACAGCGAGAAAATAAAGGGTTTCGCTGGTTTGGTCGTCTACGTGGACGAGCTACCACTCGGCTTCCTTCCCTCGTCCCTGCTTATTCTTAATTGCCCGTACAAAACCGTGCGTACCTATTAACCGTAATTAACGAGTCGCTTCCACATCAAATCGGCCAGGGGAGGATTATTCGTTGTAACGTTCTCAAGATTTCTGCCCGATACATATGTACGTTAAGCCATGTTATACCGTCGCCCTGCGCGTCAATTGATTTACCATGGCAATTTAATTCTCTACGCAAAGTTAGCTTCTTTCGGGGTACGCGTGTCATGCGTGCAATCATGCAGCTGTTCCCAGCAGGCGGTAACTTCGTCTCTGAAAACATGCAGCCTTTTAACCCCTTAACGCTCAAGTTCTTCTTTTGTTTGCCAACCATAGGCAGAAATTCATAATTTGACGATGTCGTGACATCTTTTCTTCGAGTTTAACGCTGTCGCTACGCTAGACTGATACATACCGCACGTGACGTACGGTAGAAGTTGTACCACGACCGACGCTGTGCATGATGAAATTTTTCATCGATATGGACTTTTCAGAAAGTACAGGGTGTATCAGACTTTTTCCGGAAAATTTTTTGCGTATATTTTATAACTATAAATAAGCAGAAAATGTCATAACTGTTATATAAAAGTTCTGATAAAAATGTTGGATCGATAAGAAAATAATAATTCTTAGCAATTAATAATCTCGCGATGAATTCTAAATTTATTTACGTTTCTATGAGAATAACATTAACACACCCTCAAGATATTGAACTAGAGTCATATTGTAGAACAAGCTAGACGCTAAACAATAAAATAATATTAATATGATAAGTAGACTTACTTTTATGTTTAAAAACTGACATTTCTTTTCGACAAATCTGAATATATTCATTGAAATAAAATGAAATCGTAATGAATTTCATAAAGTAATAAATTCAACTTTTTAGAGTTTGAAGAACAGTGAACCGTTTAATAATTAATGATTATATTAGTTGTTAACTTATTCTTGTCTTGTATTATATTTTTCTTCGCATTTCATATTTTTGTTATAACTTTTTAATACGACATCAAATGACCTATGTTTGCATAACATTTTTTGCTTATTTACGATCCCAGAACATATTGATAAAGTTTTGTGGAAAAAGCCTGGGATACCCTGTATATGGACATCGTCAACACATCTTGAATTACAACTCGCTTATGTTTCGTAGAAACAAGGTGCGTTGCAATAATTCTGATAAGATTTGCTGATTGCCTGTAGACACGAACCATTAGTTTTCAAAAATATTAAATGAGCGCCTATAGGTGTCAACAGTATAGATACGGTTAATGGTGTACCATTAAAATAGAGAGTACTAAGAAAAAGATGCAATAGAAACGCAAGCTATCAATGATAATAACGTTCAATTATCCAAAGAAGTACACAGTTCAAGCGATCTGATGACATTCACGGGCTTGCACATTAAGGAGTTACAACGCCGTGTCGAAATCTCGAATAACTTGGGCCGACATTTTCAGATTTCCTCCCTTTCCACTTGCAATCTCACTCGCAAGATCTTCAAGCGGCTCAACGTGTTTCTATTATGAAAGTATTCGGTGTTCAATCGTAAATACGAAATCTATTAAGGCGCATCAATTCTGAGTTTCGACTCTGACTTACTCGTGCCTTGCCCTCGGCCATTCTTCCATCTTTCTTCCATGGTTGTAATCGCATCAACCGATCAGGCTCAAATTCCACCCATCATAATGCCCATAAAAGTACACGTGTTACTTGATTTCTTCTAATGGTACCTGTAACCTCTATGAAACGTACACTCGATAGGCGTCTTAGGGAATCGGCACGTGAGAAGATAGAATACGGCACCGTAGATTGTGGCGATGATTCCCTGCTGAAAATGATCTCTAATCGATGGCTAGCCGCGATGCCGCAGAATCTCGATGGTATCCCTTTTGATCCGTGGAACGCGAGCTACGTGTCGTTTCGCACGGACGACGTGTTCCCTTGTCTTCACTTCTTTCTACCGTTATCTGTGTTCTCTGTGTACGCCTCGCACTATAATCGATGTGTGTCCACCGCGATCTATGGGTTTGTCCGTCGTGAGCTTCGCTTAAAACACGACTCTCTGCGCACGTGGGGCTACCATTTATAAAATCATGAACCTAAGACAAAAAGCATTCAAATTCCGAATTTTTCCCGGACGCTTGAACTAAGTACGATATTCAAACGCAAACGTTTCTGTAAACTATGGATAGTAACCATTATACTGCGGATCTTCGTGTATTTATGGGAAATTTAAATATGCAAGAAATTAGGGAACGTACATGAGATGCAATAATACACAGGATATCCAAAGTAAAATACATATTATTTCATTTAAAGTAATTTCGCTACCGCAGGTCTAGCCGTCTAACTGATCTTTCTGAACCAGCCGCTATGCTATAAGTGTACAGTTGACTCGAAGTTCAGCTTTTCTGGATTGCTTATCATGTCCCGAGAATTTACTTTCATAATACTTTTTTTAATAAGAAATGTTTGTGTTTAAAACAAGATATTTTTACTTTGTTAATTAGCTTTATATTTAATTAAGTATGTAGTATGTGGAGAACATTGCGTGACAGGTGACTTTAGTCACCTGTGGTAGCGAAAGGGCTAAGTTTGTTACTAAAAGTACGAATTTGCATAAAAATTTGAAGTTTAGTAATCATAATGAAGAAATAAAGATAGAATGAAGCGTTATGGAATTTGCTTTACTATTTTGAGATTATAAAAACCCCGGACAAGGGAGTTTTAGAGAAGCAAATGAGCGAATAACATCGGAAAAGTCGGATATTTACAGAAAACCCGCCCGGGCGTTTTTAAACGTACTAAAAACTAGGACAAATCCGGGGAAATCCGGAAGGATGGCAGCCCTACGCGCACATCTTCCAAGCTGATTCTCCGTTTCCGCTAATCGTTCACACGTCGATCGATCCTGTCCGTCACCGACAAAAATCCGCGCAGATCTTCCGTAACGATAAGAATTTTTTGAGCTGTTTTTTATATACATACATACTACTTCCGCCTCTCTGTGGAGTCGCGCGTGCGAGCACTGCGATTCACTGCGATGCGTTCCCCTTTGGACTGTTTTCCTATATTTCGGGATATTTTTCGATTTCGACGCATTTACATTGTTTCTCGCTTCGAACGTAGGTCTGTGTTTTAAGTGTATACGCGATCTAGGGACGACGTCGTAGACGCTGCACGCTGAAACTTCCACGCGGCATCGACGTATTCTCCGCGATAGTTAGTTTCCTTTGTCCTGGTAAAAGGGACAACGTGAAAGAGTTGGCGAAACGCATTAGAATCTCGAGTTGCTTCCATTTAGGGTTTCGGTACTGTACTCTCGTTGAACGATTCATCGAACGATGATCGTTCCGTGAAAGGAACTGGTAGAATATCCGCGCGCGACCAATCGAATTTTCATGAGTCACGCGATACGAAATTCTTCTCGCCGCGCCGATATTCTTCTCGATTTCAATATGGTAATTAAATTGCTCGGATTTCGAGGAAACGTCAGAGTACCGAAACAATCGATGTTGACGGTTTCCAACTGACTTATAAACTTGGGTGTATTTTTTAGGAAGAAGCGTTAGTAAAATTATTAACTCCCCTGTATGGATACCGTAAGCACCGTAAAACAAACAAAAAGAAAAAAATAATAAGAAACCCACTTATACCCGTACGACGATATATGAGTTTTAACAATATTCTATAAATGGCTGTACCGTATTGTAAAATCAAAGATATAGTGTACAATAAAATTTAGTGTTGTAGAAACGACATTGTGTTGTGTTTCTTGAGTCCGGTCTCGTTTCCTCCTTTCGCGATCCCGTGTCGCCGCATAAGATTATGCGATAATTGGAGCGTTTATTTTGAAAGCGGTGTAAGTCCACTCTCTTGTGTTTTGAGATGTTAACACTAAAACTATCAAGCCGATTAATTGACTGACAAATAATTTATCATAAATAATTTATAGAAACTTGCAATGGTACATTTTTAGGAATATTGCATGATATTCTGTACAAAATATAAATAAATATTTACTTCACCTGCAGCATACATTTTTTTTAAGTATCTATCATTTTTATTTCTTTGGTACAAATAGGTATACTTTAGTCGTTGCTAGTTTTAATCTTAAAGAGTTTGCGTTTGCCTCTATTGAAAAATTCTGATAGGGTACACGTAGCTTGTAAACGTATGTGTCAGCTTACGTAGGTGTAAGTTAATTAATCGATTCGTTTTTTTTCTTTTTTTTTTTGACAATTAACTAGGCCAATATTTTTTTTTAGTGGCTTGAATGGACATACACTATTTTCGAAATAAGTGGCTATTCCATCCATAAGTAAAATTTCAATTGAAAAAAGCAACTGCAAATCTAAGATATAAATATAGATTATTGATGAATAAATAGTTTTCATTATAAAATATATAAATTTTCTGATTTTTCAATTTTTTCCAAAATTGGACTTACACCCCTTTCAAAATGAACGGTATAATTATAGAACAAATAAAACCAAACAGAGCAGTACTGTTTTAGATGTTTTTATTAAATTATGACGAATAGAACGATTTTATCCTTTCCTGCGATCACGTCCAAATAAATTTCTAATGGATTTCTCAGCACGTACCGGAAGGTTTCTTTATGTACGCCACGAGAATGTGATATCTATCCAAGATACTATATTCTTGCTGACCGTCGTCATTCTTGTTCGGAAACAAGATCTTCCGACTTGCTATCTCCCGCACTACCACATCGCCGAACTCCTCTTTCAGGTGATCAGGAATCCGCGAAATAAAGGGATTAACCGCAATCGTATGACCTGCAATAAACATCGATCTACTTTTAAAACGCGTAACCTCCTTTTCCCACCTACCTCGTGCTGACTTGACGTCTGAAAGGAATACGAGTCTGATTAGCAGTCCACCTTTCGCGACATTGCATCATTTGCTGAAGTGCAACGAAACGCAGAAGAGGGGGAGGAGAGGGGGGCATACGGAGAAACACAGGCACGTACTCTTTTTACTTCTGTATCGTGCCGCGTGTCATTAAGCGAGGCACGAATAGTACGCGTGTCTTATCTATGTATGAGGTCTGCTCGGAAAATGGTCACTTTCAATAACTTGAGAAATCGTTCCGCGATTTTCTTAAAACTTGTGACTGTGTAATTTCCAAGGGCACTACTCCGATATACGAACGTGGGATTTATAGCTCGACCGAACGCGTAAATCGCCAAATTTGAATAAATTTTTACGCGAAATTTGGGCAATTTGTGCAGGCCAGATTTAGTTCCCTGCAACTCTTGCCAGTTTTTCAAAATTAAAATTGCCACTGAAAAGGAAGATATTTAAAATCGTGAATGAAATTCACCCTTAATTACTGGTGCTAAGTTTTTAGACATTAATACGGACACGAAATCCCTCAGACTCCGACTGAAATCTATTGCTATGAAATATCTATAAACTTAATTGTTATGTAGGAAGGTGAAGTAGCACGTGCTCCAAATTTGTATTAAAAAATATTTCACGATTATAGAACGAGAATTTTAACACTAAAATTATCAAGGCAATCAAAATGTCTGGTCGTTAATTTACAATAAATATTCCATAAACTTGCAGCGGTGCATTTTTAAGAACATTCCGTAATTTTCTGTGCAAGATATGACTAAAGATTTATTTCAATTGCATCATATATTTTTTTCAATTGTTTGTCATTTTTTTATTTAGTACAAATAAGTATATTTTAGTCGTCGGTAGTTCTGGGTGTTGAAAACTACAAAGGAATACAATATTTTCCTAAAATGCACGAAAACGTATCGCGCGTCGTCCGTATCAGCGTATCAAAATCACTATCAGCACTTAAGGGTTAAGTAAAATGCGAAGAGTTAGCTGATTGCGGTCATGAAAAAGGAATCTGCAAATTGTCTTGAAAAATAGAAAGGTTTGCGGGATTAGCGAACAAGTTGCGAAGAGGTGCATTTTACGAGGATGAATGTGCGGCCGCTTTATCTGTGTCAGTTCTTTTTAATATTAAACGGCCGATTATTTTCCGAACAGACCTCGCAGGATACTTGAACAAACACATCATGATTCTGTACTTTTCAGTGCTTGCATGTTCTGGTAAATGAAGCTCTTTTCTCTTCTGCTACAGTGTAGAATCTCGAAGCCTATGCCATCCAACATTTTTCTCAGGGCGGCCCGCGAGTCCTTGCATCGGTGGAAAAAAGGCACGAAGCGATCTGCGTCCTAAAATCACCGGTGAATCGCGGTGAGTAATTTAAATTTATATTCGTCTATCATCATCGCTCAAAGGGTAAATGTTTATTCGCCGCGTTACCTCCATGTACGGTTTGTACCGAGGGTTCTCGTGAACCTTAATGTAGGCGTCGAACCCGTCGTTCCAAGCCAGGAACATAATCAGGGCCTTTCCTTCCGGTCGTAATAACTTGTAAATGTTGTCGAAAGCTCTCCTAAATTACATAGTACAAAATATTGAATTGCACAACACGGTAGTTAAATAAACGAAATAAGGGCGCGCAATACCAAGTGTCGTGGCACCAGTGAAGACAGTAAAAAGATAAAACGTTGCTATATTGTCCGAGTTGTTCGTTAGGTAAATCCGTCTCGATGTCCATTTGCAAGAACGATAAGCGTTTCTCGTCGCGATACTTCTGCTTCGCGTGATCGATCATCGGTTTCGATATGTCCGCCCCTGCAAACGTTCACGAAGCTGAGCTTCGACCCAACCGCGCTCTTCGTGCTTTCCTTACCGACTAGCTCAGCTTCCGATGATAATTTTGGCAGGATCAGCCTCTTGGTAACGTCCCCAGGGCCGCAACCTATGTCGATGCATTTGCCCTTCATTTCCGACACTTCTTTCTCGAACTCCTCGATTACTTCAAGCGCGTCGCGGTACTGGAATTTGCTGGCGCTCACGTACTCATCCACCATCAGCATTTCGGCTTCAGTATTCGCTTACTAAGAGATAAGTGATAGATATACGAATGGATATACGTAATGGACACAATACACTGCCAGACTTCTACTGGTGACTTTTCGAGCCGACTTTGGTATTTATATTCGGTGACTCGTACAAACAACTTTCCTGCTCTCACACACTTCCCCCGTATTCCCATTTTATTTTTCTTCTCTTCCTCTTTTCTTCACCTCCGCTGCTCCACCGCCCCCTCTTTTCTTCTTCCCCTTGGTCTCTCCCTCCTGCCCTACCTCAATATTCGAATTCTTCGTCTACTTCGCTATCGACGGACCGGAGCTCACATTCAGAAGTTCAACGACCTTTTCATGACCAACTCTGGAATGCCTTAGGACCGGGGGCACATCCGCTCGATTCTTTCCACGCCCTCCTATCATCGCTTCAATCTCTCGATCCTTCGATTCACCGCGATCCCCGGATTCCTTTACTTTTCCAGTATTCCGCGATTTTCCCTCTTTCACCATATTCACGCGAACTTCTTCAACTTTGCGACTATCTCGCCGGACTTATCCTCGAGCGAACGCGGGTGGTTTGTCGGTGGTGATTTAAATTCGATCCTCGATTAAAGATCAGGTCTTGCATTCTCGTGGCAACTTTAAAGGAACGCGTAGCAGAAAGCGCGCTTAGAACGCTGAATTTTGGTAGGAAAGGTCCGGGCTTACTTCGCACGGGGGATGAGTTGGTTCCAAGACGAAAGGGGGAAAGTCGTCGTGGCCAGTTTGTTCGCCGCCCGGTTTTCGTCCGATTTTTACCGAACACTCACGAACGGGTAAGCTCTGCGTGGCGCGCGCTGTTTAATACGCAGGTGGCCAGGCCGCATTCGTTCCTACCTCTGTCTCGCAAATATTTACCTGGTTGTCAGGTGGTGATCGCTGCGGTGCCGTCTTCTGGTTGCTCCTTCATCGCGTTAGGGATCGTTAAAGGCGTCGTTAGGAAATTGAACCGGCCACCGGGGTCTATTCGCAGCGCAAACATTGTATTTTTCGCTCGATTAAAAGCCGCCCTTGTTATCCCGATGATGGTTTCCAGCCTATGTATTCTTATTTCTACGTTATATTATATCCTCGTGCCGTATTTATCGCGCGTGTGTCGCGTTATTTTTATAGTACGGCTGCAACGATCCCGCGCCCTTTCTCTCCGCTGAGCGTGATTAATAAATTGGAGCGATGTTTCTTTCGATCGATCCGCACGGATTCTGGCCTTATCTTCCGTTCGCCACGTATTTGCACCGCTGGTCGCCGTGCTCCGATATTTGCATACGGACCCTAAATACTAAATACCACCGGCCCCTTTCTAAAGTTAGGAGAATTCTTCCTCGAACACGAGCAAATCGGATATAGCACTGAATAATATAATATAATAATCATTAATTCCCGCGACTCGTTTCTCATTTTACAAGGTTTCATTCAATGGCTACTTATGGTCACAATCATACTGATCAGGTGTAATAATTCATAGTACATTTTTTTTATTGAACTCAACATTTATGTTCACCAAAATCAAATACTTATCTTGTTTGAAATGTAATCATTGTTGTGGCGTGGTTTATACTTGCTTTACAATTTAAAGCTCGATCTTTTGATAAAATAAATTTATCAATCTATTTGCAACTAATAGATTACTTATTGGTACGTCTAATGTGTTCAATTCTACTTCAACATTACGTTCCTTAGGAGTTGCAGAATTTTTTCGGACATCCTATTTGGATATCAAATTCTAAATGATATGATCAAATCTCCTGATCTCTTGAATTGCTTTGTTCCGTGAATCACAAATAGATACCAGATACCAAGAGTTGTTAGTGCAGAAAAATCACACCATAAGTATAGTTATGCTAATTATTTAACATCTTTTCGATGTCATTTGGTAGTTAAATATTAAAATCATTTCTACATGTACAGGGAAATAACTTGACAAGTCCATGCGAAACAGGCGATTAATATGATAAGTTCACAAGGAATTTTAATGTTTAATCATTTTACTGAAGAATATTGGTCGCACTGAATATGCGATACGAAAACAGTTTCATAATTATAGGTCTGATTTACATCATTTTGAACTTTAAAATTACTCTCCTCTAAAGTTACGAAAATGTGACCTACCAAGTTCTTCCCCTGTGGTTTCTATATGGCAATGTATAATTTCATCTTATTCTGGATTATCGCGAATTATATTCACTGGAGAACTCGATATCTATTGTGGAATAGAATGCAGCAAAATTATAGGGCAGGTATTTATACAACGTTGCAACGTAATTCGGAAATAGCTCAGAATCAGCTCACGCTATCTTCCCAGGAAATATTTATGAAAGCCACCGTGGGTTGACCTGCTTCACCTGCATTATTCCCCTCGCACTTCCTCCTGCTTCCCTCTTTTTCCACGTAGCACACAAACTAATGCAATATGTGGCCGCGTGTTTTTTCGGCGCAGCCAACAAAAACTCGTGACGCGTATCTAGCTTCCGGAGTTTATGCAACCTGACAAGCGATGAGTCGTAGAGGAGTATCTCCAGGGAATCGTTTCTTCCTAACTTTGCGTCGAGTTCTTCCTCGAATCCTACTATTCGCGATAGAGCTACGTTCGAACATAGAGGCTACGTGAAATGCTCCTTTTTTCCGCATCCTTCATCCCCCGCGGTCTCTCCGTCTCTCTGCCTAAATCCTCCGGACTGGGTTCCCGTGTATCGAAGGAGGCAGTAGAGAGAACCGCCGAGGGCTTTGATAAATGACTGACGCGGAAAAAAATCCGCGTCGATACGTCTTGCTCGAGAAGATGCGCGTTCCTGGATAAAAGGAGGGGATGAGGGAGGAAACGCAAAAGGGATAACCTCAGAGAAAGAACGAATTTAAGCCAAAGGGTAATCTGGCGAATTCATGCGAATTCTTTCCTACTTCCTAGAACGTATTTACATATGTAATTAAAGCTTGATGAGATAACCTATATTTAATATTATATATAAATAATAATAATAATTATTACACCTAATATTATATTTATTAGAATTTTTATAATTTTAAATACTTTGTTAGAATTTGGTATCTAAGACCTGCCCAGAGCTTGAGTCATTAAGTAGTAAATGTCCAATTGTGTGGATTTTAGAAGTAATAGGGTGTATATGAAATGGATCTAATAGAAATATGTATAGATAAATATTTGTAATTCAAATATGTATGATTGGTCGATGAAAGCGGACTCCGCGGTGCCGCGTATTTCTTATAATTATTTATTTATTTATTATATACATTTGTATTCAGGGATGCCCTATTACTAGACTGCGGGCCTTTATGCATTTATATATGGAATATCTAAAGTAAGATACACGTTGCTGTATTTAGAGTGTTGAAATAGTTTCTATTAAGTTTCAATTCTTTTGGAGATACCTTTGAAAATGTAAAATTGCATATAAATCTGCAGTCCTACCTATTACAAATGGCTGCGGAACACATTACATCTCTGACTCGATTTAGATTACAAAAATAAAAGTATGACATCCTCAACGAGAAATAAACTAAACGTAGAATATATACTTAAGTGCTAGTTGCATATTGCGCGAGACCAAGCAAAATTAATACAGAGTAGATTTATAAATATAGCTAGTCCAACAAATAGTACGTCAACAAGGAAGGTGCTCTTCATTCGTTAATTCGGAATAAAGACAATTTTATTATTGCTGTTATAGGCTGGTTTTCGCATAAGTTTTTTATAATTACATAATATATTCTACAGAAACGTGCAGGATATATGGAGTAAATTTATCCGGTTTCGCTTTAATCAATTTGCATCGTAGCTCTAAATACACGGCTAATATCATAAACCCAGGGACTCTCAACTGAAAGTCAGATCGTATCGCCGCTATTAAGAAAGTAACTGTCAATTTTAAATAGATAAGGTCGATAAGGTAGGATAAGGTATATGTAAATATAATCTATAATTGTACGTCGGTAAACAGATGCGTGACGTCTATTGTCTAATATTAATACACTTACTTCATATGCAATGCGTATGTTCAATGAGAGAATGTTCGAGAGAGTTCGTTAGACGATACGAGATTTCGGTACTACATATAAACACGTGTGTTCTATCTTTCCTCCGTATGTAAAAATAAGTCTAATAAAATGAGTTAAAACCAGAACCACTGCCCATCAATTCAAATATTAAACAGCCGCATATTGACAAATATTCTTTACTTCCAATTTTAAGCATTAAAAATTTATTTATTTATTTTATGGGCGAATCCACATTAGCAACAGTGAACTTAAGAATTTAGGATACGAAAAAATGATAAAGATATAACGATAGACGTGTAAAGGAGAAATAAAATATCTAAATACATAAAAAGACGCATATTACAACAATTTATACAGACATCTTTTAAACGATGTAATGCTACTGGCAAAGTTCAAAACAGCGCAATATGAATTGGCTAGACAACAAATGCGGTTTATATGCCGCAGCGAAAGGGTTAATTCATTAAGGACCGGTATTATTTAACGCAGCATTTCATTTGTAATTTTTTTTTAGCCGATTGTTAAATTTAATTTTCTGATATTGCAAATATAAAAAGGCATTCCATAAATTTGTATGATATTTCTTTCGTCGTTATTTCCTATTCCGCGTAGGTTCTGCAGTTTTATAAAGCTTGAAGAAATTGCAAATAAAATATTGCGTTAACGCAACGTTGGTCCTTAAAGGGTTAACCGGTCACATTTTTACCGAGAGACAGAAATACGACGAAAATCCCGTTACTCGCATGAAAAACTCCAGCGTATGGAATTTTAAACGGTTCTCCGTGACTCCTCGAACGATCGTGTCGCGGACGATTGTCGGGTCGACGGTCCTCTCGCGGATGCGTGCTTTATCGGAAAACACTGAGTGAGATATATGGAGAGATTATACGAGATGGCGTTTCAGAGTCGAACAGGCCGCCATTCTTCGCTCCGTCAATTATGCTAATTTCGATTGCCGCGAGATTAATGGAAGAAGGCGGCGTCCCCTTGGTATATACTCGCTTCTCGAAGCCCTGACGCCGGAGAACTGACGTTCCTTCCGCATTCGGCCGACCGTGCATAATGTAGCAGACTTGTAATTATTGCGGGTTACACGTTGACCTTTCCTATCCGTGCCGCGAGCCAGCTTCTCGTTCTCTGCTAATTTTGCGAACGCGAACCCCTTCGATGCAATCGTATTCTGCACGAGTAACTTTCGTTCGCGTGGAATCTGTGTACGCCAGCCGTCGTTCGGATTTCCTTTGCTGGGACCGTGTAACGGAAAAAGAGAAGCTGTGTGACGACATTCGCATCAATAAAACATGTCTCGAGATACCTGCTACGCCCTCGTGACTTCTCCTCTTATATTCGACGCTTTCATTTGCGTGTGACACAAGTGACCCCTCTTCTTCTGTAACTTCGCCATTGTTCGCAGCTCGAGTTTTTCCTGCTGAAGCATTGTTAGCGACCGAGACCTCTCGATTCTTCGAAATTTTGCCTCGACTCACTGAATCGACTCATTGTACGCGATAGAATATGCATTGAGGAGCGACGACCACGAGAGACGTGAATTTTTGTCAACGAACGCGATATCGATTCAAAGTTTCGAGTCAGTAAAACGAAACAGCGTTTTCGTTGCCACTAGAATACGCTCTTGTAACTTTTTAGGAGCTACTATCTTCTTATCAGAGACATCTCTATTTCACTTAATTAATTTTTATAATTCTCTATTAAGCAAGATTTTTCTTTTATTAAAATTCCCATAGTATTATGGTATATACATACGCATATAGTATTTACATATGAAATTTTTAAATGGACTCATTATCTGTATGAAAATATTAGTCCTGTTTCACATTAATTTCTTACTTGCGTCTGTTAGAACCAACATCCTTCTTTGTCTGGAAAAATATCGCGCGCAGTACGACGAACACGATTGTATAAGTCGGAGACGTATGAGTGTAAATATCTTTTGCGAAATTTGAAACATATCTTCCTTATTTAGTAGTTTTAAGCGTTAGATGCTCTAAGTTTCATCTACCTGTAAGTGATGAATTTCTTTTTCTTTTGTCTTCTTTTTATGTAATTTTACGTACACTAAAGGGTTATATCCCATTTACCGAAATGAACAAATAAATAAGTAAATTTTCCATCGCTGGGTGCTCGAGAAGCCCGTTGTCGAAATACGCCGAGTGTCTCGAATGTGTTGAAAGGGAACGTATGCACTGGGAGCCCCTTCTTCTGTGCGAAAATATTAACAAACGGTGAACGCGTTCTATGCATGCCTCCTCTTCTCCGAGGAAGGTATGAAAATCCATACAGTCGCTCGGAAAAAATATCCGTCATTTAAAATGGATGGATTTAGGTGGATATAAAAGTGAGGGGTGGAAGAAACCGGTGGCAGTGCAAGGGAGGCCCCCAGAGCTCGGTCATGGGAGGTTGGGTGAGCTGGAGGCGACTACTGAAAGTCGGTAGCGTCGGTGGAGGTGGAGGTGGAGGCGGAGATGGCGGCGGCGGCGGCGGCGGCGGCGGCGGTGATGGTGGTGGTTGCCGGTGGTGTTGGAGATTTAAGGGAGACATTTTAAATGGATGGTTCTCTTGCAGAAGCTGGCTGCCTCTGGTATTATCCAATACCGCGGCTCCGTGTTGCTCCGCAAGAATTCGCGAGCATCCGAAAGAAGGAACTGCGAAAGAATTATGTCCTGGCGTTATTCCTGTCGTCGCTTCGAACCTTGCCTTGCCGTCTTTATCCACGAATTTTCCATCGCGCGAGAAGCTGGACCTTTCTTCTCCAGACAGTTTTTGCAAAGTTCTTGATAGAGAGAAAATTTCGCGTAAAAACTGGTGACGTTAGAGGCAGAAACGTAGAGAGAGAGAGAGAGAGGGGGGGGGGGGGAGAAGTAGAGCGCGATAGGGACGTCTTCTACGTGTATCTTGGATGCAAGCTTATCAGTCTGGTTGGTAACGAGCTGGGCAAATATCGTAGTCGGGAATAAAAATACCTGTTCTCGTTTCTCGCCTTTAAAGACCTCGCTTATTCCGTGTCGGCGTGTACCGTTTTGTATCTCGCATGAAGATAGTGCTACATCTCTTTAAGAAGACTCTGTTTCAGGATCGATAGGGAACGCAATGGCATTCAACACCTCCGACATCTTTCGGTGTACCTGTTTTCGCGTTCAAAAATTGTCCGCGCTAGCAACGACCTCGCTACTTCTTCTGTTTGCCAAAATTTTCTTTTCAATATCGCGCGCAAATTCTCCCAAGTCTTTGAAAACGTGTTTTCAAGGAATACAACGAGTTCGGCGTAATCTGCAGCTTTATGTGTCAATATTAATGGGCAATATTTCTATGGTAGTAGTTTCGAATGATAACGGGCCGCTTGACGGAGCCCCAGTGACTGTAGACGCCCCTCCCTTGCTCGAAAGAAAGGATGTTCCAGTGCAACGTCTGAATTATATCGCGGTGGTACTACTTGAACGAACTCGGCCTCCATTTCTCGTATCGAATCGGCGCATCTGGAAAGCAGGTGCAAGTGCTAATGCACCGTTGCTCCTCCTCTTTCGCGGGTATTCGCGAGGAGTCGCGTGGGAAGGCAGGCAATCGTCAAAGAACGTTTTCCTTTCCGGTGGTAGAAGGAAAGCGGAGAGCGTCCAATGAGACCGAGGCGACTGGTTCGCGACCAATCGTCGAGTTTCCAGCATTCGGATGTGACTGCGAACAGGTGTGGCGAACAAGACTGGGATAGCAATGGAAGAGAGACGAGAGGGAGGGAGAAAGAAAGAAAACTCGTTCTCCCCGTGACGCGGGGGTGGATATAAAGCGTGTCGGGATGAGCAGGCGAAACCGGGAGCAGTCCTGCGCGATCGGGAGTTTCCCGAATTCGTTTCACCGACCGGAAGTCGGCATCGTATTTGCGCTTTCCATTGGGTTTCCGAGTGTCGTCGGGGCCAATGGCACGACGAATGCCGACTGTCGGTGCCGCGATGCGGATTCTAGAGGGGTTGGTTACGCCCCACGCTCTACCTATACATCGAATGAAACGACCAGAGAGAGGAACGGAGGTGCGGAGGAAGCGAGAGAGCCGGTTGCTCCGGTGAAACCGACAAAGACGACCAAAGGAACGAGCGAGATTTCCCTTCCCGTCCATCTCCGTCCCTCTTCTATTCCTTCTTCCATTCCCGTCGCACTATCTCTGTATTTGCGAGGGAAAGAGGGAATTTCTCCCTCTCGGAGCTTTGTACGTGTGCACGTGGATGTGTACGGACGTCTGTGCACCACGGAGAGGTCGAGAGGGAACTGCTGGGAGGAAAACGAGGACGGGGACAGGCAGCAGGGGAACTCTGGAGAGGGAGGGGGGATGGCGATGAGGACGAAGACGAGGATGAGGACGAGGACGAAGAGAGGGCGAGGGCCGCCTTGCTTCGATCCGAGAAAGAGACGCAGACAGAGTGTCGGAGTGAGTCCTGGCTTCGATCCCACAAGGAGGTAGACACTCGGTAGCACTTAAACTCTCCTCCCTCTGCTTCCCTCTACTCTTTTTCCTCCGCCCTGCAATCTGCCTTCCACTATCCTCTCTACTACTTTATCCGTTTCATCCCTCTTGGTCGTACTGCTATCTTTTGCTACTCGCTCCACTATCTATCCTCTTTCCCTTTCTTTTCATTTCCTACTTTACTTTTTGTTTTCTTCGTCTTCCTTTGCCCCTTAAGATTACTGCGATTCATGAAACGTATGGAACAAAAGGAGATGTTAGGATGGTACCAATCGAATTGCTAGTCGAAAGTACCATTGAAAATGTATTCAGTTGCATACGTTAAAGATCCTTTGATAAGAATGTTATGGCTGTATATGTGCACTTCATTTTGAATGCAATACATGACGTTTGTCTTCTTTCTTTTGAAATAATAAATAATCGGTAGAAAACATACATTGGTTAATAAAGATGACAATATTGATATTAAAGATCATGCGCCCGTGTCATCCGTAAAATAAATCTAGAAACACGTTCAATTTCCAAAATTACTCAGAACCAAAAGGGTTAATTGGTTTGTTTGACTTGCATTTAAGGCTGGAGTCTTTTTTCTTTCAGTCTAATAATAACAAGAAAAATATACAATCGTCCGACAAGAAAACGTTCGTGTGCCTGCAGGCTAAAATGTCGTTTGGACGCGATACGCGACAACGTTTTGCTTGTATTTTAGCAACGGCACGATTAAAGCATTCGTGACGGTGAATCATGAGTAGGGTTGTCATCCGTCCGGATTTATGCTAGTTTTTAATGCATCAGGAGACGTCCAAGCGGGTTTTCTGTAAGGATCTGGGATTCTCGATGTTATTCTTTCTCTTGTTCTCCCATTCAGATTGTTACTGATCGCACTTATCCGGAGTGTTTATAGTTTCATAATAATGAAGCAAGTATCATAACTAGCCTACGGATCTTTATGTATTTATAGGAAATCTAAATATGCAGAAAAGTGCATAATACATATAATATGCAAAAATATACAAAATATCAGAAGTAAAGTGCATTTTATATTTACAATTAGACTGCGAAATTAATCAGTATTTAGTTTCCACTTCTTTGTTTTCGTTTGTAGAAATATAAATGTAAATAGAAATGCGCAGTCTAGTCATAAGTCTTCATTCTATATTTATCTCTTGATTACGAACACTGTTTACAATTTACAAAAATGTTTGTGTTGGAATATCATACCTAATTTAAGAAACAATTAAAAGGTCCGGCGTTTGAATGCTCTTTGTCCTATGTTCGTGATTTTATAGATGGCAACTCTAACCGCATGGGCCGTTTATTTTTATAAGTCAAGGTTACGGTAACACCTGTACGCGCCTACGACCACGGAACTCGACAGCAGTTCGGGTTTGACATTTTACTCGCGCTCCTATAACCGGAGGGCTCGTACGGCGCGTCGTTAAAAACGAGCTAATTGGTTTCATCAAAGCGCTCTTCGTGTCGCCGGAGAAACGAGCGCTGTACCGTTGAGTGCCGGTTGATTTTTCGCCCCGTATACTGGTAATCTTCATTGAAACGTCTTTATAAAATCGTGGCCATGAGCGCGATTGCGAGCACCCAGCGCCCACACACGCACCCGCTCCTACGCGCCTCTGCTAAAGCGTCAAACGTTCTTTCATTCTTTCGCGCTATTTACCCGCATATTCCGTAAAGCCAATTCAGCTTAATCGAATTTCAAATTACGCGGTTCTCGCCGGTATTTTTCTTCCGAAGCCCGGGACACGAACTTCGGAACACGCTTTCCACCATCGACGAACACACATCCCCTACCCCCCAGCTCTTTCTCTGCTCGTCTATGGAGGCCGATCCCCTTTTTGTTTCTCCCTTTTTCTCCACTTTCTTCCTTTTTTCCTTTAATCTTTCTCGCCTCGACGTTCCTCCAGCTAACGACGGAGATAGAAGCGAGGCGCGAGGGCAACCGTGGGTTAAAACCCTTTAGTCTAGACCGCAGGATCGGTCGGCTGGCTACCGGCGAGCTTTCTATTCGGCACCACTTAAAAGCTAAGCCCGAGAAAGAACTTCTCTTCGCGAGTTTACCAGCAGAAGCAGCTTGGTCTTATCTGTTACCGAAGATAAGAACCATCAACTTGCTGGAAAATAAGAATGTCCGATGATCCCTTAATTTTTCTCGTAAAAAGGCTACTGTAAAGGGTTGATCGGTTTGGGTACCAGATGTAGGAATACGGTGAACAGAAATGGAAATAGGTAGAAATAAATTAGTTTGTCGGTAGCGGTGACCACTCAGCGGAACGATGGCGGCGCGGCGAACCAAGGGGATAGCGGAAAAGACGAGACGGAGAAGCGGAATAAGAGGAATAAAAGGAAGGGGATCTTGAGAGTGGTTTCTCTCCCTCCTCTTCCCCTTAGCTGGCAATGACAGATACAAATAAACGATCCAGCGGTTTCGCGCAAGCGCCTTTCCAGAATCTAGCTTCTACCGTTCTCTCCACCACCACCGTCGCCACCACTACCGACATGGCTACCACCCCCTCTCGTTCTGCCACCCTGGCGGAAGTAGAGGTAGGCAACGGGTACCCCGACACATCCACCTCCGCCTTGGGTGGAGCCTCGTAACTGACGTCATCAGACATACAGACAAACGGCACAGACGTAGAAACCAATGCGCGAAAGGCCAGGTGGCTTACGTCTGCGTACAAATAACCGAGTTACTTCGGCCACCCCTGAAGCGGACCCGCTTGGAGAACCGCCCCTATACCCACGATTCTCCCGTTTCCTAGGCGCTCTGGCCTCCGCTTTGGTCCCGCCTGACTGCCTTCGCTGCCATTGCTTGCCATTTCCGTTTGCAAAATGCGACCAAGGAACTTTCGACCCTCCAGCGAAGGGGTCGAGGATCCATCGAGTGCTACTTATGGATTCGGCGGTGTCGATGCTTCCGAGCGTACTCGATGGCCTTCGGGGCACAGAGCCTCTTTTTGGCTCTTCGTTTTATAAAAGCGCTTCAAAGGCACCGATTATTCGTCCCGTTTAATCTCCGCTCGTCATCGGCCCGATTTACCGTGGTCGACATTATACAGCCCATAGGATTTCTAGTTTCGTTCCCCTTCGTTTGAATGCAATTAAACGAGCTTGCCTGTTACTTTTAAGAAAGAAGCACCGAATCTAGGTAATATTCGCAATTGAGAAGCGGAGGTGAAGATTACTCAACGTTGTATATTTGCAATGGCAAAGTTGCGCAAAGAAAATAAAGCTCGATCTTTGCTCGGCGTTTCTCAAGGAGGAGAAGGGAATTTGCGCTTGCGATGCGGCAGGTTTCGGAAAGTGAATTCTTAACTCGTTCTATCGCTATCCCAGAACCTAGCCCGAGTTCCTCGAGTCTCTCGGCACTTGTGCAGAACTAGTATCATCGATAGCAGGAACACACGAGTAGTAGTCGTTGGGGAAGTTGTATCGGGACCTAGTGGCAGAACCGCAGCAGGGTGGACGGCTAGAGGAGGCAAAGGTGGCAGAGGCGGAGGTGCAGGAGGCGGAGGAGGAGATGGAAGAGGTAGAGGAGCGTGGCCAAGGGTAAAAGAGCGAGGGAGGTACGATCGGTAGGTAACACCGTGGCGATGCTTGCGGGGAGAGAGAGAATAGAGGGAATACAGCAGATAGAGGTAGCTTGGAGTCGAGTGCCCGGGGCTGAATCGACCCGGCTACATACAGCATACCCCAAGCCAGTCCTTCTCTTACTCGTGCATTCGCTCGCTCACTCCCCCTACCCTACGTTCTTCCTCTACCGTCTCTTCGACTCACCCTCTTGCCCACCTGCCGACTCCCACCCGCGCCACCCTTTTCCACTCATTCCCTTTCTAACCGTCGTCTCTTCTCTTTGCTTCTCTTCTCTTCTCTTCTCTTCTCCAACTTGTAGTTCGTCTAGTTTTGTTCCCTTTTCCAGGGAGGATTTTAGGTACGAGCCAGAACGTTGTTCTTGTTTCTTCGTGTTTCTCTTTCCTTTCGTTCCGCGTGTGCTATTCCTTTTTGCTGTTGCCGCTAGTCGGACTCTTCTCCAGTTGCCAACCCCACATCCCATTCTGTCAGCCGGTAGTTTTGTCCTTTCCTTCACCAGCCACCCACCGCCTTTCAGTGTCCGCCTCTCGTATCGCGAGGCAAAGCCAGCCGACAACCTCCAGTCACCAATGGCAACTGCAACTAACGTCTGGAAGAGGAGGAGGCAACTCGGTAGGAAAGAAGAGGTCGTCGACTGGATAGATAGACGGATGAATCGAGAGGAAGATCGCTGTTCCCTTTCTTCCTTCCCTTCTGCCGTATATTTCTTTTTGCTACCTGTCTTTTTCCGATGTATTTGCTTTCCCAGCAGCAGCACCTCTGCTTTTACGCGCAGCTCGTTCGATCCTTTTCCACTGGCTGCCTTCCACGCCGTCCAACGCACCTTATGCTCTCCAATCTGGAAATTCGAAAATTTCCTCACTGTTTTTCTTTCAATCGATCAACGCACGGAGCAGACAGAAGCTGGAGAAGGTAAATTGGCCGAGAGGAAGGCAAACAGCCACCGCGCGTTATCCATGGATCTGTCGTTCGAGGGCACTGGGAGATTCGTCCTCCCGTCGATTAGGCGCATATCCGATCTGGAAAATTCGCTTAGATCGTCGGATAAGCCGAGTACGCGGAGCATACGATTCTGTAGTACGTCGACTCGAGGCTCACCACTCGAGACGCGCAAAGAGTTGGTCGTCTTCGAGGGACCAATCGACTGCCTATTTACCCGCCAAACAGAGCGCGGCACACGGGTTCCTCTTTCAAATTCACCCCTTTGAGCGGCGCTCTCCTGACGCCTCGTGCCTCGCCTCGCGCCTCAAGTATTCGCCAGACAAAACGGACTCATTCCCATCTCAATCTATATTCGCACGTCCAACACACTCGAGATTATGAATGCGTGGGGTTAATGAAACCGGGGAAGGCGTCTGCCTTTGCACCACCGACCGCCGCCACCCCCCACCCTCTCCCTTCTCGCGTACTAACATCCTCTGCGACCCTTACACCTCCGTCGGACTCTTGCCTAACACACCTCTGTCATACTCTTCTTGTGGCCTCTTCCTCTTCATCCTCCGGCGGCTTCGTCATTTCCCTTCTCCTCCTCCTCTCCACCCTTTCCGTGTTCGTTGAGAGCCAGCCATCCCTGCCCACGATACTACTACCGCTTTCCGGGGAGTAAACAAAGTCGACGCGGGCGCGAACTCGCTCTACTTCGCTTTATTTTTTCAAAAGAACGTGTGCGCGCGTGAAAGAGCCACCCCATACAGGGGAAAATGTGGCCAGACGACCGGCTCCTACTCCGCCGGATTTTCTTCCTTTTCGTTCTTCGTGCCGTTGAATCGATTTCCACCGGAGAAGCCTTTTACTCGCAATTACTTATCTTAGAATCTCTTTTTCCTTCTCGCTGCGAGTGAGATACACAATTACTGTGCGTGGCTGAAAGGATTGCACGCAAACGGAACTCGAGTTTGATTAGCTGCAATCTCGCTTTCTCTGGCACAATTGTAAAGACAAGTTTAACACCTACAGTTCCATGCTTCGTGAAGCGAGCGGTCATGTAAACGAAGAATTTTAACGAAAGATAAAGTTATTTTTATTTAGCTTTATTTAGGATCATACAAATTCATAAAAAAAAGGATCAGAATCTATTTACATTAAGTTATAAAAAAGCAATCAGAAAGGAACATTATGAGCCCGATGTTTTAGGGCAGTGTCTTGATAAAAGCTGAAACAATTGACAATATTCAATTTTTGTACAGTATCTTTTCAGTTTTCTTTTAAAATCTATAAATATTTATCTTTGACCGTGATCCTGTCAATAATATAAAGATTTCCTGGTTCCGCAGTTAACGTGGATTTCCACAACATTATGGATTTATCCTCATGCTTAATAGCAAGTCGTAAGTTTTAAAAATCTCTTTTAAAAATTAATGATAACTCCTGCCTTTGTTATTTCTAAATTTATATAAACTCAAATACATATCAATAGAAAGATTTTTATCTTTTGTTTAATTTTCTTTATTATGCTATCAATTGCTACTTAGCCCTTCAGCAACGGAGCAGTTTCTTGTTTCCCTTATATGGATTTAGGAGATTTATCTACTTAAAATAATTGATTATTCAAACAATTTAATTCCATATGATGTAACTTAGAATATAAAGATAGACATTGTGTCGCTCTAATTACGAATAGACGACTCTTGTTTCTTAAATAATTATTTATTCCCGTACAGAAAAATTGGGGTTCATACAACGTGAGGGGATCATCCGTAAAAGGTTGAAGCATAGAAATGCAAGTATTCAAATTCAGCTTTGAGCCACTGTATTTTCCTTATTGACTCAAGCGATGAGAAGCAAGCATTCTTCTTACCTCTGTGCTCAAATGAAATCTTCTCAGTCACGTTCATTAGATACGAATTAATTTAAAAATGGAAGGGACGTGTAAAGTATAATAGATTCGCGTGTCTCTGCTCTTTATAGGATACGCGAGCAATAGCGGCGCTTTATACGCGACAGGAAACAATGTTGATCGGTTTTTCGTGAACAACCTTGTCGACGCGATGTCGACGATGCAGCCGGAATTCCGTTCAATTTACTGTCTCCTAAAGTTTTAGTAATTTCGCGTGCATGTTCCGCGCCGTCCACGAATCTCTCTACCAGCCGGGATAACTCTTCTTCGTGGTATTTGAACCGGCACGCCAGCAGATGGCGCGCAATGCATAGACGTGGTGGCCAATTTCGAAGCGCGTTATCCGCGATTTATTTGTCACGAATTAATTGATTTCGGAATTAGTTGAATTGTATGCGCACTTACGTAACGGTCGAAACCAGTGTTAATCGAGGTTCCGCATGGCATTCTTGAATATTTTCGACGCGGTCTATCATAGTTCTGTGTTTATTTCTCGCGTATATCGCGCGTAATCCATCAGGGGTGAGATTTTTGTGTTTCTTGCTTTTAGTCGCGAGAATTTGCGTTATATCGTTGGAAAATGCCGTCGCGACCATCTTCCTAATGAGGTATGTCATTCTCATCAGGTAGAAAACCGTTTGACCGTTAACCTTGCCAAGTTTTAGTTAAATGTGATGCACGATAAGTGTGAAGCGTATCAGTGAGATTTGGTACTGCTTTTAGGCGCCGATTAAGTGTAACGAGTGTTAGTGCATCTTGTTTGGATAACGAGTGAGCTACGCAGAGGATTATGGCGGAGATGAGTATGGAAACGAAGGTTCGGGGAGAGGACGACGTCCTGAAGCCAGGCATCGATGGACGCTATGGCGTTGGAATGAAACGGACAGCGAACAAGGTAAGGTTATAAAGATTTTTATTCCGGGGTGTTATCCCCGAAGTAATGGTAGCAGTAAACCACGAAAGCCCCAGGATAGGCCATCGATAGTGGCGAACCTCCTTGCGTTAGGCGCCTCTTATACTCCGCCGTGGAGGATGGAGGTCTCGCATTACGTTGACTTACAGGTACTCGTTGCGTTCCTTTGCACGCACTCTCTTCCGGCAAGATCAGTGGTGGCATAAAGAATGCACTAGAACGGGTGGGGAGGGAACTGTACGGGTGCATGGTGAATATCGCGAATCTGACTTGGTGACGCTTGTTAGATTAACACTATTAGACAAACTGTTAGATAAACACATTTGCGTATGCAAATAAAAGGAATTTCCATATTTTAACAAATTTGATACGTTATGCCAACTGTTCTTAACCTTTTGTTTACCACGGATCTCCTTTAAATAATTTTCCATTGTCGCGGACGCCTAAGACTTAACTTAAGATTTAAATCAGTAATATGCATTAAACACGTAGAGATTTATTATAAATAAATATTCATATTTCGATTACATATTTTTAACAATCAGTCAGTCACTTGTGTGTGTGAGGAACTGTGGAATTTCCTCCGCGAATTCTCGGGGATCCATGGATTACAGGTTAAGAATCGCTGCATTATGCTGTTAAGTTGGTTCACTATTTCAGCATAATGAGTATGTACATGTTAATATGTTTCCATAATTGCAATGGAGAAGTCACTAAATAAGATTTTATTTACTTCTCGTAGCGATCGCTACCGCGAATTGGAATTATAGAAAGCCTTAAAATCTAAAGAGCTTCGTACCCAAAGGGTTAAAACGTAATATTCAGATTAGTGCTAAAACCCTAGGCCCTCCTAAATACGTTTTCATATTTATGCACGATTTGTTTAGCAATTTTGTAACACATTTTGTAAGCGTAGCAATGATTCATTAATCGAAATGTGTTCTACAAGAGTTATTTTATTTTATTTATAAAGATACATATTTGTACAAAACTCGTAAATATTGCGAAGCTATAGGTAATTTCCAACAAAGCAGCCAACGATTTAAGTGTTAAGAAGTCCTTAGCGTAAATTATGGATCGGATTGGTAATTTTCACTGTCCACTCGTCGTTTAGTTCCCTCTCCATCTGCTCTTATGCATACTTTGTACCAACGTTAGGCAAGAGAATTACATACGTACATTTTCGTGATCTTACTTTTTCGGCCACGGGCAAACAATTTTATTCACACTTGAGAAAATACTAGCCCGGGTTTTGATTATGTTTCTCAGTCCTCAAATTTTCCATTCAGGGCTATTTGTTGGCCTGCGTACAATGCAGCGTGGTAATAGCCGTCGCTTGCTCGACCTTGTTTACAATTTTGTAGCTTGCTTGTTTGCTTCAAGGCTAACCTTAGGTATTCGTAGAGTGCGTGTACTTGGGACATTGCGAGATTCTTGGAAGACAATAGCGCAAACGCGTAGTTATGATTGAGGAGACACAATGGTAAACTACAAGGACTCGTGCCATTGATTAAATTGTATGGTTAGTTATTGTTTGCCTTAACTATCTGTGAACTCTGAATGCCTAGACTGTTATAAATATTACACCATTACAGTAGATGATTACAAACAATTATCTTGCTATTAATATAATAGTATACTACGTCGTAGATTAATGAAAGATTATTTATTGCAAAAGAAATTTTATTTTGAAGTTTATATTTCTCTAAAGTAAGAAATGAAACATTTGATCAATCGTATGTCTCTTTAACGTCTTAACTCTTTTGTTCGCACTACATATTTCAAAGGATTAAATAAAGTATCAGTATCATAGTATCGTTCATATTTGTGATAATACTTTGTTAATGAGTAACTAATAGTTTCTCTGAGTTTCGTGCCCCTTTTCTTTATTGTACAATTTATGCTCAGTATAGAAATAAATGAAAAATGTTGAGCTTCAATATAAAAATATTATTCCTTACCAATATTATCAAACAACAAATACTTAAGAATGTGAAATTCTTGTATGTTATGTAATATAGACGATAATACAAAAAGAATATTTCTTTTACAATTATTAAATAATTTGGGAATGAAAGGGTTAAGTTAAGGATAGTGAATATATCAATCATTTGTGATAATTTACGATGAATTAGGAATTACACTCAGTGATTCAATTAGTAGTAATTTAAGGGGATTAAATATGGGTAAACCTATGAAGTAATTTAACATATTAAATATCTCAGATGAATTTATGAATTAAAAGCTAGTGTCATTTGCATCCACCAATATACATTCTCAAAAACATATTGCGAATTTTTTATACATTCACATAAATTGCAGAATGGGCATAATATCCAAAAAATATATTAAATATAGTACACCATGGTGGACTGTATTAAAATAATTCATTTGGTAAAACAATTGAAAGGCTCAATAATTAAAATGTTCGTTTCTGTAGCGATATAACAAATATGATCCGAATTCTTATTTTGATCCGATTCGCCTCAGTCTTACCCCATTCAAAATGAAATAGATGTTACAATATTTAGAGAGCGAAACAAATTTCCATCAAGGTATCGTTTCTTTACTCGTATCCCTAAACATATTACCAATCTGCAAGGAAAAAAAAAGGACTACGCTCGAATGGAAAAGTAATGAGCGTGGAGTGTTTTGGTTCGATTAGGAGGCATCGATTTTTATTGGCGGCTTGCTGTTCTTGTTGGATGTCGAAGGGGGACCGCGTAGCTATGCAAATATCGGGGGGTGGAAAAAATTACGCCAAAGTGCTAAACGATCGCGAAGAGACGAGGGGGTGGGATGAGGGCTTGTATTTTTACGCGTTACGCGCGTGTTGGTGAAGAGAAAGCAGGGCTCTAAGGGGGTGGGCGAAGATCGGGAAAGAGAGAACGTGGCACGAGGCCACCTTATGTCGAGTGGGTGACTTGGAATGACAGAGGGTGCGGGATTTTCAGGTCGGTATGCAAATAAGCCACTCCCGGATGTCTCGGGGGTTCGATTCGGTTTAAAGTTATTGCTCACGTCGAGTGGAATCATCGTCCTCAACGAATCGTTGCCAGCGGCACGGGTCGTCCACCAAACGAGTCACCTTTTGATTCTTCCCAACGTTTGCTTCCGCTTCGTTTGCTTTCTTCTCGAATCATCCAGATCTCCTCTCGTTTTGTCATTCGATTCTTACTCTTTCTTATTCACTGCGAGTAGTCGCGGAGACGAGGCAAGGCTATCGTAACTAATTACAAGATAAATGAATCCTGCGGCGAGCTAAGTGTTGAGTAGGGAGATAAGAGAGGAGAAAGAAAAATAGGTGGGAAAAAGGTAACGCGAGACGCTAGTTGAATGGTGATCGAGGTGCGCTCAGATGGAAAGATTCGAGAACGGTCTCGCTCGGGGGTGGTTTTTAACATTTTTAATCGTCCACCGGTGATTACGTAGCTCGAACCTCTCGTTAATGATGGCGGTGACGGAGATGTAGGGACGGGAATCTCCTTTGCGTGTCGATTATACACTCGGCCCTCGAATGACGCAGGGGATAGGGATTGCACCTAGCCGCATATTTGAAAATCCATATAAAATTTTTCAACCCCCTCCGAATATTTTCTTTGATTAATTATTCATTTATTTAATTAAAGGGCTATGCCTCTCGAATATACAGTATCTACAACACGAGTTACATCAGTTTTGCAAACATAATGAATAAAAGATGCGTAATAATAAAATGAGTAAGATCGAAACAGTATGTAAAAAGTTTGCAAGATGCAGAGTAGTATATTGATGTGTTGCCCAAATAGACAGATTAATTACGGTATAATCTATCCTAGCATTTTAATTTGGGTGCATTCTATATACTTGTATATGTTATTATTAGAGTGCGGATTTTTATTCAAATTCGCATTTTTACAAGCACAATTAACGCTACAAAGAGCATATATGTATATGTATACGCCCTCAAAAATTGGATGATCATTTGTTAAGAGTGTACGTGTTGCTTTATTTAATACAATTTTGTTTCTGTTTTCATTCGTACGATAATATTGATATAAGGTGTTCATAGAAACTGTTTCTTACCTATGGTTTTATTACATAATTCCAAGGAATCGTAGCGAAAGTGTTAAAGAAATGGGGCTTGAGTAGAGATTTGTTTCGCCTTCTAAATATAACAACGCGTGGTTTCCTCTGTATAGTTTATATAGGCAAGTATTGTTTCATACTGCGTGTATTTTGCAATTTTTTGCAATCTTAAATTACCCATAATTGCATAAACCTTCATAGTCTAGTTATTATACATTTTTATATTTCTTCTTCTGTTTTCCTTTCTCACTTTTCCTTCGCTTTAAAGTTTTCTCTTCGCACCGATGTCAATATGCCTGATTTCCCAATTCGCCATGAATTCGCAACCACTGCGAATACTTCGAGTCGGCCTGAGGAATCCTTTATTTCCTTTTATCTATTTGTAATCGATTAATTATCTTCCGTTCTAGCCAGCTGCTGTTAATTTGTAGTTCTTGTACCGAAAGGGTTCTTCAACCCCTAAACAATATTGATAATAAGCAAATAAGTTTAAAACATTAATTAAAAAATAGAAGTAATTGAGATTGTAATCGTTGCGGTGACTTTAATCTCGAGTCGTCGTGTTGAACATGTGGTGATACAAGTCATCGCTTGGCAGTGACTTTAAAGATCGCGAAAAAACATGCAAAGCCGGTACCGCGTTGTTCAAAGTCCGATTGTGTTTCAATTTTTTTAATCTAAAGGGATTCAACGAGACATCCAGCAATCGAGGATGAATTATTCCAATTATTTTACTTGGTCGCACCTGCTTTCGAGTGAATGTCGCGGCGAAAGACACGCGATATCGCTGATTAGCGTGTCTCGTAGACAGTTAATCCCTTAGAGCGCCCTCCGCGATGTAAATGAATATTGATTACCCGGCGACGAAGCAGGTCCACGAAAAGAATCGTATCTCGAGACCGCAAGCGAGTGCCTCTAAATGGGAAATCAAACGAAACGATCCCCCAGCCTCGGTAATGAATAAAAATTATAATTACGTTTCTCGTCCTCGGTCTCTTCGGGGAGAAAAAAGAAGTTAATCAATCACGAGCGCGAACGAGGGTGGCCAGGATGCTGGTTTTGTCTTTCTTCGAGTGGGGTCCTCTCACGAGGAGAAGCCCTTCTTACTTTCTCGTCTATCGGATTCGAGATCGATCAATTAACGCTTCGGCCAGCACTTTCGCTCGAGTATTCGAGAATTTTGAAAGAAACTTTAAAACTTCACACTCGATGGGATTTCCTATCACTTCTGGCGACGTTACTAACCCTAGGAAATCGAATGGTTTTCGATGGACGCAGGAGACGAATGCGGGGTCATTTTGACCTATATTAGAATTTGTATTGCAAACTAGTTTTGGGAAAGAATCATACATCTACTCGTTCCACCACCCGTACATTATACAGTGTCTTCTAGGTATGTGATACATAGTATAGTTTCATGTTCAACAAATATCAATAAATAATACAAACTCTGTGATCATATGAGAAAACGTGATATGTGCAATTTTCTAATTTCACAATATAGCAATTGTAATGGTTGTTTAGATAGAAAAAGATCGCAATATCCTTGAAAATACAATTTCTCTCATTAGTGATTGTAAAAATTGGTTGTTAATTCAGGTTGAGTCACCTCGTTCATATGGTTTCTTAAGCAAATTTATACAAAGAAGAGCACATATCTCAATTTTAATAAAAAAAATTGGACATACAGTGAACTCGCGCACAACATGGTACTTCTGCAACACTATTTCGCTTTAATACGATTAAGAAATTGTGGGAATCCTCGCTATAAGACACTACACAAACTAATACACACGGTGTTATATTTGGAAGGCGAACCAAATCACTACCGAAGCCCCATTTCTCTAATTGTGCTTCTAAAAATACGATTTCACATAAAACTCTGCAGTCTATTAATTTTTTAAATTGACCTTTCCTTCTCGTTCTTAGTAATATTTGGCCCCATGTAACACGATTTCGTATAACACGGCATTTTTTAGGAGCGTGACTACCGCGTTATACGGAGGTTGACTGTATCGTATTTTGCCAATTATTCCAAGGAATCGATAATGACTGTAACAAATTAGAGAGGAACTATACATAGAAACGTATTTTGAACAACATATACCTATCTCTTTTTAGTTTTTTGTATACCAGATATATCAAATAATTGCATTGTTTGCATGATTCTACTCATTTCAAGCTAATAATTGTCTTACCGCTCGCGGGTCAAAGTAAGACCCTGCATTCATCGTATGAGGGTTAAGAGAATCTACGAAAGAAAGTAAGGGCGATGGCGTATATCGGGAAGGGTGGCGCGTTGTCAAATATCGCGAGACTCGTCCGAGAAGCGAGGAATATGCAAAGAGCCGCGTTACACGCATCGCTCACCGCGCATCGAACGTTTATCGCGTGAAACCATAAGAGAGCAGTTGGCGCGGATGATTCATGATGGTCGGAGAGCGAACGAAAGAGAAAGAGAAAGAGATCTGACAGGGGGTGGAACGGAGAAACGCATAGCGATAGGGAGGGGAGGAGGTGATAGAAGAAAGAGGCTGCCGACTGTATATACCTACATCATGCAAATGGTTCCAATCATAAGCGAAGTCTATAATCGATCTATAAATCTGCTTACGGGGAAGAAAGGTTCCGGGCTAGAGTACAGGGGCACGTCACCGGCGGGGGTGGTTCCACACTACCACTGTTACCTTTCCCGACAACATCCAGCGCAGCTACTAACGCGGCCCACACACCACCATAGACAAATGTATCTTGTTAGCATACCATTTGTATGCATGGGGTTTTGTGTGCTCTCTCTCTTTCCACCCCTGCACTCTCTCTCTCTCTCTCTCTCTCTCTCTCTTCCGCCCCCGCGTTCAATCGGCTCGGTTACGTCCCTTACGTACGAACATTTAGCGCCTAACTTCTTCACCAAATCGAATGGAAATCGTTTTTCGCTTCTCTGATACTTAATCGACGTATCTTCTCCAGGGGTGTGTTGAGGCCGGAACGCGCCGCAGCGATGTTCCGTTACCTTTCCTAGAAGCAGAATGTATAGAAATAGGATCAAGAGATGGAACGATGGCCGCAATTCAGAGAGAGAATATTCTATTGGTTTCGGTTTATTCTGTAAATACAGAAAGAAAAAAGAGAGGCAAATATTAAGGCAATGGTTATGAGAACTGAACAACTTTGTCGAGGTGAAACCTGACCACGTGAAACCTTGGCTTGTACGAGACCGTGTACGTTGAACGGTCTCGAGTATGTTAATAATTCGTATTACTTATTTTAGTAACACACCAATCTGATCTTCTCCTCTAGATCTGTCTTCCCTTAGAAGTTGCTTATTTTACGAAACCTGCATCGTTTTAAGAGAACTTTCAAAAATAGTGAAACTAATTAATTTGCAAATATAAATGTAGGTGAGTAAATTCATTAACTTCTACAAAGCACGAAAGATTTCCTTTTGGCGTTAAATACTGAATTCGTGCAACAACGGAGGTCGGAAGTTGAAAGAAATCGCGGCGCAGCGTGTTCGGCTCGCGTAGCCGGCAACCCAAAAGACGTCTTAAAGACGGCCGATAATTACGGGAAGCTCGCGGGGGCTGCTTGTTTCTTGAATATCAAAGCACTCGACAAAATAATCAGCGAACCAAAGTCGAGGCGAGCGGTCGGTCGAAGGGTTTGCCGGCGCGCGCGCACAGGCCAAAGCCCGACGATATTCTTTGCATCATTATCGCGATTTAATTATGTCGAGTTCCTTTGACTCTCTTAATTTAACCGTCCACGCCCTCCCCCCGCATCATTTTCCATCGCGTCAGATTTCGCCTGTAAATATTTTTTTTGGACCACTCGCCTTTCGACTAATCAGAGATTCCTTTTAATCAGTCTCTCTTCTGTGCTAATCAATTCTTTTATTCGATCATTCGGATTCTTGAATTTTTATTTACTCGCAGTAAATATTTTACGCCTTTGCGGACGATAGTCGCAAATAGCCATCCAAGCTTTTCTGATGTTTTGGACACATGTCATTCTTCGAATGAAGAAACTCAAATTAATATCATTAATAAACAGTGCTGTTAATAATTGGAAAAGAATTCGTGAAGTCTTGTCCTCAAAGGGTTAATAACAGGGCGAAAAATTGCTAAATGTTATTTTGTTCCGTCTGCAAAAGTGTTACATTATTTTATATACAAATTAGTAATATAGAATGGCGAAGAATATCTAATATCTGCTAAGTTCAACTTTATATGATAATTGAATTTGAAATAAATTGTTTACAATGATACGCGCGGGACGAAAGCGGTGCAGGGGTTGAAAAAGGGTTGCTTCTTCTCGAGTCTCTCAGGTTGGAGGAGAGAAAGTGTCGTAAAACAGACCACCATTGACAATTAAGGGATTTATAGCGAGAACAACCCTTGTTGAATCTTAGAACCCTTAGCACGAGGTCCACAATTTCATCGTTTAATTCGGCACAGTTACTTCTACAATATAGTTATATACTCCCCTGCATAAATCACCGGACACTTGCCAGTTTTTAACAAAGTGTTCGTTGAATTAGATTTCCAGTAGTATCTTAAGAATGCAGCATTATTTAATATTTTTTCTGAAGTAACTTAATATTGATTATTAGGTTTCCTATGAATTATGAACGAGAGCGTAGATAACTTCAACAGTAATTGTGTGATACGATGAATATCGGTAAAACTGTTAACCGAAGCTGTTGAACAAAAATTAAAGTTCTCTTCGGCAAAAAGGCAAAAATAGATAAGGGTTGTTTTCGTTATTAACCCATTAACCGAAGTTTCTTCATGGTACAAATTTACCATAAAAGTTATATAAATTTATTTAAATTTTCTGTACAAAATGTTAATGAAGATTTATTGTACTTCAATCATATGCGCTGTGCAAATAAGTATACTTCAGTCGTCGGTAGTTCTGTTGTTAATTATTGCGAATGCAAGTATAAAATAACGTGTCTTTGCTGTAAATATAGCAATGCTTTCAAAAGTTAGGAATTTCTTACATAATAAATTATTGCGCTTAAACGATCGGTATTCCGTAAGACGAGTTAAATCATCATAAGCAGTTAGAAGGTTGATCATTATTCACACCATCAATTCCCCGAAATGTTTTCTGCGTCTAGACGCAAATATCGTTGTATTCCAACATCCTCTATAAGCTAACTGCTATACAAGGGTGGAGGGATAAAAATATTCACGATTATAATCCTCGAAATACGAGGAGCACGAGTCTACGAAGAACGTCGGCCAGGCAGGTCGCGCGAAATTAATTTTAACTTTAAATTAAGACTGGCCCGATACCTGGTTGCCTCTTTGTTGAGCCGCGAGTGGTGGCGTCGGGGTTGAATCATCCCCGGAAAGAAGCGATCCAAGCTTGCAGGGTTGGAGGCGCCCCAAGTTTTCCCGCGCTTTTGTCTACCGCTCTTGCGAGAACCTTCATAATAAAATAATAACGATCCCCGTGGTTGGTAACGAGAACGAGTTATCGCGTCCTCGTCCACTGCGTCTATCAATTTTTTCGCGCGGATCCTTAACCGGTCCGAGGTTAAACGTTCTTCCTTGCAACAGAGAAGAAGATGTTTTCGCGGTAGCTGCACGTAGTTAACGAGGAAAAAGCGGAACGCGAAGCTGTCGTTTCAAGATCGTCTTAGATCGTGAGAAGCTATAATTGCCGGGTGAAAACGCGGTAAATGACAAGAGTATGGCCCAGAGACGGGCGATGGATGGTGGTAAGAAAAAGGGGGTAAGAGGGAGAGAGAGAGAGAGAGAGAGAGAGAGAGAGGCGTCAGAAGGGCGGTAAAAGGAAGGCGCGAGAGGCCATCGGTCAATTAATCAAGATAATGAGAGGCAAGTCGAGGCACGGAGAACTAGTAGGCAAAGACGAAAAGGGTGGAGCGACTTAGGTCGAGGAGAGATCTAGGGGAGGTTAGGTTGGGGGGTTGAAGGGGTGGTTGGAAGGAAGGACGGAAGGAAGGAGCAACGTCTGTACGAGACATTCGACACCTCGACCAAACCGTTGCCGATAATACCGAAGATACGCGACTTGGCGGTAAACTTAGCTCGGCGAGGCTTCCGGATAAGCAGCCCAACTTGAGCTCGGAAGGCGGCGCATGATTAATTAATTAGCCCGGGCTAGTTAGGACGGCGAAGGTTTACGCGTGTGTACGTGTGCCTGTCTTGCTACCCGTTTACTAAACTGTGGATGGATCGATGGTCCTGACATCAATGTCTTCTTCGTTTAGACTTCCGTTCAGTCTCTTTCCGATCTTTGCGTTTTTCTATAGAACCTGATAAATCTCGATGGTTCTCGTACTGCAAGCACTCGCGTAAAGATCGAGGGTTCTCGTTGCGGTACAGTTGCAATTTATGAGTGACAAGGGTGTAGGAGCAAAAAAATCTAATCCGAAAGGGAAAGCGGTCTGCGTACTCTTGTTTCGCTTGCTATCTCTGTGAATCTCCGCGTCCTCGCGGGCAGATCTTTGAAAAGTCGAATGAAGATCGACTCGGGGCAAGTAGTCGCCTGAAATATACATAGGACAAACTCGCCGAGAGTAAGAGAAAGGGAGAGGGTTTAAATAGAGAGATAGATAGAGAGAGATAGAGTGAGAGGGGGGTGGGGGTGGGGGGGGGGGGGGGCAGCGTTATCGCAAGTATACAAGTGCACAGGACGAGACACGGACCAACGCACAATCCTATCTACCCGATCCTATCGGTCGGCAAATATAACCCTGAATGACCACCCTTTGGATATTAACTTTCGCGAAGTCGTGCGTGCGCGTACGCCGGTCTCCCGCGATTCCAGAGATCCCGTACGTTTACTTTAGATATCAGCGAGAGTCCTCTCTCCACAGAGGACACTTAGTTTCTCGTTTTTAATGATCTCTCCGACTGCTGGGGGGAGAACCCGGAGTGGTTTCGAAATACTAACGAGGGTTCCCTTGTGCAAACGTTTTTACGATATACCAAATGGAATTAGAGTTCGCCTGTTTCGTAAGGGGTTCGAATGCTCGAATTTTCGATTTGCGAGGCGAGGACGAGAAAATAATGACACAGCGAGGTATGGAATAGACTACTCATCCGATGCTGTTGGGTTGTCCGGAAAGTTCGTACCGCGTTATATTTATATTGTAATTTCGCAATGTTTTTGACACACCCAACGCGTAGATCTGAATGTCCCTTACTTTAGCTGTTCAAATTCAGTTCTAGAAAGGCCTTTGGGATAGCAAAATGCTTCTATTATAACTATAAATCTCACTATAAAAATATAAATACAGTCACGTAATAACCTCCATAAATAGTTGGCATTTGGAAATATTTTAAACGTCGGTTCTATGGTTAAAAAATCTGATAAAATTTCAAGATGTATATAAAACTGGCGAAAGCATCTTCGATTTTTCTTACAACTTTTTATGCTCGAGATCAAAGAAAATGGAGCTTAAACTGTAACGTACGTTTCCGGCTGTAACTTCTCTAATAATAGGGTGGGGGGTTTGAAACTTATCCGAAAATGTTTTACTTCGAAGACCTATTTATTAACTTGTCACAAATTGTATTTCGTTCAGTGGTACTCTTACAATGCTTATTAGGCAATAGAAAATCGGCACGAACTTTTCGGACAACCTGATATTTTCTGTCACCCAGGCTTAGGGCTCATGAGTCTCATTACTATTTCCATTTTTCCTATTTGATGGCGTAAAATCTATGGTTTCTGCGATTTATTTTATATCTTATATATTAAAATACTTTAGAAATCTTTATATTCCTTTTCAAACAATAAAAAGACAGATTCTGAAAATTCTATTTAAAGTTCTATATGAAGTCCCATAAGATGATAGGTCTTTTCTGTTCCTCATCTGCGAAATTGGTTTTTCATTTTCTATATCAATAGCTCCCACACCCTTTGGGCTCGCGATTCACTTCCGCAAGTGACAATTATTCACAATTCACTCGCCTATACTATGATGCATATTTCAAAAAGAAGATATACTGTACTCGACACTTTTCAATAGGTGATAAGTCTTCCACTGAACACGTTACTTACTCTCGTGTCTCAATATTTGGCAATCCACCTAAACTAATCTCTCGACTCATAGTTTAAGAACCGTTGTTCTGTATCAGTAATAATGATTCAACCAGCGAACAAAATGTTGTTTTAGCCCCTTAACGTTCAATATATTCTTCAGTTTGTGGGTCAAACATGATCATACTTCACTGCACAAATGTATAATTTGAGAATATTGCGTTGCGTTTCCTATATTTTTAATAGTGCACGGAGTACCTTTCCCCATACGAAGAATGGTGACGAGAAAATAGAACAGGAACACAAATTATTACTAGGTAGTAATTGTACAAAGAAACAAATACTGGCGAATCATTGCGAAGCTTGTGTTTTAAGGGATTAAATCGTTATTTTACTTCACACCTTTCTATACGATACTCAAAACCAGCCAATGTTCCACCGAAGAATCAAAGCTTCAATGGACTGATTTTATGCATGCCGTTTAATTCTTAACCGAGAAGTAACGCGTTAAGCGTGTCGCCACATTTGTATTACCTATTCTACGGTTAATAGAATGTACGATTATTCCATAAAACTGGTTTGCGAGTCGCGTAAGATGGTCGGATATCCTCGGGTGACCGAGCAACGCGGAACTCGCGCAAGATAGTCGAAACACGGGATAGAAACTTGTAGGTAGCTGGCAGGTAGGACGGGCGGAAGGGTGTGTGTGCTAAGAAAAGGGGATGAACCGGAGGCTCTCTCGGCACGAAGGTTAGGTTACACCGGTAGCTAGTTCTAGTCTTGGGAGGAGGCTAGCGGCGGCACCACCGCGCGTCACACATTAACATAATGCTAATTATCTTGCCAGCTCATTAGCGCCGGTAAACTGTCCGAGGAAACTCGGCCTCCCGAGATAAGGAGGAGGCGGCAGCCAGAGTTAGGGGCGGTCTGTCGTTCTAGGAGTTCCTTGCACGTGCGCCCGCTCTCGTACATACGCGCGTTTCCTTGTCTAACGCTGCCAAGATTAAGGTCCCTGGTCTCGGGTCCCGACGACCCCGATGCCTTGATGTGGGTCCGTGCTTCTCCGAGTTTGGAGAACTTCCCCGGAAAGTGTTTGGACGCTTCCTAACGACTTCCTCCTCCCATCCCCATGGCTATCCTATCTCTCTGTCTCTATACTATCCATAATGTCGCCGTTGTATTTCAAGGATCGCATTTATCAAACGGTCGCAAAATCCCGTCTCATTTAATCCATTATTTTATGGTTATAGAGATTATGTAAATACCCCGGGCTACCGGTGTCGCGATAGTTAGCCAACCGCGTTGATTTACGAACTTCCGACTCTATAGTTCGGCTATCGACTAGCTCGTAGATTCGCCCGCGATAAGCGCATTATCGACGGAATCCTGCAACGGGAGAATTATGTCACGGATGAGATGTAGGATCGTTTGGAGTATTTTTTTTTTGTGTTCAACTTCGTGGGGAATTGCGACCTCCTTTATCAGTTTCGGTATCGTTTTCGGCGCTTCTGGAGAATTCTAAGTAGGATGTAATAGAGTAGGCAGAGTAAGGTAGCCAATACTGTTAGTTGGTAGTTCTTGCAAATGTAAATTATTCGCAACCAACAGCTACTCTTTAAGAATAGTTAGGTGGTAGCACGGGCGGATTAAGCGGATGTCGGACTTTTTTACACATTTACATTTTCCACAGATGCATAAAAAACCCACAGCCTACTTGTAATGCTCAAAGAATGAAATAACTCTCTAGTTATATTCCATTTTTTAATTGCGATTATCAGAATATGAATTTACGTAAAACTCAACAGTCTATCCGGTATTTCGCCTACGGCGATGCTATTTTCATTGATGGAGGACGCGGATCGTGGTACCAGCACGAGCTCGTTTCTCTCGTGAGACGATACGATTAGATTCTCGACCCGAGTCGAAGAATGGCGGCTTTCGTAGAGAGCTTTAGCCCTTCGATGTAATAACCGTAAAGTAGTAACGCACCCTTCTCACTCCTTGCCGCGTTACCGCTTTCTCCCTTTCTCTCGTTTTTTATCTTTCTTCTCTCCGCTTTCAGCTTACTTGCCCTTTCGCACATATGCACGCACGCAGAAGAGGCAAACCCCCGTAGGAAAAATCATGGCTTTACGCGTCAAATCGCGTATGCATATAAAGCGGTATTATTTCACGCGTTGACGCATCGCCGAGTGTATCCACCGATACCTATGGCGTTCCACTATATTATGCTCGCGACTATATTTATTCGCCACCGATGGTGAATAAATATAGTGGACCCCCTTAAAACGTTTTAGATTTATGCATACCTTTCTTCCAATGAGATATAAGTCCTCTTATGCTGATTCGGATCCTATTACTCGCGTTTGTTATTCCGCAAACAAGTGTTGCTTTGTTTTAGACTTTTTTACTAATTCTTCGAGCAGGTTTAGGAACCAATTATTAAGAATCATGTAAAGTAGTATTGTATATACTGACCCGCATTGTTCGTTATATCGTACACTAATGGGTTTGTCCCGTTTAAAATAAATAAGTAAAGTAAATAAATAAACAAATGAATGGCCTTTCCGTCGTTTACCCCCGTGAAAATTGTACGTTATGGCGATTTTATGTTACCGATTAACGCGACCAAGAATACACGTCGACTTCTTGAAACCATTGCAGAAGAAGATTCGAGAATAACCAAAACATTGCAGCTTGTCCAGACAATGAGGTTTTTGGATCGATTCGGTAAAGTTACCGAATCGATAATAACCAAAGGCAGCACTCGTATCATATTATCATATATTCTCGTGTTTGCAAGTTGGACGTGTGACGAAAATTAAAAGTTGTGGGAATTCTAAGCTTTAGAAATTTAAAACATTGAGAATCCTAAGCTTCGGGAATCGAAAGCATTGGGAATTGGTGGAAGCTTTGGAAATTCAAGGCATTGGAGATCCAGCTCTTCGAGAATTTGAAGCATTAGGAATTCGAAGATTTGAATGGTGCGATACGTGACAAAAATGCAGAAGCGATGCGAATGCTGCCTTTGGTCGTTATCGATTCGATGAATTTGCCGAATTTTGGTCAGAAAACCGTATCGTCTGAACGGGGTGTTACGCTACAGATTAACGCAGCCAATGATTCTCTAGCTCCCTGGAATAATTGCAGAAGAAGGTTGAAGGACGACCGAAATCTTGGACATCGGAACACGCGTCGCGTTATTGGCACTGGGAAGTTTTAACGAGCTCCCTCCCTTTCTCTTCGAGGTTAATGTCACCGATAATTTTCGAAACTTTTAATCGAGTGCATCCTAATTGGTCCGCTCGAGACAACATCGCCGCTGGCGGCTAATTCGGGGACGGTGCATCGATTAGCCAGATTCAGCCGGTGAATGTAACGAAAGCGAACTTGATGCGCGTTGATTTATTCCTCGACGAGAGTAACTCGTTACGAGTTCACTTTCCCCGGTCCTGATAGAACCACGAAACGACCAAGGACTCGCCTACTCGACTTTCTCATCGGCCGTAGAGACACGACGAGTGGTGCAGTCAGCCGAGCGACATCAAAGAGGACGCAGAGCTTCCGTATAATTAGTGTCAGTCGTATTTGCATATTGATTGAACGAACGTGTCGCCGCGACGCTCGACTCACTGCCCTCTTTTCATCGCGACGCTTGCGTCCATCACTTCAGGCAAATTCTCTCCTCCCAGGACAGTTCGCTGTTCCAACAATGTTCGTGAAATCTTTGTTCAATTTAGTTTCCTCGAAGTTGCTCCAAATGGGTTACAAAGGTTATCGCGTTGTGCGTTTCTCTTCGCTGCATTAGAATTAGGGTAAATAACCCACGTACCGTCACTGTTCCTATAACTGCCACTTGAATTCGTTTACTTAATAGCAAAGTAATGTATAAAGAATCGTAAGCAGACAAATTTTCATACTAAATTTGGACTTCGGTTTACGTAACAAAACATAGACATTGTATATCTTATATTTACACTTAATATTTGTAATGAAATATTAGGAGGTAAATGTGTTGTTGAACATCAAACGTGATCAATATAGTATTGGAACGTATCATAATTTAGAAAAGCGATACGTTTAGTATATATCTTATATTTGTTACACAAACTGATGTGTTTATATGAATAAAACGTATTTCTATTTAAATGAAAAGTATTCAAGTGACAGTACGAAGGACATTGGACTTTGTTGTACATCTTCAATTACGTAGTAATGAATTTATTATATTGATCATATAAAAAAAAATGTTCATAAATAAAAGAGCGGTTGAAGAATATTATGCTCGAAACTGGAACGATCTTTATGTTAACGACGTTCTTAATAGTTAAATAAATTTACGCGCGAACCTTAAAGTGGCAGTACGTGGTACATTTACCCTAGTTTGCGAAGTTTTGTATACTTCTGTGGGAAATTTTTAGGGGACAGTTGGATAAAAACGGGTAGTTCGACAAAACGGGATAGCGAATATCACAATTTTTTCAATTTTTGTACCTTTGCTTTTGCTTTTTGGTAGAAAAGATATCTTGCCGTCTTTGAAGCCAATTTTTGTCAATTTTCTGTCTTTTATGTCATCTGGTAGCGAAATGAGAGTATTTTGCATGACAAAGGTGAAGAAATGAAAATCCGGAGAAGTTCTAAAATATGACCACTTTTGAAATGGGTATGCAGAGAAACAACTTGACAAATCCAAGGTTTGTCAAAAAGTACGTTAAAGGCAAAAATACTGTAATGATCGTGCAGTTTCTTAAATATTTTAACACTAAGGAAAATGCATACACAACCTAAAAATCAAATATCAGCACAATTTTATCAGTGTCAGATTATTTTAGAATGTTTCGAAAATTAAAATTGCTCTTCTGTAAGATATAGAATATGTGACTTATTAAGTTCTTCCCCTGCGGTCTTCAATTATAACCATAGAAATGACCGATTACTGAGTTTCATATCAACATGTTCGTCCCGTTTTATCGTGTCGTATTTCAAATCTAAAGAATTTTACAGAAGGAGAATCGTTCGGCTACCGAAGAAATATTCAAGAAAATTGATTAAACTTATTTTTGAATTTACAAATAAATGATTGTAGAAAAACTATAAAAACGAGACGAATATATGTTACAACCTAATATTTTACCCTAGCTCTGATCAAACCTGCCGCTTTCTATTCGAAACGAGAAAATTAATCTTCACGGTGAATTCTTCGTTCCCTCCTTTTTCCATCGGTCAACCAAATCGTTGCGTATAATTTTCGACACGATTTGCCTGGTAAATTCATTTGATAAAGCGAGGAAAAGGGAGCGGAATAGAAGGAAGGGGGAAAATGGAATGCGCAAGAACGACAGGAACATCTTGGCGCGAGAAGTGGCTTGGAAAATCCGCTCGATCTCGCGGCTCTCGCGTTCCTGCGTCGGACGGTTCTCTGGTTGCTCGATAAGATAGAGAAAGAGGGAAAATTCGAACCCCTTGGAAGCTTCGGGTGGCAGCGGGCTAACATATGAACGTTTGGTGACTCCACGATTTTGCGGCGTCAATTCAAATTCAAGCGGGCACGGGTGAAATCGGTGCGGATTTAAAAAACGCGGGGCTGGGGTTGGCCGCGCGCCGGAGCTCGAGGAAGCGACCGGAGAGAAATGAGGGAGGGCGAACGACAGAGAGCTGGGGATCCGGTTCCAGAGAGAGAGACAAAGAGTCGACAACGGAATAGCAGCACCGGGGTTAACAATAGCTTGCAAGTCACTGGATAAACGACCGGGAATCGTTAAAACACGACGCGATCGTGACTCTATTTTGATTTCCTACCGTGTATGTATCGAGTAGATACGCCAAGACGATAAAAAATTCACCCGGGATTCTAATTCGAACGGTGACTCTTGACATTCGAACGCTTCGTATAAAAAGAACTGAAATTGAAGAGTTTACAACAAAAACGACCATTGTCGGTATTTGTCTTGCTACGGAAGACGAAATATAATCATCTAATATTTAGACTGCGGATGTTTATGTAAATTTATATTTTTGCAAACATAGCTTAAAGATTGAAATATAAATAGAGATTTGTTTCACTCCCTAAGTATTATCATATGTACTGTGTTTGTGTTATTTTGTATATTTTTGCATGTTATGCATATTTTTAACTCTTTCGCGCATTTAAATTTCCCACAGTTTCATAAAAATTCGCAGTCCACTTAATATTTTTTTGATTTTTGTCCGATAGTTTTCAATTTGATTTATTAAACTATTCGTTGCGTTTAGACTGCAGATCTTTCTGTCAGTGCATATTTTAGCAATTAAAACTAGTACAATGGAATCTAAAGAGGTGGTCGTTTCACCGTACAAATATTGTACCGCGTACTTTGTTTTCGCTATTTCGTATATTCTTGCGTATTACGTACATCTTATATTTTTTAGCGTCTCAACATTTTACATAAATGCATAAATGTCCGCAATTTAGTCATACTATACTATTTCTATGATTGGTGTTTGTAATCGAGGAAAATGTTCATTCTTCCTTTTACGGAAAAAAAATTTTATAGTAAAAATGGCACTGAGGGGCTGTTTTACGCCCAGACTCGGGTTTTGCGAAAGAAGATCTGGGAATTGAAAACGGGGAAATTCTTTGATTTATTGGAGGTTAATCTGAAAATACTTGCAGTGGTATACGATGATAGTTTAATTGGAAAAGACAGCGTACTCCCTGTATTATTATGTTTTACATTGCACAGATACCATCTAAAGTAGGCTTCTTAATTTAGTCATTTTGCCAATCAGGTATCAATTACCGGTCGGGAGACTTCGGCATAAATTCTTAAGATTTGTAGCGTATAATTTGGGATGCCCAATGGGCAGATGCAATCATAATTACGAGGCGACCTTCAAACATACACGGTAAGATCCCGTGCTGATCTCTCCACTTGTTGTTCTTTTTTTTAATTACCATTCGCGAAATAATTAGCCGAGAGCCTTGAAAGTGCAGTTCCATTTTCCAGGGGTTGTAATCGCGCTTCTCTAGAAGTTTTCCTTGATGCTAGGGCCAAATTTGTTCTCATAGACGATGTAGATAACATTTCTTATCGCCAACTATTGCTTACCACTATGCAATTGCACAAGCTAAAGATCACAGTGAAAATTACAAGTAAGGACACTGCTTTGTCTTAGAACATTACGTTTGGCGTGCATACATATGTATCATAAGAGGACCTAATATCTTCTTGAAAACAGGAAAAAGAATGGAGTAAAGTCGTAACTAGACAGTGGATCTTTACGTAAATTCATTCCTTTATAAATAGGAATGAGGTAATGGAAGCTAAATACGTAGGAGCAATTTCACACTTTAAACACTATATTTTATTGATTTTTGCACAGTATGCAATTTCGATATTTCCATACCTACTTAAAAGTATTCTATTCTATACTTCTCTGCGCATGTAAATTTTCCATAAATGCATAATCATCTGCAATCTAGTTGTAACTTATTTGCCTACGAAACCAAGCGAATATCTTTAGGAATGGAAACACACGATTAACCCCTTGCCTTATTAATTTTCCAGTTACTGGAAAGTTTACGTTGGCTACTTATTGCTTTAGCTCTGTGCTAAATATAAATTGTTGAAATATTACGTATGTATAATAATACAATTAATAAACACAGTTATTTACATTCTATCTATAATAATACAATTAATAATAAATACTTATAGTTGGTAATGCGGTTGGAGTTGGAATTACAATTGATTACAAATATAGCATGCATTTATCGTACGTGAATCATAATTTATTTTGCTACGATTCTCTAGCTGTAATCTAAAGATTCTGTGGTTGTAAGGCAAAACGATTTAAATCATATTTTCATAAAATTGGAACTTATGCATTAATCGAGCTCTAGAACATAGAATCTATGTATTTATATGGTTTTATATATTCAGACAATAAATGCAATTCGATCAGAGTTCAGTATTTAACAATAACTGTATTTAGAACTTTAACCGGTAATATCTCGAGAGTGGAAACACGTGACTTGCATCGTTTTGCTTTGCAACCGCAGAATTAGGGTATATATCCCACGTACTGTCAATGTTCCTATAACCGACACTTGAATTCGTTTATTTAATAGCAAAGTAACTTGTGAAGAATTGTAAATAAGTAAATTTTGATACTAAAATTTGGACTTCGGTTTACGTAACAACACATAGACATTGTATATTCGTTTACACTTAATATTTAAAACGTAATAGTAGGAGGTAAATGTGCTGTTGAGCATATTAAAACGTGACCGATGCAATTATAAAGTATGGGACGTGTCATAATTCAGTAAAGGCGATACGTTTACTATATATCTTATATTTGTTACACAAACTAACGTGTTAATATGTGTAAAACGTGTTTCTATTTAAATGACAATTTTTTAAGTTACAGCACGAGGGACAATGGACTTTGTTGTACATTTTCAGTTACGTATGAATGAATTCATTATATTGAACAGATACAAAAAAATGTTCGTAAACAAACGAGCGGTTGAACAATATTATGCTCCAAACTGGAACGATCTTTATGTTAACGACATTCTAAAATAGTTAAATAAAGTTACGCGTGAACGTTAAAGTGCCAGTACGTGATACATCTACCCTATTCTTCGTCAATCAAAGTACCGCGAAAATAAACGAGCGCTTATACTCGCCAATTTCTTCGGGTGCGCGATAAAGCTTGCATCCACGGTGAAAAGCGTTTCATTCAAGACGAATGTATCCATTGCGGGGAGGATAGCTGGCATCGTCGTCTCTTGATACAAAAGCGGGAAGAGGTTGCTCGCGTCTTGACTAAGAGATCCCGCGGGATGCGCGAGTTCGATGTCCGTGAAGGATAGCCATGGGTCAGGGGCTATCGCGAAGTTGCTCATCCTCGTCCTGGTTTTCTCCTCTTACGGAGGATAGATCGAACCCCCGAGACTGGCTCGTTCGTCACGGCGGAAACATCGCCTGCAGGCTGTTCTCTTCGGAGGCGGAAGAGTCTATATATTTATTGATTTCGATTACAATACAATTCCTGGCTCTGGGAGCTAACTCGCCCTTAGCCTTTTACCTTCTCCACTGGATTATTCCGTGAGCAACCATTCGCATACATTTTTATGGGATCGATCGCCGATCGCTTAATCGGAAGCCGAATGGGGGTGGAATTTGCGATAAAATACAGTGGAATTCCTGTTATTCGAAGTATTTTGTCGTCGTGGTATTCGGTTTATCAAATATGTTGTTTAGTTCGCGTTATCCGTAGGATATGCGGGATACCGATTAGATGAATCTTTGTGTCTTCTCCGTTTTATCCGAGAATTAACCCCTTCGCGTCGCGTTCAGTATATAACACTAATCATGTATTCGTGCGGGATAACTAAACTGCGGATTTGTATGCAGATTTATGTTTTTTTTTTTTAAATACGACCAGAGAAATCGATGCTAAATATAAGTCAGGTTCGGTTACTAAATATAATAATGAATACTGTATTTTTGATAATTCATGTATTTTTGCATATTACGTTAAATGTAATTAACAGAGTTAAATTTTAACACAGACAATTTTAAGTTAATTGCGATTTCTCTCATTGTAACACTAATTAAAATTCGGGTAATAGAGAATTAAAAAAATGTAAATTGTCAATGTTTTATTAATCGTAGAATAGCTACCATGAAATATAATTTTACGTTGAGTTTTTGCCAGCAATTACTCGTTATCAAGGGGTTGAAATAAAAGATAATATATTTGGACGTAATCAATCAATGTTCAGCTATTATATCTGAATATCAGCTTCTATTGCATATTTTTAAAACATACAATATTCTATTAAATTGTAGCAAAATTATGTCAGTAGACTATGAATCTTTATGCAAATGCATGATATTATTAAGAAAATAAAAGAATTGGAACCTAAATGAGGGGTTGTTATTGCCGAAGGGTTAAAAACAGTTTATTACTTTTTCCATTTTCAATTTATTCTGTGAATAATTCGTTCTCCAAAGTTATTAATAATTAATAAGTGATTAATAATCACTTCGACTATGGATGTTTATGTATTAATGGTAAATCTGAAATTGTAGAAAGGCGCACGATGAACATAAAGAGGAAAAGTATACCAAATATCCAAAGTAAGGTAAATACACGTTATACGGTTTACGGGATGAAATTAATCTTTCGTTCGCTTTCATCCCCTTATTTATGGTTATACAAATTTGACTTTGCGTAACATCCGCAGTCTAGTGATTATAATTCCAATCAGTGCTGTATAAACAGCAATAGAACGTAGAATTATTGGACTTCTGTTTTCCTATTCATCCTGGTCTCCGACTGCGTTCTTTCGAATAAACACAAAGCTTTACCCTAAAAATTCTCATTATTAGTTTTCGGTTGGAAAAGAATTTCTACATGATCGAAGCTTCTCTAGAGCACGCTTTTTGTCTTTCATCTATTGCCGCCTCGTGGTAGAGCGCGTGTCGCGTCTCTCTGCGTAGGTATAATACGGGCCCTGGCTTTTTCCATAAATCACTTCCTTTCGATTCTCCCTTCGGAACGGAGTAATTTGGGAACCAAAATTAGTCACCGTTATCGTTATCAATATTTTTCGATGGTTTGGTCGCGCGATATCGTTGGCACCGGAGAGTGGGAACACCAGGGGTGTGGGTGGTTGCAGGGAGTGTGATATTTACAGGCCGGTGGGCACACCGGGCCAACTCAAAATAAGCAATTGACCCACGATACTCTCTCTTGCTCTCGCTGTCTCTGCCTCTCTCGCTCCCCCGGCCACCTCACCACCTCTCTTTCGGCCTCTCATTCTCGTGGTAACAAAACCGTTCGTTCGGTGCGCCAATATGCGGCTAATTTGCACAACAAATAAAGCTTATTCTCCGGATTTGCATGTGTTTGAACTGCAGTGTAATTGGGTGGTACGCTCGGCTCGACGTTGTCCACTCTCTCTCCCCCCCTTTGCTGTCGCTTTCCCTCCTTCTCTGTCCTCTTTGTCGCCGTCTCTCTCCTTTCGCTCTCGTTCCATCCCCCGATAACTTTTTCTCCCCGCGTGCTTAAATTATTTTGAAAGGAGGTACCTGTTAACTAAACCTGTTGTGTATAAAATATGTAGACAAAGACGGGTGGCGAAATTGAAAGGCTCGCGGATCGAGATAAGAGGTTCGATCGATTAAAAAAGGGAATCGGCGGTGTCTCGCGGTTAGGGATGGCAAAAAATGAGGAAACATCGATATGTCGATGTAAGATGTTAAGCGATGTTCATCGATAAGAAAACATCGATATCTGATATTTTTTCTTCTTAACGCATAAAATAGAGGGATTGTAATTAATTTAAAAATAAAAATATTGATTTTAGAGTTTACACTTTTAATATTTCTTTAATTTATCCCAATATTGATTAATATATTACGGATGTGTTGATGGGGAATCTAAATGTGCTAATAAGTGCACGGTGCATACAATATACAGAAGTAAAGCGTACTTTATAATATTTAGAGGGTGAAACCAATCGATATTTAGCATCTGCTTGTATAAACATGAATTTGCATAAAGATTCGCAGTCTGTAAGAAAGATTCCTGGTCACAAAACGCAAATTCAGCGTTGAACTTTCAATATTCGAAATAAACCACTACTTTCTATTTTATTTTTATTTTATTTAATTATAAACGGGAAAGCCCATTAGTGTAACACAATTAGATCGATATAAGGGCGAAGTTTACAGTAGGGTACGAATGCGGTTTCGGCATACGCCAAAAAGATTAATTAAGGTACAGTAACCATTTGCTAAAGTGGAAATACGAGTTATCGGATCTGAATAAAGAAAACGGGACGTATACAAGAAGGGAAGGAATGTGCGAATAAACCTGAGCGACCTAATACGAACGTAAAAGTTAATATAAGAAAGAATCCGCGGACAACTTATATAACCGTTTAGAATTTTAAAGAAAAAGCCAACATCTGCAATAGTCCTCCTGGATTCAAGAGACGATAGGCTCAACTCGCGCATCAACGATGAATAGTCGTGATCACTAAAATGCATGGGAGTACCTAGTTGCAAAGCAGTCAATCTGATGATATTATGTTGCACCATCTCAATAAGACGCTTATATTTGATCAGGTTCAGCGACTAAATTCTTTTTAGCTTCGATATTATCGATATTGACTCAGTACAGGATAGACTACCCATTTATTAGAAACATCGTAATGTGCGGGCAGGGCTAGACTAGAACCAAATTTATATAAAAAAATTTTACAAAAGTTTACCAAATCCAATGCGTGAAGTAGTAGAAAATAAAGGGAGGTCTACTTCGTATTAACATTTGGAGAAAAGTGATACCTACTTCTGATTAGTCATATATATTTTTTTAATTACCGAAGCGAGTGTCTTATAATTTCGTTCAAGCGAACGTGTATTCCTTTGATTTCACGACGATATTTGTTGTAATATTTGTTTAATTTACGAAGGTATCGGTTAACAAGAAATAGTCATATTTCGCATGCTATGCTTTTAAATATAAATATTAAATTAAGCCCTGATCCCAGAAATTTTCAAGGTGTCTCATACGTTTGTCCACAAGTATATACCTATGTTTATATACATTATTATAGCTTTGAATCGTATGTCGAATAAAACTGCGTCGCACAATATTTAGTTACTGTTGCGTTGCTGTTTTCATCTACTTTAAATTATTATAGTAGTATCGCATGTAACACTAAAATGGTAAGGGGGCCAGGTACCCCCTAATGATTCTATATAACAATGGATAGTCCATCCTATGTCTCATCAATGTTATCGATCACCTGACATAGATGGTTCCGATTGTATCAATTTCGAAACAACGATAGCAAAAACATCCCTACTCGCGTCTGATTTCCGCGCTCGGACCTTGATCTTGGCGGCGATCAAACGTGGGTTTGGCTCGCGACTATTCGTGACACAGACCGATATCCGTGCGTAAAGAGAAAAAATGGCGATGTAGAACGAGCCCCTTCAAAATGGCGAGTGGTGCACGCGTTCTGATCGATCATCGGATATGAGTTCCGTGGCAGCTGCGGGTGCACCGTGCTAAACTTCCGACCCAACCAACGACTTAACTTTCAAAATGGCGTTCGTGCACGTACCTCGTTGCTCTGGACATTTGAACTTTCATCGCGGAACTCGTGAACGGAAAATATGCCTTTTCGAACGTAACTACGATCTACAATTTCGATCGCGCGATCACACTTAGGAAGCGGAAATCGATGCGCACGCTCGATCGGAATTTAACGCGTTCTGAGAGAAAGAGGGAGAAGTAGGCGATGGAGGAGGAGAGAGATTGAAGCAAGCTGCTGAGTCGGAGGCTGTAACGTTGCCGTATAAAGTGGTAGTGTGCAATGAACTTGTAAACCAGCGACTGAACACACAATGGCCGACGACGACAGGGTTTCTGGCCGGTTGGTGACGTCATTACTTTGTGTCTCGTGTCCGAATTGCATCGCATCGTAGGACCCTTACCGCCCCGTTTGTTTGTCCTCTCTTTGATGTCCACCTCGACCCGACGGACTTCAGAGAGCTGGACGAGTTCGCTTTGCTCGAAACCCAGCCGCTAGAAACCGAACGGTGTGTCAAAAATTTTCGTTTTCGGCAATGGCCTCTCCTCTGGTTCGCGTGAGTCGATTGTGCCCCTCGTTCGTTACACCTTTCGAGCCTCCCTGTGTGCAACGTTACAAAAGCGTTTTCCTCTTCTTGTTCGCTGCGCGTCGCCGGTAAATATCTCGCAGGGTATTGTTGCCCCGATCTGGCTTCCGTAATTGGGAGATCCAGTCGAATCTCGCGCGAATAAATTACGATCTCCCCTTCCCCCGGAAGAATTATATTCGCGTTTAAAGAGTGTTCAAGGAGAATTTAGCCACGGGGTTCGGATAAAAGGAGCGAGCGGCCCGCGCGAGTGAGTTATCGAATGCGAAAACAAAGAGGTTCCTCGCGATGTAAGATCTAAAAGGGATGAGACGGGGAGGGCGTAACCCTTTCCTGGCTCTCCGTACGGAACAATTACATTTTAATTAATATTTCCTAAGAGCCCGAAAAGCTTCCCCCCTCTTCGCCGAATTTATGATCGTTTTATCCATTATTAGGGGCGGAGGCGAGCGAATCTCGCGAAAACCCATAACTTCGCCTTTACGGTTCCTTTCTCTCTCCTTCCATTTTCTTCCCTCGGTTATCTCGCGCCTCTACGCTTACCATTGCTTTGCTCCTCTCTCCTGCTCGCTCGCAGTTCCTTCCTACAGATATGCTGGAAACGTCGCGGTCGTCTCCTCGATGTTGCCGTTTCGCGAGACATTTTCTCGAACGCCCGAATTCCTCGTCGACTTGGAGTACAGTTGTTCCTTGAAGTACGTTGGAGGTTCGGGACATCGACATACCGCATAATTAAAAATCCGCGTACGTTTGAGATTCCCCTTCTCACGAATATGTATTACGTACATACATAATTACTAAACTACGGATCTTTATGCAAATTTGTATTTTTATTAACAAGATTAAAGGAGCGAAACAGAAATAAAAAGTTTCATTATTCAAATATTCTAATTTCCATCGTATTTTAAATATCTTGTACATTTTTGCATATTCCGTGTATTATACGCACCTTTCAACACTTTAGCTCCCATAAATGTATGAAAATCAGCAGTCTAATAATTACATACTGTTGACCGGAAACGTTAACTATGTATATGTTGTACATCTACTAAAATGTAGTAGTAATATATATTATATTTCAGAACAAATATGTAGAGGAAGTGCAGCGTATTTGGAATACGGTTGGTAATTTGAAATACCGACATATCTGAAAAACTACTAACGTTATCTAGTTTGTCATCCTGTAAATAATAAGGGAAACTCACCTGTTAATCAATAACATTCGTAGAAAAATCATTTTTGACATTCGAAACTGAATTTAAAGAGGAGTAAGGAAACGTCAGTTGTTAAAAATTTTTCAGCAAATATTCAATCCTTGCAACTGTGGTTAAAATATATAAAAACTTTGAAAATATATCATTAAATCTATTCACTGCTCTCATAATTTTATGGTTTCATCTCATTTCTGCGATTATTTCAATGATGTGAAATTTTAAGTTTTAATGTCATGTTGTTAACTTCGAATTTGGAATACCGAAGGTGAATGTAGTTTGGAATAGTCGGACAACGTCAAATCACAAGTAAATGTTAAGGTTTAAAGTTGATATTTACCTAAGATGATGATACCTATTAATTTCTAATTATTCCTATTTTTATTATTTACTCGCTTTTATTGGAACATTGCTAATACAAATTACCTGCACCTTTGCCAAATCATTACTTTATGTCATTTTTCAGTTACGCCTAAAATTTGAGATACTTTCTGTTTTTTAATTTTACTGCAAGTTTGAAATACGAAAGTTAACTGGAATTACGTGGTTTTATTTGTTTTCATCCCCTAACCTAATTTCTAATTCATCTTAAACAAATTGATCGTCCAAATATGCTACATTTCCCCTATGATAAGAAAATAGAAGTATTATTTAGGAACTCGCAAAAGTTTTTTAAAATGTTGAAATACCCCAACGTAGTCTAAATAGAATTCTTTTTAATCCTCTACTTTTGCATATTACGTATCGCCGTCACTTTTTCAAACATCTAAATTTCCTCCTATAAATGCATAAAAATCTAAAGTGTACTTACTATATATATATATATATATATAGTATATATTATATAGTATATATTATATAGTATATATTATATAGTATATATTATATATAGTATATGTATATAATAGTAATATATTGTACATATATTATTTAAATTTTACGGAAGTATAGATATAGCTTTTGTAATTCTCCAATGCGGCGACGACTTGAAAAACCGGAAAAAACTGCGTACCTTAAAACCGCGTACTTCGATGGACAATTGTATATGTGTAGAATGATTAGCTCGGGTGGCGAGCGACGCAGCGTGTAAAGCGGCAGTTTTGGTGTTCGTAAATCGAATGGAACGAGGTATGTTTGAAGTAGTTGACCAATCGTGTATCGCGGAGCCCGTGGCAAGAATTACTCGCCGGCTTCGGCGAATGTTTCCAGTCGTCGACGAACCGAGCGGGCTTTATATTTCGATACGCCGTAAATACGTTATCCGATCGATAAACGATGTACAGGGAGAGCGTCATGGATGGCGGCAAGTCCGGTAGAAACTTATTACTATTACCAGTAAAACGTATCAGGCCCGCGCGATGTACCGCGGCTGCGCTTTAAATTCATAAATATGCACATACGTAATTATGCAAATCAATTATTAAACCAGCGAAACTGGCAAGCATCTCGTTCGCAACCGGCATACGCAAGGTTTTTGTTGCTCCTTGCGCGGCAACCGACCATCCCATCCCTTTCGTCCGTCCAATAAAACGTTCGCCCGAAGACTTTTCGGTGGGATTGCGCCACGGGTCAAGCTGCGACGCGACGTGACGCGACGCGAGAAGCGGGAGAACCGGAGACCATGCTAAAATCCTTTCTCCTTCTATCTTGCTCGGCTCTCCGTCCCTCCGGTTACCTTCGAGTATGATGCGATGCGTGGGACGTTAAGTCGAGCAAACGTGCCTCGGGGATATCGTGTGGTCAGAGATTCCTTCGTAGCTCCGTCATCGAGGATGGTTGAAACTTCACAGTCTGCAAGACGAGAATGTCTTTGAGTCCCGGAAGGCATCCTGTCCTCCCGGAGGGGTTCGCACGGAGTCCTCTAGTCCGCCGCGAGCTGCTACTACTCTTGCGTCCCTACCAACGACCCTTCAGTTCCTCGAGTGCCGTGGGGTTACGCCCGAGAAAAATGCGTCTCTTACAAACTATGCCAGCCTGGGTATACCCTTGTATGCCAACACTCTCCCTCTCTGCCCGCAACTTCCTCTAGATGCATCCCCGTTCTGCATTCTCCACATTTCCAGAAACTACGAATTCTTTTGCGAAAGGCCGATGGTTCCTGTTTCTCCTCAGTTCGGTCGTTTTGATCATCTTTCGAGGTCTTATGCTTTTTAGTCAAGCTATGCGTAATTATAGCTGACGATTAGATACTACGTATCAGCGTAATCGTTAATTGAAGCTAGGAATTACAAAACAGCACAAGTTCAACGTTGAATGTTATATTGATTGCTGGTACGACTGCTTCAAGCTCGTTCACACCTATTTAATAATGTTTAAAATAAAACTAAATTTTATCTTTAAGAGAATTTTTAACGATACTCGCAAGAATTAAAAGAATGTGGGAAATATCGAAGAAGATAGGCAATGGGAAACTTTTCTTTCCTAAAATACTGGTTGGTGAACTTTATTCAGTTTAACCCTTTCGCTACTCTGAACGTATATATTCGTCCTCCATAATCGGACAAACATCTGTTGAAAGCGTGCATATAATTATCCTATACAACAATATAATTTCTAGTATCATTTGTGAAACAATATTGCAGTTCAATTAATTATGTAAAGCATCCAAATATTTATATTTATTTTATACTCGTTCTAGTAAATACTGTCTTTTGCACTCTTCATTTTCAGTTCCAAGGTACCGTAGCGAAAGAGTTAAAGATGATGTACATTATTTGAATTACGTGAATCTTGTGCACAGTGCGTAAAGTATTAACCCTTGCACTGTTACGCGAGCAACGACATACAGGCAACAAAAACTATCCAAATCTTAAGAGACGGGTTCCAAATTTATTTATGGTCTCCCAATTTATAATGAAAAAGCATCGAAATTATACATACTTTATTTGAGAATCATGCTACTTAGATTTGCAGCGCATCTCAATTTAATTAACACTAACAAAAGTGAGATGGTTAGACGTGATGTAAAAGGAAGTAGCAATCGTTCAGATACGTTCCGCAAATTTAAATTCTTATCAAAAAGCATTAGAGGTAGTCCAAAATATACGTCAAGTGTTCGAGGAAGATGCTACTGATTACTGTATAAAAAGCGATCCTGCTTTCTGAAATGTTGGTAGGTTCAATTCAGAAAGTGGACAAATTTTCTACGGTACCCGATAGAATGCTCACCGTCTTTTCTTCTATAGAACAAACCCCACGCTCTGTTCCTCGAGTCGTTCCTTTGACAAGAGAAGAAGGGGGTTTTCGAAATACGATCTGTTACCTTCGAGGTATCGACTGGCAAGTTGGTTGCAAGGCTTTAGGGGTCGATTGGGGGCGGTAACGGGGGATGAGTTAGCAACAGCAGATTGACTAAGTTTCCCGGCTGGAGTTTCGACAGGTTGAAATCTGGTTGCAGATACCGAGCAGCTTCTTCCAACAGCTTCCAAACTATTTGTCCACGGCGAGCGAGGGAAAAGTGAGTCTCTCCCCTCGCTTCACCTTCCGCGGCAACTTGACTTTGGCAATCCGATCGCTCTTAAAAGCCATCCCCTTGCTCGAGATCTTAATTTTAATCTCTTGGTTCTTCGATCTTCCGCTGTACTTCGTCGAGTTTAATTATTTAATCGTCGCCCATCGCGTCGGGTAGGAAATCGTGTTACTGCTTTGAATCTGGAAATATTCGGATAATCAAAAATTACGCGGGTACCTGGATATTTCGCGAGATTGATAAGACACACGGATTAGTGAGGCAGCTATGAATTTTGACCCAACAACCGATCGTCATTTAATCTTATTATTACTGATCTTAGTCGCAAATGATCGAAAGGGGGCAGTTAGTTTTACAGGGGTCAAATTACAGCCATCACTAGTACAGGCTAGAACATGAAAAATTTAGCACCATCGTCATGGGTTTGGGTTAGGTTTGGGTCCGATAACTACCTTCATCGTGTTTGTCATTTCTGTTAAACATTATATTTTAATTGTAGTGAAGATGGGCCGAGTCGATTGACAGGGACCAACTGACTGATCGAACTGATAATTTTGTTGTTTGCGGCGTTGCTATATTGCATGTTCCGGCTTCTACTAGAGAGGGTCGTGGTCAAATGCTTGGATAAAACGAATCGAGTTACACTCGGTTTGAATTTGTAATCCGATCCGAGTACTCGAAAAAACCGAGCAGCTCGAAAGAAATCGGGCCGCAAGAAAAGGCGTTATTAATATGTACAATTAAAATATTCATAAAATTATGAACAATTTTCTGGATAGTAATTAAAAATGTTTAATATAGAGCAGGATTGCTTATATTTAATTAATTTATCTTATATGCGGGTAAAATACCCATTAGTGTCAAAAGCATGATTACAGACTACAAAGGACAAAAAAGTGAATACAAAATAAAGTAAAGATAAAAATGATATAACGTGAAGAGAGATTGAGTACGAAATAATATAAATTCTTTTACATATAGTAAATTCTACACATACTACGTATGTTCTACTGAAAATTGAATCACTCAAGACGCTCGATCTTTACCACTTTAAATATCTCGGTTTCTTCAAGTTTTCCGATTGAATGGAAACGCGAGTCTCGGTTCGGTTCAAACTTCGAGCTGCAATTTCGTGCATTCTAGATATCTCTGGTGCCAAAATTCGCGACTACCTTGTCGGTTTGTGTATCTCATCGACGTCACGAGACACCCAGGTATCCGGGTAACCTCTAGTATCTCACCGAGTACTCGAGTACTCGAGTATCGTACGATTAGCAGTTCTACCGAAAAATGCGTGTAACAGCTGCCGAATCGGAGCTGCGAGGAATGCCAAAATAATCGTTGCGATGCTTTCTCTGTTCTGTGGCGCTGGCGGAAGGGAACGATATTGTTGACAGGCGTCTCACGAAGTCATCCGGGTTTTGGTACGGCCGATGACGCGCACTTTTTCCCCTGCGGTGATAAATGGCACGTACCTACCCTACCCCCTTCACGGCTCACCCTTCCTCGCCCCTCACCACTGTATCCGAATCGGATAGGAGGGCGGTTGACAAGGAGCGTGAGAGTCCTGCTCGAGGGTTATCGGGGATGTTTCCGGGGAGAAGAGAGTTGCGTGGGCAAGACACTGCTCTGATTGATACGCATCCCTCCCTCTCTCTCTCTCTCTCTCTCTCTCTCTCTCTCTTTCTTCACCCTTCGCTCGCCTCTCTTTCGTGTGCTTACCTTAGCTTCTTTTTATTCCTGTTTTTTTGCTACGCACGAAGTAATTAAGAGCTCACAGTGGAAGCAGCCGCGGCGTGGAAATGTTGCCAGGAGAATAAGACGATGGAAAGAAAGGAGAATAAGATCGGCGAGGAATGTGAAACGAAAGTGAGAGATAAATTTATTCATTGGATAGAAGGCGGTTGTATAAATGCGAAATTGCCAATACATACGAAATCTCCGGGGTTCGGGGTAAAAAGGGGTGAATACATTAGTCCTGGAATTAACCTCTTTGAACTCTGCAACGGAATAATTGCGATGCAACGCGATGATATTCGGTGTTGCGAGGAGCGACTCGACGCGACGCGGTTCCGTAGAGTTTTCGAGAATGCGAGTGGAAAGCTCGACAATTCGAGAGGCAGAATCGGAAATTGTGACGAGTGCAAGGAAGAGGATGGTTGGAAGGGTCGGCAAAGAAAAGGGAGAGACAGAGAGGTAAAGTGCTCGTCCGTGTGCTCACTGCGGTCGACAAGTACCGTTGTACCGTTCGACAGAGTGCAATTTGCCGCGAAACTTTATGCACCGGCATGCGGCAGACATCTCGAAACAAGAGATTTATTCTGGCACATGCGGTTGCGCCATCGCGAGAATTCAACATACTTTGTTTTAATCCAACGACCGCTGGCATCATGCACTCGCATATATCAACCGAAGCGGACAGAGAGATTCGCGATTTAAAAAGGAAGCTTTAGGCGAAGCTTTTTAGGTTGAGCTTCCATATCTTTGGTAAAATATCGAGGCTATCCTTTTATGTAATCGCAAGTTGATATGAAACTGCAATGGTTAACCTATGGTAAACTACTATCATTATAACTTATTGTTATTATGCCTATAACTTAGTACGAATATAAGTTACTATGATTATAACTTACTATGATTACAACTAGACTGCGGATTTTTATGCGAATTCAGATTTTTATAAATGAAATTAAAGGAACGAAATCTAAATAGGGGATTGTTTCATCCTCTAAATACTATAATTCGTATTTTACTTATAATAATTTCTATTGTACGAATACTACTGTATTCATAATATTGTATGAATACTATGAATACTATTTGTATTCTGTATCTTTTTACGTATTTAAATTTCCTATAAATATATAAATGTCCGCATTCTAATTGTAACTTGCTATAGTTGTTGCGTAACAAATCTCGCACTTGGCGGAGGATTCCCTTGAGCCATTTTAAAATCTTAAAGGATTAGACAAGTATTAGATGTGCAAATTAATTTGGTGCCATTTCATAAAATTTATAGAAAATCAAATGCAATTCTGGTGATCAGAATAATTTTCATTATTTAATCTCTAAAAAAGATGATTTAATTTGTGCCCCTAATATCATGCGTGTTTTGTTCTTTAATAAAAAATGTTAACATTGAAATAATTTATACTTACTGAGATCTACGACATTTATCATTAATAACAGCTAATTCTACCAAGGAAGACTGAAAGAAGAAAGAAATCCCTCTTTTGGGGGGGGGGGGGGGGGGGGGGACAGAAAATTTACAAATTATACGAAGAAATTTCATAGATAAATTCTTTGCTTCAAAACTATTAGGTCATCGTGTAAGTAATGTCGTTTCTTAGATTTCTTTAAACAAGCGTGTGCAAAATTTTGTCAAGAAAAGGTTAAAAATTTGCCGAGACATCGTAAACATCTTAGAAAATAATGTTCAATAAGTCAACGACTTATTAGTTTGCATTTAAAATGAAATCACGACCTAATATTATCGATATACTGCGGCTTTTTATGCATTTATGGGATATTTAAATATACAAAAAGGCGCAGAATGCATTTAATATGCAAAAATATACAAAACATTAGAAGTGCAGCAAAAACTATATTGTTTATGGAATCAAATAAATCTTTATTTTTTAGTTTTATTTAAACATAATTTTAAATAAACATCCGCAGTCTAGTTATGGGATGACTTAATATTATCAGTTTTTGAAGATGAAATTCGTAAATTGTCCGCAAAATAGCCTAAACTTATACCAAATCAGAAAATATTTCCACTAAACAAGATGGTATCGCAAGCAGAATTTGTTAAAGAAAAATCTGCGAAGTACTTTTTCTAATACATACGTAATAAAAATAATCTAGGGTTATCGTGGATTTTCTAAAAGGGCTGGCAGATAGTAGATAGGTCGAAGTTTCTTCCGCTTACGATTTTGCGCTTTGCAATTTATAGTACAGCGCGAGATTCGATATCTGGGGATAATCGATATTAAGCGAAGAGGGCCGTGAGGTCACTCGGAAATTAGTGGTACCGAGGGTTCTTCGTCCTTGGCGATTGCGCGGATCCGAAAGGGTTCGCCAATCTGATACATCGTACGCGCCCGTATTCCGAGTGCCTCGACGATGATTAATGGCTCGTTCTATGGTTTTTTGTTAATTAGTTGATTGGGAACGCCTAGTATGATATGCAGATTCTCGCCGAGATACGCTGAACCGTGGCTTTAATTTCGAACGTTACCTTTCGATAGCGTTACCCCGATTTTACCGATTTCATTCCATTCGCCCCGACCATTCCTAGTATGCAGTTCACCACTGCGTCCGGTCTCATTTATTTTTCCTTTCCTATAATCATTTTTTGTTAGAAAAAGTAATATATCAGGGAGACCAGATTGTTTCGTGTTCACGGGAAAGAGAGGAAACGCGTCTCGAACGGAGCTTTCGGCTTTGGTTCTTTTTTGGTGGATGGCAAGTTGCACTCTCTCTGTTTTTTCGCCTAGACTCGGCCGTCATCCGATTTGATTGATTTTTATACCGGAACCCCAGGGAACGTAGCTAGCTGCACATGTTGTTCGGTTTTCACGAGGGTGCCCATCTTTCTCCTCGTCCTATCCACATCTCTCTTCGATTCCCCTTTTTTTTTCTTTAATATCTGTCCAATCCCGACGACTCTATTGCTTCGGCGATCTATAATTGAGAATCTCGCAGCGAGAGGGGGGCAACTCCACTTCTAATAGTTTCCTAGCTATTACATGTAATATTTGTACAAGAAAGTTCTGAATTGTTTCATGTAAGTTGTAAATTTGATAAAAAGTTTTAAAAGATTTATTTCAAATTTTGGACCTGCCCTCACTAATGTTTTGTACAAAATAAATGCAGAATAATGTTGTTCTTTGTTGTCAACATATTTCTTTTATATTCGATTAATGACAGAACAATAAATGAATGAACTGTGTTGTTTATCGTATATTGATTGCAACAAAAAACGATCAACTTTTTTTAACACTTTTATGCAAGTTAGGAGCAGCTCCAGATTTCAAAAATCACCCAAAAGTTAGAATAAAGACTCATTAACTCGATTGCTGCTACTTATTGCGTAAAGGTATACATATTTATTAGGTGAGTGCAAAAGAAACGAGGAAGCTATATTAATTTATGAAAAGTAACTTATCTAGTCAATTAGATATTTCCATAAAGTCACCTTAGAAAATGTCAATGCAGCTGAAATCCCTTCAGTACAAATTCGAGAATTTGCACCCCTTAAGTGTACTCTGAACCCATCAAAATGTTTCCTTTTTAACGTCAACCCTTTCGTTACGAAGGACGAATATATACGCTGTCATAAATTGAATCATCAATTGCTACAGGCATACGTATATCTTTTCTGCAACTTAGTATTATTTCTCCTATCATTCGTTGCAATCACAAATATATTAGTACACTGCAGATTTTTATGCATTTATGGAAAATTGAGCTGTGCGAAAAGATATAGGGAGTAAAATACTCAAAGCCAAGTACGTGTTGTTATATTTAGAAAGGGAGGAAGGTGTGTACAGAAGCTCCGTTTCTTTAATTGTACTTGCAAACATATGAATTTGCATAAACATCCCCAGTTTATATAGTACGCTACAATTACTGGTACAGAATATTCAAATATTTGTACTAATATCATATCTATATTAATTAAAATTGTCCTCATCTATGCATTGAGAATGCTTTTCATTTTTAAGTGCCACAGCGAAGGGGTTCAATCAATGCAACAATTTCATTATATGTACCAATGAATAATCCACTTTTATTTGTTTAATTTAGCACTTATTTTTAACAAAATTAGGTACTTGATCTTAAACATAATTACTGTCATTTACTACATTTTCTGAGCAAGCTATAAATTCCTGTTCGGGTGGAAGTTCATACTTTTGACAAGGTAAATTCATCAACCACTTTAAAAATAGTGGATTACTCGATAGTACACCTAATATAAGCAGTCCTTTTTATTTCACTTGAACTGTCAAAAGTGGAGTTGCCCCCTTTCGCTGCAAGATCCTCAATCGTTGCCCGCTAACGCGTCAGATCTTCCTATTTTTCCCTCTTCGGTATATATTTTCGAAAAAGATAGTCCAGCGGGCGAGGGTCCGTTCGTGCAGACTCTCGATTAATCGAGAACGTCGGCGATTCCACAGAACGCGCAGGCATTTCCATTGTATTTTAATATCGTGAAACGGCCCCGATCCTACTCCCATTCTCGTTTAATTCCAAATATCTTTTTTCTAAGCTATCAAGACCGGGGCCCGGTAAAATCGGCGCGCCTCGGGCTATTCTCTCCTCTTAACTCTCCTCGTATAGGTCGAGCCCAGGCTCCAAACCCTCTTGCCAACTATCTCTCGCGACTCCTCCACGACCATAGGCCAATTTTTGGCAATTACCGAGATTATCTAATACACCTCGCGGCTAATGATTTCTCATTACGAGGTATAAATCTTGAGCGACGTTGTTCGCGCAACCCAGACCCAGACTTCGGGTCTGATTGCTTCCGCGGATTGCACCATGTATAAATAAACGTAAACGATTTCGGTCGCATCCATTGGCTATCTAAGCTATAGACATTGACGTTACGTAATAATTAAATTGCAGGTGTTTACGCATTTAGGAGAAATTTAATTCTAGCAAAGATATTAATGTACAAAGTAGAGGAATATATTATTCTAAGATATTGTGTGAAGTAATACGTTACTCACCGCTCGAGACTGCAATTGTTACGCTTTACCACGCGGCTTAGTTTTAATTATAATATAGGAATTTATGCGCTTACTTCTAAAGTTTTATAATTTTCCAATACAAATTTTAAAGATACCCGCTATATCTTTCTAATCTCTCTTACTGTAGTGCACTTTAGTTTTATCACCATTTATAGTTCTCATATTGGGGTTATTTTTAAACTAACATTTACATGTATTAAACATAATGTTTTCCCTGAAATAGAAAGATACAATAAATAAGCGATGCCTGCAAAGTCGATGAGCATCTGCATCGAAAAGTCTAATAGTAAGCTTTCTCTACGTAAAGTGTTAATATGAGCATAGCGATAATTTGAGTCACGATATAATTAATCTAACTTTTGTATTGGTCACTCACTTGCCGCGCAATATTTTATTAGCTTGGTATATACGAAATGTCATATTTTCAAAGTAAAAAGCCATTAATTCGAATTCTTCAAAATACTACGTATGTATAGTATTATGCGAATTAAATGTGAACGTAGCGACTGATTGAGATTTTTACACGTTGTAACATCATTGAGATTTTTCATACTGTATTTGAAAGGCGAAGCAGCTGACTATCCAGATCCCACTTTCCTAGTTTTATATAAAAAGTTGCGAATTAGTATAAATATATGCAGTCCGATAACGATGGGATTGGACACGGTGCTGCAGAATTGTGGCGATTTGCATGGGTGTTGTTGCGCGAACCGGAGATAAAACGAAGGAAGGAAGTAAGTCTTTCCGTGGAGCTTTTTAAAACTACCTTCGTCTCTGATTTTCGCCGGTTTCCCTGCTCGGATAATTACATTTGCTTCAGTTATTACCAGGACAAAGGCGTGGACCGTGATAACGCCGCAGGGTTACTATCGATTATTCGCTACTTTGGCGGTAATTAAAAACTGTCGCTACTGCGCCGAGAACGAAAGGGTTTCCGTGTTTCTTAAATCCTGACGAGGATACAAAGGAGCCGTTGTTTTTTCCTGTTTTCCAACTTTTTGCTCTACCACGTACACTATACTGTTTTGTTTCGTAGTATAATTCTCGTTGGCAGTGAGTTGAAAGAGACGCTGTCATCGCAGACGCGACGAAGATTATTTTTTAAATTTCTCAAAGGCGCGAGTAACCGGATATTCGTTTCTGTAATTCCTTTTAACCCTTTCACTGTGGAAGGCATATGTATACGCTTTAAATGTCGATCAATATCTATGAAAGACGAACACAGTGACTCATGACATTTTTTATATAGTTTTCATAGTATAATCAAGTCTCCAACAAAGTTAGTATAATAACTCAAATTGTAGGTATAATAAGCGTGTGCTCAAAATTTTATTGTTAGCCATTATACTTTCGTTAAATAAGAAATATAAATAATGCAAGAATTCGATCAATTTCGTGAGTCACGCTTTAATTTAATTTAGGTATTTACAAGCAATTATTTTGCAGACACAAACTGTATGCATATTTCTGATTATGCCAATGCTCCGCAGCAACAGTCGGACGAATATCGTGCCGTAATTAAAGGGTTACGAAATCTTTATATCCTTGCGAAGACATCTCCACTTCGTTTTAGATATTATTCCCATTCTTTGGGTACCATTTCTTGGATTCACATTTTCACACCAGATGTCTATGATACAAATATTTACCATTGAAGCTCTGGAGAAAATATAATGAATATTTTGGATCACCGCAAAAGGATTATTTGTTTGCACTCTTCTTTATTTGTTTGCTAAGAAATCTCTTATGTTTAATGTTTTATACTTGAAAATGTACATTAAATAAGTAGTCATGGGAAACAGATTATATTTACAAACAAGTGATACATGACATTGGAGAAATTAGAGAATCTCTGACCAAAATTGATATCGAGACAGATTTGATATAGAAGTTCAAAAGTTTACACAACTGTTTGCACTTTAAATTCTCACTTATTCGATTCCCTGGTAGATACATATTTTGTCAGCACGGATAATGAAAGTAACGTTCGGCAATTTGTCGAGATTTACGGTTACCAATACGTGGAAGGTGTAAACGCCGAAATTTCGACTGGGCGAAATTTCTAAATGGCGCGGCGATGATTCGTGGCGAAATTATCGCGAACTACCGTGAGGGGGTATGGTGAAAAGGGGGCTGGAAAGAGTAGCCGCGCTTGGAGGGTGAGTTTCGCGTCTGGTTTTCAATTTAATTCGAGAATTTTTATGGTCACACGGGGCACAAAGAGAAGAGAATGGTGCTAGGGCCCGGACTGCGCCAACAAACTACCCATAATTACAAACTCCCATAGAAAATTGCGTCCATTCGAATCCCTTAAATGGACGCGCGTCCATTGTCTACATGCTGGGGCCGGGGCCCGTGCAACTCTTAAAGGAGCCAAAAGCACGAGGCGAGAGAGAGCAGCGAGCTTTGATTTATGAGTTTTCGGTTTCGTAGTAAAAAATACGAATTAGTTTTCGGGATGATGATCGCACGAAGATAATGGTCCCGATTAAGAATCCGTGCTGGCCCGGGCGAAACGAAGAGAAAGGGCGGGTGGAGGTAAAAAGAACGAGAATGCGGAGCTGCGGTCGATCTCTCGAAGAGAGAAAGAGAGAGCGCGAGAGGGGGGAGGGGGAGGGTGGAAGATGAAAAAGGAAGAGAGGAAGAGGAAGAAAGCGAGAGGGAGAGAATGGTTTGATAGTGGCCCCCTCCCCCCTGCCGTGCCGCTCGAAGAACCAGAGAAGCTAAAAGAATCTGCCTCGAGGGCGAAGAGGGTTGACTCCCTTTCGTCTTTGTTTTACAAAACTCGCTTTCTACTCGAGCTGCACCCTTTCGCATCGCGGATTCGAGCGTGTCGAGTCTCTCTCGAGCGCCTCCTTACTCCTTACTCCTTACACGTTCGCCCGCTGGCCCGCTGGCCTCTTCTTCCACCGATTCGATCTAGCAGCGATGAATTTCAGAGCCGATTGCTCCGTACACCAGCGGAGAGGAGCCGTATCAACGGAGAGAGAGGAAGTTTGCTCGTAAAATACGAGCAGCTAATTACGAGCAGTTGTTGCTGTACTTTAGCCTGAGGATGATTTATCGATACCAGCTACCGAGGGACCAAATCCACTTTCCATGGATCAACGGCCAAGTTGCGTTCACCTCGGAATTGAAACGCGTCGCGCGTGCGTCAATACTACAAATAGATACGTCAAATTTGTGAGCAATAGCCGGCTATTAACGTTGCGACGCCATTTTACCAGGGTTTGAGGGTCGGCCATTTTGAATTCATTTCCACCAATCAAGCCCGCTACTTTTTCCACTTATTTTTTTCCTTCTCTTCTTCTTCTTCCTCCTGTTCCTCCTACTCCACCTCCTCCTCCTCCACCTTCTCCACCACCTCCTCCTCCTCCTCCTCCACCTCCTCCTCCTCCTCCTCCTCCTCCTCCTACGGTTCATGCTGTGCCGCTGCTATTGCTCTCTTCCACTGCTTCTCCTTAGCCTCCCTTTCCTCCACCGGCACTCTCTCGCGTCTCTTACTCTCGGCTTTCGCGGTTTTGCTCTTTTTCCAAGCCCTTCCCCTCTTGTCCCGTGGCGAACGACGTTGTTGCCGATATATAGATACCGATGGTCAGCCGCGTATACGTGCAAATACGCGAACCAGACCGTACACGCACGCACACGCGTCTCTCCGCGCGGCTACCGAGCGCAGAAAATCGAGAGAGAGAAGATAGACGACGAACACGGCGACGAGCGAACCAGAATGAAAGAGAAACGCGAGAAAACCGAGGCGAAGAATCTAGAGAAGAGAGAGAAAGAAAGAGAGAGAGTGAAGAGGTGAGTATATAAGGGGGGAAGAGGGGGGTTAAGATACGAGGTGGTAGTGGCGGTGGTTGTGTGGTGGTTGTCTTCTTAAGGGGGCCGAGAGGTATAGGTGAACGAGTGCACGTTGTCCATCGTAATGCCGTAACATTTATTTTGCCCTTTCCCGCGCCATCCGACGTTGGAATATTTTAAACGTGCCCCCGCGCGCAAGCGCAAACGTGTAATTTGGCCGCGTTTAAAACTGTAACCTAACACGACTACCTGCAACGATCCGCGTATATAACGCGTAACGTTGTACGACTACTATCGATCCAAGATGGCAGCCATATAAATTGGACGACGCGACGCGACGCAGCTGGGAACTGGCAATGCCTGCGATCGCTGCACCTTCGATGAAACAGCATCGCCGATCTTCTCGCTGCGCGATCAATGATCGCGAGATCGATCCATCTCCCCCATACTAGCTTCGTCTTTCATTTGCGTGCCCCTTTGGAATTTCGCCCCGCTAATTGATCGCCTCTCGCCCACTCTGTCGCCTTTCCTTCTTAACCCTTCAGGAACCCTAAACTATCGTCGGTGATGTACGATTTCGAAGTTACAAGACTTTTGGGTAGTAGTAAATCGAAATCGTAATTACCCAGCGTGTATATTTGTCATTAGAATATGACAAACACATCATTATGAGAATATACACTGCAGGCTGAAAATTTGAAATCACTATTTTTGAGTTATACCTATATGCCAACATTCTAATCATTCTTTTGGTAACCCCTTGCTACAGAACCACGAGTCACACTCGTGACGTAGATTATAGGCAAAACAGAAGAAATACTTATGATAATTATATCAAAATTTAATTTACTTCCTTTAATTGTCTTTAGAATTTTTGTAATTACTATAGCAAATACATATAACGTATAATATTTTAATATTGCGTATCTGGCACAGGGATGTAGTTACTGAAAAATACTTAGGGCAAGGGGTTAATTACAAATTTTACAAATTTATATACTAAATATTCAAATAGTATATGTCATTTTTATTTAGTAATTCTTAATCTTATGGGATGAAACCCAAAATTGAATGAAAATTCAGTTTTATTACTAATAGAATCCTTTTTTTTTTTACTAAATCACCACGAGTATGACTCGTTATCGTATGGCAAGAAATTAACCCTGCTGTGGTCTTTGGAACTTTAATTCATTAATTTTTTTAGAAATGCTTTGTAATTGTCAGAAAAAGGATCTTCAATATAGAAACCGAAGCTTAAATATACAAATATTGGCAACATTTCTTCTATAGTTGTTTCAAAACTAGAAAACGTTTTAGAAAAATAAGGACATTGTTGGGTCGATAACGATCCGTGAGATGCAACAGAATTAATATTCCAGACTTCAGTAGAAATTTCCTTTATGCTTTTAAATTTGTAGTTAGTTTATAGTATTTTCAAAGGTAACTTATTGCTAAGTTCTCTTGCTTTTGAATTTTTACATTTCTTCTAATATACAGCAATTCCACATTTTTGGCGCGTAGTTATATTCATTCCTACTACTTGAATGGTTAACCCTTTTATTCGGATACTTACCCTACCTACCCTAGTATTTGGATAGAAAATCTCTATTTGGTTGTTCTACGATCTCTTCCCCTTAAAATCGAGGATTTAGGACAAAGATTTTTAAATTGGAGATCGCGTGCAGTCTTAACCCTAAAACGGTCATCATAATTCAATCAAATTTTGCTTTCTCTGGAAATGTTTTATAATTTTGTTAAAAAACAGCTTCGACATAGATATCGGAACTTGAATTCGTACTTACATACTAATTACAATTACAAAAGTACATTTGGGTTAAGGCGTCGCGAAGACTTCGGAAATTGTTGACAAGGAGTGTTCTTTCAACTTGTTTATCCGTCAAATCTTCAAACATTAGTAAATAAAGATAATTAGTAGGAGGTTGCGAAAAATTTTCTTTGGCAAAAGAGGGTCGCGAGAAACTTTCTCGGGCGAAAGGAGGTCGAGAATGAAAAATTTAAGAAGTTTTGGCCTAGATGAACCGAATTTGTTATCCAGTGAGTCCAAAATGGTTGGCATTAGTATCATAGGTGGTCAAAAAGGCACGTAAGACGCTGGGTAGATTGAGGGGGTGAAAGAGGGTGCATAGGTGGCGAATGACGGTACGAGCCGACAGTACGGAACGGAGCGTAGAGAACGTTGCAGAGCAAGTGCATGGAGGAGGCAATAATTCGGTTATAACTTGAGAGATTAGGTTCGGATTCGATTACCGGCGAGGTATCAAACCGTTAAACAGTCTCCGTGCTAATCAAAACCGAACCTTATTATCAACGTAGCCCGAGCTCAGGATTTGTCTAACCCCCGCTCCCTTTCATTTTCATTTCACGTTCTGTCCGCGTTCTCTCCTAGTTTCAAACTCTGTCCCCTCGTTTCTCCCGTTTGCTCTTCCACTCCTGGAGATCGAAAAGTATTGCTTACATGTTTCGCGAGATTTGCGTCACATCGACGTTGCAACGATCAGGTTTCGCAACACAGGCCTTCGATTAATTTCGCGATGCAACTGGGGCGCGATTAATCGCGTCAGAGTATTTTCGCAGATTAACAAGGCTGCGAAAATATGCTTCTTCTGGCCACAGGGCGTGTGTGTAGATAGACGCGTCGCGTCGTGTCGCTTGTGTAGCTCGACAAGGGACAGGGTCCGGTTATTCGGTGGCGGGACGATTTTCTAATTATTACCCCGTCGTCCGAGCCCGGAGGGCTTGTTGCCGCTCACCGAGACCCATTGCCTATGCGTACACACGGAAATCCGTAATCCGTGCCTCCATTCGATCCAATGGATCCCATAGATCGCCGCGGAAGCGTAGCTACGTTCGATCTATCCGTCCACCCACGCGAGCAAAGCTGTAGTTGTAACGCAAATCGACGTAAGGCACGTTTGCAAAAAAGTGGAATTTCTACGTTAATACTAAAACTACCAATGTGATCAAAATGATCCATTTGCAGTTCCTTATAAAAATTGTGTTTACTTACGATGCCGCATTTTCGGGGATACTTGGACATTTTGTGTAAACAGGACGAATGAAGATTTATTTTCTTTACATTATGTATTTATTCTTCTTCTTGCACTGTGGCCTTAGAAAATTCAAATGATTGGACACGCTTGCTCTAGAACATAGAATCTATGTGTAAAAATAAATTTCTTCTGCTGAAATAATGTATGCAATCCGACCGAAGTCCGATATTTAACAATTGTATTCAAAACTCTTAAGCTGCGTTTACATCAGGCAACGTTGAGCCGATCAACCGAGTTAAAAATCGTTTCAACTTAATCGAAATCGTATTTATACGAATGATTTTAGTCGATTTCAGGTCGATCAACTCAATTGTCCGATGAAAAATCGCCTAACGTAAACGCAGTTTAAGCGGTAATATGTATCTCCAAAGTGGAAACACGTGGCTTACGTCGTTTCGTCTTGCAACCACGAAAAGACGGACAACGAACGGTGAATCGCGGCGAACGAGATGGGGGTGGTATCCGGAAACCCGAAAGGTGTTTCCAGCGGAAATTTGCGAAACCTTCGTCTGCGTTAAGTGAACGTGGAGGTTTCCGTTTGCTTGGATTCGCAACAACTCGTCGCCGCGTTATCGGCGTCGGTTAATTCGATATTCGTCCAGGTATCGATTGGAATTAGTGCGAGACCGAAGGATTAGCGAGGCGCTTGGTTGCTCGTCGTTGCGCTTGCCTATCTTCTTCCTTTTCTCTCTTCGCCGACAAGCCCGCCGCGTTATCTCGCCCGGCGATAAGTGCATTAACAACTCGTATCTTCTCTAATAGTTTTCAGACACGCCGGGAAAGTCTTGTCGCGGTCGAATCTCACCGCGCGCACGAGCAACGATGTCCGATGCTATCGAGGCTACGAACCTTCCTCCGACGCTGTTACGCGCGATAAACCCAGTGGAAACGCGTTTGTCTTTGCATGCACGAATAGACACGCGGGAACAAAGATGGTAGCACCTCGATTTCGATCTATACTCAATTCGTTCTCTTTGCGATCTCTATGGATCTTTGCCGCGACTGGATTAGTATATCGCGGCATGTTCTCGCGATCTAGGGTAGATGTACCACGTACTGCCACTTTAAGATTCCGCGCGTAACTTTATTTGATTATTTTAGAACGTCGTTAACATAAAAATCGTTCCTGTTTGGTGCATACGATTGTTCAAACGCTCTTTTAATTATGAACATTTTTTTTAAATATTCAATATAATAAATTCATTACTACGTAACTGAAAATGTACAACAAGGAGCAATGTCAGTTGTTAAGCAAGTGACGAATTCCCCCTTTAATGAGTTGATAAAATCTGGAATATTTTAACGAGAAAGACGCCGAATTAATTCGATAATAATTTATCATTATTAACAGGGTACAGTCCCTTTCCGTGGACAAATTTTTATAGAAAGAAAATAGTAATAGATACGTTAGTCTGTACAAGCAACAATTACAGCAATAAATATGTAATATAACAACAGTATACCGTATGTAGACCTTTTTTAATATATAATTTGTACATCTAAGAAGTGTATTTTCGGTTCGTAGACAATGGTAGATGTTACTTATACGGAAATGATGCGAATGTAAAAGCTTGGATAATGTGCACCCCCATTTATAAGTATCAGCATACTTGCCAGAATGAAATGCAGCAATTGGCAATAAAAATATTGCTGAGTTATGAAAAAGACATACGTAAGCTTTTAACAAATGATCTATCGATTTAATCTCTAAACGCAGATATTCATAAGTGTCACAAGCTCGCCTAATTTGTGTCTTTTGTACTACTTTTATTTATAGTTCGTGTCTTTGTTCGGCATTCCCTACTTTAACGAAGATACTCTATACATCATTAACCTTCCGTCTCCTCATCGAGTCGCTGAGTTCCAGGCAAAAATTTTATTGTCTACCTTTTCTGAGACTTTTCTTGTACACACAACAGTAAACAAAATAGAGTCGAAACTGAACGATTCATTACGCGAACGACGCGACATTAGTAAAAAGAAAAAAAAGACTGTGTGAATGGATGGTTAATGTGAAGAGAATAGACAATATCTTCAAGCGATGAATATATGCATTGTGGTTACCTTTGATCGATAAGCTGAAGAAAAATTTAAGTGTTGAGGGGTTAAGTGGGTTAAACAATGATCCATTGACCAGCTCCCTCTCTATAAATCGTCTACTTAATCTTTATTTCATCGCCTTGGCAAATTTCAATTCGCGCTACCGTTCGGTCAAGGGAGTACCCCTTCTTTCCCCTTTCTTTATCCTTTCGAGAAACGCGAACCGTTAACCGGTTCGAACGCTCCGCTGGATTGTCGTTGAGGCACAACAATTTCTTTTAATTACGGGCTCCGTGTAGTACAACGCGTTTTTAGCTGTGTAAAGATTACAATCTATGAAAATGCGGGTAGTCGAAGGAAAGGTTGCGCGCGCTGGGAGGGGGGAGGGTGAAAGGCGAGAGGCGCGAGAAATTGGTTGCCGTACGGCGGCAGAGCACGGGGAAATTAAGTGCGAGAACTTGCACGGCAAAACGATCCGATGGCATGTCAGGGGCTAATGCGATTACGCCCGAAATCAGATCCTGTAGTTAGCCAATTAGGAAGAAGCGCCTGGCGTCGCGTCGATTCGTTGCGTTCGATGGTGCGTGCCGTTTCCGGGTTCCAACCAAAAGTCGCAGCCCCTTCTAGTCCTCCCCTTTGCGATCTTCCGCCGATACATGATACTTTCGTTACAGAATCGGTAGGTCTTAGTCTTGTGCGCAATTCGGGAATTTACACTCGGGATAACACAGGGTACGTAGAGTTTTTCGCTTCTGCCGATTAATTTCGATTTTCAAGAGCACTACTGGCGCTTTAAAGCACCTGAAATTCTTTGCCATTTAAGGGTTGGGAAAAAATCTAATATCATCCAATTTAATATATTCTTTGATTAACCTTCATAGGACCGGGGTCGAAAACTGACATAAAGGACCAAATGTAGTATACCTATACAGCAACTTTATTTCTGATCTAAAATCGAATCTTTTTGGTTACCTGATACGTTTACGTTCTACTGTTAAGCCTTTCACTACGGTACCTTAAAACTAAAATTCAAAGCGTGAAGATGAACCACTTTTATTAATATAATAATTGTACAAATATAAGCATTTGGGTGCTGTGTATTACTATGGTGTAGCATTAGAATTAATTATGGTGCAGTATTCTTGCATGAATGGAGAAAGAGACAACATTGTACTGTAGAGAAAATATACGTATAATTTTAATAAATGATTTTAATGAAAGGGTTGATACGTCTCACGCGTTCAGCAGTTTACAATTGTCGTAGCAGAATTGAACGTACTAATCTTATAACTTAACGTAGCTTAAGTTATGCAAAACATAATTTCAATAGACTACTCAGGATCCACTTCTTCAATTTTGTTAATAAAAGTACAAATTTGCATAAAGATTCGCAGTCTACACATGATGCACGATCGCCCTATGTAAAAGCAGGGCAGCCATTTGTCGCTCCAACCAGGTAAACCCGCATTTCTTTCAAGTTGCGCACACTTGATTCCCGCGCGGTATGTATCCGCACTTTGATGAAAATTTTTGTTGCACATGTTTACAATGTTGGTTGGCGCAGCACCAATGGGACACAAGTTGCAAGGAACGTAGGAAGGGCTCGTAGAAAACGTAGACTGGTCGATAAACTCTTTCTCTGTGGTTGGCTTTCTTGGGCTTTTTTTCTTGTTTCGCGTCGCCCTGCCCATAGACGGTCGAGTTAAGGCAGTCGTTTGGCCAACGATCGTTGCGAAGCGATAATAAACTATCCGAGGGTATGGATTTCAACGCAAATTTGGCGGCTCTTGAAATTTCCTGAGGTAGAGAGGCTCGCAGAGAATAGCGCTGAAAACCTATAAATTCGAGCGAAGTCGCCCGAGGTATATACACGTACGCTCTCTCTCTTCGTCTCTCCCTGTCTCGCTCTATGAGAGAGCCGATCGACACCGTAAAAATTAGGCGGAGGGCATATGGCAACCGTGGAGGTAGCGAAACCCCATTACACTTGCCTCTCCTCCTCCGATCAAAGCCGGAATAATCGAAAGCCTTTGGCACCTGCCACTTTGCCCGGACACAAGCGACCAGCTTTTTGCCCGCTCCTATCTCGCCCCCGGATCCAACCAAAATTACGATTATTTTATAAAGACTTCACTCGCAGGCGTGAAGAAGTATCTCCATTAAACTGCGAAATTATCGTTATTTCCCCAAAACTGCATTCCGATTTAATCCTCCTCTGTAGCTCCGCGTAACTTCAAAGCTACAAAGCGCATGCTTATATTTTTTAAGCGCACTTGATCGTGTTATTATTAGACTACGGATGTTTATGCACATTCGTAACACTTTAAGTAAAACTAAAAGAGTGGACTTTAAATGGAGATCTGCCTGATCTTCTACGTATTGTACCTCGTAAAACAATTGAATCAGTAAATGACTCGTTCGCCGTAGTATGAATGTAATGATTTGTACACACCATAGTAAATCTGTTGACTAATACGAGTATGTTTGAAAGTTGGGCGCGTGACAAAAATGCACGAACTGTGTGAATGCTGCTTTCGGTTATTATCGATACCGTAAAATTACTGGATCGTGTGAACGAGCTGTTCTATTGTTTTTTTTATCTCACTTCTGTTAGTTGACAATACTCGTTTCATATGTTTCTGGGAACGGATTAGCTTAACTTGTGTTCGGCTCGTATTTATCCGTCGTATAATGGTCGATTTATATTATTCGTCCGAATACGAAATGTTTTTCAACCGAAGTACATACGTCGTATTTATGCCACCAGTCATTAGTCTACATTCGGCAATGCCAGACGTAGGAACGATACTTATTGGGTTCAGTTTATCATCGTGTATTTTAAACTGTGCACAGGATACACGTTCGTCTCCTAGGAAGATTTCGTTTGTATTAAATGCGTGCAATACTGAACCGCTCGTTCAAGCACGTTTCAACTTCAGTCATGCGTTGCTTCAGGGAAAATATTTTTCTCGATAATGTTCGACAGTGTGTGCGTTTGAAACGTAACGTGTTTGAACTGAGCCACAATGCTATGTATAAACATTCGTATCTTTTTGCCTATAAAGGCATGATTTTACTGAGGCAACACTTAGCAACCTGTAGTCTGTAGTATGCTACACGTCGTTCAGTGCTCCCTGTTTTGAACAATCTTGTGAGAAGGTGTCGCATTAAGGTAACGAATAAAATATACAAAATATCTCTTGCTGTTCTTAAATTGGTTAAAGTCCTAACTACGATATGTGTCATTTTATGTCACCTTATTTGAAAGGCTCTATGACGTATGCTACGTGTTGCCTATATATTGCCCCAATGGAATAGTGTCTTCAGAATGTTTGTTTGAACCGGATCATGTTGTAACCGTATCGCGTTTGAACGGATAATATGAATCGACCTTAAATGGACATTTAGTCGTGCGCTCGAACGAAGCCCGTCCCGATTCGATCGCGCGTCTCCCGAAATTCGTGATTCGCCGCGATTTCGAGCAGCAGTGTTGCAACGGCGCGCGACGTAAGTAAAAATTAAGCCGAAGTAATGATTTCTTTCGCTGCATCACTGTCGGAATCGCTGGGTCTCTGGCTCGCTTTCGCGATCATCGGGACCTAATGAGCCGCATCGACGATACCACCTCGGTTACCGGTTTTTCAACGACCTCTTCGTGATTATCGCCACGCGGTAATTGCCACGTGTCTGCAGTATATGACGCGGTGTAATACGTGCTGAAACCTCGCTTTCAAAACGGAAACGATACCACGCCGGAAGGTGTCCGGCTACAAGGAAAGCCTTTCCTTCGAGCGCGGTCGACAGGGGGTTGCACGATTCTCCAGCGGCGCTACTTTGCAAACATCTACCAGCAGAAAATAACTAGGGCTGCCACGCCGGTTACGTGACCGCCTAGACCGGCTAGGTTCCTCGCTTTCTTCGCTTTTTCTGCGTTTCAGAAACCAAGATTAATCGATTCCCCTCGTGATATTCCAGGGGGTGGTTTACGAATTAATTTCATTGCAAGGTTGTTTAAAGCGTGCGTATAATGGCTGCCAAAGGTTTCCGGCTAAATGCGTAGTTCTATTTCAATTGAAAATATACGTTGCGTTAATACAACGTTTTATTTGTAGCTTTCTCAAACTTTATAAAATTGTACAACCTATACGGAAGAAGGAATAGTATCGAAAAAATTATGATACAAAATTCTGGGATGACCTTTGGGAAATTTATCGTAAAAAAAATAAAATTCAGCGACGTGAATTAACGGGGAAAAATTGTAAATGACATGGTGCGTCAAACAGGTGGGTCCTTAATGGGTTGACGAAATTTTTCCTATAAACACTTTAATGAAATGATATTTCATAAGCTACAATACATGATGCACGTATGTGATAAGCCCTTCTTGCCAAATATGTTTCAATAATAATATAATTAAAATTACAATTTGATGGGAAACTTTTGGCAGCCACTGTATATACCACAAAAATCTATCACTATCTCCGAAAAGCATGTGCATACATATGCCGAGCAGTCTTTATACAACAAACATCAGTTTCCTAACTTATTATTATATAAACATGTTTGGAGATTCGGTTTAACCCTTTCAAGATCAAATTCTCTCGCTTGTGTAAAGCGTGTTTTATACTAAACACATTCATACACGATCTGAACTAAATCGGAGATTTTAAATAAACCAAGTGTACCTTCTTCTGTGTTCCTAAGAAAGAAAAAGTACTCAAATTGGAACTCAGCTTTGCTGAATGAAAATACACGTATTGTTTCGGTTTGCTGACAATGAGATGAAATGCAATGTTACGTATACGCAACGTGGAGCGTGAAAGTGTTAACGATGTAACAGCTTACTAGTTTACACTTCAGACAAATTTATTCGCCAATAACTATTTAGATAATGTATGCAGATGTCTGCATTTTATTACATTGGGTTGTAACGTACAGTCACACACGAAATTCTCCGTTTATCCTTTAAAATTTTAAATATTTAATACAGAATGTCGTGAGGTCGAATTTTTAACTTTTTTAAATTTTAAACTGCGTCTAATTTTAGCTAATGCAAAAAATCAGTGCCTATAAAATGTATCAAAGCTCATACGTGTTGAAATGGATAGGTGTAGAAAGACTTTCGTGAGTGACTGTATATTCGTCCCGTTTCTTTATTCTTATTTGCGAATCAAAGGCAAGTTTAATCATTCACCTATATGAATTGATTTTGGTCGATGATCTTCCTTAATCTTTTTGGTATCCGAAGGATTTCTCTCTTGCTAAATTCTTAGAATTTGCAAAACGATACGAGAAAAGGGGGCGAATATATATTGCAACCTTGCAACCCGATACTAATGCTCCGCAGACGACGATCACGCGAATGTTGCGCCACAATCAAAGGGTTAATTGCCTAGAACTGCTATGTAGGACTCTATGCACGTATGTTCTCTGCCTTAATGGTATTATAAATAATTTTAATAGTTGGGCGATTGGATTGCCAGTGGATCGGACGAATCTTTGACGGAAAAACGCCACCCCAGAATAGCGAAAACCGTGGAGGTCCCTAACGGTGGTGGAGCTTGGTAGAAATAACGTTGTAACACGCACCGCGAGTTGATGTGTGGTGGACACGCGAAACCGATCCCTTCTAGGAACTAATTTCCACCCGCGTCGCTCGTTCAACCGGTAGCCGGTGTACGCAAAAAGTGGTCGTCATCGTCATCGTCGTCGTTCACAACCACTTTCGTTCCTTTCGCCACGCAGTGATTCGTGGTGCGGAAGGCGTCCAACAGTCGAGTTCCGAGCAACCCTCCGGCTAATTAATTAATGCTCGATAATTAACGATTATCCCGTTTGCACCGGGGTTATCGTGACTTTCCTCGATTCTTGCAACTTCCGGCAATCTCACCCCGTTATCGCTCAGCAACCGCCTAATAGATTCGTTCGCGCGACGAGCCGCCTTCGAGTCCCCAAAGAATTCCACGCCGCCTCCTTTTTCTCGTTTCTCCTCTCCGATTCATCCATGACTTCGCGTTTTTTGAAAAACTCTCATTATCTGTCCGCGAAAAACTTGACTCTCAGGATGCGTTCATCCGTTGAGCAAATGAAAAAAGGCAGTCGTGTTCTCCTGCCCTTTGCCAATCCTCGATGAAATGCAGGTTGTCGGTTGCGAGGGCGTGCGCTAGAAACCGATACGCGGTCGTCTATATAGTATCTAATTTCTAGCGACAACGCATCGCGGTAATGACGAGGCTGTAGTCGGAAGGTAGGCTCGCGTAACGGGACGATAAGTGTTGGTGTGCGTCGACGGTTGGGCGTCGAGTTTGGATCGGTAAAGCGGCGTAGAGGAGGAGGATGGCTCTCATCGGATGGCATTGTCGTTGGCGTTGTCAGCGTGCTCGTTGTTGTCGTTTCTCGAGCGTCCATTGCTCGAGCATTGGACTAGCGAGAGAAAGAGAGAGAGAGGGAGGGAGAGAGAGGGAGAGAGAGAGGGAGAGAGAGAAAGGGTGAGAGATACGAATGTTGAAGCGAAAGGAAAAGGGGGCGGACGCGTAGGAGGAAAGAGGATAGGTCGGGGGTGTCCCCGGTTATGAGAAGAGGGACACGGGGTGGTTGCCGTTGGATGGCGGTGAAGCCATCCAGGCAAAGCGGTAACAGAGGCAGAGAGCGATGCGGAGGCTGCTGCGGAGGCAGAAGCTAGCAGCGGCAGCGGGTTGCGCGTGCACAACGCATAACGTCAACAACAATAGATTATGCTCCAACATAGAGCGGGCTCGCTCTCGAGAATCACGTACGTATTGCGCGCTCACACTCGCGGTAAGCGCGCGTTACATTACCGCCCTCCGTTAGAGCCAAACATAACCTGGACACCCTCCCGCCCCCTTCCCTCATTCCCTTGCACCATATCGTCGCTTCCCCGCAGCCATCTCGTTGCGAGCCCGCTCGAACGATCGAGTCCAATGAGATTCCATTGTCTCGAGTAATTAATATTGATTACAATAGGTTATACCTGCTCGGCCGCCTCCCGCACCCCATACCTCCACCCCCAACCCCTTCACTCCCCCATTGCACACCCATTTCTCCGAACCCGTCACCCCGCGCGACCGCTTCGCCGTCACCCCTGCCTCTCGCTGATCTGCTCTCCCTTCTCCGTCGTTCTCCGTCAGGACTAGTGGCTTACGGCTTACCTAGCCGCGCTTATATTCCATGCATTTCCGCGCCGCGCCGCGCCGCGCTGCGCCGTTATATTAGGATTTCACCGATCGGCTCCGATCGCAATTATCGTTGCCTCGTCATCCTCGCCGTTCCTGCTGTCCCCGCTCTTCGCATCGCCATCGTCACCACCCCCATAACTCCTCTGTTCTTCGCTCGATACCCCCACTCCTCTTGTTACTCCGATTACATCGAGGGACCCGTTGATTAAGTTAGTAACGAGAATGCTCTTCTGTTCCGATCGCCGTCATATGCCACCCCTAGTGAATTTGGCGAACGATTTGCTTCTCTCGTTTCTTTGATTCCCTTTCTATGAAGGCTCGGTACACCAGCGATGTCGGCAAAGGTACTACGCGACCGCGAGAAGTTAGCTAGCTGGATGACACAAGGGGATACTTGGTACGCTCCACCTATACCCACTTGTAAGCTTTAGCTGACACTAATAACTAGACTGCGAATTTTTATGGAAAGATGTAAAGATTGTTTTCATTTGTACTTCATGCAAAGTGAACAATGAACGAAGTAGAGCTGGAGGGGAATTTAAACTTTACAGTTTGGATGAGCATCGCGAATGATTCATCCGCGTTGAAAGGTGAAAGCATTGGAGTTCATTTGCATTTCAATCAATGTGTATATGCAAAGTGAACAATAAACGAAGTAGAGTCGCCGTCTACTTTTGGTGAATTACACGTGCGTCGCGGGATGATTCATCCGTATTGAAGCGATAATGATAAATGTAACGGTATCCAGAAATATGTGAATAACCGTAACTAAGGTAAATGATCCACCTACTGTCCCCTACCCAATCACTGCAACTGTAAGCTCGTTTGTCTAAAATACCAACGAAACCCTACAATGTTATACATGAAAGCAATCTAACATTGAATTCTAAGTGCAGTGGATATAGTAAAATAAAACAACGCTTAACATCCTTTATGATTTTTTTATATAAAATGATAAAGGAATGTACGGCGATTAAAAGAGCGAGGATGACGATTGTTTTACTATCAAACGGAAGTTAAGGTACTAAAGAGAAGGTTTTTAGTATCTTTTTTGTAGGTTCTATAAGCTTTGTAGAATATACGAACACGCGTAGTTTAACGATTTATTGTATTATTTTCATTTAATATTCAAGTGATAGTAATTAGTACAAACTATTTACGCATTTTACACGTACCGCCATAGCAGTATTTGCTGTTGGAAACGAATGTGCGTACTGTTACCGTCACCAATCGTTGCTATATACAAGGAATATACATAACCATAATTCGGCTAATTTAATTCGAGGTTTTCGATAAATATTTGTGGCAGGTGACAGTAAATGGGGTGGCAGTACGTGAATTAGGGATGACAGTATCAGCTCGGGCGTTGTTTTTGTTAAATTATTCAATTTGTAAACAAAAATAGCAGTTTTAAGAGTCTTATTATTTTCTTTCTTATAGTAGAGACACTGGGTTCTAACAGACAATAAAGAAAACACGTGATTGTAATAAATAAATAATAAAAGTAATGCAATGAAGTCATAGTTGATCATTCAGGTGACGGTACGTGGGTCATTTACTCTAGCTGTTGAGGTTTCACTGTCAGCCGGTTTTTGCCCTCACTTCGCTTGCTGCCATTTTCAAAACTAATGAAATGAATTCAACTATTGAACTAGTGTAAATACTCTAGCTTTCATCTCCCACAGTCACTATAAATGAATCGTCCGATCTTCATCCGCGATGCACATCCAAAGTGTACAATCTAAATTCGCTTCGATCTCTATTTCCGATAAATTGAACGTGCATCGGGGATGATTCACCCGTAGCGAAGCAGTAGTGGCAAGTCCTAAGCGTGTCCAAAAAAAACAAGAGAACAAGATTGATTGCAGATGTACCGCTGTGGAAGATCGGCCAGATTGCGTTGTCATTCCGCTTTGCTCTGCGATTGAATTCAATCATTCAACTGGTGTAAATATCCCATATCTTTCATCTTTCTCACGTTCACTATAAATGAATCGTCCGATCACCGTCAGCGATGTTGTGTACGTCCAAAGCGTAAAGTCTAAATTCGCCTTAACCAATCAGATCTACAGTCCTTTTGCTAGCCAGCTTCTCGCGGACGTGCAGCAATCGCGTGGCTGGATTGTCCGCCACACGGAGACCTCGTGGTGGCGTTTTTTGCGGCTGTCGCGTTGCTCCCGATCCGTAGCGGGACGGAGCGGAGCGGCGGCGACGGGTTACTTTGGCGCGATGTTTAACGTAAACCGATCTAAAAGCGGTTAATTCAAGCGGCGCTCGTAGGGTGCACGCACGTGCGCTATTGGGTTACGTTGGTGCGTGCCACCGCGATTTCGCGTTTACCGATCTCTCCACCGTTCTCCACGTTCGTGGCTTTAGTCCGCTAAAGAGGATCTCCGACTCAGCTGATATCGCGTTACACGCGATACTGCACCACCAGCACGCGTTTGCGTTTCCGCTTAAACTCTCCGCTCACGATCTCCCTTGTACCACGCGTGTTCTTTGCCTCTGCTGGTACCGGCCATGGGGAACCAGCCAGAGAAAGAGAAAGGTTGCCTGCATCGTGGGAGGGGGGGGGGGGGGCAAGAAAGAGTAATGGAGACGCGAAACAGGGAAGATGCAGGGAACGGAAAGACAAAAAGATGGAGATCTCGAAGCAGGTGCGATGCCTGCGAGCATCCTCGATTAAAATATTAATAACGGTAGTGATATAAACATTTGACTCCGCGGACTCGCTAGCAATTACTTTAATTACAGCGATTCGTTTGATGCAAGCTTCTGTCTTATCTATCGGAATAAGAATTTATTTCTATCCGCAAACCGTGTAATCAGATTTAATTGAGGAATCGATCGTGGTACGCTGTCTAGTTTTTGTTCTTCCGGCGAAGGCAGACCTCCACCAGACGAATCGTACGTTCGCGTGTCTGCGAGATCGTGATACGCGTTCACAAATTCTCGATTTCGTTGCCAGATGATTTATCGATCGGACAATGCGATACACGATACTACCCTTATGGCGTAACGATCGCGGGGGACCCGGTCCCCGAACATTATTGCTCGTGTGGTGAATCTCTTTGTTGCGTAAGCACCTACCTCCCGGCTTGTGTTGGCATTGCCACCTGTGCTGCCCGCATCGTGAAACAAAAGACTGTGTGGTGGTGTGTCGTGGCATGACGTTGCGTGGCGTGGCGTAGCATAGCGTGGCTCTTCGTTTCCACTGAATATTGAGTGACGCCGAATGGAATTCGGTTTCCATGCCTGCTGACACTCGAGGCAGCCTTCGCGTTCCCGTATGAACAACGCCCGCGTTCGACCAACCACTCGGTGTATCCGTTCGGATCACACTCGTTTTACGTATCGGTTGTTATACAAATTAAGCCCGCTTCGCGTAATTTTCTCATCCAATGCATCAGCAAAGAAGGAAGTAGAAACAACGGGCTTCGGATTCGATAAAGACGATAGTAAGTATTTACAAAAGTGAGGCTCACCGATTTTTATGATTTTTAAATATGTTGTAGAAATCGACGTTTTGAACAACTTTTTCCTATATATATAACCACCGCTCGCCCTTAGTTTCCGAGATATTTCTTGAAAAAGATCTGTACTGCTGCATTGAATTCTATCTATAGTACGTACGCGTCCCTGGCTTCGTACGAGTCAGCCCTGGGCCGTCCCTTATCTGCTGTTTCTACTTACGTATATACGACAGCGCAGCGCAGCGACCAGCGGCGAATAATATACAACTTATATATGAAGCTAGGTGCAGAATATGTTGCTAGCCGCCTGACGGCGGTTGGAATACGGAAACCGGTCCGAACCTAATACAAATCTAATCAATTAACTTAGTTACTAGGTAGAATAGTTAGGTTTGAATTAGGTTCGGGACGGTTATCTTATTCCGGCTACCGTAAGGCGGCCGGCCACGCAATCAGGGTATTTATGTTCACCCGTTACACGTGTCCATTCATGGCAGTCTCGATGTGTTTATAAAAACTGTAGGTAATCGGCGGGCCTTCGCTTACGCATACACTATGACAGACATGTAGCTATAGGTAATATTCATTGTAGTAGTAGTAATAGCTTTTCGCAAAAATCTTAGAAACTAAAGTCGAGCAGCGGTTATATGTATAGGAAAAAGTTGTTCAAAATGTTGATTTCTATAACATACTCGAAAATTATTGAAATCGGTGAGATGCCCCCCCCCCCACCCTTTTCTAAATAATTATCAAGATTATTTCAATTTGGAGACGCGTTACTTTATGTATATTAATATAAATTAGGTAGACATGCCACGGTCCAAAATGTGTCCCACTAGTACAAAACTGAAAAAAGGTAGCTATGATTTATGCGGGTAACCCATTAGTACAATGATATAAACACCTATCAAAAATAGAATATTATGATGCTATTTTGTGATATTGAGCGGTAACTTCGTAGTGACGATCAAACGAAGAATTCTTCATCTTCATCTTCACCTTCCAATGATGTCTGGAATGATTGAAGTTACTTAAGGCCGTTTAGAAGCTGAACTGATTGACTACCTAAAGTTAATTAAATTAATTTTGGGGGAGGTCAATATTAATTATTACACTGCGGATTTTTATGCAAACACATATGTTTATGAATAAGTTTGAAGAAATAGGACTTAAATTAGGGATTGATTCATCCTCTAAGTATCATAATGTCTACTATACTTTGGATATTATGTATAATATTGCAGATCATTTGCTTGCTGCATCTTTCCGCACCTTTGAATTTCTAATAAATGCATAAAAATTCGCAGTCTACTAATTATATACCTGGTCATTGCAATGTAGATACTTATATCAAAGTGGAGTTGATCAGTTTGGCTTCTGAGTAGCGAAACTACATCTAAGACTTGACGCAGATGTACGACTTTTCGAGGAAATAGGGAAAAACATGCGATCGTGAGTCATAAAATTGCTCGTCTGCGTCAGACTTAACTGTGACTGGGTTCAGTGCGTTTAGTGCTTCGAATGATTACACGAAGCATGTACCATGTACAACAACAAACGTAAGAAGTGTGGTAAACCACAGAAAGGGAATAAACGAGGCAGAAAGTCAACAGAATAAATTACTACACCATTTTAGGGCATATTTGACTGATGCATTTGCCTATCGTATTTTTGAAAGATGGTTTACCCCACTTTTACCTATATTGTTTGTTAAATTGTTGTTTTAATTTATGTAAATAATACCCATAGGAAAAACGTACTACTTAAACCCCTTCGATGCTAAAATCAAACGTTTCTTGCATATTAAGGGTGACTATAATCGTACGTCGAAATTTCCTACTAATGAATAAATCCAGCTAAGCATAATAATATAATTTGGTATTCCTAGATACATCATCCTAATATAGTTTACTTTTTCTTGTATTATTGTGTGCGTGTTCAGTATTCGTTATAACTAAATCAATCGATTAAAAACTCCCTGATTTTCGAAATAGTGGACTTGTCGTACTGTTTGAAACGCTTGAGCCGCAGCCAATTTGATCGTATTACGAGTTTTCTTTTGTTTCAACGAATCATGTGGCACGTTTTCTTTATTTCACGATCTACCCTACGATATGTTTCAATTGCAAAGTAAAAGACGCGATGCGATTCAATGCGAGAAAAAAAACAGGATGGCGCAGTGCCATGCCGGCGAGTGGCCGAAGCATCGCGTCACGATGTAGCTGGAGGGTCGTTCGCGATCTTAATTTTGCGCGGGGCGTGCTCGACGTCGAGAGAACAGACGGAAGCAGCAACGGTTACGAGGAGAGGTGGCCCGGTTCTCGACGAAACGAAATTCGAGGGATTAATTAATTCGGAGAGTAGCCGGTTGCCGGTGGAAAGACGAGAACGATGGCCGATGGCCGGTAGCCGGTGCCCGAGTCTCGAGACTCGAGACTTGAGAGAGCAGATAAGCGATTCGATGTTTCGCATGACGGAGGCGGCGACCGTGCCATAACTCGCTCGAGACTCGAGACTTGCTCGCGATATCGCACACGCGGTTCGCCGCGTTTAGCATATAGAGTGCAACAATTAACTGGAGAGTTCCCGCGGCGATATGCAGAGGCGCGAGCGAGCAAACTACCGCGCGGTCCTCGCGTTTAATTCGGCTTTACTCTTATTGTCGTCGCCTTAATAATCAGCACACCGGGTAGATTAATGCACGCGGTAATTGCGGACCACCGTTCCCTACTCTCGTGACTAATGGCGACTCAGTTTGTCGTCGGAGCCTTCCAGATGTCGGCCGAGAAACGCTTCCACCAGACACGATCGTCCCTCGGGCGTAATCTTACGCCACGCGGAAACTTTTCTTTACTCTCTGCGTTGTAACGCGTCACCCATGCGTGGCTCAATGAACCGGCGACGAATAAAGGTCGATTTATACAGTTGCCTCTCGAAATACGCGGTTTGAAGTGCGCAGTTTCGATTGTACGCGATTTTTTTTTTCCGATCTTTGAAGTCGCCGTCACATTGGAGAATTGCAAAAATCGTACGATTACGATATATATATATGTGATTTCATAAAACGTAGATAATATATGCACGCAATATATAGTAACTACAATGCACTTATAGGTGTATAATTTAGATGTTTGAGCAAATAGAGGCGATACGTAATATGCAAAAATATGTAAAATACCTGAAGTATAAGATATCTTATAATATTTAAAGGTCGAACAAATTTCTATTTTGGCTACTTTGGATATTTGTATACCTTAGAATCGCCTATTCGCATTTTTGATTCTAAAATATAATGTGTATTTCTATTATATTCTAGTATATGCGCAACATATAGTTAACGTTTCCGGTCAATGGTATATAATCATTAGACTGCGGATTTTTATGCATTTATGGGAACTTAAGTGTTCAAAGGCGCTCATAATACGTGGAATATATGTACAAGAATGTAGATACAAGATATTTAAAATACGATGGAAATTAGAATATTTAAATGATGAAACAACCTTTTATTTCAGTTTCGCTTCTTTAATCTTGTTAATAAAAATACGAATTTGCATAAAGATCCGCAGTCTAGTAATTATGTACATACATATGTAATACAAATTTGTGGAAGGTGTGGGAAGGGGAGTCTCGAAGTTAAGCGGATTTTTAATTGCGCGGTACGTCGATGTGTCGAACCCCTGTACTTCGAGGGATTACTGTATAGAAAAATATGTAAATGAATTAATATTAAAATAATTATCAGGTACAGTGCAATGACTGACCAATAGAAATGACAAACACAATGAAGGTAGTCGTAGGACTGGTGACAATGTCGCGATATTTTTCATGTTCCGACCTTTATACTACAGAAGGCCGTGTCTAAACTGAATCGTGCCGTAAATGTTTCGTACGTGAACCGATAGTATAACCTTAATCTGTTAACTGGTAGCGGCGAATTAAGTCTCCCTATAAATTACCAATGTTTGAAACTAATACTCTATTTTAATCAGAAAATCATCACTTTCTAAGGCATCTTTACATTTGTACCAAAAACACCGTTTAGTTTACGTTTGCATTTGCAGCAATTAGACTTTCCTTAATCAATATTAGTTCCGTTTTATTAATTTATAGTTCAGTGTGCGAAGGAGTATTCCGACTAGGAAATTACCCAGTTAACAGGTTAAATCGAGTCGATTCGAACCCACGAATCGGCATCGAAGGAAAGAAGGTGGAACACGCCTTGATATTTCCGTTTGTGGCGACTCGTTTACCACCTTTCGAGTCCGGCGAAATTATCGTGGGAAAGCACCGAACGCCACTGTCGCCGGCTAAAAATATTGTTCCCGACGGAGAGTGCCGGCTTCGGTGCAATTTTTTACGGCAACCGTGGACGGTAAATACCGAGTTCGCTAACCATAACCTAAGGTTATGATTTACCGTACTCCGCCAGATAGGGTTATCGGGTGTATCGCGGTTTAACCTCCCGCAACTGGCTCGCGTTATCGCGAATCCCGCGTATTTACTTAGGCGCTAATCACCGTTGCTCTATCTGAACCCCGCGTCTACCCTTTTCGCGTCTTCCTGATTTTCCAGTAACTATGTTTTTTTTTTTTTTTACGGGCCGACGACCATAATCCCATCGCCGATAGCCGCTTGCCGCTAACCTGTGAACCTTCGTGGATCTTATCTGGATAGAAAATCGCTTTGTTCTGAAACTTGATTCCGATTGTTTGGAATAGAAAGGGAACTCCATCTGTTCTAGTCGTGGGGCGTAGGTCCCGATGCTTTCTTCTTTTGTTTCTTTGCTCGAAGACTTCGCGGTGATCAGCGGAGGAGCTGGTGATCTGTTCGGGGCAGGTATATCTTTCGGTAATGACTCGACAAATAAGATCGCCGACCATATAGACGGGGAGTGTCTGCGGAAATGACGTTTGGTCCGTATCGGCGGAGCACAAAGGTGTCGATAATGGAAACGGAGGAAACAATGGACCTTACCGCCGACGAAATATCAATTAAAACTGGGACGGTAGGCGGCGGCCGATCTCTCGCATTGTTTGTCCTTTATAACGAAGCGACGAGCGCGTAGTGGAACGAAGACGAACAGAGAAGTGGATCACAAAAAGCAGAAAAAGCCCGAAGGAATAAACGGAAGAAAGAAGCAAATGGAGGCTATCTCCTTACGCCTTAATAGTATATGGCGCCACCAAAGTGAATTCTCCGGTTCCGTTTTCCTAAACAGTAGCCAAAAGTTCTTCTTCTTCTCTGATGAATTTAACTCCCTCCCAATCGTCAACGCTTTAGCGCATTGAGTGCAAGCATGAATTTGAGGAACCTAAAAAATAAAAACAATTTAAAACTCGAAATAATACGTTTCTATCTTTATCGCAAAAAGATTCGTCGAAGCTAACAAACAAAACAGTGACAAGTACATACGAGATAACTCGTAAAGAGCGTCCAGTGCCAATTACCAGTTGACTCGCATTTCTCAGCCAGTGTGTTTATTTATTTATTTACTTGCGGGTATTTACCATTTACATACAAGCAGGTACACAAGTTGGTAAACGGATTAGACAACAATGAGAAATGTATGAGAAACAAAAAGAGAAAGGAAAAGAATGTTGCTAACCAGTAGACGATAGAAGAGAGATCACTTTAAGCTTGACGATACCAGAAGAATCGTAAAAGTCAACAGATTCGTAATAGCGTTAGAGCATCCCCGTGATGAGCACGTCTAGTAGCCGGATAGATCTGGAAGACGCATAGGAGACGAAAGCTGGGACGCGAGGAGCTCGTTTCGCGCAGTGGAAAAGCGAGCTGGAAGACGAGTAACGATATTAGTAGCGACTAACTGGATAAAGCGCAAAGTAGATACCTTCTAGCGCGAAGCGAGAAGAGCCCTAAGACGAGTATTGTCGAGAGGGAAATACCGTTAACGGGGAACCGCGTGGTTGCCAGCGAGATGTCGACGCCACGGTAGCGACACGCTGGTGCTACGGTGGTGCTACGGTGACGACGGAGCCGCCACCGCCGCGCCGTCGCGGAAGGGAAAAAAGATACGTACAAGGGTTGCCCTTTCCTCCCGCGATCCTCTAATGGCCCGGCGGGTCTTAAGGGCGATTTAAAAGGCTCTTAATGACATCCACTGGGCTGGCTGGCTGGGTTGGCTGACTGGTTGGCTGTCTGTTCGCCTGGCTGGCCTGCCTGCCTTGCCTCCTTGCCGCGGCTCTAATTTCATCCGAGTGGAAACTGAAGAAACAAGTGAATTAAGCAACCCGCTAATGACAGATCGGGTTCGCGGCCAGGCCCCGACCTCTCCCTGCATAACGATATTCCCCCTAATTTGCGCTTTTCCGTGTCGCTAATCCACTTTGCGGACCACTCGACTCGGCTCCAGCTATCAATTAAAAGAAGCAAACGCTCGCCACCCAGCAGCCACCCTTCGCTCGCTTTGTATTCTGCGCGCGAAGGGACGCTCGGAAGCTTCGCAGAATTGTATTCCATCGATTCCGAGGATGTCACCGGACGGAACCGCGACGCGACAATCTCGTAACTCGAGATTACGTGGGAACCTTGAGAGCTCTTAAAGAGAGGGAGAGAGAGAGTGGGAAGCTTTGGAGCTTGAAGAACGCTCGAAATCGGTCGAGAAGGAGGAGGAGGCGTATCCAGGATGAGGAGTTTGAGAAGGAGAAGAAGAAGAAGAAGAAGAAGGAGGAGACGAAGGGTAATCTACATAGGCCGAGTCACCGGTCGATTCTTGCGCCCGACAAAGGCCAGTTCCCCCCTCATTTTTGTCTCATTTGAATATCTTCATTAATATCCGCGCGGCTCCACCCGCCGCCGCGAACGCCGAGCCGGACCGCATGCATTACTCGACTTCTTGCCACCATTTAATCGATCTCGCCCCGTAAATTACCAAACCACGGACGATTTGTCGCCTCGCGGCTTGTCATTCGGCCATGAATCGAATCGGGCGGTTCATCCCATCTCGCGGTTCACCCCTCGACGATTCGCAGCGAGCAGATCGAGAGGTAAAAGCGCGTTGGACGCGTCATAGCGGAACTTCTCATCTCTAGACAGCGCGGCGGTCTCACCCTAGGCCACTTTGCGACTCTTCGGTTCGGGTGAATGGCGCTGGCAGCTAGATACAGCGATTTCTCTGTCGACTTAATCGATGCTAGCCGAACAGACGCTCGCGTAAACCCGCAGGACGGTTTTGCTCGCGAGCAATTACGATGCTACGCGTGTACGCCATTAGAGGCGGTTCGCACGATCGCGGCCTCGGGAATCTGCTTCGTGGGGAAGGTTTCTCGCCTTACGCTTCGGCCGTGGGTCATCCCGGCCACGATCGAACGATCTATCAAGTCAGGAACGATACGAGTAATTATTCGACTCTTAATGACTCTTACGCGGTATAACGAGTTTGAAACGCGGTCTCATAAGCGCGCAGGCACGTTCCATCGAGCGAGCTCTCGAAGCCCTTATTAAATTCGCCAGCTTTCGATTCTTTCTTCTTGGCCTAGCGAGAAAAGAGCCACCGTCCGAGCGAGCCGAACGAGTCGAACGAGAAGAAGGAACCTTATGGAAACTTGGCGCGCAAAGTCGTCACGATCTTCGTGACTCGGTGAAAGAAAGCGAGCAACGCGGAGGAGAAGACTGCTTTCGTTCGGGAAGTATATCGATCTCTCGGTGCAGGAATGCAAGCCGCGGTAATTTGGACCACCCATCCTCCGGACTAATCATAATGGCGTTTTGTTTTGGGGCTTTTTGTTCGGAGGATCAGTCCGAGCCCCCGTCGGGGCGGCGTACCTATGCCGGAGAGCATCGGTGTGCGGACGCACACGATCGCAGGATGCCGCGAAAGACGAAAGAAGACTCCGGAGTCGAGCAAAGAGCGAAAGAGATCCCCGGCGAAAGAGATAAAACGAAAAGAGAAGAGAAGAAAGCGAAGAGGAGAGGAGAGAGGATGGGCAAGAAAAAGAAAGATGGAGGAGGGAGAGACCGAGTACCCGGGGCCGAAGAAGCAGTCGGTCGGACTCTGGCCGCGTAATAATCGCCCAGCACCATTAAACTAAACCGGGAATAATATTATATTAAGCTGTAGTCGGGAGGGAGCCCGAGAGGGTGGAATAGTGGATCGAGAGCCGCGGGAGAGAAAGAGCCACAGGACGATGGAAGAACAGAGAAGGGAGAAGAGATCGAACCTGGAGGATGGCCGAGGTACCCATGGCTTCTCAGAACTAAGTAGATTCGAATTTCGATACGGATGATCGGGCTGAATACAAATTACTCATATATGCCCCTCGTCCCGGGTAATCACACGGTGGCTGCTCCACGGTCCAAAGAAAAATGCTTCGCCGACGCTCCTTTATTTCCTTTTGCTCTCTCTCGCGCGCGCTCCTCTGCTCTCTTCTTCTTTCTCTTCCTTCCTGTCTTGCTTTTTTCCCTTTTCGTAGCGTCGCGAGCTCCAACGTGTGTCGCGAATTTTGGGAAATTCCGCGGGAGAAATTCGAATGACTACGAGAAAGGTGTGCGCGTTCTTTTCTTTTTCGCTGCATCTCGAAGCGTAACGGATGCTTCTTCGAAACGTTGTATCGGGGATTTCCTCGGTACATTGTAGTTTGCAAATTTTATCGACGATTCCCTTCCCTATGTACGGAGAACGTATAGAGAAGTAGCGTGTGCACGAGGTACATATTAATTCCGCTTTGGATTTCTAAATTTAGTTCACGATTTGCCTTTGCCTTTAACCGTATCGAATCAAATACGCTACTGTGTTGAAGATTTAGCGATATTATGCAGGACAGAATTAAGTAACGTTTCAAATAATTACATTGATAGCCACTAAAACGTGGCGAATTTGAATTCGTGCCTCCCATAAGTCGAAGACGGGATAAACGCGTAAAAAGAAATGGTGTCCCTGGACGATCGGACGTTAAACGCGAAGAGGACGCAAAGATGGCCAGAAGGAGCGAAGAGACTCGAAGGTTCGATTGATCGAAGGGCGAGAGCGGGGTTCTGGAACGAAAGGGAGGCAGCAGAAGAAGGGAAGAAAGAGGGAAAAAAACAAGGAGTCCTGCCCCCAGAACCACAGGGAATCCAATCATAATTATTATTCCCGGCGAATCGATTGTGGCTCTCGATAGGATTGGCTCAGTTTGGTCGGTCCCGGATCGGTACCAGGTATATAACGATGTGTATAGGCGATGGTAGCAGGACAGGGCGATGGTGCACCGGGCCCCGTTGGACGGTGCAACGTGCAGGTTTGTGGTACCGGGGTTGGTAGCGGCGCAACACTCGCAGCATAAATAATTAATAGTAGCCAGAGAGCCGCGAAGTGAGTCGACGGCTGTTTTGTGGTTCGCAGGCTCCGCCCAGCTCGACTCCGGAGCTCCTCCCTGTGCCCGTGCAACTTGCCAAAGAGACCTGACTTACCGTCAAACCAAACGGAGAAGACGACTCTGCGAACGTGAATTCGTGATGCGCGCTATAGTTTACGATTATCGAGACGCGCCACACCACAAAGAGACACACTCGAGAGCCTCGTTAGCTTTACTTTCCTCTTCTTTGCTCGCGTGTGTGCGCAAGCATCGCCTTTTCACAAGCGAGCGCAGCCGGTCGACCGACCGCTTACTCGCGCGCGAACGCGTCTACTGGCTCCGTGCGGTTTATTTGGCTGTGTAATTTACGCGGAATTACCACGTACTTGTAATTAACTATTATCGTGATTATCGGTCGACGACGCGCCGCGACCCATGCACCGACGCGTCGTTCGGCCTCGCGAAATTTCAATTTCCATCGGCCGATCTCTCGGCCACTTATTACCCTCTATAATGACTGTGTTACCGGTATAAATTACGGCCGCTCGCTCCTTGACTTTTCTGCGCACCGCTCCGTGCCTGCGCTCGGCCCACCGAAACGCCAAAGAATCTTCTCTATATACTTAATATCGCCAACACCTCCATTCCTACCTTTCCTTAACTCCTTAGCGCTTCGTCCGCCACATTTGCGCGAAATTTCTTCTCTTTCTTTCCTCTTCGATTGATTCGGGATAACTTTCATACTCGCTTGCGATCTCGACTTATCTCGTGGACATCTTTAGGAGGGAAACGAATCCATGGAGACGTTTATGTAGAGCGTAGTCCGATAATCGCGCCACGTGGAATAAGCCCCGAAGCAAAGAAAATCCTATCACGCCCGTAGACCGGTCTCTTCGGTTCGCCCCTCCAAAAGAAAACCGCCTACGCTTCACCGCTGAAGGCTGAGCCGGCGATAAGGAGTCGTAAAAAATAATGACCGGAAAATTAATCGAATTCGATGTCGACCCGTCGCCTCGCATTCCGCCGTCTCGTGAACTATACCCCGCTGCACCGATTCCATTGTCGAAAATATCGCCGCGGCCACCGTCGCGAATAAAATTTCCCTCCGCTGATTCTCGTAAAAGTTTGATCGAACCGCCAGCTATAGATTTGAAAAGGAGTTTGCGGGGTATATATACCTATATACTGTGCGTGGCTGAAAAGATTTCATGCGAACGGAATGTGCATTTGATTGGCTATAGTTCTACGGCCCAATTATGAATACAGCTCACACGTATTTTCCGTATTGGTCCAAACTAGGACAAGCTAAGAAGGGATGGATATGTTACTGTAAAAGCCTGAAAATTGGTAAATCTCACAACGCAATCAAACAATACGATTTTTTGGCCGATTTGGTAATTTCGCCGACGCGATAAGGATCAAACGCGGCATTCGCGTCGCTTCTGCATTTTTGTCATACGTTATATTATCCAAGTCTTGGAATTTCCAACTCTTCAAATTCTCAAAACGCCGGATTTCCAATGCTTTAAATTTCCAAATTTTTTAATTCTCAATGGTTTGAATTTCTCAAACTGTGAATTTTTGTTACACGTCCAGCTCTCAAACGTACGAATCCTGCCACATATGACGTGAATACTGCCTTCGGTTATTATCGATTCGGCAAAATTACCAAATCCGTCAAAAAACCGTATCGTGTGAACGAGTTGTTAGGTTTTACCGGTTAATCCTAGCGTCTATCATTGCGAGGTGGTAAAAGTCTGTAAACATCTTATAAACCCTTTCATTTCGTACTGTTATGAAACCATTCCGGTAAATATTAGGTTGTCCAGAAAGTTCATGCCGATTTTCTACTGTCGAATAAGCACTGTAAAAATACCACTAAACGAAATTCAATTTGTGACATGTTTATAAATAGGTCTTCGAAGTAAAACATTTTCGGGTAAGTTTCAAACCCCCCACCCTATTATTAGAGAAGTTACAGCCGGAAACGTACGTTACAGTTTAAGCTACATTTTCGTTGATCTGGAGCATAAAAAGTTGTAAGAAAAATCAGAGATGCTTTCGCCAGTTTTATATACGTACATCTCGAAATTTTCTTAGAATTTTTGATCGCAGAATCGACGTTTCAAAAATTTCCGAAAGCCAACTATTTATGGAAGTTGTTACGTGACTGTGTTTATATTTTTATAGTTAACTTTATAGTTATAAGAGAAGCATTCTCTTATCCCAAAGGCCTTTCTCAAATTGTACTTGAACAGCTAAATTAAGGTTCGTTCAGATCTACGCGTTGGGTGTGTCAAAAACATTGCAAAATACAATATAAATATAATGCGGCACGAACTTTCCGGACAATCCAATACTTCTTGCCCCTGTGCCCAGATGCAATCTTCTCAGCCACGCACAGTAGAATCTTCGGCGAGTTAAATCAGTCAAGGATCGAAAGCTGTCGACGAGGAAGCTTATGTTTTGCACGAGTGGCACGATTGCTCGGACAGGGTCGCGAAGTTGAAGAGCTTTTACGAGGCGTGGAGGGTCGATCGGATGCGAAACAGCGGAGCTTTATTCACTCCGGCAGTGGAGGCGAACGGGTATTATCATTATCGGACGAAGGGACCATGGGACCGTGGTGCAAGAAAGGGTTGAGTTTACACAAGAGTTACCAACGATTCAACGCTAGGCGAGTGCTTACCGAATCACTTAAATGATTAAGGAAAAGGGTTGTTTGGACAGCGCCTCGAATCCGGGGCCATTTCATTCTTCGACGCCCGTTCTCCTTCTTCGATGCTGCTCCTCCGTCGTCGTCGTCGCCGTCGTCGCCGTCGTCGTCGTCGTCGTCTTAGGGTAATCCGTTTTGTCAACGACTCCCAACCCTCGTCGCCTCATTACCCTTTCTCTATCTTTTATTTCTCTTTCGTCGCTCCTCGCGAAGTGAGACCCCGAATCAAATAGCATATAGACATTTCTACCGCTGTAAAATTAACATGTTCCGTGCCGCGTAACTCGCATGCATTCCATTCCGAACTTTCAATTCAAGCCATTTAAAATTGTTTATATTAAATGGGAACTTGGATTAGAATGATAATTCGTGAGAATAAATATTTTTTTGCTTTATTTTGTAGCGCTTCTTAAACCGTACAGTTTTTGCTTCATATTTATGGTTAAGTATTGGAAATTCGGCAGTTTGAAAATTCAAAGCATTGAGAATTAGAAGCTTTAGAAATTTAAACTATTCAAAATTCGGCGCTTTAAAGATTTGAAACGTTAGTAATTCGAAATATTGGGAATTTAAAGCTTTATTTTATTTTGAGTATTTTTTATTTTTGCTTATTTCATTAACATAAAGATGTGTAAGATTTGCCGTATTTTTTCAAACACATAAATATAACATGTTAAAACACTTTTTTCTTCCAAAATTAGCATATTCGTATTTTCCGCCTGTCCCCTAAGTTCCACGCGACAGAAACGTAAAACCATCAAAAATTCGTCCAGCATGGAACGCGTTAACCATCTACGAATCGATAAATTTCCCGAGAATCCATTTTCGCTATCTTCGCGGGAGAATAACGGGGCGAAACGATGTCAGGAGTATGATGCGGAAAGTACGCGTACGCGTGAGTGGTTAGAGGGACCGAGAGTCAGGTCCTGGGCCTACAACAACGGGCATTAAACCTATTAAGACGGCATAGCTCCGGCGTCAGGAGATGACAGTGATAAACTCGACCCTCTGACACGGCGGTCCCTCTTTCTCTCTTTCTCTCTTCCTCCCTCGCGCAGTTTACCTCTAGGAAGAATTAGCGTTTCTTCTCTTCGTTGCTTCTTCCTTCTGTCCTCTCGCTTTCGCCGCAGCCTTACAGCTTCGCTCTCCTTCGCTCCGTTTCCCTTCACCTTTTCTTTTACCTTCGCTTTTTTCCCCTTTTTTCCCTCTCGTCGCGTCGACCTTTTCTCCGCGCAACGTTCGTCTTCACTGGCGACGGTTCGCGTGGAGAGGAGAAGGAGCACGTTGGAGAAGGTCCAGGCGGAGCCAAGGGGATCGAAGGAGCAGCCAGAAGGGCAAGAAGGCAAGCCTCGTATCGTTACAGTTTATTATAATATAATTATGTATCCTGGAAGGGATGTATCGATGGTGGAGCGGATAGAGTCGAGGCTGGAAATGGCTGAGCAAATACGAAGTCACGAAGTCGTCCGGGATCATCTGATCGGGTGGGGATCACGGGTTCACCAATTTCTTCGTCTCGAAGTCACGTTCCTTCCATGAGCTCGACCCTCCTCGCCTTCCTGCTCCGTGTATGGCCCCCCGTAGACCACGATGACGACGCCGACGACCGCGACGTCGTTCCTCGAGAAGGTGCCTCGTGACAAAAACCCGCGGCATATTCTCGATGCATCGTTCGATGCGATCTCACCCCAATTAACCATCGCTCTTCCGACGCCGTTACTTTAAAACGCTCGCCAGCGTTCCCCTTCTTCCTGTACCTTCGTTTTCCTCGCAATTTTCAATCTCTCGCATCCTCGATGCATCTCACTTGGTCGGTAGAATCGTCCAAGAGTGTCCGTTTAGGGTAAATGACCCACGTACTGTCACTGTTCCTATAACTGCCACTTGAATTCGTTTATTTGGTAACAAAGTAACGTATAAAGAATCGTGAGTAAACAAATTTTCATACGAAATTTGGTCTTCGGTTTACGTAACAACACATAGATATTGTATATTCGTTTACGTTTAATATTTATAACGAAATATTAGGAGGTAAATGTGCTGTTGAACATTGAAACGTGGCCAATGTAATTGTAAAGTATGGAACGTATGATAATTCTGTAAGGCGATCCGTTTACTATATATCTTGTATCTGTTACACAAACTGACGTGTTAATATATGTAAAACGTGTTTCTATTTAAATAAAAAGTTTTCAAGTGGCAGTACGAAGGACATTGGACTTTGTTATACATTTTCAATTACGTAGTAATGAGTTTATTATATTGAACATATAAAAAAAATGTTCATAAATGAAAGAGCGGTTGAACAATACTATGCTCCAAACTGGAACGCTCTTTATGTTAACGATGTTCTAAAATATATAAATAAAGTTACGCGCGAACCTTAAAGTGGCAGTACGTGGTACATCTACTCTAGTTGTTTTATGGAGTAGAATAGCGCTCAAGCTCGTCTCAACGTCAAACATCGTATTAAGTCTTTGGGTGCTAAGTAATTATTAATCATTACAGTGTTCCTGAATTCATGTTTGGCGAACATTCTGTCTTAATTTTGCATCGATTCAAATTACTCGAATTTATAAATATTTTATGTTATATCCAAAATCAATCATAGCCTTCAAAGGGTTAATTTCTAACACATCGATTGCCATGGTGGATTTTTTCAGTTTGGCTAGAAATGCCAAATCATTTAAATCACGTTATTTTACAGATTTTTATCAATATTTAATAGCTTGATGGTTTTGATGGCAATACGTTATCATACGAACATTGTACAGACTTCCAATATGATCCTTTACAGCGGATATATTATAGGAAGACTCGTAGTTGGCGGTGAATGCATTAAATAAATGCGTGGCTACATCTAGGTTTCGAGTTTTATCTTTGAAATTATTATATTATGCCGAATAGCGTACTATGTTGCAGTCCGCGTAACGTTGCAAACATATGAGCGTGGCTTGCGAAAGGAGAGATTGATTACAGCTGACTTAGTCGTTGAAATCCTTCGGAACTGCCTGTTTGGTTGTTTTATCGAGTAAAGTGGCAGGTTTTCATGGTACCCCTGCGGAGATTTTTGAATGCGAGCACGCGAACAGGTCGCGCGACCTTTGATATCTTCTATTCCGCGCAGCCCCGAAATTTATGCAGCCGTCAGAATATGGCTTCGCCACTACCAAATATATGGTATAATAATTCTCGATATCAGGTGCCTTTAATCACCTTAAATCCACAGTCCAGACACACCCCGTGTTCACTTAACTTCAGGGTTATCTTAATCTTTCGACAGCTGCCCAGCGCCTCCTCGATCCTTTTCTCCTTCACCCTCAGATTCGATCGATTTTTACTCTCCTCTTCTGCTTCTTCGTTTCCTTTCTTCGCCCGGTTTCTCTCGCTGCTTCTTCGTGCCCCCTGGCTGAATCCGAGACCCGGTCGCGCGAATCCTCCCATGAATTCTCCGAGACTAAAGTCATCGTTGCATCGAGGAAGACGAAGTCGGTAGCCTGGTGGATCCAACGGAAGAATCTCTTGGTCCATTCGCGAATCTTCGCGAGGCTATCGTTTGCTAACGATGCCACTCCGATACACACTTGCCTCTTCCCTCTGTGTACACACCGCGGGAAGGTTGTACATTTTTCCGCGTGCACGGGTTACGACCGGCTCGCCGGGTCTTTGGTGCCAAGCAGATAGAAAGAAGGCGCTAACGACGCCAGTGGGAAAGATGCCAGATAAAAGTTTCTCTCGTCAGGTAACTAGCTGGCAATCGAACGTCTTGACCACTTCTATCCGCTAAAGTTTTCAATTACTGCGGTGAACTCTGGTTCATTCGAACACCGTTCTAAAACCCGGTGCGCAGAGTCTATACGAAGTCGTGATATCGCGGAACGTTGTGTCATACTTGTAAGGTAGGCGTACCGATTGCTGCTACTTTAAGGTTCCCGCGTAACTTTATTTAACTATTTTAGAACGTCGTTAACATAAAGATCGTACCAGTTTGCAGCATAATATCGTTCAACCGCTTTTTTACTTATAAACATTTGTTTTATATGTTCAGTATAATAAATTCATTCCTACGTAATTGAAAATGTATAACAAAGACAAATGTCCTTCGTACTGTCACTTGAAAACTTTTCATTTAAATAGAAACACGTTCTTACATATATTAACACGTCAGTTTTGCGCAACAGATATAAGATATATAGTAAACGGATCGCCTTACTGAATTATGACGCATTACATACTTTATAATTATATTGGTCACGTTTCAATGTTCAACAGCACATTTACCTCCTAATATTTCGTTATAAATATTAAGCATAAACGAATGTACAATATCTATGTGCTGTTACGTAAACCGAAGTCCAAATTTCGTATGAAAATTTGTTTACTTACCATTCTTTATACGTTACTTTTCTATTAAATAAACGAATTAAAGTGGCAGTTATAGGAACAGTGACAGTACGTGGGTCATTCATTCTACTTTTAATCTCTTCGCTAGGGCATTTTAAGGTTAAGAGGTTTCTCGATGGACAGATAAGGGCAATTTTTATTAATACGGAAACGGCATGCGTGTAAATATTTAGATACGTTGTATCATTAATTATAGTGCAGTGCATGTTTGCGAATGATAGTGAAGATATTACTATGCTACAAAAAACGTGTACAGTGTATGTACAGTGGCTGTCATAAGTTTGTATTAGCTAGGCTATAATTCTGATACAATTTAAGTTACACATTATTAAAATTCGTTTCCCAAGCAGTTTAATAGGATAATATTTTATAAGCTACAACAAAACAATGTATTTGTACAATGGGCGTTTATTATCAGGTGTTTTTTTATTATATTAATATGATAAGGTTCCACTTTGGCCATAAATACATTCAACGAAATGGTTAACACTGAGACGAGTTGGTATGCATTGTATCGTTAGGATATATCGAAAATATTAGATTTCTTTGAAGTTAGCACGTAAATGCTATTCTTTAAAATTTGCTCCATCATTGGTTGCAATGATTTATCTTAATCATTTCACTGTTGAACTCTCGTATGATAATCGTAAAACTAGAAACTATTTATCTAATGACGACACATAGGTAACAGTTTTCGTTTGGATTTTAAGCCACGTATTTCTAAAGTGTATATGTATTGTTTATCTTTTAGAAAAACGCATAGAATTTGTAAACTTTGTTTTCTGAGTTTCATATTACTTAGAACCATCGTCTACTGTAGCACATCATCGGTTTAATAAATAGTGGAATGGTTAAAGAAGAAGAAATTTGATACGACATACGTGTGTGTTTTCTGAACAATAGGTAATTGCCATAAAATTATGAAAGCTGTAGTATTTAGTATCACGAACAATCGAAACATTTCTTAGTCATTTTTTACCCAAATTTAAACTTAAAAAATGTGCAATGAAAATCTACCAAAGACTTTAAATTTCTCAATTGCATCTTACAGTAATCTTAAATTATGAGAATTCAATAGATTGATTTATTATTTAACCCCTTAAACGAACAGAGTATGGTTGCTTAATTAGTGCATTAACTACAGTAGTTTAATTTCTTTCGACGCTTTTGTAAAACATTTCAAATTAATTGTATGTAAAACTTTCATATCACATTTATATTACTCCAATACATTTGTTTAAAATCTTAACGCACCAATATTCGCGACAATTCTTTCTAATTCTATTCTACTCAAGGGGTTAATTAAGAAGTGGGAGATGAAAGTGTGTCGAACTGCAACATTCGAAGCAGCTTACACTTGCGACAGTTGCGACACGATAGCGTTTGGGGAGGATCGATCGGTGTGCTTTCCTGTCGTTCGTGGATCGTTGATCGTTCGCGGTGGCGATCTTTCGCGGCTCGAAGAAATCGGCCTTGAAATCGAGCTGCTGAAAGGAGGAGACCTAATTGTCGGTCATACAGTACACGCATTACGCCGCCTAAGTATGCACTTAAGATACGCAGTGGCGGACGTTGAATGTATCGTGTACCTTATTACGCGACGGTGGATCCATTCTGCGGGTAGATGCAGAGGAAACGATAGTGATTCCAGCTTGTTAGCTCCTCCTTTAATTGCCTTTGGGTTTTCATCGTTCGTGCGTATACACGCCGCGATATATCGTCTTAACGCGCGTGTAGACCAGCCAATGTTGCTGACGTATCGCTCGTCATCGAGTTAGTATCGCGAAGGGGACGATTTTTCATCCATTCGCTTCTCATCTTTCCGTCTTCCACGTGTCTTTTTGCTTCTCCTTTTTTAATCTTCGTGGCAAGATTTCGATGCAAATCGATAGCTTTGGATAAGTTTGTCCTACACTCGGTTTTAATTTATCAAAGTGAAAGAGGCACACCTTTTCTTACGCGCATCTCCTATGGTGCAGGGAAAAGTTGGCCGAAACGGGGCAGTTTGACAAAATGAGGCACGGCACGGCATAATTGCACACGCTTTTGCTTTTTTGGTACAAGTATTTTACTGCCTTCGATAATTGTTCCCAGTATAATTGAGTTACGTACAGAAGTCATTTGTACAACCATCGATAAGTTAACAGCGCGTACGAAAGTTATGGAATTAAATATATTGTTTTACCAAACTACTCCGTTTTGTTTAATTTTCATCTGCTATTGGCCATTGTAGTCACATTTACTAATTTTTATGCAACTTGATATTTTTATTGTAGTATTAAATATTTACCTTTTTACAAATTGAAATTTCCTACAAAATGCATACAAAATTCGCAATCCAGTAATAAGCCTTTCTTATTAAATATTCTTCATTTCAATGCGTACAGCAGAATACTACTCTACCCAGAAACTTTGGCAACCCCTGTACATTTCTCTTGCCCGGTGTGCCATCCGACAAGACTTCTTTCGAACTCCCTACAGTACATACGTAGGTGTTTGTCGAACAGAGAGTTTCCAAATGGAAACGAACGACGTTGTATAAACTACGAGTCACGCGCGCTCGGCTACGGAGTTTTCTTAAGCCGTGGCTGACCCGCACGCCATACACGGCAGTGCATTATTTTCCAATATTACGTGAACTACGGGCAACGCGAAAGAGAGAGAGAGAGAGAGAGAGAGAGAGAGGAGAGAATGATAGAAGGGGATGGAGAGGAGGGTTAAGAGAAAGGGAGAAAGATACTTCATCGGATCACGCACGGTTGAATTTCCGAGTTGGGGGAAATGGGGCCGAGAGTTGTAGCGGCAACGGGAACGGGAACGAGAACGGGAGCGGAGAGGTGGAGGCTAAACGGACCCGAGGGACACGTCGTCTCGGGCTTCGAAATTCCCTAATCGATCGTGCACTCCCGACTCCACTCGAATCGAGATTGAAAGGTTCGCGTGCATTGCCCCAGAAATAAAGAAGCAATTTAAAACGTTTTGTCCGCGACCGACGGATAATCTTTTAATTCGCTTCGAGGAACTACTCGCCGAAAGCCGGCGATGTTCGTGCCGATGAATTCTTCGTGGCCGACGAGATGGAAAGTAATTTTCGCGTTAGTTCGGACCGAAATCCGGTCCCGGCCTGAATCCGATTCCCCCAGGATGACCGAATAAAAAAATCAAACGGGGTGGGAGTGAAAGTGGAGCACAAAAAGGGGAAAACACAGCACAGGGAGGGAAGAAAAGGAAAGGAGAACGCGGGAAACGATAAAACGCAATCGTCGATGGAAAATTGCGTTTACAGTTGTTCCTCGAAGTTACGTAGTTTCTTCCGGTCTTTGAAGTCGCTGTCATATTGGAGAACTACAGAGATCATAATATATGTATTAGGTGCATCAATACGTAATCCACTATCTTTAAATGGATTGACGAATTTGTTTGATGAAAATATGAAGCATTCTTTCGAGTAGGAATCCATAGCTGGCCTGAAAAATTTCATAAAGCATTGCAGAATAACAGCAATTATATTTAAGATCGGGTAGCTCTTTGATTCTCTTTAAAGAAAAGCTTGACTTCAACAAACTAAGTGAACTGCTCATTGGTGCACCTAATACTTTCGTAAAAAGTAAATAATATATGTGCACAATACGTAATAAATACACTGCAGAGTTGTATGCATTTATAGGAAATTTAGATGTTTGAAAAAAAAATGGTGGTGACACGCAATATACAAAAATATATAAAGTGTCTAAAGTGCAGTATATTTTATAATATTTAAAGGATGAAAATAATTCTATTTAGGCTACATTTGGGTACGTATTTACCTTAGGATTGCCTATGCGATTTTCATGAAACGAAATCAGATATATTATAAAATTCAACATTTTAAAAAACTTTTGAGATTTCTTGATTAATACTTCTATCTTTTTATTATACATATTTTGTTGTAAAATATAATATTTTTACTTCATTACATGAAGTATAATAATAATAATGATAATAATAATAATAATAATAATAATAATAATAGTTTATTTACGTGAATGAAAACCCATTGACAAACAAATATTACCATAAAATAAGAAAATCATAATACAGTACAAAATGTAAAATGACAGAGTTTAAGATAAAAATTGAAATAGATAAGTTTCTTAAAGAAAGTGTAAGAGCGTGAACTCAATGATTAAAGATATCGATAGAAATATGAGCATTCGTATCATGCATGAACATATGGTTGTAACAATTAATGTAACCGAATATGCAAAAATGTACAAGATATTTAAAATACGATAGAAAGTAGGATATTTAAATGGCGAAACAACCTTTTATTTCAGTTTCCCTTCTTTCATCCTGTTAATAAATATACGAATTTTCATAAAGATCCGCAGTCTAGGAATTACGTATGTAACACAAATTTATGATAAGAGTGAGAAGGGGTGCCTCAAACGTACGCGAATTTTCAATTACGAGGTACGTCGATATCCCGACGTACTTCGGGGAGCAACTGTATATCGCGCGTGTACATCCGCTCGGCAATAAGTTTGACTGTGTTGGCAATTCTCGTTAAAGTTTCATCGTGTACACGCAAATCTGTCGATAGGAACGCAGGAAAACGTGCGCGATATTCGTTGCGTGCGATGCACACGCGAGCCGAGAACCGGAGGCGTCGAAGTAGAGGGAAAAGTAGTAAAATCGCAGAAGCGAGCGGCGCGAAACGGAACGGAGCCGAGCGGCGAGCCGATAGAAAACAACGATTCAGCCCAAATAACAATCGGGCTGGAAAAGCGGGCGGTTGGAAAAACGCGTTTATATTTCACCGGCTGCGAGAGTGAATTCCCTTTGTGACTGTAGGATGACAATTTCACGGCATTTAGCCGCGACAGGGCATGTGTACGCGCGAAACAATGCCGAGCTCGCGAACCGACGGGTTACCGCTGGTTTTTCTCTCTCGCCTGCGTCTCTGTCCGCCTCGCCGGGCTACCCTCAACCCCATCCTTTCCCTTCCCTCTCTGAATTTCACTCGTGTGTCTCTGTACGCGATAGCCCGCGTTCTCATCGCCTCGTACCTCGCGCCGTTTTTTAATCGGAAACAAAAGCGTTATTGCGGAAATTAAATGACACATAGCGCGCCCCGCCAAGAAGGGGTTGAATTGTCGGCTTAAAAATATAGCAACGGGCAAACACCGGCCGACAGGAGAACGTAATTTTCACCGTTAACGCGTCGCTATTCCACGCGCGCGATTCTTTGCCCGCTTCATCGATCATATTGAAACCATTTCTTCCGAGCGTTCGTTCTTTCTTTTTTTTTTTTATTGTAACAGTTTACTTAAAGGAAACGAGTTTTCGAGCGATTTGGAAATTTTGCCGAATCAGCGATTCCCAAAAGCGGTAATAGCATTGATTTTGCTGTTTTGTCTCGTGTCACATTTTTCAAATGTTCGATTTTTGCAGGGCTCGAAATTTTGATAATTACGAATTTCCAATGCTGTAAACACCCAATATTTCGAATTTCTAACGCTTCAAATTAATCAAAGCTTCCAATTCTCAATACTTTGATTTCTTAAATCTTAGATTTCCTGAAACCTAAGATTCTCAATGCTTTAAATTTCCAAAACATTGAGGTTTCATCAGACGTCCAGCTTTCAAACGCATGAATGCTGCCACACAGCGAACGGTGCCTTGAATCATTATTGATCCGGCAAAATCGATTAATTCATACGTTTGACAGGCGGACGTGTGGTTAGAATGCAAAACCGATGTGAATGCTACCTCCAATCATTATCGATTCGGTAAAATTGCTTGGCGATTCCATACAAATTGCCATTAACTTGCAAGAACTCATCTGCAAAGCTACGCGTCGCCGGACTTTGCGATTTTAATTGCGCATGCAAATCTCGTCGAGTACCGGAGAACGGCGAGACCTACGGACGACGTAGAATATCCAGCAGGACCAATTCTATTGTCCGATCTAGGATCCACTTAGGCGAAGTAATTGATAGATCCCTCGATGGCGGAGGAGGGATCGAGGAATGACAGGTTACGGGCCAGGATACGGGCCGTTCGCACGACCCTACTTCGCTGCCGTGTTATTAGTTAATTCTTACAATTACTCGTCGTCCCTGTGGTTATTCCATTACCGTATAACTCTCGTAGATCACCTGGACTTTTTCCCCCCTGGCTCGGCCATCCGTTCGGTGGACCGACCGATCGGGCGGCCGGCAAACGACATCCTCCTCCATCGTCTCAATTCGCTTCTTCCATCTCGCTCTTTCGATTGCCCTCCGCGTTTCCTCTTTCTCTCTCTTTGTCCCGCGGAGTTCACCGTGTAGCCCAATCGACCCGACGCGACGTGACGCGCGACACGCAGTGGGCCGAAACGTACAAAAGCCGACCAAGCATTCGAGACAACAGGAAAACATTAAGAATCCTTCTAAACGTGCTTTATATTGGGGTTCGTAGGGTCGCTGATCACGAATTTAGTATCGAATCAATGTTTTAATTAACCTCTGGCTAATGAAAAAGAAATTGTTTCTAAGAAAGGTAACTTTTCGAAAAGTGTATTTGTGTATGGAAATTTTTCGAAGCTATTAAGTATAGCACAAATGTCAGATTAATATTTCTACTAATTATTTAGTAACAAAAACATTATTTTGTTTGAAAATTTTTCGAACTTATATACGTATGTGAAGGATTTTCTAGGTAACAACGAATTTAATATACGTAAAACGTGTTTCTATTTACATGAGAACTTTTCAAGTGACAGTACGAGGAACATTGGACTTCGTTGTATATTTTCAATCACGTAGTACTTAATTCATTATATTCAATGTATAGAAAAAATGTTTATAAATAAAGAAGCGGTTGAGCAATATTATGCTCGAAACTGGAACGATTTTTAGGTTAACGACGTTTTAAAATAATTGAATAAAGTTACGCGACAACCTTAAAGTGGCAGTAATTTACATCTACCCTATATATTTATATATACATATAAACATATGTACATCTCGTTGTTTATTAAGTTCAGCAAGTTTCTTTTGCTTGCAGCAATTTTTCGAAAACTCGCGGTTAAAAATGTGTCAACCAACATACATAAATGTGTTTCTACCTTTACAATCATTATAGCGTCGACAGACGTCTCAACTTTTTTCCGAAGCTGGACGCAGAATGCAAAGGGTCTTGGCACGCGCGCGTAAAACCATGGTTGAAACGGGTTGCGAGAAAAGAGCGCGTTCAAGAGGAATGGAGAAAGAAAGAAAGAAAGAAAGGAAGAAGTCTCTTGGAAGATGGTTCTGTTGGTGGAGGGATACTCGCGATCCCTATGACGGCTTTGCTCTTTGAAAGCGGTTAACGAAGACGGGAAAGAAGGCCTCGCGAATAGTTAATTAGACGCAACTGCCAGCGGCGGCGGTAATAAATGTAACATTAATGAGTCGTAGTAACCTTGATGCTTCGGCGAAAGAAGCCCAGCGTGATTTCCAGTTTTATTGAAAAACAGGAAAAGATCAAGCGCACCGAGCCGTGTCGCAATTGCGGTAGCGCGCAACCCATGGCTATATATACCTGTCTATTATTATTTCAACGCTTTTTTGAATATTCCTCGCTAAATGGAATTAATTCCTGAAAAAAAAATAATTAAGTACAGAGAGAAACGTAACCGGGTGCGCACGTAAATGTACCGTGGCGATCTAATCTAGCCCACAAAGTCAGTGCCGGATCGTGAGACTCGTCTGACGTCTTAATTGTAGTGTAATGCTCGTTGCGTTAATGGTGTGAATGAACTGTGTTTTCAATTACGGAGAGATCAAAGGAAGCAACGAACTGCCTTCCATCGTGTTCCGATCTTCCCTCTGTCTAGTCGGATGCGATTTGCGTTCGTTTGCCGCGTCTTCCGATCGATTCTTTCTCTCCTTCGCCTTCCCTAGATAGTCTTCTTTTTCCTTTCTTTTTTCCCATTCCTTTCAGGCTTCGTTTTAGGAATGTTCGATTCTTGAATCGATTCTGCATCGAAGCGACTAGAATCGATGCACCAGACAATGGGATTACAAAAAATCGATTTCTTGAAAAACGATTGAAGAAATCGATTGAAATACTATCTCGATACTAGCTATCCATCGCTATCGAAATAAATATTGACGGTATCTCACGTAAACTTTGCATATTTATATTTAAAACACGACGAAATGGAAATTACGCTGAATTTGTTCAAGATCAATATGGTGGCCGAGGTTAATCAACCTTAACAAAATTAATGTTATTTAACTTACAACAAAGTTTCCTTCTTTAAAACTTCAAACCACTTCCGTTTCTTGTTTCAAGATTGAATTAATAGAATCGACTTTATAGTAAGGAAATCTTTATCCTAAACTGAAAACATATGTCAGGATCCAGTTAATTAATGACTGAATAAATTCAAGACACACGAGGAATCCAAGATTGCAAATTTAGTATGAAAATTTATTTACTTACGATTCTTTATACATTACTTTGCTATTAAACAAACGAATTAAGGTGGCAGTTATAGGAACAGTGACAGTACGTGGGTCATTTACCCTATATTTTGGTCCCTCGGCGAACGCAGAACCAAAGACAAAGCTCGCCTCGATCATGGAAAACATCAGGCAACTCTAATGATCATAGTTTCCTCCTTTACCAATAATGCGTGCGCTCTCATGGATAAGGGCGTCCGGTGCAGCCTCCTCCACCAGTCCCCCCATCTTACCTTCGTTACTTGCGATGATCGAGAAGATAAACGCCGGCCAACTATTCGCCTTCGCCGAGGTGTCGATCCTTTTTTCCAACCGTGGCGCCCCGAAGACCTTGACAAGGCGCGCGCACTTTCTTGTGCTTCTTCTACTTCCTCGGCTCATGTTTCGAAAGAGTTACACGCAAGAATGCGGCCCGATCGGCAGCGGGCTAGCCGCCGTTACATCTCGCGTCATAACGATCGCCGGATGTGGTCAGCCAATGTTTAATCGCTACAAACGGAAAAATCTCTTCCGTGAGAAACTCCCTTCCGTTGGTTCCTCCTCCGCGTTGCCCTGCCCTGCTGTCTTCTTCCGCTCGAAACACTGACTCGAATTACGCCGCAGTCGCGCACCGTCCATTGACTACCATCGACTATCATCAAATGCTATGGACCGATCAAAATTAAAATGAATAATAGCTTAGTTGCAATTATTAATATTCTGTTTTTGGTGAATTCGCGCCTGCCGGATGACATTTTATGGTTCTTTTGGAAGTAATGGAACACTATTGATTATAAGCAATTACTCATTAACCGTAAATATGAGAAATAGATAGCGGATACATAAATAACAACAAAGTACGGTAGATATCATAAGTGTTACCTCATTTGTTATGAGACATCTATGAAAGTAAATGTGGGAACAGTGATTTATAAAACAGTCAGAGATGGTAGACGCGTGTTCTAACGTGACCAATTCTTTTCCATTCTTTCGCAATTTTGACATGCATTTGCTTAGTGATTCGCGTATGCGCGTATAAGAAAGCATGGAAACGAGATATCACGTAACCCGACCTAAACGTTATAAAACAAATAGTCGAATCATCCAATGTATTTTTCTGTCACATGGTTCGGAATATACGTAGCCCCAGTTATCACTTTCATTTTTATCTTTCCAACTGCGTAAAATCTGTAGCCTTCGTAGCGGAGGTAGGAAGTTTGCCACAGGACGAACGGGATACCACGTCAAATTCGCTGCTGCTGTAACTATTTCGCGTCGATTTATATCCGCCCCAAACTTTTTCGTCTTCCACCATCGCAGAGCAATTACTAGGGTAAATCTACCATGTACTGCCACTTTAAGGTTATCGCGCAACTTCATTTAATTATTTTAGAAGTTATTTAACCTGATAATCATTCTGGTTTGGAGCACAACGTTAATTAATATTCTTTTTACTTATGAAGATTTTTTGCATGTTAAATATAATGTATTAGTTACTAATTCATTGAAAATATAGAACAAAGGCCAATATCCCTCGTACTGTCACTTGAATAGATATAATATTGATAAATCAGTTTGTATAACAGACAAAGGATAAATAGTAAACGTATGGCCTTTCGTGCATTATAAAAATCTCCATACTTTCTACTTGTATCAGTCGCGTGTTTAATGTTCAAACGGTACATTCACCACCTAATATCCATTTTAAAATATTAAACATAAACAAACGTGCAATATATATGCGTTGTTACGTAAAATTAATGTCCAACTTTATTATTAACATCCTTTTCGTCAGGATTCTTCATACGTTCGTTCGCTATTAAATAAAACAATTAAGCTGACAGTTATAGGAACACTGACAGTACGTGGGACATTTACCCTATACCGTAGAAGTTTCTAAACTTGCGACGAAACCCGATACGATCGAGAAGAGAAACAGATCGCGGCGTTCTCTCTGAAACTGCGAAAATTCGTTCCGACCATGCATCAAGATTTCGTTGCGTGGAATGAATTTCTCGTTCGTCGAAGACAGAAGCAGGGTCGGGCTCGGTCCCCGCGGTTTCGTGAGGGAAAATTTAATAACGAAACGACGACTGGGCTCGACTCGGAGCGCGCGGCTTCGCTATCGCCGCGGAATATCAAAACGCTTCGCCGGGAGCTGCGGCGAGCGTAATTTCGGCGGACGGCAGTGCGCGCCGATACTTATCGTCGGTAATCCGAGTAGTACCGAGGGGTGGAAAAAAAACGAGACAGAGAGAAACGCCGGAGGGGGAAGATCGTGACCGAATGAAGGAGGCGCAGCTCGAACCGGGGACCAGTTCCTTCGGTGCAACAGTTGGAAATTCCTTGCAGGGAAAGTTCAAGTTTTGGCGCCAGCGACAGTGAAACTGAAAGACGTTTGCATCGGGCGAGAAGGTATGGGTGTAGTCGCATACCATCTACCGTATGCCATCGACGGCTACCAACCAAGTTCCAAACATGGAAATGATAGATTCAATACCTCACTGCACGAGGTTTGATCAAAAAGTTCGTGTAACTTTTGTTTACTTCAAAAAATAGAGGATGTGCATCAAATAGGGTAAATGTCCCACGTACTACCACTGTTCCTATAACTGCCACTTTAATTCGTTTATTTAATAGGAAAGTAACGTATAAAGAATCGTAAGTAAACAAATTTTCATACTAAATTTGGACTTCGGTTTACGTGACAACACATAGACGTTGTATATTCGTTTACACTTAATATGTACAAATAAATATTGGGAGGTAAATGTGCTGTTGAACATTAAAACCTGACGAATATAATTATAAAGTATGGAACGTGTCATAATTCCGTAAGGCGATACGTTTACTATATATCTTATATTTGTTACACTGTATTACTTTTGGATAAAAATTCTCGAACAAAGCAGCAACGTGTCAATCTGTTGCGTTATCGCTGAGCAGTTTAGAAAATCGCCGAATACAACTAAAATACAGTTTGCTTGATTAGCTGTCAAATCTAAATTACGCATCGAATATGGTAAAAAATTTAAACAGATGTGAAGGAATTGCCATCGCATCGAGAAGAATCTAGTCCAATTGTGTATCATACTATACAGAACATTTTACTAATTTTATTGCTGTACGACATTTTATTATTTGAAAGCCATTGTTCTAAAAATTCGCGAACTTTGGAAGCGTGCCTAGAACGAAACACACAACTCCTTCTTTACCTTTCCTTTCCTTCTTTGCAGCGCCACAGCGCCAATATCAATTTTTACGTCCGTTTTCCCAATTTGCCACGAATTGCCCCTACAAATGTTCCGCATCTGTTCGTGAGAGTCTTTAGCCGTTGAACGATTTGCAAAAGTTAAAACTCCTAGCTAACCGAGACGCCAGCAGAAAAGTAGCGAAAGGGAAGCGTTAAAGGGTGAAGTTGGAAAGTTTCGCGACGAGGACTTGTCCAGTAGCGTAGACTAAAGAGAAAGCTTTCTCCAGGGGTGGATAGAGGGGACGAAAGGGGGTGGAAGCTCCTCGGCGTTGTACGTTTCATTAGGTAGACGAAAGGACGTTGTTCGCTCGGTGTCGGATGCATTGATTTTCGTTTACCCACTCCTCCGCCAGCCGCTTCCCTCTTTCAGCAGCCTCCTTTCGTCCCCCAACCCACCCCCGAGGGATGTTTCGTTATTTAAACAGATTAGCGATACGGCAGCCCCCGGGGAAAGCGTCTTATGTGTTTCCAATGCGTAGAACGCCGAGGAAATTAATCCTTCTTGCAAGCTCGCCTCCCGAGCTATACGCGTCTTCTAATTCGCATTCTCTTTGCGAGTATCGCCTCCGCTTCAACGATCGGATCTCGATTAAAGCCGCTCTTTCGAAAACGGGCCAGCGATCTTGGAATTCTTTGGCCAAGGTCTCCGGCCAATTGACCAGGGCTCGGAAACGGTGGAGCGGGGAAACTCGCGGGGAAACGAGGAACCGAGGAGATGGTTTTTGGCGAACGCCAGGTCAAATCGACTCCGGGAACCGATTCTCTAATACAAATTCATGAACGGGCTAACCGTTTACCCTCCATTAGAGGGAAGCGCAATCAAAACCGAACCGTGGACCCGATAGACGACGTCGGCATCCCAACAGCTGTAAATCAAACTACGAAATTCCTCGTGTCTGGTCCTCGCGGTGTCTGCGGACCACGACGGGGCGCCCTGAAAAGTGTTGAACCGAATTCTCTCTCCTCTTCGCCGACTCTCCGTGCGCAAGGGTGTAATTATGCGTCCAGGGCCCCGAACCGACCAAAGCCCTCCCCCTTTCTCCCTCCCCCTCCCCCTTTATCGCCATTCTACAAAATCTCTCCTCTCCTCCGTTTCCTCTCTCGCCGCTTTCTGCGCCTCTTGTTTCCTCTCGCGCGTATCGAGTCCAACCGTGATCGAAATAGGGAAAAACGAAGCGTCCCTCTTTCGCTCGTTTGCACTCGTATCAACGGATAACGAGACACTCGATGAATCGTCTTTCTCTTTGCTGGTTTGTTAGAAAAATTGACACTAGAATTATGCACTAGATTTGTGCTAGAACCGGGGTTAACAAAACGCTTCGTTATTTTATTAGGCACACTTTATGGTAATAAGTAGACTAAGCATTTTTACGCATTTGTAGAAATGTTAAATATGCAAAGGGACACACGATGCGTGCGATATACAAAAATATAGAAAATATTTGAAGCAATTTATATATTATAGTATTTCAGGTGTGAAGCAAGCTTCCATTTAGACTCCATTTGTTTAATTTTGTTAACTAAAATATAAATTTGCATAAAGATCCGCAGTATATTAGTAAGATTATACCACGATTAAAGCTCGATGCAGACGAGTGACTTTTTGCCGCACGTATGACTGTTTTTGTTGTTTTTAATTGGAAAAATAATGAAGTTATACGATTGTGCTTTGAAAAATTGTTCGTCTGCATAAGGCCTTAGGACACTTTATTGAAAATCACTGTGGCTGTAATTGAAGTCATGAATTGAAGCAATAAGCTATACAATAAAAAGCAATACAAATCCACAATCCAACATTTTAAAAGAGACAGGTTTTACTTTGCCTATTTTCTTTGATATTTCACTTATTCTTTTGCTTCCTGTGAGTATCGGAAGGATTTCTGTAAGTATGAATCTTTGTGTTATTTTAAATGTTATTAGTAGAATGCAGATGTTTATGCATATTCGTATGTTTATAAATAAAACTAAAGAAACAAGACCTAAATGGAAGTTATTTCACCCCCAAAATATAATATCCGTTCCTTCTTACATTTTCCGTTTTTAATATTATCGTATGCTTTCGAAATCCTGTACTTTTTTGTGCATTTAACCCTTTGCATTTGAGAAGCGATTCTTAATTGCCAAAATGTATCAGCTTCGAAAAGTTCCGAGTTGCAAAACGTTAAATTTGAGATAATTGCGTAAACATCCGCAGTCTTTTTTTATTTAGTATTATACTTAATTAGTATAATGTCCAGTAATAATTAATGTCAGTTTTTAACTTCACAACCGCATGAAACAAAGACGATATTCATTATTACCGGGCCCGATAGGTAGGTTTGCGCGAGCTGAAAGCGATCGTATCGGCAATTAATATTACGTCTAACAGTGGACTTGGGCTGTTTTGCAATTCCGACCTTTGATTCCTGACGACTGAGAAAATTTCCATTTTCTCACCGTGGCGGTGAATTCTTATTTTCAGCGTAAAATGATAAAGCCTTTGGCCCCTGTATTACTAAAAGATTTCCCCCCAAATCGTACCCGAATTATCTGAATTAAATGAAATATATGTATAGCGTTTTGCAAACGATAGTTGAGTTTAAACTTCTACCTGAAACTCCGTCTTCCGCATCATTAGAGTAGCTTGTATCTCGGCTGGGATTTTCCAATTTCCTTAGCGAACACTTAAGTTCGAAGGTTGAAGAACGGGAACCGAATACGGCTTGGACGCATGGCGTGGATTTTGCAAGCGCAGTGCCTTTCTCTTGCCGAGTTGCATTTTTTTGTCCGCGTTCTAGTCTCCGCTTGGTGCAGAGAATTCGGTCGTTAAAACGCGGAGAATTCGCGCGAGTAAAAGTGCCGTCGGTGGTAGTTCGAACACAGTCGCTTGAAAAATGCGCGAGTACCGTTTTCGAGGTTGCTATAGAGAGAGCCTTAAACAATTCCGCTCATGCTGACGCAAACGCATTTGGTTCGAAACAATTATGGTAACACGTTCGGAGCTGCGCTGTTAATACCTCCGATTTCATGGCACTTCTTCCATAGCTATTTATCTCTCTCGATTTCTTTCTTTTAAACAACGCCGACTACGTTTATTAATTATTTATTAGTATGTTTAACTGCGTACGCGAGTTTCTTGCGTCCCTATCATAATTCAGGAGTGCAAAAGGATCGAAGTGGTGAAAGAAAGATCAATTTTTTTTTAGCTGCTTCTTGGACAATCATTTCGTTTTGCAACACCGTGTGGAATTAAAACAAGAATTGGGATAAAATACCCAGTAATTGACGCTAAACTAGGCATTGACACTGTCTACGATTTAGTTATTAATTAGTTAAGTTGCTATTATGGCAGATGCTAGATAAAATATAATTGGTGGTAATTTATAAAAAAAATCATGGCGAGAATTCATTTGAAGAACTTTAATCCTTTCGCTGCTGACCCTTTAAACTCAAAGCATTTTCGTTACAAAAATCGTCGACCGATTTCGGAATTTTGTATTAGACAAATATGAGTTGCGAGGAGGTATCCGAAACGTTTGCACGATAGCGTTATTTTTCAGAAATTCGGCAATTCTTGGAAGTGACATCAAATTCCAGGAATTCGCGGAATTTTGGGATTTCGGTTAAGTCTTGTCGATTCCCTGGAAATTATAGTTGCAAATTGTTCGCGGCTGTTATTCGACGGTTGCGTTTCTTCGCGGCGACGAAAGTTTCGCCGCAGCAGAAACTTGTGGACGAAATCCTGCGGCTGTTTTTGCGACGCGTCCCTGATGGCTCGCGGGAAGAGTCCCGTCTCCGTGGGAGCTTCGCAGTAAAATCGTTTAGCATAATTCGAGAGGCGACGAGGGCCCTGGCTGCTCCCGATAAAAATCGCTTGTTTTGCTCCGCTCTCGACTCGTCCTCGTTAGTCGCGGTGACATCTCGACGAAAGGGCAGGTCGTCGAGCAAAAACGTCCCCCGAGGATCCTCGCTTCCCGTTCGCCTTGTTTTTGGAAAATCTCTGGGAAGACGCGCGTTGTATAACTGTGGTTTTATTGCGCTTCAACCATCGTCACTGTGAAATCTTTGCCGTTGAACATCGGCGAGGAGAAAGATTTAGGAACATTTTCACGGGTGCCGGATAATATTGTCCTGTATCGGATGGCAACAGCAAATATTTCCATGGTGGTACGTGTAAATCCCGTGAATTGTTTGTACCAGTTACTGTCATGTGAATATTAAATAAAAATAATCAAATAAATCGTTAAACTACGACTGTTCGTACATTCTACGAAGCCTATAGAACCTAAAAAAAAATGATCTTTCCTTATATTTATATCTCAACTCTTACGGTAAAAACCTTCTCTTTAGTAACTTTAACTTTCCCTTGCATAGTAGAACAATCGTCGTTCTCGCACTTTTAATCCACATACATTTTCTTATCATTTTATATATATAAAAAACTGATAAAGAATATTAAAAGTTTCTTTATTTTACTATATTCACTGCACATAGAATTCAATGTTTGATTTTTTTCATATATAACATTTTAGGGTTTCGTTGGTATTTTAGACAAACGAGCTTACTGTGACAGTGATTCGGTAGGTGACAGTACGTGGGTCATTTACCCTGTATATTATATTCGAGTATATGTTCGACTAATAGAAAAGACAATAGACATTGCGAACGAAGAGAAGGAAACAATATGTGACAATTTTTATGCTTGCAGACCAGCTACAAATCGGAGAACGCGCGAAGACGAACGTGAACGTATCCCATGTCGAATGCCCGGTGCCGGGTACGCGTGAAACGGGCCTAAATATTGCGCGAGGGAGAAGGGCGATTTTCCTGGCTAATTTGAAGAAGAAGAAGAAGTCGTTTTTCTATGGGACGCGGATCGTAAAGAGCGCGCGCCATGGACGGCGGTCGTTGCGATTCTAATTAGAAGGAATTTGGTCGTTCCGGGGCCGAATTAAGCTAATCGGCCGCGACGAACGAGGGTCTCGCCTCGACTGGGAACGCGGAAACGGAGATCGAGCGAAGAAGAAGCAACGACGCACGGAGGGAGGAGAAAAAAAGAGCGGCAAAGAAGAGGAAAGCGGAGGGCGAGAGGCAAACGACCCTTGCAGCCGAGGAAAAAGTCGAGAGCATGAAATTAGTCGTACTCGCGGCACAGAGCATTAGAAGTGCCCCGAGGGCTCCGAGTCGCCGAGTCTCCGCGCCTCCACGCCGCTTTTATTCGATAATTATGCAAATGTCGGAATGATTGTCGGGCAATATGTCCTTGGAATAAAAGTCGAGTCGGAGCAATTCGGTTATCTTTATGATTGTGAAACGCGAAACGGAGCGAGCGAGGGATGAAAAGCCGGAGGGGGACGACAGGGAAAAGAAAGGGGGGGGGGGCAACCGAAACGCGCCACGCGGGTTCTCGTCTTCTCGAGCGACGCCCGAGACGAGAGAGAAGCGCCTCATTTGCATCCAAACGCGCGCGTTTCTCTTTTCTCCCCGGTTTAACCATGCAACCTTGCCTTCCCAAACCACCGTCACGCCAATGCGAACGCGGTTTGATCGATTGCGCGAGGATGAAGTTCTAATAGTGGCCAAGAAAGGAAAAATGGTGCGCGTCTGTAGTCAGATGGATCTATTTAACCCTTTCGCTGCCGGCACGTTGGAACTAAAGATCAAAAGCGTAGGTAACGATAACGTTTATTTATATAAAAATGACATAGGTATAGACATTTGGATACTCTACGGAACTATGTCTACCGTAATATTGACGTACGAATGATTCTGGAAATTATTTTACTTTATTTTTACAGGAACAATCTCATTAGTTTATAGAGTAGTTGATGTGCGGTTTTCATGAAGGGTTCAAAATTTTTGCACAAAATCCTAATAGTGTAACACCAAAAAGGTCAGCTGCTGTACAATAATGATTTGCCATCATGGTGATTCGAGAAACTGAATCCGAATTTATAAAACTTGTATAACAAGTTGGACGAAATGTGCGAGCATGCCTAAAAGTTCTCAAAGGCACATAGAAATTAATTAAGGAACGAAAATGCGGACACCTGGTTTCATCATTAATAATCTTGAATAAAAAATTATATTGCGTTATAGAAAAAATATACGTATGCTTTTAACAAATGCCAGTCCAATTCTTGAAGACGTATATATGCGTCCATAGTAGCGAAAGGGTTGACGAGACGAGGCAGTAAATAATGTAAATAAGTGCACGTGATCGACGTGCATGAGCAGAATAGGACCTAATTCATAAGTTCCAATTCCTAAAATTGGAATTCGGAAATAACAAACTAAAATATGTTCTCTAAGAGCATTGTCACATTTTCCAGATTTCATCGTCCGGTTTTAGGAACTAAATGACATGTCATATACCTGCTCGTTCGTTTTAACTAAAAGAACAAGGATCCTAGTATTAATTCTTAACCGGATGACGAAAACCGGACGATGTGAAAAGACTCTTATTGTTTTTACGCGACGATGGTTGCTTTTGAATTAGTCGCTGAGATTTGTGGTTTCCTACTATTAGATTAATGAAAAAATAATCGTGGATTTTACCATTTTAGATTTCGCGCTGCCATTTCTAGCTATCTTCATCATTGTGAAGGGTAAAATTAGCATTTCTGACTGTTGCTCATATTGCTGTTTTCATTGTTTAACATTGTCAAATACAAGCATTTAAATTGATCATGGAAAAGGAGTAAATTGACGCGATTTTATTGTACGAGCTTGAATTAGGACATAAAGCATCAGAAACCATTTGACACATCAATCGTGCCGTTGGCTAAAAGACAATATTGGTTCCGAATTATATTGGTTCTATAAATTTCCTAATGAAAACGAAAGCCTTAAACATGAACAGGATAACGGATGTCTTTTATCTGTTGATAATAATGATTTCAGTGCCATTGTCGAAACAGACCCACGTAAAACAACTCGAGAGTTATTGCAAAAGAATTCTATGTCGATTATTCAACAGTTAAACAAACAACAAACAAATGGAATTGCAAAAATTCATAGGTATTTTTGCATCTTCTTAATATTATAGACAGAACAGAATTATACAGGGTGTTTTGCCTAAAACATGCCGTCTAATTATTTCTCATATAGAAAGTTACAAACTTCAAAAAGATGGTCTTGAAATAAGAATGCTCCTCATAGGGAGCTCTTTTAGACGAGACATTCTGTACGAAGCAATGATATCAGTTCGCCCCTGAAGATCGGCAATTGGTCCTCGATTGGTAGCTAATATTTGTAGCCGTAAAAATCGGTCACGCGGATTTTTTGTTCACTGTCTCTCGTTGGATGGAGTATAGACGTGTGGCCGCGTTTTCTTTCTGCTACCGATTACGTGACTACGCGTAAGACCAGACGCGTGCATAGATCGTGCGGAGCTGTGGCCACCGGCTATTAAGACGTTCGCTCGGCGATTTAATTAAGTGACTACGTCTCGACCCTGGCGGACCGCGGAACCATAAGCCGGATCGTCGTTATTTATTATTAAAATATATTCCTTGTCGAAAGGGTGGAGCCTGGCTCGACCAATGGGCACCCGTCGCGTGCCTCGAGTCGTTAGGGTGCTTGGAAATTGATAAGAATGCATCGTTGCCCGACGCTGCCGCCTGCTGCAGCCTTTAATCTCAGCCATGCGCTCCTTCACCGACGCCCGACGAATCTATCGCCTGGAATCCGGTAATTGTAACACGAACACGCTGTCCTCTACCAACCCCCCTCCGTTTCTTTCACTCTCACCTCTCGCTCGCCGTTTTTTCTTGCCGCAAATAAGTATTCACTTACCTTGTCTCGTTTAGATTTTTTCTAGTCCCCGTTCTTCTTATTTTCTTGGCGTAGACGAACGCCATGCTGCACAGTGTGTCGATCAGGGGACAAAAGTAACAAATATTGGTAGTAATGCGATTCATAAATATTTGAAGTGTTCGGGATGCCGAAAATGTTTGGAGGGGACGGGAATTTTTTGTTGGGATCCCGAAAATCTTGAAAATAATTATCATCTCCTGTCAACTCTATATTTTCGGGTTCTTGCACGTGTCTAACAACTATGACGAAATTATATCGTTAATACTGAACAAAATGAATAATGAAACGGCACATTCGGATTGTTAACATTTTGGGGAATCCCGAGAATTTTCGGGATTCCCAACATCTTGAAAATAATTATCACGACGAAAGAAATTATAATTAGTTACAATTATTTAGTTCATTTTCAAAACTAGGAATTATTAAGTGTAGGTACCAAAGAATAATCCACTTCTTTTGTTTAATTCAGCATGTATTTTTAACAAGATTAAATACCTGATCGTAAATATAATTGCTATTATTTGCTTAATTTTTTAATAAGTTGATAGAATAAGTTGATCCACATTTGAAAACAGTGGATTACTTACTGATACATCTAATAATAATTACTGTACGATTACTTGGTATCGATGGAAGTTTAACTTCCACGTAACACGGCGCTATAAAGGGTTGAAGTTTGATTTTTATACCTCATTTCCCCTTAGCTCTACGCACCACGTGCCGCAGGTTTGGGATAGGTTGACGAGGGATTCGTACACAGGCACTGACACCGACACTTTACAATAACAACTATTTATTTGTAGGTAATAATGCTGAATTACAATGAATACACTTTTTTGCCTCGATACTAGATTGTATAAGTCCGATCGCGAAATCGTCATCGCTCGTCATCATCGTTACTCGGTAGTGTGGCGATGCTGCTTTTCCCCCCCCGACCCCCCCCCCCCCCGACCCAAGAGTTTCTTTCCCCTGTACGCAACCCGCCCCGTTTACCCACCCCGTATTCTGCGGAATTATTCTTTTCTAATCGCGATTCACGCGAATTTTCCCGACTCGCCGATCGAGAATCGCCGAGGAAAACCGCGTCCTCCTCTTTTTCCCATCCTAACCAAACGATTCCTGGTCGTCTGCCTAAAGCGAAAAGAAAGAGTTCCGGTGTTGCGTGTTGTTGGTCCTCGCGTACCATCCGTAATCCTTCGCGCGAATCGCACGTTATTCGCTAGCAAAACGGTTTGCATCGCGGCAGCGATTCTCCATCGGCAGAGATATTGACCCCGTTCGATTGGTAGTGGCGATGGCAAATACAGATGAGCTATCGGTGGTTAAATTCTCGTTTCACTACGTGTAGCATCGTCTTAACGGGCTTTACCCGATACGTACGATCTAGACACTATGATTATGTGAACTTTACAACACAAGAACCTTACGGGCAAAAGACTTTGTACATGGATCTTAAATACGGGGATCGGCCTCGGGGAAATATTGGTCGCGGTTCGGCTCCGGGGCCCTTTTCCTTTCCTCTTCTTTTCCCTCGCCCTTTTTCGTCCATCCTCCTGGAAACCGGAAATATTTCGCCGAGCATACGGCCGATCAACGCAAACGCGGGACACACGCAATATGCATTAGCCTTACTTGTCGACTTGTCGTAGTAACTAAGTTTATTTATATAAATAAGGTGTTACGATTTAAAACGCATCGGGAGAATCCTCCGTTCCTCTTTCACCGCCATTTTCCTCGCTCCTTCTCTCTTTCTCTCGCACGCAACGCTCGCTCTCTCCGCCCTTCTGATGTCTCCGTCGAAGCATATTTTCTATCAACGTTCTCTACGCGTTTAATTCAGCTTTCGCTTTCCACCGCGTCGCCGCGAATTATTCTATTCTCGCCCTCCCATAGTCTCTCTCCCCCCTTGGCTCTCTTTCTTATCACTTATCGAACCACGCGCGCACATTCACACAAGCTTCTCTCACTCTATATGATACACAATTATCGAGTCCTCGGCTCGTCGCAAAATTTCACTTTGCCGCGACACTGAAGACTGCCTCAACGATCTTCAAGGGTTCGTTGAAGGGAAAGTGGAAATGGCGGGCAGGCAACGAGCCCGCGAGGCTCGAGGCGTGCGTTTCCTTCCTCTTCACGGTCCGCGACGATCGGATCACCTTAGCACACCGCCCTCGAGGAAATAATATTAATAATAATGATAATAATACTCGAAACCGAGGCGGCGCGGCCGATCGCCGTTGCATCTTAAGCTGCGTTCCCATTGGGCAATTTTTGGTGACCAATCGAGTTAAAAGCCGTTTCAACTCGACTGAATTCGCGCGTTTAAACGGACAATTTTTATCAATTTCAGGCTGACTAAAAGTTGTCTAATGTAAACGCAGCTTTAACACGATTAGCTAATTGAAGTTGCTCAATAATTAAAAGATAGGTACCTCTAGGAACGCATGCACGCGCTCACGCACTCTCAAGCAGTCTTTAGAAATATATTCCTCGTCTCTTTTTTACTCCGGATCAATCGCAATACCGATACCAGTCCGCGTTTCGCTACCAGAAACACGAATGACACGCGAAACGCAATCTCGACTGTCTCTGGGTAAATACATCCGTGGACATGGGTGGTACACGTTCGTGTTCACGCAATTTGTCGCTGCCGAATGACGCAACGTTCTCCGTTTCTGCAGCCGGAAACCACTGCGCTGGTATTCTAGTTCCGCAAGCGAATCGATACTCAACGATTGCTCGTCTCGCCTCGGTGATATGTGTTTCCATTCTTACTCCTCGTCGCTTAAGACTTTTGCAGCAAATCAGTCCCTGTTTCCGAGGGGAAAACGAGCACTTGGGTTCGATCGAACTTTCACCCTCGACGTTCGCTCGAAGGACGAATTCTTCGACTCGTTTATCGCGCACTCTTCTTCACGCGCACGCAGCTACGTGTTTTTTGGTCCGTTTGCGATTTTCACCTTCTTGGTCGGTCAAATTTCGCAAATCACACGAAACTACGATGACGAGGAAGTGCGTTTCCGTGGCGCCACTTTTCGACGCTCTGAATCGCTTTCTCTGAATCGGTTCGTTGCTCCTTCCCTCGATCGATCGCGATCACTCGTTTTGGCTGCTCGCTGCTAGACGCTCTGCCCCTCTTCTGCTCTCCTCCAGCCTCTTCTAGGTTGCACTCGTGAACAGAACAGAGTTCTTGTAGTAACCCGTTCGGGATTCTGAAACAGAAGCGGGTCAAGAGTTCGGTGACCTGCCGAATTGGACGCGAGAGGATTCGCGTTTCCGATCCAATAACGCACGCTAGCTCGCTCGCGAAATCGTTCCTCGTCCACCACGGTACTCGATCGTGGATCAAAACGCGATCCCGTGGATGCAACGATCGGGTGACTCGAGAACAAGAGAGAAGACCGAGCGAATGATTCGATGATCGTTCGGCTGGAAGCGGCGCCGCTCACTAATTATCCTTGCCTCTTGAGACGTAGACGAACGCGAGAGAGGGACGAGGCGCGGACATTCGGGGAGAAAGAGAGAGACCGAGGATGGGTCCTATCGGGCGCGTTCGTAAATACGAGACCGGTCGACTCATCGGCCCTTAGGGCGCCTTTGTGATCCAGCCGCCACTCGACTTTTTATCGAACTGTCGCTTATGATTGAAAATCATCACGCGCTTTAATAGTTCACCGGACTCGATTTACTCCGTTTCTTCTTTCCCCTTTTACTTCGCTGCTCTTCCTCTCGGCGTTACACGTTAACCGTTCTTGCGCGGAGAAAAAGAAGAGGAGAATCGAGAAATTGCATGCGCAAATCGCGTCGCGCAGCTTCAGCATTCCCAAATCTCGTTGGTTAATTTCCAAAGGGAGAGAAAGAGAGAAACGGAAACGGAGAACGATTATCCGGGCGATGAAGAGTTGACTTTACGAAGCCGCGGCCAATTAAGGGGACCACTCGTTAAGCGGCTGCCAAGCAAACCGGGATGGACCCGGTCTCGCAGGGAGAGAAACGATTATTTACGTGCAACGTCACGTCGAGGGCCTCCGGGACTAAGAGAGAGAGACAGACAAAGAGCGTCGGAATCGCGCGCCACCGGTTAGAGACGGTTTTTGCCGCGGAGGCTGCAACTTTCGGCAAGTTTCCGCGAAACGAGAGGCGAGAGGCGAGAGGCGAAGGCAAGTTTTGAATCCGGCGGCGCTGACGACGTGTGCCGGTGACGCCGCTGCAAGAAACATCCCCTCGAAAGCAACTGCCACCCACTCCCGAGACTTTCTAATTAAAGATCCGCAACAACAAGTTCGGCTCCTTGTCGCGCAAGAAATTCTTGCTCGCTGATCCGGCCCACGGAATCACCGAGTTCCTCGCGAGTCGATAGTCCAATTTTCCCTCGACTTTGGGAGATTAGAAAGGAAGGAAGGAGCTTCCCTCCGCTTCGGAGACTAGTCGCAATCGCTCCGCGGAACTTTTACCGGTCGATCCTGACGCCGGCGTCTGTTGTACTAAGTCACAGGCGCTCGTGTTTGCTCGAGATTCAATGGCGTGGACGTGTCGCTGAACCCACCTTGAAGAGGAGACTTCACGTCCCTCTCGGCCGCCTGATGCTGCCGCGATTTTCTCTCCAGCTCCAACTCTTGCACCAGCGACTCTGCGAGAAAACCGAGAAACATTGCTTGATTATTTAGATTACACTCCTTTCACACGGTGATTCGCGAATCGCGATTCGCGTACGATGGATTCGGATCGTGCGTTAGGGGGAGTTCTCCTAAACACACTCGCGTACCATCTACCGTATGCCATCAACGGCTACCAACCAAGTTCCAAACATGGAAATGATAGATTCAATACCTCACTGCACGAGGTTTGATCAAAAAGTTCGTGTAACTTTTGTTTACTTCAAAAAATAGAGGATGTGGATCAAATAGGGTAAATGACCCATGTATTGTCACTCTTCCTACAACTGCCACTTGAATTCGTTTATTTAATAGCAAAGTAATGTATAAGGAATTGTAAGTAAACAAATTTTCAATTCTAAACTAAGTGTCCGGAAATAAGGGAATTCCCCCGTTGATTTGTTATTGGTCTACGTTATTGATGCTTATTTTAATCGTTAAATCAATGGACTTCGCGATTCTAGTGTTCTGCAAAATTTGTCTATAATCAAACGTGTTCTGTGAATTTGACAAGGTTAAGAATCACCGGCTTAGAGATTTGGGAGAATAGGAGTAGGAGAAGCGATAGGCACGCGTTGGCGTCGATTTCGCCGAAGCGTGAACCGAAACGCGCGAAGGATGAAACAGAGCGGTAATTAGTGGAAAACCAACGAGCGCGAACTGCGAGAAAGGGGAAAGGAGAAGGGACCGGGACAGGGATAACGGACGAAGGCAGGCGTGAAAGGGCCGCAGGTTTGCTCACTGAATTCCGCAAGGATTAGGGTGAAAACTGGAAAATGTCCCTTTAATGATATCGCGGCGAATTAACCGCGGGCGAGATCCTCGTTTGGGTCTACTTCGTTAAGCCCTTCGATCTCGCGTCGCTCTTCGCCGAGATTAAAAGAAAATGTCGCTCTTTTCTTTGTTCCTAACAAATACGACGAATTACAGTGACGTAATTAATTGTATTCTTACGGGCAGAGAACCAATAATTGCGTATGAACGAGAATAAAAAAGTAATATTGGTCCAACCGTGTCGGATATACAGTGGCTAAAAAAAGTATTTATATGCAAATATAATTATTTTGCCATTTAAATACTAAGCTTAACTAAATTGAGTTTCGTGCTATTTAACAGTACCCTCGCGTGGCGCTATATAAAATTGTTGAATCGAATAGAAAAATATGGGTATGTATAATTACTTTTTTGTACCTACTGTAAGTTGTTACTTGGAACTAGTAAAAAGAAAATGCGCGATTCCTACGTTTAACCCCTTATCGCACTAGTTCGCGAGTGTCACGGGTTCGATGAACTGTGTTCCTTTGTATAATTGTATGCTATTATTATTAGACCGCTCATTTTTATGCAAATTCGGATTTTTATTAACGAAATACAAAACGGAATACAAATAAAGAGTTATTTCACCCTCGAAGTACAATAATTTATACGTCACATTAAATGTTTTGTAGATTTTTGCCTATAAATTTCCCATAAATACTTAAAAATCCGCAGTTTAAATCATTACTAATAATTTGCGTTATTTTAGCTTTATCTACTTTGATGGTACAACGTTTCCAAATTATTCATTTATGTCATAAAACTTGCTCGTTTGTTACGCAAAAAATAAACGTACGCTATGAAATTCATCAAACTAAGCAAAAAGAGATAATGAATAGGACTATTAACTCTTTGACGCCAGGCTCAGTATCTCGTACTGATACTATATTTGCATACACGTGTACAAAACATCTGTCTAATTAATTTTGTGACTTGCTATTTCGCTATGGAGACATTGATACATTTCTGTTATTGCTTCCTTTATCTTAAAATAGTAAACAATTGTTCCTTTTCTTGTTAGTTATTGAACAATTACCATGAAGTTTAACCCTTAACTACAGACACCGAGTTTAACAGACTACGTATGACACGTTTCCATACATTGCAGGAGTAAATTGTTCTTTTCTTTTTTTTTTAAATTTCTCGCTAGCTAATCTCGAAATATTTTTTAATACAAATCTGTAGCACGCGCTATTTCTCCTTTTTGTATAACAGTTAACGTCATATTAATTTCATAGTTATTTAATAACTAGATTTCGGATGTTTATGCATTTATAGGAAATTTAAATATGCTAAAAGACGCAAAATGAACGTAACATACAAAACTAAACAAAGTATCCAAAGTAAAGTAGGAATTATTACACTTCAAGGGTGAAACAACCATCCATTTAATGTTGTCAATAAAAATAAAAATCAGAATTTGCATAAAGATCCTATCAATAACAATAGATTTCAATCGGAATCCGACAGACTTCGTGTCCCTATTAATGTCTAAAAACTTGCTGTCAGTAGTGAAGTTCGTATCTACCAGTGCCTAACGTTAGAGGGTTAATAATATTACACAGGAATAGATCCGCAACAAATCCATTTCGCAATTGCTATTACAATAGCATCCAATCCGCAAATAAAATTGCCATACGCCGACGCGAAATGAAGAAGAAAAAGCTTGAAAAGGAATTCAAAATATAATCCAAATATTTGCATAAAGATTTGAAAGTGGCTCGACAAATAGCCCGAGGGAAGATATCAATCCGTCGATCGAAAGGATTAATCGCGAAGAGAGAGGAGCATGTGACGGTGAAAAGGAAGAAGGGGCCGCGGATATAATCGGCAAGCGTGAAATGGCACCTCCTTGGGCAACGAGCAATGGTAAAATCCAATTGCGAGGCCATTAAATCCCAGTTAACCAGTACACGGACGAAGAGAGGAGAATCCGGAGTCGCGGCGACGTTCCCCGTAGGAGGAGAGTCACACGGTCGCGCGGGACTAGAGACGTCAGGGCAGAGATTCCATTATGCTTTGAGCAACAATAGCTGAGGGCTGTTTCGTGGTACGTGGGTGTGAATTGGTGCGTTCGTCAGGGCCGTTATATTCGACGGGACGAACGGAGCGAGCGAGCGGAGCGAGTGTTTGCGTTTCACTGAGCCAAATTACCTCTGGCGCCCTTATCCGCGCGCGGGGTGTTTCTCTTCCCTTTGATATCCAAATGACAATTTAACTGCTCAAGATACAGCCGCGTTAGCGGTGATTGCAAAGGGGTACGCGTTTCTGCTTCAATCAGAAACAGGGAAAGGTTTAGAAAAGTTACATCCTTACCGATTTCGATGAGCTTCAATTAGATGTTCTTAAGGACGTCATTTTAAACAACTTCTCGTCGGCTGTAATAATAGGCGATTGAGTACGGTTTATGAAATAATTGGAGAAACATTAATGGTACCACTGTATTGAATTCTGCTTATAGGAATGCATCAATGGCGTGGCCTCAGAAGTAACTAAGCGATTTAATTCCTTAATAATTAAAAAATAAATAGGAATTATTATTGAATACTATTATATAGTTTTATCGAAGCTTCTTTTGAATCTTCATTAACAGTAAGACAAATTTCAGCTTATTTTTACTACGTTTTACATCATTGACTTCAATGTCTCAGATATTACGTTGCTTACTACTGAATGAATGTTTCCTTTTAAGTATATTCACTCCCGGCCACAAGTGACCGGATACTTGTCAGTTTCCAACCAAATGTTTATTGAATTAAATGTTTAGTAACGTCTTAAAAACAGTATAATTTAATGCACTCCCTGGTGAAAATAATTAGCGAATAATGGTTTCATTTTCTAACTATAACATAAATTTTACCTGATACTAAATTGATCAGAGTACACATATGTATAAGCAGAGTCCAACATAATGGTACCCATAGTTTTCTGTAACTATCTTCGAAACCATAATCAATTGCCTATTACTACACCAGGCAAAAGTTGTTCAAAATGTCGCTTTTAACAACATATTCCGATTTCTTCGAAATCGGTGCTGGTTTAGCTTTTCTAGAATTCTGCAAGGAGACAATGTCGGACGGGGATAATAAGTTGATTGTTGGGCGGAGTATTTTTCACGCATGGCGAATAGTGGTCGGTGGACGAGTGAAACGCATCGGGCTACTCGGGAGAGGCACGTACGTCCGTGGATATCGAGCGACTAATAGTTTTGCTACCGTATTACACACCCTGACAAATCGCGGGAACAATGAAAACAATTTCAGGCCGTGCCGAACGAGCCGGCTGCCCCTCTTTCTGGCCTCTAAACGGTTCGTATTGTACCCTCGTCCCGGCAGCCGATTTTTTCGGTTGTCGACAAGCGGCCAGGAGGCCCCCGAGAAGGAGAAGAGAGGCCACTGAAAGGAGAGCCTCTCGAACTGTATCCGGTATGACTGTGCGTTTATCCGCACGTAATTAACTGGCGCACAATGCATCGCGAGAAGGCCAACTCGGTTCTCCCGCAGGAGACGAAGAAAAGGAATGGAGAAGGTGGCAATGGTAGTGGCTCGGATAAGAAAAAAGGAATACGCGGTGTACGCCGCTCTCCGCTTCTCGAAAAATCATGGTATTGTGCCCTGCGACGTGGCAACGTCATTGGAAACCGCTGCTACCTTCGATCGATCGATTTTTTGCCTGGAGAACGCTCGAAATTCCTTGTCCACGCGTCTTTCATCCGAACACAGATTCTCTGATTCGTTTCTTTCGCCTTCCATCGATTGCCTTTGGAATCATCCAACCATTAACCCTTTGACTGCGAAGCGCTCTCTACAGTGTTATTATATAATCGGAAACACATTTCTCTTATCAGTTAGAATTTACAGAGGTAGTAGAACTAGTAATGTTAAAGAAAATTGGCACATTATCTGTTGGTGAAATTTAAAGGCATGGATAATAAAACGGTCTACTTGAACAACAAAGAAAGTGTCCATACACTATAATTCATTTGATTTATTTATCAATTGCCATAGAAATATGGATGATTCCTCGTAGCACAAATTATCAATAATTAATCCGATGCAGAAAAGATGTTTACAAGTACATTGTATTAGACGTACAAATAAGCAATCCACTATATTTTAATAAGTTAACAAATTTATTTGATTAAAAATTCAGATAGACACCTATAATTTCCTCCAAAGATGACGTCGAGCATTATGGAATGACAACAATTACATATAATACAGAATTAATCTTACAATAATAAATGGATTAAAGAATCCCAATGGGATGTATGGAAACGTTTTCGGTCCTACGTATACGATCAACGAAATTTGTGTATTATTATACACATACCACCTTGCTTCTTGTGACATGACACACATCAACTATTTGTAAACAAGCATCGATGATCGTTTACTGTTTCCGTATCCTTACGCTATAAGAACTTCAAGATACTACGCGCGTTGCTGACACCCGGCCAGTGATAATCGCGCAAACACAGCTCCGTATATTGCTATGACTTCGAAGACGGAGCGCGCCTCAGTCAAAGGATTAAACGTCTCTTCTTCTTTCGAACTAACTTCGCTTTTACGCGAAACAAGTGGAATTAGATCTCGGCCGAGGAGAAAGAAACTTTAATCGCGCCAACCAACAGAGTGGTGAAGCCTGTGTATGGATCGGAAGCGAGCAAACGTATCCGCGCATGCATCGAAGAATCCCGGAGTTATTACGCCGCCGTGTAATAAGTAATTTCCGAGGCGGCGAGGGCTTCGTGACCTCGCACGCTGAAAAACAAACGTCGCAGTGGGTTCGACGATCTTCTCGCGCGAGTATCCAGCGAAGCGACTACGCCAGGGGATCGTGTCCCGGCCGCGGTAATTGCTCCAACGCTCTCGCTCTCTCTTCGTTGCCATGATCGGAGTCGAGGAGAAGAGGAAGGCCACTGGTGCGATGCCTGTAAGAGGCGGGGGAGGCGGAGGGTGGGCACAGGAAGGACCCGGAGGAACGGAAAGAACGAAAAGACGAAGGCGGCGGGGCGGCCACGGGGTTGATTTCGTGTAGCGCCGCGTTTTTAATGCTCTGATCTTTATGTAAAACAGAACACGAGGACGGTGAACGAGGGAGTAACGGGGATGGAGGAGGAGAGAAGGAGGAGGAGAACAGGCGAATGGGGAGGATGCAGGGGGCGGGGGAGGGGGGGAGATAGGCGCTCGAGCACCAAGCCGACCGTGAAATTGTATGAATCAAGGAGGTGCATGGAGAAGCGCGGAGACACAAAAAGCGGCGCGACGAGCGGAACAAAAAGCGAAGATGCCAGAGGATGAAGAGGAATGCTCGACCCGGTATGCTGCTCTCGCGTCCGCCTCGATTTCCAATCGAAACGCCACTTTTCCCGTCGCTTTTCGCTTTCGCTCAGATAGGCGACGCAAACGAATTTAATCTGCCGCCTACGATTTCCGTCGTAAGAACCCGTCTTGCCTTCCTCTTCTGTTGCTTCGGTGAGAGGAGGGTGCCTCTATGCGACAAATTCGAGCTGCTTTGGGGAGTTGAAGGAGGTCGCGAAAGGGAAGGAGGATGAAAAATCCTCGAACGAAATCGCAATCGCGCCTCGTAATCGTCACGCGGAAAGGCGAAGGAGAGAAAGCGACGATATATCCGACAGAGCAGTCGGTCCTATCTTATTGCGGATTTTTATGCATTTATGAGAAAATTAACCTCTTGTCCTACAATTATACGCTAGTACTAGCTACTCACTGATTTCATAACGTGTCACGTAGGTACAAATCATTTGAATATTATAGGCAATATTTATTTATTAATCTCCAATCTTATATCACGAAGCCAAAATTAAAGTTCAAGTTAAATTTCATCCTCAACGCTATGAGCTTTTGTTGATTATGTGTCATAATTCATAGCACATAGATAAAAAGGTACAGAACACACACAGTGCATAAAAATACAGGAAATAGTCAAATTAAAGAAGATATTTTAATACCTACACGATAAAGTTACCCTCTATGTAGCTTCCACTTCTTTAGTTTTGTCTATAGAGAAATTAATCTGTATAAAATTCTGCAGTATACTTATTAGCAAAAGTATTTACCTGCTCGAACAAGGCACCGCTGACATTTCATCTATTGGTACTACGTGTTATCTAATCTGATAGAATTTGACGAATAGATTTAAAAAATAACAATTTTAATGTTAGGAATGCATGAGCTCAAAAGTTATGCGTATTTGAAAATGCATTATTTTACGGGTTATAGTTTTATTTTACATTCTGTTATTCTGTTATGTAACAATCTGGTGCCGTGAGTAATCAAAGGACTTTGCAATAGAATAAAATAATATTATTACTTTATTACTTAAAAGTTCATAAAAACAAAGTAGATGTAGGTATTTATTGATACGTTTTCCCTTAGTCATGTCTTTGCGACTTGTTAATACATACATACCCGTACTTAAAGGGTTAAATACGCATAACTTTTGATCCAATGTTTTCCTACCAGCAAAATTGTTGTTTCTGCAATCAACGCGTCAAATTCTAATAGATTATGTAGAAGAATCTTAATAATTTTTGGCACGGTGGAGTAAAGTTTAACCACCTTACTTACCCTCGCGCGAACTACCACCCCGGGTATAAATAGAAGCGGGCTCGCTTCCCCTTCCAGTTCACCCTCCCGATTTCTCTAGTCCTGGCGCTTGTTCGCCGGAAAACCACGTCGTGTCTTGTGGATATATTCGCGGCGAGGGACGCTTTCAAGCCTCCTACCATTTTCAAGCTTCCCGTGTCGACGCGTTAGCTTCCTTTCGCCTCTATATTGCTCGTATACACGCGTCACGGTTTATCACTCTCGCGGGGTTATTGTCTTTCGTCTAATGGTACACGCACGTGCGCGTCGCGTACAGGTGTGCGCACACGGTCATCGAGCAACTCCCGAACGCGTAGCATGCACACACACACACGCGTAAAGGAAATACAGCGACGCGGATATTTCACGGAGGCGTTTTCCGGCTGGAATCAGGCCGCGTGTCGCGCGCTATTTTTTTCTTCGTGGAACACACGCGCTTCTTCTCTTCCCCTCAGCCCCCGTCTGCTCGACGGGGAGAAACGAGATATCCCGTGGAGATACGCCGACGAATTTGCAACGTACAACCAGTCACCGTACATTGTATTACTCCCCAGGTTCGTTCCGGTTTTACGGTCGCGAGTTTCTCGAGTTTAATAGATTCGCTGCGGAAACTCGTGCACGCACATTCCTCAGCGGACAACCGCGACGCTAACGGGCACGCTTCTAACCGGAGCATTTAACCGGGATACTCTCGACTCTTTCGCTACCAGTGATCGCGAAAGAATCTTCTCCTCCGCCCGCACTTAGATCTTCCACGATCGTGGGAAATCTGTATCCTACGCAACTTCCAAAGCCAAAGATGAACCCTTAACTGCTATTGTCGGTCTGCGAGACCGATAATAAGCACTTGAATACCTTTCGATTATAGTATAATTGAGGTGTTAAGGGTAGTAAGAGTAAACTCAACACGTTCAAAATATCCTTTACTTTATTAAATTGATTTATATCGAGTAATGCATATTCCTGTTAGTCCGCTTTGTGGATTCCATCTTTCTTTCCCATATAAACAATAAGTTCTTATAGAATTTGTTAGAATGAATACGGTTCTGGTAAGAAGTGTTTACCTCGAAACACCAGTTTCTTGAGTTCGCAGTTGCTACTCTCAACGCCTCAATTAAAATCGAACTTGGGCTCCTTCATTGTTGATGTACAAAACAAGAGCAACTAATTTTCATGTTTTATTCGCCACTTTTCTATCAATTATAACACAATAAACATTAACGACCTCACAGACCGCTATTAGTGATTACGTAAGTTTTAACCCTTCAGGGACGTCGCTGTTTTTCGATAAAACCGACTTCATGTGATATCATATACGTTGTTATGACCTCAATCGAACTTAATTTTATGTGATAAATTTTAAGAGTCTTGCAAATTCTAAGACAAAGTGCAAAAAAAATGGATCCGTGAAATAACTTCAAATTTGAGAAACGATACGAATATCAGTACCGTGCGCGGATTCTATCCTTGATGGGTTAACAACTGTAGTAGTTAAGTCTTAAACACCATTAAAGCCAAAGGAAGAATTCGGACCGGGGTTTCGAGTACTTAAAGTGTACGATCCAATGAAACAGTGACACTACTTAAATCATTGCTCCCATTTTTTCCTCAATCGTGACGGAGCTCTGGGACTAGTGTTGCTGTTCGAGGGGGAGGTATAGAAGAAATCTCGAAATAATTCTACAACTCGCTATCACCTACACTCGTTGCCCCGCCCATGTCAGCACTTATCTTCAGGTTTTTCACGATCGCGTTACGATTTTATTGCATTGCGTGAATGAAACGAAACGGATTCCCTTGGCGATTATGCGACGTCTCGAGTGGATGCGGAGTTAGCGGAAGATGCGTAGACGACGTAGGACAGAGTAGGAAATAAAGGACGGAGAGGAACGCGAAGACGGAGCGCTCGGCGTGTACGTTCTGTCACGCGAAAGTGGCCGACACCGGGTGGGGGAGACGTTATGGTTGCTGCGAAATTATTGCATATAGTCTGAATATTAAAGCGTGGCGGAGTGCTCGCTCGTACTCGTCGGATGGTGGATGCTGGATGATGGACGCGAAGGAATCGTTGTGTGCGCTTGTGCGCGCGTACACGTACGTACACAGGATGGGAGGAACGCGATGCGAAAGACAGAGGGCAGAGGGAATGGGGAAGGGAGACAAGGGACAAGGAGAGTAGAGAAGCACAGAGAGAGAAAAGGAAGAACGAAAGGGGTGTAGAGGGAAAGGTGGAGAGTTTAAGGGAAACGAAGGGAACAGCGGCAAAGGAAGGAAGGAAGGAGAGAGAAGCCAGGTAACGCCACCGAGAGCCACGGTGGCCGCCGGGGAAATTACGGCTCCTTCCTTACTTGCCAGAGATGTGCATAAACTCTGCATTACGCTCAGTGGCGCTCATACACGTAGACTCTGGCTACTGCAAGTGAACAGATCATCCGCGAATGCCTGCCGGATAAGCAAAAGTCGGCCGCTACTCGTCTATTAAACGCTACTGCGATTCGCTTCGACGCGGACAGTCTTCCATCCCTATATTCCTCAACCCGCGTCCATTCTCGTTGCTCGCGAAACGCGGGATGCTTTACGTCGATGGTCCCTTTAACCCTTTCGTCACGGCAAAGTTGGCCGTCAGGGTGCTAAACTGTACGAGGCAATTCCGCCTCGAGTCTACAGTGTAACTCCTACCATCTTGCAAATTATTCATTTTTTAATCAATTAGTGTTTGACGAACACTAAACCAACTACTAGCCTAGGAATATTAGAGTATACTTAGCCGGAATTTTTAACTGATGCGAAATTAGCTGTGGTATACAGTCGTCACGATTCTTATTTGTGACGGCAGATCGTAGTGCATTTATGGGAACTTTAAATGTGTAAAGAGACACGAAATGGACTAAGCTAAACGAAATAAGCAAATATGTATAAAATATTCATAGTAAAGCACAAATTATTGGTATTTTGAAATCCCGTTTCTTTAATTTTGTTGGTTGAAATGAATTTGCATAAAAATCTGCAGTCCACCAATTTGTAATATATAGATTGTGAAGTTTTATGCAAATTCGTATCTTTATTAACAAGATTAAAGAAGCGAAACTGAAATAAAAGGTTATTTCACTTTTTAAATATTTTAATTTCTACTTTATTTTAAATATCTTGTACATTTTTGCATATTCTATGTATTATGTGCATTTTTTAACGTTTAAGATTCCCATAAGTGCATACTTATCCGCAAGCTAGTAATATATTCTAATCGCGAAGATATATATGAAATTGTTTAATTTCATAAGAATAATTGATATTAATGTTTCCGTTTATAAGGTGTTCCACCTTGAACAAGCTACCTAATTATTATTGTTCATTGCATGTGTTCGTGTAGGAAGTTGAAATCTTAAAAAAAATGGTCTTCGAATAGAAATGCTCATTCTCTGATATAATTCAAATTGCGTATGGAATATTTGTTGCACTATCGCGACTAAAGAAAACCACCTTTACCAGAACCTCTTGAACAATTGAATGGCATCTTTTGTTTCGTGTTTGACGAAATTACTAATAGATATTTACACCTGCTGCGGCCGGTTACTTTTCTACGTCACTCTGTACAAGAAACATTTCACGATGTGTGACCGTAGTCCCGTGTAACCGAAAGGGTTAAAGGTTCAGCCCGAGAATTAATATTAGAACCGCGCGATGCACTTAAGATGCACTTAATTCCTTCTTTCCTGATCGAAATACCCAAGCGACTGAAAGTGGTTGCATTTCTTGTTTTAGGCACGCACGATGGCATTCTTTTCTCGGCAATTTCTCGGCACGCTCGCGGCTCTCAAAGGAGAATGAGAGGCGCTGTTCGTATAGAATGCATGACTCGAAGACACGACGGCCCCGAAGTCCCTTCAGTGGCGTAAGTATCTACCTCAGACGACGACGACGTTACGTCGACCTATGCTCCTCTTTGTTGCTCGCCCCGACTACCCCTCTCCTCCGCCACCCCATCTAAATCTCCGTTGTTTATTGCAAATGGATTCCGCATCATGATGCCCGGGTGGCTGCGGGACCCTATTCAAATACCTCGTGTTTCCTCGTCAGAACCGACTCTGGTCCCCGCTGTCCCCCTTTCCCGACTTACCCAACCTCGCCGTGCGTACACGGGGTTGTTATTGCCCCCGGCGTGATTGTTCTCTCTCTCTCCCGAAATCTTTCGAATAATTTACTTTGCGCGATACCAACGCGACGACGCGCACCTCTTTGCCCTCCGCTTCTCTTCCCTTCCTATTCGCCGCGATATTCACCTTCCACTCCCTATTCTGGCCTCCTCTTTTTTGTTTGGGTAATCGAGGATCGAAGTCACCGGGCCGGAAGATCAGAAAAATTGAGTGGATCCTAATACGGGAACGCGATTATCCGAATTAGCGGCTTGCCACACGGGTCCTCGCTCCCTTTTTATCGCGGTCGCGCTGCTCCCTCTTCTCCCTTCGAGAAGGGTGCCCGCGAGGCTTGCCGCTTTTCTTAAATTTCGCTCGATACCCATTGTTAGCCCGCTAGCTTATTTTCTTCCGTCTCCCGGTCTCCGTTTCGCGCTCGGTGGAAGGGGCGGCACACGAAGGGTACCCCGCGGCTTCTCCGAGTCGCCCCAGTTAGATAATCGGGATGATGTAGCAAACTGACCTTGGTAATTCTGCCAGAAGGCGGATGCTTGGCTGCCGATCAGATCCAAGCCGTATCCCCATGCTGGTTTCTCAGGGGTGGAGGGTTGCTGGGAGGGACGCGGTACCTGGGCCTCTCTGTACTGTTGGGACTGTTGTTGCTGCTGAAGGGGTTGCTGGGACGACTGCTGCTGCGAGGATTGCTGTTGCGATTGCGAGTGCACCGGACTAGCTTCCGGTGGCTCTGAACTCGTGCGAGCCTCCACCGTTACGTTTTCTGGAACAGGGAAAAGCGAAAATGTTAGTCGTGGCGTTTGATAGTTCATATGGTAACTCTATCACGATACAATAAAATAAAGAATGGGGGGGGATTCGGTATAAAAGATAATTTATTTACGTTGCTGCAATATCTTCTGTGCTTTAATTGTCCGACACGAAGAACGCGTAACTTCATCTATTCGTAATACATTTTAATAATTCGAAATTTACAGTGTTCTATTCAACAGCTTGTCCGAGTCTAACTTCTACTAAACTGCAAACGTGTTAAAGGTTGTCGCTCGTTTAGTGGCACAGAGGATGAATAACGTTGGGTTAGTTCGAAGCATTGCATTCATTTTAATGGAAATGTTTCCAGTTAACGACACAACAACACAACACTGACACGCTTCGATAGCGACACAAATGTCTTCTGATTAACCCTTTGCCCTATTAATTTTCCAATATGCTGAGAAGTTTATGTTAGATACTTACTGCTTTAATATCATATCGGATAATACATCAATATTAATAAAAATTATAGTTTCATAATATATTTAGAATTGAAATAATAATTTATTTGGAATACAACGTGCATTTGTTGTATTTAGCCCGAAATCTGCGTCAAGAGCTATGCTCGTCATTACAAGACAAAGGGTTAAACGACGATCGCTCTCTCTTAATACGTTGAATGCCACGCCGAATTCATGGTTTTATTCATTTTTGTAACTTTTCATTTACACCGCGTTGGCCACAAATGGTTCTCTCATGATGTGAATAAGATTATAGATATTAGTATTAGTAAACCGACAAGTGGATTAAAAGAGATAAATATACCCAGTATCTTCTTTTCTCTTTTATATTTGTAATTATACGTAATTGTGTTTCTGACACGTCGCACGTGCTTATCAATTTCGAGTAAATAGCAACAAACAGCTGTTGTGTGGATAACTAAATGATATGCTAAATTTTTGTCGTTTCGGCGCTGGGCTGATAAATGAGCGGCAGATGTGAAAGTATCGATGACAGCTGATATGCTTCAATCTTTTTTATCATCCAAAATTCTGAAGAAAGTGAATACTGCGATCGAATATCATCATTTGCTTTCTTACAGCGACGCGGTTGCAAACAACGAAAACAGGTATACATTTCACTTAATTTCACCCGAATGACAGAAACCAGACCACGTGAAAAAACTCTTTGCATCGTGCTGATCTTTATGGTGCGTTAGCGTTCTTGCTGCCGAATCAGGTAAACCAAACACCCCTCGAATAGGCGTCTGGAAGCGGTAGATTCGCGTGCTCCGTTTCATTTGAAATTAGTATCGCTACTCTCTGCTTCTGACAGGGTTAATCAGCGACGGCAGCGGGAGTAGCAACGCTGTTGCGACGCAAACGGGATTCCTGGCCCGCGTTGTATATCGGAATAAGAGATTTCACTTAAAGGGTTTCAAGCTCGCGCTCGAGTTTTGCTCGTGACAGGAAGAAGGGGTGCCGTGGCGGTGCCTCTCGCTGCTTACGCCCCTCCGACGTCAGAGGATCCCGGCGCGTTTATCGTTTAACCGAAGGAATCGAGAAAGAGACGAGCATCATCGGGACGTTCGTGTTTGAAAGCGGAAGGGGTAAGGATCTTCCCGGCGGCAGGGGATAAGTAAGGAATCGTATTCTGCCGGGTGTCAGGCTGTTTGCTCTGCCTCGACGAAGTAATTAATTTATTCCGAGATCACCGGTAGCCCGAAGGCTCTCCGAGATCGCCTCGGAAACGGTAAATGGAACTCGATGGAAACTCTCCCGTTTCCCAGGCGATCATCTTCGTCTTCGTATTACTCCTCTCTTTCTTCGTCTGGCATTGCGATAATCCTCGAGCAAGCACGCGCGCAAAGTCGCCTCCTTTCTCGCTCCAATTTTCACTTGCAACTCGTACTTACCGGTAATCGCTCTGACTTGCTCGGAGGAAGCCCCCGTTGCCTTCAACGCCTCCTCCAGCTGAGTGCGCCTCTTGATTTCCAGGTCCAACTGCTCCTGCAGGCGTTTCCTTGCCCTCCGCTCCTTCTTTAGCCGCTTCTGATACAACACTGCAAACAGACGCATCAGAAAGATTTAAAAAGCTGTGCATTGCACGGATAGAGATAGCTTCGAGTATATTGCCGGTAGGTATATTCGAACGTCTACCAGATAGATTCGAATACTCTATAAGTACTTTGACGAAAGAGAACAATACTCTCAAGCATACTCGAATCTTGATCGAATAAATTAAAAATTTTTATGAATATTGGATTAGAAATTCTTCAATTTTTCTATTCATTCTGTGGGTCACTTTTAAATGTAATCATGTTGCCCTTTCATGCATAATTCAATTCTACGTGTACCCAACCGTGCATAAGTATTTGGACACTTGCACATTATTGTAAAAATGTGGATTATAGTGTTAGTGCGACCCTCTGTTATAAGTTTGGTTCACGCTTGCTTTCATCTCAATTCAACTTAAGGACGTGAAAGTAGAAGGTTCCACCTTTAGAATATCCCCTGAGGGTTACCGTAGGGCTACTTTACACGATGTTGCAGAAATATAAAGATTGATACCATTTCGATCAAGTGTTCTAAGGCTGTGGTCACAGTGGATGCAGGTCCGTGCGATCTACGTTCTGTCTTACACGTTCATGCTTGTTGCTTTCGTCGGATACAACAATCAAACCTTTTCGTCGGAACGTAGTTTGTACGAATACGCATCCACTGTAATCGTAGCCTAATACTTATAGAGGAGAGTGTGGATATTGAACTTGGTCCCATCCGTACGGACGTTGCGTGCGCCTTTCGGTAACGATTTCGATGGATACCTGTCAAAACGATTTAACGGGTTGGTCGGCGGCGTACCCCGTTCCCCAGGTGGCGGAACCCTGGCGCGGTCAAAGTCCAACGAAATTATCTTGGCGTATCATTGTACCGCGGGGGGTTTCACAGCCAGCACAGGGGGCCTCGGACCTCGAACACGCGTCTAAGCGGGGGTCTGATCGTCTCGTCGGCTACCGTGCGCGCCTGTCGACGATGCCTACCCGAACATCCGCGTCGATCGATCGTTCGATCTAGTTATCGATCGATCTACGAATTGGTCGGCTGGTTAAACCGGTTCCCCTTCTCGCCGCCGCGCACCATTTGCAAACGCGAACAATTTTTTCTCGCAACTACCTCGCAGCTGTCAGCCTGCCTGCGTTCCTTGATTACTTTATCGAGATACTGCGCGGACCTCTGCTTGTTCCACTGCTAATTCCACGCTGTACTTTACCATAATTATCCTCCGTGCGCCAATTACATCTGCAATCACTTTTGCGGTATCTTCGAAACGTTCACGCGTGAAGAGGTAATCGCACGCACGGCCTTTTGGAGAACGCTTTTACAAGTCCGAGGACTTGTTTCTGATAAAGTCGCCAAAAGTTTGATTGAACATTATGCTAATATTAGATTAGGACACTATTTATTATCGAATCACGTATGGTCGGCCTCGCGTGACTCTTGCATTTGTGTCGCGATTTTAAAATCGATCCTTACAGAAAGTTGTTCAGTTTTTCCGTTAATTTCACACTATACTTTATCATAATTATCCGTCCTGCGCCAATTACATATGCAATCATTTTTGCGGTATCTTCGAAACGTTCACGCGTGAAGTGGTAATCGCGCAGCCTTTTAGAGAACGTTTACTACTGTGATGACTTGTTTCCGATAAAGTCCCCAAAAGTTTGATTTAACATGACGCTAATTGAGATTAAGACACTATCGTCGAATCACGTACGGTTGAAGTGGCGCGACTCGTTCATTTGGGTCACAATTTAAAAATGGATTCATCGCTTGAACTTCTTTAGCCCCTTGGCGGAAAGCTGTTCGATTCTGCACGCGCTGAATTCACGATTCGCGTGGAATCGAAGGTGCACAGGAAGATATTCGACATGGTCAGACGCATTCTCGCAGTTAGGTCGATGCAGCGATCGTTGGAGGTTCTCGGGTCGGCGCGTTTGAACCATCCCTCCTCCTTGCCCGCTTTAATTATTTTCCATCATTGTGAACCGCCGCGTCCGGCCATTGTGTCTTGTCAGGATCGCCCGCTCCCGGCGCTTTCGGGCTCGATCTCTCGCGAAGCTAGGTTTTGTTGTCGACGCCTTTATCGACGCGATCCTCGTTGCGATCGGAATCGACCGTGCGGTCGCTTAAACGGCGATATATTTTCGCGGTACACGAGGAAACGGAGCGCGCTCCCTTTTCGTGGTCTACCCAGTGTTTAAGGTGGAAGACGGTAGCTAACGTCCAATTAGTCTCGTCACCGCGGAAACGGTGCACAAGTGCATCGTCATTTTTGACCGATCCGGCGGGGAAGATGTTATTAGATAGGCGGCAAGGTAGTTTCGCGTAACTCCTACTGTTCTCCAAAAGGGGCTTGGGTTCCGAAATGAAAAGAAACTTTCATGTTAACGTTTTAATCCCCATTCTTCGATATTTCTAGTAGCGATAGACAAATGAACTTTGGTTCAAGGATATTAAACATAAAAGGAGGATGGACTCCAAAATCGTAATAGATTCAGAAGTAAACGAGGGGTCCTTTGTTGTTCAATATTTCCCTGGCGATGGACAGATGCAGATCGGCTTCAAGGATGTCAAAAGTAAGAGGAAGATTGACTCCAAAATCAGAAGAGATTCACTAATAAACGTGATCTTCTGTTCTCCAATATTTCCCTCGCGAATTGTAGCTGGATTTCGGTTCAAGAATGCGAACCACAAATAGGGGATGGGTTCCAAAATCGGAAGAGATCTCAAACTATATGTGAATCCTTGTTCTTTAATATTTCCCTCGCGATCGTCAAATGGACACTGATTCAATGATGCCAAACGCAAAAGGAGGATGAGCTTTTAAATCGAATCTTATCTTCTGGTAAACGTGAATCATCATTCTTCAATGTTTCCTTTGGAATCGGCAAGTGAACTGCTATCCAAGGATATCAAAGATGAAACGGAATGAACTGCAAAATCGGAAGTGGTCTCATTATCATTATCATTATTCTCGGTTCTCCAATATTTCCTTGATGATCGGTAGATGAACAATGATTCAAGAATGCCAAACATAAATAGGGGATGAGTCCCAAGATGAAATCTTTGGGTAAATGTTGATCCCTGTTCTCCAATGTTTCTCCAATATTTCCGTAACGATTGGCACATAGACTCCAGTCCATGGATGACCGGCGTAAGAAGGCTTAGCTTTCAAAATCGAAAAAGGTCTCCAGTTGAACGTGAACCCTCGTTCTCCAATATTTCCCCGGCGATCGGCAGGTGGACACCGGTTGAGCGTCACTGATACGTGATTGATTCCCGGCAGACAAGGCGCAGACAACCCCTTTGCCCCCCCTACGTGTTCACGGTGCCTGTATACCTGTTTCCTTTCCCCGAATGGGGCCACCTTTGTCTTTCTCCGTGATGTTCTTGCTCTCACCAAGTTTCGAGGAACGCGGTTTCAAGACGTTGCCGCTTTCCTCTCTTTCCCACCCTTTCCTCCTCTTTCTTCGACATTCTCCCTTGGATTGCGTTTCTTCGTCTCGCTAAGTCCCTCGTGCACAGGTACTGTCTTCTCTCCGCTGTCGAATAGGTGTGCAACGACAGGAGGGTGAGGAGAAAACGCGCGAGGGTGCGGTGAGGGGAGGTAGGAGGAGGAGGTGGGGGAGGAGAAGAAGGAGGGAGTGGAAGAAGGTGGTCGGTGAGGGCGAGGAGGGACGCGAAGCAACGTACGCTGGGGTGGGACAAGGTGGGAAGGGGGGCAGACTTCTCTCTGGTGGTAGGAGCGGCTGGCGGGGTACGAGGGGGAAGCGGGGGGCGCAGCATTATGATGCAAAGATGGCGCGGTTGCGGCACCCTAGAATTAGCTCGAGCACTCGCCATTGGCCGCTCGGCAAACCACTCCTTCGGTAACAACCGACTGCATACGTTGCATACTAAGGATACACGCGAGCCTGGCAAAGAATTGCCCCGAACCGGGGCTGTTTCGGCCCGATTTCCACCTACGATTCTAAAAGCCGCCCGAGTTTTTCTCTTCCCGACCTTTCCCAGCTCTGACCTGCCCCCTGGTTTTTCTGCGCGGTCCCCCCGAGTACTTGGGGCCCTCCTCGATCATTACGAATCGAGGCGAAGGAGGAGATTCGTCGGTTCGTCTCGGAGAACGGGTTACCGTCGAAGAATCGATGGTTTCGATGCATGTATGCACTGTTAAAGAGGAGCGTGGCCGCGGTATCTACGAAAGTTGACATCTGATGAGAGAGAGATTGCGTTAATATTAACATATGCAGTCACCTCCGATACGCGCTTGCCTAAAGCCCCTTAGAACCGTTGAAAAATACAGACCTTTTCAACATGAGTGCTGCGTATGCCAAACTATTTGAAGCGGTGTTCTTTGCCATCCGAATCACCCGACGCCTATCCCATCGAAAATGTTCAGTTCGTTACAAAATATACGGTTCAAGGAAGACGTGTTTGAATATTCAAAGCTCTAATCGATCGCGTTCGAAAAATATAAAGGTCCCTTTCTGTATTATACGCCGAAAAGTTGCAGCAGGGCAATTTTCGTGCGGATCTTGTTCTGTGAAGGTGATTTGGTTCCGCTTCGGCTCGAATGTAACGCAAAGCCGTGCAAGGATTCGAGACACGATCTTTCGAATCGGTATGCGGCGAATCTTTCGTCGACTGTTTCGGGTATTTGCGTTTCTAACCCTCTTCCCCTCCGCCAGTCGATACCAATATGCCACGGTAAAACTTCATTGCAATGGAACCGCAAACTAGACGAAGGACAGTCGCGCTTGCCTATTAGAGTGGCTGACGAGCGACGTCGTCGATCACGCATCCAAGAAAAAAAACTCGCGGTCGTGGTTATGAAATCAGAGCCGGGAGTGGTGGAACACGGCTGTTCAACTAGCCAGATATCGCACACTATCGTACCGATGAATCGTTCGTCGTTAGAGAAACTCTGCCAAGGGGAAGTAAGAGGGTAAATCAATAGTTATTCGCAATATGTTTTGTAGAATTGATTATCCCTTCATGAGATCCTCTCAGGGACGACACTATTTTTTGATGAAATCGACTTTACGTGGCATTGCATACGTTATTAGACTGCGGATTTATATGCATTTATAGGAAATTGAAATTTTAAAGAACGTACATTTTGCACACGATGTGCAAAAATATGCTGAATATATAATTATAAATATAAAAATAGGAAATTGCATAAAAATCCGTAATCTAGTTATTATCATCTCAATCAAACTTAGTTTTACGTGACAAATTTTAAAATATTTGCAAAGGAAATCTGCCACAAAATTTGGTTGCACAAGGATGTATAAAATGAATCGTGAATAACTTCAAATGTGAGGGATGATTCGAAGATCTGTACAGTGTACGGATTTCGTCCCTGAAGGGTTAAAGCAGAAATCTTTGCGCTATTTTTAAACACAGTTCCCAAACTTTTAATAGTTCCAAAACTTTTAATTTTTGATTGAGAGATGGACCAAGTATGCACAGATATAGAAAACCTTATTTTGAGTTTGTTTATTCATTAACCCCTTAACTCATAAGCCCGTGCGTGACACGGGTTCGCTAGTTTTATGTTTTTTTCTACAATGATTATTAATAACTTATGTTTCCGTTCTGTTTTGACCACACCATTTTCCAATTTGATGACATCATTGAAAACGTAGCAAACGCGGCGGGATATCCTTAAATTATGAACTTGTTTAATGAAAACTGATCCCTTTTATAAACTGAAAAATAATTTCAATGTTAAGGGGTTAAAGGATTAAATTGAACTTTCAAATGGACAACAAAAAGGCTGCATGGCATCCGATGCACCAAGCACATTCGCAATGCGTTTTGAATAAAAAGTCATAGCCCTGTTGTGAATAATTATTGACTCACCCTCGTATCTGTTAGCCCCATTCAAAAGGGTGGGTAAAGAAAATCGAAAAGCACGAGCGGGGAAGGAATGCTCCATTAGATAATGGGGGAGTAATAGTTGCAAAAATAGAAATAGGAAACAAAGAGTATACCGAAGGGGGAGAAGGAACCAGGTCTCTCTCTTCGGACACGTCAAAATACATCAGCTACCGCTGTGCGTTCGGACAGAAATCCTTGGGCCGCTGTCCGCGCGGACTACCCACGTCGCGGACTCGACGCGTCCGCCTACGTTTAACGCTTGTCCGAGATCCCACGAGCAGATATCGATCTAGCTGCTGTCACGACTGCGATCGCGGAGATCTGTTTGCAGGAAAGCGCAGGAGTAGCGCGCGCGAGTAGCTCAAAGATAGACGTAGCGTCTAGAAGAACGAGCCACGGCGCACTGTGCAGATTTTGCGTTCCGAGTGCCTCGAGGTTGTTTCGAAGTCGTCGCCTATCTCTGGGAATTAGCGGTCGGTCGCGTAAACAATCAGGGGAAACGCGACGGGGCAAATCCAATAGGGAAACCCGCAGAAACTAATATACAGGCCGGTCGTCTTACCCGGACCGCGTTTAATACATGCTCTCCTGCCAACAGGCCCTCCGGGAATAGCAATATGATTTACATTTTGAGGTTATATTGACCATTCCCGGCACCTGCAGCACTCGCTCCTTCCTAGCCCGCGGCCGCCTCCGTCGATGACCGGGATCTGCTTAGCAAAAATTAATAATATCTTACGTTCTCCTTTACCCACCCCACGAACCATCTCTGCAGTTATTCCCATTATTCTCTGCATTTCCGCGTTTTCTTAATCAATTCTTTTCGGCGATACTTAACGATTCAATCTTTAAGAAGCTCCCTAGCCCCCGGCTGCTTTCGTCGATGGCCGGGATGTTAACAAAAAGTAATAATGCGTTGCCTTTTGATTCTCCAAACGATTTGCTTTCTTCTTTAGCTACCCTGTGTGCCACCCCTGCGGCTATTTCATAGTTTTCCGCGGTTTTGCGTTTCCCCGATCAATTTCTTTCGGTAATACTTAGTAATTCAATCGTTGAGAACCTTTCTAACCCCTGACCGTACTTGTCGATGAGCGAAATCTGTTTAGCAAAAATTAATAACGTCTTAGGTTCTCCTATGCCCAACTCTATTTGCAACTCATGCAGTTATTCCATAGTTCTCCGCATTTCCACAGCAATAATTAACAATTCGATCGCTAAAAACCTTCCTAACCCGCTGTCGTCTTCGTCGACGATCAGAGTCTTAGCAAATGTTAACGATATTTTGCATTTCGATTCTCCAAACTTCCTCAATTATTCCATACCTTTCTGTGTTTCTAGATTTCCTCCACCAATTTCTTTCGGCAATACTTAACCATTATGATCCCTGAGACGCTTCCGAAGGTCATACGTTCAGCGCATCGCGTTCGAAAAGGGTAACATGGGTTAGAATTAGGGTCGGGGAGGTTTTGTCCGCGCACACTTGATGCGTAATTACGATTCATGAAGGCGGATGAACTGCGGCGTCTGGACGAGCGCGTAATCTTGCCCGAATAGGACCTCGAGGACTGAGAAGCGGGCGAAACAGCCGTTAGCCGGCGTTTAAAGGGGTTCTTACGCACCTACTCGAGGCGCGGCGCGGGAGCAGCTCGGTCTTCTCCGACGGACAGCATCTGTGCTCTACGGCTCTCTCGATATCCATACAAAAGCCGTCTGCTGAATAACATTAAGCTCGGGCCACGCTGTTCGCCGCGGACGATTATAGTCCGACGAACGTCGATAGTAGTTAGACCGTGTATCCTGTGCGAATGCTAATTTCGGACTGCTCGAACCGAGCATCGGCTCCCCGGCCAAGCCCGTCCTTCGGGCTAATCGACAAAACCGCGAACCGATGTCTTCCGGTTCTCTTTCTGTTCCTTCCCCGCCTCGTTTCTTTTCTCCTGCACGCAGGGGCGCGTTTAAAACTTTGCCGCCCAAACCTGTATCATATTTTTGTTCCCCCCACTTTCCCCGCCCCAACCGACTATTTTGATTGGAGTAATACAGTATGGAAGAAGTAATCAACATTTGCTCGATTCACGATGACTAACCGTATTAGACGTACAAGTACACAATTCACTATTTTTAGATGGGTTCATTCAATAGAATAAGCTTCACCTCGGATAGACATTTATAGCATTCCCGAAAACGTAGTAATTGTATTTAAGATCAAGTAGGTATCTTATTTTGTTAAAAGTAAATGCTGAATTAAACAAAAGAAGCGAATTGCCCATTAGTACACCTAAATTAATTAACAGGTTAAGGATCAACGTTGCGTTAACGCAACATTTTAATTGTGGTTTCATGTTTCACATGACGGGTCACTCATTATCAGACATGAATACCGAAAAAGCTGAAATAGGCGGGGTGACCCATAAGTGGGTCACTATATTATTTTACCATTTTTTTGCATAAAAACACGTATATTTAGAAGACGAAAAAATTAGAAATTGAAAAGTTGAGTATTAGTGATAATATATGCTTTGGTAAAATTAAACCATCTGCATAACAAACGTCGTCAGTGGCGAGCATTTCGTGTAGTTATTGACGATTATAGTCGACCAGTGTTAACAAACTGTATATTAAATTTTAAACAATTTTTTAAGCGTTGTTACTATAAAAGGCGTTACTTAAATGCATTATACTTTACGTTACACAGCACTTAACTGCCATAGTCTTTCGCCAATGAAATGACGTTCGCATCATAGTTGACCAGTATAGCGTATTCGCGATTTGATCGTCCGTATAACAGAAAAATAAAGCCGTGTCGCAAGGATTAAACTCGCATGACATTTTATTCCGTATAGCAGAACCTAATCGAAATTTTTCCCGCAACACGCTGCCTACGGCTATAATTCATTTACAATTAGCCTATACCTAAATCCGTCTCTGCCCACTCGCGAACATGATACCGATTAACGCTGATAACTTGCAATTTGCCCGCGTGTCTCGGCGAGTCTCCTCTGTTTCGTTTTTTATTTTTATTATGAATAACGCAACCACGTAAATTTATAAATGATTAAATAAATAAAGGCAAGCAAAAGGTTTGCGTGGCCTCGACAAGAATCGATCCTCGAGGAGGACTCGAGTGATCCACTGTGGCAATCATAGCTTCTCACCCTCCTCCTTTACGCGCTAGGGGTTCCTTCTCGTTCAAATATCAATTTTGCGGCGACAAGTTTTCGCCACCCTCCTTTCTACTCCGTGACCCATATGGAAATGGAGATCGGTCATCGGAATCCAGTTTGCCAGTGGAAACATCCCCGAGAGGGTCAACCGCGTTTGCTCCCTTCTGCTAAGGGCAATCACCCCTCAGACGCGAAGGCTTCTACGTTACGGAACGTCGTAAAGTCGAAAGCTTTTCGCTTTTACGTATTATTCTTTTATCCGATATCGGAATAGCCGGTATCCGGCGGCGAGATATTCCAGGGAAAATCCTCTTTCGATCCCTTCGCTCTCTTTCAACCCGCCAAATATTCTCGCGACCATTCGACCGAGCGTCTGCTTCGTCTCGCTTCAGCCTGTTTCCATAGGACAAACTAATTTATCCTATTAACATCCGCTGTGTACGTTACCGCGGCCCTCTCCCGCGAGCTCTGCAATTCTGTTTATCGGGCAAACGCGCGCTTTAGATTCGCGTTGAAGGAAAGAACTCGGCTAGACTAATAACGAAAATGAAACACGCCTCGCGAAATTGTCGGCCGTAGTAGCGAGCGTGTCAAACAAAATTCAGGCTAATGGGCGGATGAGTCTTCATCGAACCGAGGAATGTATCAACCCTTTGCGAGCCTGTCGAGTCTGACTCTACATCGTATATTATTTCTGTCAGCTACGTTGTCCAGAATAGCGCGGCGTTCTTATTATAAATAATAAAGGTATATTAACCCTTCGCTGGCAATCGTTTTTATACCAACGTTATCAGAAATCTGGCTCATCTAAGTTCGTCAAAGATTTTTTAACGTTCCAAATATTTAAAAAATCTATCAAAATTGCGTATGACTAATCGAAGTCTCTAGAATACCGTTTAATAGCTTCTATTCGTAAACTTTATAGCATTTTTTTAATTTAAATAATGTGGAATTTAAATTAAGGATATGCGTATTTCATAAGATACGCGCCTTAAAAGACCCAGATTGCCGATGAAGGGTTAAGAGGACTTTCTATTGAGAATAATTCAATTTTATTCAACTGAGTCACAAATTTTAAAACGACACAAGTCCAACAACCAACATTTGAAGGGAAATAGATGTTTCTTTGCCGATCTTTTTTAATTCTTCTCTAGTTTTAATAATAAACGTATTAACCGTTTTCGGGGTTACTATACTACTATTAATTATGATGTCCAGAATGACTTAACGTTAATATTGTAATTAATAAAGGTGTATTAATAGGATTCTCCACTTAAAAGTAATCGAAGCCACGAATTCTAAAACAAGTTATTTTCGCATTTTAATATCGATTAATTATGGCCGAACGTACTAACTTTCCAACCATTAAATACTACTTCTATACGACTATACAAATTCATTGCTTTGCAATTGAAATATAGAATTTAATAAAAAATTAGATTCGCATTTAAATATTAATTAATCGAACTCAAACGCATTAAATTGTCTACCATTAATCCTTTGTCCTACGATTATTTTGTTACCTACGTATGCTACATTAGTTGATCAATGATTTCATATCATGTCACATACATATCATTTCAATATTATAGGCAATATGTGTTTAATAACCTATAATCTTATAACACAAAGCCAAAATTAGTGTTCAAATTAAATTTCATCTTCAATCCTATGCACTTTTGATAAATCTGTCGTATTTTGTACCACCAATGTGACTCATTGTTGTAGGACAAAGAGTTAAGTAATTCCCTTACGTGATCGTGCAAATCTACCCCTTTGCAATTGAAATATAGAATGTGATAAACGATCATTTCATTGAAAAATCGAGGTATGTGCAAATATTTTGGGTGTAACTACCATATATAATATCCAAAAATAGATTTGTGTTGGAATAATATTACTTAGCAGATGCAAAAATGTATCTTTACGTTGAGAAGCACTGCTTATTAAACAACAGGCCTAGCTCAGTCACCGGAGCCGATGGTCCTTTAGCCGTACCAGACCTAAGGGTCTGATGCAATAAACATATGGAAGGCCCGGGGCTGTCTTTTCTAAATATCGGCTTCAGTTTTCCATGCGTACTTTCAAGAGCGTTCGAAGCGTTCATTCCTTGCTCTAGGACAGCGGAGTAAAGACGTATTCCTCTAGCCTTTAAAAAAATAAAATCACTCCATTAAAAGTAAAAAGATCATTCTTACTCAACACACAACCCCAATATTCCATTAATTTGCGCCGTTTTGCATTGAAACTCGAGCCTTCCATTCCACTCTAAGAAATCGAACCCCTTTGTATTTATTACGGATGTAGAATGGGTGTGAGCTTCTTTAAAATTTAATCTAGATCAACTGAGAAGCAAAGGATAAAAGTAATTCAGGGCGCAGAGGGTTAAACTTCTTCCAGTTGTCCCATCTTTTCTTGCGCGTTTCTTGGAAGCATTCAGGTGTGTTCGCGCGTCATGCAAGGGTGCCGAAGGCGACGAAACTTGCGACCGGCGGTTGAATTACGCTACCAGCCGGGCAATACGAAAATGTTTACTCTCCGGGTGAGCGCGGGTCATTCGAAACCGGCCGATCTGGTTACTCGGTCCAGCGCGCGGAAACGTAATAGCCGTAGTAGCGTTTTGCTCGACTTCTCCGGCGGCAACCGTCGATCCTTCGGCATCGTCCAAAGATCTGACACGGAGAAAACCGAGCGCGTGTTATGCGTGTTCGTCTCTGACGAATCAATGAAAGAATCCGAGTGAAAAGGAGGAAAAAGAGGCGACGAACGAGGCGCAGTTCGGTGGATTCGAAAGGGGAGGATCGCTTCGCGTCGCCGGTAACGCGTCTATTCCCGGATAATTGTTTTAAAGGTAGCAATCGCTGTCGGATTACGGCCGGCATACATTAATTTAGCTTGATTTATATTATATTATCGGTAAGTATGATGGTCGATGAAGCGGGATGATAGGGCTGCGCCGTGATAACGCATTTCGCGCGCACGTTCGTCGGTTAACGGGAGCTGATTGACCTCGGAGCTTGTTACATCCAAGGACTGGCAATTACCAGCGTCCACCACGAAGGAAAGAAAGAAAAGGGAAAAAATGGGCGGCGGAAAAAAATATAAAACCGGCAGAAGTTTCTCGAGTCGAATGGGACGCGAGGGGATCCGTATCTGCGAAGCGTTTCTTTATCGACGCCGAGCAGCGGCAGTTTTCGGGGGCTCCGATTCCATGGGACGCGTGTTTTATTGCCCGAAAACCGACAGATATCAGGATTATGTGTTCCGTCGACGACGACGCTTCTGTGCACCACCCATCCGATACGATACGTCGCGTAAAGATCTTTGCAGACGAATCCGAGGGTGTAGGGTAAATGACCCACGCACTGTCACTGTTCCTATTACTGCCTCTTGAATTCGTTTATTTAATAGCAAAGTTCCAAATTTGGACTTCGATTTACGTAACAACACATAGACATTGGATATTCGTTTACACTTAATATTTACAACGAAATATTAGGAGGTAAATGTGCTGTTGAACATTAAAACGTGACCAATGTGATTATAAAGTGTGGGACATATCATAATTCAGTAAGGCGCGACGTTTACTATATATCTTATATATGTTACACAAACTGACGTGTTAATATATGTAAAACGTGTGTCTATTTAAATGAAAAGTTTTCAAGTGACAGTACGAACGACTTTGGTCTTTGTTGTTCATTTTCAATTACGTAGTAATGAATTTATTATATTGAACATATAAAAAAGATGTTCATAAATAAAAGAGATCTGTTGAACAATATTATGTTCCAAACTGGAACGATCTTTATGTTAACGACGTTCTAAAATAGTTAAATAAAGTTACGCGAAAACCTTAAAGTGGCAGTACGTGGTACATTTACCCTAGTGGCAGGCACTGTAACGTTACGGTTACAATAGACGCGTGTTCGTACCAACTATGATCTGACGAAAATATTTATTCTGTTTTATTAGACAAAAGCGACAAAGCGTGAACATATTCATCGGAACGTAGTTCGTACGAACACGCATCCATTGCAACCGCAACTTCACTAATTGCTTGTCGAAGCTTTGCACTATTGTCCAGCGTCGCGGTTTGCTTCGTGTATAAAAGTGTAGGATAGTCAAGCTAGGTAACAGAATTTGGAATTTCTAAGTACATTACTCCGTCGATTATCTAATTTAATAGAGACAAGCAGTTGGATGGATAATCGAAGTGTTCGGAAAATTAGGAGATTTTTTGCTCGGAACAATGGAAATAGAAATACATCGCGATAGATCGCGATAGGAATTGCAATGCAGGGCCAATCGTTGTAATTTTGCTAGCCAGAAAATATGTTTGGCGAGAGAAAAAAGGGGGGAAGGTAGGAAAGAAGGGAAACAGGGGATGGCTAGGCGAATCAAACGTATCGCGTTAAATATAATGGCAGCGTGCTCCGATGGCAATAGTGGTGGTGGTGGTGTAGAGTCCAAAAAACGTTAGCTAGATGGTTATCGTGGTAATCGCGGGCCGAACCGATAAAATAAGACCAAAGGCTTTCTAATGCTGGGTTATTTTTTTAAATGGCCCGGTCGAACGGGACCCGGTCGATCGACCATGCTTCACCTGTGTGCATGCCTCCTCTCTCCCCCCTCTTTCTCTCTCTCTCTCTCTCTCTTAGTCCATTCCCTTAGTCCCGGGGTGAAACTATTTTGACCTTTTTCACGCGTAGACCCCGAATCGAGCCGGGTAATTTCGATTCGCCGTCGCGTACGAGCCACCCCTGCCCAGCTTCATATTATTCCCCCCCTAAAATATTGCATCGCGTAGCAAAGAAACCGGTGCTTCCAACCTGCTGCCATTTCGAGCTCCGCGTATAACAATTTCGTTAAATATTCATACTGTCGAGAGAAACGCGCGATGTTTACTCGACTAAAAGCAGAGCATTGTTCCGTTTTTTCTCTTCCGGCAACCCGTGGCTCTTTGCACAGAAGAACCCCGCTGTTTTTCTCGCCTCCCTCTTCGATTACGCGATTCACGCGTCGAACAACTCTGCTCGATGACGTTTCATTTTTCCCCGAATATCCAAAACACCAAGATCCAAGGGGTGGCATCCCCGCAGCGCGCCGCACGACTAGAACTGTTTTAGCTTATCGCGTTTAATACCATCCCCCAGCGCCACGAGGAGCAGGGAGCATCCCCGGGGAAACATACGCTAGCTTAATGGTGATTTTTTGTCGCGGCACGATCGTTTTCACTTCGTGGCCGTTTGCCATACGGACCTCGCCGGACCTGTCACCGCGTCTCGCGTAAAACACGTTGCTTTTTGCCATAGATTCCTTCTCCCCAATATAGATTCTCCGAACGATTACTTCGTGCGATTCCCTTTCTCCATTTTTTATCGACAACCAAAAGTCGATGAGGCAAGTATTCTGTTTTGTTTTTCGAACTCGCTTCGTCTCACGCACAATCACTTTCTTAATCGAAAATTGTAGCGACACGAGGTGATTAAGGTATGTACGTTTTCACGTGACACTAAAAGTCGTGACTCTTACCATGGTATTATCCGGATGTTTTTTTCCGGCCGTTTCCTTTTCGTTTCTTTAAAACTGTTGGATTGGTTTTTATTGAATTTGTCTGTATTTTTGTATGGATAACACGAACTATATTTTGGACACTCTTAATAACAATAACACTGACTCGTACAAGGTATACCATAAGATTGAACTCTCTTCCATATCGGAAACACACGTATCCTAAACTCTAATCATTACAGAGGATGTCGCGATTAATACGAATCGGTACAATAGATTTCTGTTCTGACATGAACTTTGAACAATGTACTGTCGCCATAATACGATACTATATTTATTTGTATCAAAGAAGTAGAAATAGTAGATATTTGCAAAGCCCATGTGATTAAAGTACAATAAATCTTGATCTACATTTTCTACAGAAAAGCACCGAATATCCTATAAAATGTACCGTTGCATATTTATATAATTTTAATGGTAAATTTGAACCCAGTCATTTTGACTGCCTTGGTAGTTACAGCGTTACGTTATTTCCTTACAAGAAAAACCAAACGTAGTTTATATTTTTCGAAGAATATAAACAGATTGCACAGGAAGACTTTTCATAGTGGCGAGGAGGAATGAAAAGCAACCCCCGTTTTCCAGCAGTGTACGAATTAAATTCTTAAAGTTCCCTCCCGTGTATGTGGCATTCCACGAGTCCCCGAGACACGTAGAATCGAGTTACCTCTGGGCTGTTCCCGTCTGCGTTGCGCTCCTCTCAGGGGAACCGATATTAATTCCCATAAATTTCCTTTCAAACGGATCCTCCTGGCTTCCGAAGCAAAGGACTGCTGCTCGCCTTTTAATCCGTGTATGCAAAGAACCTTATTCTTCTTTTCCGTCGACAAACCTTCTGGTAAGAAGGAATAGGGGATGCTTGGGATTGGCGCAGCGTAGGCAACAGGGTTACCAGATCTTGCAATATTTAATGATACGATGAAAGCTGGCGAAATCCGAAAGCAATGCATCGCATCGCAAGGCGCCCTTAAAGGCGTACTCGTTTGGTCTATTGAAACGCAAAGTGGCGCCTTAAACTGCCACGCTGAAAGAGCAGAGAGCTTCACGGTAATAGTTGGATTGCAAATGCATGAAATGGAGTAGGTTACGATAGTATCTCCATGCTTCTTCCCCTTGGCTTCCAACCATTCGACTTCGAATTCCCGCGCAATTTGATCGTAATTGTGATCTACTTGAGATAAGGATTTGTTCCAGTGGAGCATGCCGATCGAGGAACGACCTCGGCGAACAATAAAGAGCTACAGTGGAGAGTTCTGGTGCGCGGTATAAGTATGAGATTTTTCGTTAAGAACGATAGATCTGTACTCTTAAATAAAATAAGTTGTACGTAAAATATTATGGACAATTTTATTTCAAATTAAGCGACGTCGCAAAGTAAACAATATCAATTTAAATATTCTTACTTTTTATGCAAATTCATACTTTTAGAAACAAGTTTGAAGAAGTTGGACTTCAATTACGACATTAATTACGTTTCGAATATCTTGGAAACTTTTGGAGATTACGTGCATTCAGCACCTTTTGGTACATTTGAATTTTAAGTAAATAACATAAGGATCCGCAGTTTATTTGTTATATTGTTACGTAAATGAAGCTTTATTTCATCAGTAACGCGAATTGCGTTGCTCTTAAGCTTGTCGATTGTTCCCTATTTATTGGCACAAACCAGAGATTTAACGTAGTCCCACAAAAAAGCCTCTCTCGGATGCCAATTGACATCAGCGTCTCGCGAAGTGAACTTTGGTGATTAATTCGAGCTACTCTTATGCATTCTTCAATCCTATAACGTAGTGTAATACAGTTTCGCGAAATCTTCTGGCCTCAGGTGAAGAAAGACGTTGTAAACAAATTTTAGCGATTCTAAAATAACTCATTTCAATTTCATTTTTCCTTTAATACATTTACAAAAATGAACAAATACCACATTGAGAAATATATCCATTCCAGGTGTTACATTAAAATATCCATTCCAATGTTATAGTAAAATTTTCGTGGCCCGCATGTTTAACACCACTGCTATGACGGTATTCAAGCTTAAATGGCAAGCAATACAGTACACAGATTTAAAAAATAACCTCCAAATATTTTCTCAAGATGCCTATGATGGATTAGCAAAGATCTATCGCCCCTATTGAAAATTTCTGCACAACTTGTTAGCAACTGAAGGCAATTAGAACGGCGAGAAAACGATCACCGCGATCTTTCAATCGAAGATGCTCTTTTTTCCGCGCGACCGCGTAAAAACCGCGGGGGAGGCCGATTCTGAGTCGGAGGGTAGAAAGGTGGGGCACGCGGAAAACGAGATCCCATTCGAGTTGTTCTTTCAGGCGGCACTGCAAAGGGAATGTGTTTGCGGCGTGTTCTCGCCGGAATGGAAAAAGGAGAAAAGCAGGGAACACAGAGATTGAGTGGCGGTAGAGAGAAGAGAAACGAGAGGGCAAGGAACGCGGCGACAGAAGTACCGGAAGGGTAGATGCGTTTCAATTGGAGACCGCAGCCGTGGTCGCTTTTCTTTTCCTTTCGTTTCAGTTTCGTTCAAGTGGCTCTTCTCTCCGCCGCAAAACCCGACCGACCGACTCAACTCAACTCGACTCGGCTGAACGCGACTCGACTCGACTCCGTCCGGTGTTTATACAATGTAATGGCTTGTGCCAGCATTGTGCCAACCGCTTCGCGATTCCCTTTCGGCATTCGTTTGGCACTTTATCACGCCCCCAGATTGCCGCATTAAACATCCAGCAAAGGGAATATCAACCCTCGCCGCGTGCATCGCGTTCCCCCGTTGTCCTCTCTGTAACTCTTTCCAGCAAGATTACTTTTGCATCGATTCGCATTTGTCCATCCAAAAGGAAATCAAACTGAAAGTTTCACGAGACACTGCTTTCTTCTATTCTCAAACGAGACTTCTTCTCTGTTCACCCAGCGATTCTTTGCGCGAACGTTGTGCCTTCGTGATTACTTGTGCACCGATTCGCTCGTTCCTCCAAAAAGGAAATCAAAACAGGGTACGTTGCAAAGTTTGGCGAGACTCATCTTTCTTCTCCTCTTTGACGCGGGCTCCAATATATTCGAGTCTTTGTCGATCGATGACGCGTTCAGTAATTCAAGAGGGCTAAAGGGAAAAGGGACGAGAAGTAGGAGACTCTATGGAATTATGGCAGGTGGAAGACGGCCGACCTCCCTGGGCGGCGATCGTCGTCTCCAATCTACCAGCAGATATACGGTGTCGCGTTACACGCGTGGCTAGCGCTATCGACCAACAACAGGGCCACGTCTCGCGTGTGTACGCGCCTGTACTCGCGCCGGAACGCGTTCCTTCGTTCAGGATATAGGATTGCCACCCGGGCACATTGTTTACGCGAGTCACTACGACAAGGACAGAACCCCCTTGTGGAGACCTCGAAAAGATCCCTTTGGGCCCCTACATTTGCTTTGCGCTCCGATTCGATCGAGTGGAAGCTAACGAGCTATTTTTTTCAAAGAGTGAAACATAACCGATCGGTCGCGTAAAAGTTCCTAGAAACTGGGTTCCGATCGCTGCTAATATTATATCTCGATGGGGTAGAGGTACCACGTACTGCCATTTCAACGTTTTCGCGTAACTTTATTTAACTATCTTAGAACGTCGTTAAGATAACGATCGTTCCAGTTTGGAATATAATGTTGTTCAACGTCTCCTTTATTTATGAACATTTTTTTATATAAAAATATAAAGAAAAATGTAAAGTGCATACAATACGTAAAAATATGTCAAATATACAAGATGTAATAGAAATTAAAATATTTTGTGGGTGAAATAAACCCCTATTTGTACTCCCCTTTTTTCTTTTTAATTTTAAAAATATGAATTTGCATATAAATCTGCAGTCTAATGCGAACCATTGGTTAACGATTGAGAAATATAAGGAAGCGTTATACGTTCGATTAATGCTACACAGTTACTGCCCTAGGATATCATATTTTTGTATCCTCCCCTCCCAATTAAATGTCCATTTTAGTTGAAACAATACAATATGCAAGAAATAATAAATATCTGTCCAATCTACGATCATTAATAATAAAATCAAGAGAAATCGCATCGTTTTGTATTGAGTATAGAAAAATATAAACCAAAATTTCCCCAAAAAACTACAGCCACATAAAAGCTACTGCCCTATGTTGTAGTTTTCTTAGCTTATACCTAAATTCGCCTTTGCATTTGATAGTCTCTCGATAATTTCTGTCGAGTACATGGTATGTACATTTGTACACCGCCTAGATGCCGATGGGTGTCGCCATCCTACGTTTGTCTAAGCTAATTACTTTCTATTAGAATACATATACATATATAGCACGAAGAGTAGCAGGGAAGACACTTGGTAAAAAAGACTAGCCACGTGAGTAAACATCTATTCAATTAGTTATATTCCGGAATTTATATAATAAACCAATAAAGTAATAACTAAAACTGTGTTAAGTGATTTCGAGAATTTCAACTAAAACAAATTAGGTTTCTCTAAGAATACCGAGTATCTTAAGGCTTTTGAACGACAGCGCAACTCAACGAGAGTCGATTTACCGCGATACAGGATATATACTGGATACATACAGTGTTTCTAGCGATTGCATCACAGTCTGCGCGCCACTTAATACGTCCGAAGCACCGCGAAAGCTTCCAGCCGGATATGACTAGGACCGGAGCGATTATGCGCGGACTAACATAATCGAGAATACTATGGGAACGATCACCGATGAATAAGTCCGGCGTTTCTCGAAGGATATCGAGAAGAGGGGCTTCTTACGGCGCGCACCTCGCGGGCTTCCTTTCGCAACGAATTCCCTGAAATTTTTTTCAGAAACTTGACCGTCTGCTTGAATCCCCTTTTGTCTCCGTCCAGGTATATATGTATCCAGGATGATTTTTCTACGTTCCTTCCACCATCCGCGCTTCTTCGTGCCTCCTTATAGTCTTCACGATAGCCAATACGCGTATGCGAATAGTCGAATAGGTTCGCAGCGAGTTTGCACAAATTTGCAAACCGTGTTGGCGGTGTAGTTGCGCGGAAATTCGACGTCTCGCGGGCGAAATTGCAAGGAGGCTCGGCTCGCTATACCGTGACGTCGCGGCAAGAAGAACGGAGATGCGGTAATTGCGTCAAAGCCAGTCGACGAATTTCAATCACGCCCGGCTCCTCCCTCGTCATCGGAAAATCATCCAGGCATTATGTATTTGCTCTCGAGTATAACCGGTTCGGTGAGTTCACCCTCGCGAAGTCGCCGCGCTCTCACTCTCTCTCTCTCTCTCTTTCAATTCGCGCGAGCTGTCGCCCCCACCGCGGTTATTAATATTTGCCGACAATTACCGAACCAGCGACCCCTTTAATTCCGCCTCTCCACGACCAAGACACGTTCGGCAGATCGATTCGACCTTGTTCCTTCCACTTGGTGCTACCACCTCGGTGAACATTGGTTTTCAACACTTCTTCGATAATCGCCGATGACTGTATTTGCGTTAACGTCGGGGAAAGAAAGGAGTGGAAGAGCTATTACTTTATTACGCGTGGCATTTCGAGGGGTTCGCGGCGAATGGACGCGGTCGACGAATTCAGCCACGTATCAATCGTGGAAATGAGAAAAGGCTACGAGAAACGGGCACCCGGGGAGGAAATTAAGGGAGGGGGCTCAGGTTCTCCGAAAACCGATCGCTTTATTCCGTAGTATATGTCTCCATTAACCCGTGAACCCTTCGCACAAGCGGCAGCTGCTCTTCTAAATCCTTGTTAAACTAACTACCCGCTCTTTCCTTTCGTATCCAACGATACGTAATCGCTAGACTATGTATTTTTGTATAGATTCATGTGTTTTCGAAAACAAGATCAGAAGAATGGAACCTCAACTAATATCGTCTTCTTATTTTTGTAAAGAGTTTTGTACTTTTTTAACATACAAAGGAAACTGTTGTTAATCGTATATAATCCGAATTTTATTTACTTTTACGATGAAAGTAATGTAAGTGTAGAATTTAAGCATGCAAGAAGAAAATTTAAATGCACTTAGTATTTAGAGATGCGGAAAATAAAGTTGAAAGTGAAATACAAATTATAATATTTCGAGGTTGGAAGAACCTTCTACTTAAATCTCACTTCTATAGTTTTATCTATAAAAATATGAATATGCATAAAGATCCGCAGTCTATCCATCATTGAAAGGGTTAATTACGAAAATTAGCTGAACCTAATTGTACAGTTTGATATTCCTAGACTACCTCTTATTGCTTCGTATTTGTTTAATATTCGCCGCGTATTAATTGATGAAAAAATCAGTTATTTGCAATACAGCAGGCGTAGTTGCACTGTTTCCACTTAATGAAACAGCAATGCGTAGACAAGCAACGCGTCCCATTTTGCCACTACGAAAGGGTTATAAATCGTATATGATTTTTTTTACTTGCTAAAAACAATTGGATTAGCTATTCGCTACTTAAACACGGCACAAAACGCAAAACGCTGTAGTACTACAGTACTTTTCTATTTAATAATCTTCAATCTCGTGAACTGAAGCAGCAGCAGTTGAACATGAAATTAATCTTAATTGCAAACACAATACTGCTTTGTTCTATTTAGATAGTAAATAATAAATTTATCACGAGTGGGACTCGTTATTGTGAGACAAGGGGTTAATACGAAGAAGTTAGATATAATAACTAACGATAATTAAATTCTACAATTCTAAGCACTCTGACCCCTCGCAATCTCTTGCATTCTGTTCCCCAACAAAATCTTAGTAAAGGGAGTCGGAGTTTCTATTTGCGAGGCATCCGGTAGTGCTCCGTCTTCCTCTTGTCCGGTTTCTCGGTTGTGTTTCCTTTGGCCGTGCATGGATGCCAGCCGATGGAAACTAGATCCGTAGTTGTAGTTGAAACTGGCCGTCGGAACGAGCCTGCTTCTACTTTGGGGGTTGGAAAACCCATCAACGCCGGTAGAATAGAGAGAGAGAGAGAGAGAGATAGAGAGCGAGAGGGAGAGAAATAGTTTGACGCCAGGCTGGTTGCACCCTCTGTGGCTCCTTTCCCACTGGACCGTCCAGAGAACCCCTTGGTTCGCAAAGCTCTCCGGATCCTGGGCCGCGCAGGAGCCCCGGAAGAGACTCTCCATGAGAGAGGGAGGCCGAGTAAGCTCCGCTTACTAAGTACGTTTTGCATCTAAGACGCTCACCGAGTTTAATTACGGGGCTTTGCGGTGCCGGCGACACAGACGCGCCGCGCCGCGCCGTTCCGGGACAACCAGTCGCCCTCTACGCGTATGGTCAGCCTTCGTTCGCCTAACTCCGCCTCCCATTCGATTCTCTGGTCGGGAAAATACACAGCAGCCATGGAATTTCTATTAAAACGTCCCGATTTGTAATAAACACCTATCGTTGCGAAGAGTTGGCGAAGGAGGGGCGATTGGTTGGTAGTTTAAAGAAAATGGAATAATTTCTTAGGAGAGGAAAGAACGAAGGAATGGAGGAATACTTTGCGACAACTTGGCGAAAACCTGGCGAAGACTTGGCGAAGGGGGTATGATTGGTTGGTACTTTGAAGAAAACAAAGTAATAGAATTTGTTAAGATAGAAGAGAAAGGAAAGGACGAAGAGCGGATCGAAACGAGGATCATGGAAATTCCTCTAAAGCGTTCTGATTTATGCTAAACAACAATGATCGTTGCGAAGACTCGGCGAAAAAGGGGTGATCGGTTGGTAGTTCGATGAAAATGGAACAACTGAATTTGTTATTAGGATGGAAGGGAAATAATGAAAGAACGATGAAAGCGAAGATCATGGAATTTCCATTAAAACGTCCTGATTTGCGTTAAACAACAGTGCTCGTTACGGATACTCGGCAAAGAAGGGATGTCGGCTGGCGGTTCGAAGAAAATGGAATAATAGAATTCGTTAGTATGGAAGGAGGTAAGGAAAGCACGAAGGAATGGTGGAAACGAGGATCAAAGGAAGGTAGTCCAGCTCGGCTAGAAGCGAGCGCATAAAAGCCTGTAGAATGACGTTTTACAAAGGGTCTATCAAGCGTGGAGCAATGTTGATGGGCAACAGATAGGCGCAGGGCCGGTGCAATTTTGCTGGGCGTGCAGCGGCGCAGTGAGCGTCGCCGGCGTTACGATTTTTACGACGTTCCCTTTACAACCGACAAAATGTAATTTTCTACGATATGTGTATGGACACACTGTGGGGGTCGAAGCCACGGAAAGCTGTAGGAGCAGAAGAGACGAGACGGGACGGGACAACGAGCAGTCCGTTGGAAGAGAAAGGGCATACAGAGGGGCAAGGAGGAAGATACATAGAGAGGAGAGGAGAGGAGAGAAGAGACGATGATCGCGGAAATAGCTTGCACGGCGGTCGCTTCGGTCGAAAGGTTCTTCGGCGACCCTCGGTTCAAAAGAGCGCACTCCTCGCCCGCGAGTATCCCTCGCAAAGGAATCGAAGGTTATTATAACGAAGGTGGATCGTATCGTTCGATTTACCGTCGCTATAAAATTTGAGGAATTTTCAAATACAGTTTCAAATACGACGTTTATAATAGCGGGGCGGGGGCTGTGTTCACCCTGGCTTGGAAATAATTTTAAGCGGCTACGCGGGACGTCGCGGCGCTCTGCGGCGATCGAATTATTACGAAGGATCCGCGACTCCGGTGCCGATCGTAAATTTCGCCGGACAATAAAGAACCACGCCGGATGGGAATTCTTCGTTTGAAAGGGATGAGGGCCGGTGAAAAAAAAAAAGCCGAGGCATCGGCGGCGCGAGGGCTTCTTCTTCGATGCCGCGACCACCGAACCGAAGACCTTCCACGGCGTCATTTTTTCCACCGCTGGACAGCGGGCAAACGTCTTTCTGCGCGACGACGTCCGATCTTCCCCGATCGTCAGTGGCGCGATCCATTTGGCAGCCAAAAAAGCCTCCGCTCTTTCAGCAGCGGAATTGATTTTCGGAATTTATCGTGGCGAGCTTCCGTTTGCCGCGGCTCGTCTCGCAATCGGCGCGTAAACAAGTCGAGTTTACGACAGGGTTGCACCCGAAAGCACCTTCGACCGGTTAATTGGAAGGCCGGTCTAATCGCGCTGCGGGCCACCGCCACGAAAGAGGCTTTGTTCTTTGTTCCGGGCGAACGCGTTCGCTCTCTTTCTACGCTGTACTCCATCCTTTCGAGTCAACCTTTCCTCTTTTATACTCTTTATAGTTTAACTTCCGGTACAAAAGAGTTGCTCCGCTCCCTTGGCTTCTCGTCGTTCGCGGACCACTGCCTTCTTTCCATCAACCTCTAGCCCAGAGGTCGGCAACGCGGGCTTCGCGGACACTTGTATACTGTTTCAATTTTACGTAAGTATTTTCTGGATCCAGTGGGTACAATCAAACCGATGGAATCTTGTACTTTTCGCGGAGACGCTGTTCTTCGAGTATCCGTGACCAATGAACCCTTTCAATACTGTTGGCGCCTATAGGTCCTTCTCTCGCGTTACTCTCTACAAACGGTTGGCGCCTATAGGCGCTCATTTCACATTTCTGGCAATGGATGGTTAGCACCAATAGACACTCAGCAAATATTATCCGAATTATTGCAAAGTTTTTTGCTTCTATCAGACGTGAGTGAGTTCTGACACAAGATGCGTTGACGATCTCCATACACTTTTTAAATGATGCATATCGACGAAGAATTTCATCGTCCGCAGCGTTGGTTGCCGTAGGTCATGCGCGGCGTGTATCAAAGTCTGCCACAGCCAAAGGGTTAAGATTGGCACTCTCGGACAGTGGGCGACTATGGCCGTAAGCAACTGAACCGGAATGTCGGGTATCCCACTTCTGACACCAAATTTTATGCTGGATCCCGGGTAAAAGAATTGACACCGATAATATTTTAACAAATATAATTATTCTGGCGTCGATACTCAGTGTACACGAATTATATGATTAATCGGGAGCGGATTTCGCAAAGGAACCACAAAGTGGCCACTGCAATGGTTTCGAATCGGTTCTGCTTGAAAGGAGTTTTTGTATGGATATATATAAAGATGGGATTCCCAGCTCGACGAAGCTTGGGAAAAAAGGTGCCGCGAGTGGCGATAAAACAAACGGGGCGCATTTCTGCTACGTGTAATCGGATCTCCAGGGCGAAAGAAGAACAGGAAAGGGCAGGGATTCGATGGGATTGGTTGGACGAACGATCGGCCGACTATGCGGTGCACGATTTCGCTGGCAACGCAATGCGGCAGTCGCAGTTGGGTCGAGATAATTAGGTTTGAGTGCACTCTGGCCGCCGCAGTCGGTAACTCAGTTATCAGTGGACACCCCGCGTACAATGGCTATCACAACGGCATCAAACATAACGCATCAATTAACGTGAACAATAACCGAGCCGCGGCAGGGGTGACAGGAAGGGTAGGTGGCGCGAGTGCGAACGTTCAGGGCCCTTCCTGCAACCTCTGCAACGACTATGCTCCAAAACGATGGTCGCTATGCTCAATACCGATCACTATCCCCGTCAAAATTTACCATCCACCCAATCGAAGAACTTTCATTCCATATTTACGCAGACTTTTTACTATCCATCCCCTTTTCCGACACTCCGAGTAGTCTTCCACGATCAATTCGCGGTGGCTGCGAGTCAATCGAGGAACACAAGGCAAGAGGATAACTTTGTTTCTTTTCATCGGCAAAATTCGTAAGACAGTTATTAGATCTTCCCCAAATTTGCAAACCATAGGTTAACGATTATAAAGTACAAAGGTTCATTTGATATTCTGTCAACAGTTTTATTGGAGACTTCATCATTTGCGTTAGATTGGTTTTATATCCGCTATCTTTTCCTTCGCATCGCCAAAAAACTTAAGATTGGTTTAAGCTTAGAAATATCTATTGCTAAATATCATTTGGTAAGGTTGATATATCATGTTAACAGACGATAATTAATCCTTTGACTGTAGAGCACTCCAGGTTTAAAACGCTCGTTGCAGGCGGAATACTTTCTTATGTACCGCGCACTCTTTAGTAACGATTAATAATAATTGTACAATATGCAACTATTTAGTGCAAGTTACCGCTTAGTTATATTTTTCCGTGTTAATCTCAAACACCGATGATTTTCCTTGGATACGATATAATCTTCTTGTTTAACTTAGTTTTCTAAGTTCTTGTGTACGATGCAAACTCCAGTCGCATATATGCGTTCACAGTCTACGCTGATAACTTTCAAAGGACACATATGTGCCTCGATATGTTCGCCGGACACAGTTTCTGTCATCTCAGAGACGTCATCTACAATCGAATACGAAATAAATGACGTCTCCTAAACATCATTGCACGTCAAAGAGTTAATACGTTCGAAGCACCGCGAGAGATTCCAGCCGAATATGACTAGGACTGGAGCGATAACGAACGACGGACTAACATTCAATCGAAGGACTTTCATTCCACGTTTACAGATCCTTTTTGTTATCCATCTCTTTCTTCCAATCCTCCAGTTGCTCTCCACCGATCAATTCGCGGCGGCTGCGAATCAACCGAAGAACACAGACGTATCAGATGCGTTCGTTAGACCGATATCGGGGCTGGTAACGAATTCGTCAAAGCGTCGAAAAAGCAATATCCAGAAGACCCGGCGTGCGCGTGAATCCGCTGGCGTATGCGTGCCAGTACGCCTCTCCATCCATACATGCATATCCATAAGTGCGTGCTCGCGTGAGAGAAAACGAAAGACAAAGAGGCGAGGAGAGAAAGAGAGACGGGTGAGAAGGGAAGGGAGACAAGGGATGAGCGTTCGTATGCATCGTGCACGATCAGGGCCCTCTGGCGTATTCAAAGCGCGCAGCGTCGCTCTATCTCGAGGAATGCGGCAATCGATTATCACGGTCCTGCATATCGATACTACCGTCGGACACAGGGCCGCGCAGCGCAGAACAGAACAGCGCGCGTCGAGGCAGAGACAGCGGCAGAGAGAGAGAAGCGAAAGAGAAGGTATCGGGGGGCGCGCACACGCTAGACAGGGTGCAAGGGTGTCCGCTTAGCGCCGCTCTCCGCTACCCTGTCCACACACGCACACGCGGACCGACTAATGACATCGGCTCCTCTATAATACTCGTGCCTCGAATATCATCGGCCCGATATTGCCACCGCGAGAGATTAATGTTTCGGCCTGGCCTATTCCTCCCGCCCCGCATCGTTTCTCCGTTCTTTCGGCGCGCGTGTTTCTCTTACCCTCTTTCTCGTTGTCCGCTTCTTTAACGACTCGCGTATCGCGTATTCGTCGCGCGTTCCCGTCTATATCATTAACGCGAGCGAACGATTGCTAGCGCGATCGCGATCATAAAACAATTAGGGACACCTCTTGCCCCCTTTCTTTATTTCCCGCTGGGGAAACAATTTGCTTGGGGAGGAAAGAAGGAAGGGAAAAAGTTAGCCTCGTCGCGTCTGTCGTCGAACCGATAAATGTCAAAACTAGAGTTCCGGCACTCTGCAAACTTGGAGACGACTGGGAGTTTCGGGGTACGGCGAGGAGGCGGTAGTTCGTCCGCGACGAGCGACTACAACGATAATGGCGGCTATTAACGAGCCGTAGCGGGCGCGAAGGCACCTGAGCCCAAAATATCACCGCGATTAATGCAATTACAGCTTACAAGTCCCTTCGGCTCTAAGACCTCCGCTATTACTAATTCAGCGAACGCGCGTGCATGTGTTTCCGGCGAACCTTCGGCCTTCGCCCGCTCGAACCCTTCCCAACCCCCTGCTCCGTCTTCCTACTCTCTCCATCGGTTTCTTCAACCTCCGAGGAGGTTGACTCGAGCCGTCGAACGCGAGAACCACCAGATTTCGAGGCTACTTTACTCGTCGTGGAATAGGTAACGCGCGTATCTAGCAGCCGGAAGCTGGTCGTTCCAGAAGGGTGGATGAAGAGGCAGGTTTGCAACGGATTACGGCATTTCCCGAGCCCCTGGCAGCGGTACCGGCGTTTGGCGGTTGCGGTTAACGTAATTACGCCGAAGGACCTGCGAGCCCCTCGCGCGAAACCGCGAACGTCTTAGCTCCGCGTCTTCGCCTCCACCTTCGCCTCCTTTCACCCACCGTTTTCAACCCCTCGTCGACCTTCGAAAGCTCTAGAGAACGAGATGCCCGTGCCAGCGGCTGCTAATCGGCGGATCGGCACCGCAACGCGTTCCAAACCGACGTTTCCCTCCTTTCTCATCGTCTTGGATCAAATCGCGATTGAATTTTGCAGATGAAACACGCCACAGTTTGACAGCCACCCTTTTTTTAATTACTTTTGCTTCTAATATTTGGAACGCATTAGTTGCTTGCTATGATCATTTTGACACAGGGAAAATAATGTATTTAGGGTTAAACGAATGACTTTTACGCAAGCCTCTGCTTAGATTACGAAAGTGTTGTAGAAATGACGATCTCAAAGTACGAAGCATAAAATACGAAATACAAAATTGTCGTGCGCGTAAAGTTAATGTTTGTTCTAACTGAGCTTATTAATTGTACCAATTATTTTTTAAACTGTGATTCTTTTCAAAGTGTAATTGTTCTAAAGATTTATAGCAAAATGCCAATAAAATATTATTTCTCTAAGTTACACAGGGGTCTTCTTTGACTGGCAAATTTTACAAAAGTTTCGTAATAACATAATTCGCAGCGAAGTATCGCGATCTAGGATTAAAAGTTAAAACCTGTCTCTTAAGATCTGAACAGCTTCCGTCGGCCGTATGTTGTCGCTAGTTTAACCATTTGCACTCCAAAATTATTTTAATAATACAATCTACCGGTAACTTCAACACTTTTTCCCGGCACTTATGAGAATTTAAATTATTACTCCGTATTTCGGAAATGTGAAGAGTTGCCTGTAATTTACTTTGCTTTGAAGAAAATGAAAATTGAGTTAGTACCCAGAAATAAATAAAAACCTTAAAACCTTAACTGATGAAAAAATTCATGCGTGCTATCACATCGGCGCCAACGGAGTACAAATGGTTATCAGCCTGTACTTTTCGTCGTGTTTTTACAATGCACGCTCTTAACAGTGAAAGGGTTAATGCACCGCGTTCCAAATCGACGTCTCCTTCCTTTCTTATCGTCTTGGATGAAATCGCGATTCAATTTCGCAGATGAAACCGGCTTCAGTTCAGTAACCACCCCTTTCGAATCACCTCTATCTCCGATACGTGTAACGCTTTAGTTGCTCGCGATGATCGCTTTGGCAGATGGGAAAATAGTACGCAGTAAAATGTATTTTGCGTTAAACGAATGACTGGCATGCAAATCTGTGTAAGCACCATTCGATGACTGGAAAAGTTACAGGGTAGAGCGATCGAGCAATTACGGGTGGGCGCCACCGCGATCGTGATCGTCATCGTCATCGATGTACAGACAGTACACCGGACCAGGCCATCACGCTTTATTAGCGCGACGATCGGGACAATCGGTCCAATGATTACAGCCGAAACATAATCGTTAACGCGTACGACCCATTAATGACTATGGACCATTCTCGATGCCAAATTGGTGGCGGCGAATGGGCTCCGGAAAGCGGATCGCGCACACTCCATACGCTTGCATCCGCGCGGTATGCGTGTAACCGCGTGAACGCCAACGCTTCACGCGACCGATGATGAACGCATTTCCACTGCCCGTTAATCCCCGTTACGACGAATCAAAACGTAAACGCTAACATCCCCCCGCGTTATCCACTGACAACTCCACCCCACCATTTCCTTCTCCCTCTTTCTCAATCAATTCGCTTTCTCTTTTTCCCTTTCTCTATTCGCGTTGGGATTATTGTTTTGCGAAATACCGGAGCGGGCGAGACAATCGAGAATTTTAATTTTAAAGTTTTAATCGAACGATATCGGCGGTAAGCGAAATAAACGACAGTAAATAAACCCATTCGTTTAGACTTGAAAATTATTTCAGGCAAAAGTTTACGGAATTTCAGATAGGTAAGGCATACTTCAAAGTAAAGAAAACACCTACGAAAATATTACAAACATTGATAATGATGTACTAACGTGGTGACTAGAAGTTTCATTTACGAGATTGTTCTAAAATAAAGTAAAATAGTTAGAAAAATAAGACATTTTCGTCGATAAACATATTGTGCCACATATCGGATCGCAGGACTAAATGGATTAAAGTTTGATGCAAACGGGTGATGTTTCTCCCTATTTTTTCAATTGAAAACAACGAAGACGGACATACGATTGTGTGGCGAAAAAGTCGCACATTTGTATCGAGTCTAAAGCTGTCTGCGAGTTACTTCAAAATCACCCAAAAGACAGTCAGTTTCTAAATGAAGATAGTAACTAGACAGTAAAGAAGACAGTAGATGAAGTAGTAACAGAGCATTCGCATTATCCGGCATTCATCGTCCTGTTAAAAATAGGTGAACTGTCATGTGCTTGTTTTCTTTGTTGTTTAACTAACGAAACAAAGGAGGATATACAATCGCAATATTCATTTTCAATCGGATAACAAAAGCCGGGCAATGCGAAAAGGCTTTTATCGCATCTTCAATTTGACTAGGCGAGGAGCGCAATAAAAGCATTAACCCCGGTTGAAATTAAGCGCAGAAAGTTTTGCATTTCTCGATGGCGGAGAAAACGCGTGTCTTGCCGGGAGCTACGAGTTTTCTCTGTTTTCCCTCGCCCCCTGCATTCTCTCTCTCTCTCTGCCCCGCGAAATCGGTTCGTTCCTCCATAATTTATGAGATTCTCCGTCTGTCCGTGAGGCCTTTCCTCGCGACGTTATAATTAGAAATATGCTTACGGCCGTAATTCCGGGTGGAGCGGAACAGAACGTGGCTTGGGGGTGGCGGGACGTGGGGTGGTTGCAAAGGAGGGTGAGCACGTTTACTGCCAATAAGGGACGCATGCATAATAGAAAGCCGTAGATGGTAGTCGACCGACCGACAGAAGGACTTACACGAGAATGCTACTTTACGAGGACTCGTATTACGAGGGTTGCGGATTCGTCGTCTTTCATACACGAGAGAGCGGCCCGGATATCGAATCCGCGGTCCTTCGGCCTAGCTTCGACCAACCACGCGCTACTATCCACCCCCTCCTTTCTCCTTCTTTCAAATAAGCCAGCAAACCGGGAATTATTGCTTCGCTAGAATGCCAAATTTGCTGCACGCGAAATATCTTGCGATATATGAATTTCTTGCGGATACCGAGGGCCCCGATGCCAAACGACCGCCATAATAAAAGGGGTATTCGGTCCGGAGACACGGAGGAAGCGAAAGCCGCAACGTAGACCGCATCGTCGGGCGCAAAAACGAGCGCGCCGCGGAATTCGGCTTAGCGTGATTCTCCGCAGTGACGTCACACCGCTCCGCGGTAGTTTACCGTTCGCCGGGATGCGAACGAGAGAAGGTTCGCAGAGACAGAGAAAGAGAGAGAGGGGGGGGGGGGGGAGAGACAGCAACTATAATGGTAGAGAAAGAGCGCGAGGTGCTCGGGGTGTCGGGTTTGACCGGAGTAGGGTGACACCGACCGTAATAACGGGTTACCGGTTACGTATGGACATTTATTTATTTACGCCTTCCGCGGCGGGTAATTTCGCGTGATTCGAGGTTTCGTTCGCGCGCCCGGCGATATCACTTTTAAACGTAGTTGGCCGAGAAAAAATCGTTTCCGTCCACCGGATTCTGTTACACTTTTGCCGGCAGGGGTTGCGTCAACCTTGAATCCAATTCGAGTACAAATTACACGCCCGTAAAATGGATAGGCGCGCGACAGATGAGCGTTCGTCATTCCGGCAACTGCCACTCCTAAAGGTCAATTTGAACTGTCCGGCACGAAACGTTTGCCGCACAATTCGGTTCAGGCAAACGCCGGTTGTCATACGAACGAAACGCATCGCGTATGAAACGATCCGCGACGCTATGCAGTTAGTCGCGATAGTCTACACAAGTGTTTTCCAACCTTTTTGAAGTAGCGACATACTTTACACCAGTCGGGCCTTTGGCGGCACATCATTATTAGAAAAAAGCTCTGCACTCGATATAATATCTATGTAATATTAGTAGGCGAAACGCACTGTAAGCAACCGATACCGATGACTAGTAAACGAATTATATTTTTCGAAATATTGAATATTTTTACCGCAAATCAAATTTCAATGAAATTCTCACGGCACGCTAATGCATCGCGACACACCGGTTGAGAAACATTTTTCTACATATACTTTTTAAATTTGAAATACTTGCGTATTTTAGGACATATTTAGGAATATAAATAATCGGGTAAAAATTTGTAAAATATATAACTAAAAGCTACAAAAGTTCCTAAAAGACGTTTCGTAAAAGTATTCTCATTGATTATATGAACAAAATTGCACTTAAAAGTATACCAATTGTAATTTTATTCGTGCTAAACAAATTATAAGACGTTAGAATTGTACGTTAAAATAATATAGGAAGTAAAATTGAATGACAAGAAAAAACGATACTTGAACGTGTCAAACATGTACCAGTTCTTCCTTACAATCATCGAACAGGTATCGATACTCTCGCGTGGATATCGAAGATGTATCGATACTCTCGTGTGGATATCGAAGATGTATCTATACTTTTTGAAACTTATATTTTTGTTAATACTCTATACGAATTCGAAATTTATAGACTGGTATCGATACTGTGTTAAATCTAACACTACGGAAGAGTGTTTTGCTGCTGCCGTTCCACTAAAATAAACGTAACGCTGTGAACTTGTCGATGATATTCATGCGTTGCGCTGGTAAGCGAGCGACGACTTTAAATCGGTCTTAATTCGATGGCTGGGAGGATTGATCGCGCCATGCCGACTACGATGCTGCCTCCGAAGCAAAGTACCCTTGGCTTGCGAGCAACAAAGCTGCGCGCGTTCCTTTCGAGGACTACGCTTCGGTACGCGCAGAATTTTCGCAAGCGTTTCTCCGCGCGCAGTCAAGACGAGCTTGCGCGAGGAAGAGAAAGCATCCACGTATGCACACACACCGCGCCGCGCCGCGTCGGGCGCTCAAGTAATTCGCGCAATTTCATCTAAATTCCGTAGCAACGAAATTTCTCGCGTCGTCGTCTCTGTGCCGAGCCCAACGTTTACGCGTGTAGGTGTGCTCCTCTTCTGGGTGGTGCAGCGCACACCAAGCCTCCGTAATGGTATTTCTTACGCTTTTTATTTATCGTGGGGTGGGTCGGCGCGCGCGCGCGCGCGGGCGCACTCGCTCTCGACGTTATTATGAAATACGATTAGGTCGGTACACCTCGGTACTCTCTTCCATTTCTCGTCTCTCCGGTTGTCGAGCCTTCGGCTATTTCGAATATTCGAGCGTTCGAAGGATGCCGATGCTCGAAATACCGTGTCGTGCATCGAACGGCTCTGTTTCGCGCCTTTCATACGCCGCGATAATGGCTTCTCTTTTTACGCTGCGGGCTGCCCACCGATACTTCGTTGCAACTGTCTTTAGAACAGCTTTACGGACGCTGAGTTTCTTACGATTTTGATACTTTGCACGCGAACGCGCAGGAATCCGATTCTTTTCTTTTTACGCTACTTTTAAGATACACGATTGCGTCAATGTGTACGCGAAGCTTCTTGCGAAAAAGCTCCAAGCGTATGTTTATAATTAGACTGCGGATTTTTATGCAAATCTATTTCATCCACTGAACTTTGTAACGTAGATTTTGTAACTCCAAACTAGATTTTTTTCTCAAGTTCACCGCGGTATTTGAGAAAAGAGACGTCATCCATTTTGAAGACCTTATTGTTAAGAGGCTTTCTAATACATGTCTTCGTACTAACGACGTTTTGTTTAATTATTAAGCCTTTGAGGGCAGAACTCGAAGAATTCTTGTCTAATTATTTATCGCAGCGATTATCGATGATATTAAATTGAATTTCTTGTCTGAAAAACTGGTGCATATCGAAAAAATCAAGATAAATTCAGCGGGTATCTGCGACATCTGTCTGAGTTACCTGTTTAACAAACAAATAAATTAACTTGCATTCCGTCTTGATACTTTTGCATATTTCTCCATATAGTATGTGTGTATTTTGCGCACCCTTTTGCAAATTGAAATTTCTCGCAAATGCAGACAGATTCGCAGGCTATTTATAAACGTTGTTTGAATTTCTATTTGATAACGGATGCTTTCCGGTTGAACGATGCGCTTGCGTTACGCGTTGACAGCGGGCTGTAAGTAGAGAAAGAGAAGCGGAACCGGGAACCTTCGCCTATTTCCCACCGGAATCACTTGTGCTCGTTCGCCCGAGTAAAGAAGCTGTCGCATTTTATTTCTTTCTTCCATCGTCTCGCAGAATATTCCACCCGTTTACGGTGGAGAATATTGCGCGCAACCACGCTTGGCCAGGTAACCGAGAAATTCACCCCTCCGGCCGCAGCTTTCATCAACGCCAACTTTGCATTCTGTTACGCGTTCGCGCTTAATCCGTCACTACTGTCATCTTTTTTACAACATATTCAGCATACATAGATCCTGTTCGGCAAATATAATTGCACGATTGCTGCTTTTTCCTGATCGACTGATTCTTCTTTTTTAAACAACTAAGTTTAAGTTGGTGTGATGTAAATACAGGTTTCTTAGCTACTGCAACACGCGTATGCTTCTTTTTTGTACTTTATATGTCTTATACGTGTATGTCGCACTTATTTTGAAAAGCTATGTGGAAGATCTAGTTTTCGATATCTCGTTCTTACTTGTACGTTGTTGTTTAGAAGATTAGTTGCTTAAGTATTCTGGTGAAGTTCCAACTTGTTAAAGTATTTTGTGAGCAATCTTGTAATTACAACTTTTACCGTTTATATGCCGAACTTCTTGATGCAATAATTTCATTTGTGACATACCATGGTGCGTTTACGATAATTCTTAGGATTTCAGATTGAAATCCTTGAAGTCTTTGATCAATCGATAGATCCTCGGATTAATTTTTCTGCAATGAAGCCCCTTTCTCACGCGGATGGAGGAAATTTACGTATTTGAAAGAATTTGTATCGCATACCGATAAGCTAATTTAATGTTACACAGTTTAACCCTTCAGCGACGAGGCGATTTTCTGTTCTGCTCATGCAAATAGAAGAAATTTAGCTACATGGTCTTACAGTTGCCAATAAACGCTTCCGTCTGTTCTAAATATTTATTAATCGTTCTGACAAATAAGAAGTAGAGTCTATACGTTACACGAAGGTCTCCGCTGAGGGATTAAAACGCAGAGACCAATATCGCACTTTCATAGATACCAACTGATAGGGTAGATGTACCACGTATTGCCACTTTAAGGTTCGCGCGTAACTTTATTTAACTACTTTAGAACATCGTTGACCTAAAAATCGTTCCAGTTTGAAGCACATCTCTTATATTTATGAACATTTTTTTATATGTTGAATATAATGAATTTATATTTTTTTTAATTATAAATTTATAATGAATTTATATTATTTATATTAAATTTATATTATTTATACTAAATGAATTACTACGTAATTGAAAATATACAACAAAGTTCAATGCTCTTCGTACTGTCACTTGAAAAGTTATTATTTCAATAGAAACACATTTCACATACATTAGCACGTCAATTTATGCAACAGATACAAAGTGTATAGTAAACGTATTACCTGCACTGAATTACGATACGTCCCATACTTTCTAATTACATTGGTCACGTTTTAATGTTCGACAGTTCATTTACCTCCTAATATTTCGTTTGAAATATTAAGTGTAAACGAATATGCAATATCTATGTGTTGTTACGTAAACCAAAGCCTAAATTTAGTATCAAAATTTGTTTACTCTCGATTCATCCTACATTACGTTGCTATTAAATAAACGAATTAAGGTGTCGGTTATAGGGACACTGACAGTACGTGGGACATCTATCATAATCCTCCCCGTTCTAAAGAATTATTTATTAACCCTTCGTATAAAGAAACGAGGGTCTATATGTCGCGAGCAGGACGTCACTGAAGGATTAATATTTCTCTCTGCCAAAACTTCCAAATTTCATCATCTTGGGTAGCTTTGGATACTCTCGCGAGTTTCCACGAGTTCCACCGCGGAAAACCGGTCGGCGCAAAGTAACGGCGATCTATTTTTACGTAAGGGGTTGGCACCCATGGACGCGTATCGGCGCGTACGCAGCGCATAAACGTTGAAGCCCGAGGCCCATCAGCGCATTAACAATTATATTACGGAAGCTCACTGTTACGCGCGAGCGAATTCATACACGTGCCTTCGGGGCTCCGTGGGGTGAAAGCAACCACCGAGGGAAAAAATACACTCCGGAAAAGGAGATCCAGAGAACGCTGGCCAGCCAAGCCAATCCATCGGGATCCGCGTCTTTTCAACCGTTTACGAACGATTCTCGCAGCAACGTACGCGTATCGAGGGACCTTGTCTCATCGATCCTCGCTGCAAAATGTTGCCGTTGAAAGGAAACGATGGCTGGGACCGATTCGAAGAGGGGGGTCGCGGTTTTCTCTGGCTCGACTGTCGGCTTTGTTCTCGCGCTCGCCAGAAAGGGTCGAAGGAGTAAGCGTAGACCCTCGACAGCTTCGGTTACCCTTTGGTCGCGTCGTAACAGTGGTTGTGATTTAATTTTTTTCTCGCTGTCCAAGAGAGAGAGAGAGGGGGAGGTCGGAGGGTGAGAGAGTGTCATATTCACGACACACGGGGTTGGGTGGGTGGCGCAAAAGCGAAAGAGACGCGAGACTCCCGGCTATTGAAGGGCTGCGCCGAGAGAGCGAAATCAAGTGCGGGGGTTGGAGAGCCAGAGAAACGGACAGAGACGAAACGAGAGAGACAAAGGGAGCGGCGAAGGCGCGCATAGGGAGGGAGGGAGAGAGAGAGAGAGAGGGAGAGAGAGAGCGAGAAAGGGGGCGAGGACGAGTAGTCTCGGCGAGACTTAATTAAACAGCGGGCAAAGCCAGGTTAGTTCACAAAGTGACCGCGGCACCTACCCCCTTGTAGCCACCAGCATCGGCTCTTCGCCGATATAGCTGCCTTCTGGGGATATACTAGCCCACGTATCGGCTTCCAACGGCGAACGACCACCGGCGACCCCGACGTCCACGCCGCTTTGCCTTTGCTTCGATTCAACCCGTTTTATCGCGCGTCCCCCAACTTTCCCAAGATTTTCACCCCCTTCTAAACCTCTCGACGATATTCTTGACCCGAGCTGGCTCAGCTCGCTCCAACGACGCTCGAATTTCTGGCTCGCGAGTTCACACGTGCTTCTCTTGCGAGGACAAAGCCGGGGACGGGGAAAAACTTCGCGGAAAAATTGAACCCGTACACACACGATGACACGCGGGCAGCCGAAAGGCCAAAAGGGGCTGCTGCTCGGTGGCGACACCTTTGTCGTGGTGCTCGCGCCACCATCCCGCCACCAAGGGAAAAGAAGGGTTTATTTTCGCGGGGCGGTGATACCGGTGGCGTGACAGAGTAGTCGGCGACGTTCTTTTTATCTCAAAGCCGTATCCCTTTTGCGCCTCTTCTCTATTCCTCAATTTCCAATGAGTCGGAATACGACATGAAACGCTAAACTGCCACAAAGGGGGTGAGCTCTCCATCGGTCGAACCCTTTGCGCCGATCGAGGTAGAACCTCACCTCCATAACCCCTCCGCCACAACCCCATCCTCACTCTTTTCGTTCGATTCTTTGTCACACCGCATTAGATTCGCTTCTGCCGCTGTCATTACTCGATGCGAATTCGTCGGTCGTTTAATCCAGAGTCGTCGATTAGCTTCGGATTAAGGTGAAGTTCCCAAATAGCTTTGGAGGCGTGCGAGTGGATTCGTTCGCTTCTTTTAGCTTCTCTCAGCTTCTCTCAGCTGAGATAAACATGTTAGTCACTCGTATACCACTACAATAGACAACTGTTGGATAAGTGCACGTGATTGTTTGCGGTGGCTTTGGATGAGGTGAGCAATAGTATCTGTCACTATGCTAATATATATTGGATTGGAAAGCATTTTTCACTAGGTGATATTGAAAGATTGTACATATTACTTTAGAAGAATCAAGTAGGCCTGTTCGTTTCTTAAAAAGATGCAAATTTCTGGAAGGATGGAATCTTTAGGTTACCGAATAGTACGCGACAAAATGCAATACAAATACAAGCCAAAATGTAGTAGAACAAGATGATAACGACATAGTAGAATAAAATTATTTACAATTTTATGAATTGTATCATTAAATTTTGTTAAAAAAACGCTACGAACTTTTTCCCAGCCCAGTGCAATTGTTAGTATTAGATTCAGGATGTTTATGGGTCATTTAAACGCGCAACCCAGCACACTGTGCGTGGAATAAGCAAGCATGCCGAAAAGGCGAACCGAATCTATATAAACTGTCTATCTTCCACTGCTTTAATTGTGCTTAGAGAAGTATGAATTTGCGCAAGCATACGAACTCTAATTCTTCTACATGTGACGGATACAGCAATTGAACTGAAACCGATGGCGAATATTCGAATTCTATACAACAAACGATACACATGTACATACACTTCCATTCGTAATTCATTGGACGGTTAATATCGATGTTACGATTATGAAACGAAGCTCACATTCGCTAACTATTTACGACAGAACAGGCATTAACTAGTACTGTACATTGAAGATGTTACTAAAAGCTGAACTGAGCAACTATTTGGTTGAAAATTAACAAGCGTCTACTGATTTGCGAGCAGGAATGTACATACACGCTCACTTTACATACTTCGGTACAAGATGTTGCGATTGAAATAGTTGCTAACTACCTAATCGATGATGTAGATCGCACTGCGATCGGTAGAAATCCGAAAAAGAATTCAAATGCAGTAGTATATCAGCGCCTAACACGCTCATTCCACGCCATACAGCTATACGTTCAATCTGACGATACAGGATATTACGATTAGGAAGTCCTATCTTTACATTCGTTTGCGACCGGTTTTTCTTCGTTGACGCGTGAATCGGCCACCTTATCATTTTCCTCGTCGCGATGAAATAATAAACGGTACGAGTACGATGATTCATCGTGTTTGAAGTTCGTGAACGTTGACGTGCAGGCTGCGATACCAGTTTCAGAAAGAAGGTATCTGGATCCGATCTCGACAGTGGACCGGTCTACTTGCAGCAAAAAATGTCAGATTCGAGTCTCCGCGTGTATGCCCACTACTCTCTGTCTACTTAATCCTTTTTTCCCCGTGTATACACAGCGTTCTCTAGATATACATACACGAATTATGGTATACACAAGCCAGTGTGATGTAAGCGTATTTGACACATGTTCCATGCGACTCGCGTTATAAAGCGAAACGTAGCGGGCTTCGGTTACCAAGCGGCTGCGGAATATTTCCGGAAAGAAGCAGCATTGATTCTCTGCTTGGTAAGTCTCGCAATGTTTGCGCAGCGCAACGATCGAGTCAAGTTTCCGGTTGCAGGATTCAGTGAATGAGAAGGAGAATGGCCGCGCAAAGGATTCGCAAGCTGAGGAAGCCAGAGTAAGGGTGGTAATCGACGTGTTTCCACGCAGTGGCGTCGTCTAGAGGAGCAGAAGGACGCGGACGCGGCGGCTGCGTGGACGGTCGGACGGAGACAAGGGAGGACAACGTTGTTGCACGCATCCCCCATCCATCGGTTGCCTCGAGAGCACAGTTATAATGCCGTCGAGGAGGGTTCCGGCGATCCGTGTGTGTAAACGTTCACTTCAAAGCAAATCAGCTATTGTTACGCACGGCAGCACCGACGTCATCGATGTCCATACCCGTTGCCGCTGTTGTTGTTGTTGTTGTTGTTGTCGCCGCCGCCGCCGTCGTTGTCGTCGTTCTCTCTTGCCGTACTCGCAAGCTCTTTTGAGAATTAGCTCTTCGAACGAGCTTCGAAGATGAGACGCGGGGCGGGTTCCTTTGCATACGGCAGATACTTCGGTGGATATGTTAGTCACGGGCTATTGATCCAGGCATGGATCTAATACGAGTAATTATAGGATGCCGCTGTGCTACGTCGCCGTCGACGAGCAATGCCGGCAGGAATCTTTAAGGGGATCGTCAACCGTAAACACGCGGACAGCCAATGAACATTGCTCCGTATGTATATCTCTGGGAGTTTCGATTCTAGTTTACTTCGGGCTAACCTTTCACCTATAGCGCAATAGGAACTTGTTTTTGTGACGTACGGAGTGGGATAGAAATGTTGTACTTCGATAATATTTATGTATTCCAATTTAAATGTTATCTAGTAGAGATAAATTATTTATCTAATTCAATTATACTAATTTGCTAGAAATATTGTATTCCGAGATTTGGACGGTATGGACAGTCAAATTATATATTTTGAACTGATGACAAGCTATATACCTGTTACTGCTAATCGTTTTTTTAAGAATACAATTGAGTGGAAAATGATGCATGAACGATAGCAGAGTTTAAATAAGGATAACCAAACTATGAACTTTAAGCAAACTACAAGTTTCCAGTTATCGCTAATCATTTTTTTGTTAGATTCTTCTTATTGTGTTAAAGATTTAATCGTAATTCAGTCAAGTTTTGAATAAAATCCATACAAAACGGAATACAATTGTAAAATATACTGCATTTTGCAGGTGGCCAATGTTATACATGCAATCATTTAATTTTTCAAAATTGCCCGACTTTTTTCATCATTTTTAGACAGGAACCTTAAGTATCGGTAGCCAAATTATGAACCAAACTTGAACCAGGCGACAAAACAACAGCTATCGCTAATAATCTTCTGCCATTACATTCTTTTATAGTTAAAGATTCTGTCAAGATTTAACTTCTACAGCCTTATTATTAAATCTTATATTACTTGGTAACATTAGCCCAACCTAAAGCAATCTATCAACAGTCGGAATACCATGTTTTCAGCGAGCCTTTGGATCGAAGCCGTTTGGAGATTCTAAAATCTGTAATCTTCCGAATAATAATTACCTATCAACGTCGTGGAAACGATTTCCCAGGGCTGGTAGATAGCTGCGAAAACTCGGGGATAGCGTGACGGTGGTCGAACTGGGGTTGAAATGCGGCAAAGTCCCTCGGGTCCCAATTACACCGACACCCGATCCCAGCATTACGGCTCGGCTAATTCAAGGGAGCGTCGCGTATATAAATCTCGGCTGATTGTACAGTTTCAATTCCGTTTGTCGCCACCGCCAATACGAAACGCGTGTCGCGTTAGGGAACATACGCGACGGTTATTCTTTTTTAACGCTTCCCACTCTCGTCGTCTTTTCCACGAAATTTTTTCCCAGCTTCTCACCAGAAAACAGCAACACCGATATCAAAGGTTAACGCGAGTCGAAAGAAACGGTGAGAGGAAAGAGAAGCCAGGCCGCGCGAAAGGGTTGTTTCTCTCTGGCGACAAAAGGTTCAGCTAATTACAGGCAGGCCGCAAGTTGGCGCAAAGCGGCGGCAAAGGCAGCTGTCGGTTCCCAAGGCGGTCCGCGGGTTCACGCGCGAGAAGAGAGCTTTTTGCTGACGAGAAAACGCTTCTCCGCGTTCGCTCGGTTGACGCGAAACATCGGCCAGAATTTCCGGCCGCGGATCCAATCCAGAGCTACTACGTTGCTCTTGTTCCGCGTTCTATTTGTTATCCTAGCCTCCGACCACCGATCCCCGCTTCTTTGCCTTTTTAGTTGCCTATTCCCTCGATGACGGCGTGATATCGTCACCGTCGAAAAACCGCGAGCGCATTTAACGACTCTTGAAATCCGGTTTACGTAAATTCTGGAGTCCAAACGTGGGAAACGTCGTTCGCGTTCCTTCCGCGGGGAAAAAAATCTTCCTCGTGCACGTTCACTACATTTAAGCAAACAAACGACGTTTTTTTCATCTTTTCCAAATACAGCGATATCGAGACTTACGTTCTCCTGACTTCCGTCGTTTCGTAATTACATCGTTTCTGTCAGTTATAGCATATGTTGATTCGAAATGGTAGTTTTGGAGCCACGTGCATAATTTCGGCAAAATATTGAAAGTATATAAATGCAACGGTGCTTGTTACATATTTAGACAGAAAATTAATGGAGTAGTTAATGCTTTCTCAGTTTATTACAAGAAGGACTGCGTTAATTTGTCGAATAAGGTAACTTAACGCTCGAAGTATCAATACTTGTTTGTACCAATGAAATCATCGTGAAAGATATTTGCGAAAACACGCGATTCATGAGAAATAAATCTGTCATTATTCCTTTTACGAAAGATAACAAAACGTCTTCAAAATTACATCGCTAAAATAAATGTACACAAACTTTCTTTTATAATTTTATTCATTGTAAAAGTAAATTAAAATTGAATTATAGATGATTAAATGATGAAATTCCAATACATATTCTATACGCATTATCATAGATCTGAATATTACAGATCAATTATGCCGGAAACAATTAATTATCGCAATATTCATTTATAATTCCCATCGTTCTAAAAACGTTGTTATCTTATTCTAGTTTGAACTAGTAATGTCGCATGTGAAATTAAAATGGTAAGGGGGTCAGCTGGCCCCCGGATGGTTCTGTACAAAAATAAATAGTCTATTCTATGTTTCGTCGGTGGTTTGAGGTACGACTGGAAATTTGAAACACTATTCGAAGAAAAGAACGCGGTTCCGTGGCGTCGATGTAAAACGGGGAGTCGAAGCGGCAGGTTGGTTCCAGTCTATCGGTCCTTGCAAAGGTCATCTCATTGTTCGACGCGAGCAACGCGTGTCCCATTACAAATCCCTCGGCCCGCGACGAGCAACAACGAGGCATCGACTCCTTGCAACCCCTGCTAAGATAATACTGCTTGCCAGTCTGCGGGGGGTCGGAGATTTCAACCTTTACCGAAATGCCAAGCGGGGCTTTAAACGGGCTAATAACACCGCGGCCCTTCTACTCCCCGTGTATCCTCGGGCTTCTCTCCTTATTGCACAAATTGTCGTCGCAGACGCGAATGCTACGATGTGCCATCAAATTGATAAAGACGTCACGCGTCTTCCTGCGTCAAGACACAATTCCATTTAGGCAACACGTGGCATGCGGCAGTGACGTATGCGACGTGGAGTTTTTCGAACAAACAGACATAGGGTAAATGACCCACGTACTGTCACTGTTCCTATAACTGCCACTTGAATTCGTTTATTTAATAGCAAAGTAACGTATAAAGAATCGCGTGTAAATATATTTTCATACTAAATTTCGACTTCAGTTTGCGTAACGAAATACATAGACATTGTATATTCGTGTACAGTTAATATTTATAAATGAATATTAGGCGGCAAATGTGCTGTTGAACATTAAAACGTGATCAATATAATTATAAAGTATGGAATGTGTGATAATTCAGTAAGGAGCGACGTTTACTATATACCTGATATCTGTTACACAAATTGACGCGTTAATATATGTAAAACGTGTTTCCATTTAAATGAAAAGTTTTCAAGTGACAGTACGAAGGACATTGCACATTGTTGTACATTTTCAATTACTTAGTAATGAATTTATTATATTGAACATTTAAAAAAAAATGTTCATAAATAAAAGTGCGGTTGAACAATGTTATGCTGCAAACTGTAACGATCTTTATGTTAACGACATTTCTAAGATAGTTAAATAAAATTACGCGCGAACTGTAAAGTGGCAGTACGTGGTACATCTACTCTAATTTGTTTTAACTACGAGATGCGACGTTTTTCGAAATGATTCAGCTCAAAACAGACAACTGAACGATGTGTAATGTATTACAGATCGTTTAGCAGTGCTTCGGTTTCAGTGGAATAGCGGAAGACTCGGAAGACTTTCTTAAGGGAAGCGACATGTATTCGACCAATTACAGAGACTCACGAAATTAACTGAATACATACGTTTATTGTATTTCTTATTTAACGAAAGTTCGATCGTTAACCGTAAAATTGTGGGGACTCACTTAACCCTGCTACGTTCTTTGGGTCATTTTTTACCTAATTGTGTTTTCCATTTTTTTAAGGAATTTCTTAACTTAAGGCGAATATAAAGAAATTGCTGCTGATATGTATAACTTCCACTTCCAATTTTATATTGAAGATGTGCTTTCCTCAAAATTACGACAATTAAACTTTTCAAACACACAGGGTTAATGTACAATTTGAGTTCTTGTGTTAACTTTGTTCAAGATTTGATGATGCTAAGAAAGCTATATACGAAACAAAATGTAACTGTAGTATCATTTAATTTCGTCAGCCACTGTAAGTATGCAAATCGTAAACATCTCAAGTATCATTATTAGACTACGGATCTTTATACAAACTTATATGTTTATTAACAAAATGAAGGAACCGAATAAATGGAACGAAGGAACGCTAAATGGTTAGTTGTTCTTGTTAAAATACAATAATTCATACTTTAAATATTTAGCATATAATCCATAGTCTCCTGATAATATTTTGAAACTTTACTATTCTTATGGGGCGTAATGACCCTATCCCCACTGGATCCTTCACTGAAATAGAATAATGCGTTTACGTGTAACCTCGTGAACCAAGGAAGCGACGACGCCAAGGAGCAGCGCGTGTCTTTCCCACGAAGAACAGCGACTGTCAATGTTTCCTTTGTACTCTGTTAGTCATCGATACGGGGTCCCCTGGTATGTTTAGACCTCCGAAGGGTAACCTTTGGAGTATATAGGAAGAAAGCAGCTCGCGTTGCTTTTCATTTGCGCGGCGGTCATTAGACGAATGAGAGACGATGGTCTTAGCGAGCGGTTGCGTCAATATTCTCGGATGATCGATCATCCGGCCGGAGCCGCAGGAGGCCTCGCGCAAATTAAGTATCGTCTTACGCTGGCCGCCGCCTTTAAGAATCCTCGAAAATACCATAGTGAATGAGACTCATGAGCGTAAACAAGGAACACGGAATTTTCGTTGCTAGTAGCATCGATCATCTCGCTGCTCCGCTCCGAAGAAGAAACGACGCGAGGCGAAGGGACGAAGGGAAGAAGGGAAGCAGAGGCGAAAGCAAAAGTTTCCCGCGGAAAGATAAAGGTTTCTATAGTCGGCGGAGAAAGGGGTGGTAGACTATTTCCTATATTTGCGATATCATAGAACTCGCTTGACATTATGGGTAAGGTTGGGGGTGGCCAAGAGGGTGGGCCGAGGGATAGATGGGCTATTCCGTGAGACCGGCTGTCATATTCATGTATTGACACTGAGCTGGTTGACTAATGGACTGCTGTTGTCACAGTCTCGTGTTACCGCGAGGGCCTGGCCCCTGCAACTCGTTTTTCCTGCGAATCGACCGAAACGCGTCCACGACTACTATACCACGGCCACGTTGACGACGGCTTGCCTACGCCAAACGGAACCAACGTACGCGAAGAAATGAATGAGGAAAAATATAACGTAAGGTAAATGACCCAATTACTGTCACCGTTCCTATAACTGCCACTTGAATTCGTTTATTTAATAGCAAAGTAATGTATAAAGAATCGTGGGTAAACAAATATTCATACTAAATTTGGACTTTGGTTTACGTAACAACACACAGAAATTGTATATTCGATTACACTTAATATTTATAACGAAATATTGGGAGGTAAATGTGATGTTGAATATTAAAACGTGACCAATATAATTATAAAGTATCGGACGTGTGATAATTCAGTAAGGCGCGACGTTTACTATATACCTTATATCTGTTACACAAATTGACGCGTTAATATATGCAAAACGTGTTTCTATTTAAATGAAAAGTTTTCGAATGACAGTACGAAGGACCGTGGACTTTGTTGTACATTTTCAATCACGTGGCAACGAATTTATTATATTGAACATATAAAAAAGATGTTCATAAATAAAAGAGATCTGTTGAACAATATTATACTCCAAACTGGAACGATTTTTATTTTAACGACCTTCTAAAATTGTTAAATAAAATTACGCGCGAACCTTAAAGTGGCAGTACGTGGTACATCTACCCTATTTAGCAATACCTTACTTAGAATATACCAGCGTTATATGGACCCCGCGTCACTCAAAGTATGTTGATCCGATCGGAGGAATTAATCACTCTAGAAATGTTACCTTTCGAAATTAGAGAGATATATTGATGCCGATATCGATAAATATCGATAATGTCGGATTGTTATTGATGCTTTGATTTATCGATAGTATCGATAAAATATCGTTAAAGTTATTCAGAATGAATCTAAATTATCCTTTATGCAAAATCTGCATATTACACGCATTGTGCACTGATTTGCACATTTAAATTTCCTATAAATATACAAACATCCGTAGTCTACCGATGGATATTGGGATAAATCAAAGAATTATTAAAATTAAACCCTAAAATCAGCATTTTTTCAAATTTACTAAAACCCCTCTATTTTGAATGTTAATAATAAGTAATATCAAATACAGAGTGGAGCATATTTTATTCGAATAATGCCCAACTCCGATCGGATATCGATATTTTAAACATCGATGTGTTGTTACCGATGAATCGATGCTTCTCCATTTTTTGTCATCTCTATTGACGCGGTGAGATCGCGCGCATCGTTCGTTCTACTCCTGATACAGACTTTCTGTTTGGTAGCGGAGCGCAATATAGCGATCGCGCGCACGTCCGCCGAGAAGCACGCGGATATTCCTGTCTGTCTTCTCCACTTTTACATATTTATCGGCCCACGCATTATGCTCGCGTCAGCCGAGACGCCGACATCTTTTGCTGGGAAAATCCGAGATATTGAATTCGCTTCACTCCGTTTTCCGTTCGCGTCTTCCCCCTTCCTTTATCCGCCTCGACCAATCGATTAGCGTGTACCGGGCTACTCGCGAACGGTAGACCTCTTTATCGATTATCACAGTCTTATCTTCCGCAGAATAAAACAGGTTGTTAGCACCCAGAAGCAAAAGGAAGCGCGATGATTCATCGAGAAGCCGAAGATTCGCGTTTCGATATAAGCCCCGAGTCTCCCCGACAAGATCTCGAACCCCCCATTCGGGAGACACAATGGAGAAATCTTTCTTCTTGTGGGCCAAAAAATAGAGAGAGACGGAAGACGGTACGGAACAAAGGGGTGTGGGTGTTGGTGCAGGATCGAGCAGCGAGTAGGTGGTCAAAGAGCAGTAGAGCCTGTAAACGCGAGACGACTATTCTATTACCGACTGACATTCGATACAAACTTGGTCGAGCGATCACGAGCCTTTGCCGTAGTCCTTCCACGTTTCCTTCCTTCCTTCCTTCCTATCCCGGTCCCTATTTCTATCCTTCGTTCCATTAAAATCGCGAAACAACCGGGACGAAAGGTGGCTCGAAGGAGACAGAGCAGTGGTCGACAGCCTGGGCTCGTGTACACCTAATACTGGGCCCACATTGAGCAGGAACTGTTCGCGAACAGCACACGAGCAGCTCGTCAACCTCCATGGGTTTACGAATAGGCCCTTCAATGTACCGTCCCCTGAGCGAATAGTGTTCGCAAAACTATCCACACAGCTGACTAATAGGGTAAATGACCAAATTACTATCACCTACCTAATAATAACTATTTTGTCTAAAATACGAATGAAACCTTAAAATGTGAAATATGAAGAAAATCTAACTTTGAATTCTAAGTGCAGTGAATATAATAAAATAAAGCAACGCTTAATATTCTTTATCATTTTTTTTATGTAAAATGATAAAAAAATGTATGTCGATTAAAAGAGCGAGAACGAAGACTGTTCTACTATCAAAAGGAAATTTAAGGTACTAAAGATAAGGTTTTTATTGTTATAGTTGAGTTATAAATATAAGAAAAGATCATTTTCTTGGGTTCTACAAGCTTCGTAGAATGTACGAACACGCGTAGTTTAACGATTTATTGAATTATTTGTATTTAATATTCAAGTGACAGTAACTGGAACAAACAATTTACGCATTTTACACGTACCTCCATGGCAGTATTTGCTCTTGAAAGCGAACGTGTGTCCTGTTACCGTCACCAACGATTACTATGTACAAAGAACATACGTAACCATAATTCGGCTAGTTTAATTCCAGGTTTTCGATAAATATTTTTGACAGGTGACAGTGAATGGGGTGGCAGTACGTGAATTAGGGATGACAGTATTAACTCGGGCGTTGTTTTCTTTAACGTATCGAATTTAAAAATAATTTTATCGTTTAAAAATAATTAAGCTCGCAGTTGTACACTTTCAAAGTTAAGTAAAACAGTTAAAAAATTAAGCTACACCTTCTCCCTCCCGTCTGCACGTGAAATGCCCTCGATTATAAGTTAGTGCATCCAGGGTGGCCATCTTTGTGAAAAGGTTGCCGATCTCCGACGTAGAGGCTAGAGGCCCTTCGAGGCTCGAATAATAGGATACGCAGGGTCCCATGAACGCAGTACACGGACTTTATAGCAGCGTGTCTCTTCGCGGTTGATGATTTATCGCTGCGTTAAATGGCTGGACGCGGGAACGCCCGCTGAAACCTCTTCGCCTCGCGAGGGATGATCGTACATCGCGTTTGCGGGAATAGTATGCTCGAAAAGCTCGTTTACGCGAACGCTAGATTCGTCGTAAAGTGTATCCGTTCGGTTGGGGACAGGCATTCGTAAAACGCCGTCTACGCTATTTCGCGTACGGCCATGTGGCCACTAAACTGGCGTCTAGTTATTGCGAGAAAGAAGCGGCAAACGTTCTGGTACTCACCTCGAACCTTCTGCTCGTCCTGGAGCTGCCGTTCGAGACTGTCCTTAACCTCCCTCTCCCGCAGCACATCCATCTTCAACTCGGCTGAAATTAGAAAAAGTTAAAGGTTATTTTGATGTGATTTAATTTATTACCTTTATGGACACGAACGATAGTTTGTGCACACAAAGGATGCAAGAAGTATTTGTATACACTAACGTGTTTCAAGCTGCAGCTTTTTAATCGGGTCCAACATTTAATTTCCACGACATGAAATTATAGGAAAGTTGATATGCAGTGACGCATGACATTGATTCATTGGAAATATTGCTACGGGATTATTTTATAAATAGCTGTCTTAGAGCAATTTAGTATCGACAGTTAATATAAATATTCAACTTGCATATTAAATATGGGTTTCAAGTTTTATAGTTGCCAACTGTATTTTAATTAAATAGGAAATATAATGAGTGGAAGTATTTGATCAATTTCATTAGTCACTGTAATTGGACTTAATCAGTTGGTACTCAAATATGTACATACATCTTCCGTCACTTCTCACATTCGATTGTGTTCCTTTATATACAAAGGACTATTTGTGTCCATAATAGCAATAGATCAAATTAAATTAAATTAAATATTAAACTGAATACGGTGGTGCACAAATACTTTTTGTAGCCATTTTATAAGCACTTACATCATGTATGAAAAGCGACGAAAAAATATGTACAAGTGAAAAAAATAAGAATAATAACAATGAGAACAATAAATAGAAATATGGTAATGATAAATATAGGGAAAAAGCAAGAGCTTTAATTATCAGAGGATTTAATTAGCTCATAAATTTCGTATTTAACTCTGCTACGATTTTTTAGTCATTTTTGCCCAAACGGTGTTTTCATTTTCTTAAAAAGTTTCTTAATTTTAAGGGGAATATAAAAAATGTCTATTAATATATAATCGATCGCGAAAGCCTTTGTTTCCCTTCAAATTTTGAATGTTTAAAGGGATGTCATTAAGTCGAATTTTCAATTTTTGTACATTTTCTTGTAGAGAACCTGAAGGAAATAGCCGTTGTTTTAAACTGCGTCCAATTTTAATGAACAAAGCAATTCGGTGCCTATAAAATATGCAAAACTCATGTATATCGAAATGAAAGACTTTCATGAGTGGCTGTATGCAATTTATAGCTCCCATTTTATACTTAACACTAAATGAACAAGAGCACAAATGTATTTGCAAGTTTTGTAGAACGTAGAGTTTAATTCGGTGCCTTCATATCAAACTAGCCACTCTTATATATTTAAAATTTCCATCAAATTTCAATACAAGAATTCGTCAATAGCCTTATAAATGGAAGACAATCGTGCAAAGTAACGAAGATTACTTTCACCTTAACCATTAAAATAATGTTTGATTCTTCCAAATAAATATTGAGATTTGTGGAAAAGGAGAACCGAACCAACTTCTACACCGAAATAAGGATTACGTGCAATTCGAAAAGTCAGTCACAATCGGCTGGTGAATGTGACCGATCTGAGAGATTCTCAAGTGTAGAACTATTGAACTATTATACAAATTGTGTCTGTAATTTAGAATACAAGAAGATTGGATCACGAACGCGTGAAGTAATTGGTCTCTGTTTCTGAACTGGTACCAGAAGAGAGAATCTTAGGTGGTGTTATTCTTGGACGAGATCCTCCAGCGTCCCTTTTCCCAAAAGGTGGCGCAGGAGAATATCGCACAGTCTAGTGGGTTCGTGATTAAATCCAACGGACGACGGCCGGACCAGAGCTCGCACAGTTACCCCTAATAGAATTACATCAAGACTCACGACGACCGCGTTCCTCCTACCTTGTCTCCAAGACGCCCTTTCTCCATCTTCGCGAACAACCCTGTCACCCTTGGGACTCGCCACGCTAAATTAGCCATTTCGAATCTCGCCGAGAGGGTAGTATCATCTTCGCGCAGAAACTAGCAATTCCGACCTCGTTTTCCCCTGATTTTCGAATCAGTTTACGAAACACACCGCGAAACGGTCGAAAGGATCGCGATTCGGATTCCATTATCGACGTCTCGAAAGCTACTTCTCGTCGTCGAGAAGTCTAAAACCCCTGGGAAAGAGAGAGTCAAGGTTGGATGTAAGGCAAAAAAGTCGCTTTTCAGCTGGTAAAACGTTTCCGGGCCCTAAATCAAGCAGGCTAATTCGGTTTAACGGAAGAAAAGAAAGCGGGGGAGGAAAAAGGCGAGCCACCCTCTTTCTGGCTGTCTGCTTCTCGAATTACATTGGTAGCCAATGAGCCGCGCAGCTCGTAACGCGTCTCGCGGCTCATCGACCAATAAGCCGCTCGTTAGATCGCTGCCAATTTGCGGACATTTTGCAGATTCTTTTCTCTCACGATTTCTTCAACGCAATAAGACTTTCTCCGTATGCTAACGAGTTGGTGGAAATGTCTAATCCGCATAGAAGAAGCTGAACTTCGTTCCAACCCTTTACCCTTTCGTGTTCCTCCGTGTAAATGAAGCCGAACGTTACAGAAGGACGCACCCAATGCGTATTTTTGTTTCACGTGCTGCTTCAAATAAGGGAGTCCATTCAGGCGTATTTAGACTTTTTCACTTTAGATGTGTATCACAAATGATGTTACGATGATTCATTTATAGTAAATGTGAAAGATGAAAACTGGAATCAGTGGTTGAATTCAATCACATAGCAATCCAGATTGACAATGAAAGTGTTCTGACAGTTCACTTATTTCTTTGAACACGTTTAGACTTGTCTTTACTGTTTTGCTACAGATAAATCATCCGCGATGCACGTTTAATTCACCAAAAATAAAGATCAGCACTATTTCGTTCATAGTATACTTTCGATGAAATGCAGATGAATGCAATGTTTGCAATTTTCACTGCGGATGAATTATCCGTGATGCACATCCAAAGTGCAAACTTTAAATTAGCCTGGAGGCTAATTTACACTTTCTTCATTCTAGATGATCATCGTAGATAATTTATCTACAGCAAAGGTAAAAGATGAAAGCTGCAATATTTACACATGTTCAACGGTTGCACGGAGAAATTCATGCGCAGCAAGAATTAGAATGAAGCAGCGAGTGTCAGAATTAAATTAATAATAACAAGAGTAATTGCAAAACAGTGTGTTGTGCCCTGATCAACTATTCATTTCTCATCGGGCGCGTTTTGCCACTGCCGCTCCAATACGAATGAATCATGCATTCGCTCCATCAAAACTAGACCGAGGCTCTACTTGTTTCACGGTACACTTTCAGTGTTCATTTTGAATGAAACGCAGGTGAAACGAATTTTATACCTTTCATTGCGGATATATCATCCGCGACTCGCATCCATTGCGTAACGTTTAGATTCACCTTAAATTCGACTGCGGAGCGTCGAAAAGCGGTGAATCGGGGGTATATTCGCGAAGGTGGAGAGGGCGACGAGCCGCGCGGAGAGTCAAGCTGGTAGATTAGGTAGGGCTCGCGTCTCAGCAGTCTGCCGGCAATTTGAGAGCGTTTGCGAGGTCCATTAACGGCGGTAACTCTTCACGACCGGCCGCCACGAAGATTCAATTTGAATGCTAACCAGAATAGGAAGTTCGCGCCGGAGCCCCGCCGCTACGTGTATACGTTACGCGGCTGCCCCTTCCTGCCGTGCTCCATCACCCCCGCACCCACCCCTCGCCACCCTGTTATTGCCAATTTCGGCGCGTTTCTGCAGCCCACTTTGCGATCGTTTAGATTATCATCTCTCCCGGTTTCTCTTTCTCTCGTCTCCCCGTTAGGGTTCCCCCTCTCCTTCTTCCACCTCCCGACTGTATCTGCCTCCCGCTTTACCTTTCCCTAGGTACCTAACGTTTCCGGAGATAATTGAACTTTATTAGAGATCGTCGTCAACGCGAACGTCAGCGCCCACCCAAAGTCGATCCGAATCCACTCGGTTTAACGATTACCCCGTCCTTCCCGTTGTCTTTCCCTTTCCACTTTACGCCACCCCCTTTAAATATAACCTTTCGCGAGTATATATCGAATCTACGGAGTCGCAGCTCGCGAAAATCGATTGCTCCTTGCTCGGCATAAGGGGCGCTGCGAGCTTATTGAAATTCGACCGCGAGGCGGTGGCCATTAAAATTTCAGGGATTAAGTTTGGCCACGATGAACGACTGCCTCGTAAGAAATCTTGCCCCTTCGAGGGGCTTTGCTTCTCCGTCACCGTTCCCGCGTCAATTAGACGTTCCCTAATCGCTAGTTGCTCCATAAACTGTGAATTACGCGCGGCTTGTTAAAATGTCCTATCCCGCATTTTATTGTTTTGCAAAATATATAGAAATATACGAAGCTTAACGCGTTTTTTACCTTTGAAGTGAAGTTAGAAAGTCCCAAGTATTTTGTATGAGTCTATAAACAGTATAATTCATTTGTCCTAACTGTACTTCAGGTAATGTTACTAATTCAAAATATTCTGTATATCGTTTATAAAGTTAAATGCTTCACAACTGTATATCTACTTTCTTTAAAAGTACGAAGTGGATACTATTCTAAGTGTAAGTAGGTTTTATCAACTTTTATCAAAATTGAAGTACGTTCTCTTTGTTGTATGAATATGTTTAACAAACGATATATGTGAGTTAACTACGCCTGAATTAACAAATACTTCTTACAACTACTGATAAGAGAAATTGTATTTTTAAGAATATTGTGATTTTTCTTGGTTAAACAATCTTTAAAGTTGTTATATATTGTCAAATTGAGGCAACTGCACATGTCTTGTTTTGTTATCTGACTACAGATATGTTCTATTTCAACTTCTCTATAAAGTTAAAATGTCATATGTAAGGCATTTAATTAATTGTTACGTTAATGATACAATATTCCGGCACAATGTCCGGTTCAAAAAATTATTTAGGCAGTTACCAAATAGCGATTTAATTTTTCAACTGAAAGGAAAAAAAACGAAGCATGGCACAAAAAAAATAATGAAATTTCAATTTTCTCGGATGTCTCGGAATACTAAATAGAATATTTTAACCCCATGGCATACAATGTCGTTTGGGAGACGTCATTTAACAGACGATATTTAAGACACGCTACGTGAAAAATTGTTAAATTAAAATAAAACCGAGGCACCTAGTTTAATGTTACTTAATTATTGTGTATTAATATCATAAATATATTTAGCAGTGTAAATGTTCCATTCCGTTTCTAAGGTTAAATGAATATTCAGTCGAGCCAAAGTAAATAGCATTTTTAAGATACCGTTAGGAATTACGTTTCCTTTGTATACGAAGGGGAAAGTAGGTATACTTAGGAGAATAGACTTTTTATTTCTTACTAATCGAAGCCAAAACTCGCGACACTCTTCTTTTACCCTTCTTCCTTCTTCCGTTATCTGCAATCGTTGAACGCAGAAATAAAGAAGGGATAGGTACGTTTTGCTTATCGCGAATCATTTCAGATTGGAGTCCGCGATGCCGCCGAAAGCATTGCGAGGCGGGCCTGGAGCAGCTGCCGCGAGAGTCTCGGCTCGTTAAGAGCAGGACGAATCATGGAAGGGCCCTCGATATCGCGTTGGATTATCGCTCGCCGGAATCAAAACTAGGCGGAGGATCATCGGCGATAATAATATTCACGGTAGCCCGAGCACTGTGGCCCAGCAACAATAACGGTGCAACGGAACGTGCATGCCACTGTTACCGGAGCGATTCATGGTTATTGATTAGTATATGGTTGGCGGGAAGACAGGAGGCGGCAGTGGCGGTGGCGGTGTAGCGTTCACATCCCCCGAGGGCTTGTACGACGACGTGTACGCGTGGTATAGCTTCTGCGCGGCGCTAAGATATTCGCAGGGCCCCAGGCCACCCTCAGAAACAACAATGTCAACTTACCCGTGCGCCGTGCCCTGCAATCGTTTGAATAGTATAATGTAGCTTTCGTGTTACGCCCCGCCGCCCTCCGACACGCGTCCATCGATATCGCCGCCGCCTTCGACCTACGCCTACGCCCACGCGCAACTCGCGCTTCTAACTTCGTTCTCTCGTCGCGACGTTGGATTTTGTTGTCGGAGCAACCACAGAAAGGATGCTTTCTTTCTTTCGCAGCGCCCCGAGATTGGCAGCCGTTTACGAATTTAATTTGAACGGATCACGGGCCCCGGTAATAAACTGCTGCTGGGAATTAACCGGCGGATTATTTCGGTAATTTACAACCCCGAGGATCGCGCGCTCTGCTCGTCTCTGGTATTCTCTTATTCGCGCGCCACCGCCCGTTACTTCCCTTTAGACTCCGGCATGTAATACATCTTCTTCGCGAATGGATAGCTGTCTCAAAGCTGCCCTCTTTCTTTGCGTCATTATTTGACGATTAAAGTACAGTCGTACAAGGTAAATGTACCAGGTACTGCTATTTTAAGCTTCGCGCGTAACTTTATTTAACTAATTTAAAACGTCGTTAACATAAAGATCGTTCCAGTTTGGAGCATGATATTGTTCAACCGCTCTTTTACTTATGAACATCTTTTTTATATGTTCAATGTAATAAATTCATTACTACGTAATTGAAAATGTACAACAATGTGCAATGTCCTTCGTACTGTCACTTGAAAACTTTTCATTTAAATAGAAACACGTTTTACATATATTAACACGTTAGTTTGTGTAACAGATATGAGATACGTAGTAAACGTCGCGCCTTACTGAATTATGACGCGTTCCATACTTTATAATTGTATTGGTCACGTTGTAATGTTCAACAGCACAATTACCTCCTAATCTTTCGGTATAAATATTAAGTGTAAACGAATATACAATGTTTATGCGTTGTTACGTAAACCAAAGTCCAAATTTAGTATGAAAATTTGTTTACTTACGATTCTTTGTACATTACTTTGCTATTAAATAGACGAATTCAAGTGGCAGTTATAGGAACAGTGACAGTACGTGGGTCATTTTCCCTAGTTCGAGTTAATGGTAGAACTACCAACGATTGGGGTGGAGTTATTTTGTACTAAAGAAATCGGTGTGACAGATACGTGAAGAAACGTGTAATTCATGAGAAATAAATTCTTGTTTGTTCATTTTAAAGAAAATTATGAAAACTCTCCAAGATTTCATCGCTATGATCGTCGAGATCATCTCAATCTTTGTGGAAAATTACTAACCGGTCATTTTGACCATTTAAATAGTTTTGGTGTTAAGATACGTTTTCACGTGACAGTAAATCGTGACTTTTACGGTCATGACGCTAAATTTCATTACTAGACTGAGGATTTTTATGTAATTATGAAAGTTTGATTATACGGAAATGCAGAGAATGCACGTAATATGCAAAAATGTAAAAAAACATTCATAATAAAGTACAAATTATTATATCTTGAGGGTAAAACAATCTTTTATTTAGTCTCGGCTTTTCTAATTTCGTTAATAAAAATGTAAATTTGCATAAAGATGCGCAGTCTAGTAGTTGTATAACAATTTAAATCGCAGTTTTGCGGTAGCTAATTCAATATTAGATACACTCTGGTTAATATAAACTTCGCCAGAAGCAAACCGATAATTGAAAGTTGTACTTTATAATGCTGTCCATGTGCAATAGTTACGTGTATCTCTACATTTAACAATATATATATATGTATTTTATTTAGGCACATACGCCAAATTCTATGTATAAATCTACTTTTATTAACCCTTTAACACCGGCCATTGGGAGACAAACGTTTCACGTTGAATTAAACGTAATGATTACTATTCCACGATTAACACAAAAATGAATGGCTACTTTCCTAATAGTAGATGTAAATTAAATAATCCTCGAAACGTTGCAGTATCTTAATTTTACATTAAGAAGCCGTGGAATTAATTAGACGAATAATTTATGTTACTGACAATGAGCCTAAACCTATTGTACTGATTCCGACGTCAAAGGATTAATTGCTTGAAATCTACATTTACTGTCCAGAGTAAATACTTGATGCTTATTTCGTCTTACGTAGCTTTTAACTTACGTCTGCTTCTTTAAAACCAATTAAGACACTAGTCCAAGGTACGACTGTATATCAAGCAATCGTATTTTATTATCGAACATTTCCCACGTGCGTGTTTCATAAATTTCCTAACCCGAACCCCGATTAATCCTGCGCCTCGCGTTATTTGCCCACGCAAGAGTTCCGGTCCAGGCGTTGGTCTTCCCGAAACGACATTATTGATTCCACCCTTGTATATTATAAACGCTAACGATCGCCCCACCATAGTACTCGCAACTTTGTCCTCTCCCGCGGGCATACCTGCCTTACGGCATAACAATTGTCTAAAATCCGCATGCGTGCAAATATTTTCGTCTCCAACATTCTCCATTGCTTCCGCAATGGCTCCATTTTGTCTCACCGCGAAATTTCCGATTTCTCTACAGCCGAAGACGAATCGTCAAGGATGATTCGAAACCGTGCACACGATTTGGTTGAAGTCGAAGACGGCGAGAGGGCAATAGTTGTTCTACGCGGATTACCATCCTTGGCTAAGGGCTACAAGGGTTTCCCTTCTGCAGGATTTAAGACGGACTTAGGCCTTGTTCCGGTCGCTGACCACTTTGCCTCCCATTAACCATTAACGGATCTAACGAAAATAGGATTAGATCACAGCTATGCTCGCGAAGCTAAAACTACTACCGTTTATGCTAGGCGTCGGGTCCCTTCGACGAAAAGCGTTCGCGGATTATCCGTCGTGCAACTCGTCACGTCGTCTGCGTCCTCGACATTCTTCGGCCTTCTTGCCTTTTTTACATATCTGACCGAAGGTGTCCCATAAATATTCGATAGGGATCGCGCGTATGATTGTTGCTATACGACACAAGTCAAAGAGCGTGACGCGTAATTACAGTCAAGGGTGAAGGATATAAATGTTACAGTGTCCGTGGCGCCATCGCTGTAATTTACGGCATCGATCGCGGGGACTTATCTTCCATTCGTTATAAATATTGTTACACGTGTTTCCTTTCATACTTTCCCACTTCGACTCACTTGTCTTCCCGCCCCGTCAGATATCAAACCTTTCCAAACATCATTTAGAATGCGTAATGAACGCGCCGTGCAAACTTCGTGTTCCGATTATCGATCTGAAGGCAAAGCTAACTTTCTCCTTGTATTCTTAACCCTTTGAGTACTTACTAAAATAAACGAAAGTTGTACAAGAAACAGCTACTTTCTTTTCTAACGTAAATGGCTTCTAATTGCTGCAAGGAATATGAAAATTTGTATTTTCCATGGATATTTCCGATATTTCTTAGTTCTCTTAAATAGCTACACTTTTACATGGTATACTTCAACCCTTTCAGACTTAACGTTGCATACATATACCTATATGCGAATAACTTTCAAATTATCAAAATTACGAGTTTCCAAAGCTTCAAAATTTCAATATTTCCAATTTCTAACGCTTCAAATTCTCAAAGCGTCGAATTCCCAATGTTTCGCATTCCCAAAGCTTCCAAATTTCAATGGTTTAAATTCTCAAAATTTCTAATTCTCAATGCTTTGAGTTCTCGAAGCTTAGACTTCCCAAAGCTTCGAATTTTCGCTTCTTCAAATTCTCAAAGCTTAAAATTTTCAAAATTTCCAATTTTCAATGCTTAAGATTCCCAATGCTTCGAATATCCGAAGTTTAAAACGTCCAAAAGTTGGAACGGGTATAAGCGTCTATAGTAGTCAAATGGCTAATCCTTTACGTGCAATCGAGTCGACTATAGCCTCTCTACCCTTGCAACATCAATTCCCCGACTTTTTCTCGTCCCGATAAGCGCGAAGACAATTGAACGAAGGCACCAGGATAGTGGAAAGATGCAGAGAACGATGGTCGTATGTCGCGGCCGATCGTAGGTGAATAGTTTCGATATCTCTGTCGGCAGTCGAGGTCGCGGGACTTCGGTGGCCGTGTTCGTCGCACAAACTCGGCCGGAGATACGGCAGAGAGCGTTTTCGCGTTTCAAGATAATCCTTCCTTCCTTCGGGAACAGACCCTCCGGGATATCTTGCCGAGTTATTGCACGACCGCCGCTTAGAATCCACCGCGTCGTTTCTACGATATCGCAGCCTTCGCTTCGTTCCACCTCCTCCGGAACCATCTTCATTTTTCCTCCGCGGACCTATGCGAACGCAACGCGGATCCAATCCGATCCCATCGCAATCCTCCAGACGAAATTCGCCGCGATTCGATGATTAATTTTATAATCCAAACTACTTAACCCTTTAGTTTAAAGGTTACCCCGATATCAATTTAAGTTTTACCGTTAAATTAATGTTTGGTATACGTATATTGAAGCTAACTAATTGCACAGCGATTATTAATTCCTACTTGTCGGATTAAACTTAAAATTGTAACCAAGCGTAATTTCTTACGTCGTAACCGTTAATAAAATTCGGGTTATAAAGGGTTATAGAACTATCTTGATCATATATTAGCTATATTCGTATTATTTAACTTGTTTGTTCGTTTACTAACCTTAATTGGAATTAAAAATTCAGAAAAGGGTTAAAGCAACCGGAACTTCCTAAAATATAATTTCGATCTTCGAAGTTTCCAGATGTAATTGTACTAATGTTTCTTTACGAAAGGTTTTCCAACTTTGGGAAAAACAAATCTTCGGTATAAAATTGAAGCTGGGAATTGTGTATTAGGTGTGCCGACAATAATACATATGTTTAAATGCACGATACACTACCAAGATACAAAAATTAATTAATGAATTTAATTTATAATACGTAAATATTGAGGAAGAGCACCAATTATATTTAAGACAGAATAGATACTCGATCTTGTTAAAAATAAATATATAATTTAACAATAAACTTAGACTATTCGCGTATTATTAATATATTGATAACGATTGCTTCGCATTCTTCTTCCATTTAAAAAATTTCTTAAAAAAAAAGGAGTCACGATTGGGTAAAAAATGACTAAAAAATCATGGCAGGGTTAAGAAACCAAAAAGATAAACAAAATCACTCCTGTTGCATGACGCTTTCCCAAAAGCCAAGATGAATTCAATCTCAATTTATTCCCGATAAGAAAACTTCAACCTTTTTCTCTACCTAATTAAACTCAACATTCCCCAAAAGGTACCTAAGCGCAAATGGTTAACTTCATCCGAAGGTCGAATGAACCACGACGACGTTATACTCGATGGCACGGTGCTCGCAGAAAATATGGTGGCAGGGTTCCGCAGAGGTTACTTTCACGCAACGATGATTGAAATTTTCGCCTGTCACGAGCGCGAATCGATTCCGCGGAGTCGTTGAACCGGCTGATACGTAATTCCACAATGGTCCCGCCTTTTTCCCCTCGTTCTAACGAGACCGACGCGCCGCTGGATCTTTATCGTTATTACGAGTGTCTGTCCGACTGTGTACGTGCGTGCATGCTAGACCGCCCGTGCACAGCACCGGACATTAATGGTTGCCGATCGTAAAACGCTCACCGGCAAGAATCCCGCGGCATTTATCCAATAACCTCCGGACGACCTGTACCTGACTTCTTAACGATCGATCCTTCTTCTTTCGATCCTTCTTCCGATCCTTCTCCTCCTCCATCTTCTCGTCATTCTTTTCATCCCTTCCTATGTTGACTCTACTCGCGGAACCGTCGATACCTGTTGGGTGTTTACGATTCTTCGAGTCTCGTCGACTCGCGACACTGTACACACGAGGCCCCGGCCACGGCAATTTATGCGAAGGCAAAGCGTATCGCGTGCACCGGAAACGGCGCGAGTTGTAAAATCGGGCCCCGCACTTCCCAGCCAGCTGCCTTTCTCTGTGTTCCGTGTGTCATTCGCAACAACCGTAATTAAGAATCGCTTTAACGAATTCAGCCTACCGCGGTATCTCCACCTTCTCGCGTATCCACCAACTTCTCATTAGCGCTTCGCCCTAATAATCGCCTGCTGCAAGCGTACTATCCTTCGTTGCTTAGGGCTGTTGCAATCTTCCATCGTTTCGATTCTCTCGAATCTTTCGTGATTTCTCTAGCGCGAGAGAATGCGAAATCTCGCGTGTTTGACAGTATTAACTTGATCAAGGAGGAACGATAAGTAGTTGAAGGTGTTCAATGCAAATTAGTTGCGTTGCGTCGTTGAGCAGAAAGATGGATTGTTCCTGCGATTGCGACGCAGGGGACTGTCATTTTTTTATTGTGCTTTAACACAGCTACTGTGGACAACGCTATTTGACAGTTTCGTTCATTTCGTGTTTTATCAGTAACATTTGTTCCGCACATTAGCGAAAGAAGATGCGATATGAATAATTTAGAAAATGGCTCGGTAAAGGTGAGCATTAAAAAAAAGGATATTGCAGCAATTTTAATTTATTAGGTGTAGAAGTTAATTCAGAGCCTTTATCTTGAAACTGTTGGCATCATTATGAATTCGAAATCGTTACTTTTCTATTTTTCAAGCAACAACTTTGCTTCATGAATATGCATAAGGATCGCAATATTCATTTGCAACCGGATGATGGAAAGCAAACAATGTGAAAAAGCTCTTAGAGCACAAAGTATGGCAGTCCCCTACATACGGAGTCTCACGTATACTTTGACGCTAGTCAATACTTTCTTCTATCAACTCGGGGTTCTCGATATATACGGTATGTAACAAAAAAAGGTGAACACACTGTTGTGTAATGGTAAAGTCGTGTTTATATACTACTGCACCATTTACCACGACAAAGTACCTACATCATAGAATTAACACCTGTCAATTACATTTATTTAATTATATTAAATTAATCCTTTCAATAGTAAACAATTTTGGGATCACCGACTTTATTTGCATAACTTATTAACGTGTATAGATAGTTTTCATGTCGTAGTATTAATATCGTTCATTAGTATTTGTAACAATGTTTCTTTAACATTTTGTACTGGTCATATACTATTTTAAGTAAAACGAACTACTTGTTGTATCCCAGATTAGCCATACATGTACGGTCACACAATTGAAAGGATTAATATCATTAATGAACACTACTGTAATCAATTGGACAAGAATTCGTAAACGCTTGCCCTCAGAGGGTTATTAATTGAACGAAACTTCGTTAAATAGGGTAAATCACTCACGTACTGTCACTGTCCGTATAACTGCCACTTGAATTCGTTTATTTAATAGCAAAATAATGTATAAAGAATCGTAAGTAAAGAAATTTTCATACCAAATTTGGACCTCGGTTTACGTAACGACACATAGACGTTGTATATTCGTTTACACTTAATATTTACAAGTTATTATTAAGAGATAAATGTGCTGTTGAACATTAAAACGTGACCAATATAATTATAAAGTATGGAACGTGCGACAATGTAGTAAGGCTATACGTTTACTATATACATATGTTATATCTGCTATACAAACTGTCGTGTTAATATATGGAAAACGTGTTTCTATTTAAATGAAAAGTTTTCAAGTGACAGTACGAGGGACATTGAACTTTGTTGTACCGTTTCAATTACGTAGTAATGAATTTATTATATTGAACATATAAAAGAATGTTCATAAATAAAAGAGCGAATGAACAATCGTATGCTCCAAACTGGAACGATCTTTATGTTGACGACGTTCTAAAAATAGTTAAATAAAGTTACGCGTGAACCTTAAAGTGGCAGTACGTGGTACATTTACGTTATTATTTTGTTACGTCCGCAAAGGGTTAAAACACCTGCCAGAGTTCGCGACTCTGTTCGTGACCGATCCTGCGAGGACGAAAGCAGGACTCTATCGATACGCTTTCCTCTATTTACCCAACATACGTGTTCGCGCCTCCTCTAATCGCTCTGTTACATCACGCGAGAGAGAAAATTAGCCAGACTCGTCTCGCGAGTCGAGAGGATGGAGTCGCAGGCGTATAATGCGCGCGATTATATGCATTAAGCCGCGAGGGGCGTGCTTTAAGGGCCAATTATCGCGGCGCTTTTACGCTCTTGGCGTGAACCTCTCACGATGACACTTTCGAAACGGGATTCTGCCGCGTTCAGAAGACTGGTCCTCTCGCGTCTTCCCTTCTACTTCGTTGCCGATGGATCCACGGAAAAGGAGAAAGAGGGGAATATTCGCGAGAGAAGCATCAAGTACGAAGCCGCGTGCCGTGGCCGATTCCACGTCTCCAAGATCCGAGTGTTGCAACAAAATATTCGTTCCTCGCGGCAGTAAACGGCGTCGTTAACGACGCGACTTCTCCCTCTTTCGCTCGCGCGACTCTCTCGCGTGGCCGTTACCACTGCTCTTTTATTGCCGGTAAATTACACGCTTTATTCGACCCGCGCGACGACCCAACTGAAAGCAAACTGTATAATTGAACGGTAGTTAAAACTGCGGTAGGTCAAGTTTCTTTCTGCCTCCCTTGTGTTTCAACCCAGTCTTCCATCTCCTTTGTTTCTATCGCGTCTTTCGTTCGACCGATGCAACGTTGTCTCCACAAGTGACCGTAATTTGGGACCATAGTCAGTACCGATTCGAAAAGGGTACGAGATTCAATCATGATTCGACCAGGTGTCACCGTTGGTCCGGCAATGACAAGAAATAAAAGTGTATGAGTAATACGGAGTGAGAAGAAACGAGGAAGAAGGATCAATTAGAGAAAACAAAAATGAGCGAGGTACAACGAGTCAAGAAACTATTGCAGGCAAAAAGGTAACAGAAAGATATGAAAAATACGAAAATAATAGTAATACTTCTTTCAGTACTGATCTATTGAAGAATTCCTATATTGAACTTTAAACGAATACAGTGACTCACGATATTGACCGAATGTCTTCGTTTATTATTAGACTGTGGATTCTTATGTATTTACTGGAAATTTGAATATACAAAGAAGAACAGAATACATACGATCTGCAAAACTATACAAAATATCCAAAGTATAGTAGAAAGTATGATATTTAGTGGAAACTTATTTATAAAGTTTCAAGTACAGCGTTTACTATATTTGTTATTTAATCAAAATGCAATGATTGGCTGGAGAACTTTGCAGACTCATTTTAAGTGCGATCTGAATCTTGATATGTGTCTCATTTGGCAGTCAGCTGTTTTAACAGAGCCATATTTTAAATAATTATATAATGATATTATTATTCGATCAATTTCGTGAATCATTGTATTTAATAATATAATAGGAAACAGTACTAAAATTTCTATTATTTTTTTATTTTACATACCTCTACCATCTGTTATTCTATGGCAATAATATTCAGGCTCGTTTTATATACATTTTCTCTAATAAGTTGTCTCTACTCACCTTGTTGATTGGGAATAAAAACCTGCCAATTCTAGAGTAGTTATATACAAGCTACAGTGACTGCTATACGTTTCCGACTATAATACTGCATCAATTTAAATTACACATTAGCGAAATTCTCTTCACAAATAAATTCATATGATGATACTTTAAAAGCTACAATAAAACAATATATTTGTACGATGGGTCTCTATTATCCGATATTCTTCATCTTATTAATATAATAATATTACGCTTTGGCCGGAAACTTATGGCAGCTACTGTATGGTGCCAATACTGTGCTTCGTTGAATGCGAAACCCAATGACAATTGAATTCGATTGCGGATCGCCAGCATCTAAACTTTTCTTCGCATTAAAATTACCGTTATAAATTCAGCTTCCTCTTTCGTCATTTTTAATATCCAGAAATACGTCGAGGGGAGGGAAGACAAACGATCGAGTTGGTCATCATAATCGGCCGAAGGTCGGGAGGGGAAGGACCTCGGCCACAAAGTCTCGCGGAGACACTTAAAACAGCAGCGGCGATAAAACTTGCGATGCAACAAAGTCTTGGGCAGTGCGGCTGGTACGAGATAGAGGGGGAAAAAGAATCAGCGAGATTTCCTTCCGTGGGTTTCGAGAGGCTCGTAAATTTTCGCTTTATAATCGTGCTGTTTGCCAGTGTCTCGCCTCACCTCGCCTTTTCAGCCGGGAAATCGCGCGTAGTCGTTAGTTGCCGGTGTCCGTTTTGTCACTTAATTCCGCCGCGACAACGATCGGTGACGATCGGGTACCAGGATCGATGTCCCCGGATCGTTAAATTCAAGATTTAGGTGACATCCGTGCAACGTTTATCGTCCTGCCTCGTAGTTTTCCCTCTACCTTTGACTACAGCCTGTTTCTAGGAAACGCTGCGTCCCCGGATGTTCCTCGCGGACTTTTCTTTAACCACCCTTAGAGCTTTTCACCGAACGAAAGTTGTATCGCGATACGCGTATGGTAAATACCGACCCTTCAGACAACGATTCTCGTGGGGAACAGATTTTCGCGTGTTGCATGCGTGTAGTATGATACACTTGGTAACACCACAACCTTGTATAATGTATAGCTGATAGTATATAGATAATAGATAGCTGAAGCCGTAGATAATAGGTAGATGGTTCGAGTAATTAGTTCGCTTGTCGAGAATCTCTGAATCGCGCGTCTTACTCTGGCGATTGACTGTTAACGATTGATCAGTCGTCCGATTGTAAACACACAAAATGTCTCTACACGTAATCGCGTGAAAACTTTATGCGCCTTGTTCAAAATATTATCACACACTTTTAATGCACTTATACCGATCGTGTATACAATTCAATGAGTATACTGCGTATCGCGATACAAGTATTCGTTTGTACGTATTGTACGTATTGTACGTATCGTTTTCAGTTGGAAAATTAGGGAAAAACATACAATCGTGGGTTAAAAAATCACTCGTCTGCATCGGGTCTTTTATGGAGAACCTTTTTCTTGGCAATTATGAAAGACCAGGTGAAGTGATGCCCAAAATCCAGAATTTTCTGGCTTAATGCGGTCTTCTAGATTAATTCTAAACGTTAATCCGACGGCGAGAAAAGAATTGCCTCAAAAATTCGTTGTCGTTGCGAATGTTTCGCGTCGCTCTGTGAAACCCATTGTTCGAGGAACACCTTCTTTAGAACTTTTATTTTATTTTTATTTTATTTATTTCTACGGGCAAAAACCCATTTCATATAAACAAAGATAACATAAAGAGTATACGGTGAGCACAGGTCGTTTAACATAAAAAAAAAAACGATAAAGTTCAGACTTAAATACATTAATATTCCGAGAAGAATAGTTAATATTTTGACAAATACAGTTAGCAGATGTACATAATCGGTAAAACGGATCGATTTGGCTTAGATTGGAAGAGTAGAAGGAAGGGTGAAACAATAACGGACGTTCAGCGAATCTAGAACCGGCATTAAAGTTAAGAATTGAGGCAGTCCAGGTCGCATGTCACTTAAAATCCAAAGTCTTTCTGCTTAACGCGATCTTCCAGATTGATTCTAAATATTAATTCCACGCCGAGAAAGTGGGATACTTTCGTGGACGTTCCACGAGATGAAGCAGGAGACTCTGCTTTGGAGTCCGACCCAAGTCCGTGACTCCTTTTATTGTTAAATAAATAATCAAGCAGTTGTTGCCGCGTTAGGCATAATTTATTAGCCTCCCCGACACCACGGGCCTTCTCTCTTAAATTCTTTCCTCCTCGTTTTGCTCGCATGCTGCTCGCTTAGCCGATCTCCATCCTTGTTTCTTTGCTCTTTCCTCTTCGCTTCGGAAGAAAGTCGAGGAAAGAAACGCGCTCGCGATGCGTGCACCTATAGCCCGTTTATCCTGGCCCCTTTTGGCTGGTGGCTTATGCTAAAACCGAGCCCCGGTGGTTTCTCTAATTGACAATCGGCCGCGTTCTCCAGGCCAACCTCCGAGGCTTTCGAGGTGGGAACCAACAACGACCGCGCCGCTGCGACATCGTATTGTCTCGCGTTTTTATTCCTACTTTTCTGCCTGCTTCGGCGCAGAAACACGGCTGTAGGAACCACGAGCAAAGGGTGGAGTTCTCAGTTGCTTTCTTGCGTGGAGCGCATACCTCGAGATCACGCTCGTTTGCGTTTTCCACGGATTCGCGCGAGAATAGCCGGACCCGGCTCCTGGATCGCTGGTGTGCGTGCTCTCGGTCGCGGCTCGAATTAACGAGTAACAACGGGGCCACCCTGACCCGGGCGCCAACGTGTCCCATTAAAGGCGCCCTTTTTCTTCCACGCGCCCGAGACTCGCTGCTACCGTTGCTTGTTGCTTGCTCGTTATGAAAATTCCTCGAGTTCGATACTGGGACACGACTGGCCGGATTGCTCGGGCGATTTGTTTTCAACGAGGGAACGCAGCCGGTTATTCTCTTTCCGATTCTCGAGAAGAATGCTTATCTATGCTTTATTCGCCTATTTTTAGATGACGCCGGGAACTCCTATGGTTTTTCTGCGCTTTCTTTTCTTCGTCAAATATACGGTGGCGACAAAAGGTATTCGCATATCATTGTATTCAATATCGTATTTAAGGGGCTAGACGTGAATTTCCGGCCGCGCGACACGACAAAAAGTTGACATTACCGAGAATGTTATGAGAAAAATACAGGTTACGCGACGCGATCTTTTGTCCTTATATAAGAATATTTTGGGTCGTAGGATAGCTTATTCGAAACGGGAGACTTCAACGCAGCGCGCTCTGATCCCAGTTTCATTCAAAACATACTCTCGGTATTAAAAAAATGCTTAGATTCGACGGTTGTCAATTTTTGCTCCTTTATGACTCTCATATTACTAAATATCAAGGTAATCTGACCAAACCGAGACCAGAGCGAGTTGCGTTGAACCCACCCCGATCGAATGAGCTACGTTTTGATTAAAAATCTTCATGTACAGGGTGGCCACTGAATTGCTGAATGATATAAAACAAATATAACTTTCACAGACACATGTTTTCATATTTTTTTATTATTTTACTTGCAAATATAATTAATGGATATTTTTCAGTATTATGCGTGAAGAACAATATCCCTCAAATCACCACCATCTTCCTGCTCACAAATACGGATTGTTTCCACAGCATTTTCCATGAGTTTACTGATGTAACTCCCTTGGATTGTCAATACCTCAACATCTAAAAGAGTAGACTTAAATCTAGAGTTTTAACACGTAATCTTTCACTGGAATAGACAATTTCAATGAGTTTTACTCGTTGCTGGACATCATACGTATCCATTTTAATCTCCAAGTGATGCGATTTATAACTTACAAAAAAAAAGGAAACAAGAAAGATTGAATATGAACAAGTTATGACTTTTTCAAACCCTTCAGTTTTTCAGTGACTACCCTGTACAAGGAAGAAAGGTCGCGTCCCGTAACATTCCGTAACCTGTATTCTTCTCCTAAGTTTTTTGGTGACATTAACTCTCTATCGTATCGCAGTTTTTCTGTCGATCGAGACCCCATTAACATTTTCATTTTTACCTTTCCGATAGTCTAACATGCATGACTTTTGCGTTTGTTTTCACATTTTGTATGTTAAGATACTTCAGAAGTGTTTACATTCCTCGTCACATAATAAAACGGAAGATATTCTTCCGAAAGCTCTGATACTTTAGGTTATCGGTATTTCCGATAATGTTTGACGACTATGTGAGACGGGGTTCTATGAGATAATAGGTCTATTCTGTACCTCGTCTGAGGTGTCAGTTAACTTTAATGTGAGCAACCGGATACCTAGATGCGCATTCCTATAATCTAGCTTTTTATTACAATTTTTTTCTGTTCCTGCGAAACATCTATTCTTAGGCCAGCGAAACCATTCAGTAGAAAGAAACAAAGATCCAAATGATGAAATAGATCGACTATCAATATTAATAATTGACAAATAAAGAGTTATCCATCTGCTGTCACGCCTCGTTGACCAAGGCATCAAAATCATTTCGAACCTCCGTTCTATGGATACCTACTTTTACGCTGATTCGCATTTTCTAAATAAAAATTTCTGCAAACAATTTGTAATATCGAAGATTCAAACGAATGTTTTGATTGATCGCACAAGGATTAATTGAGTCCAAATATATTAATCCTCTCATAAAACTTCAAAAAATTGGGAGATGCTCGGAAACACACTTGCAATTCTTGCGTTGCAGCGTGGATATTACGTATTCTCCTGCAATGGAGCAACCAAAGTTGTTTTACCTTTGAGGAATTTTGGCACATCGACAGTTGCGACCGCGTCTCATCCGTGAAAGTGTTGAACATCCTATCAGTAACACATTACCTACCGGAAGCCGATTAACAGACGTTTTTTGAAAACCCTTATCGACCGGTAGCCTATTGTAAATCGCCTTTCATTCTGTATATTGTTAATCACAATGCAACCGGAAAACGAAATCATGTGTTAGATCTTTATGTTACTCCACACATCTTTAAACAATAATCAAAAGCAACCAACATTGCCAAAAAATGTAAGCTTGAATTGCAGTTTGCTAAATTCTTAACCGGTAGATAACGCGTCAAGTAGCACTCTTATGCAATTATACGAATCTATCACTCTGCAATTGAAACACAGAATTCAATAAAAAATTCCCTCGGTGAAAGATCAAGTTACGCGGAAATACTTTTCGTAGCCACCGTAAAACGAGCGGTGAATCGGTGCTGGTCGTTCGAAATTCCATCGATTTCAAGCTAAACTACCACGACGGAAACGCAAACAATAACCAGTCGTAGGTTTGGCCACAAACTTTCGAGACGGCCGACCAGTTGCTTCTCCTCGGTTGAACATAGCCTGATTGATTTACGCTTAACCCTGTCAGGCAACGACCCTTCGCCCCCTGTTCGCCCCCTTGGTCGCCCCGTGGTCGCGCGCGAACTCCACAACGCTATCTCTCTATCGGGCCGAGCGGCCATTATCGCGTAAACTATGTACGCACACGTGTATCGATGGCACGCTCGTATTTTTTCTCTCTCGTTCCTTGGTATTTGTAATCAGCAACCCATCCTCTGCTAGTTCCTTTCGTTCGCCGCTTTTCTACCCCCAACGTAAACGGCAGATCCTCCTTTTTGTCTCATTGGTGAAAGAAAATTAAAATTCGCCGTCCAATGGCAATTAACCCTCGCTGTATTTTCGATACTTTTCAACCGTTAACAAAAGTCATTTATATACGACACGTTTTTCAGTTGGTAGAAATTTTTAAAGAAATCTGCAACATTTCGTATTAATTCTTTAAACATTCTACATGAAGCTTGTAATGAGAGATTTGAAAAATGATCCTTTTAAATACATTATTATTGCAAATATATAAATATGCTTGAAGGTACCCATAGAAGAATGATCCAGTTTTATAGAATAGAGGTTAATGATCACGATATTATATAATGTAAAGTGTAATACTGGGATACGTTGTTGACACGTAGAAGAACTACAAACCATAGCTTTATTTTTAATTGAATTAACAATCACATTTGTTGCCCATTTCTTCTCGAGTAGATCAACTTCTACGCTCCGAAACTTGAGCTTAAACCGAGATCCTGTTTCTATCTAGAGGAAAGTTAAGCAAAATGTAGCTTAAAACTGCAAACATTAGCTTTTGCATGCGCTGTATATTGTTGATAATGGTACAAACTTAATGTCTTCTACGTGTAATACAAAAGTACTAAAATAATAGAAGACATGAAACAGTTTCTATCAAGAAACAAAAGCGTGTATAAAAGTTATCGCATTCAGTACCCTGTTTTGCCCAACTTTTCCCAACGCAAATCCGAAACTAAATATAGCTAAGTAACCCAATCAATCGCATTATTATCGATTCTACCAGCATTGCAGCGCGAAGAAAATTCAAAGAGAATCGTATGATGGAGCAGTGGTGGTTAAAGTTACGAATTGTCAGCTTTTACGAGCGATTTTCCCTATTGTGGGATGTCGTTTGGGACCCCGGATCAACGTTCGAGCTTTATCGCGTCGGATGTTTGCTTTAATTAGCTCGTTCGCGTGGTCTCGGATTTAATTAAGAATGGAACAGCTTTATTGCCTCGGAAACGTTCTCCCCTGGCGGCTGGTCGCGCGAACCAGACACCAACACGAAGGGATGGGGGATCAGTTTTGTTTTCAGTGGCCGAAGAAGTTCCTCGACGAATCGATCTGAACGGTGCAACAACGGGGATCGAGAAGCATCTCCGTGAGTTTGCCCCCTCGTCTCTCGCTTCTCACGGTCCCCGCTATTAGCCCGAAGTAATTTATTACTTTCCACCTTAATAAGCATAATAATCGCCGCGGCCGGTTGTTCGCGCGCTCGCAGCCCGCGACCTTCGACCCGGGGACGATCTTTAAGGTAGCTTGCAAGCGGTTGCGGACGTTTAATGATGCTCCGGGCTGCGTCGATTCGGAGCAACGGAATCGAAGGAGCAAAGGGAGTTCGAAACAAGAGAACCGAGAACAAACGGAATCGTAATTCTTCCTTCTCTTCTTCCTTTTCATGCCTATCCTCTAGTATCGCGCCAACTTCACCCTGCCCAGATTTCTGCATCCGTAAAATCTGCTGTCGATTCTTCCAGCTTCGCATCTATCGCAAAATACCCGTTTGCAATCCCACTAGCCAAGCAAACGGTTCCAAAACAGCGAAAGGTGTCTTTCGTAGAATCTTCTCAAAATTTTTGTAACTATGCGTCTATCTCAAAATAGTCGACTACAATTCGACTGCCCAAGCAAAGGGTGTCCCTCGTGCATCCAAGAGTACTCTGAAAGTGCCACCTCGCAACAAGCGTAGCTCGATAGCAAGCTTGTCGCATCCTGCTCCGTGGAGAGGCTCGTGCACAGAGGGCAAGCAAACAAGAGGGAAAGACAGAGACGAGTAGTTGCGCTGCCGCGCGGCGTGGCTCGCGGTAATAGGATTTCACGTAAGCAGCCTCCCAGGCAGCGGCCAAAAATCGAAGGAGCTTACGACGAGATGCGCCGCTGGCCGGTGCAGCCAGCACGCTTGCTGCTTCGAACGAAACGGCGCGGCAGCCGGTAGAAAAAAGAAGGCAAAGTCTTTCGGTGGCGAAGGGAGGCGGCGCGACACTGGGACAGGGGGAGGATGGAGGGCAAAGATGGTACACACCGGGGGGAGAGACACAAAGGGGGAAGAGAGGAGCGCAAAGGATCGAAGGGTCGCGGTTGTGAGGCAGAAAGAGAAGCAGCGAGAAAGAAAGACGTCCAGGCCGCACAATTTTAATTAACCCGGTACTGGGTAGCCGATCGCGATCGAATCGGGTGCACGATCTACAAGGAATCTACATAAGATCCTCCACTCGCGGCTACAACTCAATCCCCTCTTTCTATTCCGCTCTCTCGGCGGGCCTTAAGCGACCGGCCCGCCACCAACTCTCTCTCTTTCTTTCTTTTTCACGGTGTGCGCGCATGTACCTGTGCATAAGGATCGTGCGGTGGACACGAAGAAGAGGCGCGCACAATCTTTGCGCTCCCGCCGTGGCTTCCCCTTCGTCTCTTATCTCGCCGAGCATCGAAGATAGCCAGCATCCGGCGAGCTCATATTGTTCTCCTCCGCGCGCCGTGTAACTTACCGAGCACCCACCTATCCCCTTTTATTTCTTCTTTAATCAACCGACGACTCGTGCGTTCGCCAGCTCGCTTAACGAAGTTTAGAATTCCTCCCCCCCTCCGCCGTTTCTTTTTCGAAAATCTCTGGCCCAACGTAGCGTTGCCCGTTCTCCAAAGGATCACGCTATCTCGAGTCCGGTTCTCCAAAGCAAAGGGGAGCAACGGACTCCGGGGGACTTGACTCGTGTTCGCGCGTCCGCGCGTATTAAGGCGCGCGGTCGAAGCGGCGAACACGCGGCCGACGCGACGTAGCCATACGGAGAAGCTCGGTGGTAACACGATAGCGGCCGTATGTAAAACCATCTGGTGTAAAACGAGCTGCTGGCTCGTTCGAGTATTAAATCGGCCCTCTCTCAACCCCTTCGCCCCGTCTCCTCCAGGCTACTCTCTTTTCGTCGATCCTCTCGATCGCCGCCCTCTTCTCGTCCACCTACGATCCTCTTCTCCTCGTATTCTCGCTTCCAATCGGTCCCTTTCGCTCCTTTTCCCTCTCGACTATCCGACGCCGATCCGCTCGCGGAGGAAAGCTTTCTTTCGCATCTCGGTACGCTCGTGGGCACGAGGAATCCGCGCTAAGCCGACTTCCACGTCGCGCGGCGCTCCAGATGAACTCGTTGCCGTTCACGTGTCGGCCTCGGGACCCGTAACGTCCACAAGCCGAACGTCCCCTCGCGTTAAACTCCCTTGGCTTAATCGGCCGGTCGACCGGTCGCGGAACAAAGAACGGCCTCCTCGCGGCGATCGTCGTCGAGATATTCTTCTTCCAGACTACCATCCGAAAGAATGCCGCTTTTCTCCTTCGACGGAAGGAAAAACGCGGCTCTCTGGCTATAAGAGATACAGCGGGGTACTCGTAGTCCCGGCTCCTGGCGTCGTTAAGCGCCGCGTCGTGAATGCGCCGCGTTACTCGGCGACCGTGGAAACGACACTTTGTACCGCGGTTAATGGGCAATTAAAAGCCGGGTTTACGTTTCGGATGGAATATATTATGGGTCGCGTGTCCTTGTTCCGGTTGTAAGAGGTTCAGGGGATGCTTGCCGCCACGTGGGCCTCGAAAACTGGGACAACAAAGGATTATTACCTTCCCCGCTTTTCGGCTGGCTCTGCTTCTGTCCAATTCCTTTTACCGCACGGCGAATTTTTTCAAGCTTCTTAGCGTCGCTTAGCCCTGCGATTTTCAATCTTCTTTATTCCGCGGTATACGAAAATTAATCGTTACATTTATACCTCGCACCAAACGTAATATATCTGCTGTATAGTAAGTATATCTGTTGATCGATTAAGAGAAAAATAATAATTTCGTAATGATTTTGGTCGAAATTGGCAGATTCGTGGCACACTTGCAAACCTGTCGCATCGTACTGGTTGAAAATATTCAAAACCACAGATGGCATAATTGATTGTCCGCCTGTATTAGAACTATTTAACCCTGCTGCGGTTTTCGAAATTTGTAGACAGAATTGCACGCTCGTTTGTTTAAAAATGTTTCCCCACTTTGGGGAAAGCAAAGCTTCGGTATAAAATCGGAACTAAGAGTTATGCGTATTAGTAACAATTTTTTGGTATTCTTCTTCGAATTAAGGAATCTTTTAAAAACTATAGGACACGATTGAGTCGAAAATGTTACAAAGACCGTAGCATCCAATAGTGCACGTTAATTTTTTTGAGTTCCACCCCCCTTTTATAATACTTAAATCATTTGTGACCCCCTCCCCTCAAATTCCCCTTATATAGGCTAAAATAAATTTAATAAGGTAAAGAAACACGTTGAAAATACATATTTCAGGATATAATTTTAATCTACCATTTAATATAAAAATTATCCCTCCTAATTTAAAAATTGTCTTTCTTAATGTAAATCTCCTCTAATTTAAAAATATCTAATATACTTTATTACGTGATTCGATGACATATTTGTACCTGCATCTGAGAAATCTGGAGCTCCCAGAAAATATTTCGCGTTGGCAACCAATGGTCTAAACTACCGACGAAGTCTGGCACTATTAGTTTGCTCTCGCATTTTAGCCAAGAAAGTCGTCCAGTCAAAGAGGCCAACTTTTCTAACAGGCAAATTATAGAACTGTACTAATTGGAAGATCTAGTTCTCGAGTATTTGTGAAAGGCGATATACTTCGGCGAGCATATAAACGGGTAAACGGTTACGCTTAAATTCGTTCGGTTACGCAACTGTAAATTATATTTCTATCTCCTCCTGTAATACAATACGCGATACGAAAGAAGATTTGACAGCTTAAATAAATAATTATTGATACCGGTATGATATTACAATATTGATTTTCACGTTTAATTTATATACTCGCCAGCGTATAGCTACCATCGCGATAACATTTGCCCGCTTCTAGAGTATAGAGATTAAGTCAGTTCCACTCAATACTTCACCTTCCTCGATATCGCGATCGTTTGACGATAACGCGCGGTTAATTGTAATTAGCCAACCGCGAGCATCGATGCTGGACGTCGAAACGAATTCTCTTAGGCACGCAATTACGCCGCCTGGAGAGGAAGATCCTGTCGATCGATCTCCAATACACGACCGGTCGATTTCCATCGAATCGCCAGAGATATCGCGGACAAACGATTTGCGTCTGATGCAAGCTGGCGATTTTTTCACGAACGATCGTATATTTTAATTATTTTACCGATTGGTCGACGAAAGGTCGCTCAACTGCATCAAACTTTCAGCTACGTTTGCGTTAGGCAATTTTTTGGCCAAGCAACAGCAGTAATCGACTTGGAGTGGATCGAAATTGTGCTTAATCCGATTTCAATCAAGTTGAAACGACTTTTAACTTGGCTGTCTAATATTGTGAAATTTTCCTATTTCTTCTGGTGCATTTTATTGTATTTGATGTGCCACGCTCTACTGTAAACTTAAACCCGTGTCGTCAATCACTTTGTTGCTAACATCGTCAAGATTCTGGATCATTCAAATCCACCAAAGCTTTTTCTGATGTTCTAACCATTTAAAGCATATGCAAAATCTACTTAATACGGTAGAATTTAAACTAAAGTGCATATGTACTTCATTATGCATGAGCCTTAAAAGACCCAGATTGCTGATGAAAGGTTAACGTAGTTCAATTTTATATGGTAGTCTTGAAGCTCTTATAAATCAAGTCGAATATAAAGTTTGACTGCATAAGAATCTATACAATGAATTTATGCAACAATTCGGGCACACGGAAAGCATTAAGGTGAGCACCATGCACGAACATCGTCCCTAAAGGGTTAACCTCGCTCTGACCGCGCAATCTCTCCTCTTCACATCTTTTCCTTTCGGTTGTTTCCAGTTTAATAGTAATGCGAGCCGATCTATCACCCGCTTAACGAGAATCAAGGCGCGATGCACGACTCGCGGTGCTCTCTTATCCGCGATATTTCAACAAGCAAAGTAGGCATTGAAACCGCCGATTCTTTTTTTTTGCAAATTAACTCGTTTTGATGGAATAAAAATTGAGTAGTGATATAAAAATCGAAGGAGTTAGACTCCTGTGCGTACTCCATCTGGCCTATCCAGATTTGAATAACAGATTACTCCTAAATAACACGTTTCACAAGCCCATGGACGCAAGCAGTAACGACACACTTGAGACAAAGTTGCGCAAAATTGCAGCGGTTCGCCGCTCAAATTGCTACTCTTTCCACATATCCTAAAACCTTAATGTCTCGCGAGCGTAACGCGTTATTACCGTGAAATTAGTCGTTGACTCCGCGAGGCCGCCTTCCTTCACTCGACTTGTCGGCTCTGAATGGCAGATGCGACCTATCCATCGCGACAGCCGAACATCGAACGAGAAATGGACGTGGAAGAGCGATGCGATGGGAGGGCAAAGAAGGAAGGAAGGAACAGAGAGACTAATGCCTGTTAATGTGGCTCCGCGAAGAGCTGGCAGATAATGAAATTGTGGAGAGCGGCCTCGAGTAGTGGTGCGTTAAGAAAGCCCTGCCACTGACCTTTCTCGTAGTTGATTTGCCTCTCCTGTTGCCTCGCGTTGTCGGCCGCGACCTTGAGCAGGCCCTGGATATTCCTGAGCAAGGTCTCCGTACTCGAGACCGAGGGATCCTGGCCGCCCTGTGAAACGGCCACCGCCGCGGAGGCGATCTGGGAGTAGTTCAGGGCCTGAGGACTTTCCGATCCCGGCGCGGGCAACGGCAGGTTCTCCGGCACGTCCGACAGATCTGAAAAATCCCGCAGACGCATCGTTCAGCTTTTCAGCTATCTTTTCTAGTCGTCAAACTATTGGCTTGAACGTAAAATTCGTAGCGTTTTTTAAACAAAATTTAATGTTAAAATTCATATAATTGTGAGTACATAATTTTATTCTACTATGTATGTGCCATCTTGGTACACTACATTTTATTATCTATTTGATAACCTAAAAATTCCATCCTTTACAGAAATTTGCATTTTTTTAAGCGACCAACTGACCCATCTAGTTTTTGCAATTAAATTTGGACCCACAACCTACGTTAGAAATGGTAACTTCTTGCGACCCATTCGCCTGTACTATACTATGTATGTACTTGGAAAGAAAGTTGAATTGCATCCGAGAATTTTCAGTAGATAATTTGTCCTAATAAACATGTTAGTTACTCTCATGTTTTCTTATTTCACGCCGATCTACATGTATCTAAAATCAGCTCGGGGTCCACCAGTGAGGGACCATTGGTTTAACACATTTAATACGAGTTATGGGTATTTCCTATTGATTGGCAGATTCTTCTTTCCTTTCGCATATGCGTTCAATACGAACGTTGCTCTCAGCGTGAGCAGTGATTTTGGATTTCGTGCATTTTTCATTGTACTACAACCGCTTTTTGTAGCTATATTTCGATTTCGCGGCGACAGCGAATATTTCGTGGCAATAGATTGGCAACTGAATTAAATACACAGTGTTTCATGCGTTCGATATTCCAACGCGAAATATTTTCGCTGCAACTGCAAATTTGTAGCATTTTTTCTACGCGGTCAATTTTATTTTCGCTTACGCTGTCAATTCGCGATGTTTGGTGCTGTTGCTCATGAACAAAAGATGATTGCCAAAGACCGTGATAATAGGTCTAGTTAGTAGAATATGCACATTGATAGCGACAAAATTTGTTCTTCGCTGTGAGTACACCTGCGAGTTTTGCCATCCCTGTCGGTGCTAGCATTTTGCTGCTGCTGTCGCCACGAATATTTCATGTCGGTCTGAGGAATCCTTTTTTGTCTTTGCTTCAATAAAAGAGGCACTACCGTTTTTCGATGTACAACAGAAGAAACGCGATCGTGCCGCTTGGCACATTTCGTCAGGATTTTTTTAATGACTTTTGACATTCAAACAGTTAACCCTTTAGCTGCAAAACACTCTGGGTTTAACCCTTTGCGGACGAGAAGTAATGGCACTTGTGAGAGTACTTTAAGCTTTGAATTCCACGACATTGAGTTTTTACGCTTTTCAGTTCGAAACCATTTAATTTCCAACGATTTCAAATGTTTATTATTACATTAAGTATTCATTGCATTAAGTTCTGTGCTTTAAAAGTCGACATGGGTTCGGAAAGCCAAAAAATGATTAGGCGACTATTTCTCGACGCTTGTCCGCAAAGGGTTAAACACTCGTACTGGATTTTTTCGCGTATCGCGGACTCCATTATACCGACTGATTATACAACGTACGACCAGATTACTATCCAATTATTTTTTTCGTGTTGATCTCAAATACTGACGATTTTCATCGGTGTATGAAACAATTTCTTTAGTTGTTTGTTTACTTTCGTTTTCTAAGTTCTTGTGTATGATACAATCCTCAAACGCATATACGCGACCGTAACAGTCAAAAGATAAAAATCGATCCGCTTTGGAGAACAGCGTACCACAAGCTGATAATAGAAAGAAGGCATAGAAAGCAGCTAATAGTCAAATATTGCTCAGCTCGCACCACCTAGGATAAATGGCACACGTACTGTCACTGTTCCTATAACTGCCATTTGAATTCGTTTATTTAATAGCAAAGTAATATATAAAGAATCATGAGTAAAGAACGTTTCATACTGAATTTGGACTTTGGTTTACTTAAAAACACATGGACATTTTTATACTCGTGTACACTTAATATTTATAACGAAATATTAGGAGGCAAATGTGCTGTTGAACATTGACCAACGTGACCAATATAATTGTAAAGTATGGAACGTGTCATAATTCAGTAAGCTGCGACGTTTACTATACATCTTATATCTGTTATACAAACTAACATGTTAATATATGGAAAACGTGTTTCTATTTAAATGTAAAGTTTTCAAGTGACAGTACGAAGTTCATTGGACTTTGTTGTACACTTTCAATTACGTAGTAATGAATTTATTATATTGAACATATAAAAACAATGTTCATAAATAAAAGGGACGTTGAACAATATTATGCTCCAAATTGGAACGATCTTTATGTTAAATACATCAGAAAATAATTAAATAAAGTTACGCGCGAACCTTAAAGTGGCAGTACGTAGTACATCTAACCTATTCCGACTTCCTCACGCGTTATCGCAGCCATCGAATGACCGTTCAACAAATTTAAGAAATGCGTCTGTGCCACCTTTCCAAGCGCATCTCTGAAGGTTAACCGACTACTTTACGGCCAATCAGCAGCTGTGCTATCTTCTCATCAACCTGCAGTACAAAGGCGACCCGATGGAGTGTACGCTTATAATAATCCGACACGCGAGCATTCGTACCGAGCGAACGGGCAACCAGAGCTCGCCTATTAGCTCTTCGAGACTTTTTGTCTGCTGTGCACGCGTATACGAGAGGCGTCGCCAATAAATTTCGCCGAAGGATCGTGGAACAACGTTCGAGGGAGGTCTCGCGCGGCCCGCTCACTCGAGGAGACTTACAACGCGTGCGTGTTTCAGAGTCGTAATCCCGCGACGACTACTTGTTACCCTTCGCCACGTCTCTGATTTAACCTCACCGTGGACGAATTAAATTCGCGAATTAAAACGGCACTCGGTCGAGCGATTAGCCGGTCGATTCGCGTGTGTTTGTGTGCAGCACCGTGGGGGGAACTGAGATCAACATGAAATTGTCGCTCGTTTCCAGCCGCGCGATTTATTCTCGGCTATCGCGCTGCGGGAAGGGATTTTGGAAAATTATGGAAATTTTACGAAGAGATCGCGGTTCTCGGAAGAACTGCTGGTTCGAGAACCGATCTGGTACAGTCGCACCTCGAATTTGCGTACTAATCGGTTGCAATGTTGCCGACCTCGGTCGAAAAAGATATAAGTCGAGGTAGAAATCACGTATAAGTACGTATGCAAATACGTATCTACTTTTCTGACGTGGTTTTTCTTTTAGAAGCTCTCAATTCACCGTTAAAAAGCTTTACGGTGTTCAATTTTGTTTGCAAATTAGCAATACTTGGTTTTTATCGATGGAAATATAAGGATGAAGGCAGATGCGACCTTGGTACCTGATGTTACGAATTTCTATGCAAATTCATATTTTCATTAACATAATTTAAGAAATTGAATCTAAGTAAAGGATTATTCCATCTTGCAGACACAATAATATGTATTTCACTTTGAATATCTTTCACATTCTCGCATGTTATGCAAGCTTCCTATGTATTTAAATTGATTAAAAATGCATACAAATTCGCAGTCTTTCAATGAGTACATGAATTCACATCTTTAAATTAATTACACTATTAAGCTTCCATTTAAATATATTGGGTGGGTGCAAAAAATGTAATGGGTTTGATGTGTCATCTTACTCAAAGTAATTTATTCGATCATTTAGATAGCACTTGCCAATAATTTTAATTAGTAACCGATTCTTTTTGTCATTAAAAAACACTTCAATTGTCCTAAAATAAACAAAGGCAGATTTCAGAATCCATCAGAACTTTTGCATTTACCCAATATGTATAAATAGCGTTGCATTTATATACGCTCTATATGGCTCGATGAAATTATGTGGATAATACGTGGATATAAAAAGTGACACCAGCATTCAGAAGCATTAGACTGCAACCCTTACTTGCCGCTTATACAAGAAATTGTTTAGTCCGATAAGAATAATTAATACTAAAGCATCGGCAATATAGGAACAACAAATTCCTGGAAGAAATACGTCTGATTCGAATAACTATCGAATATTTGAACGCGTTGCGGCCGAAAACTTTTGTACGCCGTTGAAAGCTCTTCAATCAATATATGGTGTCATTGATAGAAGGAACACAGGTATTATTATACCATGTTTCTTCCTTTTCCCCATTTCTGTTCCTTTTCTTCTGCCTTCTACCCGAGGTCGCGAGAAAGACACGACCGCGACGCGATGCGACGCGTCTTCCCGAGGCTAAAAGGCAAAAGTAGCCTCGTTATTTTCTCTCTATCGACGATTAGCCTGGAAGCATGGTTTTCGTCGTTGGAAAGGAGCCGGGCCTGGGCAGCATCGAAGGATCCGGGGCTACGGGATCGCCGGAATAAAGGATGCCTTATGGTTATTGCCGAAGAGGTCCAGAGAGAGGGAGAGACAGAGAGAGAGAGAGAGAGAGAGAGAGAGAGAGAGAGAGAGAGAGAGAGAGAGAGAGAGAGAGAGAGAGAGAGAGAGTGGCGAGACAAGACGTCTGCGTGGGTTCTACGGAGCTTAAGTGACCAGTCCGCGCGCTCCTACGGCCCACACCGTGGGCTTTAGCTCCGGCTGCTTTATGGCCAATGATACGTGCTTTATTGTATCGTCTTTTAATTATCAGCGCGCACCTACAACGCCACGGCATTCGGTTACTTATTGCCATTGGCCGATTTAATGCTCGCGCGGCTGCCTTCGGTGCCGATCCGCCGGCACCTTTTGATAGCAAAACCTTCTTCCACTTCTCTCTCTTCTTTTCCCTTTTTTCCCCTTTCCTCACCCTTTTTCCTCTCCATTTCTTCTCCGCTGTCCTTCGCTCGAACCCATTACAATTATCTGCGTCGGAGGCCAAGGGCCAACACACGCGTCTCTTCCTTCTTCGATGTTTGCGTAGAAATCTCGCGGAACTCGCGGCTCCCTCCTCGAGAGGTCTTACGGGGAAACGTGCGAGGGGGGACGTGGACGAATTCTCCAGGAAGTCGAATGAGAAACAGGCGAATCGCGGTAGATCGGATTCCAGGAACGAGAGCGAGATAGCGGCGCGTCTCATTAAATCAGAACTGCATTCCACGGGCGTGTACACTCCCACGGGCGTTCGATGGGGTTCTACTTCGATCACCGCGAGCACCATAGGTAGGATGTAGCCGATGTATACGACACGCTGCGAGACACGGATTTCTTCCCCCTCCGGTACACGATCAACAGAAATTTATACGTCTAACTCGTGTCTTTCCCGAAATTTAGGGGCCCACTACGTCCACCCTACACCCCTGCCCTTCTCTAATCCACCGTGTTTCGTCTTTCGCTTGGGTTCTTGGCCTTTCGCGAGTCTCGGAATTTCGCATTCTCGCCAGGCGAGACGTTTTTATTCTTCTTGACGTTTGTTTTATTTATTTTGGTGCGACGCGGTGTTGAAGAGGTGTCTTTTTCTGTTCGCGCCATCCGAAAGTCGAGGCGAGGACCTCTAATTGGAATATCCAATTAACGCGCGGACAATCGGCGAATCGATTAGGAATCACCGCGATTATGACGCTTCGCTGCATCGAAGCTTCGGGACAGCCGAGATAGCACCGACCACGGACCCAGATTTTTATCTCGACCCATCTTTCATTATTAAAATGAAACTAAATACCGAAGATGCGAGTCTAACGACCAACGGGCCCCCCGTCAGTGGTGCTTCTTTCACCCTAAAGCCACCTATTTTACTAATTTCCAACTTACGACACCCTAAATCCTTTTTAGACAGTTGCGAATCCAAAAGTTTTCCGTCGTTGCACAGTCGTGTTGCCCCGACCCACGAAAAGTCTTAAAGCTTATAAAATTTGCACAGAGTTCAATGCAATAGGAATACTAATACATGTTTACACGCACACAGATGTAAAAACGAAAATTGCCGCGAGTTTGACGAACCATTCCCTTAATTCGCGACGAGGATCGATGTTAATTAGCGAAAGAATTAAAAGTGGGGGCAAATCGAGAAAAAAGTCGGCAAAATGGGGCGCGTGAATGGCGAACGCCTCTCGTTGAAAATTTCAGCTTGCACGGCTGACAAGTTTTGACAACCGCTGAGGAGAGGCCTCGGTTCGGGACGCCGTATGGAAGACGAATCCCAGAGAACGTCGTTCCGCGGCGGGCCTGAGATGATCGATGAGAGGGTCTGACCTACCAGTCGTCCCGAGGAACTCATCTTTAAACGCGGTCTGTCCGCTCGATTCGATATAATTATTTTACGTATGCATGGCGCACGGAACGGCCAACATCGTTTTGACTTTCGGCACACGTCAAATCCACCGTCACGCTCTACCTGCCTTTAATTGATCGACCGATCGTCCTCAACGACGCGACGCATCGATCGACGTCTAGAAGATCGCGCGACGTTTTCCACCCGAAACTTCGGACACAACACGCTTTCTCACCTTCGTCCTTCTCGTTGTCGTCGTCTAGGTCCTCCGACAGATTATCGTCCTCCTCCTCGTCGTCTTGCGAACGGTGCGACGCTTCTGCTTCGCTTCCGGAGTGCTCGCCCACGCTTCCGCTTCCCGCTGTCTTCGACAGGTTCAGCACGGGACTGTGACCGTTCGAGGAACCTGTCAACATCGCCATTCCGTGAATATACGGTCGACTTTGTACGCACGATTCTTTTCAGGAAGGGAATTTTAAGGGACAACGATTGACCACTAAGGGAATGAAAGGGGTGTGTACATTTTTACATACTTACATTACGCAAGGTTCAATTTCAGAGGAAGTTAACCCTATATAATGCTACGTAAAAGTTACATACATAGGGTAATTGACCCACGTACTGTCACTGTTCCTATAAATGCCATTTTAATTCGTTTATTTAATAGCAAAGTAATGTATCAAGAATCGTAAGTAAACCGATTTTCATATCAAATTTGGACTTCGATTTACTTAACAACACATGGACATTTTTATACTCGTGTACACTTAATATTTATAACGAAATATTAGGAGGCAAATGTACTGTTGAACATTGACCAATGTGACCAATATAATTGTAAAGTATGGAACGTGTCATAATTCAGTAAGCTGCGACGTTTACTATATATCTTATATCTGTTATACAAACTGACGTGTTAATATATGTATAACGTGCTTCTATTTAAATGAAAAGTTTTCAAGTGGCAGTACGAAGAACATTGAACTTTGTTGTACGTTTTCGATTACGTAGTAATGAATTTATTTTATTGAACATATAAAAAAGATGTTCATAAATAAAGAAGGAGTTGAACAATATTATGCTCCAAACTGAAACGATCTTTATGTTAACGACGTTCCAAAATAGTTAAATAAAGTTACTCACGAACCTTAAAGTGGCAGTACGTGGTACATCTACCCTAATTGTGTACAGTGGCGTGCAAACATTTTCGGCCGCTTGTTGAATTTTTATACATGCCAGATTAATAATATTTTAAATAAACATGTTCGCAGATGAATAGTGTAGATTTTTCTTTTGTCGTATTTTTCACACAATATGTCCTTATATATAATATAAATAAATGTTTCCTAAGCTTCTTCATTTACAAGGAAAGTTGAAAAATCTAGCCGGAAACTTTCACTGTACTTAAATTTGTTGTATTTCATTGCATTTGCATATCACTGTACGACTATTGCATCGATTACATCGATGCTAAGCAGTCATACACTAATTATTAGTTCCTGATTTTCAGATTGAAATGGAAATTTTAAGTTGATATTTGTTTCATTGCAAAAAAAAGTTCTAGCGTTCTTCAGGGAATAATTCTATAGATAATTCTGCTACATAATTTGATGGAAAATAATAGGAAGGCAGATGGAAATTAATTTGCACAAACAGTTTCTACAGAAACAATGTAGCCAAATGTAATAAATAAACTCAAAGAAATGGAATCCAAATAAGAGGATTGTCTCAGCCACTAAATAAAATAATACCTATCTTGCTTTGAATATTTTGTATATTCTTGCACTTTACGAGTATTTTCTAATTTTTTACATATTTAAATTTCTCATAAATTCATAAAAATTCGCAGTCTAGTAATAAATTTGTTGAAACACATAAAGACCATTTATTTGCATGAATAGAACAGAAAGCTACATCGTCGCTGAGGGGTTTAAGACAAATTGTTTCCTATTTTCTCCTTCTGAAAGTAGCACCGGGAGATCATCTAAAAGCGGGTTCGAGTCACCGAAAGATCGTTCCATTTAAAAAGCTCCGTAGTGCAAAGGGTTAAAAATGTATTTCCTCGGTAATAACGTTTCGCGACCCTTGCTTTTCCCCTTACTTTCCAACTGATGGATTTTATTTGCCTCCCCATGCGTTCTGTTTATATAGGAACCATCCACTTTCCACGGTTGGTCCCTTCGTATTTGATATCGCAGCATTTTAATCCTGACGTGGATAGATTCTGTTTGGCCAGCTACGCGGAGCGAAATGACGCATCGTTCGAATCGAGCTCGTGACTATCGTGGAACGAGCGGATCGAAGGGATCGCGGGTACCGGTAGGCCGCGGTCGATTAAACACGGTCGACGTCCGCGTCGAAATCCCCGGTGAAACGGGACCCGTAGGTTCCGTGGGGCCCGCGGGCCGAACACGACCGGATTCGAACTCGAAACGTCCAGTTTGTCGCCGACCGGGGCACACTCGCCACTAGGATAAAAGGTTCGATCGAACGGATTAAAATATTACGGAGAATCAGAAGAAAGGCGGAGCCGCGCGGTGCCCCGTAACCTGATATCGGACTTAATCTCTCTGGACCGCCTAAACGCTCGGCCGGGCCAGCGACCAGAAATAAAGAAATCGAGAAAAGGACTGGTCCACCGAGCTGGACACGCTCGGTTAACTCGTCCTTCCTTGGACGTGCTGGCCGCCAGCCCGGGCTCTCTTTTCGATGCGTTCTCTCGTCCAAATTGAACTCCCGCAATAGAGGGATGTTCAGAATTGACGCTCGACACGATGGAAAGCAAATGGGAAAATCAGAATCGACGCAAGACTTCGCGCGACTTCTTTGCGGGAGATTAATTTACTCATATAAAGGCACGTTTACCAAACACAATTTTAAAGAGTCGGCGGGTCTCGGATAAAGAATAGTCTGCCAACAAAATTTTAGCAACTAAAACAACGAATATACAAGTAACCGTATAAAACGGCGTTCTTCACAATATAGCTTTATAATTAGCGACGTTTTAAAAATATATTGTATATTTTCATCAAATTCCATTTTACTGTTTTAAGAAAGCTTATAGATATGGGCCCCTTTGTCCAGAGATCTCCTCGATTAATCTAAGCCAATCGCAAATTGTGCAAAAGCGTCTGCACTAAGAGAGAAACGTCCGGTTTGAAGCTATTTATTAAGAAAATCGAAGCATCTTCCTGTTGCGAGTAAGAATAAGAAACAGCGATATCCCGCGACGGCCTCGGATCACGAGGATCGCCGGACGCGAGGGTAAAAGGGATGCATCGTCCATAGCGCACGTAATAGTGCTCGGCCCATAATACGACTCGGCGTTATTCGCCGTATTATCGGCCGATTACTGTAATTACGGTAAACGAGCGTACGCGTATTTATCTTACCATTGTGCGAGCTCAGATCCCTGGGTTTTTGGTCCAACGCGAGTGCCCTCTCCGCGTCTCCTCTCTCCTCGCGAAGCCTGTAACAAACAAAACAGACAGGGAAAAGCTTTAGTATCGATTGCGGTTGGTGGATGCGAATCGGTCGAAGCGGAGGTGGACTCTCGACCGTGGCGGGTATTAATTAAATAATTATTCTAGCCTTGGATCGAGCTGCTCGCGTAGGAAGATAAGTGCCGGGTCTCTCTGTCGGCCGCGTGTTCTATCCGATTATCGTCGTTAATCGATTCGCTTCTTTTTTTCCCTGCGAAGCTGTCGCGAACCGCTTCGAGCGTTCAGGGATCGCGTAAACCGACCCCCCTACCCTCTTTTATTTTCATCCCGGCCAGGTAGCGAATACCAAACCTCACGTATCTTCTTTCCGCGATTCCTCCGCGCCAGTTTCTCGTATTACGTTTTCGATTTCAAAGCGACTATGCTCGCGAACTTGCTCCAACTACCGAGGAGGACGAGTTCCGCGCGGTACTCCTGCTTCACGAGACTCTCGGACGCCCGTGTCGGTTATCCTTCTTTTGCTTGCTCCCTCTTGGTTTCCTCGAATGTTCGACTTTACGAGGCTCGGGCTCGTTAAGCTACACCAGCCACAACCTTTATGTCCCTGCGCCGCGAAACTTTTAATCTTGCCCCTATATTGTTCTGCCCTCGTGGCTCCGATTGCTGCGCGGTAGCTCGGCTGAGAATCGTTAAGATTCGCGAGCGGATGCCGAAGCTGACGGTAACCGACTGTTGCCGCGGTACCAAATGCTTCGCATTACGAGTAACTTACGTTACATTGTGCTGTGCAGAGCTTAGGAGTTTCTACTTGGAAGGAATGCGAGTCTAATTGGCTGCAGCGTTGGGTCACTGCTATACTCTTACTTACAATTAGAGTGATAAGACATTTATTTATTTATTTATTTATTTATTTATTTATTTATTTATTTATTTATTAAACGGGAATTAACCCTTTAGTACAAAAAGAAAAGAAAAGACAGTCATGAATTAACGCAAAGAAGAGTATCACAAATAAATCTATAGTAAGAACCAAAGAAATTTAACTGTTGATATTTGTTTACATTAATGAAAATTCTGTTCAGGCGGTTGAATCGGCCGTATAGGGTATGATGCTTTTCTTCAACTAAAAGAGAATGGTTTCTAATGGGTAAGATAGGTATATTTAAATTGGGATAAAAGGTTTAAAAAGGGATAAGATATTATATATTGTATAAATTTTGAATAAATGCATAAAGGTCCAACCTCTACCTCCAAGCATTGTCTGTTCATCTAATTTCACATAGCGACAATGAAACATTTTACAGAGGAGTGTGTTCATAAAGCCGATCTACAAAAAAACGCACGTGGGAATGTGTTAAAAACGTAAAAGATGGAAACAAGTGTTCCCAAACTAAATCCCTACTGAGATTTTCCCTCGAGAAATTTCTCCGAAATTTCACAACCGAAAACTGTCCAACGAAAGCAACAAGAGAGAGCTGGATGGATGGTTAACGTGCTCACGTCGCTAAGAAAAATAATTCCAAAGTGGGAAAACCCGGGGACGCATTTACGAATTCATTTCGCAGGAAGCAGGGAGCGTTTCCCGGGGCGATTAGGCACCTCTGCCGCATCTCTCCGCAAAGCTTCCAGCGACTCTTAGCGTTTCTTTCCTCGTCTTGCAAATTATTCTCGGGGGTATAGTTCTTTTTGCAGGTCGGTGTGGTCTGCGTGGGCCGAGGGCGCCTCTTCGCACCTCGAATCGAACCGCGGACCATTAAGTAAGAAGTTAATATCATTAAACATAATATTGGGCGCATCTGGGAGCCGCAGAGCACTTACCGACCCTCCCCCCACCACCCCCACCGCAAACCACCCTCTCCGCCGAGCTGCCGCCGCGCGCGAACCCGCGAGACCTCGGCTCACCCCCCGATCCCGACCGCTTCCACCTTTCCCGACCCCTCGAACCTTAATTTTTTAATGAGAAAATGCTTTCAAAGAGCCGGAGAGAAATACCGTGCGTCTACGAGCGATAAGTTACGGCCGCGTTAAGCGGAATGGAGGATCGCCTCCTTCTTTGTACAGGGTGTCCCAGGTTTTTCCCGCCGAACTGCTAGAACTTGATCTAGAGATCGACGGGAGGCAAAAATGTGCGGCACAGTGGTGCGGATAAATTCGTCGTTATAGAGGTATAGATAAATATTGTATACACCCCTGGCAAAATGTTCTTGATCAAACACAGTAATACTAAAAGCAGTAGGATTTACGAGATGCAAAGTGCTATTGCATAAATATACATGTTAATAGAGAATTTATAGACAATACGGATCAAAATTAATGAATGAAAGTGTGTGTAAAATATAAAAGGAAGCTTCGAGAAGTAATAAAATCTTCGCGAGAAAGAATTCTATGTATAGATTGCGGAAATTTCATAGCATTGATGCAACAATGCATCAAAGCAATTATTCATAGCCGTAAAATATTTTAAAACATTAAGTAGTGTAAGTATTAAGTACAGTGATGCTTATCGTTAAAAGATTTGTATTACAGAGTTACCTTTTCTAGGAGTTTTGCTAATCAAATGCTCTTTTCTCGCTCTTCCCTAATTGATAATAAACATTTTGAAAATTCTTAATATTTCTCCTTTCTCATTCACTTTGTGTTAAATTTCTTTAACCATCCCAAGTTCTTTACTTGTACGGCAGAATAGTGCACTTCGAAACCTTAGCGTTTTTAGTTAACTTCACGTAATCCTATTTGGATGCATCCAAATGATGTCCTACTTGGATGCAAGCTTGTCATCGATGGACTATTAAATTTATTATTCTACCAAGTTCCTGAGTATTCTGCTGAGTTTCATTAACTGTGTTTCTAATTTTTTTGCACAGGTTCTTCATATAAACTTACTTTTGTCGAATATGCTTTTTGCATTAAGGTTTCGCGTATTCGAAAATCGAGTTGCTTATACATTCAATATTTGTTTACAACTATGTAACAAAACGTTTCTACATGAACTTTATATAACAATTTCCTCTTCTGCTTTTAAACACTAGATTTAGTTGTATTTTGGCGAAAAACCTTGGGGACACCATGTACATATATTCTCTTTCTTTTTCTCTGTTTCTCTCCCCCCCCCCCCCACCTTCTCCTCTTTTCTATCCCGTTTCTCTTTCTCACAAACGAGGACCGAAGCTTTCGAATCGACGACTACGAAATACGCCTCGGTATCTCGCTAGGCTCGTTCGGCGACCAATTTTACGAGGCTTCGAAATTTTACGGAGAAGTCGATCCACCGGCGAAATACGAGGCTCGAAAGACGCGAGAAACGCCCCACCCCCCCCCCCCCCCCCCACCGGGCCACCGCCGCAGCAGCATCAGAATAATAGACGCATCTCGCGCGCGCCTTCGATATCGTAACGACTTAATTTCGGGGATAATTAAATTTTAATTGGTAATACGAGTCGATTAAGACGGTCGATGGGTATCACGGTCCGCCTCCGTTCCTGCCTGGCCCCCTTTCTCGTCGGTCCAGCGAATTCGCACCGGGGAAGCTCGATTCCGGAGACCACGGTCGAGAAGAAAGGATGCAGGAGGGGGGAGAGGATCGCGGAGCAGCAAAGGCGAAGAAAACGTTGAAATTAGGGGAAAGAGGGCGAAGCCGATTCGCTTAGACGTCGTTGTAAGCGGCAACGCAACCAGCCAGGGTTATTAAATTTGTAATTAGTGGAATATTACGGTGAGCGTGGTACGCCCGCGCACCTTCGACGTCTTCACGGTTCCGGACAACGCGGAGCGTTTGCGTGTACGTTTACGCGCGCGGCGCGCGTTTAGCCGCGCGTTTACTCGGCCTCGCGTGAGTAGACACTTAGATGCAGCCTTTACGTCCGCATTAATGCATCGTGGATTTCATTACGCGTGCCTGCGTAGGCTTTTCGAGCGCGGCCATGCTCCTAGTCCCGAATAATTACCAACCTCCCCTTTCCTAACCCCCACAGTTTCAACCCCCTTGCATCTTCTTCGACGTGTGCAGCTTACGTCGTGTTTTCTTTGCAGCTTCCACAGGCGGGGGGTTTTTCATAATTTCATGTGTTAGTTACCAATTAGTAGTGGAATACGATACTACAAGATTTACGGAGGATAAGAATCTGAATGCACGCGAGCAGGAAAGCTTCGGTACTCTTTCGCGTTAAGGAAGTTTCAACGATTCTCGACGTTCATACTAATTGCATGCGAAATGTAATGGGATTCGACGGCTAGAGGCGTTTATCAAACGCTTCGTGAGCATATATAGTAACTAAGGATTAATTCATCAAATGGTGATGTTGTTTCTATTAAGTCTCGTACAAGATTAATGGAAGAATTAAAGTTGTACATTAAGTATGTGTGTGTGTGTGTGTGTATATAAAGTTTTGTATTAGGTTGGAACATATACTGGTTCCATTTTCCCTGAATGAGTTTGAGGTTTCTAAGAATTCTAAATAAGATGAATTCTTCAGTCACTAAAAAGGTGGAAGAAGGTGACTGATGAAATTGACTGATTGAATTTACAAGTAAATAATTTTAAGAACATTACGTAAGACTGAAACGAATATATCTTACAATTCAATAATTATAGATTACATTTCGACTAAATAAGAAATACAAAAATGGAAGTAGTTGACGAATTTTTCGTGAGTCACTATATGAAAACGGAAGAGTCTTGTACTTTCTGATTGGCTAGCAGTACGCGTGTGTAAAGCGACGCTTTGTGCATCGAAGATCTTACAGAGATCGTAAATTCCATTGAAACCACGAATGAATAAATTGAGTAAAACTCTTTCGCCGTCTATAATACAGACGACAACCAGGACTTTTCAAACGTGGTCACTTTCCAAATCGCGAGTAATTTCTTCGATAATATTTCCAATCTCTTCAGTTTTTCCAACCCTTTGCATCTTCTTCAACGTGTGCAACTAATGCCGCATTTTCTTTATAGTTTGCAGAGGCGAGTGTTTCTGATAACTTGCGTTGATACCAATTAGTAATGGAATTAGATACTACAAGATTCTTGGGCGATAAGAATTCCAACGCACGCGAACAGGAAGGCTTTAATTCTTTATCACGTAAAGGAAGTCTCAACAATTCTCAACGTCCATTCGAATCTAAATGCAATACATTTGACAGCGATAAACGTGTATCAAACGCTGCGTGACCGAAAACCAAATTGTAACAGCTTTTATATATCGTCCATATTTTATCATCCGGTTTTCGTTACCTCGTTGAAATATGTAAGTATTGCAGTTGTACACATATATCTTTCCTTGCCTTCTTAATTGAAAACAATGAAGACAGTGCATGACATTTTATTTACTTTCAACAGTACGGTGTGAAAAGGACATCACACTTTACATACCAAAAGTCTGTCAACTGTTTTTTGAGAAGTATACGAATAGATTGTGATTTTTTTTTCGAAAGATCGTATCTTGTCATCGTATTTTGTTTAGGCTAAGCAATTATCAAAAAATTCCATTGACGTTAATTGCCTGTGCTAAAAAAGATCGAACAATCAAACGTATACATTTTATATAAGGGTCTAAATTAAAGAATATGCGCCTGTGAAACGAGGCTGCATGGATAGAAGACGTTGCAGGGATCGTAAATCCCATTGAAATTTCGACTGGATAAATCGATCGGAACCCTTTCGCGTTCTACAATGCAGAAGACAGCTACAAAGACGATATCCTCCCTTCAGAAGCATATATTTTAGACGCAACCTCGGCTGATGATTGAACCGTATCAATCCCCGTCGTATCCATTAGCGTGGTACAGTACGTACGCGACTAATAAGCCGAACGAACGATGCCCTTCTCCAGATCTTTGCCTTTAATTTTGATTCGGTAATGACGAACTCCACGGGGATTCCTCCTCCCCAATGCTCAGGAACGAGCGGCCCGCTCAGCGGGAGTTCATTAAGAGGCGTATTTCGAACGCGAAGAAAGCGATTCCAGATCATCGCTACGCAGAATGCAGCGTGTTCGCGATTCCAGCGAGAACCACCGCCTCTGCCTCGTGCAATTCAAAAACGTTTGCATACATTCCGGTGGCGTTTTTAATCAACGCTTTCTGCTTCCTTTGCCAGAATCGTCCAACGTGGTCGGGGGCTCGCTGTTTGTACACGTTTTGTCATTTTGTCGAAAAATCAAAAGCGCGGTGGACGCGTGGCGCGCGCGTTCCGATAATGACAGCGAACAGTTGTAATTTGAAGAGAACAAAGAGCCCGGGCAAATTGGCGAAAGTATGCCGGGGCCGTGGCTTTTTCGATAAACGATCCACCACGGCAACGTACCCGTACGTGTTCACCCTTTCGATGCTTCCTGCCTCCGTTGCTCTTCTCTGCGATTCGGAAACGCGATGATTGACCGGCGCCGGTGTAATTTTAATTACGACCCTGGAATCCCAGGCGCGATTGTGTTACAGCTTGGCTCGGGGTCCAAAGGGGATAAACGACACCGAGCCTTGAGTTCGCCTTCGTTCGGTTAGTGTACTGGTTCCCAACCGATGAGTCGCCACCTTCAACAGGAGCGCGACGTGTTTTGTGGTTCGCAGTGTTATTTTTAATTACGGACTGTTTAGTATTTATTTATTTTGCACCCTTCAGTGCACAGATTTAGTACGAGGATATTGTTTCTCTACTCTAATGAATGATCATACGCGTAATAGTTCTAGACAATAAAGCAATAATCTTGTTACAAGCAAAGGGAACTGTACTTAACCCCTTGTCTTACAATGACAAGTAAGACTCGTGAAGCTGATTGTGGCCTAAATAATCAAACGTTACATTTCTAATAGATCATAATTTGAACTCTAATTCTATCATTAATCTACAGTCAGTCACGAAAATTTACGTGTGTACTATAAATTTCAAATGCTTATATGTTTTAAGACATGTTACAGAATAATCAAAGTGGGACAGAAATTTATAAAATATAAAGTTACATTAAAGAAAGATCCCTGGAAGGTGTTATATAAAAGGAGCATCATTGGTTGCATGGATAAAATTGATTGTGAAAAGTATATAAGATATAGTTTTATTTATACTCAAAAAAATGTAGGACGTCACAGATACATCAGAGAGTCTAAAAAACTATAATTGCAATTGGTTATAGTTAAAATTTCTTAAAATTTTATTAAATAATGAAAATTTGTTAAATAGTTACAATTTTTATAAAAAAAAACTGTAAATACAATAAAAACTATAAAAACTATAAATCGGAAAAAGTATCATAATTTTTTGACACTCTGTTCAATCTCTATGAATAAGTGGATTAATGTTCCCCAAATGAGTGGAACACTTTAAATTTTGTAAATATTTGAAACTTCGAGGCCTATGTACACTTTCGTAACTAACTGAAGTTCCACTATGTTATTCCATGAACGATACAACGTTGATTTCTTACAAACGAGAGCTAAAAATACTCATTTTCAATAAGCCATCTTTGCCTTACTAAATGTATCTCTCTCTATAGGGGAGGATTCCTGATAGGGGGCTCGCAGATGAATCAACTGCCACGAAAGGGGGGCGCGACTCAAAAAAGGTTGGGAAACACTGGGTTAGATCGAACACGGCGTGTTCGTCTGTGTTTGTGTGTCGCGAGACTCGGTCCCGAAATTTCCAGCGAGTCGAAATAATAAACGAGGCAGAAGCGGGAGAGGGAGGGGATTGGTAACGGGATCCAAAGTGCGCGATCCTGAAAACGCCACCCTTGTCGCTGTGACATCCGAGGCGAAAGGGGTTGCTCGTAACGAGTCTCTTGATGGCTAGCCTTCATCCTCCCGAGGATATTCCTTATTTCGTCCCGTTTCTCCGCGCCTTTCCTCCGCGCGTTGCCTTCGTAATTACGAGCGAATTCGTCGGCCGATCGTGTTACCGAAAAGATGGAAGAAGGCCTCGCAAATCTCGACCCACTGGCGCCTATTTTTGTAACCAACCGAACAAAGTTGCGTTCGAAGAAGACCGCGTTCCTCTTCCACTCGCACGTGACTAAGAGCGATGTTAGGAGCGCGCAGAGAGAAAATATGAGAAACATAATTCAAGATAGAGGCTGGTGGCGAGGGGCGGAGGCAGAGATTGGCTCGGAGATGAAGAAAGGGCACCGGTTTGAGTTGGGACGAGTGTCAGGACGTTGGTGTTCTCCGGACGAACGGAATAAAGGGTCGGGAAGGAATCGAATTACACTCGATCCCGTCGCCCCTGCCTTTCGATTTCTGCCGGATCTGCTCGCAAATATTATCCGACGTATCGGCAGACGGACAGCATTTATCAAACGGTGCGCGACCACTTGGATTCGAGGGAGTTCCTCTGGCCCGATTCAATCAGCGGATGCCTGGGATTCCAGTTTCTCTCCCCGTTCGTCGATCAAATCGATCCCGGTGAATAAGACGTTCAGCTCGCGGCATTAATTCCCCTCAGCTTTCACAACTCCCGCTCATTAACCTTTCAACGTGTTTCCGCTCGAAATTGAAACGAAATTTCGGCTTTTACGAGCGTTACGTAAGTACACTACTACTGCTTGTAAGTATCCGGATTTATTAATATTATGTATTATAGTAATAATTCGACTGCGGATCTTTACACATTTAGTGGAAATTTAAAGGTACAAAACAATGCAGAAGGCATATAATCCGCAAAATTGTAAAAAATATTCAATGTATAGTAGAAACAGTTATCCTTAAAGGGTAAAACGACCATCAATTTAGGTCCTATAGAGCATAGTAGGTAATTATTATTACTAGACTACGAGTTTGTATGCACTTATGGAAAACTTGACTATGACAAAAAATGCAGGACGGTACAAAATTCTATAAAATATCCTAAGTAGTACAGATATTAGATATCATATTTGGAGGATGAAATTAAGTTCTATTTAGGTTTCATTCCACTGGTTGTGTTTTCACAAATACAAATCCACGGTCAAATAATTATCAAGAAACGGTGCTTATCACGTTCTTATGGAATTTACAGGTTGTATGCTATTACAATTATTTTTTTAAAAACGTATTGTGGCGGCTCTCCTTCATCCACTACTAGAGGGACATACGAAATAGGACTTTCTCGAAAGCATTCGCTCCAACTACCTCGTCAATATACATATATACCGCCTTTAACATTCCTTCCAATATCCTAGTGTCTAAGGCAGGGCCTGCTAGGTAGCCTTACTGATGAGTTCAGTAGCAGGCCCAGGACGAAACGCAACACAATTCCTTTTTCCCTTTCTTCCCCCTCTCCACAGCTCCACATTATTAATACTCTATTGGAATTGCATAACAGATTTATGGATATAGTTGCCGAATTTAGATATCGCTGCTTGATTTTACCCACCATTATCTTAATAGGAATTTACTGGAATCCACTCGGTTAGTATTATTAGTATTGTAATAGCCTTATAAATAGACTGCGGACTTTTATGCATTTATGGCAAATTTAAATATGTAAAAAATTACAAATTATCTTCTGCTTGCAGAATTATGCAAAATATTCAGAGTAAACTATACCTTATAATATTTAAGGGATGAAAGCAACCTGTATTTAGCTTCTGTTTCTATATTTTTATTCATAACAAGATGAAGTTGCGTAAAGATCCACAATCTAGTTATAAGATTATGAATTTGCATAAAAATCCCTAGTTTACTGATAAGATTTGATACCTAACTTTATTATTGCATATTCATTTTCAAAAACATACCACATTGTATCATGCTACTGTACATACTGTAACAGTAATAGTATGGAATAAAACTACTGCAATTTCCATTTCTACCAGTTCTGTAATTACTAAACTGCGGATTGCATTTGTAGCAAATTTAAATGTGTAAAAAGTGCAGAATGTAATGTGTAACAAGATTCACAATATTCAAATTAAAGATTATTGTATTCTAAGGATGAAACAACCCTTCATTTAGGTCCCACTCTCTTGATATTGCCAATAAAAGTATGAATTTGCATAAAGATCCGCAGTTTACTACGTACATTATATCAATCAGGATACCTTTAAACGGGGCTGTATTTTTCAATTTCGTGCAAATGTCCGGATACTTTCCAACAGGGGTACAGTTTACAATTTCTTATTCCTTTCTTTGCATTTGTCTTATTTCTCCGCACACTTGTCGAGAATAGGATAGATATACCACATACTGCCACTTTAAGATTCGCGCGTACCTTTATTTAACTATTTTAGAACGTCGTTAACATAAAGATCGTTCCAGTTTGGAACATAATATTGTTCAACATCTCTTTTACTTATGAACATATTTTTTATATGTTCAATATAATAAATTCATTACTACGTAATTGAAAATATACAACAAAGTCCAATGTCCTTCGTACTGTCACTTGAAATCTTTTCATTTAAATAGAAACACGTTTTACATATATTAACACGTCAGTTTGTATAACAGATATAAGATATACAGTAAACGTCGCACTTTACTGAAATATGACACGTCCCAAACTTTACAATTATATAAATCGCGTTTCAATGTTCAACAGCACATTTACCTCCTAATATTTATTTATAAATATTAGGTGTAAACGAATATACAATGTCTATGTGTTGTTACATAAGTCGAAATCCAAATTTGGTATGAAAATTTGTTTCCTTACGATTCTTGATACATTACTTTGCTATTAAATAAACGAATTCACGTGGCAGTTATAGGAACAGTGGCAGTACGTAGGTCATTTACCCTACTACCACGAGGCGCCTCAATTAAATTCAAACTTATCTGCATTCCCTGCGAACTAGTTAAACGTCACAGATCTCCTATGTAGATTTGATCTCCGGCGTTCGAAGGTGGGTGGAATCAGGCGACGCGTAACGCAAAACGGGAGTTTCTCGGGACGGTAGCGCGTTAATTGCGACGTTTACGCGAGTTCATTGTCATCGGGGGAAGATCCTTCCTGCTACTTACGACAACGACACAGTGTGCGTATTTCGCCACGACAAAGCCCACCCATGGCGCCCCGGAATGAATCAACCTTACGCTCTCCAGCCCTTTTTATCTCCGTTTCCAATTCCCCTTCCCGCTTTCCACCTCTGCGCCCCTTCTTTTTCTATTCTAGCTTTTTCTCCGTTTCTCTGTCTCTCTCTTTCTCTTTGGACAAGTTGGATGATGCTCAGGAGGGTGCACAGTACCGCTCGGAGCCAGCAGGTTTCTTCTTCCATTTTCCGTTTCGCCACTCGGCCCGGCTTGACTAATAGATCTCAGCAGCAATCACGACACAATCGGGCGCAGACTACCGTTGCTAACTTCATATCAATCCGTGGATTCCGCCGCTCGTCCCCGGTAACGAGTCGTGATAAATGACGGGGCCTCGGCCCAGCGACGATTGAGATTAATTTCTCGTTGTACGTCTTCTTGCAGCGGGATTTAATACGCTCGCGGTCGAGTTCATTCTAAGCCGAACTGGCCTAACTGACGCACCCACGGGAGAAAGAGATACTCGATCGGAGCAACTGCGAAAGGGAAGAACAGCGAATTAAAGCGTGTGACGAGTGACGACTAGGGATAGCAACGATAAGCTGATGTTTTCGTTCGGTATGTTAATGCTTTTATTATCGATGATTGGAAATCGATACCGTCGAAACCACTGATGTTAGGCGATCGATGTTATCAAAGCTAAAAAAGTGGTGGTTTATTTTGCGTATTGAAAGTTGAACGCTGAGTCTTTACGATAAGATGCTTTACGCTTATCGATGCACTTTTGTTTCAAATTTAGACGCAGTCTACTGTTTTGTGGCCGGCAATCTTTCTTACTTGATGAGTAGACTGCGGATCTTTATACCAATTGATATTTTATAATAGAAACGCGAATAAAGAAGTAGGTTTCACATTCCTAGTATTATAAAGTACGCTTTACTTGTGATACTTTATGTTTTTGTATTAAACATCTACAGTTTAATAATGAGAAAATAGGTAAGGAAAGTCCTAATCATTTCACGTTATCTTAACTCTTTGTTGCATAATCTTCTTACCGACTACAAATATTTGAACTAACCATTTATTGCTTTAACCCTACGTCCTACAATTTTTTTACTACACATCTTGACTAAATATCTATCTTGACTAAATGTCTATCGATGAATATTGGGATAAATAAAGGAAATACGAAAATGAAACCCTAAAATCAACATTTTTTTAAATTCATTAAAACCCCTCTGCTTTAAACGTTAATAAAAGGAGATATCAAATATCAATGTTTCAAACATCGACGTATTGATGAATGCCGATAGTAGTTGGTCATTGATACTCTTACATCGATACAGTGACTCGCGAAACTAATCAAATACTTATCGAATAAAAATCTAACTGCTAATTATAAAACTTTGGACACATACTTAACCTTCAATTTGAATTCTTGCATTAACCTAGTCGAAGACTTAATTGTTCCTAGGAAACTATGTATACAATAACTCTATAATAACATTGCCATTTGATCAATTTCCTGAGTCACTGTGTACCGATAATTTCATATTTCGTGCCATCCCTTGTGACGACCCTAAATTTACGCGGTCTGCCTGTGAAAAATAATTGCAATTTGCAGGAACGCCCGATGGAAATTCGTCGAACGCGAGGCTGGCCTCCTCGATCTCTCCTTCGTCTTTCCAACCCTCGGCGCGTTTCCGTTTTACGATAATTTCTCGGGGCAATCGATAAGCAGCGCGAGGCAGCGGTGTATGGAGGCAAGAGGAAAAGGCGGACCGTCGACGAAAGGTCTCTTTACTCCTTACATTCCCCTTGTCAACGTTCCGACGAACGGGCGAACCAGCTAATTATGTATCCCCTGCGGGACCCCCGCAGACAGGAAATGAGACTACCCGAGTTTCTATTCCTTCCATATACTCGCGCGTGCCCGCGTAAATACGTACACACGCGAGCCTCCGATGTCTGTCTGTGTGTATAGACATTCCGCTTAAAACGCTCCGGCTGCAAATACAGTCGGATTAAGCCGGGCCGGGGATCAGATACCGCTTGCCGGTGATAACCTCCGACTTTATATCCGCGCAGGACAGCGGTTTAATTAGACGACGACGCCTGAGATTCCGGCTAGAAACGTTGATCGAGCTAAATTGTTTTCTCAGCCTCTTGCACACCCGCTGCCTGCTCGTGCCCAAGTCAGCGCCGATCGTTCGCTTCTAAAGCCTCTCTCCTCTATTTCGCTTCCGAATGGCTTCCGGGGCTGCCGAGGGAAGACAATGCCGATCGACCGAACAGATAACCCGCCGTTTAGACCAACCACTGCCCCGGCTCTGATCCTCTCAGCGCCTTGCGAACTTCAAAGATTCGCCTCGCGAGAAAAATAACCACGTGGCGATCGCGTGGAAAGCGAAAGCAGGAAAGAAAGCTGGCGCGAAGAAGAGATTCGAGTCCTTCGGCTAGGCATCGCTTTACGGTGGATGACTATTCGGGTTTATGTCGAGGGACGAGGTGTAAACGACTCCGTGCGACGAATAACTGTTTGTTTACATGGCTCTAAGCGGTTTTTATTCTTGGGCCTGGGCGGGTCGGGTATGGCTAACTACGAATGGGAAAGAGATCTACTTCTTGCGACTCTTTTTATAATAACTTCGAGATCTCTGGGATCGTTAACTGAAGGTTAGACGGGGAGAGTATGTAGGAAGTAGGAACATGTGGCTGTGATTTCGTTTGGAGACGCGGATAAAAATAGTGCAAGCTAGTCTATTTGCTCGGGGATTCTATTAACCCTTCGCCCTTTAAGTATGCGGACCATCACCCGAAAATAGTGGGAATATCTTTAAGTCGAATACCTTTAACCCTACAAAGCAGACTAACCAAAGGAAGACTCGTCAAGTACATCTCGAGGTAAAAAAATATTGAAAATATGTTACTTTTCCAGTATGCAATAGTTGACAAAGGGCAATATTTAAAATTATTTAATTAATATAGAAGAAGCGTTTTTTTCTGATTCGGGACATGGTCTTTCTAGAGTTAATAAAATTTAAATGAAATTGCGAACTGGGAGCTACGTTTTCTGACTTGTGAACTTGTTATTAAAATTTTAAATGTACGCTGACGTCCATAAGTCACCGGATGCTTGCAAATTTTGAATAATATATTTATTGAGTCAGTCTTTTAATATCTTATAAAGATGCTGTACTTTAATATTTACTATGACATAAATAATTGGAGAATAGTTGCTTCCTTTGGTAATTGTAGCATACATTTTCCTCCATTTTAAATTTACTAAGTGTCTAATGAATTATGGATGTCAGTGTATAGTATTCGTTCGTATTTCCCGACGTATTAAATAATTGAAGAGCTTTCTGCAAAGATAACTCATGATACAAAATGGTGGATTGAGTAAGTTGCATGGGAAGTTCACATTTTACACAAGTTCAACCAAACACTATTCAAAAATAAATGCTGGGCTAACTTCAATTCATATAATTTTAACATGATATTAAATATATAGCAATTAATTAAAAACAATTTGCCAAAAAAGAGTCCGTTCTCAATTACTTCCACGGATTTTTATGCAAATGATTTTCATATTTTTATGGATTTGAATAAAAAGATAGAACACAAGTTCAAATTGGTTTCACTTTCCAAATAGTGTAGGCAAACAAGTATTATATATATTCCAATTGCAGTTTTCGCCAAGTAGATTTTGCACAAATGCATAAAAATGCAGAAAGAAGCATTCTAATAGCACGTATCCCAAAATTTACTCACGAAGATTGATATTTTCTAACAATGCGATTCTTTTTGTTGTTTTTCGATCTAGCTGTGGTTTTTGAGTCATTTTCTACCCAATGATCTTCTTACTTCATATTTTTCTTAAACGTTGCTTAGATTGCAGAGTTCCTATTAAGTTGAGTAGTTCCAATGATATTTAAAGAATGAATTCTTGTAATATTTAAATAATTACGTGAAATTATATTAATTCAAATTCAAGTCTCCAGCTCTAAGTTGGATTTGAATCTTTTTCACAGTTTTCTAAGAAACTACGATTGAATCGAATAGAATCAAGTTAATTCGCCAAATCGAATTACATTGCATCTCCCGTATTACATAGAAGTTACAAACGAGGTCAATGTCACGAAAATCCGAACAATAACGGCTGCCCCAAACGAGGAGAAGCACGTGCCGTGTTGGCGAAAATCATTTATCCCGGAAAGATAGGCAACCCGATGGATCGCGTTCGTGGACGATACGTCATCCCCGTCGTCGGCTGACGTTCGCCCCCTCGCTTATGCTCGGGGGCGAGAAAGCCTCCAAAGCATTTTTCAATTCCGCGAAACTTTACGATAGATATCTTCCCCACAGAAGAGAGAAAAAGAAGGAAACGAAGCGCTGGGTCGCTTCGCCAGAAACATTTGTACATAAATCTGAAAATTATGAGCCGGTCCCCCGTCCGCTTGCCACCCTTGCACCCATAGCCGGCCAGCCATATGCCTGCCAACGCGTAACGGAGAGATAACGCGTAGGGTAACCCCTCGTGAAGGCAACCGCAGTCGCACGGCTACGTATGCGCGTCAAACTGCACTCTTTCTCTCCCTATTCCCTGTTTTCTCCGTGTCGCGCCGAGACCGGGCGAAAAGCCTTTGCGTATAAATCAAGATTCGTGGAAAATAAAAATCACTTTGGCGGCGGATCGGTCGATTAAGGTCCATCAATGGTCGCTCGGGGAGCTAGGCGCACGGAATCCACCCCTAGTCGAAAAAAGGAGGAGAGAGAGCGCGACGAGGCTTATCGCGGTTTCGAACGGACCGATTTTCAGCGGGGATCGCGATACCGGATCGTAGCTTGCCTGTTTCTACCCCGATTTCGTTCCCTCGTCGAGTTTTATATCCGATTTCTCCCTTCCCCTCATTCCGCGTCTTCTCGCGAAGTTTATTTATTTATTTATTTACTTATTCGGTAAACGGGAGAAAGAAACGGTTTGGTGTACGCGTAGTATTTTAATCGTAGGTAGACAAGTCACGAATTTACGTCGATCGACTTTGTGTTCATTTTGTCCTTTGCTCGATTCTAACGATTTGCTGACCGGCAATTTTAAGCTGTAGCTATTATGGCACAATTGAATGTAAAACGAAAACACTTCAATAAACATTAATATAAACTCTTGTGAAAACTCTTGTAAACTCTTGCGGAAAAACTCATCGAAGACTTAATAAATTTAGAATAAAGAAAAATTAAAGTTGCGGTTAGAAACCGAAGCTGCTATTCGGTATTTATTTACTTCAGAACATTAAATCGGCTGCATTTTTAAGATGCTGCTGCGAAAGTCTAATTCAACAAACATTTTGTTAAAAACTTAGAAGTATCCGGTTATTTATGGACGGGAGAGTCGTCATTGTTGAAACGTCATCGTGGAACAATTGAAGAGTCTTGAAAAATCACTTCACTTTTGTATACATTTTTATATTCCGGGACGAAACTTCACAACCGCAATTGATCGCACGTGTTTACTCGCCCGCAGTCTAAAGAAGGACTGTATGTTCGCAACAAGCCGAACGTCATCCGTGAAACATAGATGACGCTAATTATACTCGTGTAAACTGATATCACGGCTGTGTGATAGGTTGTCGCGAGTCGCGATCGGTGTAATCCGTTACGTTTCAACAATACCTTGTTTTGTTTACCAGTGAAACGTTTATTTTTCTTGGTTAGTATTTATTCTGAAATATGATATCTAAGAGTACCATCTACAGCACGGATCGACAAACAACGGCTCGTCATCTGTTTTTATGTGATCTGTGACGTGAAACCTTTTTCAAAAGATATCATTTTCATTCATTCATCTTTTCCTTATACTCTTATTCTTACCTAATACAAGCTCCCCTACTAAATAACAAGATTATCAACTTACATCCTGTAGAACCATACAATATGATTTATACCTATTAATTACATAACCTTCTTTTTCGCTTTGCACTTTCCTCTTTGGTATTTTCCTTTGCTTTTATTGCCTGTTATCCCTTGTCAGTTCTCTCTTTTTCTTTACCATCCCTAGCCACCTCTTCACCTTCTCGTCTTTCCTACCACTAATCGCGTCTTCTATATTTACCTCCCCGTTAATCTCTCTACAATCCCCCGCCACAGTGGTCTAATTTATCGTTTTCAAACTTACAATCTGCACAATCTAATGTAACTGCAAATATGAGTTAACTCGTGACCGACCCGCAAAGTGTTAACGTCTTCGTTTCATATTTGTTAGTATATATCTACGCCGTGTCCGGATTTGCGGAGAGAAGAGAGCCAAGGGATGGAGATTATACGCAAGGTTCACCGGCGATAAGTCTATCGTTGAAACTCTCTACCCTGCGAACGGCTCGATGCTCAGCCGCCAGGCAATACGCAAATAAACTGACGAATCCCCTTTTGTACACCCTCGACCTATCGTCCCCTTGGTCGCTCTCAGCCAGCCTCCGGTGTAGATCGAAGAAAAATATGCCGAACGAGAAAAATAAAGAGCGATCGGTAAGCGTGCACGCTGGAGAATACGTAAAATCGGTTCTTGACTGGCAACCCTGATGCTGGAGAGCTTAGATATTGCCGAGTGTTCTGGCAAAAGTTCCTCCGAAGCAAAGGAGAGAAATGGAAAAGGATGAGAGTAGGAGAAAATACGGGCCACGCGGGGCGATCGTTTATCGAGAAAGAGACCGATATCTGTCGCGTGGAAATCTGCTTGTCCGCGATAGAGCGGAACGCACCCCCATTCCTGGCCGCGCGACGCGTGTGCGAAAATACACGCGTAAAAGGCCGCTTATCGGGTTTGCGCAAGAATAGGATTCGACGACGCTTCCGAAAGCCATAACCGAAACGGTAACTGCCACCCTCTGACTGATCGAACTTATTCTTTTCCTTCGTTCCGCCAACCATCGCCTCCTTCTGTCGCAACCTCGCGTCGATAATGCTTCCAAGTTGGGGATGGGCGCCAGAGAACGCACGCGAGGGAGACGACACACTATTTTTCTGGAAAATTGAATAGACAAAATCGAATATTTGCCTACTCAGCCACTGCACCCCTCGTTCGTGCTTCCTATCTCTTCGCGACAGCGCTTTCCTACGCGCAGAAGTCTTAGTATGAAACAATTTGCTGGTTTGGCTCGGTTATGATTGGATAAGTCAATGGTTTAGGTTCGGAAAATTTTTGGACGAGTTCTCTCTGCAAAGAGATGGAGAAGTCATTCGTATTCAAATTTTCACAGCGGTTAATTTCCAATGTTCCGAATTACAAAAATTACGAATTTCTAAAGCTTCAAATTTCGAATAGTTCGAATTTCTAACGCTTCAATTTTTCAAAGCGTCAAATTTCTAATGCTTTAAATTTCCAATGCTTCCAATTCTCAGTGCTTTGAATAATCAAAGCTTAGAAATTTGGAATCTCAAAGCTTAGGATTCCCAATACTTTGCTTTCCTAATGCTTCAAATTTCTAATGCTTCGAATTTTCATCACACGCATAATGCGAATGCTGCGAAATTACCAAATAGACCAGAAAACCGTTTCATTTGAACGAGCTGTTACATTTCCACATTACATAGATTTAACGTATAAATACTTCGAATACATTTACTTTTGCACATCCTCGCGTGTTACGCGCGTTGTATATTTAAATTCCTCGCAAACGAGTAAGGATCCACGATCTGGTTATACGATAAATCCGCTCGTATAAACCGTAATGGTGCAAGACCACCTGTGGAGACGTTGATAAGACAGATAGAAGGCAAGATACATAAACGAATCGAAGCGTAACGAGTTACGACGAGTGCTCGAAAGCAACGAGAAGACGGATATCCCGGCGCCTACCTTCTCGCCCATGAGAAACAATTACGCGTTGGCGGAAAAATAAAGGGTGTCGCGCTTAATTACACGAGTAGATTCGTGGCGACGGCGACTCGACGGGCCGCGTTCACCTTCGCGCTTTCTCATCAAGCTCCGCTTAATTTCTAACCCCTTGGTCCCAGCGTGGCTGGAAGGGTAACCAGGAACGCGGGAGAGTATATTAAGCGACACTCGGAATTACAAATAACAAATTGCAATTTGATTCCCCGCACGGTCGGTCGGCACTCGTGCGGACGGGCTGTTTCGTCGGGGCCGAGGGCGCAATTTATCATTACTGCCGACAATTTCGCTGATGGCCCTTCGATTCCGATTCCGCTCCAGGCTGCCACATCTCCCGGTAAAGGCGAATTTAGACTTTACACTTTGCACGTGTATCGCGGATGATTCGTTCGCAGTGAACGATGCAAAGCCGAATATAAACTTTACACTTTAAATGTACATCGCGGATGATCGGACGCTTCAATCGTAATGGACGCGAAAGGTGAAAACTGGAGTATTTACGCCAATTCAATAATTGAGTTCATTTCATTAGTTTTTAAATTGTCCGCAAGTGAAATAGTAGAAGCAATACAGGCTGATTATAAAATCTGAACGACTAACTATGGCTGTTCATCATCCGTGCAATTCGTCGAAAGTAGAGCAAAGGTCTGCTTCGTCCGCAGCTCATTTTGGACGAAATGCAGATGAAAACAATCTATATATCTTTCACTATGGATAAATTATCCGCGGTGCACATCCAAAGTGTAAAGTTTAAATTCGCCTTTAGAGACGAACCGAGAAATCGGCGCGATTCCACAATCGTACTTCCAGCGGGATCGCAAAGCGACTCGGTTCTCGCGATGCCAAATAAACCGAGAAACCGGGGGTGGATGATGGGGGTGCTAGTCGCGCGAAGGGGGTTGAGGGGGTGAGTGTAGTGTAGCGCGGAGAAAAGAGGGCTGGGCTAGAGTTGAGGGGGCGAGCGGAGCGGTTTATATGGCTAAAGGCGCATCCCCCGAGCCGTATCGATCGTTGACTTTAAAATTCAAAGAGACCGACAATAGCTTCCCTTTCCGCCGAGCCTCTGTACTACAATATCATATTCCGTTCCTTTCGTTTCATTGTCTGGTAAAGCCTGCGCTAATAATAAAAGATTGCTACCCTGGAAGCTATGCCTAGAGAGGGAGAGAGACCGGGAAACCAAGGGACGAAAGAGACGAGGGAGAGACAAGAGGGATGGCGGAGAAAAACGGCCGGAGGGGGGAGGAAAGACGCGCGCCCAAGCAGAAAAACGACGAAACCGGGCTTGGGGAAGGTGGTAGAACACGGTGGAAGAGCCGGGGTTTCACTCGGTCGAGTCTTGGCAAGTTCGGTGCTACATCATCCAGATAGCCGGCCCGTAATGCTTCGCTCGAAAAGTTGCTCGAATTCTGCACGAATTTAATATTCCGCGCACGCTCGCCCTTTGTGCTCCTTCTGTCTCTCTTTCTCTCTCTCTCTCTCTCTCTCCCTGTTCTCTTCTCTCTTTCGCAAACGTGAGAACGCGTTTGCTTTTCCGTGTCGCCAAGATTCCCCAGGTGAACTTTCGCGTTCCTCAATGCAGCGAAAGCTCGTTTCGCGGAGCCAAGTATTGCGTGGGACGTCGATAATCCGCGTAGCTCGAGTCGTCGTAGCCGCGATTCCGGAAAATTGGGATTCTTTACTTCCGCACGTGTCGTGGTTCACCTTCCTGTCTTTATCTAGACTCTCTTGGTCTCCTGAGAGAAAGAGACAGAGAGAAAGGCTTTCAGTTCGGTTGGCGGTGGAGGATCCTAGCACGAAAGAGACGACAAAAGGGAAAGCGGGAGAAGAGGCTCGCGTTCGAATTACACACGTAACGGGAACCGAGAGAAAGAGATATTTGTCGAGGGCGAGGGGTAAGGAACGGGTGGAATCAAAGGGGACGCAACAATGGACGATCATATTAAATCATAAATGTAAACGAAGATGGGAACGGGGAGGGTGAAAGCTCGCGCACAGTCCGATAATGAAACTTCCCGATCCTCAAGCTCAGCTACCTAAAGGCGCGTATTCACTTGTATCATTTCATCGTTATGTATCAATGCAGACGAGCAACCGTTGCATCGTTGCGTATCAAAATTTGATACAATGATAAGCAAAGAAACCGCGTGCTCATTTGTTGGTTCTTTGCCATCAAAGAAATCAGGGTTGGGCATCATTCAGCTAAAATGTCATTTGAATAAGAATGACGAATAAATAAATAATTGTTTGTCGATTACGTATCATTTGAACTGTTTGTTATCTTAATTAGTTATAATTCGTTTGGCGAACTTTTATTTATCGTTTAGAAATACGCAATATAAATAGCCGTTAATCTATTGAACGTATGCTGTGTTCGGCAACTTTCATTGTACATAACGAATAAAAAGGCTACAAATAACTTACTTAGTTTTATTTACAAATGACACCTAAATCAAATTTATTCCTAATATTTTATTCATTATTTAGAATGACAGATGACCAACACTGTGATGAACCCTTCAGGGACGACGTTAATTTTTTACGTATCCGACTCTATATGACATTACATACGTTATCACGATCTTAATCTATTAATTTCATAAGATAAATTTTAAAGCTCCTCCGAACTAAAATCTGACGTCAAATTCAGTTGTATAAGAATCTATAAAATGAATTCGTCCAATAATTTCCAACGTGAGAAACGATACTAAAAGGTCCATACTGTGTACAGATTCCGTCAAAGGGTTAACTGCGATTATCCAATATTTTTACGATTTCTTCATATTGTTCAAGCAAAGTCCGCTGCAACGAAAGCATTGAGTATGTAACGAATTAGTATATCCGATGCTGTAGCGATCCGGAGCTCTTTACTCATCGTAACATCTCAGAAAGTGTTGGTGTTTAAAAATTATACACTGTTGCACCGTATCGTACCATTGGGTGATTCGGAACGGTAAAATGGTACAAGTGAAAATGCATCCCAATATAACGAATAACACGGTTCCACGTCTATGATTTTTCCAGTCTACGACGATAGAAATGATTTTCCGGCTGGTTAGCGGCGCCAAACTTTCTCCTGCAGCGTCCTTTTGCAAAAACAAAAGGAGGGGAAAAAATAGCAGAGATCAAACGCGTTGGCGACGCAGGAAGCCGGGGGTGGAGGGGGAGGACCGATTCGATAGTTGGAAGGATCTAGAGAGGAGAGGAGGATACCTTGTGTATCGGCTGGATAGTTGCCATCGTGGGCGCACAAACGCGCGTGCAACGCGATCGCGAGCGAGCAGCCGCGCACCTGAGCCGAGATTAAACGTTTCGAGGGATACGAAATGAAATATTTAGCGATCCTGGGGGTTCAAACGGAGCCCACCACCCCCTGGGTGTCCCTATTCCCTTTGTCGGCGACCTGTTAGCCATCGAATCGAGCTGGAATGCGCTAACCCCTTGTCGCCGCGCGTCACGCGTCTCCTACCTTTCCTCGTCCTTCCTTCCTTTCGACAACAATCGCAAAGCTCGCACGGACCACCTGGTCTCCATCGACTTTTCCTCGATTGCCTACCCTTTCGATCAATACCGCGCTAAGACGACAAAAGGAAGCAGCATCGGATAGCGGGATGAAAGCGAGGGCAGTCGAAAGACGTTGGGAAAAGAAAAAGGCAAGCTGTAAAAAGGAAGAGCGAACAGAAAGTACCGCGAGTCATGGAAGCAGGGAGCGCGCGGATTAAGTCGTGTGAAAATTCACGATAGACGGCGATGGTTAGATCGATCGGCTGAGTGTTTCAGCCGGGAAACGGCTGGAGGACGCTGAATGGACCGGATTGAAACGTCGACGCGGTGAATAGCAGTTTCAAAGAAATACATTAGCGCAATGTGAAGGGTTACTCGGAAAATAAACTGAAAGAACGGTGCGCGAGGCACCGCTTATACCGCCACCCGGTGCTCGATCATTCTTTCAATGCGCGAACGTCCTTTCCGTCTAGAAAACGTTGCTCGATTCCGTTGAATATTAGATTTATCGTGCGCGACAACTCGGAATACAATTTTTAAAGTCGCTATCGATGTGCGAGGCAAGTTCGATCTGGGATCGCTCGCGAAAGTTTGCGCGCTGGAAGAAAAGTGTGCGGATGATATAGATTCGGGAAAATGAGGAAGGGAAGGAGTGTCTGAGATTCAAGAGGCAAGAAGATCGAGATTCGAATGACAAATAAGATGAGTAAAGGTACGGTGATCGTAAGTCTCGAATTTTTCGGAAAAGTCTCAAACTTTCGTCCTTCGTCCCGATTTCTTGAACAGATAATTCGGGACACCTGTTTGTTCCGATTTGTCCCGAATTACTATCAAATGTCTTTACACACGTAAATATCAGCCAAAACTATTTCTCGTGTTCACTATTAAATAGTGACGCTTGATTTGTAGAAATAAATGAGTGTCATGATTCTGTGCAATAAATTTTGAAACTATACTGTTTGGTTATGTCCAAAAACAACTGTTTTCCTTTTGTTGTGTCCTCTTCATGCCTCAAATTGTTCATCAACTAAATTAGCTCAAGTTATAATAAAAATGCTTAGATTGATCGGTACTTGGAGGACCTTCCGCTACACCTGTGATTGCACCAGATTTATTTGCTATGCGACGAATGCTAAGAGGGATAAATCGGGACAAATAGACGTTCCAAATTATAGGTGGTCTGAAAAGTATTCAGCAATCTTATACAATTCGAGAAACTTCATCCATTTATTGATTATTCATATTTCAATATATACAATATATATTTAAAAATAGTACTTTATAATTCTATTAAAATAGCCCCATTAATCCTAAAAATAGATTTCAAATTATTCCTCTCTTTATAAGCCCACGATCTTAAATCAATATCACCGAAGGCGTAAAATAACCAGATACTTCTGTAACCAACTGTAGCTGTCAAAAAATCGCGATGAAAGGCAAAAATTCGAGACCTAAGACCTCGTGGTTTAAATCAAACACAAAATTATTCGTCTACCCTCCTATCGGTGAAGCTAGTGGAAATTGGCTGCTTTAGCGGAAGAAACGATTTCTCCGGGTAGATTTGACCGAAAAGAAGCGGAATTCGCACGAATGGTAAATCGCGAGAGCAATGAAGAAGAGAAAATCGCAGGAGGCTCGCGCCGAAACGAGCCGAACAGGCCTGGCGAGTAACGGTCAAAGCAGGTGCATTATTCGAGCGAATGGTTTACGAGAATTTTATTGTCGGCCCCCGGTGTTCAGCGGTCGTATTTAAGATTTTATCCCGTCGCCTCCGTTTCACCTCTCGCGCCCTCGCCCCCTTCTTACTCGCTGCAGTCTCCGCCGGGAAAGGGTTAGGATTTTATTTTTCAACCGCGTAAAAGGGCTGAAAGAGAAGGGGCCCCGTTTCATAAAAGTCGTCTGGCACATTCGTTCCCGTAGATTATTGCTGGGAGCGCGAGCCGACACCGACGCTCCGACGTATTATTTTATTTATTATTTCACTTTAAGACGCGTCTTCCTTCGACGAAGGATTAAGGCGGACTCGCATAAAGAACCGGGGAGCCTCGTTTCGCGTCACCTACGAGCGCGAGCATTCAACTGGTCAGTATAGTATCGGTTTATTTCCCTTCGAACTGCGCCGCTTCCACACGCGCTCGCTTTTAATTAAACTTCCAGTGAAACGTCGCTCCTCTAATGCCCCTAATACCTCTGCCAACTGTTTGCCATCCTTTAAACTCTGCCTATCACTCCCGATTTAAAAGAAGAATACTCTCTGAACTAATGGTTCCCAAACTGTGGGTCGCGTGATGATTTTAGTACATAGTAAAGTACAAATTGTTGTATTTTGAAAGGAATGCAATCATCCATTTAGGTTCCATTTCTTTAACTTCGCTGATAGAGAGTTGAATTTGCGTAAAAATCCGCAGTCTAATAATCATGTGTGCTGTAGTTAAGTTTTTCATACGTGCATAAAAATCTGTGATCTAGTTACAGAGTAGATCATGGCAAATTACATCTCGCTATTTGTTTTTGTATGGCCGTTGGCTTGAAAAATGTTGTTGTGAAAAAAAGGACAGTTCCATGTCAGTATTATTACTAAATAAACACTACAGATAGCACTTCGCCCGCAAAGAGATAATATCTAATAGATAATAAAAATATCGCAAGATCTAAAAAATCTAATATGTAGGAAAATAAAAATATCTAATAATTAACCTTTCGCAAAAACAGGTTGCCAACTTCTACGATATTTTAGTGAGTCGCGAAGAACTACTGTTTTGAAAAATGAGACGTGGTCCCAACAATTTTGGAAACCGTTGCTCTAAATTGTCTTCGACAAAAGAATCGCTTTAAGTTACGAATATAAAAGTCGCGCTTCGAATGCTTCTTCCCCGCGTTTCAAATAAATCGTGCTGCAAAGGAATAGAAGCGTGCGACGGGTGTTGGTAAAATTAAGGGCCGGAATCGCGTAATACGTTCAGGGTAGAACAAGAGAAGAGACTGTAGGGTGGGGGGGTAGCAGCTGCGACATCGCGAAATTACGAGGTGGCGGTGGAAGTAGTCGCTCCTTAGAGGAACCGTTGACAAATGACGGAGGCAACTTTTATTATTTTAGATGTCGTCCCATCAGAACCGCTCGTGTTCCGTGTTACGACTCCGCGAGCCGACCAAGATGCGTTTTACATACATTTCGCAGCAGCCTCCTCGCGGGAGCCGACTACAGCACCCCTTGACAAATGGGCCGGGGTTTTATTAGACCAACTTTTTAAGCTACTCCCCTGGCGAAGACGGCGGCGGAGCTCGCATCGAAATAAAGATAAACTTCGCTCGCGGAGCTCGTTGTAGCCTTCCCGTCGTTGATCTCTACCGAGCTTGCTTATTTACTTGTCTGCACGATAAACGAGACAAGCAATTTTGGTACAATGCCAGGCGAAGGGTGATATGGTTGTGAAAGCTTTGCGAAAACATACACGTACGATTAGGAGCTTCGCTATGGAGCCCCACTTCCGTTCATAAAACAAGGAGGAACGTGTAATGCGTTTGTACAGTGGCTACAAACGGAATTGACACATCGCTGCAGCGATTTGGATATTTGCATCTTGATTAAGTTCCGTTTCTGTATTTATTCGTTAACCTTTTAGGAATTGACCCATTGAATGCTTATACGACGTAAAACTAAATTACTACGCACCTTAAAAAGTTTTCAATATTCAAATTTTAACTACAATCAGTAGGCTGCGGACTTTCACGAAAATTCATATGTTTATAAATAAGTTTGAAAAAGTAGGACCTAAATTGGGAATTGCTTCATCCTCCAAATATCGTAATTTCTACTACACTTTGGATATTCTGTATAATTTTGCGGATCACGTTCCTTCTGCATTTCTTTGCACTTTTAAATTTCCAATAAATGCATAAAAATCCGTAGTCTAATAGTTATCAATTTTTCACACGACATAATTCCAGATACTTGTTGGCATTATTTGCGCTTTTACTACTGAAAATCCGCACTTGTTTTCCATTTCTGACACTATACATACATCCTCGGGCTGTACGAATGTGTGGTACAATAAAGGCTATAATTTCCTATTTAATTGTTATGTTCATGATATTCCAAACATTTTGTGAGATGCGCATTTAGCCATTTTTCCCGTATCCATCTCAACCACTGATATAATTTTCATTTGCATGTTACGTATGATACAATCCCCAAACGCATATATCCGTCCACAATCGGTTTAATAGACTACGGATTTTTGCTACTAGAAAAATTGTTAAGCTTTTACATGTAGAACCCAAATCGACAAACGTCTCACGAAAAAAATAAAGCTACGAGCATCGTTACTTTTCGCATCCTCCGTCTACAGCTCGACCGTCAAACGTCGAACACTCGTATCGATAAATCTATACGCAAACCCCCCTCTCTTGTATCGATGGAAGAAAGACAGCTACAAACACGTTAGCGAAGAATCGCGATCCCTTTGACGGGGGAAAGGTAGCAGAGAAAATGGATGGTCGCGTCGCGATCGACTATGATCGTTCGGGCTTGGACTCGAATTTCCGTGAGCGGAGCGGTAACACACCGTGGGCGAGAGAAAAAAGTCGAACGCACGTTTCGCTCGAGAACATATTTACGCGGCCGATGACAAATGGTTTTTAGCGGCACGGTGGGTGGATAGGAGAAGTTCGGGACACCCGCTGTACTCCCGGAGGGGCTGTCGGAGTGCGAGGGAGAACGCGCGGGTGTAGGAGGCTCGGACGGCCACGGGGATGGGAAGGAAAGTGGTTCGCAGATGCGCCGTGACTGATGGTCCCTACTTCCAGATGTACTATATACCGCGGTACTTTTATCGGCGCTTGTTTGTTCAGCGAGTTTCGAAATACCAGTGGCAACGGCGCGGCGTACCGTCGCCCTGGATCACGGATAGCGACGCGAGAGAACCGACCACGGTTTTATATAGGCAGCGGAAGGCAGAAAGAGAACGAGAGAGGATAGAGGGTAGACGGCGGCGCGAAGGAGGCGGAGGTAGGAGGGAAACGAAGCGAGCGACTGCAATTACCGTCGACGGGCAGAAGAAAAAATGATCGTTGTATCAACGGCGATACACACGTGTATTTACGTGTCGCGGTTGCCACACGTTAAGGCTTTCGTCGTGCGCGATGATGGACGTCTATCACGTGAGACAACGTTCCGGTTATTCGTAGTTGCTGCACGAGAATCGAGGCAACACAATATTTGAGATAATTGGACTGCGGACCTTTATGCGGTTACGTTAAATTTAGGAGAAGGTCCTCCAAATTTCAGCACCGACTACGTTAAGTATTTTTACGTTATAACTTCAAGCTACAGTCGACAAAATTTAAATTTTAAGATAGCGATCTGTAGTACGAAGAGGACTGAACGAAAAGAAGTAAACTCTTTTTTGGAAATTGAGTAAGGAGGACTGATAATTTGCAAAAAGGAATGTTCCGGCTTACAGCGGTCCATAAACTATCCACTAGTATCGATCAGTTATTTCATTTATAAGTGTTAAATGATTAGTAATATTAGTGATGTGTTTCAAGATTAGTATACACTTATAAATACATATTTCAGATTGACTATATATAAATATGTATGTATTTACGAGATATCTCAATACTTATACAAATACGATACACAATTGGAATGTAATGTATTTATATGTATTTATATAAACATAAATTATTTATATATATCTACTTATATATTTATAAATACACATATTAATTGAGTAAGATAACAATAGAAATATACGATAACTAGACTGGGTAATTTTTGCACTTATGAAAAGTTTGAGTGTGTAAAAAAAACTGAAGGAAGCAAGTAATACGCAAAAATATATAGAAGGTCTAAACGAAAGTACAAATCGTTGTATTTGGAGAATGAAATGAATTTCTATTAAGCTTCCATTTCTTTGGGGGTGTCTTTAAAAATGTAACATTGCATAGAAATTTACTGTCTGACGATAACATACGGTTCTCGAACCTAACCCGAATGTTAGAAATTTTCACGTTTCAGACCCGAACCGAGAACTATCCGTGCCAACTTTGATTTCGAGTATTCAAATTTCAGAAGCTTTCGGGTCTTGACCCGAGCCCGAAATATCGGGTATCCGCACACACCCCTAAAAAATAGACTTTCCTGTTCCAGTTCCTCTTGCTCCGCGCGTCTGCTTGGAAATAGGGAAGAGGATACCGAAGAGGCACGAGAGAAAGGGTAGACGCGTCCCGGTCGGAAGGGTTTTTCACGCAAGGGGAGAAAGTGGATCGGCGGATTTCGGACGATCAATTAATAAGAGGAGGATCGGCCACTTTTCATCCGGGGGAGCAGCGCGCCCACGCGTTGCTATGTAAATTGAAGAGGTTACACGGTTTTACATATTTCAACAGATTCGCGGCGGCAAGGGGGTGGGCGGACGCGGCACGGCAGGGAAGACGCGGGAAAAGTGGAGAGAGAAACGGTGGAGAGAGCCCGCTAGCCACTCGAAAACCGCGGGCGAAGCGTTTTGTCGAGTGTTTTATGGAAAGCTTTAGAATTGTAGATTTTCTCTCTCTCTGCGTTGGCAGCGCAGCCGCTGGATTTATGATAGCCGCCGCGCGAACCTACGACCCTGCTCGCTGCTACTTTCAGCGCGTCCTCGATAATATAAAAGGATATTATTTAAATTCTTGAAAATTCACCGAGTGTGTCCGCGCCACAACGTGCACGCGAGTCTAGCCCCGCGATCGCATCTGCCAGGCGACACTTTTTCCGCCTTCTTCCGCATAATTCGCGTCAGAAACACTTTCAAACCGATGATCAATGGTCGAACACAGGGGTGGACAGTTGGTCCTTCTCGAGAGGCAAGGAACAGAACCGCCCGCGTGTCGTTTGCTATTGGATTTCAATTGGGAAACGATTACCCTCCTGGAGTGACCGCTTTCGCCTCGTTTGTCATCCGCGTTTCCGCGCCTCTTTTCCTTCTGCCGGATCGTATTATCGAATCCGGTGGTTGACCAACCGTTACGAATAATCACGTACGAGCCTCCTTGCCGCGGGACGATTCAATTTTCGATCGTTCCCTAACCTTTAAAAGCTGGGTACGCGCGCGGCGATCGCCGCAAGGGTCGCGCGTATTTGTCGAAGCTGACCTCGACGAGGCCGGGGCAAGCGCACCCTTCGACGCGCGGCCGTGCGCGTTTCGGCGCGGCAAAAGGTAAGCTACGCGGCGCGTATACGCGTGCAAACCGCCTCGCCGGTTTCGGACGGACACCGCAAATATTAGTTCATTACCAAAAGTGGCGGTGAAGCCCGGGCCTGCGAAACGGTAGCACCACGGAACCGCAGCAACCATCCTCCGCGGTTTATTTAATGACACCCTTCCGCTGCTTTTCAATTAACCTCCCTACTACTTCTTTTGCTCGCTTCTCCCTCCTCGCGTTCGACTCTTTCCCCATTCCCTAGTGCAGTGACGAGCAACCCGCGGCCCGCATGCGGCCCTTCAACTAGTTACCTGTGGTCCGCTTATCATTTAACTGAACTGTAACAATGATAATTAGACTACAGATTTTTATGCATTTATGGGAAATTTAAGTGTGCAGGAGAGTGCAAGATGCAGATAATATACAAAAATATATATAGTACAGTAGAAATTGCAGTACTTAGAGGGTGAAACAACTTATTTCCTCTTTCTTCATTCTTAATTTTAGACATATGAATATGCATATAAATCAGCAGTCTAATCATAATAATCTATGTCAAAAGTAACAAATTGGACTCTCGTAAGTTAACATTTCTTGATTAATACATTTAAGGGTTTATTACTAAGTGCATTGCGGCTCATACGGAATATTACCTTTCCAATTTTAATTCACAAAAGAACGAAAGTTAACCACTGCCCTAGTGCATCGGTCGGCAACATTTCTACTAAGAAGGGCGCCCCGAATAACTGACTTCTAACTACACTTTGGATGTTTATGCATCTATGAGAAATTTAAATTTGGAAAGACAGGCAATGCACGTAATGTGTAACAATATACCAAATATCCAAAGCGAGGTACTTGTTGTAATATTTAGAGGATGATATCAGTCTGCCTTTTGCTTTCATTCTTTTAACTGTGGTCATGAGTTTGAATTTGCATAGAGATCCGCAGTCTACTTATGACAAGGCACCTTATCTTAATTTTGCTGGAGGAGGACGTGTAAGCTTAAGACGTTCAAAAACTCTACTAGAGGCCGTATTTTTCGAAATGTTATAAGACGCTGCAGATTTTTACTCACATGTGATTGAAACCTAATAAATGTAAATATAATAAATTTAACCCTTTGGCTACGGCAGACTTTGGATACACACTGCGCGTAATCGACGGAGACCGCCGCTATAAGTGTCGAAATTTTTCGGTAATATGCATTTCTTAAAAAGTATATGGAGGTCATCAATACATCTAGAGTCATAATTCGCTTACGTCTAATAGAAGCAAGGAGCTTTGCAATAATTCTGATTGGTGCAAACTATTAGTTTCTATAAATGTGAAATGAACGCCTATGGGGTAAATGACCCACGTACTGTCACTGTTTCCATAACCTCCGCTTTAATGCGTTTATTTAGTAGCAAAGTAATGTATAAAGAATCGTGAGTAAACAAATTTTCATACTAAATTTGAACGTTGGTTTACGTAACAAAACACATAGACATTGTATATTCGTGTACACTTAATATTTATAGATAAATATTAGGAGGTAAATGTACTGTTAAACATTAAAACATAACCAATATAATTATAATGTAAAGTATGGAACGTGTCATAATTCAGTAAGGTGATACGTTTACTATATATCTTATATCTGTTACACGAACGACGTGTTAATATATGTAAAACCGTGTTTCTATTTAAATGAAAAGTTTTCAAGTGACAGTACGAAGGGCATTGGACTTTGTTGTATATTTTCAATTACGTAGTAATGCATTTATTATATTGAACATAGAAAAAGAATGTTCCTAAGTAAAAGATCGGTTGAACAATATTATGCTGCAAACTGGGACGATCATTATATTAACGACGTTCTAAAATAGTTAAATAAAGTTACGCGCGAACCTTAAAGTGACAGTACGTGGTACATCTACCCTAGGCGTCAACCGTTTGTGGCGAGCAATGCGAGATTAGCGCCATCAGTATCCAACGGTTTAAACGGATGGATCCTAAGTAGAGGATCGTTTCACCATCCACGAAGCACAGAATAGACTCTGATGCATTTGTTCCCTTCTACTTCTTGGAAGGGGGACTTTTGCGATTTTTTTGGCGACAAATTTCAAGCGGAAGTGACGGCGGATGAATCGCATGTCGGTGGACCGTAAATAAGAAAGCAGATCCACGCGCAGAAGGCTAGGCACTGCGTGCGGGCTGTCTGTCGTGCGTGCTTGCGCGAGGGCAGCGAAGCCCCGCTACGTAATATACTGGCGTGCGCGCATCGCCGAAGGGAGACCATTTAATAACAATATATCTTGGCCGTCGCGAAGGTACAAGGGTAGCGCGTGGAAATAAGGACAAAAGGAGCGAACGCGAGGGGAAAGATATTTTACCATTAGAATCGGTATTTCCTCGGATTAACGCCGCCTTCCGTTCCAGGCTTCCGCTTATTCTTCGAACTTATACTCCAATAGTATCAAATACGCGCGTCCCGCTAGCTGCAACACTCTAGAACGTGGCCCCCGATTTTATTAATTCCTTACCCTGTTATCAACTTTTTAGTTGCCGCGAAATTTAACATTGTGTCGGGGATAAAACGGACAAATATTTTACGGAAAACGTTATTTGATAAACGTCGCGGTTATAGTCCGATGCTACAATTAGAGTTAAAATTGTCTTAAGTGTACCAACAAGTAATTCACTATTTCTATAATAAGTTCAGCATACTACAAAAATATGAATTCGCGTATAAATAAATTTTGACAATTGAATAATATTATTGAAACAGTCATTGAGTCTACAATCGTAACCGTAGATTTTCACTTGACTTTGCTATATATCCAGCACAGTCTTGGCAACCCAACCCATTTTTTTAGTACAGCTATTCTTTTTACTTATATAAGCGGTAAATTATCTAATTACTCTTCCTTCATAAAGAATTACCTATATATTTATTATAACAAGCACCCAATTGTCTCTTTGTTCGAAATGAGTTCGGATAAAAGAAAATACATGCTCAACGAGGAGAAGTTGTAGTTGAAATTTCCTTTCATTAAGAAACTTACTATACACCCTCCCCCCTGGATTTACTATCCCGAATCGTAAGTTTTGAGTATGGTAACACTAATCGTACTTGAAATTGTGAATGCGATTCTATCTCACCAGAACGTCGCCACTTGCAGTTCGCATCTGGTGACTGGTTTCTTCGAACGTAGTGTAATCTACGTTCCAATAAGAGGCGAACAAAAATGAACGGCAAAAGGAGAACGTAGAAGCGTAACGAGGCGATTCGCTCTTCCCCGTTCGAAGAGGAGACAAATTAGACGACGAGTCTCGCGCGGAGCTCGTTAGTCACGACGACGTTCGATACACTCCCACGAAGATCACGCGTTTCCAAACGGAGCCCCGAAGCTAGAAAATAAGCGAGCCAGCCCAGCCCGCCTTTAACAAGATCGCGTCGCAAGGAAAAAATCGAACGCTCAAAGGAAACGCGGCGAGCGAAACAAGGTGGTTGACAATTTCACGGTACATTAGTGGCCGGGTGGGTGGATCCCGGACGCCGCGCCGCGACTAATTATGTTTTTAATTAATCATCGCGTTTCGTCGCGAGCACAGTTTACTCGGCCATGCTCGTTACCGGTCGACGTACTCTAATAAACGCGACATCCGTCGAAGCATCGCGACAAAGTGTACACGCCCCCAAGAAGTCAGCACAGCTGGTTTCTTCCTCGTTACCTTTCGTCTCGACGGCGGCTATCGAAATACCTACGCCTGGCCACGGGGGTTCGCCGCGGCGTAAATGACCCGGAAACCATCAGCAGCAACCTCGCGTCTCGCGTCGACCCTAAAAATACACGACTGATACATAGTACTACGACGCGAGAGAAGTACGGGCGAAAATTTTCAGGCGAGAATAAAGAGCACGACGTCGTTAATGGCGCGGCGTTAATTATCGTTCGAACGATAATTATCGTGGCTGCTGATGAAATTGCGCTCGCGTGAACCTCGCGCCGCAGGGCCGTAAGTAATTCGTTGTCGAGTTAATAAAATGAATGTCCCAAAGGCGGTCGTTCGCGAGGTGACGACTCTTTTTCGCGGTCTTTAGACGGCACCCTGTCGCGAGTCTTGCTCTGCACGAGCTTTACGAGTCGAGAAACTTTACGAGTTCTCCTTTCTTCTGTGTCCTCCCTCCTATCGTCTACCTCGGCGATTTTGTTCATTGTGAACTGGGATACAGTCGCTGACGATTAGCTAATGTCGTGGAGCGACTGGAAGTTGGTTAACCCTTTGAATACAGAAGGCGTATATACCTATATACGCTTTAAACGTCTATCAATATCTATGAAAAGCATATGTACATATATATATATGTATATATATACACACGTCTAGTAGATTTGACATACTACAACATACGTTAATTTTCTAAGTTACCATTACATAACAATATGTTCGGGGGTTATTTTTACAGCAAGTTACAGCAGTTACATTTCTGTAAAATAAGAAATTGTTTTAAAACGTTAATTTCATTATTTTAAGCTTTAACTTGATTTATTCACAAGCAACTATTTTGCACTTACGTGCTATGTATCGGGTTGCAACATAAATTCGTCCCGGTTTGCTATAACATTTTTTAGGTCACAGTAATTTTACAAGAGAGGATCGGTTTAGCTATTAGAAAAGTGGATAAAAGGTAATTATGTAACGTAGGACGTACACAATTGACTAAACTTGCTTCCGAATTTACAAATGAATGATAAAGTGGGACGATTATATGTTACAACCTAAGATGTACATCTTATTATACCAATGCTTCACAATAACAACTGGGCGAATATCGCGCCGCAGTCAAAGGGTTAAGCGAACAGTCCAAGAAAAACGTAGGAGATTTTTAAAAGTTGAATCAGTGTACGTTTCGAAGAAAATTAAGTTATCGGATGATAGTCCTATAACTCTCTTATTATACCTCTGCTCGGCTCAGCAACACCATTTAATCCCTTGCCTTATAATTACGAGTTACACTTCTGACGTAAACTATGATCGAAATAAGATGAGTATACAGAATATTTATAACTAGACTGTGGATGTGTAATTATAGACAAAAATATAGAATACACATACATAATATGCAAAAACATATAAAATATCCAAAGTAAAATATAAGTTAGAATAATTAAATGATGAAACAACCTCCTATTAAATCTCATTTCTGTAGTGTTATTTGCAAATATGTAAATATGCATAAAGATCCACCGTCAATTTATAGCAAAGTTTGATTTAATTCCTTTAAATTCTCTTAAATCTTTAAACATTACTGTAACAAATACGCAAAGTGTGCAGTATTTCAACGTGTGAATTCAACTTTGTGCATCGGGCGCAAAGTTGAATCAGCGAATTGTTTTCGTTAACGTGTGTAACTACGCAAAATTTTGTAAGGCAACAGGTGAAGACTTTCACAGCCAACGCGAAACATTTTGCATCCTCTTCGCACCGATATCAATTACTATGTCTGTTTTCTCAGTTCGTTACGAATTCACTACCTTACGAATGTTTTGCATCGATTTGTAAGTCTTTAATCTGATACTAATTCAGCTTCGTGTCCGCTAGCATCCCTCTGACTATAGAATCCTCCTTTATCTTAATTCTCGCACGTTTGGAAATGCGATATAACATTTCGATCGATCGCGATCTGCGATCACTTCTTTAAATAGTATTAAATGCACGTAACACAAATGACTCTATCGAGATTTATTGTATTTTCAGCAAATATTGAAGAGAGTAGATCCACTCGCAGTGGCAGCATATTTTTTTACAGCAACTCCTTCGTACCGATATCAATTTACATGTCTCTGTTTCCCCCGCTTCGCCACGAATATTTCGCCTTTCTCCGTGAAAGTATTAATTCGCCTGGATCGATGAGCGATCCAGAAGACCAATTTACTTCGCCGGTCGGATGTGGGTCCCAAACGAGAATCATGGTCGTATCGTTTCGCAACAGGGTCATTAAGAGGGTCCGTTTTCGGGTGAGGAAGTTTGGCACGAGCGGGCAAACGATTCGGAGAACGAATCGAGGCGTTTGTCGCGCTCCACGGACGATTATTCGTCTAGACACGATGGTCCTCTGCCCCGCAGGATTATCACGCTAATCCACAAGAACCTCTGCCCGGAATTTTTAAAACACGATGGAATATAACCGATTCTATTTGCCGGCCGAGGGATCCCCACCCACGCTGAATCGGATCTCTAAATCACGTGGGTGCTCGTAGGTAGATCGCCCGAGGAGACGAACCGTAGAAACGTTCGCGAAGAGGATCGATTTAACGATCACGTTCATCCAGCAGGCAAGATGAAAGACAAAAGGAACAGCGTGACTAATGCTCAGATCAATCGACAGCTAACCCGCTATTATTAATTTCGTCTTGGCATTCGATCGATCTCGGATCAAAAGCCACGCGCGCGCGACCACAGAAAGACGGTTATTTGAGAGGAAACGAATAGAAGGCGAGGAGGATAGGATGGGAGAGCGTAATTAGCGTATTCCCTGATTGCGGCCCGCTGACATGCCGACGCCTGGAGCCGCGTGTCACGGTATTAATCATAATGCGCGTATTTGCACGCGGGATGCGGCTTAGATGCGCGCGCGTGCGTGTCGACGCGCTGACAGTTCGTTTGAACGCAATTAGCGCGCCGCTTGATAGTTGTCGGCTTGAAGCTCGCTATCGCAGCGAACGATCGTCGAATCGAATTAACCGTTTCGTCGCGCTGCTCCGCTTTCGCGAAACGGTCCACTGCGCCTAGCTTCAGGGGCGAGTCTGCCACTACGCATACTTCTTCACGCTTCTTCTTTTTAATCCTCGCTTATCGTCATCCCCTTTTGCGTTGACACGAATCGCGATCCGGGGGTGGATGAACAGGGAAGGAGATTCTCTTGCGCTTAAAGCGGAGAAGTCGCGGTATTCTCTTAAATATGACAGTCGCGTTGTTGCAGATATATTATTAGGGGACTGTGAAACTTTGTGTAAATTCATATCTTTATTAATAAAATTGACCCTTCGACTATGTACGCTGAGTAATTTTAGGAGATCGGCAGGTTTCACGAATGATGTGCGTTTATGATCTTTAATGCATTAAGAGATTATTAAGGATCATTAATACATTAACGATCATTGAAGATCGTTAAAAATCATTAATGCATTTCACCAGTGTATCTTATGCAGTGTTCGAATAAACGTTACGTTAAAACCATTCGGGTTAATACTAACTTTTCTGCTTTAAGAGTTAAGCAACCCCCTATTTGAGGCCTTTAATGGTGCCAATAAAAATATGAATTTATGTCAAGATTTGTAGTCTAATGATGTCCATTTTTTACTATTTTATATATTTAAATTTCTGATAAATGCATAACGGGACGTATAAGACTTAAATGTGCAAAAAAACTCAAAATGTATGTAATACGCTAATATGTACAAAGTATTAAAAATAAAGTATAAATATTTGTACTTATTTTAAAAGTAGAGATATTATAAAAACGTGAATTTGTATAAAGATCAATCATTTAATGTTGCCCGTTTTGTACTGCTTTTCGTTGTTTACCCCTGTTGAAATTTCCCATAAATACATAAAGATCCTCTACCAATAACTAACGCCCAGAATATTTCCTTTCCATCTTTTAATCCATCCCACTGGAAGTCTCTTGGAGCGACTTAAAGGAAAGGAAAATCGGATACTGGGTGCTCGGGGGCGGAGGTGGAGTACGCGCGAAGATGGATCGAAAACGACGCTCGTAACGGCGGGGCTCAACTTTATGAATATTATTTTCCAGCAGATGTCTCCGACGATAGAAGCTCGTCGACGTTGTCGTCGTTGTAATTAATGACGTCTCCGTGAGGGGGTGGAGGTTGCCGGTGAATTCGCCGAAAGAGGAGAAAAGCAGAGAATTTGAGAGGTAAGTTGGGAGTCGACGATAAGGAAGCCAGCAAAACCTGCGTGGCTGGATGGCGAACGACAATGCGCGCGAATTATCCCGGAATGACGGGGTAGTTTTAAAAGCAGGAAGCCGACATTAGCGCATTGATACCGCGCCTTCTGCCATCGGCCGGACCATTAATATTACTTAGTTTATGGCCGGAGTTCGCGATGGGGTGGACGGATCCGTCGTTTCGCTCGTTTCCGCGATTCCGTTACATTCTCATTCAGAGGCGGATTTAGGTATGAGCTAACAATAAGTAGACTATAGCCTAAGACTGCTGCTTTTACGAGACAGCAATTTTCGGGGGAAATTTCGCTTTGGGTTCTTCATAAACTCTATTTCATATAAACTTCTCACCGGCTTACCACTAGAAATAACAATATGGCGATGTTAATTGTATAAATCGCGTTAATTAATGTTAACCTACGCTGCGGAACATTAGATATGTTTTTATCGTTTAATTGCCTTAAGCGTCAATTGATACGTGATTATCTGCTTATGACTAAATACTATTGTAGACCAAAGGGTTCTCTTTTCTCCCGTTTATTAAATAAATAAATAAATAAATAAATACAGTACAGAATTATGCAATTTTAATCCATCAAGGATCAACGTGTTTTGATGAAGTTTTTCGTTTGCAATTCTTTCTAGTCAATTTGCATCGCCATTTTTATCAATAAGTCTATGCGAAAAGCCGTCCAGGGATCTGTATAATAATTTTTTCATTACTGTTTCTTTCTTCACGTATCTACGTTGTACAATTTTATGAAGTTTGGAATAGTTACAAATGTTGGCCCTTGACATGTTAATTTAATGTACAGTTCATCGTCACGAATTGAACAAAAAGGATAGACTGAGGCAAATAAATAATAAAGGTTCCACGAAATTGATCGAATCATACTATTATATGATTATTTTATATATCTACAGTTTTTTTAGGATAATCATAGTTGCAAATTAAGTTTGTCCTCAAAACTTTATCTTTTCATCTATTGATCTGTTTATTTAACATACACGGGCAACGTAAAAGTGATTTGCATTCAAACGTGTTCGTTATGAAGAAGATTATAAATTTATATTTAAAAGTTCAACTTTCGTTAAGTAAGAAATATAACAAATGGACGTAAGAAATATGAACCGAATTATTATCTTGATCCGATTCACCTCGTCCTACCCTATTCATTGTTTCTTCCATACTGCATTATTTCACCTGAAACGACCATTTAGTTGCGAGAGGGCAAAAATGCGATTGCTAAAATTAGATCCCTAGATCCGCCTCTGTTCTCACTCTCCCGAAAATTCCGTTTTTTAGCTCCACGGAACAGCAGGCAAACGTAAAGCGGAAAAAACAGCGGATCTACCAGAGAGTATCTAACTTTTTCGAGGGCTACGACTTCTGGCTTATGAGATTTAATTGTCCGGACTTGCGGAAAGACAAACGAGCGGAGCAACTTCCGCGGCGGAATTCGGGTTTCCGATGTCACGGGGCTCTGTGGGATTAGCGGCAACAAATCATTGGGATTAGAATGGAAAGCAGACAGCGTGCGCGGGGGTGTATCGAATCGCGGTTGCAAAGAAGACGGAAAGAGAGAAATGAACATAGCTCGGAAACACCATGGGGACGAGACAGAAAAGGGTGGAAGGTGGATCCGACAGGGAGAACGAGATTTCGACGGGCGTGAGCTCCGTGAGCTTGTAAAATCAAAAGGACAAACAATTAATAACCCCGGTACCGACGATTAATCAGAATTTAACTCGCAGTTAAATACTCGGTTGGGTCGGGCGTCGGGGGTGGATAGAGGCGACTGGAACGCGTAGCCAGCAGCACTCCGAAGGGATACGATCGAGGGTACGCTGCACGCAGGATAAACAAAGGTTTACATCAGTGTCAGTCGCAACAAGTCCGAATTCGTCTAGGGTTCTCCGCATGAATATTCACAGTGCTTGCTCGTCCGTCCCTTCCAGCCTCCGTGCGCGCCAATTCGACCCCCTATTTCCTGCTCTCCGCCACCCTTTCCTCCTCATACCCCCCCCCCCCCCTTCCTCTCTTCGTATCGCTCTGTATCGCACTGCATGGATCCGCGACCATTTGCCACCCCCTGCGATATCCATCGAACGGCTACCAGTCAAAGGCTGAAATCACAATACGCGTTTGTCCGGTTGACGAAGTCGACTCGACCGGGAGCCGCTAATGCAAATAGACCGAGACGGCCGGACAAAGAGAGAGAGAGAAGGGTTGCGATTGCGGGGGTGACGCGTGCAAGAGGAGTCGAGAGAAGCGATGGGAGGGAACGAGAGAGACAGAGAGAAGCGAGCCAATGGTCATTGCCTTTGAATTGGAAATTACGTTTCGGCCGGTCAAGTGTCGATTTTCACCCCCATATTAACAGCTCTGCCACCCTGGGGCTTCGCACCTTTCCATTCCTATTTTCGTTTCCTTCGTTCTCCATCAGTCGACGCAAACCGGTGAAACGGTTAGAAACACTGTTTGGCGCTTGGCAAGAAGTCCCGCGGAAGGAATGCGGATTCCATTGATTACAGACCCACGTTCCTTAATACAATTACAAGGATAGGACACGCGCGTTTCTATTATTGGCTGAAGCAATAACATCTAGGAATTATGGTCGATTTAAGACAGATTCGTACTATCCGTTCAGGCACGAAACGTGTATGGCACGGTTAGGCAAATAGTGCTATAGGAAAAAACATATGAACGTTTATATATAGCGTTGTGGATCGGTTCAAATGCATTGACTTTCGTATATACGACGGTCAGTATTATCGGCAAGAATGTTGAAGTGGCAGGTTCATATGATGTACACGTAGTTCCGGCAAACATCTTGCTACAAGACACGATATGGTGGCATATCAAATGTAATACGTAAATGGCACTTTGAAATGTTTTGTAGGGTGATGCAAATTTATTTTTATACGTGTTACAAGCAGAAAACGAGGAATGAATATTTCAAAATGCAATAGCATTCTTTTATAATTTGTTTAATTTTACCCATGTAGATTGTAATGTAAAAGGAGTATATCATTCGCAACCCCGCAATACCAGTTGAAGATTAATTCTTTATGTAAATTCACATTTTTGCAAACTAATACTGAAAAAAATTGGATTTAAATTCAGGGCTGTTTTATCCTTCAATTATTTCAATTATTTTAATTTATACAACTTTGCATATCATATGTATCTCGCATTTCTTTATCTCATTTAAATTCTCCATAAATGCATAAAAATCCACAATCTAGTTATGATGATATAACAAACATCTAACAATAATGCTATTCAGCTTAGATCTTTTAAGGACAAACGTGAAAGCATTTTTCATCAACAATTACCGTACGAAAAACTTCTTACGACTACCTTTGTCGAACGTAGACTGGTAATATAAATACTAGATGCATTCGCACGAGCCGAATTGTGTCGTAAACATTTCGTATTTGAACGAATATGTACCTAATATATAAATCGAGGTTTAGATCGTAGTTCCGCCACGAAACGTGACGAAACAAAAGTAAAACACGCACGGGACTACACACGCATGCTCTCCTCTTTTCTCATCGCCTTCTCTCTAGCAACAAGCAGTAGTCGCCCCGCCAAAAACACTTCAATGAAGGGTGAAAAGTTTGAACCGCGCAACTCGCGAAGCGGCGCCTTCACGCAGATAAAGCTTCCCCGGATGGCGTAAAAGGAAGGAGGTTGTTCGGTGGCGCGGGTTGCCGAGTATTTCGCACAGCCAGTCGAATGATTTAATCCCCGAATGATGGACGGGCACGTCGCGACGATGATCTGCGTGCCGTGAAGTGACAAGTGGTTAGGATCACGGGGAAACCTCGGTGGCGGATGACGGTGGCTGATGGCGCGCGGTGGGCGATGCGCGTGGTGCGGCGAGGGTGGTCGCTGGTGGTCGACGTTGGTGTCGTATCGGTGACGGGACCGGGCTGCCGGCGGATGGATTTGAGGACGGTGGGAAGGAGGGTGCGGATGCTCGCACCGTACAAATCATGCGGGCATTACAGCGTCACGCCTGGACTCAACCTGTCGCGCGACCGGAAACTCGATGCCGACGGTAATGCTGATTTATCGCACGCGAAACGGTCGCGCGTTCCAACACACCTACGTTTCCCGCGTCTCGCGGCTCATTTTTCGTCCAGAACAGCTATACTCAACCTGCGCCGCTATGAACTTTTACGCGCGGCCCGAAACACTCGTACTCATTATCCGGTGGAAATCGCGTCTCGTGTATTCTGTTTAAAACGGCGGTACCCGCGACTATCGCGTCGTACCTAGTAGTGTTTATGTATTTTATTATGTGTATGAATAAACTGCAAAGAATGTTAAGGTATATATGTATGGACATATGTAAATCTGAATAAATTTGAAGAATCAGAGGCTTATAAATAAGTAAACGTGATCCAAGTTATGTCGAGCATCGTCTCGATTTATAAATGAATTTTAACACTGTGTTAGCAGATATTTCTTGCAAGGAAATCACTAATAAAACAGTCTTTGTTTCATTTCTGTTTCACGCTTGTCTCGTATTATCGTTACGAGGAAGATATTCCGATATTTTTCGCGTAACGAGATAATCGCCCCTCCACGTAATTTATACGGAAAATCAATAAATTCTTTCCATTTTTCTTACATTTCTATTTTTCTATTTACATACCTATTTACAAACCAAAGCAACGAATAAAAAATGCCCGCGTTTTTTTCGATCCGATAGGCATCGAGACGCGGATAACCTGTCCGAACTACCCCTAAACGCGAAAAAGGAAACACGCAGTGTAGAACTGCGTCTCCTTACCATTCAATATTTTTCCTACCTTTCGAGATGTTTGACAATATCTTCGTAGGCAGCTCGGCAGTTTTCCCAAACCGTTCCGGACCTGTAGATTACAAAAAAAATAACACTTGAGATACGCCGATAGAATGGAAACGGGAAGTCCGAAGCATCGTTCGCGGGGAAAAAGGAAATCGACGCGGAGGGTGGTAGCGCGCATCGTGGGGATTCTATGAAGGAGGGACGACGCCAGTTGATAAGCGAATCGGTTAATTATAAGCCTGCCACGGGATATCCTGAAGGAAAGTGGATCCGCGGAGTTGATTAAGAGTCCTCCTCGTTCCGTCTCGTCTTTCGTTTGTCCTTTGATTCGATCGTGCCTGTACCCGTGACCCAAACGAAAACGCTTTGAAGTCGCTGATTAAAAAAGACGTCGCTGGTCTCCGAGCTTCGGCTAATTTACCCGCTCTATCGACCGTCGCGGACGCTTTTACGATTCAACATCGGAGGGTGCCGGTAAACCGAACATAAAAAGAGCAACGTTCTCGTGGCATGATCGAACGATTGAAGCAGAAACGGCGAGAACTAGGCGTGGACGAGTAGAACGGGCGAAAGTTCCGGTCGCAGAAGGTGGACTAGGATTCGTGTAAACCGTTGGAGGAGGTCGCCACGGCAAGAAGCAAGGGTTCGAGGTTGAATTAGAGGGTGACGATAGAGGGCAACGGCGCGGTGACGGCGCGGTGCGCCAGGATGGGGTTGCGTTGAATTAATCATATTCCGGTGTTTGTCGTGCCGCCCCCAGACGTAATCCGTCTTACCTCCCGATCTCTCTCGCTCCTCTGCCACGATAGATTTGCATTTTAATTAAAAGCAAAGCGCTGAAATCATAATGCGAAACGTGCGGCGCCGCCTTCGTCGCGTCATTATACTCGTAGGCGCGGAAGGACATACTTCGTTCTAACCGACACTGGCCCGTCCTCCGCTATAGATCAATTGACACACGATTCTACACTCCTACTCTTATCATTGCAATTGGATAAGACGATAGAGAAGAGCTCCGAATCAACGTGATCGAAAGGGGTACGCGAACAGAAGAAAAATACCAGAAGCATTGGGAATTTTAAGCTTTGAAAATTCAAAGCACTGAAAATTGAAAGCTTTAAAACGTCAAAGCATTGGAAATTCCAAGCTTTGAGAATTCAAAATCTTATACATTGATAGTTTTGGAAATTGGACGTATTAGGAATTCGGCGCTTCGAGGATTCGAAGCGTTAGAAATTCGACATATTGAGAATTCGACTCAACCGTCGGTATAAATAGACCCTACAACGGTTAATGGCGAATAGGATGGGGCTAATTACGGCTGATTACTGGCGGATGTAATCGAAAATTAAGGCGACTCTCCTTATCCTCGAAAGCCCCCGAAGTTTCTCGGTAGTCGGGGAATAGGGCGCATCTATTAGAAACGCGTTAACAAATGCCAGGATTAGTCCGGAGACTATCCTCCCTCTGCGAGAAGGATCTTCCGTCAATAGAGTGGAGTCCTGGACCTCCTTCGTTTCTCCCTATCCGTGTCTTCCACGCGAACGACTAAACGGGCTCGCGTAATCTGCGATATACGTCTCGAAACCGCAACGCCTGGAGGATTTACCGGTTCCGAAGGACCTGTTCCCTCTCCCTGCGTACAAGGCAACCGGGCAACCTCGTGCCCTTAACCAGAGAATACCAAAACGATTACAGAGAAACGAAACAAAATTGTTCGTCGCGTGTGGAAAGGTGGAAATTTTTGCTGGAATGCTTCTCGGCAATCAATGGATTCGCCGACAGGGTGGAGTCACAGCACACGGAAGAAGAAGGGTGGCTCGGTTGAGGTCACACGAGTAACACGAGCCGAGTAAACGACCTAGAAGGAACGCGACGCGCCAAAGGAAACGGACTTCGGAGCGGAGTTCGCCGTTAAGAGCTCGGAGAAGGCGAAAGAGGGAAGAAAAGATCAAGCAGTGTCGAGACCCCTCGGATTTCCACGGCTTCGCCGTCTCTTCAAATCCTCTTAAAGTTGTATTCTTTTGGCCTCGCCGGCCCTTCGTTACGACTAACCCTCTCCCCCTCCCGCGGCACAAGACTAACGCGACACTTCAACTCGAATCCAATCCCCCAAAACTACCGTTTCACACCACATTCCGCCTACTCAGATTATTCTTTTATCGCTCATCGTCGACGACCTGTTAACCCATTTGCATCACGGCTCGAATTACATGACCTGTCCTTTGTAACAGCTAACTATGGTCTCGTATCGTCGAAGCAAATACGATTAAGTACGAGGTCCGTCACAAAAAAAAACGAGACAGTGTCAAAAATTCCTTTTATTTAAAAAAACGTATGATATTAATTACGATCGTCTTCAAAATATTTCTCTTCTGAATTGACACACAGCTGCATAGTACGATACTGCCATTGTTAAAAACAATTATTTAAGTTCATTTTTGTAAGGCGATTGAGGATCTCCATCGTATTCACTTTTATAGCTGTTACTGATAAAAAAATAGATTCCTTTGAGTACCAACTTAATCTTTGGGAAAAGGTTGAAATCGCAAAGAGCAATATCTGGCGAATAAGGTGGATGCTCAAGCACAGTCATTTTTCTATACGCCACAAACTGTTTCACGGATAATTCATTGTTCACTTTTGCAGTTTATCTTCCGGCATCGTTAGACCATTTTTCATAGTATTTTTTTGTTTTCCTCTTCTCACTGTTGGTTTCCGAGCTACAGAGATAGTGTCGCTCTTTTTGTGTCAGACCTCGTAAGTACAAAATTCTTAGTAAAAATAGTTACTTATATTCCGTATGATATTGTTCAAAATGATTTATATACAGTGATACATTGCAAACATAGCAATGAAAAGCTGTTTCTTCTCCCAGTGATTGTGATAAACATACATTAGAACGTTTAGGAAGGGACGAATCACTGCTCCACGCATTATTCCACGTTTAGTGATACAGGCCAGACATTAATCGCGGAATATTCCACCACAGACTAGACATAAGAGGGCTATAGATTCTAGGGCTCTAGAGTCCCATTACCATTTTCAATTTTATCTTTTCGACTTCGTTTTTACCGTTTCCATATTAAAATACTTTAGAAGCGTTTGAGATAATAAAAAGGAAAATATTCTTCCGAAGATTCGAATTCTTTTAGATGCCAGTATTTCAGAACATGGGACACGAGGTGATTTGTCTGCTCTTATATCTCGTTTGTGATTCCGCTTCGTGATGCAAGTGGGTTAAGACGAATGTTCCGAAGCTTACCTCGCGAGAGCCTCCATGTTGGACATGTTTGGGTTCACTTTGAGGCCCTGCTCGGCCCGTGCCTGAGCCTGTGCCTGCAGGTGATGCGGTAGACTAGCCGGCGACAGGATAGCCGTGTGTCCCGCACCTGGATGTCCACCCAGTTGCATAAATTGCATGTGACTCAGATGCGTGGGTGGGTGATTGTAGCCGTTCGCGAGCAGCGGCGACTTCTCCATCCTCGGCACGTCTGAAAGCAGAATCGGAGGGAATCGCTGTAGCCAGAGATCAGCCTACGGTAGACGACGCGCGACTCGACGAGGCGTCCGGGTGGGATGCCGTGTCCCTGATGCGAATATCCCCGCAAATACCCTGTGTATATTTGCGGGAGGATTCGCCGCCGTACACGGGACACCGTGTTTCGAGGTTTCCAAACCGACCATATATCTTCGTCAACGAGCACGCGTCACGATCTCGGTTAGGGGACTCGGGACGTGGACGACATTGTATCTGATCACGGGCAAGCATCTCCTCTATTAGCGGTGGTGGTCGATTCACGAGACTAAAAGGATCGGGGCAACTTTGTAGGAACATGACCGAGGCGGGCACGGCTCGACGATTATCGAGAGAGGTCCATTTTGGGATTCCAGTCGTGCAAAGATGACGACGAAGATGATGCTATTGCGAGACCCGGGATTGGGAGGATCGGTTAAGAGGGGGAGATGGAAAGAGGGCAACTGGGTGCAATGGGAGGCGAAAGGAGGAAGAAGAAAGAACGAAAGAGAAACGAAGAGAGCGGTGGGCAGGCAGAAAGAGGGGGCTAGGAGGAAGGGGTAGAAAATGAGCGGTGCCTATTCATTACAAATTATCTAAATGGCAGTGATTTCGGCGGACCGGCTGGCCGTTTGACGAGTAAGTGGCGGGTTCGCTAGACAGTGACTGTCGATCCCGCGAACGATCCTCCGGTTCGCGACTTGTAACTTAACAGCGCCACGAATCGTTTGACAACCACTGTGGGACCCGGCCCATGACCGGCCCTAAAATTGGACTTATTACAACTTATAGAGCGCGATTTGAACGCTCCGCTCAATAACATACATTATCCCCAATCCATATGATTTAATGAAATCCCTCTAAACTCTCCACTTAGCCTCAGTACCTTCTCGCGCAGTACCCTTCTTTTTTTCCCTCCTCCCTGTGTATATGCTCTTTCGCAGATTGCTACGTGTGTACCAACACAGAAAAACTGTGCAACGTTACGTTAACGGAAAAGAGACGGCCACGGGTATACGGAGAGCGAGAAAACGATCGGAAAGCGAGAGGGAGTGAACGAGAAAAGAGGTATCGGAGGAGAGCGGAAAGAGGCAGTATGGGCAAAGGGTCGCGAACCAAGGGAATAGTTGGAGAGAGCGAGAGCCCCGTGGCACGTTCCGATCACCAAGGATACTTAAAATGCGCGTTCCCCGATTTTATAACTCCGACAACAGCTATTTGCCCGGTCGCGATATGCTCGGCGTCGTAACGCGACGACCGATGAAGACGTTTTCGCCGAGCCGAAACCTGCCCTTCCGAAACATTCCCAAAATGGGAATCTTCACGGCTTAGAGGATCCTCTTCTTCCGCCGATTAAAGCAACAAGAGGTGTCAAGCTCTGATATGATAACGGGCCACCGAATACAGTTTTGGGGAATCTGTAGGCCTTGAACAAAGAAAGGTCTTTCAATAAATGTTTAACCATCTATAATCCGAATTTTATTTACTTGTACGATGATATTATAAAAGAAATTATAATTCGAAGAAAATGAATTTGAAGAAAATGTTGATATAGTTAAAATCCCACTAGAAATTATTTTTATTGTCCGAATACGTTTGAACAACACTTATAAGCTTCTAGTTACCTTACAAAAAGAAGTTTATTAGTTAATCGTTAGCTGCACTTAACGATTGAAGTAGGAATCTAATTGTTAATTGCGACTTATGACTAATGTAAGAATTTATTTATATAAAACACTGTGGAATGAATTATTACATGCGTAGCTTTTATCTAACGACATATAAAATACATAAAGTACTACATCATTGGAATAATCGATATTATTTTTATAGATTGTCTATTCAAGTGCCTCGGCACTAAACTTTCAAGCAATTCAAAAAGTACAGCGAATCACTTTGGCCCTGTGCACAAGGGCTGTTTTTCGTATGAACTATTCGATTCCACTTTATTATTTGTATAAAATCAACTCCAATCTTTGACCAGTGGGCCGCATTTTAGCATCTCGCGGGCCACATGTCACGTGTGGCCCGCAGGTCGCGCGTTTGACATCACTGGGTTAAGGACTGCACGGCTAGAAGTCTTTCGAGGAAGCAAAGGGCACCGATGAAGAAAGAAAGTTGCCTTCGGCTCGCGGTCATCGCGACGAGAGAACAGAGCGAAACGCGAAGGACGATAAAACACAATTTGAGCTAAAGACCGCGCTCCTATAACTTCCCAACCCCTGGTCCCGCGCGCGGACGTATACCGCCTCCTCCTTGCCCCTCTCGTAGCTGATGAGGTGACAACCCATAATTATACAGACCGCTTTCTGTCTGGCCTGACTGCAGTGGCATGCGGAGGAGAGGCCTCCATCATCCTCCTCCACCCCGTCCACCATCTTTCCTCTCCTTTCTTCACCCTCCTTCCCGTATCTTTCTCCCCGTTCAACTTCTCTTATCCTTGGTCCTCCCTTGGCCCTTCTGACCGCGTGCATTCTCTCCTGCTTGTCCCTCTTCCACTTTGCCGTCCTTCCTTTCTTCCTTTCTTTCTCCGACTATCATCGTATCTACGGATCTCGCTTTTTCTCTCGTTACCCTTTATCCTCCCCCTGCGTGCACCCACCCTCCTCTTAGCTCCTTTCATCTACACGGTTTCTCATCCACCGGTCGATCCACCGAGAGGACTACTCTCCGGACTTTGACTTTCTCGCCGCGCTTAATAACGATACGCGTGTTTTCTTCGCATCGACTTCGAAGCGAAGACGGCGAAGATGGAGAAGCGAAATCAGCAGTCGGACTCCGTTCCCTGGGAGCAAAAGAAAGAAGGCCCACCGGAGGGAGGGTCGATGTAGTCACCTCCACCCTCGTGCCGCACGTCTCATGCCCGTAGGAGAACGACCACTGCACTACTTCTTTTCTGGTGTTAATTACAAAACGCGAGAATAAATTGCCGGACTAAATGAGTGCCCGGTATCTCTCTCCGGTCTCGCCACGTCTGTTCCTTCCTCCAGCGCGGGCCTCCGCGACGGACAGATGAATGGAAGGCGAGCCGTCTGCACAGGTGGAATTTGTTACGCGTCGCGATCACGGCCGGTCTTTTCTTTTCTCGCTATCCAGTCTCCATCTTTCTTCGCGGCCACGACGAAAATCTACCGACTTCCCGGCTCTTTTCAATTGCAAAGGTAGAACGCACGCGCGCGTACACACACACACACACATACGCAGAAAGAACATAGCACCCGGAATATTCCCAATTGCTTCATTGCCTGCGGGATAAACGGTACCCCTGCCGTCAAAGCATACGCAGCTTCTCTTTGTAGCATCTTTTTTTCTGCCAGTGGCCCGCAAAGACGGAGAAACTGGCAGCTTCTCTTCCCTTTGCTCGAGTGACCACCGAGACGAGGCATCGTGAAATTATTCGGAAAATTTGCCCTTTGTCCGTGGATCCTCGGCTTCCCTGGTGTTCCCGTTCATTGTTCTTACCAAACGACGAAGAAATCGACCGGTGCCCTTTCTCCCACTCTCCCCAACCTCGTCCACCGTCTACGGTCTACATCTACGGTAACGCGCGTTATTTGCGCTTAGGTATGTATATGTTTACCCTCGACACCGACTCCCTCAAAACCCTTGGATTTAACCCTCGAACACCGACCCTCCGGCTACGGCCGATGACATCGTGGCCTTTTAAGTACTTTCCGCGCCACCCCTTCTTTACTTTCTTCTTCTTTTTCGCCACCGTTAGTCTTTTCTTCGTGGCAAGAAGAACGGGAACCATCCATCCATACCCCAAAGCCTTCTCCACTCGCATCGATGATTCGATTCCGATTGGGAGCTCGATTCTCGTCTCTCTTCTCGTGTCTCTTCTTCTTCCTTTTCGTAGTTTCCGTTAGTCTCTCCTTCGCAGAATACAAAACCAAGGCTTCCATCCATCCCCCAAAACATTCTCTACTCGCATCTTCGATTCGATTTCGATCGTAATCCAGATTCTCGCGTCCGCACCGTTAACTGCACTCGCTCTCCTTCTTCTCCGCTGCTGGTATTAGTCTTCTCTTCGCGGAACACATGAACCAAAGCTTCTATCCATCCTCCAATGTTTCCATCCATCCCCAAAACTTTCCCTACTCGCGCCGATGATTCGTTCTCGAATGGGAGCCCGATTCTAGCGTACGCGCGAGAAACGCACGCCGTTAGCCGGGGTCCCGTGCACGTGCATCCCATCCAACATTGTTCCTCGACGTGTATTGGTACATAAACACGAGACGGGAAACACAGTTTCGCGCAGGAGGAATCCGGTTTTTCAAGTAATCGAGAGACTCGAACGAAGCCGGGCTTGCAGGCAGGCAAGCAGCCGGCTAGCCAGGCGAACAGGCGAGCAGGCAGGCAGACTGGCAGGCGGGCAGCCATCGAGGTAGCTCCTGCGTCCAGTCTGGAAACAATCGAAGAGAGAATGGATGCCATGCCTATGTACACCTCCTCCTCGCTCCTCCTTCCTTCCATATGCTCTTCTTTCCTCGCTTTCCTTTCTTTCACCACACCCATTCTTCTTAATCGCTCCGATGGATAGTCGCGTCATATTGAGACGTTCCTCGCTGTCTCGCGCCAATCTACTCCACACGCTCTTCTTCTAACTTTCCTCTTTATCTCTTGCTCCCTTCTTGCAGTCGTTGCACGATTTTTGTCTTTGGGACAAACCCAGATGCCTCGGTTTCCATCGTAGATTATACGATAGAGGACTGAGGTCGAAAGAAAATTGTTCCGTAGAAAGAAGAAGGCGAAAGAAAGATGCTGCGGAATATTGAGACGTAGCTAGCTTACGAGCATCCTAAGAAGGGTGGAGAAACGTAAGATACGGTCGATTATTCTCGTGAAGCGTCGTAAGGACGATAAGGCGAGCTAGACGTCTAGTTTGCTTTGCGAGCCGAACCTCAACCCTCTTTCTTCGTTCGACTCGCTGCCTACCACGTGTCTCCTCGCGAAAGAGTAGTCCAGTATTTGTTCTTCCACGGCCTCCTCGGATACGAGCATCATCCGAGGGCAGTAAACCTTTTGATATATAGTCGAAGGTTTTTAGAGTTCTGTCAGCCACGCCCACAATCAGCCTTAGTATTATTTACACTCCTCGTGGTTTGCAGTCGGTTGTCTCGCATCTTGGTCCCCGTCGCTTCTCCACCACCGCCGTTCGCGTCTTTTTACTCGTTTCGCGCGCTCTCCTTGCTCAGCGCGTTGCCTCTTCGGCAAAGTCATCGCGGTCCTCTTCGTCGTCGTTGTCCTCGCGTCCCCTTTTTTCCACTAGCAATCACCACCAATCTCGCTTTTTCTCGTCCTGTAATCCACCTTTCAATCGTCTCTTTCTTACCATCGGATCGGCTCGGAGAAAGAAACAATTTCCTTGTTTCGAGGCGTGGATCGCGCGTCCCTCTTCCGCGTCTCGATCACGGGCCGAGGTACCGCGAATTTATAAAATTAGATACGATCGGGCGGGCTGCGCGTCCCTCGCTCGCGAAATTATCTATTCCGAGCACAGGCAGGCGTACGCGATCGCATAGCCGGCGGCGCGGATTTCGGATTTCGCGTCCACGGCTTCGGCACGCAACTCGATGCTCCACCCGAACAGAAAGGGACGCATATTTTATTTCGGAAATGATGATGATACGCACGAAACCTTCCCCTCCCCGCCCGCCGCGTATCCTTCGGTTTTATCGCGCCGATTCGCCGCCGGTGGACTCCTTTCTCAGGCTTTTTTGGCAATCCCGGCAAGTCCCGGTCACGAACAGTGGCGCCGATCCTTCGCTTCCTCCCTCTATATTGTATACTCTTTCCAAAACTTTGCCGTTGCAACTTTCTTGCGAAATTCAATGCGATTTATTTATTTATTTATTTATTTATTAGGGATACATGTAAGTACCCCAATAAACGTCATTGTACATTTTCAAATGCGTATATTTAAATGCAGTAATTGTTAAACTCTTGATGTTTACGTGAATTCATATTGTACTTGCAAGCAAGAATAAAAAAGGGAAACTTAAATCGGAGATTATTTCACACTTTAAATATAGTAACCTGTATTTTCTTTGCTCATTTTGGATATTTTTGTGCATCGTTGGTATATTGTACCTTTTTGGACATCTAAGGAAAACGTCTCTTAAGGAACGCTGTATATTATTTAGGCTTCTCTTCATGCATAATTTTTTTTTTTGTTAACCTTAGTTTATACGGGTAAGATCCACTAGTTACATGATAAAAATATATTATACAATATTAAAAATAGATGAACAACGAACTGTGTCTACGGACGACATGTAAAGTTTGCACAATAAGTTATGTATAAATATTGAGAAATAGAAATTGGCAATTAAAGCGACCTATCTATTACATTTCTGAAGGCCTCAAGGAACTCGTAAAAAAAAATGTCATCGATAGAGTGCTTTCCTGTTCTCTACTATAATTGTCCAAACAAGATTCTGAAAAGTATGAATAAGCATCATAAATCTGTTGACTTTCTTTCCAACCCCGTTAGTCTTAAGCGTCAAACAAGTGCTTTGTTCTTTCAATTCCTACGCGTAATCTGTATTTTTCTTTGTACTCCAAAGGGTTTATTCCCATTTAAATAGATACCTAAATAAATCTAAATTTTCCGTATATGATACTGAAATAATCCACTTCCTTTTAACCAATCATTTGCCAATTGTATTCAGTTTTTACAAAAATCACCGATCATTCTTTCACATTATCAACCACTCGCTGTCTTTCTCATGCTTATCCCTAATTATTTTCGCGAGTTGCAAGTTGCAGCCCCGCTATAATCTTTAATATCTTTTCCATAAACATCCAGTTGTTATTTCTCGAGCAAACGAAGCGCGACGACGCGATGTGAAAAAAGGAGAGACAGAGTTTGCGTTCGGTGATCGGTAGAGAAGTCGATGTTGGGGCTAATCTCAAAGGTAAATCTTCCCCGCGGGCTAATCAAAACGGAGGATCGAGCCCAGGGCCCGTGCGTTCTCGCAGGCACATCTGCCCGTTGGTGGCGCGGCTCGCAAACAGGGCAGAGTTGCAATAGTCTGCTCGGACCATAGGCCCCGATTCTACTCTTCTCGCTCCGCCGCGGTCGATACTTTTTCACGTGCTCGTAACATCAGTTAATCCTCTGCGTAAACATTGTATTGTATTTCGCCGGGGATGCTCCCATTATATCATATTTTGTTATTAATATCTTCCGACTGGCTGGGCCCAGAAGCCGGGACGGGCACTTTTGTGAATTGCCGAAGGTAAGCCTGCCCCGTTGCCTCCAGTACAGGGGTGGAGCGATTCTACGATCGCGAGAGGGACGGAGAAAGCTGTGCCAGGCAAAAGCAGAGAGAGAGAGAGAGAGAGAGGTTGTGAAAAAGAGACCGAGGGAGACACAGAGTAGGCGCTTGATACCGGTTTCCTTTATCGTACAATGCCTACCAGGATTTTTATTATCCAGGATCCTGAACTAGGAGAGCAGCGTGGATTTCTTCGCGCGACCCTAAGCGTTTCCGCTCCAATCCAAACCGAGTTGCACAGTTCTCGTAGCTTACAATCGCCTTCGCTCTATGGTGTAGCGAGATTTCGTCACGCGAAGTTCGCAGCGTAGGCAGAAGTGTGTTGCAAGTTGCAAAGGCCCCACGAATATCGAGTATCGAGTGATTTAAAGGCTGCAGTGCCCCGAATAGAAGCGTTGGAATGCTTGATTTTTCGAGCAGCGAGAAGTTCGAGTCGAGACTCGCTTTTCGATCCAATTCGAGAACTCGAAGAAACCGAGCGACTTGATAGAATCCAATATCTTAACACATTACTTACCGGTTAAGAGTTATATTCGCTAATATCAACCGGTTTCGATTATCGTATAGAAATATGTGAAGTAAAATACGGATTTAAAATACCATTTTTTTTGCTACCTAAATTATTATTAATAACATAGAACAATGATTCTTAAACATTCGGTTGCGAGATGATTTTAGATAGGTCGCGTTAAATGTTGAAGCGTGAAAGTAATTAATATACCGACTACAAGACTTTCACCTGTTTAAAATTGTCAAATGCAGTAAGTTTAAGATCTAGCGTCTTTCGAGTTACTCGATACCTTCAGAGTCGCTCAAGCCTATTATAATTCGATTCATTTTGCCCAAGCATTCGATACCTCCAATTCCGAAAACGGTTGCAATGGCGGTCGCACTCGCGACAAGCGCTTTCAGCCCGAGCGAGATCGGAAATGAAAGGAAAATAAATAGCGCGGCAAAAAACCGCGGCTCGTTTGCGTGGGTACACGCGTAACCAGGACCTTTGACATGTGCCCGTGTAAACGAGCTACCGGGCCGCTCAACCGCCCTCCAAAGTAGACATTTACCCCGTGTTGAGGGGGAGGTTTCACCGGCAAAAAACAACCCACGATCCCGTGATGTCGGTTTTCATTTCCCTCGCGCTTTTTTTCGCGTTATTCTATCCCTCCGCTCGTTTCACCCGCGTCTGTAAATCTCCGGTCCGACTCGTGTATGTTTTTTTCCCTCCACCCACGTAAGCCAGGGCGGCCGTTGTTTCGCGCACTTCCGCCGGTTTGTTGGTCACGAGGGCCGGCACCTGTACAAATTATAAAAATACTCCAACCAGCTAGAGCGCGCTATGCTCGCTCGTGGACAAAGCGGCCCGCTCGTTGATTCGCGAGTTAATTGAGCGGCGCGGCACTCGCCGGCCGCTAACGAGTAAATTGTTGACTACCACCATCGCCCCGGTGCCGGGTGAACACCATCAGCCATCCACAGTCAACCCGCCTCTCTCCTTCCACCGCCGCTTCGGAATGGCCGGCAAATTAGTACAGATTTTTGAAGCAATTAGCTTCGGTTTTAACCGCAGGAAATTGCCTTTATTCGCCTAAAAAGCCTGCCTACGCTTCTCTTTTCGGTTAGCTGCTCCGTGCGAATCCGCCGTCTCCGAACTCTCATCGTTCCCTGCATTCGCATTCGATCTTCAACCCTTTCTACGCGACACGCGTGGTTGCGAGTATGATCTCTGTATAAGAGAACCGTCACGAATTTCCGCTTCACGTAGATGGAGTGAATAAATAGAAATAGAGCAAAAATATAAAAACCTCGGCATGATGATTAAGATCAAGATGTAAAGTGTATTTTTAATAAGTGATCGATGCGATACTAGTCGATAGGATTGAAAGACTTGCTGCCACTATTGCACAGTTAATTATTACCCGAGCGCCAGCTATAGTGTTTTCTCAGCTCTTTATGCGACGACTCGAAGAGAATGGAGCTTAAGTGGAAATTACGTTTCTCTGCCTATAATTACCCTTATAATATAGATAGGATTTTAAAATTTATTAGAAAAGGTCTGATTTGGGGGGTCTATTTATTAACCTTCTAGAGGAAGTGATCCAGATATGGGCTAGGGTCTAAACATGGGCTAGTTAAAGTATAGGGCTTATTAAGTGCTGTCTGTTTGTTGTATGATATAAGACATATAGTAAACGTATCGTTTTACTGAATTATGACGCGTTCCATACATTATAATTATATTGGTCACGTTTCAATGTTCAACAGCACATTTACCTCCTAATATTTCGTTATAAACATTAAGTATACACGAATGTACGATGTCTATATGTAGTTACGTAAACCGAAGTCCAAATTTGGCCTGAAACGTTCTTTACTCACGATTCTTTATACATTACTTTGCTATTAAATAAACAAATTCAAGTAGCAGTTATAGGAATAGTTCTCAGTACGTGGGCCCTTTACCCTATCAATCGCGATCTATCCGCGTACGGCGCGCGAAATCCAGTCGCGTGGTCGCGACGAAATAAAACAGGCGATGAAACGATACGCGTGGAGCACACGGTAATTAAGTCGCACTAAAACTGGCCGCCGCGTTGTCCCGCGAGCTTTGCCACGCATTTTATGGCGAGAATTCGCGCGATGCGACGCGACGCGACGCGTAGGACGCGCGTCAGCTTGCCCGCGGCGAGGGTCCAACCGGACCGGACGATCTTTTATGCACGAGCAGCCGGCGAGATTGCAATTGCTCGTCCCACAACGCGTTTGCATGTAGTCGAACGTAATCGGCGGAGAATCGCTTTGTTGGCCATGGATTTTAAATTTAAGCGAGAGGAGGTTATAGAGGGTAGGAGGAAGCATCCTCTCCGCGCCGCGCACGGCTTCGTGTGCCGAGCGTTAAAGCAAACACGGATCTCGTCTGGCCAACTCCCTGCAGCGAAGCCGAGCCTACTTTTTCTGCCGCGTCGCCGGTTAACGTCTTCATTTGGCTCGAGCATGCAAGTGTTTCGTTACGAGGCAAAAACCGGCGAAACGCGAAAATTCCTGACCCGACTGATTTACGGCGGCGTGCCACGCAGAACGATGTTGCAGCAACGAACGAGTTTAATTCACCACAGCGCAGCGCTGCGCCACACCGTTTTCTTACTCTGCTATTCCTCCGTGTAACTCACTTCTCCCACCTTCCACTATACGTAGCGAAACTTTTTCAGTCGAACGCGACAACGTGCAACTAACTAAGAAAGCTAACATTTTTGAGGCACGAAATAATGCTGAACTACGGATAAAAAAAACCTATGGGAAACTTAAATAAACTTAATATGAAATAAATGGTGGAAGGGAAAATATGAAAATATTCTGTCATTATAAAAAGGTTACAGCGAGGAGAATAAATCTGTAAAGAGATAAACGATACTCTACTTAATATTACCTAATATTTTCTAATATTTCTACAGCTACGTTCGAGATTGCTTCGCTGCATTTTAGTAATAATGCTACGAGATTTCAGCAATATGCAGATGAAATTTATTCGCGCGATAATTTTATCACGTCTCAAAACTGATTTCCTCATTCAGACTTATTTTTGATAAAATGTTGATTGCAAAAGGTGTATATATACGCTCTGAACGTCTAACGATATCTACGAAAGGCGTATTATATACGGTCAATAGATTTTCTATATTAATACATATGTTAATTTTGTAACTTACCAATATATATCAATATTTCGAGATTTATTTTAACAGCAATGTTACATTTTACTAGTGTGCACTTCTAGTTCATTTATTCATAGGTAACTATTTTGAACCCAAAAATTATGAGCATATTTTTGATCATACCAATGCTCCGCAGCAATAGTCATAGGAACATTGTGGCACAGTCAAAGGGTTAACTAACTTTGCCTGTTGTTTTCTATTAGATTTTCTATTAGATTTTCTATTATATATTATAAATTTATATATTTATATATTTTATTAGATGTATCAAATTTATATAAAGATGTTGTATATTTATAAATATTATACATTTTCTATTAGATTTTATAGTTACACAATGGCAGTTTGCACCACAAAAATTTTAGGGTTTTAGGTCATTTTATAGATATTATCGCATTTGATTGAAAACTTTTGGCCAGGTTTAGTCTTTGTCCCGAATCTGACTTATCTTTTGCGCTCGAATGATCGTCTTCCACGGAAAAAAGAATGTGTAGGGAAAATGACCCACGTACCGTTACTGTTCCTATAACTGCCACATGAATTCGTTTATTTAATAGCCAAGTAATATATAAAGAATCGTAAGTAAACAAATTTTCATACCAAATTTGGAATTCGGTTAACGTAACAACGCACAGACATTGTATATTCGTGTACACATGATATTTATAAATAAATATTAGGAGGTAAATTTTCTGTTGAACATTAAAACATGACCAATATAATTATAAAGTATGGAACGTGTGATAATTCTGTAAGGCGATACGTTTACTATATATCTTATATCTGTTACACAAACAGACGTGTTAATATATGGGAAACGTGTTTCTATTTAATTGAAAAGTTTTCAAGTGACAGTACGAAGGACCGTGGACTTTGTTGTACATTTTCAATTACGTAGTAATGAATTTATTATATTGGACATATAAAAAAACATGTTTATAAGTGAAAGAGCGGTTGAACAATATTATGCTGCAAACTGGAACGATCTTTATGTTAACGACGTTCTAAAATAGTTAAATAAAGTTACTTAAAGCGATAGCCTTAAAGTGGCAGTACGTGGTAAGTACATCTACCCTACCTGACGATAAAATATTTCTCGGGTGCCGAAAGTTGCGCGGAACGCGAAACGAAAACACGGTGTTTCCTCCCCTTGGTATCACGGTAACTCGGACCACGTAATAATCTCGCCGGGCATTATTATCGCTTTAATCGCGAGGATTATTTCACTTTCGCGTCAAATCTCTGGACCGCTCGGTTTTGGCTTCGGTTTCGCATCCCTCGTAGCCGCGACCCTCCGCCCCGCGCGTAATTTCTGACCGCAGGCTGAAAATTCCACCTAACTCAATGGTTCTCGTCGCTATTCCACCATTTCCCAACCGCCTACCTTTAAACCTACCCATTTCCCGCAAGAACCTCTATATCCGAAGACTCCAATTCTCCTCTTTTGTGCTACGGATTCATCCCTTTTCACTTACCCCGGACTGCTGCCTATAAAATGACGAACCGACGACAGAGAGCTTTCAAACTCTGAACTTTTCTCCCCTGACGCTTCTAATTGTTCCTTAAATTAGGTACGACGTATCAACGCAAATATTTCTGCAAATTATGAATAGTAGGAAATACCGGGGACAGTTGTTAACACTTTAACCGTGGAACTTTGGAAATCACGCAAAAGTTGATGCATTTATGACAAAAATTGCTGTATAAACGTGTTACCGAATTATCTAACATTATGGAGCCACAGAAATTTCATTGTATGTCAAGTAATATCCGAATTATTAATAAAAAAAAATGGCAAGTGGAGAAAATGTTACAACCGTCCCAGAGCTTGCACTTTTGCACTTTAATTAAAAATTTTCATTAACACTATATTTACGAACGTTAAGTAAGAATCAGTATTTCTTTAAGAAAGACCAAACGAAAGATTTGAAACAAGAAAGAAAGAGATGTGTGCCGAAACAGCATTTATATTACAATTTTAAATTATCAGGAAAAGCTAACTTTTGGGGAGCGCAAATTTATTTTCTGCATTGTACAGATGCCTATCTTGCATCTACACAATTACGATAAACGAGCGTGTTCCCAATATCATGTTACATCATATACCAGAAACCTGTATTAATATTTCTTATATATTCTGAGATATTTACAGTGGTACAACCGATGTCGTTCTCCCCTAATCAAAATCAAGAAATAAAAATAGAACGAAGGGTTATGGGATTCGTTCTATCACTTTGAAACTATAAACGTTCCGGATAAGTACAACGAGCGACAAACTGAATACCACGAGCAAGTGAGCGAGTAGCATAGGAAAACCCGGAACCTTACAGAAAACCCGCCTGGAGTTCCCCGAACGCACTAAAAGCTAGAACAAATCCGGGGAAATCCGAACGCATATCAACCCTATACCCGCCTTAACGTTTCAACCACAGATTCGCGGCTTAGCGTTCACTTTTGGAGCGGACGATTACGCGAGCGCAGAGAGGATGGTCGACGCGGATCGTCGGTGGACAGCGTGAATATTGTCGCGGCGAAAAGAGGTCTCGGAACGGTCGATGGCGCGATATCGAAGCGACGTCGGTCCCCTATTAACCGGGTTTTATTGGTACACGAGCCAGCCGCGTTGGCTGACCTACGACCGGCAACAGTTAATCAATGCTTTTATGAGCATTCGCTGGCCAGTACAGCGTCGTTGCAGCCGCGACCGGCCGAACCACCCCAGCCACCCACTCAGGGACGCCCCTCTCTTGTATCCGCCCGGACACCCACCGCTCTTCCTCTCGCCGGGCACCCATTCGCACCGCGAACCGCGACACACGTCTGCTCGCGGTGTTTCGCCACGACTATCTACCGTCCACCTCGTGTTCCCAGGTACAACGATTCAGCGTTTCAATATTCGATTGCTATGCACGCGCGATTAACGGGGTTCCTCCCCTTACGATTTAATTCAAAGCCGACGGGTCAAGGAATACAATTTACTCCGGTTCGTATTGGCAACCTCTCGTATTTTTAAGCACTACGCGTTGTTATACGTCACTTATGTATCTTGGCGGCGTTATTTTAATCGCTATTCCTTTTTTGACTGGGTACTGTCCGTTCGTATTAAAAAGCGTCCGTTCTTATTAATAAACGAATAAGAAATAGAATACTTATTTCTGCCTCACGTTCCATGCAAATGCATGACACACGACGGGTAACATTCTTAGCGACCAAACGTCAACGAATTATTAGCTGTACCAATCAACAAGTAATTTAGTATTTCTAGAATAAGTTCAACGTGTAGTTTAAATTCAAGATCCAAAAATGAATCGATGACTTTAGTTTGTAATGCGTGAATATTAGAAAACAGTACTAGTTGTATGTACGTGATCTTGTTAAAAATAAATGTTGAATTTTATAATAAACGTGAATTATTCATTGTTACACTTAATATTCGATGAACATAAAGATGGGGCACAGACAAAGAAACAATGAATTTTAATGCAAAAGTTGAATTTCGAAAGCAATTTGGAACTTATCGTGGTCGGATTATTCCAGTCACAATATTAGAAGTTCACAACAGGAAAAAATTGTAAATATAGTATTTCGTGGCGAAGCTTTGGAGCGAGATAAAAATGAAAAAAGAAGTACCTATTACTTTTATGCCTTCCTTTCTTTGAAAGACAATCTCATAATTACTAAAATCTCCTCGATATTCATCTTGTACGACGATCTTTGGAATACTGGCTATAGATACGAACGTTATAATCCACTTTGGTCGCCCAAATTGTGGTTTCTTAGCAACTGATCGTCCACCGTGTGAAAGGGCCTTAAGACTCGAATAAAGACCCGCAAGAATCGCAGTTCGCTTTTAGGCGCGTAAACGCGGATGCTTGGATAATTTACTTAGTTTGCGCATTAATATACGATTCGCTGTGCATTAGGTCATATAATATAAATTGCGGCCGGTCAATTTGATTAATGCTATTTCGGTAATCGATGCATTAAATAATTACGGGGGCTGGGACGCACACGAACGGGGTTGCTCCACGTTAGCCGATAGTCATTAGTTTATTACGCAGCCTAGGCTAGTAGTTGCAGCTTCGAGAATAGTTTCATCGAAAAACGATCGCGGACAAGCCGTAGAGAAGCGTAAGCCGCGAACCTAACCGGAAGGCGCGAGCTACGCGCCCCATGCATTTCCATCCACAAAGGCCAGCGCACGTTCTGCTAACCTAACCTAAGCAACCCTCATCCCGCGTTCTCCTATCTCTCTCTCTCCCTCTCTCTCTCTCTCTCTCTCTCTCGTCTCCCCTTTGGGCTATTTATTTTTCTCATCGGTTTTAATTTTGTAGAGACAACATAGATGCGTATCGGCCGTCCTGGCCGTGGCGAGCGTTGCGTGCACGTATATGCGGCCATTGTACCGGCCATTGTGCCCGCTACGTCCCGAATGGATGTTACGCCGCCACTATCGGGATCGGATCTCGCTCGTTGAGTTTATTAATTGCGTTATGGCAAGTGGCGCTCGCCTACCGGTCCAAATTGAAAAAAATCCCGTGTACGCGAGCCACGCTGCTGCTGTTCTCGTAGTACGTGTTGCTTTCGCCTCTACCCCCTCCACACTTCGTCTCTTTACTCTCACTTTTTTACTCTCTTTATTATCTATCTTTCTTCTTCTTCTTCTTCGTTTTGCAGATTCGCGCATCCTTCCTAGAGCACCGAGGAGAGAGGATACTGTGGGAGCCTCTCGCACAGGATCTTCTCTACACTCGCGGCAAATTGATATCATAAGGGATGAAAGATAATTCTCAACTTCGGAGCCAGGTAAATATATAAGGTGTCACGGTAATCGTGGTACAACCTCGAAGTGGGTGATTGTACATAGAGAAATAGATCGAAGATATAAAATAAAATTTCTTCGTATATACGAGGCTTTGGTATGGAGAAAATTGACTTTGTATGTACATTATAATCAGTTTTATTTGCACTAATCAGTGATACCAATTTAATAAGATAAAAACTATTAATAGGTATTAACTGATTGGTTGATTTATGTTAACGTGTTTTAACGAATCGTTGTAAGTTGCAATTTTAACGTACGAAAATCTGAGAAAATGAAAATCTGGAATTCCTAGATTAACACCAGCGTGTTTTGATGTTTTAATTGTTCCTATCTTGAAAAACTTGTATAATAATAATATAAATTGGTAATGTCATTGAAAAATGTAGTATTAGTGCTTTGAGACGATATTATCGATGAAAAGATACATGAAAATAGAAGGCTTCATGTGAGGTTTGGTTTTCGAGAAAATCGACTGTAAATATAGCTGTGAAACAATAAATTGCCCACCGTGATCTCTTCACTTAACTCCACTCAGCTTTTATTGACGGAATTGTATTAAATTAACTGTATACATTGATGAAATTACAAGTGTCGAGCAATTAAAAGAGAAAATTTGTTTAGTATTTGTTAAATTAAAGCAGCAAAATACGCTAGAAAGCGTTCACAGAAATTCAGTTCGCAATTATGTATTTGGAAGAATGAACAACATCTTCAAGAATTTATAAAACAATGAAGTTTATTGTACACGAACGTCTCGTTTTATTGTGTATTCTTAATTATCCTGCACGCCAAACGTAAATCTAAACCGAGGCAGTAATTTACAGCGAGATTCGTTAATTTGAGACACAGTCAAGTGTACGCGTACTCGAAGAATATTTAATACTAGACGTACCGATAATTAAGGTGTAATTATTTATAGCAAAGAAATTAAACTAGTAAATATTTAAAGAAGTACATAATACAACAAAAATAAATCTTTATTCATCCCCTATAGAGTAGATGTCCTAATTACTGTTAGTGTCCCTATAACCGGCACTTGAATTCGTTTATTTAATAGCAATGTAATGTAAAAAGATTAGTAGGTAAACAAATGTTGATACTAAATTTGGACTTCAATTTACGTAACAATACATAAACATTGTATATTCGTTTACATCCAACATTTAATAATAAAGTATAGGACGTGTTATAATTCAGTGAAGGTGAGACGTTTACTATACATCTTATATCTGTTATACAAACTGACATACTAATATACGTAAATGTTACTTCTATTTAAACGAGAACTTTTCAAGTGACATTAATAGGGACGTTGGACTTTGTTGTACATTTTCAATTACGTAGTAATTCATTCATTATATTTAACATATAAAAGTATCTTCATAAGTAAAAGAGACGTTAAACAATATTATAATCCAAACTGGAACGATCCGTAGGTAAAATACGGTCTAAAATAGTTAAATAAAGTTACGCGCGAACCTTAAAGCGGCAGTACGTGATACATCTATCCTACATAAAATCACGACTTGCAAAAATACATTTCTGACAGTTTATACAATTTTTATAAGAAATTACAAACAAGTCATGTTGACTTCTCTAGTGTTGAAGTCGAATTTCTTGAAAACCAAATTTCATATGAGAAAATGTTATTCTACGTTTTCTATCTATTTTTTTTCATACAGAGTCACCTTCTTTCCGATTGTACCACTAGTTACCGAACACCTTGTACATATACTTCTTGATACGCGATTATGTCCTCGATAATTCCTTGCGCTTTTGTAAATTTATCGTGCGATTAAACACATATTCTTGGTAATTGCCTCGCCCTTTTTTTATCGACACCCTAACGTGGAAAAAAGACCGCCGCGGTTGATTGGAATATTCATGACGAACGTATTCGACTTTTTAGAAGAAGCTAGCTTGTTGCAACCGACAGAGATTAAAGTCGCAAAGACACGGATGCGTTTACGATTTCCATTTTACGAGGCTGTCGCGTAACGAGTCCTCGGGTATGGCGCGTAGACGAGGAACAGGTATTTTTCGAGTACAACGAGAAAATAAAAAGGAAACGAGTCGCTGTGAACACGGCCGACGAACGCCGGCGATCAATCGTACCGAGAAAGGGGATCCAATCGTAAAACAATTATACAATTACCGCGGGCTCATAATTAATTGCTCGCCGTTCCAACGTTTACCCCGGCTGCAACGGTGCTGCAGTTCTGCAACTGCACTCGCGCTCGTCCGCGCGGCATTAATTCATTAACGTTGCACCGTCAAACGTATTTGCCCGTAAAATTGAACGGCCGGCGTATTCGCGATTATTTGCTTAACCAATTTCCGAACGGCGATCGCCGATGCGGTTCCACGCGATTTTATGATCCACCTTTTCCTACACTTTATTGCTTTCGAAGAATAAAATGCCTTGCGAAACGCCCGGATAGTTTAAATACCTCAATTAGCGGCATGAGTTAACACGTTCGCTACGGACCGCCATCGCAAAACTTTTTCACTGCGCGTAATTTTTTAGCCCTTGGTGGATGCTATCGAAATATTGCGATCTATTGCGAGTTGAAAGAGCATCGATCTGCCGAATCCGGCATCTCGGAACTTCTTGCCGTGAAAAATTGAAGGCTTGGAAATTTGATGGCTTGGAAATATAAATCTTGGGAACTTGAAGACTGGGGAATAAAAAATCTGGGGAATTGCAAGGCTTAGAAACATAAAAACTTAGAAATTTGTTGGCTTGGAATTCGAAAGATTGAAAAATTTATGGTTTGGAATTTGTAAGGTTGAAAATTTAAAGGTTTGGAAATTCGACGGCTTGGAAATCCAGGAATTTAATAATTTGATGGCTTGGAATTCAAAGTTTTGAAAACTCAAATTTAATAATTTGATGGCATAGAATTTGAAGGCTTCGAAGTGTTGTAAACTCGAATGCTTAGGAGTCCAAAAGCTTGGGAATTTGAATGCTTGGAGATTCGAACGCTTGGTAATTCGAAGGCTTGGAAATCTAAAAGTTTGGTAAGTTGGCAACTAGAAATTTGAAAGCTTGAAAAACTGATAGTTTGAAATTTGTTAACTTGAAAATTCAATGGTTCGGAACTTGTAAGCTTGCAAATTCTACAGCTTGGAAATAAAAAAATTATGGAAATTTAAACTCTCGGAGATCGAAAGGCTTAGTAATTTGATAGCTTGGAATTTGAAAGTATGAAAATTCGATGGCTTGGAATTCGAAATCTTGCAAATTCTACTACCGCGCTGAACGTGTCAAATCCTTCGCAACTAATAGATAATACGGATCGATGACTAATTGTAAGAGGAGTAGAATTTTAAGATCAACTACCAACGTCTAACGAAATAAGATTTAGGTGCAGTCGAGGAGAAATGTTGGGAGTAGCAGAAATGGTGTATCGGTAGCGATATTCCAGTATCGGGAACCGCCACCACAGGCCGCAACACGACGGTGCAGTTGCAGTTAATTTGCTCACTCCAAGTGTGTTTGATTCCCCTAATTAATTGATCGGTAGGGTCACCATAGCACGGCGTGTATACGGATGGTAGTAATCAAGTGCGTGCCCCTGGTTCCAGGGCTACGTATCTGCGCGATCGTGTGTTTTGCTCGCAAGTACCTTTGTCTTGCATTTCACCCGTCTTTCGCGTGTTTCAAACGTCATCTCAACTCCCATTCTACTTTGGACCTTTGCAACGACCATTTTTAATCCACTTTCACGGTTTCCTGTTTGCGGTCGTTGAACAAGCTTCGATGTCCCCTCGACAACCCGGCCGACAACATTGTCGTGAAATCTGCTGCGTCTCCATAAAACGTCGCGATGCAGAGAAAATACGAACGTATCGGGACTGTGAAACACGGGAGAAGCCGCGAATGGTTAAGAAGTCGTTTGCACGGTCGTAACTGGAATCGTAAGCTCAGGCAGGCCGATCGATCGAGCTCAGTGACGCTTACGAGTGGTGTTTGGAGGAAACGAAACGTACACTCACCCAAATGCCCGTTCTCGTAGTAGTCCCCGTTGTCCATTCTGTGCTTCTTGAGGGAATGCTGGGGGTGGTGACCGGTCGCCGCGGCCAGATGGCTCGCTGCGAGACTCAAACCAACGGAAGCTCTCTTCGGTGGTCTTCCTGGCCTGGAGCTGTACAGTGGTAGAGAGTTACTGTGGTTAGAGACACCTGTCATCGAGGTAATGTCTTACCCCGATCGTCGCGCTTACGACAAGCGTCGTAAGGGGTTCGTTTGCGAGAAAAGACGTCGGAGCACGTGTTCAGATTAATTAATCCCTTGACTATGATCACTGACAGGCAGAAACTCGAAGCTAAGTAATTAAATTTTGTATTAGATGACGATTAATAGGAGAATGACAATTTGCGTTCCTTAGCATAATTGGTTTGTAACATATAGGGTAAATGTACTACTTACTGCCACTTTAAGGTTCGCGCGTAACTTTAACTAGTTTAGAACGTCATTAACATAAAGATCGTTCCAGTTTGGAGCATACGATTGTTCAACCGCTTTTTTAAGGGTTATAGTAGCCATATATAAGATACATAGTAAACGTCGCGCCTTACTTAATTATGACACGTTCCATACTTTATAATTACATTGGTCACATTTTAATGTTCAACAACACATTTACCTCCTAATATTTCGTTATAAATATTAAGTGTAAATGAGTACCTATACAATGCCTATGTGTTGTTACGTAAACCGAAGTCCAAATTTAGTATAAAAATTTGTTTACTTACGATTCATTATACATTACTTTTCTATTAAATAAAACGAATTCAAGTAGCAGTTATAGGAACAGTGACAGTACGTGGGTAATTTACCCTATTCATTCCGTTTTCTCATATCGTTTCCAAATCTCAAGAATTCTACAAGAGAGGAGTAATTCGTCTACCAGAAAAAAGATCGAAAAATCAGGATCAAGAATGAACATCGATTAAAATGATACGTACAGTGGCTACAGAGAGTATTTGCATATCAGTGTATTCGTTTGGTTCATTCTTATGCGAATATAAAAGTCTAGCATTATAAAAGCAAAATTGTGAATCTAATTGAAAAAACGGCTGAATGAAACATTGAGTTGCGTATGAATATTTTTTGTAGGCACTATAAGTGATTAATTAAACTTACTTCTGAATTTACAGATAAGTGATTCTAGAAACGATAGAGAAACGAAACAAATATACATACATGCATATGTTACAACCCAATAAGGTTCAATATATAAAGCAAATAATTTGTAAACCGTTTCGGTAGTACGATTTTTTAGGTCTGTAAACTATGCAACTAATTAGACAAGTTACTTAAGTTATTGCACGTAGGTATGCAATGTTGAATCGTCAAGGGGTTAAAATACGAACGCTGATTCGACAAAATTGATCAAATACCTTAATTACTAGACTTTCTATCTAATCGACATACACTGTTTTATTGGACAAATTTGAAGACCACCGTGTCACTCTTTTCCCATGGCTCAATTATTCTAGCGAATTATCCTAATATTTGATCAATTTCACGATTCGCCGTGCATTCATTTGCAAACAAAATATTGTAGGATAAATGTTGAACAACGAAGTAATATCGGAACGTCTTTTCTCGCGAATCGGCGACTCTTCGGCCGGTCCCCCGGCTCCGATCTCGAGATCCATGGATCTCGAGGAAGAGAGGAAACGCTCGAATCGAGCCCGATGACTAAGTTCGGGTCGCTACAAGTGATTAGTCTTTATGATTAGAAGTTGGCTGCGTTTCGAGAACTGGTTTTACCTATTCTGTGCACTGTGCACGCGTCTCGCGTGGTCGCGAGTGAACGCGAAGTCACGAGATACCACCGGTTAATACGTAGTGACGCTGCCGCGATAAACCTAATAGAGGGGAAGATAAAGGTGCGCGTGGGGCGACAAAACGGGCCAAATAGCGTGCATTTGCATAACTTATCCTGTCCCGAATACTTGATTATTCTCCTTGGATGTGGTTTCAACGAGGGATCGCGACAACACGGTAACGTTTCGCTTAGTGCTCGAAACTCGGAATCGGCTACGATCTGCCTTTTATTGCTGCCAAAGAATGTATGTCCTCAAAATAATTATTGGCTAGATTACTAGCCATTACTAATTCTACTTAAATTGTTTCAACTGGTTCGTAGCAACGGCACGAACTTTCCATTCAACCCAATAATTTACCTCTACGAAGGCGACGTGGATTATACGTCGCAAACATTAGGAATATTTTCCGTACATAGAGCCCCAAACGCATACATTCCAAACTTCTTTTAAAGCGAGTGAAAAGGAATATATTTGTATTACTTTTATTACTCGGAATCTGCTCTATAATAGATATAAAGCGCGTGCATTTAACGTAGAAATCTCTCCAAGTATTAAGCGAAACGTAACGCCATTTTGAACATATGCCTCAATTAATACCTACACGATTACCTCGCAAAATTGACGCGAACCACAGATTATCCAAAGGCTCAAGAGACCTAGCAATTAGCGTAGACATCTTTGCAAGTATTAAGCGAAACTTTACTCTACTTTGTAGCTACGCAAAACCTCACCACGGATTATCGAAAGGCTTCGTATACCTAGCAGCCACAGCGTGTCACGAGCTCGCGCGAAAAAGCATGAGAGGATCTGGCGCGAAGAGATTCTCGCAGGACGGCAAAGCGTAAATGCTAAGGCTGGGAGGAACGCTCATTTTTCATATGCGGCAGGCGCCGGAGAGACGCTTCGATATACGCGCGGAGCACGGACACATGCCGCGCAAAATTGTACACACGCGTGCACGCGTGTGATTCAAGCTTTTACTTTCGCTAAGAAAATACATCTGAAGCTCGTTGTTGCCGCGGCAGGATCCTTTCCTTCGCGCTGCCAATATAGCGCCTGTAGTACAGTGACGCTCAATTTATCCCCCATCTAATTGTTATTGCCTACACATCTTGCATACCAGTTTCATCCTACAATCTGGCTTTAAATTTAACCAATAATCTTGCTGGACCGATGGATGCCCTTTGTAGGCTGCACCCACGACGGACCCAGTGCAAACGATTCGGTTGGACGGGGCGGAATGCTGCAACGTCGCGTCGCTACGAAAATGAAGCAAAGGGAACGAACGAAAATTGAAGCGCCGCATACAGAGAGCACTATGCTCCTCTTCCTCCTCTCGATATTTATATCGGCAGAAGCGCCACGAGAAACGCCAGGCCGCGAGCCGGGTTGAGGATCTCTGCTCGGTAAGCGAGCAATCTCATAGTAGTCAGGACAGATTTGTAAATCTAATTTTTCATCCCGTCTTTCTGCCTGCCCTCTCGCTTTGCCTCTTCGCGTTGCCCAGAGTCTTCCTCATCCTTCGTTTAACTCCGCATCCCTTTCCCCCTTTCGCCCCTTATCCCTTCAACGGAGTGCTTTCCGCTCTCTTCATCCGGAGGCTTCGATCTCTGTTCTCCGTTTCCCTGGCGCCCTCCCACTCCGAATCATCCTCGCTCGTTCCTCGTTTTTCGTGGCTCGTTTTCGGTCGTCGTGCTCTCTCCTCGAGTGTATCCTCTTCGTCCCGCCGTCTTCGCTCATGCACGAGATCTCCAGACGATTCTCAGACGGCCGGTTTATACGGCGTTGATCTCTTAAACCGCTTAGCTTCGGGTTACACCGAAAACAAGAACGCACTCTCGAACGCTTAGCCCCGCATAATACGCACTTGTTTGCGTACGGTGAAATAAGAAATACCGCGAGATGAGCGCGCACACCATCGACACCCTCTTTGCTCGCTCGCACAGCTCGCAACACCTATAATCTATCCATTTAATGTTCACTGCCAGCGCTCTTAATTGGGACGATTTACGAGCGGTGAAATTAATTAAGCGTTCCATAAGAAGAAAGCAGGTGCGATCATACGGCGAATTCCGAGAGCAGATCGCAAAACGAGTCAGGGGGGAAAATCGACCGGATATCGGGAAAGGTGTTTGCGAAAGCACGTTGCGCGATTTCACGAGGATAAGGCGATCGTGACCGATTCTCGATCGTTGGCCAAGAAAACGAGAAAGAGATCGGTGGTGATCGGTCGCGTTGCTGCAACACGGTAGCCATGCAATCACCAGATTTCGTTTCGACTCTCGGCACGATAAAAGCATTCACGGATCAGCGCAAAACATTCACAGTGGCAAAGAATTGTTTATTGCAACCTTTCCGCGTCATTATCAATTTGTATGTTTGTTTTTCCAATTTGCTACGAATTTGCTGTGGATGCAAATATTTCGAGTTGATCCGAGGGATCCTTAATTCCCCTCTTTTATGGGAAGCGTGCCGAGATACCTTGACGCGTTCATTACGCCTAGCCTAACCGTTGGCGCCAACTTTTTCCATCGTGTGGGTAAAGAATTCTGATCGGTATCTCTGACAGACTCGAAGCGCGCGCGTTCAACTGATGCAGGTACACGCAGGCGGAAAAAACTTGTGCAGACGTAGAAATTTAACGCGGATGCGTAATCGTGATAAAGATTGCATCAAACGTCCTGCTCCGGTTATTCAGATTTTCAGATTCGTGCAAGTTTCAATTGAACACGGCAATGAAGTGGAACGTTGTGTATTTGGGGCAAATTTTGAGACCCTTTGCAGTCGTATTAATTTTCTACATTGATGGCATGATGGTCGGAATTAATTTCCATTAACTAACACTAATATAATAATATTAGGTGCTGGAAAAAAATCCTGCAGGTTCAACGTAATACAAAATTCTAGTAATTTAAAGCTAGCTCAAATATAATTTCATTTAATAAAGTAAAAAAATGGACGAAGTCTCATAATATGAGATATATGAAAAAGTTTTAGCCCTTCGTTTTCAGTTTCTCGTATTTATATAAAATATAAGCATTACAAATTAATCTTAGAAGTATTTCACTTCTTTTTGTATGACTTTCTGCCACTGTTCTGCGAACGTTTTGATTTCGTGGCGAAAGAATGAAATTGTTATGGAAGCAATAAAACCGTTAAGCCAAGACTAAAACTTCAATTTATCTCTGACAAATACAAAACGTACGGACTTTTTGCGTTAATATAATGCAAGATTAACAAAATTTATGATATTTCTTTTAAATTTGCATATATGTAACGCAGGAATAATGTGATTTTATTTCTTTGCTTTGGTGGCTGATAGTAGACATAGGACCGCAAAGGATTATTAAATATGTCAAAGGGTGGAGAGTGCGTGTAGTGTGTAAAAATATTCGAGATATCCAAGATAAAACTACACTTTATGATATTTGGAGTGCAAAATGACCCTCTAATTGGACTCCGTTTCTTTAATTCCGTTAATAAAAATGAAGATTTACATAAAAGTGCGCAGTCCCCTAATAATTCGTTTTACGTAGTCGATTCATTTGACTTCAAAACGACTCGGAAGTCGTAAAAATCTACATACTATAGCTGCCATACGTTTCCGTCCAAAATATTAATACAAAATATTTATATACTCTATATTTAGAAAACCAAATATTAATCCCTTTATTAATTCAAATTATATTAATCCCTTAAAGGATTATGTCGTACGTATGCGTCATGAACATGGTCAATGATGTTTGCATCATAAAAATTCTTGTGCATATAAAAGAATAAATTTATACATTTCTTTAGTATTCTTCTCATGTAAAATTCTTTCGAATTCTTAAAGTGTGAGATAAATTTCGTTCGCAAGTGAGCAGACACTTGTTAGTTTTTAACCAAATGTTCTTTGAATCTAATGTTTAGTATCATCTTAAAAATAGAACAATTTAATGCGTTTCCTGATGCACATGATTATCAAACAGTGGCTTCGTATACATTTTTCTTCATACTAAATTTATTAAGCATCCGATGAATTATGAATCTCCCAATCGTGATTCGTTTAAAGTAGATTTTAGAGATCGATAGTTAGAAGAAAGCCACCTACACGTTCCGTAATTCTGTTCGATCGAAGCGTTCGGATAGGCGATCTAGATCGATCGATTAGATGGATCTTTCGCGATGCGTTGGATTCGCGTCCGGCGGAGTATCGCGTGTGGGATTCGCGATGATCGCGCCAGGTGCTGTGCTTTGATCCGATCATTCTCCCCGCCTTAATGATCGCTGCACCGCAGAAACGGCTGCCTAGTGCGACAGGGAGAGCACAATACGCTAAAAAGAATCCGACGTAGCTGAAAAGGCACAAGGATCCAACGCCGCTGTATCCGTGAACAGTTGCAACCCATTCTTACGTGATGGGCCCGTTTAAGGACCGACCAACTTCGTCCCTTGGATCACTGAGCGCTAGTCTTTCTTCGCGTGTTTTTCGATCTCGTTCCGTCCGCATGCCAGCAAAAAAAGTCCAAGACCCGACTCAACGATAAACGCACGTTCAGCGTCCGTTTCCCATTCGTTGCGAACTTACTCATCCGGCGCTTCGCAAGGGATAAAATGAAGGGAAGCAAAACGGTGTGCGATCTGTCTAATCACTGGGACACAAGCTCGCCGAATCATCGAGATTCGGTAGTCCGTCAGCCCTGCCGGCGATCCGGATCGTGATCCACAGATGAAGCGTTTCCGAGACTTTGGAGATCGATAGTTTGGCAAAGAAAGATCTGCAGAGAACGCGAGAGAGAGAGAGAGAGAGAGAGAGAGAGCGAGATATTGGAGAGGAGAGGAGAGACGAGGGCGAAATCGAGCGACCATAAATTGTCAATTTCGAAGTCAATTTGCCCGGGCTTACCAATCGGCTGCCGGTTAATTTCAAGGTGAATTGTGTCCAATATGGGTATATTATTAATGGCTCGGCGAGGGATAGGGTGCACTCTCGGAGCGGAGGGTTGCAACCCTGTTTTCGCGCACTGGCCAAATCTATCGCTCGGGGCCGACGTTATGCTCTCTCCTATTCGGCATTCCGAGATTAAATGCTTTGTGATGTTGCGTTGCAGTTAGCAGTTAGCAGTTGTCGTGCCTACACGTGCTCACATCTGGGTTAACCCCCGAAGAGCCCACGTAAATGATGCGGCGAGCCGGTATCTGGTCACTTTTCACCCATAGCTGAGTTTTTACTATACTTCTTCACGCACTCACTTGTTTATCATACAATAATAAGAGCAAGCTGGGCGGGTAGACGTTGGCAGACATTTTTTCGTTATGCCCAAGATTTGGATCAAAAGTGACCCAGTAACGGCGAATGTTAAGATCGCGAGGATCGGCCTCGGCCGCCACCGGAACACGCGATTTCAGGCCAAACGGCCACCGACATCCTTTCCTCTCCCTTCTCCGCCCTTCTCGGCTATTCCACTTCCGGATTTTTCTTCGGTTCCCTCTGTCGTAGCGTGGAATTCGTAGGCCGGGTCGTTTCACCGATCTCAGCACCGCTCGCCTCCACAAAGGGGCCACTGTTGCTTGTTAAACAACGCGCTATCTTTGAATTACGATACTCGAGAACGTTATCGCATCCTGCTACCGTTCTGCGCCGTCCAAACACTCTCCCCGAAAACGCGGGAACCAGAGAAGAGAAACGAGAACAAGCGTTGCTAGCAGAGGAGCATGATACACGCATTAAACACGCTGCTGCATTCTTTTCCGTGAGATCGTTCTTTTTATAGGAGCCTGTATGCGCGTTATACACACGCTGGCTGGTCACGCTGGTTAGTCACGCTTCTTCTATTGTCTTTCTGCGAACCACTAAAGGATGTCGCTCGATGAGCTCGTTGACGTGCACATCCAACTGATACGCGCAACATCTGCATCAATCGCCTCGCACGCTGCTTCCATATCAAGTACTTCCCCTTTGTCGGACAATGCGTACTCGTAGAATTTTAAGCAACGCGTCGGGTAATAGTCGCGCCTGTGGGAAAAATATTTCGTGGGTTCCGAGAACCACTTACACACCCCTGTTCGTAACTATTCGGACATCTAGCATTATTGCCTTCATTTAAATAGTGACCTTACGCGTTTGGTTTCTGCAAAGCAATCTTAGAAAAATTTGAACGCAAAAGAGCAGCATCAAATATAATTCCACCCCGAGTAAATGAAAAATTACCAACGAATTGAACAAGATTTCTTTCAAAGAACTCGAAAAGTATGCAAATTTTCGTGGCCCGTCTTGTTAAATACTATAATGGAGAAATCAGACAAGAGAAACCGGGCGCGTCGTTTTGGAAGACTGCAAAAAATGATTTAAAAAGTATGCAAAGGTGGAAACGAATTACTTTGAAGACGATAGCGCGTAATTACTGTTACCTACCATTAATTACAAACGATTTAACACAAAGTTTCGCGAGTTTCCGATTGGACCTTATATATTCAGAGTATCAATGATGCTTTTACGATTATCCTTATGGATTAACGATGCTATACTACGGACCAATTTGAAATAAAAGGTCGTGTTTCGGTTGGACTGGACGATCGTTCTAGCAGTGCCTAACGCATCCGCGACTCAATTTATACGACCCGACGTCCCCCCTTCCGCGACGGCCATCGGAATAATCCAGATTTCCTGTGTATGCTCGCGCGAGACTCTACTTGTAACGCGGAACACCCTTCGGCAATTAAAAAAACTATAAACCGCTTAACGCGGCGCGGCTCGCAGCGAACGTAAAGTCGTAAAACGATATAACGAATAATACGAGCGTTCGTGGCTCGGCTTCTAATTGTCAGTTTCGCCTTTACGTCTTTCCCCGGTTTTCTGGCCACTGGCGACTGTAATCGTTCAGCCGTTCCTCGCCCCCCTCTTTCTCGTTGTCCCTCTCGACCTACACACACGCACAGAGTCCCTCATCCCTCGAATCTTTTTCGAAAAGTTGCGAGCGTCGACGGGAGCGTCCCTCCCGTAAAGCGTCGTCGCGCGCAATTCCCGTCATAACAACGACTTCAATTTTCGTCAAAAGTCTTTCGACGTTATCGTTGTCGTCGTCGTCGCCGCTCCGCGACCCTCGAATATATTCTCTTTTTTCGTCTCTCTACAGGGACACGCAAAGAGACTGGGTTAGGTGCCGGAGCCCTTTCGATTTCTCGCTTTATAAACTCGCTTGCCCGTCTGAAATCCAAGAACGGCGAGCGGCATTTTCCAAATTATAAATTTTTACGAGGTGCCTCTAGCGAAGCGGACAGAAACGCTCGCGTTTCTCTTTTTCTCTCTCTCTCTCTCTCTATTATTTCCTTTTCACCAAACACACCCGACACCCCCGTGGCCGATTCTCCCTCCCTTGGATCGCGGCAATCCCGTCAGTCAGATTGGATTTGTCCGATTTCGCACCCGGAGTGGAAAAGAACGTGCGAGGGTCTGATTGCGCGTAGTCGCCTCTCTTTCTCTCGCACTTACACGCGTCCCTTCCCTCTCTTCTTCTCTCTCAACCACCCTCGATATTATTCCTTTTCACGCTCGTTCTCGTTCCTCGTGCGAGAAACAAAGAATCAGCCGGTTTACCGCTTGCTTCCTTCCTCGCCCCGGATTCAACTGGCGTATACATATACAGTCCATCGAGAAAGTTGCGTGAAATAGAGTAATAAGAATGTCGGAGCTCCGCCATGGATCATAAGTTTGGACTTCTTTCTGATAGTCTTTGTACGTAAGTAAGTACATTTTGCTGACAGTGGAAATTGGTAGCAGGAGGAAGTCGTACGAACACCACGCCGCAGAATGCCAGGCGAGAAAGCGTACGTATGTATGTACGTACGTAGTACATACGAACCCGTTTGAAAGATATTAGCAATTTGCAAGAAAGCAAGAGAAGAGAAAGGAGTTTTGCACAACGTCTCAACTTTCATGGAAGTTCTACGCCGAAAGATGCGGAATGAAATTTCTATCGATGACACGTCTGTTAGAGTTTAGTTTTGGAACGAAAAGTCGACTAGTTGATATAATATCGTTTGTTTCGCGATGGTCAAAACACATTTCAAACTCGATATATGCTATCCGTTGCATCGAATACTATGGAATACTGAGGAATATTGTAGAATGCTATAGAACACTATTGAATGGTACAGAATACTATAGGATACCATGGGGTTCTGTGGAATACCATGGAATACTATGGAATACTATAGAATGGTATAGATTGGTATAGAATACTATAGAATAGTATAGATTACTGTGGAATAAGTTTCCCCAAAAATCGCCGACTCGTTAAAGCTGCTGGCTTGCGCTATACTCTCCTTCGCCTATACGTAAATCCGCCTATGAATAACGTAAATTGGCCTTCACTCTTTATACCACTGTCGAAAGCGGAAGAAAGCAACCAAGAAAAGATTTGCCCGTTGCATAGTGTAAAGCTCGATCGCGCAAAAACGATACACGCTAACTAGAGCAACACGATATAGGTTAAATATGCGCAGGTGTGGCGATCACTATTGTTCCAGCAGCATCTAAGCGAATTTGCAAGCAAGAACGCGCGTCCCGCGATCTTTACGCGGTGCTATTAAGCAACAGGGAGGAAGAGAAAGAAAAACTCCCCTCGGCGCGATGAGCAGGCATCGAGAGAGAGCATTTTCTAATAACCACGATGTAAAGTTGGGGTGCGTTACACAAAAGAAATCTTTCTCTTCCGACCATGGGGGGCTTCGGGAGACTTATCTTAGTAATATTGGATTAAAACTTATGCTTCTCTCGGTCGCAATACGTTATTTTTATTGCTCGCGGCTTTGCATAATATTCGTTTCGGGGGCGGATCTCTCATTCCATCTCCCTCTCTTCGTTCCTCCTTCCGGTTCGTCCTCTCACCCTGCCGACCCATCTTCCAGGCTAATTTTAATTTCGATGCCACGCCGCGTTGGGGAACATTACGATTTCAGCGTGGCTCGCTTATTTATGTTTCGAGGCTAGGTGGGCCGTTTATTAGCCTCCTCGTTCGACCAAGAAGTCGCTGCGGGGGTGATAAGAAAATTACCGAGATCGTCGCGACACCTGACTTGTCCAACCAGGCCGAGATTTGCGAGGCTTTCGTTCAGATTTTGGTTCCGTGCAACCATTAATATATTATACGGTAGCGCACTAATAGCGTAACGCTGAAAATCGGAATTCCCAACAAATTTTGTCGTTTCGGTCTCTGACATTCTATCCAATTTCAAACTGTTTGCGTCGAGGTCTCTAAGACGCTATCTTCTTCTCAAAAAGGAAACACATCGAAATCTATATAGTCGGAATTGTGGCCTTAATAGAATTATTAGACGTGTGAATTACTATTGCAAAACAACTGATTCCTCCTGTTCTACGTACACCTTTTGACGTAAACATCTTTGTATTCTCCGATGTACATTAATTTGATAATATTATTATGTAATATTGTAATATCGTTGTATCACATTGATATTAGATATATTATACAGGGTGAGTCATCCAAGGCTGGACGTTAAAACATTTTCCAAACCGTTGGTTATATCGAAAAAGGCTTCAGACAAAATTTGAACGGTTCTGAGGGTGACATTATACGATGGTATTAGTATTTTTATAAGTATAGATGGGATATAAAGGGTTAATCTGTTTTCTTTAAATTGGATCATATATTTTTTAACTACACCATGTGTCTCACTTCACAGTTTTCTATAAAAAGTATTTATCTGTTTATATTGAAAAATTATTACTTTAGGAGATATTTTAATTGAAATATATTACGTAAAATATTGATACAGCCAATTGCAGCCATGATTCTTTTTAATTACATACCAACGATATTATTTTATAATAGTACAGACAAATCCGACTCGTTGTCTAAAGCCTTTTTTGATATAACCAACAGTTTCGAAAATATTGCAACATCTAGCCTCAGGTGATACACCCTGAATTTATATCGTATCATTATACCAAAGAGATTACCCGTTAATTGCAAATAAGTACATTAAATGCATACTTGCGCTTAAATTTGACTTTCGTACCTGCAACTTTTAACGGAGTTCACTCCGGTGCCTCGGAAACTAATCGCGTCACCCGATCGAAGAGGAAAAAAGGCGGTGACGAAGAAAGTCGTGCAGATGCACGATTAATCGAAATACGAAGAGCGTTATAAACGCGCGAGGCAGATGTCTCGAGGGCTCGTCCAGTCCAGGATGGAGGCAATATTTTCTCCGAAGTTGTTCGCGCCTGCCTCGTGCGCCAGTTTCAATTTCGGGACTATCGTAAAGGTTCGAAGCAGCTTTATTACCGGTGGCGTTGCTCTAGCTTCGGCACGCGATCCCAACTCTCGATCGTCCCTTTCCCATTTCACATTCAACCGCCGATTTGCCAATTGACGACAAACGGCGCCACGATTTTCCACATAATCTTCCGCGAGACATTCGCGGTGAACAAAAGACGATTCTCGCCTGACGTGGCGACAACATTCCTTCACGCACGCGATACGTATTCGCTGTAATACCCGATAATGCCTGTATTTGCTTGTAGCAGAAACGCGTCGACGTGCGTTACAGCCGCGTAATCCCGGCAATCTCGAGGACGTGGCCCAGTCTTCGCGACGAGTAATCCTGCCAATTTGGACCGCGGATTATCCAAGAAGCAAAGAGAGACCGGGGAGTAACTCCCTTGACGCGCTCAATTGCGAAACTTTGATTCAAAACGCATCGCATCGGCAAGAATCGCTTGCAAGCACAGGCAAAAGTCTTGATACTCTTCGGCTATGCTTCTGTTACGGCACAATTCCATTGAGGCAACATTTAGGCGACACGTGGTATGCGGCAATGATGCAGCGACACGATGTTCTTTTAGATAAAGAGATTTAAAGCTACCCTAATAGTACGGATAAAGAGTTAAAATTTGACGAAAAGAATTTTCTTTAGCCGTTCGATTTGTTTTGAAAATACTTTTACTATGCTTATTTAGTTATATCATTTTGGTACAAAATTCAGTACCAGCTTATGGGATAACCTAATAGAAAATAAACTCGTCTAAAACCTTAAAATGGACGCTTATGGACGACACCCATGTTAATTTGTTCCATCTACGAGATGCGATACCTTTCGACAGGATTCAGCTGGAAACAGGAGGCACTGAACGATATGTGACATACAACAAGTTGCTTAATGTTGCCCCAGTGGAATCACGCCCTTAGACTTAGACAGAAGGGATGAGTGGCAGAGGGTGAGGAGGCTAACACGCCACTCGGCTCGAATAAAATATATCGACTCGTAAAGCGTCGGCGGTGGTCAGTTTTTTGTCGGCGAAGGGGAGGGGGAGAGAACGCCGAAAGCAGTGTCTCTCATTTCAATATTTCTACGATAAATCCGCACCCAAGCCGTTTTACGACTTACGACGGAATAAATAATAAAGCCGCCGTCCGACGTATCTCTCGCGAGCAGTTTCTTTTACTCTCCGGATCTTCGGAGCGGCTAGTCCGGCATTTACGAGCGCGTTGCAGCCTAGCGTCCAGATCGAAATAATAAGCGGGACAGCCGCGTGTGTTTGGGGTATCTTCGCGAGAGAGACATAAACTCACGCCGACTTACGACTTCAGCCATCCTGAGAGAATCTTGTCACCCGCATCCCCTCAAAAATCATTTTCTGGTTTCTCGTATTGAGTCATTAACCCCTTGCCTTATACACGTCGCAGACTAAATTCAATACAGTCGCACTGTATTTGATATAAAGCTTAATTTTAATTCTACTTGTACTGGGTTGCAACAGACGGTGACTTGCGAAGCTGATCGAATGATAACATCGTTATTAAATTATTTCAAATACAGCTTCCTTAAAACAACCGACCGTCAAATGCAATATTCGTCAAGTGCAATATTCCCCAGTCAACCATTGCGTTTTGATTGAAATAACAAATATAATAAACGAAGATATTCGATCACTTTCGTGAGTCACTGCATATTCAACCGGTTTCTCTATTGATTCTAAACCCATTTATTTACAAATCCAGAAATAAGTTTAGTCAATTGTCTCTATACGATGTTAACCATGAATCTTCCTTTAGTAACTGAAGAATTCTTATCTTGTAGAATTCTTTGACTTTAAAAAGAGAGGGCATAAGGAAGCGGTTCGAATATACAATGATTGCCAAAAGTTTCCGGTCGATATAATCCGTCGCAACCCATATCCAAAACCACCCTAGCGATGGTCGGCAACATCGATCGTGATATTTCTGCAACTGTCCGTCGATTTCTTTTCAATCGAAAGCAAAATAGGAAACCTTGGGATATCGCAGTGGTTGCGGGAACGAGAGGCTAATTAATAACGCAATTAAGCTAAGGTCGTAACTCAACGCGAGCGCAACGTCGTGGCCCAGCCGTGACAAGAATAATTAGGGAATTATTTTGTTTCCAAGAGGATCTCGAGATCCTATCGAACGAGCAACGAGGGTTCTTCGTCGAGCAAGAGGACAACCCCCGCCACACACCGCTCCGCGCTGCTAAATTATAATTAAATATCAAACGTTTGCAATTACCAGGTTGCACCTGCCACGGCCGTTTCCGCCCCGACGTTGTGCCGGCCAACGAATTTCGCGCTACGTAAACCGGTTGCTCGCCTTCCTATCACTATACATTCGTGTTCTCGACCGCCACGAATTACCAAGCTAGGCGCGCGTCCCTCGTCTTACACTCGCGTATCCTTTGATTCGCCCTTCCCTGATTATCGAGTAGTATAGCGGGGAATTCGGGTCAGACTCGCGTGAGTACACGCGTGCATTAGGCGCATCGTAGAGGGTGTGCGGTCTCGGGTCTCGGGCCTCCATCCAAGGAGCCGCAGAACGCGGACAACCAAGAGAGAGGACCGAGAGAGCGCGTGGACGTTGTCGGTTTGCGGTTGACCCGTGCCATGCCACACTCCGATACCTCTGCGGTCGCGACCACGCCGGCACACCGGGGCTACCGCATCGCCAATAACGACGTCCACCAGATCTCTAAGAATCCGCCGACTTCTTCTTCCCTTCCGACTCTTTTCGCGATCGAAAAGAAGCTAGAAACAGAGATGTTAGCGATGAAAACTCGCATTTTTCAACGAGAAAAGTCATCCCAATTCGTAATGTCTACAGTCAACCCTCTTGTAACGCAATACTTCGAGAACACGGTGCAAAAATAGCGACGGTTCTCCTTTAACGCAACATTCTTATAAAACGGTTCCAGTATAGCACGGTTTCATAAACTTGGAAAACCCTTACGTAGCACGAATGTTTAAGCATATATTCACGCACTGTCTAATTTGAAAAAAAAAATAGAGGGAATTTGATTATTACTGGACACTTAAGGTTTCCTTTAGATAAAGCGAAGGAAATGATGTTTTACTCATCTTATGTTGCATTCATTTGAAGTCGACATTACTAAAATTAAAATTAGAGGAACGAAATAAGCAACATTATCATGGTATTATCTGAAATTAACATGAAACTTTGGTACACGGTTTCGATATAACACGGAACGTATTCCCTTGATTTCTGTTAACTTTATTAGAAGAATGTAGATGAAAACTGGAAACTTATCTTCGATGATATACAGAATTTAATACGTATATATATTCACAGAAGATTACAAGAGTGTTGACAAAAATACATCCGCTCTATTCGACTGCCGAAACGAGGACTAGCGGTGCTCCCATGTGGCGCCTAATTAATTCGACTACTGTCTTCGTTCTATACTAGATGTCGCGATCATTTAACATTCATCGTTTCGATAAGTTTAAAGTTTCGTTTAATACGAAACGAATTAATCGTGTTACAGGAGGATCGACTATACGTATAAAAGACCGATGTTTCGGAAGGTGGAGGCAATCGACCGGTTCCTCACGCAGAAACGAAACACCGGGTGATCGAGTCCACCGCGAGCGTGCAGAGGTGTTCGATCGATGAAAGAATCGGATCGGTCGCGCGCGAGTTTCATTCGCGGTTGATCGCGCGAGGAGTAGACCAAGCGGAAGAGAGGATCGTTCGGAGCGCGATCGCACGGAGGATTTTCGCGCCCTCCCGGAGGCACGCGATCGAACAGGATTAGCCGAACGCTTCGTCATTCTACGGGACGTGTCGTCGACTCGATCATCGTACGGCACTACGGACAGAAAACCATCCGCTCGTTTTTATTTCTTTAATCGCTCGACAAGATTTCGCGCCACTTTCGGTGCTCTCCCTTTCCGTCTGCACCCTTCATCCCCTTGACGCCGTCGACGAAACCCTGGCTGACTATTCTTCTACCATTTGTTTGCTTGCTTTCGTTGAGTATTATAGCGACGCGTGTATCTGTGTTTCGCATCGAAACGCGCGTGTATCGCGAGACGGCACGTCGCTCCCGAAGGGGTTAAGCGGTAACGTGGTTATTGCAGCTATCGATATCGCGTTTCAAGTTCGGATTCATCCCTCGTATTATTTCGAGTTGCTAAAATGATCGTCGGTATAGAAACGGAGAGTGAATCAGGGGAGCCAGGATGATTCGGCGGAAGCGGGCAAAGAGAGTCCCTTTATCTTAATGCCAAAATCAAATCGGCTCTTGCATGGAATTAGAGACGGCATTACGAGCTATCAGCGCATATGCACCCTGCATCGGTGCAACCCCAGTTGATGCTGTTCCACGGACTACACCACCACCGTGGTACAATGGCCCAGCGAAGGGCGAGAACAATAAATGTCGGGGGTAATACGAAACGACGCGTACACCCGACGATATTATTGGCATTGGGACCCTCTTTCCTGCTAAGAGTCTCGTGGAATGCGACCACGGATCACTCATAGAATTTCGCCTTGTTTTCTTCCTATACACGCCCTATCCTGTCCTGGATATCCTCCATTGTTCTAGTCCTTTATCCCTTGATTGCTATTCCTATTGTACTTGTAATTGATTCAACCACTAAAAAGAGGAAACGCATAGGGTCATCCGAATTAAATGTCACACTTTTGAATTGAAATAGAAAACTATTTTAGATACGATGGATGCCAAAATGTCCGGGTAAACTATAGCTTTACGTTAATAAAATTCTTTTCACGAGCAACTTAATAAGATGATGTTCTATAAGCCGTAATAAAAAAATATATTTGTAAAATCGGTTTTTATTATCGGAGTTCATGCTCATTTTATTAATGCAATAAGGTTGCACCTTGACCTAATACTTATGTCAGCCATTGCGTATATGATCCTTCTTTATTAAAAAATAAAGTGTATCTCTTGGCATTGTTTATGGAAAATGATACCGTCCATGTGGCTATTCGGTTTGTTTCTACGAGTTCAATCTTTTCTAACCAGTTTTCAATTACATTTTCACATAATCGAGATCCTGTTTCGCTAACGTTGACTTCAACCTTAATTTTTAGTTTTTCAATTATTTGACGATTATTAAAAAGGTTTTATTTTGTACGTAACCCCACAGAGGGTAATTTAAAGATATTAGGTCCAAAGGGAGAAGATATAAACTGGCCATCAAGATTTTGCAAGTTAACGCCCTTAGATTATTTTTCGTGGGTTTATGTAAAGCGTAAATCTTTTGCTTTACGACTATTAGCGAAATAGGATCTCGATTATGCGAAAATGTAGTTGAAAATTGGATAAAAAGGATCGATCACTTCTATAATTTCATTTTCCATACGTTATGCCTAAAGATATACTTTATTTCGAAATAAAAAAAAATCGTACAGTTGGTCACAAAAGTACCCGACCACATTAACAATTCAGCATATTTTCTTTGAAATGGTACATCGATAATGAAACAAATTGACCCAATATCTAATTTTATCATCGACAAAACGCCAGTTTCAATAAAATTATGAAACGTTAGCATCGAACAAATATTACAACATAAATGAGTAATAAATGGCTAAAGTTTTTTCAATTGCGTAAGACAACCAAATACTTTTGTGGTCAACTGTATATCTCAAATAGTTTGTATGTCATTTCAATTCAAAAGAGCGACACCGAATTTGGATGACCCTTTATCTACGATCGCGGATCAATCGATATCTACATAATTTCCATTGGAATAAAACGTACAAAGTTTCCCTTTCGAAAAGGAAAGCTCTATTACCAAGTGCGATTTTCTCCCTTTTCGCCGGTGCTACGAATTGTTGCCTCGACGAACGATTATAAACGCTGGTAAAAACGGAAATTCGAATAGCCGAGAGGATGGAGCGTGCCCGGGGGAATCCTCTAGCGAGGACCTCCACGGAGGTATCCCCATTCGTCCTGTTCCCTCTTTCTCTCTGCTCCGTCTCTCTTCGACCGTATCATTTTTTTACTCCCGTCGCAGCGCGCTCGCTTCCTTATAAACTAATTTCGTGCCGTGCGCCTCCCTGCTGTCGGCGCGCTCAGTGTCGAACAATTGAATTCTCTCTTTCCATTTACCTATCCGTTTGTATCAACATTTACATTTATATTTGAATAATGGGGAAAATAAAGAGGCCCGGCGTCGTCGTTTTCGTGTCCGACGATTCCGGGGCTCCTCGCTATTACATTTTTAAGCGTTCGTTTTCGAGCCCGCGGCACCGAACCCAACCCCCAGTCAACGACAAACGAATAACCGGGGGGTGAGCAACGGTGACGCAGTGGGTGAAACGCTCTGACAATTCCGTGCCGAGCATGGAACGCGAGCAAACGCCTCGTATTAACATTTAGATAAAGCTTATGTTAATATTATTTCCCGCTGCCTCCTCCGGGTATCGGTCTTACCCCTTCCCACGTTTCTCCGCCGCTCGCGACACACCCTTTCCCTCCTTCTTTTCACCTTTTTACGGGCCTCCGCGTTCCTCCTCCGACCACCTATCTAAGCGCGAAGCAAACGCGAGCCTCCGGGGCAACGTCTCCAGCGTGCGATTTCGCCTAACGACGTTGTCACGAGAAATCTCTGTTCTTCGGAGAGAAGCAAACTTTTTCTCGACGATATGCTTTACAGGCGCACTGCCACTTTACGAGCCTACTCGCGAGAATTCTACGTGGGCTTCTTTACGATTCACCGATCGAATTTTTTAAAGAGGAAGACTGTGGATAGCATACAAATGGGGAGATTCGAGATACGAAATTTACTTCCATTTGTACCTTTCGAGACCGGTGACAATTAGATTGCGGATCTTTATTATTATCGTTAATGGGCTATATCCCTCGGTGTACGATAAATACAATTATAAAATTACAAAATTGATGTGGTCGCCTCAATAGATGAAATATAAACTTCTTATAGAGTGCAGCATATCTTCGTGATATTTGCGGCATATAAACTTGGCAGCCCTTTAAGAATTACGGATCGTAACTACGAATGGATAATATGTAAGATTAGCCTCAAATGTCTAGAAGCTAGAAGAACATTATCAGACCTACTTTTTTTATTCAAGATCATTAGTGATGAAACCAGGTGTCCGCGTCCTTTTTACCTTAATTTATTTCTATGCTTCTTCGAGAACTTTTACGCATGCACGTACGTTTCGTCCAATTTGTTATACGACACGATTTACAAATTCGGATCCAGTTTCTCGAACCACCACGATGGCAAATCATTATGGAACAGCAGCTGACTTTTTCGGCGTTACACTATTAAGATTTCGTGCACAAATTTTGAACCTTTTATGAAAACCGCGCATCATCTACTCTGTAAACTAATGGGATTGTTTCCGTATAAATAAAATAAATAAATAAAAATTACATTCATCGGTGAGATGCATTTAATGCTCTAATTTTGCCTAAAAGTGTCGGTAGAACCAAAAAAGTAACCATTTTCGAACTACTTGTTTACAAAGATACTGACTCTATTAATAGAACTATAATAACCATATAGCGTGCTGTGAGATTCAGAACGAATAGGTGAAGGATATCTTATGGCCGTTTGCAATGTGCATAGGTAAAAGTATAATAGAACGCACAGACACCTGATCACATTGTTTAACACCTTCCGCGCAAATGTAAGGTCAGACAAAGCCTTTCTTTGTTCGAGACTCATAAAATTCAGGAGAGATCGCGTTATATCGTTCTAATAAATTCTAAATAAATGCAAATTAATAGAAGATAGTATAGTAACACCAAACCGTAGTATTATGCTCGGCCAGATTTCGCTACTAATGCAAAATTCCGCAAAACCACCATAACTAAATATACCTTTAATATACAAGAAGCGTTTAGCGATGGGTGACTAGTGGCACCTTTAGTAACTAAAGCATTAATTTGTTCCGAAAGCTTTCGAATCGATCGAAGAAAAGGAAAGAACGTGGAAGTTGTTGCAAGGATGGATTCCTGCGAGCAGAATCGCCGCGAGGCGTTTTCAGACGGGTGGTCGGAAATCGTGCGTCGCCCTTTATGGTCGAGGCGTGTCACTGGCCCTCGCGGAGGTATTACGCGCGAACGTTAACCGATGATTTAGCGGCGGTATGTTGTACGCGCGGATTCGAGCGTCGTTGGCCGCCGCTACGACCTTAACGCGCTTAAACGCGCTAGAAAATTGACAAGCGAGGTTAAACGTCCATGTTAACCGACCGTTCGTCTCTTCCGGATAGACGGATCGGCGATAAACGACGCCCGAACTCGCCCGCGTCTATAATCGTTCCAATACTTTCGATATTCCCACCGAGAAATATTTTCTCCACGCTCTCCCTCCCCTATTCGCAGCGTATTACACGCGCAGCCTGCAATTTTATATTGACCGGGGCAACGTTTACGTGAAATTGAAACGAACGACCAACACAGGCCGCAATTATCGGGCGGAAAGAGTCGAGCAGCGAAAAGGGTCGGCAGTTTCCTCGTAGAAGTAACTTTTTCGCCGTCCATCGGTCTGATTACCGGCGAGACAAAAAGCGTCCGTGTCCGGTGACAACAATATTCGCCACACGGGAGATCGATAGCTATTACGCAACGATTTCGAGACTGCTTCGGACAAATTTATTACGAAGCCGGGGGGAGAGAAGTCGACTATTCTCCGGGGAGCGCGGCGTCCATCGATCGACGACGGAGTTGTTCGTTCCGAAACTAATCGAGAGAACGCTCGCCGTATACGACCCAGGTCCGTGTATGGACGACGATTTTTCCTCGAGGACGCGCGCTTGTGCCACGAAGGGGTAACAACGGTACAACACACAGAGAACGCAACTGGCTGTTCCATCGAGAAATCGCGTGGAACGCAAGTAGGGACACAAGAGAACGTGGAACAGTAGGAAGATACCGCGTGCTAGCAACGCGTCCGCGACGTAGGGTCGCACGTTTACGAGGTAGCATATTTCTGGTAGTGTTCTGTTGTCGGTGGCCCACCCACCGCGATCACAGCAGTCAAAATAGCAGATTGTCCGTGCTCCGCTCCAGTTATGAAGCAGTAAACTCTGTCTCTCCCCGCGCCCCTCTTTCTCCCTCCTTCCGGATCTCGTCTTATGGAATAATTTCGATGATTGGTTGTGGGGGACGCGCTTTACTTTCACTTCTACTTGTCCCTCTCCATTGTGACTACGTTTTCCCTGAATATTTCCTAGATACGCGGTTTGTTCGCGTATACACCGAGCAGAGCTGATCGCAAATTGTTCAAGGAGCAGATTTAAGTTTTCGCTATCCTAGGCTATTATATTTTTGCCCAAACTCCCTAAAAAAATAAATGTTTATTTTAGTTGAAATAATATAGTATACCAGAAACGATTACTATCTGTTCGAACCATAATAATCAATTGTAAATTTAATCCGTTGACGTTCAAACCCGTGTGGGACACAAGTTCGCTAGTCTTATGTTTCTTTCTATGATTACTGTTAATAATTTATGTTTCTGGTCGATTTTATTCTCGCCACTTTCTATGTTGGAGAATGTATTTTGCCTACCATTGAAATACTGGAAATGTGATGCAATATCCTCAAATTATGAATTTGTGCGACAAAGTGTGGTCACTTTGAACTCTTTCGCTACAGCGAAGTTGGCTGCCATTGTGCTAAGGGTGTACAGGACAATTTTGCCGCAAGTTTACAACGTAACATCTACTTGTAAAGTGTTTTTAACCAATTAAAATTTACCGAATACTAAATTAGCTACAAGCCTAGGAATGTCAAACTATACTACTAGATTTAGTCAGATTTCTTAACCAGGGCGAAATTTCGACAGACAACTGTAGTCGCCTTTAGTATCGAAAAAGTTAACTCATAAATTGGAGAATAATTTGACCGTTAATGGGTTAACTAAAACCACATGATTTTGTATTTACTGTATATAGAAAAACCTAAAGCGAATTTTTGTCCAAAAAATTACTGCCCCATAAAAGCTGCCGCCCTAGGCTATAGTCTGCTTAGCCTTTACTTAACCCATACTTAACCCTTCCTCGAACAATCAAATTTAGTTTACAAGATACTTTCCCCTTTAATTTTATCAACCTGTTAATAAGTGCAAACTAAACGCATAGCAATATTCGAAATTTTGCGAAATAACAAAGAATCAAATCAGTTTTTAAATAATTATATCAACACTCATTGAAACGTGGTGAATGTGAATCTGCGGCCCCTATAATCCGAGGAAATGTTAAATGCGCCTCTGCGCTATTCGTCAACACTAATATGAACCTGACATACTGATATGCTACTAATTTGTACCTCACTATTCATCTTGCCACTGTGTACCATATACACCAGTGTAACTTGTTCCGTATACTTAATAATAGTAATAATAGTAATAAATAATTGGGTTCGCGTCACGAGGTTGCGCGATTTTTCTAGCTCGCGATTATTCTCCCTCCGCCTCCATCCTTCGCTTCGCGAAGTCTACAACACGATCGAAACGCGCTTAACGGCCGGAAAGTCGAATACGAGAAAACCACTTGCCGTGCAATCGCGTGACTGACAAACGTTTGCCTGGTCTCCGGTGGTGCTCGCGCGAACCATGCGTTCTCGAAACGTCGCCTTCCGTCTGGCCATCGCTGAATCCAATCCGATACATACCTGAAACAGAAAAAGGAGAACGACAGGTGAGCGTATGACCGCAAGGACCACCTTCGCGTTTGGCTTATCGTCAAGCAAAAACGATAATATCGTGAGAAGTCCGATCGATATGGCGAGAAAAGATCGCGACGTACAGGAATTTCTCCATAAGTGGCAGTTTATAACTATTCTATTACTGACAGTCGCCTATCTCTGCTCATTGTTAGTATACAAAGTGGAGGTAGCGAAAAGAGGTGGTGATACAGTCAACTTGATCTATATCGCTTTTTTCGCTAGTCCGAGGAACCGGGATTCTTTTGTTTACATTTAATAATAATAATAATAATAATAATAATAACAATAATACTACTAGTTTATGTAAGGGAAAGAAAACCCATTAACAAACAAATATTACATAAAGTAAGAAAATCATAACAAAGTACAAATAATGTATAAAGTATAAAATGTAAAATAACCGAGTTCAAAATAAAAATTCAAATAGATAAGTTTCTTATAGGAAGTTAAAGAGTGTGAAGGGAGTGATTAACGACATCAGTAGAAATACGAACATTATTAGCATGCATGAACATACGGCAACACACGTTTGTTATGCCACGTAAAACGCATTACTTTAGTTGATAATCGTAGAGTGTGAGAAAGAAGTAGCAAAAATTTGTGTTGCTATTTCGTTCTCTCACTGGTACGATTATCAATTAAGATCATATGATTTCACGTGACGTGACAATAGAGTGTCCTTGCCTTTAGACGTTTTAGCTCGAGAAGCTCAGTTGATTCTGCGATTTAAAATTACTTCTCTATAAGTAACGCTGAGCGGTCCCAAAGCGAATACCACTTATGGAGAGATTCCTGCGGATGGTTGATGCGGAGTGCAAAAGGGAGCAGCACGCGCGTACAAGAGGATACGTGGAAACAAAAGGAACAATAGAAGCAGGAAAGAAGAAAGGGCGTTGATTTGTGGAACAGGTTCTTCTAATTCCAACTCTTCTGCGCTTCTCCGGTGGAGAAACGCGCGATGGTAGCGTGGTTGGATCGATAAATCAGGATAGCATTAGGCGCCACTTCGTATTGGATCCGCGATCTCTTTTCTACCGCCTCCCCCTGAGCCCTGAGCCTTCTTTCGCTCCAAGGTGAAGCCAGTGTGTCTGTGTGTACGTGCTGCGAGTCTCGGGGATTTATACGGGCAATATCGAGTCGGGATTAGCACGATCGGACGGACTCGAGTCATGCTCGTGGTCGATACCATGTGGCTATTAGTGTCAAAATAAAAATGTGGCCGCAATATATGGCGAGAATCGTAAGCCCTCTCTTATTGCCACGGCTGCGATGATAGAGAGACCTGGCCGCGTATTCCGTGCTCGCACAGCAAAAAAGCTCCAGGGTAAAAACGAAAAATTACACCGTCTTGTCTTTCTCTCCGTTCAACTTTGCCTTTTCCCGCAACAGAAAAAATTGATGCAGCAATAAATTTCGGCACTATTTTTAGAGAAAAAAGGCGCAAGATTTTTGCAACTCGCTATCAAAGATCGATAAAATAATGGTTGAGACTGAATGCAGACGGGCAGTTTTTCACCACACGATCATACAGTGAGAGTCAAGAGTAAATATATACGCACTTTACAAAAATGAAATTATACTATAATTCGTTCACTGCAAATTATATCGTAATTATATTATCTATTATTTATTTATCGTAAATGACACTACAATTGTACTGCTACTTACTATATAATATTTATTTATTTGTTGTAACACTACACTTGTACTGTAACTTCATTTGTACTATAATCAATACTATAATTACACTATAATTTTATTTCTCTGAGGTGTATACCTACTTTTGACTCTCATTGCAAGCTATACGAAATGCAAGAATATACAACATATCCAGAATGCGGTGAGAGCCAATACTAAGTATTCAATTTAGAAAAGTAAGATTAAGGTACAGTTTGTTTACCGTAAATTGTATCGCAATGATTTTATAATACATTTTCTACAAGCAATACTATAACTATATTATCATTACACAATACTTATTTATTTGCTATAAGTGATATTATAATCAGACTCTAATTCTTCTAAAGTTTCACTCAATCTCGTTTTCGCGAGGTGTGTACTGAATGTTGACTCTCACTGTATGCCAGGTCTTCGTTGTTTCCAATGGGAAAAGTAAGGGGAAACGTACGATCCTGCGATGAAAACACGCTCGTCTGCATCGAGCCTGATCGTTACGTAGTGATCGCACAGCGATGCAACAGAGACGTGTGAAAAAATGGCAAAGAAGGAAAAAAATCGAGGCGTGTTGGCCGAGTCACCCCATCGTTTTCCTCCTAAATAAAGTGACCATGGATCAGGGGTGGCTGGTACCCGCTCTGAAAGACCCCGAGCGGCAATAAAACGCCCTTCGTCTCGTCCGAGCTGTCGGACAGGCCGCGAGATCCAGGGCCATAAAACTTAGAAACAATTGTCTTTTATCGGTTTGTTGTTATTTAATTTTCTCCCGGATTGGGCAGCGAGGGCCAATCGAGGCGACGAGCTCCGACACCTCCGCCCAAGCTCCTAAATAATTTACGAGCCTATCTCGCGCTCTCGTTTCCTCCCCCATCCCTCTTCTTCATCCACGCGCCGCGTCAGGCCGTGGCCACATCGAGAGCGGCAAGCGGCCGAGCAGTGAAGCGAATGGTAGCAAAGCGGCAAAAAATAAATCAAACCTATAGATTTATATGTAATAGGTCGTATAACAAATGAGAGATAGTGCGACAGAGAGGGAACAATTTGTCGTCGCTCAGCATTCAATTCGGTTTATTATTTTATTTGAGTATCCAAGCGATACATGCAAATAGTAAAAATGAGAGGCAGGAATAATACGTATTTATCAAAATGAATGCTTGATAACGGAAGTTCAATGTAGGTCAATATTATGGCAAGATAATCAAAAAGATTACAAAAATGAAACAGTTGCCGCCAAAATATGGGAAGAAGTAGAGAGTCTATGCAATTGTGTAGGTAAAATAATATTTATTCCATTCCTTGTATTGTTACCTAATTAAATAGGCAACGCATGTATTTTTTTTTTTTTTTTTAGAACATTTTAAATATTTTATTAACGTTTATATAAAAATCATGATGCCCAAATCCCAGATGTTATGTTTAAAATAGTTTCCGATTTCAAATGCTGCTTGACTGAATCTATTGGGTCTGCCTTTACCTCGTGTATCAGTATTATTGTTACTTTCTTCATTAGTTACTCTAATGCAGTCTGAATCATTATTTCCATCTTTTTCTCGAATAAAATTGTGCAAAGTCCAATCACATGTGATAAAAATTATTGCTTTATGTGATAACGTTTCTGTATCTTTAACCAAAAAAATACAATTTACTATAGAGAATACCGAGTTTACGTTCAACACATTTTCTTGCTACAGGAAGCCGTTTGTTCTGTTTCCGATTTTCTCTAACAAAACGTCGAAAGTTGCAATCGACATCAGTAGATATAGAAATAGCCTGTCTGGAAGTTTTCGTAAGTGACGATATAAATAGTGAAATTCACCACACATGGAACGCATCTGGTTAATTGGATGAACACCATATTTTCTTTTTTGTCTTCTTAGCAATCGGAAAGTCGCCTACCGATTCTTAGATAAAAGAATATATCGTAACGAATGTGACAACGACACGATGTGTACTGAAAAGTGACAATTGTGACACAATTACGCCACTCGCCTGTATATCCGTATGAAGCTGAATATTGCCACTTTAAATACCAATGTTGGCTCTTACTACTTGCCGCTCAGCCGCTTACCACTCTCAATGTGGCCACGACATCATCGCTTGTCTTTTCGCGAACCCACGGAAAACTACTCGTTCACCGCCTTTGCAGGCCAAAAGATTTAACCTTCTAAATGATATGGGCGCATAGTCGAGCCTCTTAGAAGCCAAACTGACTAACTCCACTTTTCTTAAGTTTCTAAATTTGGTAATCCAAGTACCTACATAATTAGTATTGAACTTTACAAAAATTGATTTAATTCATTTTAGGTAGCCAATCGATTTGACTTTTGAACGGCTTATATGCGTCTAATGAATTAGTTTATATTTTAGTTCGCGCTGCCAACAAAAGTAAAAATTATCAATGTTTAAGAAGAACGCATATACTTAATATGTTCTTGTAATTGCTATAGCAACGAGAATTAACAGAATTCGATTTATTTGTAACAGCGAATTTATCTTCAACTTATTAACCAAGGTGACTAAATTTTATGATACAAATTCATAATTCGATGATGGTTTCATAGTGTACCATGAAAATAGATACAACTAAGAAGAAATTGCGACAGATACCCAAATGATTAATAGCAATAATGTACAATTGTACGAAGAAGCACAGTTTAAGCGAGCCCGTGACACCCACGGACTTGTACATTAAGGGGTCCTTCAGATTGACGCGAAACATTCGCAGCAACGGCGAATTTTTCGTGGCACCCTCTTCGCACCGATATCAATTCGTACATCTGTTCTCCTAATTCGCCACGAATTCGTTGTCAGCGCGAGTGTTTCGCGTCGGTCCGAGGGATCATTCGTCGAAGATCGATGCTCCTCTCGAAGACATAGAAGCGTGCATTGCGTGGCAAAACAAATCGTTTGAAGTGTCTGCCCTGTTAGAGAATGTCCGAGCTGTACGAGCTCTATTTTTATATCCGTTCGTGCAGGAAGTTGGCCCCGTAGTATAGGGGAGCCCCGTGTACACGAGGCCCCCAATGAAAATAATTATTAGCGTTAAGTGGACGTCGTTAACCGAGAGGAGACGGTTAGTCGTCGATGACAGACGTTAGAGCGGTTAGCTCGAATCACGCGCGCAACCAGCTTCGATGCGTGAATCTGCGCTCTGCTCCGACAGAGGATGCGGATCTATTGGCTGGACAACTAGATTTCATTGCGTAATGCTATCTACCGAACCCGCGCGGCTCGTTCCCGGTCCCTTCGATGTCCTCGTTCGACTTGCGCCTCGTCCCGAGGACAATGCTTCGCCCGATCGACCAGTTCCTCTCCCGTCAGCGCACAATTCACCTTTCCTCGCGACACATCCGACCATTTCTTACCCTTTTTCTACCTTCTTATTCTTATGCAAGGCGCTTTGGCAGGGAGGCAGGCGAAGATTTTGGACGAGGTTAACTCGTAATTCGTAACTTGCTTTACGAATTTTGCGAGGATAAGAAATATTAGTCGAACGTTGGCTACTTTCTACTTTAACCCCTTCAGCGCAAATCTATAAGTGTCATTGACTCAGTTGGACTGCGTTTCTTTGTATAATTGTATGTTATTATTATTAGTAATCTGTACTTCTGTTGTATTACTTTTTTAGTTTTACCTTGTTTCATGATACACAATTGAAATTGAAGGAGATGTGACATAGTATCCTCAAATTATGAATTTGTGCCATACAAATAAATATTTAGTAAAATACTAAATATTATGTAATTTGTATTTATATTTTGTCCAATGAGAGGAGACACTAAACAAGGGCAAGCGTCCAAATGATGAAAGAGACCGAACGTCAACATTAACCCTTTGCATTCCATTGGCGCGTTGTCAACTTACTTAGAAGTCAACGTTTAAAATCTTTACTTATTTTCATTTCTTTCAAAACGAAGCAAACTAAAGACAGCTTTTCCACTTTTCGAAATACACGATACTTTAAACTCTATAGATCACACGATTGCAAAAGTTTTGGAGTGTCAAGGGTTAACAGTCAACAAATAAAGACAAAATCATCTCGTCTCGTTGGACAAGTTGTAGTAGTCCACAATATGGCAATCTTACGAATTGAAACAGAGCGAATTGAAATTTACTAAATAATGCAACGGGTTTTTATTGCAATTAACCTATAGATTACACGACGAGTGTAACCTATCGTTAGAAAGTAAGAGGTTGAACGACTCGACGATGCTCGAAGTTGCTCGAACCCATCGCTACCGAGCAGACGTAATAAATAAATTCCGTGGGGTGGCGAACGAACGGACGAACATTATGTAGAACATATAAATAAACGGTTTATGCCCGGGGTCTGGACGATCCTTCCTCCCCTCGATTTCTCTCTTCCTTCGTCTAGCTATATTTGAGTTATGAATCGTAAAAGCTAGATCGGCAATCGAGCCGGACTCACTTCGGGGAAGGTTAAAAGCCACGGTGTTAACTCGCTCCCCGGAGGATAGTATTGACACTGTGTTTTCTGCCTGCCACTCGTATATACCTCGGATCCGGCCACTCGAGATGAACAGGGGAATCGCGGCTTCCAACTAGCTATCGCTTCCTCGAGGAACACCGGTCGCAAGGACGCCACCACTTGAGAACATGTTCTTCTTCTTCCTCCTCTTTTTTATCCTGCCGTTTCCAGAATCCAGGTCCTTGACTCGATTTCCAGAATTATACTCCGCTTCTCGCGAACACCCTACTCTCTCGCTTATCTATTTTTTGTTTCTTAGGGCTCTCTAGGTGGTCTCTTTCTTCCCCTTTACTCGAGCATTGCCCTACTTGTTATTTGATTCTAGTTTATTTTTATTACATTTTATCGTAATTTTGCTAGGTTATCAGTGAATTCGATTTCTTATTAATAAAACTTTACAAACATTACAATAAAGGGTAATAATAGAATACCTCAGACAACGTTTGATAATTTTTGCTGGCCCTTTAACGAAGTATTGGGTCGTCTAATCTTATCCGATACAGAAGTGTGGCTTAACTCTTTTAACTATTATTCAATTATTGTTGAGTTTTAAATGTCTCAACCGTGAACAACATTTACAGTGGCATGCAAAACTATCCGACCACAAAACATATAAATATTTAAGAATAATTCAGATCAGATATTACATTATTTTCCAAAAATTTTGTGGTCTTATACACTGACGCCTTACTGTCAATTGTTCTTATCAGATTAAACAATTATCGTGGTCTAATGATGTTGCACTCTACTGCATTCTAATTAAGAATGTTATTAGTTGATTAAAGTTCAAAAAAAAATAATCCCCTTTCGATCTCACGAATTACGCAACGGAAGTTAAAACTATCAGAAACATTGCGAGTTTTCCAAGTTATCTAAAATTTCCTTACATGAAGAAAGATTGGATCTATGACAGCTTTCTTTGAAATGCACATATCTGGTAGATAAAAACGTTCACGTAACTCTGTAGGATCTCGAGGGTGCACGAAAGTTAATCAATGCCAGAAGATGGGGGCAACGAGCGAAGCCAATTAGTTCAGTCTAATCGGTATCGATTCTCTTATCGTGTCTTTTTGGGGGGAGCAGCTTTTTATCCGTACGACAAGGAAGTCTCGAGAGAAAGCAACGCACCTGTCCCACCTATCTCCTCTCGCTGGTGTGTTGGTTCTCGAAAGGAATGCCACAAATCTGGTCCGGAAGCACGGCAGGGTTGACACATGCGGCTTGAGAACGAAGCCGAGGCACTCCGGAGGTCTATTTGAACGGAAACAGAGTCGGGATATCGCACGGTGCTCCCACCATTGTGAGATGGCTTTGTAGTCTGGCACACTCACACGCCTCCAAGTCGCACGCATACACCCAACAAGGATCCTCTCTTTCCTCTCTCTCCCTCCCTCCCTTTATTTCTATCCTGCTTCGCTCGTTATTTATTATTCGCGGCGATGGCTATGCAAACGAGCAACGCAGAGACGCACGACGGGCCCCGTTGCTCCGTCTACCGGAAAACCCATCGTGCCGCTTTAAAAATGGAATATCGTTCGCCTTCTCACGCGCCTCCGATTCGAAATCGACTGCCAGTCTAGTTTTCTATTTACACCCTTCGCAATCGTCGAGAGCCAACCCGGCAGCCAACTTCTCTCCGCTCGGTATCTGTTTTTCGTCCTCCGAAGGCAGAGGACTTCTGGTCTTTTCGTATCTATCCAAAGAGACCGGCGCCACTCGAGTCCCCAGTCTCCAGACCTCTAGCCTGTCACTCGTTCGAAAATGATGCAGGCCCTTCGCGATAGCGGTATCCTTTACAGAGGATCCGCGTTTCGGCCCCAGAAACCTGTCCCGAAGAACTCCCATTCGAATAAGGGTGTCGTTACGTAAATATGTATCTATGTACCGTTTACCGACCATCATTGACTGCCGCCAAGCAAGTTTTAAACATAGAAGTGACAGATTCAATGCTGCACTATATCTGAATGATAAGTAAATGCATTAATGCATTTATAGAGAATTTAGATATACAAAATGGCTCCCAATGCACGTAGTACTTATATAAGACAACATCAAATAACCAAATTAAGATGCTTGTCGCAATACTTAAAGGGTGCAATTAATCTCTGTTTTGATCTCATTCCTCTAATTGCGATTGCAAAATTATGAATTTTTGCATAAATATCCGCGTTCGGACCATTCTATAGTTTATTTATAAACGTTATTAGGTATTTGGTTTTCTTTTCTTTATATATTTCTTTTCGTTTGCATGAATGTAAATACGAGAGTTATTAGAAAAATTCGTGACTTAAAAATAAAAACATATTACTTTGAGTTTTACATTGCTTTTATTTTTCAATATAGTCTCCCTTTGCTTCAATACACTTCATCCAGCGATGCTCTAATGCTTTTACGCTATCTCTGAAATCCGTTACTTGAAAGTCGTCAAAATAGCTGATTACTGTAGCTATCAGTTCAACTTACAAAAATCATCGATCAGCAAGAAATTTTGTTAATTTTAGCAACAGATGGAAATCTGGCAGAACCAAATCTGATGAATAAGTAAGGCGTGGAAGTCAAATTTTCGACGCAGTTCGAGTCCTTTTAATGGAAAACTTAATTGTAACACGATGCTCAATGTTATCTACTTCACAAAGGGAAGCGAGGTACCTTGTTTAAATTAAATTTCCCGATAAAGTACGAGATAGATCAATACCAAACTTATAAGTTATGCATAAAATACATGTAACTTCCAGATGTGTAAACAAAATTTGACCAAAATCGGTCGTGGGTGAGCGGTGAACTTTTCAAACGACCTTCGTAGATGCAATGAAGATTGTCATGTTCAACGTCTCTTCAAATAACTCTTGTATTAATTTTGGCGATAGATCGGCGTCGTACGATGATAGTCGATAATAGTCAACGGATAGCGCGTAACTATACCCTTAACATAGAAGCCCCTATCTCTCCTTTTCCTTTCCCCCTATTTCCAGTTACCGTATGAGAACAATTTCGCCCACTAGAGAAACAGCAACACAAGTGTTCGTACGAAAAAGAGAAACAGAATTCCGCGGCTCGACATTTTTCCACGGTAACAAATTCATCGCGGTGGTTATCTAGTCGGCGGGATCGGGGCGCCGCGCAATTCCGTATCATTCTTTCGACCGATGTAATTATCCTCGACACGCGGTACCGTACGTACCTTGCATTCGTTATGCGCGTGCGTTTATACGTGCGCGTCTGCAACTGCAACACGGCTCGGCCAGCGGAACGCGTCGTTGCGCTCGGCCGCAACGTATGTTCTACCCAAGTTGAAGCTATCCCGTAGACAGAGGCTCACACAATGAACAGAGAAGGAACAACAGGGCTCCTGGAGTACACGCGCGGCCTGTCGCAAATATTTCCAAGTTTGTCCACCGTCCCCATCTCCTATCTATCTCGTCACGGTCGGCAAAGCTGCCGCGACATGAGAACCGAATACGGAAAAGCTGACGAGAGTCCTCCTCTCCGTGGCATGGCGTGTCGTTGTAATGTACAGACCCCGGTACACGCGACAATGTACTTCGTTGTTTCCGCGTTGTAGCCTGCCTACTTCGGAGAGTCGCCCTCTCGACAGAGCCTCGAGTGTTCCTAGCGTACAGCCTGCCCTCCGAGATTCGCCTGGTCGAGAGCATTGCACGGAAACCGGCCACTAGAGGTGTGCGAGACCTCAAGAATATCGAGATCTCGATGTTTAGAACGAGACGAGAAGACACGAGTCTAGACCAGATAAGGCCTCGAAAAAATCTGGTTAGTCAAGAATGTCAAGGTTCTCGAAAATGTTTATGCCCCTAAAATTAGGGTAAATGTATTTTATGTGTCTAGATATTCTCGTAATTATGATTACATACCGACCAAACTTTTGACCGTTCTCGAGCACCGATGGAAATTAGCTGATTTACTCTTTGGTATCGCAGTTTCAATGATTTGGAATGGTTCAATTTAGTGTTCCTTCCAGAATTCTACATCATTCTGAAATATTTCACGTTAAGTATCGTCGAACTTGGTTCGATTTCTATGTATAACCCCTATAATCGAATGTTCATTCATGCCAATACTAAACACGATTTGATTGTTTTACAACTATGTGTAACAAACCCTGTAAAAAGAGGCAACAAAATCGAGATTTTACAAACATTCTCTAGGACCCCAAAATTATCGAGAATCTTTACATTCTCGATTGGGGATATACTACAAAGGTCTCGTCTAGATCTCGAAGAAACGTTTCGTCTCGCCTCGACTGGACAGTTTCGAGGTCTCGCACGATACGTCTACCAACCACCAAGATTCCAAAAACTCAACTAGTCGGTTGGTCGATCGATACTAGCACGCTTCGAGCGGCTATACGCCAGCTGGTTTGTCGTTCCGTTCGTCCAGCAGCAACGCAAGGGAGAGGAAACGTTGAACGACCGCGAGATAGAGGAGATAAGAGAAAGAGGAGTAGGTGTATTAACGCGATCGAGCTCGTAACGCTGGAATTACAGACGGGCAATCGAAGCGACGTAAAGCCGCGATGGACGTTCTCGCACGGCGATACAGGGCGAGACGACCACGCGCGTTCCTATGTACCCATACCTCCTCGTGTCCCGAGAGTATTACGCGAAATGAAGCCGGGAAGATGGTCCCGCCGCTAGCCGAAGCTACGATACGATCCTCATCTCCGCCGGGGAAAAGAGCTTCGAAGATCCTCGCGAAAGGACTTAATCAACGGTCCGAGTGTTTATGATTTTTGTTATTGGTGTCGTATCTCGGGGTAGCTTTGCCGGATTTCGCGCACCCTTCGAGTCTCCCACCCTCTTTTCGTCTTTCTCTCGCCTCCTTGCACCTATCTTATAGGTGTCAAGTTTCTTTTTCTCTTCGTTTTCTCGCTATATCTAGCTCTCCGTTTTCATCGAATCACCAACCGCTTCGCGTAACTGCCGACTCCGGATAAAGTGTGAAATTTAGGGCGCGGCGAAATTTACTCGAGTAGTTGTATATACCGTCGACTGTTCGGAAGATAGTGTCTAATGATACCTCACGGTTGAGAGTAAGCTTTCTGTCAAGCCGAGTTCGACATCTACACCGAACGCTCCCGACGCGGGTATTTAACCCTTTCATTACTATCGGTGCCTATAGATGCGCAAGAAATTCGCGCGTATCGCGTTATTCATGACATTTGCCGATTAAAGGGGTCTTTTATTATATAATATATATGTATATATTATAATATATATATAATATAATATAATATATATAATATATATATATAAGAAGTAATAATGAATAAATAATAATTCATGTTTATCTGACAACATTGTTAGCCGGTCATGAATTAATTCGTCTTTGTATCTATGTGTAAGTTTATGCTAATTTAAACAAATCGAACGTCAAAATTCACCTGTCAAGTACGATTGCGTATGGAGACATGTTATATAGTATATTATACTGACAAATATTACTAAATACGTGTAATATTACTTTCATCCCATGTGCAATAAGTTACAAATTATATAATAAGTTATATATCTGTAATTGTAAGTAGTATACGTGTATATGTATTAATGTTGGTAATTAAAAGCAGTACTGACGTGTTGAAACATTTGAGATTCTTCGTTATCCGAAGAATATGAATTTAACGTAATGCAATTCAGTATTTTGGCGACTTTTGCATATCCTTTCATTAAAATCCGCCTTAGCAAAAGAGTTAACTAGAAACTCCGGAGGAGCGGGTTGTGGCGACGGCGACGCGAAAGCCAGACGAAATTGTTCGGAAGATAGAGGAGCAGCGCGTAAAACCGCTTGCTCGCGTACAACGCGGAGAGATCGCGTAGATTCAACCGCAAAACCACCGTGTCGTCGAATGAGCATCTTCCTTGAACTGCACGAATTCCATTCGCGAGGGGCCTCCTCAAACGCTTGCACCGCGGGGAGTATGAAACAGACGACGAGTACGAGGACGAGGACGAGCACGGGAAATGGAGAGGAAAGATCGAAATCGAGGTGGTCGGAGAAGGAGAAAGAGAGACGATCGAAGCTCGTCGAGCGTGCAATCACGCGGATGGCTCGGCAAACATCTCCGCGTCCCTCGGTCGCGTTTTATTTTCTCTCTACGGGGAGAAAGAAAGAAGTCCCTGTGGCGATCGGTCAGCCGCGCACACCGCTGTTACATATGTTGTCCATTTCGTGTTCAAACAGTGCGGAAACCGGCGGGAACGAGGAAACGTTTACCGCAGAAATAGCCTCCACGATTCTGCTTCATTTGCCGGCGTTTCTTCCTCTATCTTCCTCGCTTTTGCTCCCATAATTAATACAGTGGAGTATTCTACAACGAACTGATTCGTTCGAGAACCTTGTTGGTTGTAAGATACCAATATATGTACGTGTGGATATGTTCGCACATATACACTACCGCTCAAAGATTTCCGGACAGTTGACCAAAACGCTATCAATGTTTAAACTGTTGTAACTTCGTGAAAAATAGTCGTACAATAATCTTCGTGGAGCCATTTTAAAGGTTAAAGTCTCTACTTTCACATTCCTAAGTTGAATTTTCCTGAAAATCATTTTACATCGGGAAGCGGTTGAAAAAATGAAGGTTTTCTCAAACAAAGTTAAAAAGTTTCAAATCGGTCCCGACTGTTTACAAAATTGTTTGCACATCTAAGATTACCGTGACGTTGAAAAAAGTCTCCCGTTTACAATAATCCCCTAAATGTTGGTATACGATTTTTGTTCATTGTGTTATTCTACTTTGAATGAAACGCCTGCCGCTATTGAACTACAGTTTGTTGTAGACAAGGTATATATCCGGACAGTTGTCCAACGAAGCTTTCTAATCTTATTATAGTAGTGATAAATGTTTCGAGATTGGTAACATTTAACTTAAAATGTCACTTAAACAATAAGAAAGACATAAAGATTGAATTTAATTACTATTTGAGATGTTTACGTAACATTTACGCGTTACTATGTTACCCTGTATTAAAATATACTCAATTGACTTTTTCTGCTCTTCCTTTACCTTTACACACAAATTGTATATTATCTCGTCTTCCTTCACCTAACTCACTTTTTGTACAGCATTAAAGCGTTCTTTTCACCCGATAACAAATAAATAATAGCTCCCAGCTTTGGAGTAAACATAGTAATAATTGTCCTAAAACCTTCAAGCTAGGGTGTATTTCCTTTTTCTTTAACACCGCAGGTCATTGCATCGTTAAAAACGAGTTGCTTAGAATCCAAACTGACCGATCGCGCCAAATTATTCGACGATTAACTCAGAGTTATCTATATCTCTGTGAGATTGAGAGATTTACAAAATGGAAAGTCGATTGGTGACTATAATGCAATTCTGCCTAGTTCCAAATGTGACATTGCGTCACCTTAGTTGCATCGGGCTTTACGCTTAAAGCTCGGGCAGCGTTCTGGTCTTCGGAGGACCTTGAAAGGAAGCTCGACCCCCGAGCGACCGCATGACTGAAGTATACTTGCAGCGGGCAAGGTGAGAAGGAAAAAGGAGAACATGGATCGCCGCGAGGTGAGTAGAAACGCGCGGGCTCAGGTGCGTGCATGCGTGCGTGCCTGCCGTCAGCGGAGCCTCTTGAACTCGTGTCAAGCCACTCCAATCGGAGAATATCGTAATCTCCGGACTGTACACGTTCACGGGCCCCCTTACGTAATTCACGTGTCTGGCAAGAGCTCGCGTGTACGGTACTCAGACTCGACTATAAGAGTTACACAGGGGTAAGTCGAGGATCAGCCGACTCACACGGAGGGGAAAGGGAATCGGGACTGCCCTTCGACCTCGCGAACGCCGCCGCATATACAAGGGTAATTCCTACCAAAGTATGATTAATCGACCGTGCTTGCCTCTCGTTTCCATACACTTCTCTACCCAGTCCACCAGACTCGTCGCTCTTTTCGATTAAAGAAACGAGAACTCGTATTTGTCCAGCGCAAGTATAATTCACCTGTCTATTGTACACCTCTTTTCAGCTTCTCTCGCGATCTTCAAGGCCGAAGTGTGCAGAACAGTTAACACGTTCCGTGCTATACGTATGACGGATGGTACACGTTAATCTTTTTATTCAGGCCACGTGTGCCACCAGTGGTACAAGGCATTATTTAATTGTATTCGAAACATACATACATTGTGATAAGAGTGAAACGTATTGATCGAATTCTTTCATTCATTATATTTCTTATTTAACCTATTTGTATTGTAGCACTAAATGCGCGACAAACTTTATAAATCAGAGTCTATTGGCTTTACTTGGAAATTACACGTAGGAATCGAAACAAAAGATAGTGTTATACATACAGTGGCTACAAAAAGTATTTGCACATCACCATATCTTTGTATCTAAGTACTACTTACAATTGGTTAGATTCAATCGTACTAAATTTTTCATCATTGGACAAATATAGTCGCATCAGGTATCATTAAACAGTAGAAAATTTACTACAATTAAATCTGATTAAGCAGTACTTAACTGTAAAGATACAGTGGTATGCTAATAACTTTGTAGCCACTATGTGCGGTACAATAAGTAAACTTAGAACAGATATTACACCTTTTATCAATTAGTATGATAATCTTTAAAATTATTATCGATGCATAGTGGTACGTCAAAAATGGGTATATTTGCGCCCTTAATCTCTATCTTCTTTTGTATTTTCCAAAGAATCCGTGTCCGTCAAATAAACACGTGAACAAATAAATAATTTGTTCAACCCGTTCAATTTGACACGCAGGAGAAAACGAAGAAGCGTGTTTAGTTATGCAGCGAATAATTCTTACGCTATTTACACCACGAAAGTAGGAATCTCGTAAGGCGATTTCCCCGAGAATGATGCGCGTTATCCGGGGAGATTTCGATTAGTCTCGCTGGCAAGCAGAAGGAGGCAGAAGGCGAATAAATTCGAGGGATTGGTTTGGAAAGCACTGTGCAGCATGTTGAGACGGTTTCCTGTCCATGCATGGAGCACGGCTGGCGCACGGGGTTGTTTCGGGGGCAAGAGAGGGCAAGAGGGTCGTGCAGTTGCCACGCAGTCTGACTGACAAGCTGACTTATGCAAATACAGCCTCGCTTCGCCCGGTAATCTGATCGTACATACATACGTACCTACGTACGTGGCGAACCTTTATTTCTCGATGGGATTTAAATTACCTGTAAGCCGAGCCGTTTTACGCTAATAATAATATAACGCCGACAACTTTATTGCCGTGCTTCTTCTCGTGTCGATCACTTCCAAATGGTCACCGTTAAATCCTATTGTACACGTTAAACGAGTCTCCTAGATTCCACCGAAAGCTGCCAAATTCCAACTCTTCTCGAACCTAGCGAAGTACTTACATTACTGCACGCTTTAGCGTCCGCAGATTCCTGTCCAAAAACCAAGTTCCTTCGAAAGACTGCAATTCTATGATTCTCTACCGATTCTCTACAACGAAAGATATTCTAGACGCACATTAAAATTCCAGATAGTTCAGTATTTTCACGAGAAATTCTAATTATTCTTATTACACGTTAAACTTTTGGAGATGGCTTTCACCCCTTTAACACGTTGAATGCCACACGTTGCACTATGTCTGGTCCACGGATACACGTGACAAGATTTTACGCGGTACTTTAATTTTTATTATTATTTACTCGTTATCAAAATTTGTATTAATGTGTTGGCGAATATATGATACATCATATGTTTGTTCTTAATTGATGAAGAATTATTTTGTTTACTTGTTTTGATTTCATTGAAGGAATGTGATAAAAATCAACCCATCCAGAGATTGGACATAGGAGTATATAACGCAACTTTCTTTATGGTTGTAAATACAGGTAAATTCAGTACCACGTGGCACGTCAACGGTCACAAATTAAATTTATATGTAAATTGTACAATGTAACCAAATGCATAATACGATATTGGGTCATAAAACAAGTTTTCGAGATGTTATACTGAAATTTTATATGTTGGCAACTTCGAGCGAGAAAAGTAACATTCATGTGTAGCATTCAACACGTTAAATTGAATTATCCCTAATATGAGAAAAACACGCCTTTCGCTTAGTCTTTCTAGCACTACACAAACATGATACCACAACAAAATTCGAAGGACACATACTTAATGTTCTTCATCAGTGTTCCCAATTCTACGAACTGCAAGAGATAACAGAGAACACTAAAGAGGGCGGGACGCTTACGTGGGCACCAGTGTAGCTTGCAAAGGGAGGAAAGTCGGAGGAAAATCGCGCGAGCAATTAATCCCCTAAACTGTAACACCTCGTATCTGCGATAAAGCCGGGGATCGAGCAAAATTTTTTCACCGTAGAATAGCCAGAAGCGTCGGGAGCAACGTTTACGACGAGCGATATACCCTTTGGAATTGCGGACTACGAATACTCGGCTACTTGGTAATAAAAGCGAAAGTGTGAGCGGTCTCGCGTCCAACAGGAAGGGCGTGAACCACGCCGGGCGAGGGGAAAAAAGACGTACAGCCGAGGAGAAGCGAAGAAGAGAGATAAAGGGTGCAAAAGGGGTGGGAGAGAAGACGACGACGACGAGCAGGAGGAGCGTTCTATCTGTCCGATCTGCGGTCGTGTTCGCGCTCGTGCCGAACGGCGAGCCGAGCCGCGTACCACCACGCACTTCCACGATAATAATTACGCCCTGGGTACTTGAGGGAACGCGCGACGTGGAAAGCCGCAACAAAAAGCTGCCGCATCCATTAGTTTCATTTTTTACGATTATCGGGTACAGCCCGTGAGACGCGGCAGCTTCTGCAAGCCGGCCAAACCCTGGTAATTGCGAAAATTCACCAACGCGACCATCAAAATTGGCGTAATTAAGGCGTGGTCTACTACGTGCTCTCTTGACACGTGTCCGCGACGAATTTTTACAGCAATTTTGTCGTCTAGTCTTCGGATGCGTATCCACTTGTATCAAATCACCATTGCGTATCACCGAATGGTACGGCGCGCGTATAAGCTTGTCCCGTATCGACACTGTGTATCCGTATCAAAACAAAGGATACGGTATGATGATACGCGGGAAAGACTTTAGCCTCTTATGTGACGCGGCAATGAGTTTGTTGCTCCACTTACTGTTAGTAACATCATGGTATATTCTAACTCATTATATACTTTAGAAGCAGAAAAAGGCTAAGGTAGTTGTGTTGCAGGATGTCAAAAATTGATAAAAGTAGAGAAATTGGCTGACTTAACCCTTTCTAGAGCTATGCCGTGTCTAACTTGACATTACATTTCCTTCTGGTTAGTCCTATTTCGAGGCCAACTGAATAGAAATATCGTACTCAGTAAAGATACATTAACATAAATATCTTGTTGTATTAGTAATGTGCTGAAATATTAACCCTCCACCTGCAACTTGGGTCACTGTTCGTTGTCTTCGGTACAAAAGTGTCCTCTCTTGCAAAGAGGGTTATACGTTTCGTTCGTGTGTCACTTGTACATTAAATTAGACTTCAAGGAGTACCTCAGAATTTTTACAGATTTGTTTAATGTCTAAAACTATAAGAGAATAAAGCTCGAACAGAAGCGACCCCAGTTCAGGTCGCGTTAATCAAAATACAGCTTGCCGGTGAGGGATTACAATAAAAGCAAACTATGCGATATCATCCAATAGTGGCTAAACGATTATCGATTAGCTGGAACGAAGTTTTTGTTATTTTTGATTAGTTAGAAAATTTTAAATAGGGCAACGGAGCAATGGCACACTCGCCGTCCAAATTAACTTTGTTGAATATCGTATCGTTCGTTTGATGTGATGGTAAAAAATCAACAAATGACCGATTGATTCCGCTGCATATCGTTGTATCAAATTTTTGTTACGCAACGGTGTAATAAATTGACCGTCTACATTGATTCGCAACGGTGACACGATACAAGTGAACACGCACCTTTTTTAATTTTACGCGAAGCATAGGTGTATCTTGTAATCGTATGCTCTAAAATTCTGAGAAACACCCACAAGGAAGCCCCACTATTGTAGATTCCGCAGAAGTCTCGCGTTTCCGCGTTCGTCGAGAGCGTGAATCAGTATCGATCGATCCCTCGGTATCGGGACACGGCCGCAAGCCTGCCATACAACCACGTTCCCAGTGTAACGCTGTGTAATCGCGTCCCTTCTCCGAATTCCGCTTAACTATCGGGTTCTTCGCGCGGAGCTCTCAATGAATCTCGAGTTAACTAACGCGACGACAGGTAATTAATCGAAATAGCCCTCCTCCTGGACAGTGTCCGCGTGGTCAGACAACAGAGAACGGACGAGCCGCGGCTCGTTTCCGTTGGTCACCGCCGGCTAATCATAGACCACGAATCCCGGTTCCCTTGGTACTCGACTCCTCTTTCCTCTCGCGTGCTCCTATCCGCCCGCTCCGAGCCAACGTTACGCTTCAACCCCGTACAAGGGTGTCTGATTGTAATTACTTTACTCAAGTGCGGTAATTAAACTTCTCCGATAGCTCGTGTGTCCGACGATCCCCCGCACCCTTTTCTCCCCTCACCGCTACCCCGATAATCCTAGGCTCGATTACTTTTCTTTCTTTAACACCGGAAAAGTGGAAGCTCGTTATATGTACGTTAGACTGGCTCCATCCTATCTACAGGATATTCGAGAACCCGTTGTTTCTTCCGTATTACGCAACAACACTTCGTTGAGTGCGTTGAATAGGTCCTATCGCGACGCGATAAATACCAGCCGATAGCAAATTGCGACAAAATTATCTATTATATTAAGTACGATATTGAGAACATCAGTGTTTCGCGATTAGATTATTTATTTAACGGTAGAGCTTCTTGCAGTTAAGCCTTGATCCTTTCGCTACTACTGACATACATACATACAAAGAATTGGCCAGACTTTTGCTAAAAGCATTTGTATATTTTTTCTGTAATACGACATAACTTTTTATGTCATTTGTACAGCAATATTACAGCACAATTAATTTTGTACAGTTTACAAATATCTAAACCGATATTATTTCCATATTAACAAATGCTACCCTTGTCAACGTTTTTAGTTGTTGGTTTCAAAATGCCGTACCGAAAGAAATAAGCTACACCCTCTACATTAGAAATCTAAGACTTCATTCTAATAACGCGCACTTTACTTTGCATATTTTCTACATTTTTCTTCTACTAGGCGCGTAAAAATGTTTCGATGGTTTCTCAGTATTTGTGTCAAGAACTGATTGTGTGCTTGTGAGGAAAAATAACTGCTTTCTATGACTACTATTAACATAATTCCCAAAGATTACTGAATACAGTCGCGACTATCTGATAGATTAAGCAAATGGTTTTCAGCAAAATAACATAAGCTACCCATTTATGATGAAATCCATCAAAACTTCTGCACGCACCCAGTACAATAGTATGCATCTTATCCTGAATATTATGCATCGTTTTTCGTATTAAATGCATTCTGTGCCTTTTCTTTTTCACTTAAATTACCCATAAATCCAGAAAGACTCGCAATCTAATGATCACAATAGCAGTTAACGTCTTTATAAAAAAGAAATAAAAGTGGATGCATCTGCAAATTGCCTATTTAATTCGTACTTTACAATCTTAGTAAATGATTGCTGATACCACAAGCTGCACCCTATTTTCTTGACCTTCTCCACGCTGCCGCGCCGCAGGGGAAATTTTCATGGGAAAACCGAGCAAAGAGCAAGTTAACACAGTCCGAACTCGTGATGCGAATCGAAGTTGGGAGCGAGTGCAGGGACAAGAGTGGCGCGGGATTCGAGTAACCAGCCATTTAAAAGCGCGTGTACACGCGCTTGTTTGTTCCTACACGCGTTCCGACTACGCGCGCGAGTGCGTGCGTGCGTGTCCGGCCGTTAAGGCTGGTTGACTCCTGCTGCTTCATTCGTACCGAGCCGCGCGCACCAGGAATGACATTTTCGTTCCATGCGCACGCTTTCGCATAATCGCACCTGCTACCTAACCCGCCTCCGCTTTCTGCAATTTCGAGTCAAGCGCAAAGTCGAAGAAGCTTGCGAGGAAAAACGGAAGGACGCTCGGAAGACGAGAGGTGGAGAAAAAGAAGAGCGGGACCGGAGAATCGATTCATTGGCGTTTGCGCTTTTCCCTTGCGATAGTTGGTAGAAGTTATGAATTTGTTGGGAGCTCTTTCGACTTCTTGTTGTGATTTTCCTATCTTAACCCTTTCGCTACGAAGGACGTATGTATTAATTGCACCGGTAAGTAATACACTATTTTCTTTAATAAATGTAGTTTACATTTAATACATGCTATCCATATATACAAATAAGTTAATGAATTTATTTTATCGAATAATCAATCCTGTATTTCAGTAGGAACTTTTAAAACAGGTATTTTGTTATGTTAAAAATAAATGCTGAATTTGACAAAAGAAGTGGATTATGCATTAGTGCATCTAATATATATATATATATATATATATATATGCGTTCCTATAAGCTAAACCATTATTTGCTAAAAATGTACGAATATTTTTTTCTATCAATTAAGTACTATTTCTATTATCATTCATATACAGTAGACTCGGGCTTAACCGGCCTTTGTGGGACCGAACCTTTGATCGGATAAACGAATGGCCTATTAATCCGAAAATATATGCCAATTATCATTCATCGGTTGTTAATGAAAAGACAGACTCTATATAAACTTAGAGACTCGAATATTAAAAAAACGTATCAAAAAGAAATTTGATGCGACGTGTATGCAGCAGGGCCTAAGTCTTAGGGCTGACTGAGGCGACCATTTGAAGACCATGTAATAGTAGCGAGCAACATATAGCGATGTCGTAAAATAAGGCGAATGTGAGTGTTTACAGGTTTGCACATCGAGGTAAACGAAATATTTGAAGATACAATATAAAGTTGAGCGACAATCATAACCGCGGCATCGACCAGTGCCGCAACTTAATGCTTTAATTTACGGACTCACTACTATATCAACAGCATCGCCTGTAGTGTCAGAAAACAAATGGCAAAAGTTTCTTTGCGTTACGATGTATCGGCTCTAATTGCAAGTCGATTTAGCATCGTCGAAACTGCGACACTTTCGGTAAGATCGGGGCTGGAACGATTGAACCGCGAGTAATTTCGTCACTTAACAACTCGGGAAATACATTCGATCGGTCTATTTTCGTCACGCTTCGGCGGAATATTACGAGGGCGCGTTAATCCGGTATTCTGACAGGACCCGCGCGGCCGCGAACGCGGAGCATTTTCCAATCCCGACACACTGATTGTTCGGATTCAATGCGCAGTGGCATTTGGCAGTTGGCAGTTCAGGAGGTGGGCAGACCGGTGGAATAAGCTGTCAGAGTGTTGCGCCGGCCGATGAAAACTCTCTGCCAGTGAGGAAACGCTCCGCCGATTCGCGCTCTCACTCCTTTCCACCCTCCTATCCTTCTCTCTTACTCTTTTTATCACGGCCACTCGTTCTCCTCTTCTCTCTTTGCTCGTTTGCCCCGTTTTTTTATTTTATTTTCATCTGGATTCGTTTCGACGCACTTTTATTGGGCGACGCGTTGACAGCAGAGGGAATAATAAGCGCGAATTCGACGCGAGCACGGGCGCCCGCTCTGGCACGCGGAAAGGCAATTTTCCATCCAGCCCCAAACTCCAAGATCCTTTCGTAACGTATGAATTTCACGGAAGTAAATATTTGGACAGCGTTTTGAATGCTTTTCACGTTAAACGCAATCGAAATCGCTTTTCGGCAGAAAATAGTTGGGGATTTTAAGAACTCGAGAAAGATTAGAAATGAGAACGATAGGAATGGTCGAATGCAAGAAGTTTTGGAGGTTACGTAGGGCAGAGGGTGAGTTGGGCTTCATAGAGCAAGAATAACGATAATTAGGAACGAGATAAGGGCGGCGATTCGGTTGCTTCGAGAACAGGAAGCAAAGTATTTAAAGAGCACGATTAGTACCAGATTGAAGATATTTATGTACTTAGAAGAAATTTGAATGTTCAAAAAAGTAGAGGATATCTAGGTATAATACTATCATGCTTCCCCGTTTCATTTTTATATCTTCTTTGTAACACGGAGTGAAACCCACAAAAGAAATAAAATAAAAAACTAGGTGAGTGCAAAAGTTGTGATGGATTTTACTAGAAGCAATGTTATTGTACAAAAAGTAACTTATTTAATAAATTAGATAATTTTTATTATTTTCATAGGGTCAGCTTATAAAATTTCAGTAAAACTTGAGAACTTGCATGTCCTAAATTGTAGAATATATTCATCACACCATGTACTTCAAATCCATAAAAATTGTTACACTTATCCAGTGCTGTGTCTTCCAGAAGAAAGTTTGTACAAATTCACGCGACAATCAACGAGTTAATAGTAGAACTACCGAAATAGTTCTGTAAAGAATTATTCCTATAATTCTATAAAAAGTAAGACAAATTATCCTTGAGTATTAATCGTACTAATTTCTTTGGTGGAAATTCGTACACATAAATTGCCGGTGGTTCTAGTATTAAAGTGGAAGTCCCAATGTAGCATAAGTGATTCGATGGTAAATGATGTACTATGGATGCCACTCAAAAAGGAGTAGCTACTAATCCGCATCTTAATGCAGTAGTATTGTTCTCGCATATTAATATTAGACTGCAGGTTTTTATGCATTTATAGGAAATTTAAAATTGCAAAGAAATCAAGGCTACACACAGTATGCAAAAATATAATAACACATATTGCAACATTTGGAGAGTGCAACTAATCCCTGTTTAGATTTCATGACTTCGAGTATGCCTACAAAAATATCACGAATTTGCATAAACATATCCGCATTCATTACATTAATAATTAGAATGCGGACTTTTATGCAGATTCGTATTATAAAAGTACGACAAGAAGACTGAAAGTACGAGAAAAATGAAATACGAATATAAATTATTTCCTTTTTATTGAACTTCTTTGCTTACCGAACGCCTAAAAATCCGCAGACTAACACAGCAACTAAAGTCGAAATTAACCAGCACGTATATAATTCTGCTAATAATTTCCTATCTATCGATAAATTTTCCTCTGCCAATTTGTGTGCCCGTTTCAATAAATAATAGCCGGCATTCGAACGGGTAATTTTCCCAGCAACCGTAGGCCAGTTGATTCAGCGAGATTAATAATGAAGCAGATACAGCCGGTAAACATAATATTCTCACTGTCGCGAGAACATTGTTTCGACCAATCGGAGAAAGAAGTGGATGCGAACGTCCAGGTGCGGACAAAACGGGCAGGGTAAAACGAGGGGGACACCTTATCGTAGGCTATTATTATTCGACTGAAATCAATCGACGTGGCGGACTGGACGAATGCAAACACTCGAAAGTGCGCTTTATCGGACGCTAATCGGCCGGGTCTAAAACTGGCGAACTCCAACGAACGGCAAAGCATCGGGAAACAAGCTGGAATATACGCGCGACAAGATATATAGCGCATCGGGAACTCTTTTACTCGCAGTTGCAACGCGATACAACCCCTATCACCTGTTGTCGATCTCTCGCGACACCTGTAACCGGCGACAAACTATGTCCGGCATGTATCGCGTTAACGAATCTCCAGATAACTCGAATTATCGCCGATATAATGACTGACCGTCGCGACGAGCCCCTGCTCCAATCGATCCATCGATAAAACGTCCGCTTTGCCGTCTCTTCCGATATAGAAAACGTTTGTTCCTCACGGAATCGAGGCGTTCAAATCGGCTGGATTTGTTGGCCCTTTGAATTGAAATCGCCATCGACACGGTGGGCGGATCGATCGGCAATAGCCGTGAGGATTTAGCCCGTCCGAAAGTTGCGAACCATACAAAGCCCTAAATACGGAAAGGGCCTGCGAGGAAATTGTTCTACCCGTTCAGCACCAATGAGTAACATCATTCCCGAAGGCTATCGCTCCGTTTCTACGACGCATTCCATGCCGTTTATTTGTTTATCTATTTATTTATTCGAACGGGATAAATCCATTAGTGTTAAATACAGAACAAATGAAATTGAAACGTAAACGTATGAGAGAATTTTTAAATACAGGTACGGTAAACAACATATAATAATTCAATCTTTATGGAATTTAAATATTTATTTCTATTAGATTGTTCGAAAAATTCGTAATACCTTCGATAATATTCAATTCTGCTGTGTAATTGGTGAACTAAGCAAATACTATTCCTATTTGGGCCACTTAAAATCCAGTACGTAATGGACAATACATAGTTAAAAGCAAAGGCAACTTTTTCCATTGGACAATATTAAACAGCCTAATGTTTCAATAATGAAGTAGCAAGAATTGTTAATCGTTGCTTAGGATATTTTACTATTATCACTTATTGCAATATTTGTAAAACTTTACTAAATGTCCAAAAATGATGTAAGCCAGAAGTCTAGAATTACTTGTATGGGTTCACCTCGGAGGGAGAAAGTGTACAAATAATGCAAACTTTTTGGATAAGATGATAATGAAACTTTCTGATAGTCATACGATTATGAAACGATAAATACTACATGCAAAATTATTTACTAAAATGTTAATGTGTACATATTACCTTTGAGTGTTTTTAAGATATCTCTACAAACTTTACGAACAACCTAATATAACATGTTTTATTATGTTACATAATGAAAGTTATATTTAAAATGTATATTTATCTTTTTCATAAGTAATTACTTTCTATTTAATAGAAAGCAGGAATGTTTGCACTTATATATCGTTTTTAAATGGCTGTTCCGTCTTACTCGGCCATTTTTGCGACCCGAATATTTCAATACCTTCGAAAAATGTTGGTTTCCTTCTTTGCTAGACATACTGTTAATATAATATTGTGGATTATTATAGTCTAAGATCCATCTAAAAGATCTAGCGAAGTTGCATGCCGCTTCCGTCTCCTGATTTTTTATAATTACACATCGACGTTTAAGCGTTCACTTGCAATACGTTAATAATGGTTAGGAAAGTTTATTATTTTAAGCGGGGACCGCAAGCTGAATGGTAGGTGTTAAATTAATATCGAGTGTTTAACCCGTCGTGTGAATCGGTCAGGTGCTCGGAAACCGTGTCGTCCCACGTTAGTCGTCCACCGGTTCCTAACCGTCTCTTCATCGTCTCCAGCCCTTAATGAATTTCGTGATTAGGCGATTTTATTGGGAACCATGGGAGCCCACCGCAACCAATCGAGTCACCAAACTTCGCTTCAAAGTAGCGTTCCTTTTCTGGGCGTTGGTTGCGTAAACGGTGTGCTCGTAGGAAATTGGGAATCGTCCAAATTGGAAGAGCGACGCGACGATTTGGGCGACAAAGAGCTACGGGAACACAGAAGTCGATCTTTCGCGTGAGCAAGCCACGCGGTAGTATACATAATTAATCGCTGTTACGGAGCTGTTCGATGCATCGAGCAGCGTTGATTAATCGGCGGCACGCTCGAGATTTTAATTAATCCTCGAGAGAGAAAGAGAGAGAAACGGAAGGCGGAGGAAGGGAGGGAGGACCAGGATCTCGCTCGGCAATCCAGACTTTCTCGACGAAGAAATTACTTTGCCCTCGATACGGAGAGGCCGCGAAGCAGCCAAGCAATCGGCAAACGAATCGGGAACCCCTTCGATTCCCGTAGGAACTCGAGACATCCTGGCTGCTGCTCGCTTCTCGTGCATGCTTCACCGAGTACCCGGCATTCCTCCGCTTCCTCCACGTGGATCTACCTCTCGCGATCCGAAAACCAAGGGTTGCAGCACAATGATTAACCTCTTATCTACGGCGAGACTAAACGCGAAGCGGGATCTCCGTATGGCAAGTTCTGCCGCGGACAACGCAAAAATAGTATAAGGACCGAAATCGGTGATGGATCCTTTTCGCTACGCATTTCGTAACATTTACGTTAAAATAAAATTATAGCTGAGTGAGTTGTAGCATTTTAATATATTTCCATTTAAAAAATTTCAATAATGCACTCCTCCACAAAATTAAAGGATCAATTTTCGATCGAAATATTGTCAATCTTTGAAGCGCTGTAACTTCGTTAGGAAAATTTTTTTAAGATGTATAAATGTTCATACGAATAAATGTTTTAATAGTCAATAGTACTAATTACGTGTGATATTTGTTTTGTACAAGGAGCTACACATTCTATTTTTATACTTCACATATAAAAAAGGTTTTCACGACATATACGTAACGTACAAGATTTTCAACACGAGATAATCAAGTAAGCCACTGTAGTAGCGTATCGTTCAAAAAGATGAGATCGGGAAAAGCTAGTATAGTGACACATCGTTTAAGAAGATGGCATCGAGAGAAGCCACTATAGTAGCGTACCGTGGCTAAGAGAATAAGTTCCATCGTGGAACCGCGATTCGACGCTGTAATGAATCTGTTCCATCACCAATCGATTCGCGAATTTCTTTTTACCCCATAGCGTGAAAAGGAAAAATTGAACAAAACGGGGGATCGATCGATGCTTTTGGAAGCAGCAGTTGAGCAGTTGCTCGGAAGCGTCGCAAACCCTGGGGGTTAGTCGATGGCGGGTTGAAATAAACGGCAGAAACGGAGGAGGCGGAAAAGTATTCCCCGGCAAATATTTCCGTTTTTTCGCTGGGAGCGGCGGTGGCCAACGAAGGGGCGAGAATAGACTCGGAGATGGGGTGGGAGTTCTGATTTCATTAGGCCCGGTGTTATGCGATTAATTAAGTCACGAGCTCCGGAAAAAATAAGAGTAAAAGCGGATCGATCTTCCTCTCTCTTTCTCGCTCCACCTGTCCTCTTCCCTTCGTCGCCCTTTGCCGCTCCTTCTGCCCGTTACAACTTGGATATAAACGAAAAAAGAAGGAAGCCGTATTCCAGCGAGCCGAGGAAAAAATTACCTCGAGACGTATCTGTGCTCGAGGGATACCAGCGACTGAGTAGCTTCCTACCAACGAACGATTTCCTTGCCAGCGACTACTAGGATAAATGCCCCAAGTACTGTCAGTGTTTCTATAACCGACACTTGAATTCGTTTCTTTAATAGCAAAGTAATATACGAAGAATCGTAAACAAACAAATTTTGGTAGTAAATTCGGACTTCGATTTACGTAACAACGCATAAACGTTGTATATTCGTTTACACTTAATATTTAAAACGAAATATTAGGAGGTAAACGTCCTGTTCAACATTGAAACGTGACCAATGTAATTACAAAATATGGGACGTGTCATAATTCAGTAAACATGATACGTTTACTATACATCTTGTATTAGTTACACAAACTGACGTGCTAATATATGTAGAAATTGTTTTTATTTAAATGAAAAGTTTTCAAGTGGCAGTACAAGGGACATTGGGACTTTGTTGTACATTTTTAACTACGTAGTAATTAATTCATTACATTCAACATATAAGAAAATGTTTATAAATAAAAGAGCTGTTGAACAATATTATGGTTCAAACTGAAACGATTCTTAGGTTACATATCTAAAATAGTTAAATACAGTTACGCGATAACCTTAAAGTGGTAGCAATAGGTATGTCTACCCTATGTACCGTTTGATGCTGACAAGAAATCTCGCGGAACGATACAGGAGAAAGAGGAAAGTATGCATCTGTGCCACGGTGTGTTTTACTCTTTTGTTTCGTCACGCGGCAAAACTACACACTGATTCGTAGATGTTACCGCTTTGGACAATAATAGAAATACATATGTCCTATCCTTATAATCGTATAAAGGCACAGTTACGCAACATCCATGCTATTGATCTATCACCAAAATTAATACATAAGATCAGGCTACGTCGTCCATCAACGATGAATGCCATTTGAACTATAAATATAGCTTGGTTACAATTATTAACATTCTATTTTTGTTGAATTCGCACATGTCGGTTGAAAATTTATGGTTATTTCGGAAGTAATGAAAAACTACTGATTATAAATATGAGAAGTAAAAAAACGGATGCATAAATAAGGAACAAATACGGTGAGTACCATAACTGTTATCACATTTGTCATCGGGCATCTATAAAGGTGAAAACACTGATTTATAATCCAGTGAGAGATGGTTGATGATAAACAATGGTCGCAACGTAACTGCAGCTACTTCATATCAAAATGTACTAATGTAAATATTTTCATTCTTGTCAACGAAAAGAAATGTACAAAGAAAACAAAACAAAATACACAATAACGTTTGAAACTTAGTTGGTTGCTGTTGATAGTAGTCGGTGGATGGTGCGTGACTGCATTCTTATTGTTAGATAAGGTGGACTTACATACGAGCCTCTCAAAAGCCAAATTGATTAACTTCACTTTTTACAAACATCCGAATTTTATTATCTAACCACATAACTACGCTTTGTTCGACGAGACGAGACAGTAAAAGAGATATCTCCGTCCTTATGCGTCGACTGTGAATATTGACATTCAATCTGCTTCATCACTTGGGCGTTTGTTTTCCTTTACTGTTTCGTCTCGTTGGACCGGGTATATAGAGTTGTATTTTTCAAAGAATCAATTTGATTCATTTTTGGTAGCTAATCAGTTCGGCTTGTGAGCGGCACGTATAACCTTCCTTCCATGGGACTTCTCGTCAGCAACGTAGCGCATCCCCTACGCTGTTTCAAGGAACGCGAATTGCCGCGCTCGCGTTTCTCCCGATGACTATCCCGTCCCCCGTCACAGCCGTCGATGACGGAAATTCCGTCGTAACGATATCACACTGGTTCGGAACGGCGCGATATTAACGACGCGACCGTATTCGCTTTGTGAAGCGAACTATAACTGAATTTGGCCCCGTCATTTTATGCATCAGACTTGCCATGCCGGTATAACTGAATTCGATGGGTAACGCAATTACGCATCTTTGCCCGTGCAGATATACGTCGCGTTCTCTCTCTCGATTCCAGCACATGCCGCTCTCACACCTACGCCAGAGCACCATTAATTATTATATACGTGCGTATAGCGTATGTCAACGATACCCACCCCTTCCCTCGCCGTGAATTTTCCCACCGCGATTGCCCGACTCCCTGTCAGAGGATTCTCTCCCACCCAAAAATATCCCAAAACCTGCGATCATCATTCCCAACTAGCAGGAAAAAATTCGACTTTTTCGAACCTCCGAGCTAAACGTTCCCCGAAGCTTTCCCTTTCCGCGGTGTACCCCCCGCTGTTGATGCTTCCGCTTTATTTCGTTTATGGACAATCGCCACGCACGCTAGGCGGTCGCAAAAAGCGTTCGCGGAATTGTAGCGTCTCGCAATGATCCTTGGCAACAGGGAGAACGAATGCTATTGCGTTACGAAGCGCGCGATGGTACGCAAATGGTGTGCTACACCCCCGTGGAAGAGCGGCAAGCGCGTGGAAGCCCATAGCGCGTAACGTTGCGACGGCACTCAATCAGAAGTCATAATACATTTACCGCGGTCTAATGAAGACCCGATGAAAGGCTACCGCCGAGACCAGTGCCTCTCAACTACCTCCGATTTGTCCGCTCGTTTCTGGACACCGTACTTTTAGGAACTTTACGGATCGACGTAAAATATAAAAGGATTTGCAACGGCAACGAATGCAGTGGCGAATGCGGAAAACGGAGATATACAAATTCTGTACCTCAAAGACAAATTTCCCAAGTTTCTCTATGTCAATAATTTATAGTTCATAGGATAGTTGTTATCTACGTGGCCGAAGTTTATTAACCCCTTGGCAACCAGGTTCATTCCGAAATACTGAACAGCATAAACTACATGTCTAGTCCATTTTGTAGTCTATCAATCTAAAATCGACCTACTGAAATAATTTAGGTATCAAATTATACTGTCTAGGAAGCAACATTCAACGATTTGTGAAGGATCAAAGTGAAGGGAGAAGTTCATACGTAGTGAATTACTTCACAATACGAACTCAGTGCTTTGCGATAGAAAGAAAATAGAACAACATAAATACGTGTGTAAGATGAAAAAGGTCTCGAAGAAATTGTTACGTACATGTATCTACGTATACGTTGATAATAATGAGTGCAATCTAGATTAATTGTAATGTACAGTATAATAGTATCTATTTGGATTAATTATTTACTTACAATGTGAATTCACGTATATATACGCTCTGGTGTTAATGATCAGACAAATTGCGAGTGTACTTACACGCTAATAATGCAAATGGGTTAAATCTCCTTTATGTATTATGTTACATACAGTGAAAGTCAAAAGTAAGTATGCACTTTACAAGAATGGAATTCTAGTATAATTTGTTCATTGTTAATTATATTGTAATTAGAATTTATATAATTTCACTACTATTATACAATATTTATTTATTTCCTATAAGTAATATCTATTATAATCATACTACGTATCCTATAATTTCGCACAATTTCATTTTTACAATGTAGGTACTCACTTTTGACTCTCCCTATATGTAGATTCTTGTGGCTTTGATAAAATTAAAAAAAGGAACAATAAAATGCTGCGCGTATATAGCACAATTTTGACAGAAATAAACCAGGATTAATTTGTATCATCTCAGATACAAAATTGATATCGATGCACAAGAGGACGCTGTAAACGTCTCTATTTCAATTTGAATATGAAAACTCGTAACAACGCAAGTCCCTTTATGGGAAGAAAAAAATTTATCCGAAAGACGGGAAGGAACAGCTCCGATGTGGGGGAGAATCAAGAGGCAGAAAAGACGAGTCGCAAATAGATTGAAAAGAAAGGACGAAAGCGACCACTAGCAATGGACACGCGGCTGCAATCGCCGCTCCTTCTCTCTATCCTCCGCGGTAATCCTCGGAAATTAAAAATGCCCACGGTTTTGAAAGGTTCCGTGGCGTTTGAAAGTCGACGAGGGACGAGGGGCAAAGGGGACGAGAGGGTGCGACTCACCCTTGGCTCGCGGACCGATCTCGTCGCTCCATTTACAGAAACTCCGTCAAAGGGATCTCGCGCGCGTTGCGCTCTTCAAAGTTCACCAGCTGGAACTCCGGAGGCGCCGCGACGCTACGCGGCCAAGGGTGAAGTGGCGTCGAAAGCTAATGACGCTGTGGCGACGACGCTCCGCGTCCGACCGGAGGGTGGCCCGCACCCATCTCTCTTTCGAAAGCCGTAGAAAGCCAGTCGGACAGGGAGCGGCACACGGAAAGCTGGAAAAAGGGAACGAGACCGTGGCTAGCTCTCGCGGACATTTACCCGTGCCGCCACGGTAAATGAGTATTTGCCTTTGTGAATAAATAAAATGCATTACAAAGTTGCCGAGCTTCGGCCGCGGAGAAAGAGACGACCGGGAAGGAGCATCCACAGACTATGCTTGGAAACGCATCAACCTCAAGAGCACTCGAAACAGAGGAGAAAAAGACCCGGAAAGGGCAAAGCCATCCATGGCCGCTCTCAGAAGGGGTGGAATTTTATTCCCCGTAGAGAGAAAAGCCTAAGCGCCGCGCTTCGCGAACACGATCAGCGTAATCGAATCGTAAAGAGTGGTTGGAGGACGTTTAAAGAGCGAGAATCTGGTTATGATTCATTGACAAAGTAGGGTAAATGACTAGTGCAAGGCTAAAGCCTCCCATATCACAACTAATTGCCAGACACAAGTGCTCTGGATAAAGAAATTTTCGGATAGTAGAAAAATCGCTTTACCGAAGCTCAGCTTCGTTCAGTTGAATACAGTAGTGGACATAGAAATTGCACCGCCTTAGAGGTATTAACACTTTTTGTTTAATTGCAATGTGGCCAATAATCATCTTTGTTGTTGGCCGTTAAAGGTTCGATTTGCACTAAAGAAAACATAATTTATTAGAACGAATCGACAAATAGTTTGAGACAAAATTTATAATATTATTCTTTATGGTAAGTGCTCAAATAATTTCATAGGCTAATGTAGTTGCAATGTAAAATACATAAACAATTTAAAACACTTAGGAAATTACAGTTAAAGAATATTGCAAATATTGTTTCGGTGTATCTTCAATTTCAATCTTAAACTGAATCTTTTTTATAATGCCGCACAAGTAACGAATTTGGGATTAAAACCAATGGAGATAATAAAATCGTTCAGAGTTGCAATCCCTAAATTGGTCAGTGTATTAATTCTCCCGTTTAGCTTAATATTGCAGCGCCGATCAATTTATTAGAACATTCGAATATAGATTCTACTATATTTTACAATCCAAACGATTGAATTCAAAGACGTAGGATAGAATTAATCCCGCTGACGCGGTAACGTTTGGAAACTTCGAATCGGAAACAAACTCGTCCAACTATGACGATGATCGAGGCAACGTGGCGGTAGAGTGAACAACGATAGGGAAGGGGGTGGTTCCCAGGGGTGGATATAGAGGAGCAAAGGTTGGAGAGCAGGCAGCAACATCTAAGACAATGAGATACGAGCCTTTGGAGTAATCCTTCGGCCTTCCTTGGCGTATCGACATTAATTCCCTTGCCCCCTGCTTTTAACCGGAACAGACGCACCCTATAATAGGCAAGTTGGAATCCAATCTGCAAGTTTGCAAATTCGATTCAGCCGTCTTGCGAGAAGAGCGGCGAACGGGCCGAGTTACGCAGTGCTGCCTTCCAGCGTTCAAAGTAAGTACGCGAATCTTTACCGATTTTCACTATCTCCGATGCATCGTTACGCACGTTTTCCTCTACTTTCCGATTCTGCACTACGCATACCCAGCACGAACTAGCAATGAATGAAACAGCATTGTATTCGCGGATTTCAGATTTGTATAAATCGGGACATAAGAAGATACATTTGTGTCCAGTAATAAATCGTCCACTTTCATCTTTCTTTTCTTTACCCCTTCCGCAACAGAGGATGTATATACACGTTATCGAAAATTAGGCATTCGTTTGCACATGAAAGCTGATATACAATTTCTCTATAGTACAATGTTCTTTTTAGATCCGTTCATATATGTACATTAATTATACTTTAATTAATTATACAGGTCTTCCGAATATCTGTGTTTATGCTATTACTGTATTAATGAAAATTAGCCACATTTAAGCGTTTAATCGAGAATGCGTAGCGAAAGGGTTAACATATGGAAATCAGTTACGCGTTAAAGCATAAATTATAGATTAACGCATTAACATGGTAAAAACTTACGAAACAACCTAATAATTGATACTTGCGTAACGCCACAGTGACATCATCGTGGTGTTAAGCACAATTCACCCCCACTGTATTTAACCTTCTAAGTATGTTGAAGAGAAATCCTTTACGCAACATTCAAGAAACAAGCAAGCAGAGGCCGAAAGGGTGGAGGAAGATAGGATACGAGGGAGAGAAAGAGCTTAGGAAGGTGCGTATAGTCGTACATCGCTCAAATTAGATTCCTTAGCTGGAGGGACGTCGTAAGGCTTGACGTAAAGCCCGAATAATTCTCGACGAAAGGATGGTATGCCGTAGGTACGCGAAACACAGCCGAGGGCAGACTGATTCCACGAACGAGGAACGCACATACGCGTACGTATATATCAACGGTGAGCCACAGTTTGTCAAGTGGAAAGTTTATTCGGGCAAATATACGTGACGCGGTAAAGGTAACGTTGTTTAACGTTCATCCGCCCTGCGAGACATCCTGTACACGGTGTTCGCTTTCCAACTACTTCCTCTTCGAACATTCACCCCTTGCCTTACGAATTTTTTACAGTTCTACTTCATTAGTAGTCTTCCTAAGAAATACACTTTCATCAGAAAATCGGATTTTAATCAAAGAATACGGGGAAGTGGTAAAGATATTGGATCACGTTACATTAAATTCCTGTACTCCTTCCGATACTTTTCTATTCTTTGAATTGAAGTTAATCAGTAGAAGATGTCAATGATACGCTATACATGAATTGTTTGATCACTTATAGGTGGTGTTAGCAGTGAAAGAATTAAAAAGCGCTTCTGTAGCGCCCAAACATTCTCAGACACTGACCAAAGTATTTCTAATTTCGTTTAAGGCTTCTAACGTGGTTAACTCCTTCACGCTGAAATTCTTTTGCAATTTACAGACCAATGTGAGCAAATCGTACTGCATAGATTAATAATTTGAGAACACTGTATGATATTCTGTACGATTTTAATAAACAAATTAGGGAAACTTAAGGAAAAGACGCGACAGATATGCAAATTATTAATAATAATCGTAGCATAATTGTAGAAAAGAACACAACTTTATCGAGCCTATGGCATTGATTAAGGCGTTAAAGAATTCAACAAAAGGAATTAAATTTAACTCTCTATAACTCCACGTAATTTGGAAACTACTTTGACATTTCTTAAGTTCTACTTCAAGAGCCGGCAAACTACGGCTTGTAACTTGAAAATAATCTTTGCAAGAAGGAACAATTGCATTCGTCTCATTAGTAAACAGTATTACAAATAATTCTCCGCTCGCAAAGACTAGAAATATCTAATACTTAGCCCTTTGTAAAAGAAGTTTGCCAATCCCTATTCTGTTCCATTTCTTTACTGCTGTGTATATTATACGTATTCCATTTTATTGCTATACGCTTATATTAATATGAATTAACCAATTTACAATACTTATTAGTCCCTGTTGAATTGAACGGAAAGTTCGTTCTGTTTCTTTCATCAAATTCGAAGATGCTTTTTTTATTTACATGCAGCTTTATTCGTGAAGTCATTCACCCTTTTTCTTAATAACCTTGGACTATCTTTCACGTAGTGAAGTTTTCTAAAATAAACCCGCTCAATTTCTTAATAAAAAAACAACAAGAACTTTCAACTCAACCCAATAGTTTTCTGGAACCTGCAGTGTGAAATTGCAATCGTCTAGAATGTTGCTCTTAAGCAAAGAAAAATTCTTACTACAAAAGGTTGAGCTATAAATTACTCTAGTGGTAAAGATAAGGGATTGAAACTTAGCCGAAAGGGTTTTCTTTGAAAGCCCTATCGATCATCGTATCACAAGTTGAATTCGATTTTAAAGTTCGCGTCGCCTATTCGACGCTTTACCCTTTCGCTATAAAATTCACCGCAAACTTTAGCGATGATAATAATATCTGTATAATAGAATTCTGTGGGAAGTCGCGTTGACGAGTGGAATAAATAGAAAAGCATCGAGCAAACAGAAAAGTTCGTCAGAGTTATTCTCGACGGGGTTCTTGAGTTGTTGAAAGGGTGGAAAGGAGCAGAGAAGACGAGGGCGGACCGCCCCATTCCGTTCGCATAAACGCAATAATTCGCAGCGCTCGAAGGGGTTGCGCGAGCGTGGCATGCGCGTAAACGTAGTTATAAATAAATCTAGGAGCTCTTAATGCTTGCCGGTGGCTCGCGGAAGCGAGGTCGGGTGAACAACCAGACGAGTTAGAGCGAAGAAGCAGGAGAGAGCAAAAGGGGGGGCCCGAAGAAAGCCACGAAAGGGTGGAGGAGGAACCGGGAGCAACCCTTCGAGTTTTCTCGGTTTCTCGAAGGGGCCGAGAGCGAAGCGCGTACGGGGCTTCTTCATTTGCTTGGCGATTCGGACCAGTTTCGCTAGCGCGTTCCCACGCGGATGACGAAAGACTGATCGAAAGGAACGGTCGGAATTTTTCTACTACTTTATCGAAATTAGGGTAAATATACCACGTACTGCCACTCTAAGGTTATCGTATCGCGTTACTTTATTTAACTATTTTAGAACGTCGTTAACGTAAAGATCGAATTTAGCATAAAGACAAAACTATCCGTCTGCTGTCTTGTCTCGTTAAACAAGCTATAATTAGAAGTGGTTATGTATTATGTATTGGATTGTATTGGATTGGAGTATATGAAATGTCGCTTTTGAAAGTAAAACTTTAAACAAAAGCAAATTTTTCAAACAACTATGTACTCGGTTCAAATAATTTCTAAATGATTTTATTACATACTTTTTGCAACAATTAATTGGTTTTACTATTCTGTACGCATATCCCAACATCGTCAGTTTTAGAATCTGTTCGTTTACTTTCTGAATTACTGTCCACTGAAAATTCACCAGTCTTTGATTACGTAAAATGTAAACCATCATCTGACTGTTTTAATATTTATACAAGCTTCTCTAAATGCCAAATTAAACTTGTATAAAAATTTATATAAATATCTTGATTATTCGTAATGGTCAATATTGAAGGTTTCATACTTTTATTATACCTATTCTTCATATTCTACGCACCTAAATTACAGAAACTTTCTTTCTCCTTAGTTTAATTTGTTACAATTGGCGACTGGACAAAATTAAAAGGACGGTAATAGTTGTTAAAGATAATAGTTGGTAATAGTTGATTCACATGGTAATTTCAAACATTATAAAAATGACATTTCCAAGCACCAATCTATTATATTTATTAATGGGGAAGCCCTTTATAGTGCAATATATGAAATAGTATAGATCAACGGACGCCTAATAGTTGTTAAAGATGTGCACAAGTTTAAATCACTTGACAATGTTATTTAAGACATCGTAAGCAAAAATAGAATCGAATATAATCCTGCGACATTCGAGAGGCATTAAATTAGAACGTGAAAGTATGCGCGAAACGGAATTTACAGAATACGTATGACGTGCAAAACTCTGCAAAACATCCAACGTAAAATGTACCCTATAATATTTTAAAAGGTAAAGCTAATTTGTACTTAAATTCTATTTCCTTCACGTTCGTTGATAAAAAGTTGAATTTGCATAAAGATCCGCGGTCTAGTGATCATATATGGACGTACAGCAGTTACGGAAGGTAATTGTACATACACATGTTTTTCAAGCAGGTGGTTTTTAATCAGCTCCTATATTTTATTTCCATGACACCAAATTTTGATAGCCGCATAAGGGGACTACTAAATTATAGGAAACATAACATAATTAGGTCTAATTAATTAGTGTCTAAATGTCAAAATAAATACGTCGATGTACAAATACTTTCTATAGTCACTATAGAAGATCCCAAAAAACGGGATACCAACCTGAAATATTCACGTTGAACGGCTGTGACACGAGTAAAGCTGACGTGGTGGGCTGTTATTTGATAGTGTTTCCACGAGAAAGAAGTCAGGAATGGGTGCACACTCGCAACGAGGACGATTGTGTGTCGGATGTTTCTTTTAATTCCCTTTTCTCCCCCCGCTCTCGTGGCCGACGATCTCGTTTGGATAAGAGTCTGCTGCATTACGGTGCATTCGCACGGTAGGCAAAGAACTCGTTACTTCGCACGCTCTCGGAAACGGTATTACAATTAATCGCCGTGAATCCCGTGGGTGCGAACCTGCGAATCTCCAGCGATGGATACGCATATTCTTTCCAGGCCCCGAGAAAACTAGGCACCCTCCTTTTCCCTCGGTTGCTCCCATCGATTATCGAGAAACTCGCGAATTTGCTCCCGAACGTGCTACCGTTGATACGCGCCGAGCCGTGTAATTCGCGATACCACGATAAAGAAACTTTCTCGCTGGGAGGAACACAAAGACCTTTGTTTCGCGCCTCGTTGCAACCACACGAGTACAATCGTACACGTAATTAAGAGGAATCCGACGCCTCCATTCAGAGGTTCGACGAAAATATGACGGGAGAACGCGTTTCCTTCTCCTTACCTTGAATTTGTCCACGCCTGCTCGAGGAGAATACCGTCGAAAGCTCTGTGCACTGTGCACGCCTATCAGCAACACACTATCGCGCCGCAGATACGCGCACAAACGTCCGTGGTAACGCGGATTTCAAAGAATACACGCGGAGAACACGCCGATAGCAATCGGAGAACAAAAGAACGCGACGTAGTCTCGAAACGCATTCTGTCAAGCGTGCAACACCGACTGACTCATTTGCCAAGCAAGAAATTAAAACATTTCCCCTGTCAGATCGATCCTTGATTAACGTATATACTAAGATGACCATACAACCTCCGAATTTTTCTGGACACCCTCTTCCCAATTTTCTTATTAGAAACTGCCTTCTAATATTTTAAATGTAAAAGATGACATCGTTATCAACAGAATAGCAACATGTGCAAAAGCTATAGAATTGAGAACCCTTGTTTATTAAACTACCCCTTTAGTCCAACTTTCCCCTATTGATTATTATATAATATTAATATATTAATTGAAATGATCTCCATTCTTCCACGGCTCCCGAATCTCATACTAAAAAATATGGTCACCTTACGTGTACCAACTTAATATTCATATACTAGTTTCTTATGGAGCGTCGCGACGCTGCTTTCAATTAACCGACGCGACGTCGAGCGGTTTCGGGAAATTTTGGTTTTCTCTACGCATACGCGAGAATATAGGATGAAAAATAACTTGTTTCTCGTGGAGATTGACCTTCGATCGGCGCAGAGCTGGCTCGTCCAAGTTTTCGCGCGAGTAACTTCGAGGATGCGAAGGATATCCGTGGAACGTCGAAGGGTGCAGCGGGTGAAATGAGTCGAGAAATTGTTCCGAAGGAATTTATCAATTTTCTTTGAGGGATTCTAATTGTACTAATTTGTCGAGAGCCACCAGCGATCTCGCGAAAACGTCGCTGGGAGGGAGCCACGGAATTCTATCGTTTAATCTCCGACCGGGGTTCTTGCTTTTCGTTCCGAAGGGAATAAGAGAAGGATGGTCGATCGCGGAGTCGCAACCGCGATAGGAAGCAGCCTACCGTGAGAATCGAGCCTATCTTCCACCGTTTGATCTCCTTCAACTCCCCTAATTTTCTTCCAAACTCGACTGCCTTCGGGCGGACCAAAGAAATCGATCGATCCCCCGCGAAAATTAAAAATCGTATGTTAACGTCGAAGTCATATTCTCGCGTTTCACGTCACAGAACGAAGCTTGGTTTTTGCAGTCCGATTAATAATGAACTCGCCAGGAAACAAGTAGTTCGTACAACTAAATCGTTCGCATACTAGGAGTCCATCGATATTCTCTACTAATTGGAACTTATTGCTCAAATAACCAAAGTTTACGTTCAGATATGTGGATTTGATTAAACATCTTGCTTATTCTTTCATTCATAACATTACACTAAAGACTTTCAAGAGTTTTAGGCTTCGAATCATGTTCGAAGTGATTCGAATTTAATGCTGGATACACAATATCCATTCAAGGCGATTCGAAGCGTTCCAAAACCCATCACTTGACTGTGAATTTGTATGCAATTATAGGAAATTTAACTAGGCGAAAAATGACAAAACGCACAGAGTTTGTAAAAATATGCAAAATATCCAAAGTAAAGGACACGTTATAATGTTTAAAGCATGAAATAACTTTCTATTTGGGATCTGTGTCTTTAATTTGCAATAAAAATTCGCAATCTACCCATCGCTAATATAGCTACCCATAACCCAATGTGAGCAGTAGTTAATAAACCTATAATATATTCATCTCTAACCTCTCACCAACAAATATTGTAATCTGCTTATGCATGAAATGTGCTACCGTCGAAAATAAATGAATAATAAGAAAAAATTGCAGCGTCCGATTTCGATCGCGATTTTTCGTTTCATGTCATCGGGTATGATAATCCCTTTTCCCTGGCGAGTATCGAGTCTCTCTCAAGATTGACCTTGATCCGCAGGCTTCCCGTCGGTGGAAGAAAAACGAAAGTATAGGCGAATCGAAGGTAAACGCAGACAAGACTATTTATAACGGATAGTCTTTTTAGAGCGAACAAGCGGCAGCGTCCGCCGAGAGCTCCTTCCGTGCCGTTTCCGAGGCCGGCCCGCCCACATTGCAGATACTTGCGCGGTTACGTTACGAATTTATCGCGGCTTATTATCTATACGAACTCGGCGAGAATTCACGTTAACTGGCTGCCTCTCTCTTTCCATCTCGCTGCGCTTCTTTCTTGCGAATTTCCGCCGCGACACCTCTGTGTTCCGCTATCGCTATCTACTCCGTTGCTCGTTTCTCTATCCGATTCTTTTCGCAACACGAAACAGAGTAAAAATGCTGACGAATCGCTAGCGTCGACGAGAAGGCCACGCGGGAAGAGGAACTTGGGAAATGTATCAGCGAATCGATTAAAGATACACGCGGGAGAGAAGGAGGATATCGGCTGTCGCGAGGATATCGACTCTTCACTGTCGGCTGTGGACAATCGAAGAGAGTAAGAGGATCGACAGGGCGAGGGAGACACGTCGGAGAAAGAAGGAGAGCACGGATGTCGGGAAAAGAATCGAGAGCTCGGGGCTGATATCAAAGCAAGGCAAACAATACGGCGAGATGCTGATGCGATTGTATTATGGCTAGTGGACCGGTGATCCATTGTCTCGTCACGTTCTACCCACTCGCTTCTTTTATCTCGATCCCTGTAATACTCGTATCTTGTCGTATCGAGTGAGCATCCATCGAAAGTAGCACGCTCGCGCGATTCGGAGGGGAGGTTTGTCAGACGTAACGCGGAATCTAGCGAATCTATCCAAGCCTGTCCCGTCACTGTTTTCCCTTCTGATACGCACTCGTAGAAAGACTCGTGGAATCTTTCTCCAACGATTGCGTTGCATACAGGTGGAAAATTATCGATAGTACTATCTATGTCATCGATGGTTTTGAACTGTCAAACGAGTATCGATACTCAATCTCTATTATCGATAATTTTCGATAGTCAAAAATTCATTCTTCGTTTGTTCCGATTTGTCTTCGTTTATTCTTCTAAGGTCCGTTTTTTATACTTCGGTATATTAATACAGTTTACAATTTTGCTACTCTTTTAAACTGAAATGGAAAAATTCGTGTGAAAAAGATCTGATCGTAGTCGTAAATAAACGTTACATTATCGCTGTGTTATAGTGTCACTTAAAACGCGAGCCCATTCAAAGGAAAAATGTTGATATTCTTTTATTTACGGATAAAGATAGATCGCTATTTACAAATCAATCATATTTTATGTCACGGATCCTCTTGGTTTTCGACAAATTTAAATAAACCACTATCGAAGATTATCGGTAGTCTGTTCGAAACTATCTGTGGCGGTGACTATCGATAACTTTCCACCGCTGGCGTTCCGTTGCGTTGAGTTGGAGATGCAGCCGGGAAATGAATGGAAAAAGAAGGGAGGAAGAATCGCGTTAACGACCTCCGCGGTGAAGATCGGAGCGTCGCTGTTGGTTTCCTGTTCGCGGGCGCGATCGAAGTGCGCGCTCGGCTCGCGGAGATATGGGTTAGCGCTCGCGTACGCGGCAATTAAGACGGAGAAAATCTCGGTGGAAAAAGAAGACGCGTGACGGGCCGGATAAAATAAATGAAACACCGGCGTGAAAGCGAAATTGGATATACGGGCAGCGAGCAAACGGGCAGAGAACGAGTCGCTTCGCTCCGCGCTGCGCCGACAAAATTTATTTGCTTTTCATTCAAATCGCCTCATCTCGCATTTATGTATTCCGTGATATTGCACTTTTTAAACTCGCCTGCTTTCATCGTGCGCCCGCTGGATATTAAGACCCCCGAGTCCCGTGTATTAGGCGTATAAATTTAGCCCCGGCAAACACGTTAGATTCGTTCCCGCCACGCCACCGACAGAACACGTCCTTTCCAAACCTTCGCCCCATCGCTCTTCCTCGTTCGGCCGTTTTCTTCGCGGGTGTGCGATCGAATCTGAGGTATGCCAACGATTTGTATTAATTATGCCCGTTGCTGAGCTATTCCACTGTGTGAAATTAATGAACGATGCTGCGACGATCGAACTCTGTTGTATATCTGTGGCCGTACAGCAAAATGACGTAAGTCGAATTAACAAAAGATTGGAATCTATCCGTTAAATGAATTGCAGAATATAAAATCCGATGAAAGTACTGGATAATGAATTTTTTACGCTCAAAAATATATATCCAATCGAATCAAAATCCATTATTTAGCAATTGCGTTCAATTTATACATTTTTATTATTACGTATGGAGTATGCTTCTATTATAATATGGTGCCCAACGATCTCTAATCATGAAACCATAATTGAAAGAGTACAATGTAGATTCCTCTACTTTTGTATGTATAAACTTGCTCTTCCAATAGCATTTAATGATCGTGATTACTCTGTAACCCCAAGCGAAATTAGCTTGCATACGCTATCGACGCGTAAGGAAATTGCAGATCAGTGTTTTATCAACAACCTTATCAACAACCAGATTGGTAGTCCTGTCCTTTTAGGGCTGGCCAATTTCCACGCTTCTGTACGCAAACTAAAACCGAGATCTTGTCTTTACACAACTAAATTTAAACTTAAATGTGGTCTACGTAGTCCAATCAAACTTTTTCTCAGGATTGGCACCTGTTTTTAAACCATACCTGCGGAATATTATTATTAATAGACTGCGGATTTTTATGCAAATTCATATTTTGTCTAAATAAAATTAAGAAAATTGCGCTTACATAGACGAGTGTTTCACCCTCTAACAATAAGTGGTCAAACATTTTTACTGTACTTTAAATATTTCATGTATTTTTGTGTACTACGCGCATTCTGTACTTTTTACGCATTTAAATTTGATGCATAAAAGATGCATAAAGAGCCGCAGTGTAATTATTATCAGAACAGTTTTTCAATGTTTATTATCGACTATGTACACGTCTTGACACTGCAAACTTTTACCTACTTCTATCTTCCACGCTAATAACTGTTAAATTCTACGTACACCAATGAAAACATACCCATTTACAAAAATCAATAAAACTTAAGGAACAGTATCTCGAAAGTGGTAACATATTACTTATGTCGATTCGTCTTACATAAGTAAAACAGATGCTGAGCAATATTATGCTCCAAACTGGAACGATCTTTATGTTAACGACGTTCTAAAATAGTTAAATAAAGTTACGCGCGAACCTGGAAGTGGCAGTACGCGGTACAGCTACCCTACGTGTAACGTATAAGTCAGACAACATTTTGATCGATCGGTGTACCACGGACTAGGATTGGAAATATTTTCCAGCGTCGGATCCGATGGGGAACGCGCGCGTTGCGGAACGATTCGGACGAAAGGTGGAAACGCGAAAAAAAATGAAGAAAACGAGGAAAGTGCGGGAAAGGGAGAACACGGAGGAAGTGCACGTGGCGGCACGAGCGAGAAACAACTTCCCTCCTGTTTCATTGTAGGCGTTGCTCGCGTTTTTAATCGACCCCCCGGCGTATACCCTGGAATTCCTTCGGTTAATTACGCGGATTTCCAATGCGTCCAGACCTCGTGGAATTTTTACGATTGCCTGACTGCCAGCCCTTCCTCCCTTTCCAGGCCGGGATTTGTACGACTGAAATATTCGAGGGATTTCATTTTATAAATGACCAAGCTGTCCCTGCCACGAGCCCTCGGACCTACCGTTCCATCCATCTTGCCCCTTGTACTTTCGCGCGGTTCCCGCTTTCGCAGACGGATTCAAACCAGTGCTGTCGGAATGCTCGCATCGTCAAGTAGCTCCAAGCTCGAACCGAACCGAGTACTCGATAATTTAGTACAGTTCGAATAAACTGAGCGGTTCGACTGAAACCGAGCAGCTCGGATGAAATCGAACAATTCGAGTGTACTGTAAAGAGCTGTTAAGTAGGCGTACGTGGCAACAGCCAATACAACACCACAAAGTAAAAAGAACATATTTATATTTATACTATTTATACATGTACATGAAATATATATATTTTGACCATTTAACCGTAAGATGTATATGTCTGAACTGCTCGTCTTATTTCAAACTGTTCGAATCTGTCGAAGTGTTCGCATCATTCAAATTTTCGTCCTTCAATCAGCTTTTTTTTGAACATTTGATACCTCTACGAGTCGCTCGGTTTATTCGAACTACTCGATTGTTTCGATTTGTACCAAAGGAACGAGTACTTAGCTCGGTTTATTCGAGTATTCCGACACCATTCGATTCGAAACTAATGCATACGTCTAAATGCGTACACGGATAGGTACAACGTCTCCGAGATTCCTCCAAAAATCGTCCGAAAGGCGGCCGATTGGCAGTCGCGTGGTGTTTCACCGCGAAAACCGCGGCATCACCGAGCAAATTAGTCGACGTGCCTGCAGCGAATAAAGCGGCAGAGAAACTGCGACGATAAATCGAAGTCGAGGACAGAAACGGCGAGGAAGAATTCTCGTTTCCATAAATAATTCAAGTCCCGTCCGACAGCGAACCAAGCACGCCCTCCTTTCGTTCTTTTCTCTCTCCTTTGCTTCCTTTTTCCAGCCCCCATTCCTCGTCCTCTCCCCCTTGCGACGACAACGGCTCGTTTCTTCGTGTAGCGGTCAAAGGGGAAGTCTAAGAACCTAATCTTTTCGCAAAAGGGTTTCCGGGAGCACCTGAGAACCCAGCGGAAAAGTCTTCACCGACACCCCCTAAATACTTAATTCCATTTTCGCCTAATTGGACAGTTTTATTAAGGGATGCATATTTCAGATGGCGTTTTTATTATGTCTATTGGGAGCGAATCCCTTCCCCGTTGCTGTCAAGGAACGGGTTAAAGCAAAGAAGAGTGCCAAGCAAGAGGAAAATGCGAACCGCGGTCGGGGGATGAAAAAAATTAGATTTCAACCCTTCGAAAAATATTAGCACGCCCGAGAAGAGTGGCGAGAGAGAAATGGGAGAAGCGCGGATAAGATGGACCTTGAGGGTCGATGCGAACCTGCAACCCTTTGCCAAGGGACAAGCTTCCTCTCTCTCCCTTTCACTGGTTATTGTCTCAAGGATTAAAGGGAGAACGTCTAACGTCTCGAGAACAAACTACGTCCTTGTATTTCTCCCTCGCAGTTTTTTCCCCGCTCCGGAGCACCCGCAGAGAGACAGTGGATTAACAAGCAAAACGTTTGTCAAAGATAAAACACCGATTTCATTGACTCGTTTCGCCTAATAGGTGAAATAAAAACGTTCAACGAGCAAATCGAGAAACGGAGAAAAAAGCCGCTGTTGTTTCACGGCATCGGTGATGGGTAGAAAAGGACAGCGAGAGAAGGGAGCGAGATAAGGTGGCAGAAAGAGGCGGAGGGCTCGTATAAATTTTAATAAGCCTCATTCGCCGACCCTTTGAGCCCGGCGAAATGAACAAATTAAAAGTTTCTCCCGTTTTTAGTGGTCTCGCGGTTGACATTTCGGCTCGCGCGACGATCTCGCGGAATTACGTAACTTTCGTCGTTCCGAAAAACGCGCAGCCGACCCGAACAACCCCAACCAGAATAATATTCGCCGGGAGCATTATGAATTACGCATGTACGCGCCTGCGTACCCGACCAACCTCTATCTTACGTCGATTATTCAGCTCCTCCCGAGGGAATCCCTTTCCCGCCGCCAATACAAATATAACTTGCTCCCCACCCTTTTGATTACTATTTATTAAGAGACCAATTTCACAAATTTCCACCGTTTCAAAGGCCCGGATTGAAGCAAAAAAGAGCGCCAAGTTTCATGCATATTTGACAAAAGCTAACAATTAAGCGAAAAATTGATTTAGAAACTCGAAGTTGACTTAACTCTGCTGCGGTCTTCGGGCCATTTTCAACGTAAGCGAATTGTCTATTTTCTAAAACATCTCCTAATTTTTAAACATGTCCAAAAGTGCTGCGGTTAATATCTGAAAATTTAATTTCCTAGTTTCTATGGTAGAGGTTCTTATATCAATATTATATTAAATAGGAACACGTTTTACATATCTTAACACGTCAGTTTGTGTAACGGATATAAGATATATAGTAGACGTTGCGCCTTACTCAATTATGACACGTTCCATACTTTACAATTATATTGGTCACGTTTTAATGTTCAACAGCACATTTACCTCCTAATATATATTTATAAATATTAAGTGTGAACGAATATACAACGTCTATGTGTTGTTACGTAAACCGATGTCCAAATTTAGTATGAAAATTTGTTTACTTACGATTCTTTATACGTTACTTCGCTATTAAATAAACGTATTAAAGTGGCAGTTATGGGAACAGTGACAGTACGTGGGTCATTTACCCTAGGTCTGCGAATTCAAGAAATACGCGAAGAACCCCCAGACACGTGTAACGTTCCCTCGTTAACCCCTTTGGATGGCGCGAATGCGAGCAACGCGTCCTTCCCCTCTTACCCTCTCAACCCCAGACGCGAATCGTCGAGGCGAGTCGAGGTAGCGAGTAAGATTTCAATTAAAACAACCCCCCGGCACGACGGGGGATTAGCGATACCAATCCGTTCCGTGGCGGGCGGCGAAGCCCCGGTTATGACACGGCATAAATATCAATGTAAATTACCTCCGCGCGCGAGATGCCAACAGCGAAGGAGACCGCGAAGATGTCCGCTTCTGCCTACGCGTCCCGACCTTTATGAACGCAATCATCGCGCGATTTTGCATTTATGAGATTTAAATTGTTACCACCTACCGTCTTATTGGTATCACCTCGCGTTACGCAGACCTTGTCTCCCAACTTACACCCCTTTCGGAACAAAGCAATCGTTTTCCGTCGTCGCGTCACGTCGTAACGTTAACCCTTGGTGCCGGAGCTTTGGGTAAATTTCAATTCCTCGGTTTCAATTTTCTAATACACCGAGAAACGACAATTTGCTCCTTTAATGGCATAAATGAAAGGATATCTGCAAAGGTGGATTTAGTTGTAGGCCAACAGTAAGTAGACTATAGCCAGGATTGTAGCTTTTATGGCACGTCGATTTTGGGGAAAACTTGCTTTAGGTTTTTCTATGTACGGTACAAGATTATACGATTTTAATTAATCTTCGTTTCGAATGCATTTTCGTTTCTCGATATAGGAAGCAATGAAGGATTATTTAAAACAGAAAAAGTTTCATTCATGATTATAGGAACGTGACGCAGCTCTTTCTGTTTTCAATTACATTATATTAAAGTATATTGAGTTATCGGAGTAGTGTATCGATTTGTTTGGAATGGGTAAATCTTCTCGATTCACGTAAGTGGGATAGAAAATTGCTTTGTAACTGAGGGGTTGAGTTCACAATTGATCTTTGTTAGACTGCGGATGTTTAAGCAAATTCATCTTTTTGTAGACACGCTTAAGGAAGTCAGATCAGTTTCACCCTTTAACTATTATAATTTCCATCTTACTTTGAATATTTTTTATACTTAATTTTGTATATTATACGTATACATTAAGTGTTCCGAAATTATTTTTCTTGTTATACTTATATTCCCGATAATGCATACACTGCTGTGCATTTAGCTAGCACTTACTAATATGGTGACAAAATTAAAGAAAGAAATGATCAATCAACTAAACTTGGAAATCCAAAAAAGGATTAATTGGACAATTAAGGTAAATGACCCACGTACTGTCACTGTTCCTATAACTGCCATTTGCAGGTAAATGTGCTGCTGAACATTAAAACGTGACCAATATAATTATAAGGTATGGATCGTGTGATAATTCAGTAAGGCGATACGTTTACTATATACCTTATATCTGTTACACAGTCTGTCGTGTTAATATATGTAAAACGTGTTTCTATTTAAATGAAAAGTTTTCAAGTGACAGTACGAAGGACCGTAGACTTTGTTGTACATTTTCAATCACATAGTAATAAATTTATTATATTGAACATATAAACAAAATGTTCATAAATAAAAGAGCGGTTGAACAATATTATGCTCCGAACTGGAACGATATTTGTACTAACGACGTTCTAAAATAGGTAAATGAAGTTACGCGCGAACCATAAAGTGGCAGTGCGTGGTACATCTACCCTAGTTCGCATTATTGCTCGTAAACGCATGTTCAGTACAAAATCCGGAGTCGAGCATAAAGGAGTTGAGTTTGTCATCTTTTTGTTACAATTTAGTTCCTCGCAGAAATCCAATCCATGTTCGAACAAGTACGAAAACTCTACGGACGCGGACGTACGCGAGATTGGCCGACCCGGATCTCCATGGCAGCGTGAAATGAGAATTTCGCGAAACGAACACGTGAAACTTGTAGGAACGCGAATCCGGAGCTCTCGGTAGCGAGGGAAAATCGTCCTACGAAATCATAATTAACGGAATTATGTCGGGAGTAACTCGATACCTTTCCGAGTAGGCGGATAGAAAGGGTGGCGAGTTGAAGGAGGGGTTGGGGGTTAGAAGGGGATGAGGGTAGAAAGGGAAGACCGTGGGGCTTTCGAGGGGGCTTACGTCTAACGTAAGAACGAAGGGTTGCAAGAGATGTATCCCCCAAATAAGAGGAGCCGCGTACACGCGTACTCGTCCGCCTTTAATGAACGTAATGTTACACGGTATGCGCGAGCGCGCGCTACTTCGCTATCTTGAAAAGGATCGCTCGGACGTTGCGTTAACTTTCCTACCACCTTTATTCTCGTGCCGAACAAACTCCCTCTCTCCCGTGGGAGTGATCCCCAAGTAGTCAATGAGTATACGAAAAATGGAGTAGAATAGCGTTGAAAGGTGAATCGGGGTTAAAACGGTCCGTCACCCACGGAAAATGAGGCTCGTCGTTGCGTGAAACGCAAAGAAATACTGGAAACTTTCAACCACCGCTGAAGATCCTATGATCTTTGACCGAAGCAACGGAAGCGCGACGATAATCGACGACTCTTTTCCTTCGACCACTCGTTCGAGCATTAAAGACTCTTAGGGGACTGGAAACTGCAGAAAAATCTGAAAAGCCCAGAAATGGAAAGGGGAGATCCGTCTCAGTGTCGGATTCGTGAGGAAAGCGATGCAAGTGGTGGCGCGTGAGAGAAAAAAGCGAAACCGGGGCGAGAAGAAAAGGGCGAGGAGGCAAAAGAAGGGAGGCAAGAGGGCGTTAACTGAACTTTAATGGAGATCGTAGATAAATCGTTCCGACGAACGTTCAAAAAACTCTTTGACGGATTACGCCCAAATCGTATCTGTCCGCTCCTTGCGTCTCTTTGGATGCAGCGGCTACCTGAAGACTAGCTTCAAATACACCCTTGTTCAAAAGTATCGGCTTGAAAGGAAAGTTCGTTCGTTTTTATTTGATATTTAATCAATAGATTTTATACTTATTTTTAGATTATTTTATTTTATAGTTAATCGATGATATAATTTGCATTAACCTCTATCATTTTCTGAATACTAAACGAGGATACGCATACAACAGTTTATGAATTATGGAGCAGAATAATACAAAGTTATTTCAAGAGAAACGCTCGAATTTTTCGTTCAACTGAATGCTTCGAAAGTTGTTTGAATTAAAAGTGAAAAATCATTTGGAAGTTATGAAAATCTTAAAGAATTATTATCCGCTTTAAGATTACCACATTGTCTAATAATTCATGTCTACTAATCGATCTGTTTGGCAGATCCTTAGTTGTTTGCCGGAGATCTATACCTATGTCAGCTAATGAATTTCCCCGTTCATGAACAAAATAAAATAAAGAATTGGACTACAAAGAATTTATATGTTCAATGTTGCTAGAAAAATGTCACTGATTACGTAAGATAAAGTTGACGGTATTTCTCATTTATCCGTCGCTTTTCTCGATCTTTAACCAATTTGAAAAATCGTAACGTCAGTTTTTGTATCGTGTCTAATATTATTTGATTCCATGCTCGCCGTAAATAATTCTACAAGTCAGATTTAGACTTTGAAGATACTTCGCGAACTTTCGAGACACATGAATCTAGACCATATACATTTCTAGCAAATCGACTGCAATAATTTAAGTACAAACTAATCGTATAAATAACAAAAACGCAGTATAATATGCATTTTTCGCCACAATAATATCGTGAAACTAATAAAATTTATATAATCCAGCGTCCGAATATTTATGGACGAGGGTGTACCTCGAGCTGCTGCCACCGACGCGTTTTTATTTTCAAAGCGGGTGACGAAGTGGCTTTTCCGGCGATGACACGGAGTCGCATCGCCGTGACTTCCGCGGAATTAGTAGCCGGAAGAGGATCGCGAATAAAATGTCGACGGAGAGGGAAAAAGCAGGAAATCGAGCAAGAGAAAGGGAAAAAGAGTGCAGGAAGGCGTTCAACAAGTCGAATAAAAAAGCTCATAAATAAAGAGGAGGAATTCTCTCGCCCTGCTCTCGAACCACCCTTTGGCCTTCACCCTCTATGCCGTTTCACCGTCTCTCGCACCCTCCGCGTTTCTGTGAATGTCCCCGCGGACACCTGTTGCTGCCTTCCGCCCTCTGCAGCCATGTCAAAGAGAGAAACAGAGAAACGAGAGGGGACAAAGGGGGCAGGATGGGAGGAAATTGGAGGCATTCGCTCGATTGCTTTTGCCGACGATTGTCGCGCCGTCAGGCTAATGCTATCCGAATTCGCCGGACGATTTACTCCCACGTTCGAGTTCAGTCAAGAATGAAGACCGCAAAAACAGTGGACATTGTGGGGAACAATTAGAGGATCGAAGAACTCTGAATGGTTCTATAAGCGAAGGAGAAAAGAATCGATGGGAAATGTTAGGGATACCTTTAACCCATTAGGGACCAACGTATCATGATGCAGTATTTCATTTGTAACATTTTTTCGATTAATTTAAATTGTCGGATTCCACTTTTGGATATTGTCGCTGTGAAAGAGCATTCCAGCGATTTCCATAGCAATTCTTTCGCCGTTACTTCTTCTTCTATTTAGGTTCTACAATTTTGTAAATGTTGAAGAAACTGTGAATATTTCTTTAGTTTCTTCGATACACACTACAAAACCATGCGATTTTATTTGATTTTGTAATAGATCATCATTAGACTGCTGATATTTATGCATTTATCATAAATATTTCAAAGATATGTAAAGAAAATATATCAAATATTATCATAAAAAAGATTGGGTTTCAATTGAGACAGAGGTTAAAATACTCTAAGAAGCAATGCAATATGCGATCCCGTGACTATTTTGAGCCCAGTACTTTGGACCAGCTTAAAATTGATAAGATCGCGCGAAAGATTCTCGAGGGAAGAGGGTTAAAATAGGAGGAAGAATGAAAATGGAACGTGTCATCGTGCACAGCGTGGTGATGCGGTCGCCAATTTGGAAACCATAAATACCAACGCGAGATCCAGAGCAGAGTTTGCCACGCAGAGAGGCCTGGCCACGAGTTTTCAGAGGCAGCTGCTGATTTGTGATAAATGGAATCCCGGGAACGCGGCCAGGGTGGGGATATTACGCTCTGGGGCTACCCGCTAATTACAGGGTGGCCTCGAATAAATTACAACCCGACGAAAACGCCGGCTCGTTGGTGTAACGTCGCATTATAACGCAACGACGTCCTTGCCCTGCCGAGGAACGCGTGGATTCGGGAAACGGGTGACGTTCAATCGCGCATTTCAACCCGTTCCTTCCAAATACGTCTGGTATTTTGCGGCTATCTCTCCTCCGTATAATTCCACCAATTAAACACCTTGAACATTGCAAGAACACGATACCAATTGAATAGTTTCATTTACAAGCGTAGACTACCGGTGGAAGCGCGTTACGTAACGCGGAAGAAATCGGCGACTCGGAAACGAAACGGACGTCGTTCCACGGCGCTTAACTCGCTTTAAATTCCATCTCTCTTTTAAGAGCGAGCCGAGCGTTTCTCCCGTTCGAGTAATGAGAATTCGCGATGGAAAACGACGTCTGTACGTTGCTTGTTTCAACGGCAAACAGATATCGTTCCGTCGCCCTGCTACACGGCTCGATTACAACTTTTTATTGCATTTCCATTTCGTTTCCCAGGCCGAACAAAGAGAAAGGGGGGCAGCGTTGCAAGGAGGATCGAGAGTAGGCCGGGAAATTGCAAACGCCACGATTATTCGAGGATCCGCTTGGTAAGGATCGACGGAAAGACGAGGATGCGACACGTAAAAGGAGGGTTGGTATCGTTTTCGCGACGAGGCCTCCTCGAAAAGCAGGGAAACAAGGGGAGAAGGGCAACGATGCTCGACGCGTCTCTTTTAACGCTGCAAACGCGTCTGAAATAATTCGGGGATGCGTAAAATCCAGGCTGGCTCTATTTGCCGCGATAATCGGGGCGTGAGCGATTTCGCAGGGCGAAAGACCTTTGGGGTGGTGAGTACGCAAAAGGAGAGCGATAGGAGAAACAGAGGCGATCACGGGACACGCGTTTAGGGTGCATTTTGTCGGCGGCAGTTGCCGATGGCGGTAACGTTTGTTGCGAAGCAAAGAATCTACCACCCGTGGCGCTATCGACGGGGGCGAGAAATTGGCCACCTCTGGCCGGTGGGAGATGCTAAACGACACCCGCGGTGCGATTATGCGACGCGATCTTTCAGGTACACTCAAGCGTGCTAGTGAGAAGTAAAAGAGAGAAGAAATTCTGTACCGGGAACAGTGGAGTGCGGGAACAAATATCGGATTAAGGACTCTTACGGACCAATGTGAAACATTTGCAGCGGTAGCGAATTCGTGGCGAATTAGGAAAGTAGGCATTTCAAATTGACGTCGGTGTGAAGAGGATGCCACGAAAAATTCGCTGCTACTGACAGTGTCCAGTAATCGACACTAACTCAAACTGGAACGATCTTTATGTTAACGAGGTTTTAAAATAGTTAAATAAAGTTACGCGCGAATCTTAAAGTGGCAATACGTGGTACATTTACCCTATACGGCCATAGCACTGATAAACTTAAGACGGAGGACCGCGAGCAACGTCGCAAGGATAGAACGCACGCGACCGCTCGGAAAAGGTACGGAAAATTAGCCAGTAGATCAACCGCAAACACAACGACCGCTCGAAGAAGAGATAGAGATAGCGACGAGGATACAGGAGGAGAAGGAAGACGTTCATACATAATGTATACGAAACGCGGTGTATCAGTGACACGCGGTTCCGGTCTTCTTCGCGGCCGCGTCCCTTTACGATACGGTGACAAACAGGTTTGCTGCATGCGATTCGTTACGCACGACTCCCCGCGCGTTCCGTCTTGCGGCTCGAGCGGAAAATCTTCGACCGTGCTGTGTTGTAGTCTAACCGAGACAAAGTGTACGGGAGCGGGGCAGTGTAATCGCTAATTACCGGGTAACGATTATCTCGCAAGCTGAAAAACACGCGGAACGAATTGTACGTGTACGAAGGCGCGAGGGAAACAGAGAAGTAACAGGAGCGGAGTCTCGATCGGGAGCACGCCATGCGTAACGGTCCTCCGCGAAACTATTCTCCCGTGAGATCCGACCACGACGTCCATTGTTTAATTTGTTTGCCGTTCCTCCTCTGTTTTACGATCGTTCCAGTTTGTTCTTGCAGCGTGACGATCGTTGCGAGTACGCTCGGTATTGAAGAAAACCGGCATCTTGCCGATTCTATTACACGGCGCAACCATTGATCATGTTACACTTTCTGGGGCTAAAGGCGAAGGTTCACCCTTTCGTTGTGGCATACTTGACCGCGGCAAATCAACGCGTCTCTGTTTCGAACGGTGCGACATGTTCGCTATTTTGAAAGTCGGTGACTTTTTGATCAATTACCATACGAGGAATACTGAACAAACACAGGACCAATGTGGAAGAACCTAACAATGTCGAACTATACTACTCAGCCAAATTTAGTAACTTGGATGCATATAAAATGGTCGAGTTTTATGTAACTTAAAGTTTTCTGGTCACCAATTAATTAAGAAAGTATTTTTGTAAAATGTTTCGTACGCGTTGATGAGTATCAAATTCAAGTAAAATTTATAGTTCATCACTGTCGATCACTTCTTTTGGGCGTTTGTCAGATACATTTTCAACACCGAATTCATCTATTCGTCATTCACGAGCTATATTTCTCCACGTACAAATAATATTAATAATAAAGTAACATCCACTGCATTATGGCTTAAGCACAATCTCTAAGAACATTCCGAAAAGAACATTCCAATTTGATTTCCATTCATGGTTCATCTTGTTTTCATTATCTACCACTTATTTTTTAAACAATTGACAGTCTATCGTTAACGTCAAATTCAATAAGTTTCGAGCTTGGTATTCCCAAAATTTCAGTACCAAACTTTTGACCGGCAGTGTATGTAAAGTATTATCTTTAATCAATTGATGGCTCAAAAAGTTTGGGGTATATAAAATCGGCCATTTTATATGCAACCATCTAATAGGAAATTTCGACAGGTAACTATAGTCATCTTAGGTACACAAAAAGCGCCTAGCAATAACTATGGCCACTCTTAATTTATTTATTTATTTATTTATTCGTGAACGGGTTAAAACCCTTTGGTACATGAAAATACAAATGAGATAAATTATACAGTGCTGTCTGAAATGGCCAACAGTCGCATAAGATTGCTTCTAAAAGTAACAGTGAAAGCGAAGAAGTTCAGAGAACCGCTAAATCTATTAACATTAATAAAAATTCTATTAAGGCTATTGAACTGACCATAAACTGTTCTATGAAATTCAGGACGTATTATTAAATTGTGCCCCAGAGAGGTCCGAGGAGTGTTTAAACCATTTGAAGCTTTAAATGCGAAAAGTATATCAAAAAGTATTATACGACGCTCAAAAGATAATAGATTAACACGAAAAAGCAGCGGTGAATAGTCATGATCTAAGCAAGACATACTACAATTTAGTTTACGGGATGCTAAATGTAAGAGTTGATGTTGAACGCTTTCAAGTTTGGAGCAAAGATAACGATGATGGGGTAACCGAACTGTCGAGCAGTATTCTAAACGTGAACGAACCAAGGAGTACTACAAAATTTTAATATCGAGAAGACTAAAAGCGAGGGAAATGTTTTTCGGTGCTCATTTCCCGAGTTACGGCGAGTTGAGGAGGAACGCGGGCCAAACGCGCTAGTCACCATGACCCGGTTTAATTAAATAGTCGACGAAGCTATGGGCAATCTCCACTGATTGCCGACTATTTTAGCTGAAATGGCTAGGTATACCCACGCCGGAGTGACGTGTCCACTAATTATGTGGCGCTTCAATTTCCTTCAACGTTTCATTCGACTCATTACAAATCAGGAAATAAAAGCTTAACAACGTGCAATCATAGGTTTGATGAGCGATCAACAGTGGCCGTGCATGCATGTCGCGTAAAAGAGCTTCCAAAAGAAGAGGGAAAAAATGAGAGGACTTTTGGATGGACTGCGATACACACAGCTCTACTTGGAGAATGTAACCACGCACGCATTAACGCGGTGTTAACGTATTCTGCTGGCTGGCATTCTCGTATATTAATGAGCGCACGAGGCAACGCGAAGCGAGACGCGCTACTATGTTCCCCTTTAGCGGAGGAAGCTAATTAAGAACGCCAAGAGATTTCTCTGTCCGACCTTCCAACTGGTAGCGCGCGATTTTTCTCGTCCGGTTTCGTCCGTACTCGCGCCATTTGACTCTCTTCGGTACCGATCCACTCTTCTAACCTTTACCAATTCTACATTCGCAAAAGAGAAATCTAACCGTGCCCAGATACAATGATGCTCGCATAAGCGTCTGGATTTCTACCCCCTTTAGCGTCCGTTGTTGTCCCCAGCGGTTCTTAAAATTGAAATCACTGACAATGAGTGCATTTCAACGACCAATGAGATCATTTTAGTTCACAAAAAAACTGGTTGGAAGAGCATTTATGGTTTTCTTGTTTGCAATGGAAACACATGTAATGTCTACATTTTTTTCTAACCTCTATAGCACTTAGAACCGTCTAACGTTGAAAGAGTTAAGCGTCGGTCGAACATCCGTTATTGAAAAAGAAACGTTTTCGTCTTTCTCGATGTGCAAAAATTTACGAAAGGCAAATATATATTTTAATGAAGGTAAGTTAAAGGATATTACTTTCGTATGACTCATCATTAACTGTGACTATATTACGGATCTTTATGCATTTATAACAAAATTAAATAATAATAATAGTAATAAATTTAGGTGCGCAAAAAAATACAAAATACACGCGATGAGCAAAACCATGCAAAATATCTAGAGTAAAATACACCTTATAGTGTTTGATTGGTAAAACTGATCCGTATTTAGCTTTCATTTCTTTATTTTTGTTGATAAAAGATCAATTTGCATAAAAATCTACAGTTTAACTATGACTGTTCAAAAATAGTTTAAACAAATATTAATTTTCCATAACAAAAATAAAGTTTACTGAGTTTTCTTTACAAATTTGCTAGATGTTCCATATCTTTTTCCACCTACCGAATATCATGTTTCTCCGTGTTTTCACAATTACAAATTGTCTGAACTGTTTCACGCTTAATTAATTAAATATGATTATTAGACTGCCGATTTTTATGCAAATTCATTTCATTATAAACAAAAATAAAGAAGCTGAGTTTAAACTGAAGGTAGTTTCACTCTTCGAACATTAAAATGTCTTCTTTAATATGAGTAGTTTATGTATTTTTCCACACTGCGTATATTATATACTTCTTTGCGTATTTAATTTTCCCATAATTGCATAAAAATCCGCAGTATCGCGCTGATTCTATAGAAAAGTATAAATCCCTCTGTCTTTTGGAAAGTTTCAAAATCAGATGTTCCATATTACGTTTACCCTATACTCGTAATTTCTCTTCTGCTCAGTCGAGTTATCGCGCGTTACCTGCCCGGATAAGCGTCCAGATACGTTCCCGTACTGAGGGCGCTAAAGCAGGCGCCAGTGTAATTTGCTTCCTGGCCATCCATTGCAACGTGAAAAGGAAAAAAGGCGAAGGAGAAAAAGAAGCAAGTGGTAAATTGTAATTGCTTGAATCTCGCAATTCACAGCGAGATAAAGGTAAAGCGAAGTGTGAAGGAAGAAGGTAGAGCGCGAAAACTAGGAATAGATGTTAGATATATCGGAGTGGCTCGACGCAGAGGCAACAAGCCGAGGAATCATAGTCGCGTTAGTTAGCTGGTGTAGCTGACGTTCTTGCCGTCTATGCTACTGTGTTCCTGCAGCACTGACGGTTAGTATCATTAAAACGTAATCACTGCCGTTCGCTAACCCCGGCAATGCTAATTTCCTCGTTAATTAATGCTGAGTCTCATTGTGCTCGTGTATGCCTGCAGAAGCGATTACTCGCCGACTACCGCCGACGCTTCAGATTCTAACGCGCTTCGATCCTCCATCTGACTTCCTGTTTTCCTTTCCGTCGCTGGAGGAACCATCCTCTAGCGAGTACGAATCAAAGGCAAATAGTAGCTAAACAGAGGCCGCGTGAGAAGAACAGGATCGCAAACCGAGCGAAGTCTCCTCGAGGACCGGAGAGGATAGATTTCTCCTCCCTTTTCATCCATTCTTTGCGATCGTGTAATTGCGACGCGTTACAATAATCAAACGCATTGTCCACGGGCAAAGAAGGGGACCGGTGCGTTTCTTCTCGACCGGACCTCGCTTCGATCCTCCGTCTCGAGTACCCTCCAAGCTGCACTTGAGAGGAGTACTCGGTGTGCGCAACTTGGACGCGCTCGATCTTCCTGTCCAAGCTCGAGATACGCTTCATTATCGAGCGCTAAACGGTCGTTTCTTCGTACCGACAATACCTCCCTTCTACGGCACACCTCTTTGGCGAAATTAGTTTTGTTCCCCGTCCCCGGCGACAATGAGGACCGTTTTTGGTCCAAGGAAAAACGCAACCGTAATTCTTCGCTCATTGTCGGATCGAAAACGCGACGGAAGAAGCACGCGACGCGAAGAATAGGCACACGAAGAATTCGCTTTGAATTCAACCGTGGGGAGACAGATGTTTAAGATCGAGTAGAAACAATTAAGTGGTGCTCGCGACGCACGGCTAGTGATTGAACCGATGTTGATAGTATTGGTGATGTTCGAATAATTCAATACCAATTTTGGTATCTTAATAGGAACACCCAAGTTTGTAAGACAAAGCAGAAATTAGAATTCAAATTATTAGATGTACCAATGAATAATCTACTTATTTTGTTAAATTCAATGTTTACTTTAAGGAAACTTAAATACGTGCCTTATCTTAAATACAATTACTGTAATTCTGTAATGCTTTACGAAGTTTTTAGGTCAGCTATATATTCCTGCTTGAAAGAAATGAAGAAGAACTTTTCATACAAAATATGTTCAGCTCTTAGTGTCTTCAGCTGTTGTAAAAAAAGTCCTAGGAAAAATTGTATTAAAGAAATAAAAAAAACGTTGAAATCTTGAAGGCTTAATCTCAGCTTTTCAAAGAAATTTTAAAAAAATTTTTTAAAATTGCTGCGTGTAAGCACTATTATGCACTAACATGCACACAAATTTTCATTAAAATCAGACTTCAAGGTTAGGAGAAATTCCTTGTAATAGAGCCTACGAATACTTTCGCGAACCACTGTATACAAACATTTTAACAAGTGGAGGAGATGATAACTAACGTTATGCTCCAAACTGAAACGATTTCTATGTTAAATAACTTCTGAAATAATTAAACGAAGCTAAACGATAAGCTTAAAATGGCAGTAACTGTGACATCTACTGTAACAGAAGGAACACAAAAGCCAGTGCTAGCCAATGAAAAAGCAGACTTGCAAATCGAAGCGGCCAAGGAGAGAATTGCGCGCGGGATCGATTCTAGGAATGCAAAGATCCAACCGTGATCGGGACCCTTCGATCGACGAGTTCGATCAGCTGGCCCCGCCTTTTGTATACTCGGCTGACGTTGCAACTTTGACCCCAGTGTCGACCAGTTTTTTAGCGAATTTAATATTTATACCGAATGACTGATGACCGTAATAGAGAAACGGGGTTGCATTGTTCGAAACGCTCGTGTCATTGATCGATACGACGCCGCTTTCCCGCTTAACTTCCAGTGGGAAAGCCCGCTCGAATCTAAAAGCGACCACGCTCGTTCGATGTCACGCGTTAAATATCGACCTTTTCTCACCCCTCCCCCCTCTATGTCTCTCTTTTTTTTCTCTCCCGATTGTTCGGGGCCGCTACCGCCGAGCAGACGTGGAAATCACCGCACGATGAATCGGCTACCTGCCGATTTCCTTTTTCCAATCACCCCCGCTGTTCCAATGTTTCAACGAATCGTTTACCAGTCCCGCGTGAAATCTCGTTCGTTCCATCGGAACACGTTGCACCGATATGAGAGCTCCACGAATAAAAGAACGTTCCCATGGCCGCAGAAGAGGAACCGAAGTTTCAAGCCCAACCAGCCAACCCGAGGAATCATTAACGAATCATTATCGTTCTCTCTTCCAACAGCCTAGACCCGTGAAACAAAACCATTAATGATTTCTATTTGTATTCGTTTGTTGGTTCGTTTAGCGAGGAGATGGAGGGTACGCCAGGCCCCAGAGCCAAGTCCCCAGTGAGTTATGTGAGAAGTTCGCTTATTTTCGTTAAGCCGAACTCCCGCGGCGCGAACAAATCGTCCATCGCTGCCGCCGAGACCGAGCTTTGTTTCTTCTTTCTCTTCTTCGCTTTCCGATTCTTCGTTTCCTCTTCCACCCTCTCTCCTCGCCCGCCTCGTTCTGTGTTTCAACCGCCGACCGCAAACTTTCGCGTCCGGACCTTTTCTTCCGGAAACGTGGATCGAGGCGCCCGCTTTTGCCTTTCGATTCCCCGATTTCGAAGAAAAGAAGAAGAATCGTTAAAGAAACTGCCGAGTAAAAAAAAGCAGGCACGGCTACGTTCGACTCGGCATGTTAAGCGTGTACAAGGTCGAGTGTACGTTTGCTCTTCTAATTACACTCACACCCTGTTCACAAAACGTACTATGCTCTATCCTTACTGAATCGAGAAGACGGAACGTGTTAGAATACCGACCACGGTTGAGTGCGAAATAGTAATGTGACCACATTAGATATTCATTTTTTAAGTGCTATGATTGTATTATACGCAAGAACTTGGAAAACTAAACTAACTATTTGACTGTGACGCCATATTCGTATAATCATCATTGTACAGCAGTAGCGTAATGAAAAATGCGGCCGTAGCTTATATCTACACAATAGTTACTCGTGGATAAATTAATCCCATGTGTACAATAATAAAATGTTATATTGTTGTACAAATAACCTCCCATATGTTTCTATATAATGATAAGTTAGAAACGAAATGTCTGTTATATTATGAAGAAACTACTCGACGTGTATAACACCTTTCGTAGATATTCATAGATAGTTTGAGTGTATATATACGCCTTACGCAGTTGAAGAGTTAAACAAAAAGCTAGACAAAAATATCATATCATACACCAATGAGAATCATCAGTACTTGAAACGAAACTTAGTTACACGTTGTATAATTGATCGGTACAGATAGAATGTGCGATACGCGAATAAGTATTTCGTTCGTAGCGAGCGTTTAAATCTCGAGTTCTTCGCAATCAAAGGGTTAATTTAGTAAAGGAACAAAATGATATCTCTATTAGTCCATCTCTCAACAGACTATTCGTTGGCTGGACGACAACGAGACGAGGAGAACAAAAGAAACGAATTTGCACAGAGTTCGGGCGTTATTTATCGTCGACGCTCCGCTCGCGGAGCGCCTGAGCCAATATCGTTAGCGGCGCCACGGATGTTGGTGCAAGTCGGTGGAGAGTGGTCGGTGGCGAAAGTATGGCCGCGATTACGAGTGTTCCGAGAGGAGCTGTGGGCCTCCGTCACACGACGCGCCGCTTCATCTGTCAAAACATCGTTTCCGATCGCCCTGCCCAATATTTATCGCAATTTGAAACACGTGGGAGCGTTCTGCGGCGTCGAATGAACACAGCCAGGCATCTCCGCGATCCTCCACGGCACGTTGCAACGCGTTACAGCACCGCTTGTCGCGAGGTATTCGCGTTTCGCGTTCCAATTTAAACGGTCGGAACGCTGCGCTGCGCTGCTCTGCTCCGGAGGAGAGTAAAAGGAGGAACCGGGTGCTCGGAACAAGAGTCACGGGAGCAGAAGGTATGCACGGCCGAGTGGAACGTACGAGAAGAGTTTCTATACCTGAATATACCCTCGAAGGCACTGACAGAAAGCGTCCCGCCCACAAAAGTAATCTCGACCCCGTGCACACACCACGGCAAAGGTAAGAGAGAGACGGAGAAAGAGAGCGCCACACCTGATTCATCAGCGTGGAATAAATCGAAAGACGGGCCAAAAACAAAACGAGCCACTGCTCCGCGCCGCACCGCGCGTACGCTTCGTTTCTTCTTCGCATCTCACCCCCTCGCGTCTCCGTTGCCAACCCTTTTCCATCTCTGTTCTCTTCTACGGCCAAGGTTCATCGTTCGTTTCGTCCCTTTCGTCGTCCGTCCGCGGAATAATCCTGCGCGCGATCCTCCAATGTATCCTGGGACCCGTTTCTTCGTGTCCAATTCCTTGGTAGAAAACGAACCGGCGTATAAGAGAGTGTAGGTGTACGCGATCGTCCTCGCTGTCTCTCTGTTTCTCGTTTTTCTTTCTCTGTCTCGGAACTCGGACTCGACCAGGTACGCCCCGACCCTCTTCGTATATAAATTACCTTTTTAATTTCCCGCCAAGACAAATGATTTAATTTATTCTATCAATTATTGGCGAGAAACGAATAGACGCGAGCCACGGGGGGAGGACTTGTTTGGTTTTCATTTCGATTCGTCGATATATCCTATCCTCGCTTCGATATCTCTTCCCCGTTTACCTCTCCTGTCCTCTCTTCCTCGTTCTCCGTCATTCTCTCATCTTTCATCCCCGGCTCGCGACTTTCATCCCCGATCCATCGATTTCCTCTCCGATGACTCGGCGAACCAACTAATTGAGAGATAGGCGGAGAAGCGTCCGAGGCGCCACGAAAACGAAACAAAAAAATTCGAGTACGTATAGGAAAGAGAGGCATGCGGCAACTCTCTTAAGGGCGATTTATGTTATCCGTTCAGACGCGGAACGTATACGGCACGATTCGCTTCAGACAAAAGTATGTCACGGGTGTTCATGCTATCAGTCATTAGTCGATCGTCGCACGTCTGAAACGCATCTCTTCACTCATTCAAGGCACTTTTGTAAAATTTCGTTTTCTCCATTCACGTGTCCCACCATAATTTGGTATATTTACTAATGGGTTTACACCGTATAAACAAATAGATAAATATCTCTGTGGCTCGCATTCGTTTTAAGTTTCGCTTAACACGATTTCGATACAGCACGACCATTGGTTTAATTTCCATTAGTTTAAGGTTTCATTTAACACGGCTTCGATGCAAGACGAAACGAATTAACCGTATTATAGGAGGGTTGACTGTAATTCATGCACGAATAAAAGCTGATTTACACAATACCGCACATAAGTATTTGGACACTTGCATGTTATTGTAAAAGTGAATTATACTATTAGTACAACCCTCTACTATCAGTTTGGTTTACGCTTGGTTTCATCGTAGACAGTCATGTAATGTCTATAAACACCAAAAAATGTTAAGTAACGTACGTTTCGGACAAATAAGAAACCGTTAGTTAAAAATTGTGGAAAATTGATTTTGTAAAGACGCCCAAGTTTGTCCATTACAAGTGTTTCTCAACTGCTTTTTAGTATTATTTGGATCTTCGCGATGAATAAATCGACCTTCATTCGATACAATCGAAAGGAAGGAAGAAAGAGTGTGAAACGCTGAACAAAAGCGGAAAGAAAGTGGCGAGACATATGTTTCTACGGGTAGACAGAGCCGAGACTCTTCTTGAAACCGGTTAGACGTGTGTCTGGTCCAGGCTAGGTCAGTTATTCAAAAACTGAAATATCGCCTCATTAACGGCAGCTCGTTTGCGAACTCTCTCGGGAGAGAATACGCGCGTACGTCTTAGTCCTCGCCGTGTTCGTCATCCTCGTCGCAGCATGCCTTCGTTCCCTTCGATACCCTTCGGTTTCTCCTAGTGTACCGAGCGATTAACGAGAGCAGACACGTTTTTTCGACGCGGCACAGGTCGAAACCGCGAGAGGGTATTCAGAAACAACCGATCTTCGATACACGTTGGGCCGAAGGCGCCGCACCGGTTTCCTCCGGCTGGTTACGAGCTTTTTTCCACTGGGTAGTTTCGCAGAGCGGAGAAGAATCGTCGGTGCGGATACGAATAAAGCCAAGGACGTCGATGAAACCGCTCGAGGACTGCTTTTTCCTTGCCGCATAAGTATCGAAGGTTCGGTTTGCTGGCCGCGTCGAAAGGTACGAATTTTCAGGAATTATCGTGGAAGAAAATGATCGCCGCTACCTTGCCCCTTTATCCACGGGCTGGAAATCGTTTCACCGAAAGCAACGCCCACGGAAAGAAGGAGATTCGAAAAGAAAAAGAAGATGGAAAAAAGGAGAATAGTGTGTATCTGTCGCGCGTCTCGGTATTTTACTCGATCGCGCTCTCGCTCGTCCCGAGAATATTTTACGGCAATTTAACACACGCACACACAGAGGTTCGCGCTTGTTCACAGCGACTCACGTCGCCTGTTTATCTCACTAAAATTCGGCCAAGTCGCCGTGGTCGGAGAGAGGTTCGTGCCGGAGTCTCGCGGTCGGTTCCGCGCCAATTAATCATCGTCCCGCGCGGTTAAAAGGCCAATTAAGCTCCGCTTTTGCAAGTCTGATTGTCCGTACGTGCGATCGGTAGGCTTACGCGTGGTTCACCTAGCCCGTTCGTGCTTTATCTATCGCGTTGCGCTCGAATTAAAATGTACTTTATGGCTCGTGTCAGACGATAGCGATCGCCACTGAACATCTCTGTCTTTCTTGCTCTCTCTCCTGTCTCCGACGCAGCTATATCCCCGTGGCCGAAACAATATTTTTTGCGCACCAAACATCGTTTATCCATAATTCAAGCGATTGCTATAGGTAGCACCGTGGGATTTAATTCTAAAGCCTTTTCACATTGTCCAGATTTTACCCTCCAATTTTCGAAAATAAATAAAATGTCATATCCTGCTTTCGTTGTTTTTAACTAAAAGAACAAGGATCTCAGTACTAACTTTTACCCGGATAACGAAAACCGGACGGTGAAAACCGGACAATATAAAAGGATTCTTAACGTAGCCAACTTCGTAGCGCAGAAATTACGTTCGGAGAGAAATCGAGAGGCGTGTGAATCGCTGATTCCATGAAAAAGAAATGGGAGGAAAACGGCCATTAGAGATTATGCCTTCGTGTGATACGGTCATTGAGAAGAATTATAAAAAGGCGTCCTGCTTGTTCGCTCTGTGAATATAGTTTAACGATTAAGGTTCAATGCAGGTGAGCGGTTTTTCGCCGCACGATCGTATGCTTGTCTTCGTTGTTTTCATTTGCTAAAACAAGAAAAAAACATGCGATCATGCGGCGAAAAACCGCTCGTGTGCATCTAGCCTAAACCTTCTTGTTATACGATTACTCCTTTTTCATTGATTTTTTTAATTGCGTTGCTATCAGTTCTATTAATTACTCTTTGTTCGAGTTATATCAATGTTATTTATTCTAACACACGCGTCTGACGCTTATAGGAAGTCTTACATTCACGTTTCGATCTATGATGCAAACACGTGTTATCCATTTTTAAAATTGTGTCACACAATGTGCATCGATAAGCAATCGGTCCCGCATTCCTTCAACGAGACAGATCTTTCCAGCGCTCTATAGTACGTCGGGCGCCATTTCTTTCGGTTAAACGGAAGAGAGCTCGGGGACCAGGTAACGAGCGACGTTGATGAATTAGCGAACCGCTTTGGGAACTCGAAACCCCTTCGTACAATAATTACACATCTATGTCCACTGCTGATCGCACCTCTCGCAATCGCCGCCTGGCAATCGGTAAACGCCCTCTTCCTTATTAAACGTATGCCGTTTGATAAGTTTCATTTGCTCGGGTCTTGTGGGAACTTTCGAAGTTTAATCGGAAGCATATTCTCTTCAACGTGACCAGAGAGCTTTCTCTCAGCCCCATTTCTCGTGCGTCTCGAGCAAGTGAAGAAAAATGTGGCCGTCGATACGAGACGTATCTCGCGCTGTTGCGCACCGGCAACCGGGACTAGATGTATCAACGTCGGCGCTTAATAACACCTCGCAGCCTCGATCTTCGGGGTCCACAACCGTAACAACGACCGTGAACGCCGCCAGGTAATTCCGTACAATGATATAATTACACATCGTTAGCGATTATCTCGATTGCCCGTATCATAGAATTGCCTCGGATGTTGACTTCGGAATATCTGCGTTACGCGACGGCTTTGTAATACCTTGCGAAACAATTCGTTCCCTCTCTGAAATTTCTCCGACTCATCGCGAATGAACGTCGATGAGTGATTTAATTTAATTTCATTTAACCAGTTTTTCCCCTTTAGCGTCCCCCTTACGTGGTACATGCAAAAACAAGTAGGTATATATCGTTGCAATTAAGTTCTTAGAAACGCACGGAGATTTTGCTTGAAGGAGTAATTCAGTGCAATGAAATCTAACGTGTCTCAGAATTATTAAGTGTACCAATAACTAATTCACTTCTTTTGCTTAATTAGGTCATCCCATAAATTTCAGTCGAATTTTATACCAAAAAGGAACAGTTAAATAAACACGATAAAAGTACTTCCGAATCAAATTGAATTTATTATATCAAATTATAGTCCAAGCGACTATTAAAGAATCAAAAAGCGCCGGGTTTTTATTGAAGTTTCCAAGTGACTATGCTTACATTTCTATAGTTAGCTCTACAATTATAGTTGGAGCATCTGGCTATCTCAAATGGTTTTCTTAAACTGAACTTGAACTGCTACATTAAGAGTCATTCACCCTTAATCGTTAAATACTTCAAAAATATTCAAAGATGTAGTATTAACGTATCGCGGCACGAATTTGTAGGATCACCTAGTGTACTCAACTTAAGGAAACCAAAACTTTCACTACGTATAACTTCACCATTGAGTTATTTGCTTCCAAAGAATAGATCCAACTGCAAACCACGACTCCCAACAGATGCGTAAGATTCGAAAGACGTGATATCTATGTGCAAGTAATTATGGTTCGAGATCTGTATTAGACACATACCCAATAGATCTCAATGATCGATGACATCTGCGCGTCCCACATCTCGCAGTACTCGAATCGCGTCCAATTCGGTTGGAGGGAAAAAAGCGAACAGGCGTACACACGAAACGAGGTTACACGAAGCGAAGAAAGTATAGAGACTAGAGACGAAGAAGCAGAGGCGGAACGAGAAGTAGAAGCGGAGGCGTGCGTGCAACACGCGAGCTGACCGCACGCGTGTAAAGATGGCTCCTACAGACGGCTACGTCTGACGCTCCTCAAACGCCGACTTCGACTTCGACTTGGATTGCAACTACGACTCCGAGTTCGAGTTCGAGTTCGACTTGGACTCGCAGACTGTGTGTCGACTGGAAGCGAGGCTACCCTTCAAAAGCTGTACGTATGTCGGGACCTATCACGCCGGGCGTCCATGTACGAAAGATCGGCTCGACGTGGAGTACAGTAGGATCGTTACTCGCAGGAGTCCGTGAGAGGGCTAGCGTTGATTGACGCGCGACGTTACGCCAAACTCGACGGCACGCGAGCCAAGCAAACGGCCTCGATTGGTAGCGATTTCGCCTCGGTAACTGGCAAACAATTCTCCCGCCGACTCTTGCGAGACCAGATAGAGCCGAAGGGGTTAAGCCACTCTTTCCACACGGACACGATCTTTTCATCCACGAATCGCGAATCGAGGCGCGGGGAACACAGTACGCGAAACACAGTGCCGATTATAGTGCCGACTATCCTCCGCCTGCTACCAGATTACTAGATTACAGTCGGCCGTCGAGACGTTACCTGGTCTCAACGTTCCTTCGAATAAGTAGCTTCGAGCCACATTCGCCGTGCGCTATGGAAATTCCCGATTCCTTCTCGACAATTTCGCGACCCCTCGATTCCCCGTACTTTAAAGGCATCGTTGTTGCTCGCATACGCGGATGTACTCTCGATTTTCGAGAGCATCGAGGAATTCTGTCTCACGGCGAGGATCCTGCTTCGTCGGATGATTAGAATTTATATAGATGTACACATCTTAGCGTAAAATTCGAGACAGCCGGTGCACGGTGACAAGTTTGCCCGAAATCGTGGTCAAAATCCAAAAAATGTTGTCCACATTTTTAAATTCTGTGCCGCGTATCTCATTTATGAATGATCAGAGCATGATTTTCTGCTGAAATTATTCTTTATTGCGCAGTCCTCTTAAAAATATATAAGTACAAAGTGAACGATTTTTAAATCCAGATTTCTTTAACCATATTTCACAGTACCTTCATTATTATAATTCCAAAATGTAGCGTTCTTAACGTAATGATCTTAATTAACAGGTTCTAGATTCGGTATATGTGTTGGATTTTTTTATTTATTCCACTTTTCTCAACTGTGACAGATAACAATACAAGAGCTATACATTTCATCCCTTTTATTAGTGAAATAGTTGTCCATCAATCGAGATCAAGCGATCATCCTCTTTTTGGAATAAACGTTAAGGCTTACTGAACAAGTCGCCGTCACATTTTTTTTGCTATTTTTTGCTAACTTTGAGTAAAGGTCATTTGTTTACTATTAGTGTCGCCCGGATTTGATGGCACCGTTCGCACCGCTCGGACCATTCGCGCCATTCTTAGAACACATAGAGTATAGAGTGTTTATAACGTAGAATTAAGAACACAACGTTTTGCCTTTCTCATATTTTCACTTCCAGAATCGCAATTAGCTACCTTAAAGATAGTATTATACCAAGTTTGGACTCAATTTAATATTTTTTCATACTTTAGTCCGCCATTTTGTATTTTTAATTTTTAATTCTAGATTTTTAATTAGCGTTCTCGGAAACCATATTGTGTCAATTTTCGTTCAAATCAAAGATCGCCTTCATATTTTGGTCACGATTTAGGACAAAATTGCCACTGTGCGACGGCGATTACGCGGGAGAATTTGTTGGTGCATTTATTTTTTATATAGACAGTCACCTATTTATGCAAATTAAAGACCAGTTAAAGAAGACATACATTTACGGGAAATTTAAATCTTCAAAGAAATACAGAATGCACATGAGGTGTAAAGGTACGTAAAATATTCACAGCAAAATACATCTTACAATATTTAAGGGGTGGAATCAACTTGTAGGTATTTCTATTACCTTATTCCTGTTTATAAAAAATTCAATTTATATAAAGATCTACAGTCCAATCATAACTAATTATATTTCTCCAAGTAGTAATACTTGTCACATTACGTGCATTCGAAAATGTCATATTTAAGAAGACACATAATATAAGCTTCTAGAATTGAAATTTCTTCAGTCGATATACATTTTATCAATTAATTTATTATTTCAGTTAATAATTACTAATAAGTATGTGGAATGCATTTAAGTTAATTCGATGATCGATATGCAGTTAATCAGAAAAATATTCGTCTACGTTAGACACTCAGCAAACTTTGTATGCAACTATATATCAATAAAGAAGAAAATACCTCTAAATTCATTTCTAACATTTACGAGAAAGCTATTCTAATAAGATTTTGACCCATTATTTCGAAATAGATATTACAACATAATTGAGCAATAAATAGATGAAATTCCTCAAACGTGTTTAAGCAAGCAGATACTCTTGTAAATAACTGTATTACAAAACTATAACACCGATCTATCTTACTTGTTAATCTAAGAATTTGTATATGCACAAACATTTTATCGTAATTGGAAACAAATCGTGCTGGAATAATTCCATTCGGAACAATTCGACACCCTGAATTACCTGTCAAAAGAATCCGGACCAAGAGGAAAAATTCAGGACTGTCCCGAAGAATCTAGACATATGGCCACCTTAATCTAACAATTCTTTCATAAAGATGAATTTTAACAGTAGTTGAGACTTAAAACATTGAACGAAAAACGTCTAGCAGGAAGGTGTCGCGCGTGGTTCAATTATCATGTGTAACGAGGTCGACTGGCTATTTGTTAATCTAAAAACTTGTGTGTGTGTGGGAACATTTGATCGTAATTCAAAACAAATCGAGATAAAACAACTAAATTCAAAAGTAGTAGACGTCTTGCATTAGCTGTGCAAAAAATCGGGTGTAAGAGCGAAAATTCGGAACGCATGGTTACCTTAGGTCTGATACAGTGATTTTTTAACATACGATCTTATGTTTTCCTTATTTTCCCAATTGAAAACAACAGATAGACATATGTACTGTCCGTCCGAAAAAAGAAGGCAGACGAATCTTTACATCTTCACTGAAGATATGGTCTACTGTCTTCCCTATCACCACACGCCGTTTGCGTTATTAAACCACTGTCGATTTTTAACGTTCTCGGTTAATAATGAACATGGCATGTGCGTGTAGGGGGGCTAGTAGATTGTAATTAGAACGAGAATATAAATACTTGCGTGCCTTCTTGTCGCGGACGAATAGTACAGTCGAGCCTTAATCTGTCTCACGATTCTTCCATAAAGACGAGGTCTAGCAGTAGTTGAGGTTTAAAATACTGAAGGACGAACGTCTAGCGGAGAGGTCTCGTGCGTCGTTTAATTACCGTGTGTAACGAGTTCGAGTGGCTGCCGTGCGCACGAAACCCCTCTCGAGAAAGGGGTGCGATATGCTCGCTGACGTCGTCCACGAATCACTCGAAATTACGGAGTACCGTTGCGACCCCCCTTTCTCTATTCCACCCCTTTGCAAGCTTCATCCTGTCTCGGCTTGCAACGCCACCCCTCTCACTCCGCCTTATCCGAACGGCCACCTTTTCTACGCGTACGCAACACCGCACCGTTTCAATCCGCCAGATAATCGCTGCAATTACAAAAGCAAGGGGGAGGTGTATCCCCGTACTACGAATCTACCGCTCGTACACCCTTCCCGCCCCGCACAATTTTTTCTCCATCTTTGAACGTCCTGCACGTTAAGCAACGTCCTACGAGATAGGAGGTTCCAAATTGGACGGATCTTGGCGCACGAGAATCGGGGGGGCCGAGCGTTAAGTACGACAAAAATGTCGAGAGGAACGCTACCGGTGGTAAGAGGTTGTCTTTTGGAAAAGGGTCGAATAGAAGGGTGGGTCTCATTGATGCGATGAGGGTGGAGGACCAAGGGAAAGAAGCAGATACCCGGGGGTCTCCCTGCAGTCAGCTGTTTTAATGTGGGTCACCAGTTCCTACCAAACGATCGATTTTCGCCTAACTGCATAATTCTACCTCCGTGTCCTCCGTGTCCTTCGTCCCTTTATCTCTGCGAGTGTTTTTGCGAACACTTAAAGAAGCTACAGACACAAGCTGGCACAACGTTTCAGGGCAGCTGCTTCCGCGTGTTTCCCCGTGGAATACCATCCTCTGCGATCGACGCGTCCATCGCACCCTCGATCGATCACCCCAAGGTTCGTTCACTTTTCGTCGAGCCAGCATCGATAACATCTACGCGATCGCGATAACATCGACAGACGTTGAAAGAGGTCCGGCGATCTGGCGCTAAATATTCCATCGCCTCGTGTTTCGCCATGATTTATGCTTGCGCGAACAATGCCGAAAAGTAGCGGGTCGCGGCAAACAGATGGTTAGTGTCGATGTCGCCGATTGCAAACATATTCGACCCCTTTACGGTAGTCGTTTAGTCGCCAAAGGGTTGCTCGACGGACAACTATTAGGCATAGAAATTAGTTCGGTGCTTTCGCATTCAAATAGTTACAGTCGTGGACTCAAATCTCTGTTAAATTTCGAAGAAGTCTATAAAGAGTTCCGTAATGATATTCTACAAACGCAAAACAGCCATCCAAATTAATGGAGACTATTTTAAACATTGAAATTGCGTTGGGTTTTTGTAGATAAAGATTGAATTTTGCGAAGAGAAGGCACCGAATTCATTTCTATACATAATACATAAAATGGCTTATTTCATGTAGTTTAACATATTTTTCCTATATGCCAGGATACTGTTTCTGTTTTCATTCATACGACAATGTTGCTTCGTAATTAATAGACTGCAGATGTTTGTGCATTTATGAGGAATTCAAATGCGCAAAGAGATACAGAATGTACATATATACAAAAATGTACAAAATACATGAAATAAAATACGGATTATTACATTTCGAGGATAAACCAAACATTTATTTATCTTCCAATTGCTTAGTTTTATTTATATTGGGTTGTTCGGAAAGTTCGTAGCATTTTTGACAGCATTAAATTCTGTTATGTATTGTGGAATTAAAAGAGGGTTATTTGTTACGAATTGTCGTTGAACAGTGAAATTTTTAATTCGAATAAATGCTGTACCTAATTGGACACTTTGGGTACAATAATTAAAGAGAAACGTAAAAAAAAGCGACATTTTTTTAATGAAACTGTTAGCTTCGTGTATCGATAAACTATCGGCGAAAATTGTTAAACGTTGACTGAGATATTGTAAAGTAGCAATCTTATATCATCATTTGTTTTAGTTAATTACAAAGAAAGTTTGATTAACGATCAAAAGGTGAATACACTATTTAACTTGAATCCATTTCGGGGAAGGCTGAACATTTTTTGAGATAAAGGTTTACGAAACTATACATGTAGATCTCAATGAAACCAACATAGCTACTACCCAAATGAGTATTATATACATTATTCAATAATATGAAACATAGTCATTATTCCGCATTGGCTCTGAAGATTCCTTAAATATCTCTACGAACTTTCCGAACACCCTGACAAAAATGTGAATTTGCATAAAAATTCGCAATCTAGCGATTAATTACACATAGAATTTCTAAATATTTGCTATTCATACTATTCCCATATTAACAAAAGTTTCCGCCCCTCTTTGTGCTTTTAGTTTCAACTTTTAAGATACCTTGGCAAAAGGTTTAATCAACTAGCCATCTTAACACTCCGTCTACCTCCTAATATCTTGCACAACGAGCAATTAAAACACCGCAATTGTAGCTGGTTGCACTGGAAAAAGTCTTCGAGTTGTTTACTCGAAGCGAGCAACCCTCGTGTACACGGGCTACTATAAAATATAATCCCGACTACTTGCACACGGCAGAGTAAATACATATTTATGCAGGAGGCGTAACTCGCATCGCTCTAAGAACTAACTTCCAACAGACTCACTGACCCGATAAAAGAAACAGAAGCTGCACATTCCCATTTACGAGATTCTCCTGCCCACGCATTGAAACGATCTATTTAACACTAGAACTACCGCTGATTAAAGTGTATTTGCTTGTACTGAAATAATTAAAGTGATACGATATTTGCAAAGATACAAAACGCGAAGGAAATAAGTCTTAATTCGTACTGCTTACGGAAAATCTGTGAACATTTTCAAAGCAACGAGATAATTCTATTTTTATTCATCGACTGTCAATGTCTTTTATGGTCTCGTCTCGTTGGACAAAGCATTGTGTTAATTGAGAAGGTAGATCGAATGGCTGTTTTGTCAGTCGGTTACTTCCCGATATTTTCCCGTAGCTTAGTAATTGTACTGTTGGATGCAAAGAAGGCTTCAGGGTATTCCGAACTTTTTTCATAAAATGTATAAATAGATTTCTCATGCTTTTTTAAATAGAACTTCCGAATTTCATTGCGTTATCATTTTAGTTTGGAAATTGAAGAAGCTAAGCAAATTTTGTCCTACATAGTAGATAGCATCACACATTTAAATTGTATCAAAATAATGTATAAAATCAGGAAAGCTGCAAGATGTTAAAATTATGTACGATTTTTTAAAAGAAGGGAAGATTAATAGGTTTAAAGAGAAGTTTCAACAGGATAACGAAAATATCATCGAAAACGTGGAGTTATATTTTTTTCTAATATTATATAAATATCATAAACAATAAAGTTATTAACATTTGTATTGTACGTATTTATTATCTATTTATTATATTTTTTTATTTTACGCAAGAGGAGCCTGACCTGGCCATAATTAAAGTTAAAGCTGCTAACTCATGTATTACATAATTCATGCTATATCGGTGAAAATGCAAGAAAGAAATATTAAATTTTTAAGTATCCTGAAGAGTTTTAAAACCACTTCGCTACGCATACGAAGTATGTAACTACAATACGTTTAGAAATACTTTCCTCGAAATTAAGTTTCGTCGCACAGACTTTTGTTGCATCCAACAGTACAATTATAAACATCACGTTTCGTTGGCTGTGCACGCAAATTGTTGCTGGCGCCTGTTTATAAAGCGTTTACCCCTTAGATTGCCGTTTATTTATCACTGAAGTCTATCAAATCCTATTTAAGCCTCATCATACTTCCAAATCTCGAACTTCCTTTCGGTGTTTCAATTTAATTCCGCTGATATAGAATTCCTACCAATGCTTCGCTTCCTTCGGACGTGTTCGACAGTTTCCTTCCTTTCCCTCTCCCATTAAATCTGTTTTTAATTGAGCTATTTTAAGTTGAATTAAGCATTTCTTTCATTACGGCTGCGCAACACATCAATTAATGCCACGCCACGCCTATAAACCGTCTTCTTGCTTACTTTCCTATAGGCGCAACTTTATTGTATGTATGGAGCGTTCTACATATAGCGTAACACAAAGTCGATACGTAATAATATTTCACATGATGCCACGTTGCTTTCAAAACTAACCAAAGAATTCGTATTGTATTACATCTAACAATTATTCTACACGCGCCTCGGTAATAAAGCGAGCTTTCCAGGCCGTACGTGTACGCGCAAATGTTAAAGAAGAGTGTTAAAAATTTATTCGATATTATTTTTAAAAACCCCGTCACTGTAGAGAACGCAAAATTCTACATTAGCATAGCAAGTAGTTTCCGAATCTCATATTTTTCAAGAAACAATTAAAGTAGCGTCAACTAGCCATCCTTGAATACATTTACGAAATGTCCAAACATATTTCTCGATAATTGATCAATTTAGTCAAAGATTTTTGTGCAGTAGCTTATTTCAGACAAGTAGACTGCGAATTTTTATGCAAGTTTCAATTTTTGCAAACGCTGAAATTCGTTTCACCCTCAAAATATTATAATCTATAAGCTTGCTTTTGATATTTTATCAATTTTTATGTGCTACGTGCATTCTGTGCGCTTTTGCACAGCAAAGTTACTCACGAAGTGCATGAAAATCCGTAGTCTAAATATCAACGAAATCTGTATGCCGTTCTTAATACTTTGATATCGAATGACGTAGTAATACATTTATGCCAAAGCGAAAACTGAAAGTTATTGACGTAGCAGCACGACTTTCTTAACCCTTCAGCGACGGCGCAGTTTTGCGTTCGGCGCATGCAAATAGAAGAAACGACCGTATTCTAACAATCTTTGGTACGTTGTGCTACTAACAATATATTTCTACCACAGGCAAATCAGTCATCCTGATATCATTTTTTATGTTAACTATATAGAAATTAACTATCAGAGATAGTAGAAACTAGCTACATGGAGGTTGTTGCTGAGGGGCTACACAATATCTGTACCAGGTACGGATTTTAGTATTGTTCCTCAAGTTCGAAATTACTATGCAACTCCATTTCATTGAAGACCTTAAGGGCGAGGAAGGTCGCGAACGTCCTTTAGCTATTAAATTGAAGTTGATCCAAGTAAAGAAACTCAAGAAGTCGCAGAAAAACTCTACGTTGATCACACAACAGTTATTGGATACCTATTTAAACGCAATTGAGACAATTCGATACTTAACACTTCACCATTGATTAAAATCAGAAATTGCTGCAATTAACGACAATTCTAAGCAGTATAATACTTATAAAGCAAAGTTTACGAATTCTACGCGTTTCATACTAAATAACGAAAGCAAAAACGCTGTTGAAATTCGTTTTTAAGATCTAAGTAAACCTCGTCGCCCATGTATCATCACTGACTTAATACTTTCGACTTTTAGGAATACCGCGAACTTATTCAACAGTGAAAGTATTAAAAACCGCAGTTATTTTTGCACCAATCTAATAGACGTGAAAACGGAGGAACCGATAGATGGAAATATCGCGGATGATCGGTGGCACGAAGATATGAAAGACAAGGAGTCACGGAACGGGAGCCTGGCGCCGTTACGATACAATGCCGACCCTCAGAGATGACTTGCATCTGTATCGGACTGTGCACCGAAAGGAATCGGCGATTCTAGCCACAGGCGCTTTCGTTCGACTTCCTTCTTGCTATTCCCGCACCTCCCCCCGTACACGACTGCCTCCTATGAATTCACGTCGTTTGCGAGCAACTATTTTATCGTCTGCCGCATTTATTATTAGATTCCAGCTCTACCTCGCGAAAGCTTTTGCACGGAGAACGCGCACAAATCGGATACTTTTCACGGTGGCTCGTTCCTTCGGCAAAAATTAAGTAATTCCATGGAAGGCGAACTCTCGATTAAACGAGAAAAAGGACAATGAAGCAGGGGAGAAAGAGAGCGAGAGGAGGGGTGAAGGGTAGAAGAAAAGTTGCATTAAGAAGGCAGGGAAATTGTTAGAGGGAAAGGAGAAAGAGCCAAGGGGAAGGGGATGACATCGGAGAAATAAAGAAAGACGCGCAAGGTTCGGTTAATCCTTCTTGTTTGTCTTTACGTTAATTATCTAGAATTAAGAACGGTGCTTGTCGCGGCGTACTGCGTCGACCGGATTACTGCCTCGATTATTACTTGTTGCGGATTATTAATTACCGAGAATTACCGGCTGAAAGCTCGACTCTCCGACTGGGGTTTAAGCACACGAAGGGTACGTTCGAAAGAAAGACTGGCTTTGAAATCGCGACAGTGCAAGAACTCTATCGATTTCTCTTCGATGGAAAGGTGCCTGCTCGCGATTAGATTAGGTCTAGAAGCGATGCGTGCAATCGGAAGCGGAGGAATCGCGCGTTCATTAGCAAGAAATTCGCTTCGACAACAATAGCGCCTATGCGTGTAATAATAAAAAGGATGGTACGGTTGTAATCGGGTACGCAGGATGCACCAGAAAAACTTTGGCTAGCGGAGGACGATGATGGGCGAAAACCGTGATGAGCGAGGCTGCGACGCCCTAACGAAATGCGCGGCGCGCGCGTATCTGTGTCAAAAGCAACCCCCGGGCAATAATAGAAGCCCTTAAAAACGTAAAGCTGCCTAGAGGACCAGTTGAGAGCGCGTGGGTTATGAAACCGAGCAAGAGGAGAAAAAGAAGGAAAAAACGCGGAGCGAACGAGGCAGCTGCCGTATCCGATACAATCGCCGAGCGGAGAAGTTCTCTGCGGAAGATAAATGGAAGCATCTAGGCTCGATGGTCGCGAACGACCACGGGAACTTGGTACTAGAGCCGGAGCAGGAATAATTGCTGCCTGGGAAAACACGATTTCATGAACGATCTTTCTCCACCTTCTTCGTCTTCTTCTATCGCGTTAGCTCTAGAACATCGCCGCTGCCGCTACTCGCGTCTTCCTCCTTTCCTTTCCGCTTTGATTTGGAAATCGTACTACTTTCCATACCGAGACGTTTCGCGGAGCTCACGCGTGTGCGCGCGCTTAACTCGAACGCGCGTACCCATTTAATCGTGCAGCTAGACTCGAGACGCGATTGTGCATAAGCGCACAGCAACAACGAGAGAGGAGTTGGGAGGAACGAGCCAAGGAAATAAATATTAATAACGATGCTTCCCCCTTGCGCCCTCCGCCACCCTCGCCTCGTGTCTTTTCCCTCTTTCTCCTTCAAGCAACTATATTCTTTCGATCTCTCCTCCTTCTCCTCTCCACCTCCCACTCGCGTCTTCTCTTTCTTCCCCCGATGCAACTAGACTCTGTGTGTTCCCTCCTTGCGTTCCCTCCTTCTATCCGTCACTCTCCCCCCCCCCCCTCTCACTCGCTCTCTCTCTCTCTCTCTCTCCCCGTTAGTCTCCGAGTGCGCGTCTGTGCATTGTTAGGGCCATTACGGGAGCCAATTAATCTATGCACAATTTTATAATTAAACGGCTAATAGCGCATAGAATTATAGTCCAGGGCCGCGCGCACTCCCACGTATCCTGCTGCGTTCGTGAGTTACGCGTACGCGGCGAGAAAGACATTTAAGGGGAAGAAGAAGACAGAAACGAGGAAATCTCGCGTTCGTGCGTTCGTGTGTGCGCATCGCGGATTCTTATCGCGATCTCTTACCAGCGAGCTCGCACCATCCTCGTCGTTTTCTCCTACATTTTCGATCAAACTCAATCGGGACACGCGGACGTTTCGCGGCGATTGGCTTGGTCAGAATCCAGCAAATTGAGCAGGATAATTGGCTCGCGTCTCGTTAGCCAGCGTATATGGTATCAATTAGGCGTATCGGAGAAGAAAAGAACCACGAGCACGAGTCAAATGCTTGGGGAATCGAGGACAACGCGATGACGATTCTCGCGTAGGCGCAAATAGTACTTTCGATCCTTAATCCGGGAGGTGACCCCGGCACGAATCGGGTTCCAGGGGAACGGTGGCTGGACACACGAGGAAGCGAGCGTTGGCAGCGCAGCCGGCGCCGCGCTATAAACCGCAAGAAAAATCCCCCTGAATTATCGGTGCGGTTCTCGGTGCATGCTGTTGCATCGATGCCGATAGAAGCGCGCCGGCCACGACCAGAGGACCGTGTAACTGTGCGCGCGGAGCCATCGTCCATGGATGGAACATTGGTGTGTAGCCGTTGCCGCTGTTACCACTGCCGTGCATTATCAGAATGTAACGACGTCAGCGGTACACGCGACCAGCCTGGACCGCACACACGAGAACCATACCGCGGTCTCTTAATCATCCGATTTTTCCTGGCGATCCTCCCTCACCGATAACCCCGACAATCATCCCCTTCGACCCTACCCCCCTTCCACTCGTTTTTCCAATCGATACGAAAAGTTTGTTCCCACTAGCGATTTTCAAACTGCACGCTCTCGCGTTCCAACCAACTACATTAATTCCGTGCAATCTTCTATCCCGGATTAACGTGAGCGAGTCACTTTCGCTTTTATTTTACGGTGCAAAGAAACGGCGGGGAAGTTTCGGGATGGGTGGTACTATAATTAACGGAAGAGACAAAAGGTTCATTTTAATCGTGATTCGAATGAGATGGTGGATCTTCGTGGGGCAGTGAAACAGCACGCGAAGAAGGGCTCGCGCACGAGCCGACGGCTCAGCCAACTCTGTTCTGTCACTGCTACTCGGATTATTCCGATCCCTATCCATACACCTCTCTCTTTCCTCCCGTGTTTTCTCTTTCTCTCCCTGTCCCTCTGTTTCCCCGTCTCTCTTCCCTACATTTGCTATCCCTCGGCCCTCTTTCTCCTTCGCCCTCTCGTGTCGCGCTGAATCCGTTTCCGTTGTGACTGCCACTGCGCGTAGCTCGACGCAATTTTATTGTCCACCGAAGGGAACCTCCAACGCCCATCGATTCTACTTACAGCCAACCCTTTCTACGGGTCGTAATTGCGAAGCTCGTTTGCTTTGCGAGGTGAAAAAACGGAGTTGGAGCGAATTAGAGAAGAAGATTACTGGGAATGGAACGCGTACGAAGACTGCAAAGTCGGGGACAACAATTTTCCCGATAACACCGGATCCCCTCGTTCCGTTTACCATTCCGTTTCGTCTGCCGTCTGACTCGTGGGTGGGGTAAGCTTGTACTACAGCCACTTCTCTCTGTCTCGTCGGTGGGGACGATTCATTCAGAGAAACTGCCGTGAAAGGGACACCTGTTGGCACGGAGGCCCGTTGACAATTCCAGATACAAGGGCACGTGCCTTTGCCTGAGCTTGCTTTCCGTGGGTGTGACTACTGATCGAGACGAACCAACAAAGACACCGTACATTACTGAAAGGAACGATCAACGTATATCTTCGATGAGTCAATTAAAAAAAGAATACCCGCAAAAAAATGGGAAGAGGAAAAAGAGTTCTGTAGACTCGGTTAAGAGAAGAAAGCAACACGCGATGTTTGACGGAGTTTATTTTCCGTGGTTAGGACTACCGATCGAAAGTGTCTATCGAGATGATAGAACAGAGACCACACTAGATTACGGAGAGGAACGATCAAAGTAGATCTTCAACCATTTGATCGAAAAAAGGAAGACTCCGAACAGGAAGAGGAAGAGGAAGAGGAAGAAGAATTCTGTGGATTCAGCTAAGAGAAGAAGGCAACGCACGATTAAAATATTTTTTAGTCGACCGGTAGCACGGTAAGGAACGTAGCTGGGCGAAGATAAAGTGCTGCCCAGAGGCGACACCGGGCGTTATTAATACACGCGAGGATCGTAGCTTCCGTTCTCGGCGAGCAGCAGCTACAAAAAGCGCGCGAGTAACCGTAGGAGGCTCTATACGATCGTATCGCCGCAAATCATCGAGAAATCACATCAATTTTGCATACGATTACTCGTAAAAGAATTCATTGCAAAACGAAACATCGAAGATACGATATTTCTTTCGTTTCCTCATTGTAACGGATGCGAGAAAACTATTCTAAGTAGGACAATTATTCTCGCATACCTGGCCGTGGTGCAGTCCCTGTAGAGTATGTCGAAGTCCTTGCAGCTGAGCAGCTTGCAACGATTGACGCCTGGCTGGATGGCTCCGAGTCCGCGAAGAATCCTAACCTGTTCGACATTGCACACCAACGGCACTATATCGAGCCTCTTGAGCTTCGTGTAGACGGTGTGTAGGCCACCGACGAGGTGCTTGAGGAACAGTTCAAACGCTTGAGGCAGGCAGAGCATCGTGTCCCCGGCGATGATGAATGCGGCCACCTTTTGGCCGCGATAATCGACCAGTTTACATTCGTTGGCGGTGGGATCGCTGGTGCTGATCGGTGGTGGACTGTTATAGGATCTCGGAGGTAGAACGGCGTGATGGGCGGCCATAAGCTCGAGCGGCGAGCCATGATGTCCGCTGAGCATGCCACCGAGCTGTCCCAATAGTCCTAATCCTGGCGGAGGTAGACCTGGCATTCTGGGCACCATGCCCGGCGGTGCACCGGGTGCTCCTCCGGCTGAAAGAGGCGGTGGACTCAACGGAAGTCCCTGAGGAGGCGATCCTCTGGTCGGCGATCCCGGCGTGGGAACGCCGCGATGTTGTTGCTGTTGTGATTGTTGCTCGCGGAGCTGATCCCGCGGATGAAGTTGCTGATGCGACGGTGGTGGCTGATGCTGGGACCCGTGAAGCTGTAACTGATTCTGTTGAGCCGACGGGCTGTGCGAATGTTTCGGGCTGCCGGTTACGGGACTGGCACGGCTGCTATGATCGGAAGCACTATCCATCGCTCCGTGATCCATCGACGCTCCAAAGGGCACGCGTCTGTCTATTATCGACCACGTTTCCTTATGATTTATGCTTGCTTTTTACGAGGACTCCTCCTGAGGAGATATAGTCTCTTCTCTCTCTCCTCGCCACGATTCTCGCCACGTGGACACCACGAGATACGAGGAACTCAGGCTATCGGCACGAGTCAACGCATACTAATCTCGCCTCTTCAACTGCTTTCCGTATCGATTTTAACTCGTTCGCGGCTGCCGAAACCAACCGACGAGGAAAAAGATCGCGTCAATCCACGTGAATACGATTCTCCGCGAGCGTCACTGTCACTAGAGTAAACTGTCGTGTCTCACGGAGTACGTTGAACCATGTACGTAAGTAACAATTGCACTGTGCACATCCACTGGAAAAACCGTGTCCATGACTATTGACTATTGTCACTCGATACGAGCCGCGACCTCGTTGTGGACAGGTCCGTGTTCCGCGTGATGCTGGCCGGCTTCGCTCGAGGAGCAGCCGAGCTGCCCCTCGTACAACGGTCCACCAACCACGAGTTCTCCTTCGCTTTGCGTAGGTGCTTCTTTTCTCACTAACGAAATCGTATCACACAGCGACAAGTAAAACGGGCGCGATATCGCGACAAAGTTTGTCGCGTCGGAAAACGCGTGGACTCCGAATCGTTGTCGTCGACAAGGACAATCGCGGCAGGACGAGACGGACGCGTCGACGAGTGACGCGCAACACGCACGACCGCGACGTACACCGCGGTTGCAACGAGAATTCCGAAGTTGCTGTCACGATGACAGCAACCGCGACGACGGCGACAATGACTACGAACACAACGACGACGACGACGGCACCGATGACGACGACGACGACGACGACGACGACGGCGACGACGACGGCGAAAACGGCTGCGGCTGCGGCTGCGGCGGTAACTCGCAGGGACGCGCGTCGCTCGTTCTCAAAGTGGCAAACGCTCTCTCGGTCGAGTCGGGAGTATTTCCCTACCCAGTCACAGATGTAATAAATAAAAACATCAGTGGGAGCCCGAGGAACGGGGAGGATGGGCGTTCTGTGCGCGCAACCGACTATCCGGTTGGCGGAGCCACCAGGGTGGCAGTTCTCCCTATTGGACGGTAACCTCGTATCGTCGACGCCTTTCGAACCTTCCCTCGGCTGGTGGCGGGACAAGCTAGCATTCCCCACTACGAGGCAACCTCTGCCACCGACGAGGCGCACCGACGATGCCGACCGGGACGATTCCGGGGGCGACTAACACACGGAGACATCCAGACGCAGACGCGAGTCTCGACAAGACAGTACGATTCGAACCTACCGCCGATCTACGCGCTACGAGTGGGGATTTCTTCTTTTTCCTCGCGACCTCTCCCTCCACCACCCTTTGCTCTCTCGCCGCGCCTCGCCTCCTCGCTTCTCTTCTCTTCCCTTCGCTCCTCACCGCCCTTTACCACTCCGGGTTCTCTTTGCCTCGCCTCACCTAAACCTAACCTCCCCCTAACCCCTACCCTGCACTCCCCATACCGACAACCCACCCTACCGGTCCTTGTCGCGTTTTGACTCTTCCCTTCTTCTCCTCCTTCTTCTTTCTTTCTCTTTTCTTCCCCCTTTTTGCTTTCTTCTACACATCGTATACCCCTTTCCGTTTCTTTTTCTACTTCCTTTTTCATTCTTCTTTCCCTTCGAATCTCCTTTCTTCCCCTTTTGCCAACCCCTCGTGTGCTCGCTTTGCTTCCAGTGTTTTCTCGCTCTTAATCTCTAGCTCGCTTTCTTTCCTCCTATTTCTCTTCCGTTTGCTACCCCCAGAACCCAAACCCTCCGCCACTCTATTCGCTACCTTTCCTCTCTTCGCTCTCTTCTTCATCTGTCTACTCTTTCTCTCTCTCTCTCTTTCTGTCTCTCTTTCTTTTTCCCTCACCCACACCATCGCACGCACTCACTCTCTCTCCGTCTCTCACGAAACACCACCTCTCTCCTTCTCTCTCTACCTGTCTCTTCGTAGCTCCCTCCCACTTCTTCTTCAGCTTCTCCTCCCACCTTGGCTTATGGCTTATACGCTCTCTCGAACTCGCGCTCTCTCGCGCGACAAACGTTAGTCTCCACCTCGTTTCCTCTTTCGCGGCCGTTTCTCTCTCTCTCTCTCTCCCTCTCTCTTTCTCTCTTCGTTCTACCATCCCCGAGCGTCTCTCTTAGTTTCTCCCTGTTCTTCGGGTTCTCTGTCCGTACGACGAAGAATGTCGCCGGCGTTCGAATCGATCGGTCGGTCTCCGCGCGCGGGGGGTCCCCCCTCCAGTGCTTGCACCCTTCTCTGCCCCGCGAAGAGAGCCTGTCCTCCCTGCTACCTTCTTCTTCGCCGTTCCCTCGGATCTCCTCTACCATATTCGCCATCAGCATTACACGAGCGCACTTATTTCTTCTGTAGGTAATTCTGCTTCCTCACGATCTCTCTCTGTTCCTCGACTACCCTCTTTCTCTCCTACCCACCCTTTCTTCCTTCCCCAACCCACCAGCCTCGCTACCACCTTTCTTCCTCCGCTCCTCCGCCCCTCCTCTCGCGGCATACGCGATATACCATACCCGACACTCTCCGCGGCTCTCTGTAAGCTCCAAGTATGAGTGCTTAATATCTTTGTGCCGTACCTAAAGCGTCCGTATCCACTGATGCTTCTTACGTCTCAACTTTCCCTTCAGCCTCGCCGCGCCAAACCTCTCTCGTCTGTCTGTCGCTAATTTCCGCCGCAACTCATTCTACTTCGCCGCTCCAAAAATCTTCCTCTTTCACTGCCTACGATTTGCCCGACTACCACACCGTCTCGTTTCCATATCTCCTTCATTTCCGTCGCGAAGAAAATCGTACCATCCATTCACGAATAATTGAAACAACCGAGAAGGCGCTTAAGGGAACCCTTAGACAACGAATTCGTGACGAATTGGAAAAACAGATCTTACAAATTAATATTGGTCACGAAGCATCCGCTGCCGCTGTGAATGTTTCGCGTCGATCTGAGGGGATCCTTAATTCATTGTATCGCAAAGTTTGGAAACTGTCAGGAAATAGGAGGGAAGACATCGTCCGGCTTTTTTCTATCGGTCAACCCCCGATCAGTCCTCATCAGCCCGGTGACCCAGATCCACGAGGAAAGACCCTCCGCCGCGTTTGTTACGAGAATATACACGTATATACGTATAACGGACTTCGTACATGTATTCCGCCACCGCAGCTGATCCCTTGACCTCGTGCAACCCCAAACGAAACGAGACCCCCTGGGCCTAACGTTCATTGACCATCGCCGCTCGTCCGAAGCGGGGGCCGATCGCCTTGCCGTTCCACTTTCCCGACAAAAGCTTCTTTGAACGTTTCTACTTTCGAACTTCCCTCTTCCGATCCCGGCTATCCTTCCACGTTTCACTTATTTTTCCTCAAAGTTGTCCTTTTCTTTCTTCTTCTCAGTTTAGCGGTGAGTACCACGCAATTTGGCTGCAAAAAAGAAAAAACACGAGTGGTCAGAAGAAGGTACAACGTTCGTTGAGAGGAGGGTGTTCGTTTCCATGAACGATAAAGTCATTGTTTGCGGCGAGAAAGGGATCGATCGCGAGATCCAAGTCCCTCGTCGGAGGAAGGTCGAGGATCGGTAGGGGACCGATGTTTGCCACGAACCAAACCACGTCCAATTAGTGGAATTAATACCGGTTGGCTTTGGGGGAGCTAATGCCTCTGTGTGCATACCTACGGGTATGCACGTCGATGACTGCACTTTCCTTCGTGCGTAATGAAGGACAATCCCGTCGGTCGAACCGAGCAGAGTCCGATGCATTCGCTCGTCCAAGCAACCGCTGCCTCCTCTTGTTTTGCGGTCACGAGAAAATATCTCCAACCCACGAGCTTACGACTTTGAACGCACGCCGACCAACGGTGTTGCCCGTGTGTCTTTTTACTCAGCCCTTCGTATATCGTTCGCAACATTGTTTCGTTACGAAACAAAAAGAACATTCCTACTTCGTTTCCACGCGCGTTACGGAAAGTAGCATAGTTTCACCTATCTTAGGAAGACCAGCACGTTTCAGTTCTTAACGAAAAAAAGCACGTTTCGTAAATTCTATCGATAACTAGCCTGCTTCGTATTTGCTGCGAAAACTACAACGGTTCATTTCTTTTTAATTCAGACAGCGCAACGCGGCGAAATGTAGCATTTCATTTGTCCTACAAACACACGATTATTTCAGTTTATTTATTTATTTGTTTATCCATTCACAGGGATGTCCCCTTTAATATACACTAGGAAATGATAAAAATATTTTAACATGCATAATCTACTTTGGCTAATAAACTGTAACTGTTGACGACGGTCTTCAGTACTTGCTAATGTGAAATTACACCAGTAAAATAAAATTTCCAAAGATTTCTTACCGATGATATGGAAAGGTCTGATTCCGATAAAATATGTTCAGTTTTACACAAATATTCTAATTAGTTTCTCTCCTTCTATTTGTTTGTACTCAATTAAATTTTGTTGACATCAATAGAGACATATTTTTCAATTCGGGGAAATGAATATCTTCTTGTTTAGGATTATCAGGTAACCTACCTCATGTGATGCTTTTTGCAGTTCGATGGAAAACATACTATTTTTCCTAGAAGAAAACAAACCCTGCTACTTTTCATAACGAACTACTAATTTTCGGAACTAAGGAACACAATACGCTATGCTTCGTCTCTATAAATCAAATTCTGCTACTTTTCGAGACTAATATCGAAATATGCTACTTTTCGTGGTGAAAAAGTTCATTGTGCTGGTCGTCTTAAGGGAAATTCAAGATGCTACTGTTTGTCACGCACGCCAATTTATTCTACGAATTCTCCTTAAAGGTTCCCATAGATCGACGCGAAACATTCGCAGCGGCAGTGAATTTTTCGTGACGTCCTTAAAAGAATAACATCTTTTCATCCAATGCTGGTTTATTTAAGACGAGACTCTATAAACCGTTTTCATGACGATTTTATCACTTCTTCGTTATTCCACCTGTGATGCTATTTTGCGTCACTTGTACATGTTCTTTATTTTTATTGTGCTCACCTGTATATTTCATATTTTATTGCTGTAAAAATGGATTTTTACCTGTGAATGAAATAAAATAAAATAAAATTCGTACGTCTGTTTTCTCAATTCGCTATATGAGTGCACTAGAGCTGCGAATATTTCGCGTCAGTCTTAGGGATTCTTAAACGATTCTAGATTGAGCTGTCTTCTCTTACAAGCTGAATACAGCAGCGTTGCTATTAGTGATCTGATTAAAATTCGATAAATGCGAAAATCTATCGGATAACAGGAGAGCGACGTAAAGCGATCGACGACGGACAGATTTTGAGGCAAGTCGGGTGAGTGTGATACGCATTGTTCGAGCGTTCACGGTCCGTGCGGTTCGCTAGCGGCTTTCCTGTTACTGCTCATTGGCCACCCCGCACAGAGCACGGAGCACGGAGCACGGAGCACGGAGCACGGAGCACGGAGCACGGAGCATGGGAGAATTGCGCGAAGCGCAAGCAGAGAACGCTACCTCTCTCCGTGCATAGTTGTTACGTAACCCTCGTCATTGTTCGCGCGTCGTCGTCACAGGACTGTAACAGAGCGTACCGGCAAAAAGGAGGGTAACGTGTAACGTTGGATAAGAGAGGGAAAAAAGCGCGAATTTTTGTCGAGAGGACATGCATAGAACGAAGGTATTCGGCACCAACCAACCGGACACGCGTCAGAAGGACTTCACTGCACCGGAAGCGTCGCTCTTCTCCGTTTCTTTGTCCGACGTGTTCCGTTTACCGTGTCCGCGATACGGATTTTTGTCCACGTTTTTTGCCACCGTTATCCTATCTCGCTATTAGTCGCGTTAGCTCGCGCAAAAGAAAGAGAGCGACGAGAGGGAAAAGGGCAAAAGGGGCGAAGAGAGTTAATAGAGTAGAGCGTTTATCATCGACTGGCTACTGCTGCTCCCGGTTATCTACTTTGCAATTGCCACCTTGTCTGTCGCTTCGATTCCCTTTGCTCGACGTGTTTCCGGTCCGTTGCTCGCCGTCGTCTTTCCATCCTCCTAGAATTTACCACGACGCCCCAACTCTATCCCTGTCGATTCGTCGCCGGTTATATCCGAGGCAAAAGAGAAAGAACATCGATCGAATTAACGTAATTACTTGTTCGTGCGAGATACGTGCGCATCGTGGCAAAACAGGCGTCAAAGTCGATCGGGAGTCACGAAAGAGCGAAATTTTACAAAACGTTAATTGCGCGCGGTTTATACACAGCGCTCAGCCCGATGCGGCACGGCGCGGTATGGCAGAGAGGCCGTGGCGAGAGAGAAAAATCAAGAGCTAAAATAATGGATTTTGAGGCGGGATGAAAAACGACGGTAATTTTTCTGGACACGTACGCCACCGTTCGGTTTTTCAGCGCGGCTTACGCGCAACTAATTACCCATATGCCACGTGTTATTATAAATAGCCAATCGTTACCGACACAGCCGCATCCGCGATTCGCCCATAATGGCGTGTTATCGGATAAATAAAACGGATAGCCACGGGAGGGTGCGCTCCGATTATGCATCGACGCCTCCCGTGAGCGTATGTACCTACTCTCTGACCACCCGTACTGTTTTCCCAACCAACGACCACCTTTTATTTCTCGCCGACTTTAATCCGCACGCTACGACAACGCCGATCACTTTTATTCGTTACGACAACGCTCCCGATTCCGCTCCCTTTGAATCTGCTCGACCGAACGGGGATGCGTTCTACGACGAGGGAAAAACTACCAAGAAAATTAATACTCGAATTACCAAGGTGCTTAAAATCGTGTCAACAGATTTGTAATTATTTTTAAACGTTACACAAAAACTTGCAGCAAAGCATCTATTAATATTTTGGGAGATTTTCTGTAAATAATATGAACGACGATTTATTTTCCTTGCGTTATATACTTTTACGAATATTTTGGCATTTTTATCGCCTTGGTACAAGTGTACTTTAATTCAGAGGCAGGTTTAGGTATAGGCCAACAATAAGTAGACTGTAACCTAGGGCAGCAACTTTTATGGGACGGCGATATTAGGGGAAAATTTCACCTTATTGTCAGATGTTAGATTTTAGACTTTACAACTGATCATGAACTCAACAAATATTCATATTGCTTGCATACTGTATTATTTTAAGTAGAATGAGTATTTAGTTGAGGGAAAGGGACGCTAAAATACGATAGCATACAGTGGCAAAAACAAATCTATCCCTGATTTAATTGCCGGTAGTTCTAGTGTTAAAGACAGAACCGTTGAACTTAATATATCGCTAATTTGCTGCAATAATAAGTTCGAATTTGCAGGTCACTTTAAATTTGAATTATCAATTGAGGAGTCTTTCGAAGGATGAACCCATAGATTTACAGGCTGCCTCTCAATAAACTGTCTTAAATTCAACGCCACAGCCCATAGGTAATCTGTACCCAAAATTTCGTTTGGATATACTATTGAATTAACCTTCCATCAGAATGATGTTTTCTAACCGTCGCAATTGACATTACGATCTTTTAAACCCAATCCTGATTTTTTATAATTCTAGGCACTAAAGAAAATCCGTGAAGATTTTGAGATACGTATCAAAGTCTTTCTGTTCACTTGGACTTTACACTCGAAAGGCAACTCTCAGTTTCCAAAATGTACTTAAACTCCCAACTCAATATACTCGATTCGTTATTTCATTCTTGTGTGCCTTTTTGACGAAAATTTTCCCACAATTTAATCCAAATCGCAATAACTACATCCGAAGCAAACGCCTAATGCCTTTGCAAGGGTGGATTGACTGTTCCGCCGTGATATTCAAACTAAACGCATTAGAAGGCTCATTTAAATACGATACAATGCAAAAGCATCCCACGGCCGCACAGTATCATTCCTCGGTGGAAATAATGCTGTCCAAAGCCATCTATGATACGCGAAGACTGTCAAAAGCCTCCACGTTATTCGAACCACGAGGAAAGCGATCAGCGTGTGTTACTTCGCAGGATGACTGGCGGAATTCCAGTTTTGGCCAACGCTAAACAGAAAGCGTGGTTCGATTCGCAAGTGCTGTGAGTTGGTAATCGCGCAGCTTTGGCGCTCTCACACCGCGTCAATACTTTTCCACGGTGAACGCGACGCAAGACAATCACGTTGACACCCGATGATGGATGTCCTGGCTGCTCAAAATACCCCCCAGTTTTCCCGCCAATAAAGCCCATTGTAAATGCGAACTATTCGAAATATTAGAGCGGCAACGGCGATTACCGGCCGTTCAGTCATCGCTCCTGACGCACCGTAATCCTTTCCATCTTCCTCCGCGTCCTTTTTTGTTCTCCCGCCGGCCGGCATGACGCCTTCCTCGACTTTCACAGACACGGCCTAAGTCCTCGTCATCCCCGAATCTGACTGTTCCCTTCGTCACGAAAGTTCCTCCTCTCTCGTTCGATCGTTTACTTCCTTGATCAGGTAAGAGGCAAAAGTTTCCGATCGAATGTCGAAACACATCTCGCTGACAGGATGTCTATTATTATCCGGCGAAGGTTGTCCCTCTATCTGTCGTTGACAATCTGACGTGCCTCGTGCTCAATGAGCAGCGTAACAATACTATTTCAGCAACCAGGCGCAAGAAGACAACTGACGAACGACTCGACGGCTCTTTTGCCGACGTGATACAGAAATGAACCACCTCCCTGTCACTTCTCGTTGCTCGTTATCAGCTCGCTATCCCTTTTGTTTTGTATAGAAGCGAGCCACGACGTTGTAGGCGGTAATAGTTCTTTCGTATTGCGATCCGGACAGAAGGAATACATAGTTGCGAAAAAATTCACATCCTCGCTATTTTTAACCCTTTGTGCTCCGAATCCTTTCTTGGAAGGGATGGAAATATTCTTGTGCAGTTAGTATAAAAACTATTATAGAATATTTCTAATAGATAACATATCACACGGAAAATTATTTTTACTTTACGGCAGGCCTGTTCACGAGAGGGCTCCCTCACGCCATTTAATCTCCCACCACTGTCACCAGTTGTAAGAGACAGGGATAGTTTAGAAAAAAGTAACTCAACGTCGCGTCCTGTCACTCACGCATGGCAGTCGCGAGACAGTTATATGTGTATGTTTCGAACGATAGAAGCAGAGTAGGATAAGATCTTTCTGCTCCGGAGTAAAGTTTGTGCAGGCCTGCTTTACAGTAAAGAACGAAATTGTACGATATAAAGTCATATATGGAATATTTAAGGTAAACGAATGATTTTCTATTTTTTCTTTCATACTTTCTGCTTTTTTCCTTATTCTTGTATGTAACGGTTCTTTCGTTTAAATAAAGAAATAAGTGGATAGTATGAATTATGAATGGTAAGTTAATTAAGAATTCTAAATGCAATCGTGCGAGTTATATTAATAAAGGATTAACCCATTAAGGAACGCGTGTTGCGTGATCGTGCAACATTTCATGTCAAAATTGTAGTAAGATTTACGGAAAAGTTGTTACGTGAATCTTTGGAATGCACTTTGATCATTGCAATGCCAAAAATAAAATTCAGCAATATAAACTGGTTAAAAATATTACAAATAGAATACTGCGTTAAAGCACGCGATCCTTAATATGTTGACGAAACTCGATTCTATTTAATTCGTCAACTTTCAGCTACATTTAGTTCGTAATAAAATTATTAATACAGTATTCAAATATATAAAAGTTCTCCATTCTTATTAATCCTTACGAAACTGCGAATTTTTATGTATTTGCAAGATATCTAAATATGCAAAAAGTTGCGGGATGCACGTAATGTGTAAAAACATATAAAATATTCAAATAAATTATTATAATATTTAATGAGAGGAACAAATCTTTGTTAAACTCCCGTTTCCTTAATTATGTTAGCAAAAAAAATAATTTGCATAAAAATCTTAAATCTGTTCACTGTTAAATTGTTTCCAGATTAACAAAAAATCTAATAACGACTGTTGTAAGATTTTTGATCGAGAGTGTATATCGAGTAGGTCTTTGAAATATTCCTTCCAGTGGATTCTTTCTTTTCCTGTTTGTTAACTAATCCTCGACAAGGTTCAGTAAAGCAGAACACGATCAGTCGTATCCCTGCAAGCCTCTCGACGACTTCGTAAACGCCGCAAAGCTTAAAGAGATAGGATTACTTGCGATTCGAAATTTATTTACACCCGCCTTAATCCCTATTATAGGTGCACGCGTAGCCCGAGGAAATGGCCGAGCAATTTCGGATTTGGACTGCCGAGAGATGATGGATCGCTGTTTCGTAGGCCGGCGCTGATGATACCTCGCAGATGTAACCTCCACACCCTTTTCGGACGAGACCACTTGCCGGTGATTATCGATTAAACGCATGCACGTTGCCCCGCATCTCTCTTCGCTACGATTTTCCCCGATCTTCTTTCTATGATTCCTCTACTGTCTTCTCCTTTCTTTCGTTCCAAGCAGGGATATTGTTTTGAACTGGGTATCCGAACTACCCGAATATGTACTCAGGTTATCACAAATTACGCGCATATCCGGAAAATATCGTATCTCATGAAATGAGTGGGACATATCCAATTTCGTTCCAAGAACCGAACGTTATTTTCTTTTTCTTACTGATGTGAAGCGTAATTAATCGAAAAAGACAATCGACCCTTATTTATGTATTTACTGACAGGTTAAATAATCGTTTGGTATAGAAATAAACAGTTTACAGATAACTAGTCATTAGAAGACAGCTCTTGGAGAACTCTGTGTTTAAAAGTATAGAGAGAACTGAAGAAGTCTATCGCAGTACAGTACATGTTTACACTAAAAAAGGTATGATTAATACAATTATATTCTCCGCAAGTGAGTTTGTACAGAAATTCACAGCTTTCCCATCGACTCGTGCGTTTTATCGATCTGATGAAATACACCGGTACCTGAGTAATTTTGGTTTACCCGAATATACCAGCAAAAGTCCGAGTACTCGGATATCTCACAACCAACAGCTCTAGTTTCGAGATCATTATTCAACATCTGCCTCGCGTTAAAATTCTTCCAGTTCCTTGCTGGCGCCAAATACAAAGTTTTCGATTCGAGGGACGAAAGGCTATTCGATTGTCGAAAGGTCAAGTGGCAAGTTTGCGATCACGCGCGAAAAGCAGACGTTCCAGCGAGAGTAAACGCGTTGCGCTCCGACGATGGTTGCCGGCTGAAACTTGGATATCGTCTCGCGCCATGTAACGAGCAATCTCGATAGGATTAAAACGTTGTTTACCGGAACAGAAAGCCGGGAGTTTGGGTTTACTTGGCGCAGTCGACACAGGCGCATCCTAACGGCCTCGGCTTCCTAGCGAATGCATACGTTTACAGGAACGCGTTAGTTGTACTCTCCCGGTTTAACTTCTCTCGTTACACGAGTTACTCGTGCCGGCTGGCCCGATCTATCGAACTTGCCGATAAAAAATTAACACAACCATATAGTGGGCAACGCGAGAGAGACCACTTCAACACCAATCCCGACGATTTCCAGAAATGTCTAACATATGTCGCCACTTGAGATAATCCGAAGCTTTTACATTAATCTAATCAGCATCGCGGAACGAGAAATACATTTAACATGATCGATCAAATCTGTGGTTCCCCCTTAAATGCATTTCGATCCCGGCTTTCAGAGATAAAGCAACACTTCATCCAAATACATCTGTCCACAACGATACTTACGCGCGAAACATGTTCCAAATGCGCGCGTATATTTTACACCAGCCATACTCAACTCTTTTTCTTCTGGGACTGAATACATGTGTTTACAACATTACCTCGGAGCGTAACGTAGTACGTTGTACATGATGATATAATAATTTAAAAAATGAGACTCAAAATCTAAATGTAACCACGTATTCATTTAAGCCTTCTCTTGCCGAATCCGTGTACGCAAATAAACCTTCTCTGTACCGTGGATTCTGCCGCAAGTATCCACTTTACGAGTTGAGAAAAATAGAGATGAGACTGGCAATGAGACATTTTTGATACCATTGATACGTTTATGTTTAGAATTGATATTTGCGTATCAATCTCATGTACGATACGTTTTCAAACGATTTGAGATGTATTGAGATGTATCGATCCGCATCAATTATATTATGTTTGAGATCTATTTAAATATAATTACGAAGACCAGAATACGATTCAAACAAAATCTGTATGGTGAAACATGTAACAGTATATGCCAGTGATGATCAACCTTTTATTCACTACTGTCGATTATGTCATTTCTATCGCACTTATTATTTATACTCAAATTCGCCGATCCTTTCAAAAATTAATTGATAGATTCATGTTGCTGTGAATGAGAAAATTATTTTATTTTGGCTTTCGAAATTAGTTAAACAATTACAGCAAGTCATATACAGTTCGTGTGCCACAGATTAATTATCACTGATATACACTTTCCTTTGTCTTATTGATATCTCCATGAATATCGCGTAATTGTTTTGAATCGATACTTCATGAGACGACATCAAACATATTTCACCAATTCCACGTACAAATTATCCTGATACGCGTTTAATATCATATCCGGGTATTCGGGAATTGATACGTATTGGTATTTATAAGTATGTCACTGAATTTGTCCCATCACTAGAAAGAAATATGTTCAAGTATTAATGCGTGTCACGTGATCATCTACAGTTTGTAATCGTCTCATTGGAATTGAACGTAGTCATTTTATAAATCAATAAAGGTTGAGTTATATAAAACATCATTTAAATAGAATTAAAGTTAACAGATACAATTTAAATAGATTACGTGGATGTCAGTTACGCTGATGCCAACCAAAGTCAGCAAAAATTTGTGTTGAAAAAGATAAAAGTTAATGCGATTTGGTATTGAAACAAATTCATGCGGCCCGCGAGTCACAGGTTGAGTACGGCTATTTTACATCTTTTACACGAATGTTGTACATTCGAGTTCCCGACTCTTTAATCCACTGAGAAATAATCATCTTTCAACAGTGTTACTAACCCAACGAACAGCTATTGCGATAAGAGAAACTTCTTTGGTGGAAACATTGCTGTATTCAAATCGGAGCTTTACAAGACCGTGTCTAATGGAAGTTTTGTATTTCGTTTCAAGGAGTGGTGTATATTATCCGTTGGCGAGTAAAGTGAAATTATTTGTTAAATATATTTCCAATGTCTCATTAGCGGTACAAACTGCTCCATATAAGTAACGTATTTCTTCTGCTTGCAAGAATAATAAATAAATAAATAAATATTTGGTTCATTTCACTTACTTCAACAAGATACGTTTTAATTATTAAAGTTGCGACCATACACTAAGTTCTTTCTTGGAGGCACTTGATTTTTATTTGCCACAGAAATTTTTTCGGTTCACGCGTACTTTTATGTCGTCTACGTGTCTCTAAATACGTTAACTTTGACTCCATATCCAAGATCTGCATTACCAAGTATTTTTTCTCCGCTTTAGATTTATACTCAAATTCACCATGTCTTTTCAGAAAAAAATTATTAACCAATTTGGAAATTATCGTCTTTATTGTTAATCTGCCGTATGATTAATTTACCCATACTGTATCATCTATATATTTTGATTGCGATTCAGACATCTAAATACATGAATATACAAAAAGTTCGAAATTTTAACCGAACCAAGACTCACTTTTCGATTTTCGTTTTATTTTTTTCGAAAAAAGTCGAGCAATTTGAAGAAGTTGAGTAGGCTGAAACAATCCGAGTGAGTGAAAGAATCGAGTAGTTCATATTTATTTACTTGTCCACGAGCAAGACCATTTAACGTACAAAAAAAACACAAAGAGAAGGTATAATTCAACAATGAACATATACGATCGACAGGAATAAGATCTAGTGAAAGATAAAAAAAAGTCCAATTTGAGAACATAAAACAAATTAGTCGGGTAGAATTCTGTATAGTTCAGTTCTAAAATTATCAGTCTTTACTTTGAAAACCATAAATTGCTTCGAAGTGCTCAAAAAAATTTAAGCTATACAGTTCTTTCGAACTATTCGATTTTTTTCGACCAATTTTCAGCTTTAATAGTTATGCACGTATCACGTAGGTATATCTTATTAAAAATTGCAATTGTTTAACTTCTCTACGATACTTCGAATAATATACGGTGCTGTTATATACCAACGTCATCGAAATTTCTAGAAACGTGATTGCGAATTCGATTCGAATGCTTTAGTTAATTACAGCATCGCCGGTCATCGATGACCCCCCATATTGTCACAGTCGAAACACGCGCTGGTCATCGGCGACCACCGCGGCATTCAATATATTAAAGTCGATATCTAGCTTAAGATATTGAACAAACTGGTTCGCCAAAGTACGCAAGTTTGAAGTACGAAAGGCACCAAGAAACGAACAGACTTTTTTAACGAAAAAATGGTGTAGAGTCGTGAAACGAGTCAACCAGGGCTTCGCGAGGGTTTTGTTGCGAAGCTGAAACTCAGACGGCCAAGTTAGAACACGCCCGAGGAGGCACAAGCTCCTTCAACTTTATAAATAATAAATTCGCGTGAAAACAGCTAAAGAGAGGGTGAGAGAGAGAGAGGAAGGTAGATAGATGGGGCACAAGGAAAGGAAGAAACGAGTGCAAAGGAGAGAACAAGTATGCGAGGGGGTGGAATGGGGTACGAAGGCAAAGGAGGGCAGAGAAGGACAGAGAAAAAAGGGGAGAGAGAGACAAGTGGTAATAAAGAGCAGGCAGTAAGAGCGGCGAAGTGACGTCCTGTGTCGCGGAGTCATAAACTGGGCCCCAGGATCTCAGGCTTACACTCTTATTAAAACGTCGTCCTGCATATTGACGGTTATTGATCACCTTTCGCACACCTCGCTGCTTTTACGATACAAGGTCCGTGTCACCTTGAAAACCACGGATACCGTCAACGTTCAAAAAGGCTTCCACGATATTCAAGAAGAAACGCGCATTTGATCACGTTTGATAATGCTTGATTCGTAAAAACGAGAATCCAAAGCGACACGAACAATCGCGCACCTTTTTAAGTGTGAAAACCGAAAACGCCAACATTTAGTTTTACTCCGTTACTAATATCTCCAATTATTCTTCAACTTTAGTGGTTGTAAAATGTTATATTAGAGAAGGAAAGAACATTTAGAGTGGCGAGAAAGAAGCAACAAATTCAAATAAACTCGAAATATAATTTCTGAATTGAGTAAGTGGGCGAATATTATTGGCGCGCCTTTTATTTGAAGATCGAAAAATTGAATAATTATTTTTGCTGTATCTACCGTGGATAGCGTTAATTGGATGTTGGTAAATTAAATGCGAATTGTTAATTATAGTTATCAGCTATTGAAAATATAGGAATACGTCGGTAAAATTGCATCTGACTATATCGACTTGAACTTCAATTTGTGGGAGAAGGAAGTGGCAAAGGTAGGGAATAAATCGTTCATCGGACGGAAAATGTCTCACGTTCTGAAATACCAACCTCGAATAAAATCTCATTGTTAGTGTTTTTACGCGAGTAAGTTTACGAACTGTATTCAATTCGAAGCGAGCATCTTTTAAATCATGGAAGTTGAATAATAGATGTTCAACGAAATGTATAAATTCAAATGACGCTACAGACCTTAATAATTTTTGTTTGCAATTTGTTTTACTGTATATCTGCAGGGTAAAGCTCCCTTTTACAACGAACCCCTAAAAGTTGATGTATGGTCTTTTTTTGTCGAGATATCGCACGTTTAATGAAACATTTATGCGCACAGAAGATATACTGCTCGGGTATATGCCTAAATTCTCTGAAAAATTGTCTAACTTTGCGACGAATGGTCAAAGGTCAGAAAACTGAGGATGGGAATTAACTTACGATGAATTGTTAATTAAAAAACATATACATACGCACCTAATTGACGAACGTTTTCTCGAACTTAACCGTAGTCCACGGATTGATCACTTTCCTTTCGTCGTTTACTCAACATTCCAAATTAAACGCTACATAGTAAATTTTCGAGCATGTAATCTATAAAACAAAATGAGCCATATCATACCAATTTATTTATATGAAACAATATTTTACACGACAAAATTGAAGTCTCGCGATCCGACTAGACGTTACCAATGCAATAAACGCGAAAACTGCAAGAACAAGATCGATTCGTTCGATAATTTAACATGGCCGCGACAATCGATTATTTTGACAAAATTCAAGCAAGTCGTGTAACTCTATACACTTTATATAGGAAATTTGTTACTCGAAATTGATATCCTTAGAATTAGATGTAACATAATTTATTTATTATTTTGTGGGTATCACGCTTTGATGCAAGTAAGAAACAAATACATTAATACAGAGTAAACTAATCTAATTTCGTAAAGTGAGAAATGAATTGTATATGACGCTTGTAACATATTTCTTGAATGTTATCAATAATCCGCCAAAAAATTAAAGTTTTGACAATCGATACAATTTTTTACGAATTTTTGGTATTAATGAGATAGTGGGATAGAAATAGAACGGAAATTGTTAAACATAGTAATAGTGATTCCGGACGCTACCGGCGGCAAAATATTCTCGTTAGATTTTTAGTATCAAAAACGTTTGCACGTAATATATTTTTACACAAAAGTATCCGTGAGCTTATCAACTGCGATGTTGGTATAGCTCTAGCAAGAAGAGTAATTAAAAATTGTTAATTTTACCTAAATTATACGAAGCGATCTTCGGACGATGCATTTCTTGCACACTGGGCAAAGTGGCTGCGCGCGCATCGAGAAAAATCCGAGTGTTTCTTGTTGCGTGCGCATCCCAAACACCGCGCGCAATTTTTAAATTTGTTTAACTTAGGGTCACCATGCAATTTTAATTTCGTTACAGCATAAATTTAAAGATTAAATTTCGTTAAAGCAGAACATAAATATTACCACAGACAAGCAACAAAATAGACCTTTCATTATTGACTAAGAACAGGATAGACCACTTATCTAATGCTTTTCTTTGTCACCCGGATTTGGAGCTGATAAGCCCCAAATCCGTTCCCATTTTTATCTTTTCGACTGTCTAAAATGTATAACTTTTGCGTTTGCTCTTACATTTTGCATATTAAAATACTTTAGAAGTGTTTACATTCTTCGTCAGATAATAAAACGAAAGATATTCTTCCGAAAAGTCTGAATTTTTAGGTTATCGGTATTTCAGAGCATGTGACACGAAGTTCCATAAGATAATCGGTCTATCCTTTTATGGGACTTCGTCTGACATGCTCTGAAATACCGACCTTGAAAAAAATCCGAGTGTTTCATACGCCCTCTGTAGTACTCATAGTTATTATAATTCTTGCATTTGCCTTAGCGTATAAAAAATAGGGAAGCTTTCTCTTTAAAATTCTTTTTGTTTCATCTAAATCCTATTTTTTATTGGAAAAATATGATTGTCGAAAGAGAAGATTACGTTTTACTCGTTCCGAACCAACCCCAAAACATCTATTAAAACGTCCCAAATTTTAACTAGCCGCCATTTTGAAGCTGCGTGATCGTTTTCAAAATCCCTGCACCACCAAAATCGGTGAACCTTCCGCTTTAAATCCCTTTTTGGTTCACCTAAATTCGACTTTCGGTTGCCGAGATATCATCATTTATAGACACGTGTACGTTTTTCTGCGATTCTCGGCCTCCCCCGAACTGACCTACCTCAAGATTCGCAGGTCAGTTTTACTATGTTTACTAGGAAGCGTACTCCGTTCCAGGAATTTAAGTAGGTCAAGCGTCATTCGTAACTCCGCGCGCGCCAACCGTAAGGGTAAACTTTAAACGGCCATATCTCTCGAACGAGTTGAGATATCGTCGTGAAACAAAAAGCAAATTAAAGGACACATTTTTCTCTATCTCCGAAATCGGTCGTTCTCCATTTTCCACAATCGCAAGCGTAATTACGGAACGAAGAACGTAGGAGACGCAGGAATTTTTTTTTGAGGAAACTACGAATCCAAAACTGTTGAAACTTGGAGAGAGGTTGGATCTGTAGTTGTAGAAACATTGGGAATTTTCGCGCGAGGAAATTCGGAAAACAATAGCGTCTGCATTTCGCTATTGAAAAAAGGACAGTGCGTAAGGATGGTGAAGTTTGGGAATTGTTTGGACGGAAAGTATGAATCGAAACGTCTCCAAACTTGGCGCATTGTTGAATCGTTCATTGAAGAGTATTTGGGAATTTTTTCGTAAGGAAATTCAAAATACAATGGCGTATATTCAGTCAGATATGACGAATGTGGTTAAAAAACCACGCGACGAAGACGTGGTGAACTATTGGAATTTCTTGAAAAAGAACCACAAATCCAAAAATCTCAAACATGGGCACATAGTTAGATCTACTATTGAGCAGTATTTCTCCCTTTCATTTAAGCCAAGGGGCATCGAAATCGGATGTCTAGAAGCTGAGAAAATAATATTTTTCTTCAGACACTTTTTGAATAATATCATTCGTAAATAAAATCGAAGCAAAAAGAAACGTATAAAGGAGCAGTAGAAACAAAAACACGTAGGTTCTACAAACGCTTAGCAATCTATCGGGATCGCGCACGCGCCTACAACTATAGTTTTTGCATATTGTCACGTCGTAAGATGCACGTACAATAAACATCTCTTTCCACAAAATATGTTAAAAACATGTAGAAATATGACGCGTGATACTTTACACGTACGACAAACTGAGTTACACGAGAACCAAAAACACAAAGCTTCAACGTAGATCATATTCATGACAGTCTAAATCATATGATACACAGTTCTCTAATTGATATTAATACAATATTAAAGTAGAAATGCACAGCCTGCAAAATATGAACACAGTAAAAGATACGTGTAACTTGCATTTGGAAATTTAAGTCGGTCACTCTTAGGAACTGGTAGCTGTAAGATGTAATCTAAGATCGAAGCAAGTAAACGAAAGTCTAAGGTAAAATATAAACTGAAATATAAAGGTTACACGTTAATGCGTAGTTCTTAGCTTGGTATCGTTTTTAATAGACGTTTCATTCTTTGGAAAACGATACCAGTTACCAGGTCTCATCACGAGGAGGTGACTACGCGTCGAGACCCACCAAAATCCATTCTACTATGGGTTATACTACTATATATCTAAGGTACTATTATACCAACTATACTATAGTATTACTAGTACTCTCGAAGAAACTTTAAGAGAACATAGAATGGATTTCGGTTCACAAAACTGTACAACGACGATACTTAACCCTACCGATGTATTCTGTTTATAAGATACGCTTTTCCAACTTGGAGCCATATTACGAAAAGCAGCAGACTCTACTGACACTTTGTTGAAACGTTCGTGTCTCGCAAAGAGGAATTTAATACGACAAACTAAACTCTACTTTACCCTGTACGCAACGCTAATTACTGCTAACATTCACCCGGAAGTGGGCGATGAAAAGGAAATAGAAAAAATCGCGAGCAAAGCAAAAACAATTTACTATCCCTCGGAAGAACCAACGAGCTTCGCAACGCGCTTGCATGCGCAACAAAACTCCTATACTCGCGCGCTCTATCATGCGACTCGCACTCACGCCGAATCGAAAGCGAAATTCGAACGCGACTTACACGAGACGAAGAAATCGCTTGCGAGACCGAGGTGAAGTTGCGCTGCTTTGCGGAGGATCCAGCACAGCCTAATAGTCGGATCGCAAGAATCCCTCTACATCGAGAGCAGCAGAGGACCACTGATCCCGACTAACAGAAAGTTAACATTAAGTTAACCCCAGCGACAACAGGAGGCCGTACTGCGTACCCGAGACAAAGATGCTTACGATCCAGCCTATAGGGCCTTGCATCTCTATCGAATTGCTTCGATAGGGGCTGCAGATCCTCGCATCGCAAACGCCACTGCACCTCGACTCGAAAGCGATTTCAACGACACGAGGCGCGACCGAACATCGATCACGATTAGGAATGAGATTGAGATCGTATGACAGAACGACTTACCAAGCATAGAGTTCGATTGTCCATGACTACTCTCGAACAGCGCGGCTGTTTGAGAGCGAGTGCGTGGCGAGAATCTCGAAGGGATCGAGCAATTGCAAATTGATAAACGCAAGCAAGATTCGAGATGAAAAATATTATATACTTTAAAAGAGAAGTTAAGAGAAGTTAATCATAATCGTGGTACACGTTACTTCGACTAGATGTAAGAAGCTTATAAGTACTTAGAATTATACGCACGCCGCCCACGATGAATCTTCTTTCGATGATTTTTTGTTGAAAATTCTTCTTAAACTTGTTGAATATTCATGACGAAATTACGCTGTTAAAGTGAAATTAGTAGGCCGCGAAATAAATTAATAATAGACAAAAGTAGTGAATAGAATAGAATGTAGGTATAACAAACGAGAAATAAAGTAAAATGTTAACAGAATGAAATATATAAATTAATAAAAGACAAACGTAATTAATAGGACAGAATGTTGATCCAACAAACGAGAAACAAAGTAAAATGTTAGCAGAATGAAATATATAAATTAATAGAAGACAAACGTAATTAATAGAACAGAATGTTGATACAACAAACGAGAAACAAAGTAAAATGAATGAAAAAAGAAACAGAATAAAATATGAGCAGAATAACATATAAATAAAATGAAACATAAATATAATAACGTAATAAAAGTTAGTGGTAGCACCTGCAACACAAACATTGTACATGCACAGATATATCGAACGTAGTGGGTTAAATTTAATCTTGAGTCTAAGAGAAATTAGTAGAAGGTGGGTGGTGGGTGTTGGGCTAGCCCCGGTGGTCATCTCTGGTCATCTTCTAGCTAAAATTTGAATTCGTGATAGACAGATCCGATCTCTTCGGGAGCACCTGAAACAGTAAGAGCGCGCGATGACCTTCCGCTGCTTATATAGGCAAGGGGGGGTCACGTGACTCACCTTCTTCGGATCACGCGTGAGAAGAGACCGTTTTCAATTTTTCAAAATTTTTCTAGTACAATACGACAAGATTTATTGATTTTCATATGTTTATTGTACGTTTGCACTCTCAGGAATTTATCGTAACAATGAATACAATACGTTAAACATTTCGCATAAATAAAAGACACATTTGCAGTAACACGCTGCTAGTTTTCGATATAGAGATACATTATACTGGTGAAATGATTAATTTGCGGTACGTACATTTACGTGGCAATACCCGTGCACGTATTGAAACGTACGTTGATGATTTTATAATGCTAATATAGCGGTATGCTCCCGAGAAGTTGTTGTAACGATGAATTTATACATTTGTTGTAACGAAAAGATACATTTGCAGAGGTATAACGTTAGTCGAATGTATTAATTCACGCTTTGCACATTTACGTGTCATTACGAGTCCAGGCATCGAAATGTCATTTTTTAATGCGTTAGAAAATTTAGACGTACAAGCGCGAGAAAATTCCGCCAGTCAATTGTACAGGAAAATAGTTTTGATTTTTATTCTTCTCCGCTAACAATCTCGAAGTACGGATGAGGTATAGAAGGAGTTAGTAGTAGAATTGGGTTTAGAATAAACGAAAGAGTAACGTAGCTTTTTAAAATATGTCGTTCAACGAACGACAATAATCTTCTCATCGTTCAGTACGATCGTGTTAATAGTCAAACGTAAAACTAAATTGCGCGCGCACGAAACTGCACGCGACTGCGCATTCGCAATTTTTACGCGGGAACGACTAACCGGAGGACTAAGGTTAGGAAAGGAAAACTGCTCGGCTTCTAATAGTTCGTTTACGCCGGTCTAAAATGAAAGTACTGGCTGCAGTAGTTAATTGTCAGCCTAAAATGAAAGCGCGGAGTGCCGCGGTCAATAATCAGTTGGTTTTATTCGGATACGCGCATTGATTCGTAAAACATGAAATTCATGTGACACATCGAGACGCCGATCTCGATACGTTTAGAAAAGTGCTTACATCTCGGCAACCATAAATATAACACGTTATATATTTGTTCATAATATTATTGACCACAGACGAGGTACAGGATAGACCTATCATCTTATGGGACTTCGTGTCACATATTCATGCCATGTGTAACAGCGTAATATTAAAATAATTTACAGAGTATACAAGATACACCATGAGATTAATTTGTTAATGATTTTTTAATTCGCCGATATTATAAATATTCCAACCTATATATAAAACTGTATATCCGACCATATTTAAATTGTTACTGATATTATAGTTTTAATTCTTATCACTTGTAGCGCTGCACATTTATTTTATGCTTTACCGTTAACGTTGGATGTGACACGAAAATGGCAATGGGGCTCATGAGTCCCAAAACCGTGTGACAAACAAAAGCATTGGATGAGTGGTCTATCCTGTTCTTAGTCAATGCCTGTACCTCGTCTGCGGTAGAATAAATGTGTACTATTTCACTGTAAATTCCTTTATTACCCAACGCAATACAAATTCCTATATTAACAACAGCGTCAGTGATTTATCTACACAAGCTACGTCGAGTCGACGAAGATTGTGGAATGGTTGGAGAGTGTACGATCTGTATGATACTGCATTCCCGATGACCATGTGTCACGTCACACGCTACAGTAACGCACTGCCACCGAAGCGAGTGGCATGATGTAAAGGAATTTGGATCGTGCGAACTTTGTACAAATAGTCATACAATATTCGTGTGATGCGTTGCGTATCGCTTGCAGTGAGATAAGCGTCGGATAATACATTCACCAGCGTGTGTATCCGTGGAATCGTGTCCGATCGGATTCCTTTTGCATTCTCTGTGACAAACTTTGACCCCTCCGCATTTCGTGAAGTAGAAAAGTTTTAACGGGAAGGACGCGTGAACCTCCTCTCTTCTCCGTCCTGTGCGCGTGTGTGTGCGTGTCTCTACTTTTTCTTTCCCTCTAATTTCCGTCGCGCATTCGGTCTTTGTTCGTCGGACATATCGAAGGCGCTCATCGGAAACAGAATCGATAAACGAGAACGTCGAGCGAAGCGACGCTCGGCTAGCAAAGGTGAGCAAGATCAGCAAACTAAACTAGATCTTTCTTGTCACTGATCCAACTCCGAATTGATCCCTCGTATCTCGAATAATCTTGATCATTTCAATTACACTTCGAAGAAATTTAATCAAGGAAAGGATTTGCAATTTAAACATAATGATGGAAGCGAGAACAATACTTTGCCACTCTCTATTCGGTATAATTAGACTGCTAATTACAGCAACGCAAAAATGCAAGTAATAACGATGTGTCTTAATGGACACTTTGTACCACGGCGAATTACCGCGCGATTTCACAGATTCGAATCTCGCGCGATCTTCTCGTTTGAATTTGATTATCGTGATATCTGCTTACTCGATGAGATAAACGAATCTTTTATCGAGATAATGTTACCGAAATCACGTAACACAGTGATATCCACGCGCTAATGTCCTACAATCGTAATGCAGTATGCGGCCAACACACAACTCGAACGTTTATTGCATTATTTTGTGCACGACTATTTTTATGCACACGCGGCAACTTGCAAATCCGTTTAATTTTGGTGCGAGCGGATACTTGTTTATGAGTCAGGAATGAACGGGGCAGCATTAAAAATAATGCGCGTCACTGATTTATTAGGTTGCTATACGTCAAATGCCGTCTTTTCAAAAGAAAAAGATTAAGTATAAGCACAGACGAGGTGCAGGATAGATCTATCATCTTATGGGACTTTGTGTCACATGATCTGAAATATCGTTAATAAAAAAATCAGTGTTTTTGGAAGAATATCTCCCTTTTTATTACTTGAAAAAGAATACAAACACTTCTACAGCATTTTTATATTCAAAATATAAAAGCAAACACAAAACTATAGATTTTATGCAAATGAAAATGTGAAAATGAAAGTGGTAACTGAGGCTACGTAACCCCATATTCGTGTGATAGAAACATAAATTGAATGATTCACGTTTATGTAGTATATATAAATTCTTCAGAACACTACATATACAGTGACTCACGAAATTAATCGAATTCTTCCATTCATTATATGTATTATTTAACAAAAGTTTAATCGATAACTATATCATTTTGGGGATATAATTAATGTACAACCTGAGTTCTTACACTGACTTTATTCAAAACTTGATTATCCTAAGAAAGTATCATTTGATGACTTGCGTGAGTTACTGTATATAATTAAAAAAATCTTTACACGATTCTATACATTTTTTCGAAGCAATTAACTGATTTCATTATTGCACATTATTAAAAATCACTAATTTCAGGATTGTTTAATCTTCCTTGACTTTTTGTTCGAAGTAAAGAGAAAACTTATTAACTTTAAATTTTGCAAATCATTGTTGAATTACTTCTTTATTTATATCATTTTCTTCGAATCTCAGTTATATAGCTTTTCATAAAGAATTGTTCAAATCACATTTTGAAGTTTACCCAATTTTATTACAATACATACGTATCTATGTTGCAGCTAATTTCTTCTTCTTTAACCTTTTCAGTGCTATGGCCGCGGTCAATTTTGAATATGACACATCGAGTTTACAGATTTGGCTCTTTTAAAACAATGAATAATCAGTACAAAATGTTTACCAAATATGATTTCGAAAACACTATAATAACTAATAAGATGACGAGCGTGATGATCATACAATTCGTCGATCTCCCAAAATTATTTAGCTCTCAAAGGGTTAATGTAAATCATTACGATTGACTGGGTTACAAAATTGAAAGAAGAGTATCCATGCATTAATCTCAAACGTAGAAAAAACCACGTTTCATATGCATCAACCTAATATAATGACTAGAATGCGGATTCTTATACAAATTCGTATTTTTAGAGACGCGTGTATAGAAATGGAACTGCAATAGGGATTAGTTTTACCCCCTAAATATGGTCACGTGTACTTAATTTGGAGTATTTAGCACACATTGTGTGTCCTTTTGTACAGTTAAATTTCCCTTAAATGTATAGAAGTCCGCAGTCTAATAATGACAAAGTGTTCGCTAACTTTCAACTGTATATGCGTTCCAAACAAACTTTTGCTCAATTCTCCTTATCTTTTTCAACTTTTTTCTCAACTTGTTGATTCGTCACGCGTTAAATACTGTAAACAGAGAAGAAATTTTCTATACTGCGGAAATTTATCGTACGCAAGAAGTGCGTGATTCCTTGTCCGCATTGCTGGGTTTTGTGCCACTCGAGTCCATTGACAGGCAAAAATCATACATTATGCGAATCCATAACGAGAGAAACAGAGTTCCGGTTAGACCAGTTCGAACATAGAACAAAGTGATGTCCTTCTGTCATCGCTCCTTTTCAATATCTTTCATTGACAAAGTATATTCTCTTGCAATGGATACATGCAAATATTTTGCAAAGCGTTATATTCTAGCTTTGCCAATTAGAAAGCTTTCGCTTCTTTTCAGTAGCTTTCATTGGCGGAATTTATTCTCTCACAACGGACACGCAAATCTTTCGCAAAGCGTTACATTCTAGTTTTGCTAATTAGTAGACTACGAACCTTTATGCATTTTTCGAAAATGTACAGGTGCAAAAATATGGACAGTGCATATGGTAGATGCACCAATAAGTGGAACCTTACGAAAACTATTGACACTTTGGATCGAATTTCAGGTATTAATAGCGTTAATGAGTATTCTAATGATTCAAACCCGAATCTTTATTGTCTAAACTTTAATATATCACATGTATAAAAAAACTTAAGAAAAATAGGAACTATAGGTAATTAAATTAGAAAGTCAAAAATATTGATTTTACCAGTGAATGAACATTGTTAGATAATAAATATCAATGAATATACACTCTTAACCAATATGTGAACAATACATATATTTGCATAGAAACATATTTTTTCCCTTTCTCCTCTTTTTCTTCTTTTATTAGCTTATCTTACTCGTTTTTATGTTTAATGTTCATTCACTGGTGTGTTAATTTACTGATGCATCTATCCTATAATACACAAAAATATACAAAATATCAAAAGTGAAGTGCACTCTGTAACATTTAGATGACGCCAGCGATCGGCACTTACCTTCCACTTGATTTGCGTTTGTAAAAATATGAATCTGCATAAAGATCCATAGTCTACTAATTAGAAATCTTTCGCTTCTTTTCAGTAGCTTTCGTCAATGAAGTTTATTCTCCTGCAACGAACACGCAAATCTTTCATAAACTATTATACATATTCTAGCTTTGCTAAATGGAAATACATTTACGAAACTTTTTTATCGAACTCCCACAAATTCGCTTCAAGATTCTTAAAATGAATGTTTGGATTATCAAACTTCACCGTGGCTATGCTTAGATATTACATTTAATAAAACAAGTGATCACGATTTTGGATCAATTAGACAATCTTTATACTCTTTGCCTGCGATTAATCTACAAAACTTCAAACTTGCTGCAATTCGACCGGTATAAATATCCAAGAATTTGAATCCATTAAATTGTGCGAGAAATCTACAAATCTACTATAACTTTTGCACTTATCCAATACAGTGACTACAAGTATCGCCACGCCACTGTACTTCTGCTTTTAAATGCTACTTCAGTAGGTTCAATTATATCAAATTTCCTTCTTTTGGTGCATTCATGTAAGTGCTTCTATTAAAAGATAAAAAATTTAATGCAGTTGAACCCTTAATTAACACACTCGTTGCTACTGGAACGTAAGTTGCATCAAATAATATGACGAATATTCGTCATTCTTGCAACGACTTGATTTCACACTAAAACTACCAACGATTAAAGTATATTTATTGGTATCAAAGAAGTAAAAATGATAGAAGTCTATCCGTTTAATTGCAGATATATTTTGAGAAGATGTATTCCCCAAACGTAAAATATAACAAAACTGATATGAATACGTCGTCAAATGAATCCAAATTAAAATATAAATTTCTATCAACTTTTAGACATAAATATTATAGACATTCGCATACAAATACAAATATTTATTTTGTAGACAAAATACAGTATATGTAAAAAACTATAATTATTTGTATGGTAAAAAATAAACTCGGATAAAGTCTTAAAATCACTTATTGACGCCACTCGTATTTCATGAAAGTTTCTCTTTGTCATCTATTGATAACGCTCGTAGTTAATGGGTTAAAAATTATATCTGATACAAGTGAAATAAATCTTCATTTGTGTTTTATACGAAAAATCGTGGAATATTCTCAAAAATGCGCCGCTGCAAGTTTGTATAATTTTTATCATAAATTTTTATCAATCGATCATTTCGACCGCCTTGGTAGTTTTAACGTTAAAGAAAAATATTGTACAGAAAACTGTGCAGTTATCTTATACAAACTTAATTAATTAGAACAAAGATAGCATTGATAGAAAATTATGCAGATCTTGGAAAATTGTAACAGCGCATTTTAGCAGCAGCGAATGCGTTAGGTAGTACTTTACGATAATATTTTTTCTAGCCATTGTATGACCTTTGTACAAGGGATCAAAATGTATAATTTATGGATAGGCACCTATTGGTACCCTTCTATTGTCTTGTGGTCAACATTCTTTTGCGCATAACTTAATAGCACGATACATTTACGTAATTGCTACTGGTTTAACAAAACGCAGTGCACGAAGATAATGTGCTTAGTGTACGGTAAAAATGCACATTCGATTTGCATGGAAATCGAATCTGATAATTCCACTTGTCTATCTATCGTTATTCTTGAAAGTGATGCTCGCATTTCAATTATATTGTGTATTTTTGCGTGTTAACAAGTAGAAAATAATTTACCGACCTGTGAACGAGTCATAAGAGTAATGAAGTTATATGTAAATAAGCGAGGAATAAAAGATGCGTGAGAATAAAAAATTAATAATAAGCTACGAGTGGTAGTAAAGGGGAATGCATTTGACGTTAATAGGTAGGCTTTGAATCTTTATGCAAATTTATTCCTATGCTAGCAGAAATGGACAAATGTAACCTAAATAAGAGATACAATGGCGTGCAAAAATATCCGGCCGTGACACATATATAAATATTCAATAATAATTCAAATTAGAAATCGTATCATTCTCAAAAATTTGTTGTTCTTATACAGTGATGCCTCAGTGTCAACTATTTTTATCGAACTATACAATGTCTTGTATACGTCTATACTTAAAATACATTACACATACAAAGTGTCGTGACCTGACACTTTTGCACGACGCTGTAGTTTCGCCCTCTCCATATTATAATATTATTAATTTATTTTCATGTTTTTTCTTCTTTTTTGTATTTGCTTTCAATTGCACACTAGTGGGACTTATCCAGTTTATATAAATAAATAACTAAATAAATAAAATCCCCCTTAACCCGTCAACGACAGCGCGGTTATCTATTCCACCCACGCAAGTAGATGAAACTTCTGTGTTTTAGCAAAACTCCACTATGCTACTAATTTAGTTCTCTATCTATAAAATGTGGAGTATAGATATATAAATTGGATAAATAAATATATGTTTCTGTTCTAAATGATAGAATGATAAAATGATAACTAAATATATATACGTACAATTGAAATCAATAATTTCTAGAAATATTAGTTTATTCTATATTAACAAACATTAACTTTTATGTCTTTCATTTAAGTTTTAGTATGCCGAATACGGCAAGTAGACGAACACTGATGCGACCGACTGTATGTATATGTCACGCGGTATCATTGGGGGATTAATTTGAATATTTTCTCATATTATACCTACATACTATGTAATTTTTAACGCATTTAAATTTCCCATAAATTAATGAAAATCGGCAGTCTATTGATAAAAGATAATTTACGAAAATGAGAAAAAATAGAAAGTATCAAATAGCGAGAAAATTCGTGTGATTTTTCTACCACAGATAAATTTAATTGAATCGAATTTCTCGCAATATTACGATAAAGTATTAATGATGCTACCATTAGAAGGGTTTCACCATTTTGCAATTCGTCAAGGTGAACGAATGTTTGGATTGCTGTAGATACACAATAAAAATATAACACTAAGATATTAACAGCCTTCATTGGGCACAAGTTCATTTTCATCCACCTGTTAATTAACTAAAGTGTGATAGGCATAGTAAGTGCCCGCTGGGTTTACTGGACTTTCCTTTCGACAATGTAAAATGTGTGCACGTATAAAGAGAAGATCGATAGTGGTTCGATTTAATCTATCAATGGTACTCCATAACAGCCTTTATGATCGCGATCATTGGCTCAGGCGGAGTACCGAATTAAAAACAATTAAATATACGATTGTGGTGTGACTATGGGCAACCGACAATTGTCCGAATCATAATCGCAATCACGATTCTTAAGTTATGCCGACTTACATGGATAGTAATAACTTCGCGTTATATTTTTGTAATACTTTCTTCACAAAAAGACCAGTGGCTACTATACGGATATAGTGCCGTTAATAATAATTAGTCTGACAGTGTCTTTCGTTGCAATTATACATACTTTGAACCTAAATTATTGAAGATAATCGATTTCTGTCAAATTTAGAAGCCACCTTAGTAATTACGAACAATAATGTATGTAAAATTGAAGTAATAACACTTGTAATAAATCTATCAATGTCTTCCATTGAATACGTAAGAAATGAAGAATAATGTTATTGACAAACGTGACCTAAACGTATTCTTAAGATCTAATGACTTTAGTGAGTGACTTTATAGACACCAATTGGCAATTCGTACACGATGAAGAAAATGTAAATACAAGATTTCCACGGAAAGAATGACAACGATGAAATGAATCACTTTAACAGTGACTAACGCTCGATGATTTCACAAATTCCAAATTGGGAATTCATCTAGTAATTGGAATAATCCAAAGGAAATAATAATTTTTCTTAATCCTATACTTTTCGTAATTCATTTTTGCTCCCTTAACATATTCAGGACCAACATTCTATTAACGCAACATTTTGTTTGTAGTTTCTTCAAACTTTATAAAATTGCACAACCTATATGAAAGAAAAAACAGTATAGAATAAATTATTACAAAGATTCCTGGGATACCTTTTAATAAACCGATCGCTAAAAACAGAATTTAGCAATGTAAATTAGCGGGAAAAGATTGCAAATGAAACACTGCGTCAAAAAACGTTGATCCTTAATGGGTTAACGCTCGAATTTTTCTTCAATTTGCGTGTCAAAGTGGCAAAATTTGATGGCACAAATTCATAATTTGTCGATGTTGTATTATATTTTTTTTACTTTATTGATATATCACAAAAATACGGAAAGGTAAGAAGACGATGCGATAGAGAAGCAAATTTTCTTTACTTTTTATTTACTCTATTTAGGAGTTTTACTTTTACCTTTTACAAGTAAAAGATTACGCAAAGTTGGAGACAATAAATACTAGAAGAAAAGGAAAAAACTACACTATTAATTGCTATCATATGTTGAAAGTACAGAGATGTAGGACGCTTTCAAAGAATTAATGGAAATATTCAAGCAATTCAGATGCTTTCTAAGATCGCCGTCTTAGTTTTCCTATTTCTACAATTTCGATCGTCTAAAGAAAATCAAATAAAATGACTGATAATAATAGTGTAATACACTTACCACACACAAATTATTATTTATAATAGTATACAAAAAGGCATAGTTCAAGCGATCCCGCGACCGTCGTAGGATTATACGTTAAAGTGTTAAAAAGATTGTGTAATACTTATACAATTAATTCTATGCTTTATCAGTCTAAATTTGAGCCGCTGAAAATTTTCAGATATTGTTTCGTTTATGTTACAAAGAATTATATTATTGTTGAAAATATTACTCCACTGCGTGGCAATACGAATTATACGCTATAACACAGTAATTGCAAGAGCCTCCCAAATATTCTGTGTTCGCGAAAGGGTTAATCCTATCTCCTAAATATGCTTTGAATATTTTACATAATTTACATGTTAAGCGCCTGCTGCATATCTTTGCACATGCAAATGTCGCATAAATGCATAAAGATGTCTACTCTTTTATCTCCAATGTCTTTGATCCGCAGCGCAAAGGGATGCCATCGAAATGGGTCTGTATAATCCTTAATCTGGTGGTTTACGCGATAGCATCGTTGGAAAATGAGAAAACTAGAGCTTTCATACAACTGACCGAATTGGATTACATAGATACCTGTTCGGACACCGCGGAAGCAGAATGGGCATTCGTTATTTCGCCCTCCAATAAAACGTTGTCAATATGGGTGGGTTTTCGCAGGAAATAAATGAGATAGTAATTCAAAGAAACTTCGTTGCAAGAATTTTCCAGCACCTTATCTTTTGTGGTTTCTTACAGGAAGAGAAATTAATTACCTACGCGGCTTTCAAGAACATACAAAAAGACGATGTTGCTAACAATTCGAGAGATTTCATCACCGATACATCTTTGCAATACAAGTACGATGTAGCTGAAAAGATAGGCGATGCCCTATTGGACAGCGAAGATTTTAAAACAGTAAGATAAACTGCTGTTTCCTTTGTATCTCAACCCTTCGCAAGTAATTTGTATCATTTTTAACGAGAACAAATTTCTTTCGCTGAATTTTTATTTTTCCTGTCAGAGCTTTTAATTGGTTGAATTAAAAATCGATTGCATAACACAGTAGAGACTTTAATAAGTATTTCAGAATTTTTTCAGGGTTTTTGAAGGCCTAGAACAGTATAGAAAGTAGACCAGCTTGCTCACAAACGCTAAAAAATATGCTTGCCGAAGGAGGGTGAATTTAAAATCTTTGGCTTTTAATTACTAAATAAATACTAGCTTAGTATTGTACTATATAATAGTATTATATAATAATACCAAGATGGTAAAAATGACGCATTTATGATTCCTTACAAAACTTGTATAAATTAACAGCAGGAAATTTTTTGAAGATTATCAGTGATTTTTTAAGATTATCAGTAAACAAAGATTTATCTTTTGTTCAATATGTATTTTTACAAATATCAATCATTCTAATTATCTTGATACAAATAGGTACATATTAATTGCCGGTAGTTTTAGTATTAAATAATATTAGAGTAATTTTTTAATTGAAACAACCCTAATTGTTGTAGCTTGTTCATTTTGCTGGAGCAGCAGAACTGTTGAGACTATCTACAATTCACAAAGGAGCTTTAAATAATCACACGAGAAAAGGTACCGTCAAATTCGGGCACCTGCAAATTGATTACAAATGAAATAATAATACGTGAAAATATTAATATTGGCAGATGTGGAGTACGTATTATCTCACAGTAGCAGCGTTGAAAATAGAAGCGCCGTTTGGACAGCGTGGCATCAAGAGCTAGCTCCGTTAGTTAACAATTACTCTACTATTCTACCACTCGTTGATAAAGCAGCCAAAGCAAACGGTAACTATTTTCTAATAAAAATGTTGTCCCATTTGATTGAACGTGTAAATGAATGCCTTGCCTTTTAGATGCCAAAGATGTCGCGGAATATTGGGAACTCTTAAGCGGATACAGCGATGGTTACGACCAAATCCAGTACGAGTGGAGTAGAATTGCTAATCTTCATAAAAAAGTACTGAAGTTTGCAATAATGAGCTTATCGGGCAAATATAATATCACTATGAACGATACGATTCCAGCTCAGTTACTTGGTAAGCTACAACGATATCGTAAATTATTAAGTATTAAAATATATAGGGTGCCATGTAACTGATAGTACAAACTATCTAAGTGGTGATTCTACATAAAAAACTGAATCAAAAATGTAGAATGAAATTTTTGTATACGAAGCTTTGTTTCTGAAAATTGAATTTTTATTAATACACACGCACGTGGCACACTTAATTACCTATGTGTTATATTGCCGAAATTATTCAAAGCTGTTCCCTATAAAATTCGAAATAGTTCGGCGGTTTCAACAGAATGGAATTATTAAATCCAAATGTTTTAAATTTCCTATCATTCAATAATATTCTTATACGACTATATAAATTTATCACTTTACGATTGAAATATAAAATTTAATAGAGAATTACCTCGTTGGAAAACTAAATTATGTGTGAATACTTTTTCGAACCACTATATGTGTATCATACATGTATGTTCTCATTATTATACGAATATTAAAGAAATTGCGCTGAAGTATTGCGATATTTTTCAAAGGATCCCTACAAGGAAATGACTGGACCCCTATATCGGTCGATGTAACGCCTTACCCGGATGTCATGTACAATATAAAAAAGAATCTATGGAGAAGGGTAAAGAGTGACTCAATTCATTGCCTCAGTAACGCATAAAATGATCTATTTAATAAGGAATCTAATTAAGTTTTATTTTAGAAACTTATTGGAAAATCGCTATACAAAACCGCATCTGCTATGAGCTCGCAAATACTGAGTATGGTTCCACAGGCAAAATTTTGGGATAAAAGTCAGTTTAATCAACAATGTCCCTCTAAATTAATTAATTTCTGCCAGGATGCTGTTCTAAGGTATTCTATAATTAAGTATCAGATGATCCTTTCTAAATACTTATAGTTCCATTGCCTAAAAATGAAATTTTTTAATTCAGTGTATCTACTTGTTTCGAACCCACGATAAGCAATTATCTCTCTGCTCATAAGAATGTAGGAAAAATAGTGTTTAACCACTTATCTGTAGAGGACACTCCGGTACTTAATACAGCTAATCGCTATTCAGGTAAAAATAAGGATTTTAAGAAACTATATATAGAAACCATTAGCGACAATAATAGTACAATGTAACATCGATTATCCGAACTAATAAGGGGACAAATTTGTTCTGATAATCAGTTTTTCGGATAAGTGGTCAGAAAAAATCAGATTCTTGATTATGTCATATTTTGACTAGAAATTAAGCAATTTTCAAATACGAATGACTTTTACACAAAAGAATACATGTCTAATATGAGAAATATAATATAAATAATAAATTAAACAATTTTAATTCGAATGCAACTGCCAAGTTGCGAATTCCCCCCGACATAAACATTTGTACAGTATCTATTTCTTTTTGAAGTTTTGTCCACTGTAATGAAATACTTAATATCATTTCTAGCTTCACTAGTATCTGTTTACTATGTAAACTATCTTACTTTTTTCCATGCATCACCCAGCATATAAAAGCAATCCTTTAAATCAAGTTTTTTATAATATTATAAAACTCCCAAGCTGTTATCATCAGTCAAATAATCAATACCTTAATAAATTCTTTCGGTATCGTCTCTTCAGAAGCTAGTAAGACATGTGCTCCAAAATACAAGAATTGTTAGACATGGAGTTTAAATACATACATATGTGAATCACTCTATGTTCGGATAATTGATCATTCGGATAATCAACGTTTCGGATAATCGACGTGCTACTGTATTTCTTTTACAGGCTTAGAAGAAGGCGTGTCGGAACTTTTTGGTATTTTAGCTGCGAGTCCTGCCTGGCTGAATTACACTGGCATTATGGATAATTCCACTGATAATCAGCAGCGCCTAATCGTGTCCCTAATGATTACCGCGTTAGACACGTTGCCACGAATCACTTATTACATGTCTGCGGACACGTGGAGAATCGAGGCGATTGAAAATGGAATAATAGATTCTAAAGATTTGATATCGTCTTGGTGGAAACATAGGTACCAATTAATTTAACACTAAAACTAACGACAATTAAGAAGTATTTTTTGATATTAGAGAAATTAAAGGAATAGATGTTATGGAGTAAATCATAGAATGCCTTCGGCACACTTTTCATTAAAAATGCGATAATTCAATAACAAAACATAGTACATCGACTTTTAGGGAAAGTTGTAAAGGGAAAACTGTCTTCTACAAAAACAATGTAAAATAAATCGCAAAAAAAATTAAGGTCCGTGGAAACATTTTAACTTCGCATATTTTTAAAAAAGGCTACCTTCAGTTTTTCACTCTACTCTTCGTTGTAAGAAAATATTCGCAAAAATTCTGTTTACCCTTATGAAAGTAGAGACATGAAGTTTTAAAATGAGTCCAAGTTGATTGTCGTACAATGCTTTGTTACGAAGTTACATCAATTCAAAGATTGACAATTTTTCCATCCGATTCTTTTTATCTCTTTTTGTTCACGAGTGTATATTATGATTCTTTTCTAATGAAAATTTGATATACTTTATCGTAGGGAAGAATACGAAGGAATCGATTCAAACAGGACCGAAATACCCACGTTTTTAAACGACGATTATATTACCAGCAATAAGCCGTATCTTCCGTAAGTAGTTATAGAGATAAAACAAAAAAAAATATAATGCTTACATATGTCACACAGCCTATCATTGCGTGTCTTATTTTTGCAGCAAATTAACCGGCATAATACTAGCGTTTCAATTATACGAATGTCTAATGGAATCCACAGAAGTCAGATACGATTCTATCCTGGAGAAACAAATAAATATCAATTTCCTGTGGGTACTACCAACATTTTCTAATAATTAGACTGCAGATCTTTGTGCAAATTCATATTTTTCTTAACAAAGTTAAAAGAATTGTATTTAAATGAAAGGTTGTTTCACCCTCCAAATTCAAGCATTTTTCTTTACTTTGAATATTGTATATCTTCTTCCATATTAAATGCATTCTACGTTTTTTTGCCCATTTAAATTTCCCATAAACGTATAAAAATTTGCAGTCTACTGATAATTAAAGGAATTAAAAACATTAACTACTTATCGTTCCACATTTTAACAGAAAAATGATTCAACGAGGAAGCTCCGACGATTGGATGAAAGTACTGAACAGGTATTTAGAAATAGACCAAATCTCCGCGGACGCGTTGGTCTCATTTTTCTCCCCACTCGAGGATTTTATTGACGAGCTGGACGAGGATTTCCAATACAAAGCAGTTACCGCCAAAGAATCAGAGTTAGAGGAATTAGAGAAGAAGATCATCGCGGAAGTAAATGCTCCGCCGACCACGACTACCACCACAACTACTACCACACCCAAAAGCTTGATTCCAAAAGCAAATAAGACAAATAGTACAACGTCTTGGAATAAACAGAACGACGGCAGAAGCGACAAAAACGCTGTAGCTAATACCAACAAGAAGTTAGAATCTAAATCTTCTCTACATATACTAGAAGAAAAGCCAGGGAAGAGTAATATATTGGAACCGGTAGCAACGGACGACATTTCTACCGATGAGTCACTACTTGATAGCCTAGACACGGAAGAAGATAAGAAACCAAAGATTAATACTAGTAAGGCAGTGTGGGCCGTGGGCTCAGTGTTATTAGCGACAGTAGTTATTTGTATAATTGCAATCTTCGGAAGACAACGATGTCGCAAAACACCAAAAAATAGACGATACGTTTAACAGTATCTCTCAATGTTAACCCTTTGACAACTAAAACAACGAAACCTGGCTTTTCGGGGAAAGTAACTTATTTTACTTAAAGAAATTAAGAGCAATATGATAGATTTCGGTGCTTCTATGTTTGAAGTTTTGTATTAAAAACGACTGCTATTGGGGAAAATTGGATACAAAAATTTGATTGACTTAAGAGTGTGATTTTTTTTCTTAAAGTGAAATTAGTAAGACATAATGGGGAATCAAGTAAATTGCGTTGAAGTTTACATGTTAAAGTCGATTTATGCTATCTGTTAAGACACGAAATGTTTACGACACGATTCGGCTCAGGCCTTAACTTCAGCAAATGCCGGTTTTCATACATACGAAACACGTCGCGTCGGAACCCATCCCCAACGCTATAAAGAAACATTCATGTATTTGTTTGTAGAGCAATGTTTGCCTGAACCTAATCGTGCCGTAAACGTTTCGTTCCTTAATAGATAGTATAAATTGACCTTTACACGAATTCAGTCATGCACGATTCAATAGTAAGTAGAGACGGATTTAAGTGTAAGCTAAGTATACAGCCTTGGTCAGAAAAATTGTACTCTTTGTTTTACTATCTATAACACAAAATTATATAATTTTATTTTGATCTTCGCTAAGTAAACAAACATTTATTATTTCTTATATATTGTATTATTTCAGTTAAGATGAACATTTAATTGGGGTTGAGGGTAAAAACTTACATCCATCCCTAACAATAGCTACTATTCTTATCTCAGTTGGTGAAATATTAAAACAAAATTTGGAGAGAACATACATAGATATATGACTAACGTGACCACCTCAATTGTTTTTGATACAAATGTTGATACAAAGTTTTACCTATTAAAAAGAAGACATTGAAAAGATCAAACGTCGAAGCCCGTATACCCCAATTATTTTGAGCATCAAAATTGTTTTGTTCTTCCACAAGTATACATTGAATTTTACGAGAAGACACTGAATTAATTTGTACGCCTAATGTAAATGAATATAGTTACTTACATCGTATCCGTATAAGCGAAGAGACAAATCAATATTTTGTATAGAAGGGTTATCCAAAAGTACCTTTAGGATGTTGAATGAGAATATCTGTCAAATGCCATGTTTGTTAGTAAAATAGAGGTGAACAAAATAAAAATTGAAACGAGAACGAACGAAGATAATAGAAATAAAAAACAGATTAGAAAAGGGTAAAGCAGAAAGGGAAAGAAAAACAGTGAAGGTAGGTATTTCTATAGTCTATTTTGGATAACCCTTTAGTAACACAGCGACACGCGAGCAATTTAGAGTCCGTGCGAAATGGGTTTAAAGAGTTGTTCGTCAAAGGGTTAAGAAACAATTTATATACATGAACAATTATATTCATACATACATACATACATACACAGTATATATATATACTTGCATTTAGTTTGTAACGAAAATGTTTGCCCGAGTAAGTTATTTTGCAATGGAGCGTTTCATGTAGAAAGACATTTATTAACCCTAACAAGCAATATCTAATATTTCACATTCCTTGCTGCTCATTATGAAAACAAAATGGAGGTTGTTCTGCGAAATATGTATAATTGACCGCTAGTCTCTTGATACAGTTGAGCAGTGTACATCGGAAAGGATGTAGAAAGAAGTGAATTAGAATATTTGAAGTTAAGAAGAAGGTAAAAATGACAAGTATTAAGCCACAGATGTTAGTCCCTAAATCTAGATTATTTAGTCTTCATTGCTGCATGTACAGAAATATATATGTACAGATTTAATACCATTCTCCTGTTAAAGCACAAATTGTAGTTTAGAAATAGAAAAACGAATGTCGCAATGCGTATACCAAGTACAACAGTTCCTCTTTGCAAGTATGCCAAACTAAATGAGTGAATTTAATACTTGATCGGCGGGCCTTCGGACGTCTATTCTGGGTCTCTTCGGACCCCAACGTAAACTCGTATCAGATTACGTGTTTTTACTTATTTCTACAAGTCAATGGAATACCAATGATCAATAATAAGAATAAAAAGCGAAATAAACATGTACAAAGTTGGACCCAAAAGAATTCGGCCACATTAGACATTCAGTCATTTTTTTTTAAATGATGTATCAAAAGGGAAAAAAATAATTTGGAATCTATTACTAATATTGATGAAAAATCAATTGAATAAAATTATCAAACGTTACCTTTAAATATGTAACATAAATAACACGAATAATAAATACAGTCTTCCAAATTTCGTAAGGCGGTCGGATAGCTTTGTGACAACTATATATAATATCTTAGCCCCTAACTATTGATACGAAGTCTTTTAGACACCAATACGGACACGAAATCTGTCAGACTCCAATGGAAATCTATTGCTATTAATTAAATATCCATGGAACTAAACTCAATGAAGATGAGCGGGTTTTTGCCACATTATCGTATGTCTGTCTTCATTGTTTTCAATTGGAAAAATAAGGGAAAACGAACGATCGTGTGGCAAAATGCCGTTCCTCTGCATCGAGTCTTAAGATAACATTAATTGTTATCTAGATGAGATGTATTACATACACGTATTACGTGGTTACAATATTATATCACACGTAGCGTGTTACAGCCTTTTCAGATTATTCAGATTTCAACGTCCGATTTTCGAGAAAAAATATGTCGTAGACCTGCTTTCGTTGTTTTTAACTAAAAGAACAAGGATCGCAATATTAATTTTCAATCGGATGATGAAAAGCGAACAATGTGAAAATGCCGTTAAACTTCAGTAATTAAGGGTTCAGTGCTGAAAACATAATTTTTTTACATAAATTTAAAGTGGGGTCTGAACGGCCCCGGACGTCACCGACCGAGTGTTGAAAAGCGCACAAAAGAAAAGTATCCTTTATAGTTTTCTTTCACCGTAGAATTTAATACTTCAATGACATTTTTGTTAATTTATGTACTATACCTCTACGACCTTGTACATAATTACATTATTGTACAATGAGACAGTAAATAGAACGTTACGGGCGTGTAATTGTCACAATTTTACAAAATCAGTAGATCGCGTAACATATTTTTCTAACATAAAAATACCACTATGTACGATACTTGCATATTTTTGTGTTGTTTATATACCATGTACCGTATTGAAGATTTATATTTTTTATAAAAGTATTTATTATGTACCTTACAAGATAAGATCATAAAGTATTGTTCTGGTACAGAATTCAAGCAATAAAGAAAAGAATCACTAAAAACCGCTGATTGCTCAACTTACACATATGCATTACAAACACGAACACGTAAGCATTAATAACACTTGTGGATTACAATAGCGCAACGGAATCTATGCTCTATCCTGCCTTTCAGATTCACTTGAAGCACTCGCACACTCCGCTTCGCTCTAATTTGCATAACGACAAGGCAACTTAGGTGTTCTAACGTGAAATCGATCTGTAAAATGCAAATTTTTATGCGCACGTACCGATTTCGCCCGCGCGAAACAACAAACTGATTACAAATTTAAACAGGAATGCCACTTAAACTTGTGCTTCGCTGATTGGCTAATTTTGAAAAGTGTAAAAATAATACCGTGCATCGATTGGCCGACGTACAAGTGAAGTCAAATACGCGACTAAGGAAGCACGTACTTAAAAAAATCTTAAACCGCATCATTCAACTGTTTCAATAGGAATATTATTAACTATATAGGAATTAAACTATTTTTAAACGAAAATATTACACCATATGTTATTTCTCTTATTTTATGTTAATTATATAAATTTTATAATAATTGTCGATTTGACGAAGCAGATGTAGCGCCATTTTCAAATTCTTTTTATGAAATGCAATAGAAATCTTTTTATATTTTCTTGTATTTAATCTTAAAATTACTTCATCTTTCTTATGTTTATTTAATTATTAAAAATAATAGGAATCTTTTTATATTCGTACAAAGCTTTCACAAGATTCAATGTGTATTTACGAAAAGTCAAATACAATTTTGATGCCTAAAAATTTCCATTATTTAGTTTGCATCGCACGCGACTTCTAAATTCCATTTTAACAAAAATGATGATGATTTTAAGTCAATAAAATCTTCAAAACATTAAACAAAACAAAAGCATTGAATTAACTTATACACCGAATATTTATTTCATCGCTAATGATAATTTTCATGGTTTGATCAATGAAATCGCTTATGGTGTAACGCTATAATTTGCCATACTCGTCTACCGTTGTTAAAGAACAAAGCACAGGTGGTGCGAAGTAACAAGCTTCCGTGCACGAGTATCGAAGTTCGGAAAATCAATATAAGGCAAAGTCGTTTCGCAATCGCGCTATAATCACGTATTCTCCTTCGAAACAGAACATCGCCATCATAAATCAGTAATTTCCATTCTTATTTGTTACCGATTACTCATACGTAAATAATACAAGTAATCTCGGTGCATAGATTATCCACAAAAGTATCGGCAAAAATATTTGGCGAAAATCATGGATCAGTCATTCGATCATCGGCGCTCGGGAAGGGTGTTTGGATCATGCGCAGTGTATCTTCAAAACAATAAGGGATGACTAGACATCAGAACCCGAGAGTTCATTATCGCTGCGCCCTTTCGAACCGCAACACTTAGGATGTTTTCGTGCTCGACTATCAGTTGCTATAGGCCGTGCTATAATACCGTTGATCATATTTAGAACTCTCCTTTAGTGTTAATATTTTGCGCGAGTGGTGATAAATAAGTGTGATTAACAAACGATTTATTTGTGAATTTTATTGTGATGTAATGTAATGCAATCTATATTTATTAACGAGAAGCCCTTTAACACTTTGAGTGCTAAGCATATTTATACCGAGCCTTAAACAAATCCGCATATTGTACGTATTCTACACCAAATGAGTCAATATGTATCCACTCCATATTTTGTTAGATTTTCTTCAACCTTTGGAAAACGCAATAATAATGCTTATTATAGATTGCTTCTCCAAGTATCATTGTAATTTGTACTAATTTTGTTTAAAATAAAGTATGCATATATACTTATTATATTAAACCGCTGAGCTTTCATTGTTTTTATTCAATATAATTATGAACAACTATCTTAATAGTTTCTATTTGGATAACTAAAACATTCTCCCATTTTTGAGGGAAACGTGGCACTCAAAGTGTTAAAATATCGAGTTGTAACATATATCCGTCCCGTCTTATTAGACCTTTTGTTATCATTTATTTGCAAATTCAGAAATAAGTTTAATCAATTTTGTATGTGTCATTTCGTTCGATAATTTTTTCTATTTTTCTGATAGCTAAATGCTTCCTAAACGCTTCCAAAAAGCGTCCAGGGAAAACGAGTTGAACTTCAAATGTATTAGGTATACCAGCCAGTAATCCACAATTTTTAAATAAGTCCTTGAATTTAATTTAACAAAAAATTAAGCTTTCATACAGGAATGACCTAATATGTTGCGTGTCAAAAAGAAGGTGCGAAATACTGCAACTCAATATCAATGTATTTAAGACTGAATTGGTATTTGATTTTATTAAAAACAATTGTTAAATCTAACAACAGAAGTGGATTATTTATTATTATATGACAATAATCATAGTTTATTTACGAGCTTAAAAGCCCATTTGTACAACATAATACAAATGAAAAGATACAACTTATGTTACGAGCCACTGTAATATATGGATCAGTATAAATTTATACAATCAGGGAATAGTTTTCGGATTTAAAACGCTAAGAATTTTTAGATGCTTCTAAAGGTGCCCGTAACGCTAAAAAAATCAACGCGTTGACCGAGAAACATTAATGTTGTTATGTTATTAATTGTGAAAGAAATGGAATAATAGAAGAGACATCTATAAGGCAACTACTACGTTTTGGGGGTTAAAATTGCACACACGAGAAACTAAAATGCGAAAGGGAATCATCCCCTTTCGCCGTGAACGACCAGTCGAATTGGGACGCATGCGCGTTCTCGGCTAGACAGGGGTTGTTGCAGTCAGGGAGGGGCTCTCTTCGGCAGAGTGACTCAGAATATGCATTCCGGATAGCAGATCTTGGTGATTTTTGAGAAGTGACATGCGTTTACAACTACCTCATTATCGTACAGTGTTATCTCGTTGAAATTCTACGCAATGTCATAATTCGTGGCGGTGCTGAGTGTTACGTGGATCGACTGTCAGCTGTCCCTTCACCATGAACGTGAGTACAACTTCGACTACCTCTAATATCGACTCGTTTTCTAGCACCCAAGAATGTGGGCGTTCCTCTATTCCCCGTGTGTATCTATATTAACATGATCAGAAGTAGGAATGCGGCTTCGTTGTCTCGTAAAAGAAACGAGTTGCAGAAATTCGCTTCTTTCGCTCGTTCTCTGCCATTTAGCGCATTTCTAAGGTATAGTTGCACCTAATACGTCATTGACCTCAGTTATACATAAAATCGATGCGAAGGTTACATCTAATCGAGAAGCTTTGCGTCTTACACTACATTTTCTGCGAATATACTGATCGATACGTTGCACTCGAAAAATATTCCAGCCAATTATCCAACATCTAAAAATCTTCTCTGTACATTTTTATTCGATTGTTTTGTAATTCTGTTTTCTAGTCTGTTAGAGCGATAATATTTGTATAAAGACAGCGATAGATCGTCGTTATCTCTGTATCTTTATCGGTCATTTGCGTGGAATTAGAGATCGGACGATAATTATAAATTTACAAAGCTCAACCAACGAGAGAGATAATTGTACTAGGAGTGATTCATCTTTAGCTTATTTAGGCACGAACTCTTGTTAGAATCCAATGACCTTGTTCCCCAAAGCACTCCGAGCTTCGGTCTTTTTTGTATGCCTGCGCCGGAAAAATACGTAGCTTAAGAATCGCTTCCACTCGCCTATATATCGTCGTTCTTCTGGCTAATTACAATCCGACGCCTTTATTCACGTGTTGAGATTTATATGGGTATACGATGTAGTGTATACCCGCGGAAAAAAAGAAAGAATGGAACAAAGCCATGTGGGCTGCGGAAAGAAAAACGTGTTTCGGAATTGCAAAAGGAGAGCCCACATATCTCACAATTTTATCGCTTATGTTTCTCGTCTAATAAATCTCCCCTTAAAGTATCGCTTTATTATCAACGTGGCTTTCTTTTATTTGGCAAATTAAATCATAATAAATAATAAGCGTAGAAATTAGCAGAAACAACCGGGACCAATTTAAACAAAAAATCTGCACAATTGTATAGAAATGTCTTCGTAAACCTTGAGTTGGATGATATAATATATTGTCACGATAAGTAGACTGCGGATTTGTATGCATTTATGAAAAATTGAAACGCGCAGAAAAATACGGACAGCACACAATATGTGAAAATATACAAAATATTTTAACAATAAGTATAATAGAAATTATGATATTTGGAAGATGATACAACCCCTTATTTAGATCCCATTTCCTCAGATTTGTTTATAACAATATGAATCTGCATAAAAATCCTTAGATTAATGATAAGTTAACGATATCACTATAATGTATAATTTAATGGCTGGATTACTGATATCAAAGGGAAAAAATATGCAACATAATTTGCAGAGATATGCAAAAAACCGAAGTAAAGTACAACTTTCTATGTTTAGAGGATAAAATAGATTTTTCTTAAAGTTCAATTTAAATTGTAATTAACAGACTGTGGGTTTTTATGCATTTATGGGAAATTTGAATTTTCAAAAAATTGGAGGAAGCACATAATGTCGAAGAATGTACAGTATATGCAAAGTAAAGTATATATTATCTTATTTAGAAGGCGAGACAATCCTTTACTTAGGTCCCATTTCTTTAATTTTGTTAATAAGAATATGAATTTACATAAAAATCCGCAGTCTAGTAATTAGTCGTAAGTAGAATGCGAATCTTTATACATTTATGGGTAATTGCAATATGCAAAAAGGTATACGATAAACATGATATAGAGAAGTATACAAAATATTCAAAAGAAGGAGGGTATTGTAATATTTAAAAGGTAAAACTCAGTCCTGTTTAGCATCTATTTCTTTATTTTTGCTTATAAAAAAATAAATTTTCATACATTCCTCATGTTTACTTAACGTAATAATTATTAGGTAGACCAATAAGTAATCCACTATTTTTTAATGGATCAATGAATTTATTTTATCAAATGATCATATTTCCTTTCAAGCACAACTCCATAACTTGTCCGAAAAATACAACAAAGTATTACAGAAAAATCCCTATATTCAAAACAGAGTAGATATTCATCTTTGTCAAAAATAAGTGTCGAATTAAATCAAAATGTGTATTATTCATTGATACGCCTAATATAATAGCGTAATGTTAACATGCACAGCAATGTTATATAATAATTAGACTACGGATTTTTATGCAAATCCATATTTTTAAAAGCACGGTCGGCGTAATGGAGCATAGATACAAATTAATTTTGCCCCGTGAATATAATCATGTGTGCCTTATTTTATATATTTTATGTATTTTTGTATATTATGCGAATTCTGCATTTTTTCACATAGGTAAATTTTCCATAAATGCATAAAGTTCCGCAATTTAATAATAACCCTTTAATAGGTTCCATAGCATAAATAAAAATAAAGTCCTACTCGTAGAATAGTGTTTGCAAAAATATGAATTCGCGTAAAAACTAGCAATCTACTGATAACACATAAGTCAAATTGTTTGTTTATAATCATTATGAAATGGAAGAACGACTCTTAATAATATTTATCTTAGCTCTCGAGTTAAGAAGAGCGAATGCACCGCAATCTTCCAAAGGTACTGCTTCGCTGCACTTGTGAAGGTTCAAAAATAACGTGGTATTTTATAACCTGCTGCCTACGAAATAGCCTAAGAATGCGAATTTCTTCTCTCTCACGACTTTTCTCATACGAATCGAACGATATCGCGAGCAGAATAATAACAAAGCTGTGAAAAATTACAAAATTGATCCTGGTTAATCTGGTAATTGGTGCGTCGCCGTGTTTTAAATATCGAAGGTAACGTTGAGTTTCGCAAAAAGTCAGTGAACCCTAAATGTCATTACATCCAGTGGAAAAGTTTCCGACACGTTAACACGATACCACGACATGTGAAAAAGTACAGTCCTGTTTTTTTTTTTTGTTCAACGTTACAAATATTGGCGAAACTCCGGCAAACAGGATTAATAATGCGACGATATTTTTTCAGGCCTTGGCGACAGGTATTGTCTGCGGCAACGGGGATCGCGTTGGTGAGTTTAGTTTGCGCATACATTTTCGTAATTTATACTTCTCTCGACCCACTTCGGATGTAGATCAATCTCTGAACGTCAAAGCTGGATACATTACATCTAATACATTTTCTTATAGTACTTGACCCTAGATTACGAAGGTGTCGTAAAAGTTACGATATCAAAATACAGAATACAAAATACAAAATTGTCGTGCACATACAATGGCTACGAAAAGTATAGTGTTTGTACACTACTGTATTTATTTTTTCGTTAGGTACAAATTAATTAGGTTCAACTAAAATAAATTTGTCATAGTTTAACAGTAGTCTTATGTAACTATAAAAATTGATTGTAGGAAGATTAAAATATAGAATCTGGTTAGAGAGTGGAATGTTAATGTTTGTCCCGGCTGTGCTCCTTAACCCCTTATACCTTATAAGCCTTATAATAACGAGGGTGACTCGTGATAAAGGTTATAGTTAAATACGACAAATACACTTCGTGTTTATAAAGTATTATAATTTTATCTTGAACTGTATTATTCAACTGTAATATTGCAGACTATTAAATAAAAATTAGGCGTATAATTGAATATTATTGGCTTGGATGCCACATAGTGCAAACGCAGTGACTAGCTAACAATAAGTGAAGCGTCCCAGTAAGAGAAAAATTAGTACGGCAAGCGGTTAATTGTTTCAATTATATTTTAAATTGTGGTTCTTCCAAACCATAATTGTTCCAAAATTTGCACCAAAACGACAACAAAAATATTATTTCTTTAAGCTACAGAGGGTTTTCTTTGAGTAGTAAATTTTATAAAGAAATTTTAATAACGTATTTCGCAGTGAAGTATCGTAATCTAGTGTTAACAAGATAACATCTAATACCTAGACTGCAAATCTTTATGGAAATTTATATTCTCACAAAAATGAATACATTAGTGAACTAGAAATACTGATAGATTTCGCTTTCTAAAAATGATGGTGTATATAAATGCATAAAGGTGTGTAGTCTACTAATAACTTTTCTAATACTCCACGTTAATTGCATTCGTGCGCCTTAAAAGTTAACTCTTTGTGGAACAAAAAACAGGAAACGTTTTAACGCCCTACTAGTACACAAAAATAATTAAGCCTAGTTTCCCTTCCTTATATTGCATTTGTAACCGTAGTTTTTTTTTCTAAAATACGGATGATAAACAAAACACGAATACTTCTTTCTCGTTTGTGTATAAAAGGCGGTGGTTTTTTCCTTCATTGCGTTATTATGTTCTTACAAATATTGTATTTTGAAGTGATCGCATTGTGGTTCCCCAGATTATCCTTTGTCCGAAGTCATTTACAGTGTTCCATACAAATAAAAGCCTGTAATGCGATTGAGACAAACGCGATTATTTCGTCGTCCTGTTTTTTCACGTTCGCTCCTTCAAGTTTTGTTAACTTGCTCAATTTTCTATTGATTTTCCCAAACTGGGAATAATTAGATTACATTTATAATCCTACGGAGGTAACTATACTTTATCTACTACATTATTAGGAACTTAAAAATAATTGGAGAATCGCGTATTTATATGGGGCAATCGATAAGTCAAAAATTGCATCAGTTGTTACCTGGATTTATAGCGATCGAAAGAATATTTGTACGCTGTGGATTTTTTATTTTTAGTAACGATATATTATATTTTTCTGTGCAATAACGAAGTAAAACATTAGTGAATTATGAATCTATTATTATGATATAAAAGATTTTTCAACTAAGCATTGCTCCGAAAAAAAATATTTTTAACCCTTTCATTTTACCTTAAACTTAACTCTTTCGTTTTTAAAATATTTTAAACACTAAAAGCGTAGATAGCTGTATTTATTAATGAAAATGATACAAGTAGGTATAAAAATGTTCAGGTGCTCTACTAGATTAATTGAAAGAAAAAAGAAACTAAAGAAAGAAGAAATTGTATTGTAATCTGAAATAAATACACGTATGCTTTTCGCAAATATTTGCCTAAGTTTTCAAGGCGTATACCTTCTTCGTAACGAAAGAGTTAATAGAAGGAAAAAATTCGTGGCGCACGAATAGTCAAAACATTTTTTAGCCGTTACACGCAAATTTCCAATGTTTCACAAAAGAAAAAATCTGACTCTAATAAAAATGTACGAATAAATCGAGTGGAAACTCATAGTTTTGCATTAACAAAGGCGGACTTGGGCAGCGAAGTTTCGTGCTGTATCTGTCCAAGCGCGAAGCATCATTAAGCTATTTTTATCGTTTAATCCAAGAATCGATTTCTCGCAGCGGCGATGGCTCGAACTCAAATCGAAAGCATTACCGTGATTAACCGGCAGATGCGTATCAAATTTCTTTTTGCTCACAAATAAACCGAAAGGATATGTAAATGTTTCTCTCTAAAGCGCAAACTACCAAAGATAAAAATTGCCGATTTAAGCTCAAAAAACAAAAGGAAAAGAGGAAAGCTATAAATCAGGTCGTGAAGGCATTGATTGGATCATGTGTTATTTTCTCATTGGCGCGATCTAACCTCTCGCTGTGAAGCTGTCGGTGAAAATCGATTAGCAACGAAATCGGTCTGCGTTTATTACGAACTCCACGATATGAAACACGGCGTATGCATTCAATGAGCCGGCAGTGGAGAGCTGCTCTCTATTCTGGCTGAGGCAGAGCGGGTATTTATTAATAGAGATTAAACTCCGCGTCGTGTCGTGCCGTGTGCAAACGCTCTCCCGCGCAGGACGCACGCTGTTAGGGCAGTCTGACTCAGACAACGGTCCAGAAACTGATTCGGCCAAAATAAACGTGGAAAAATTGTGCATCAACCTGTGCCCCTGATCACCGACAGGATTACATGCCTATCGACAATCAGTTTTCACCGTTATCGGAAAACAAGTGCATGTGTTGCGTGTCCAATGTTGTGCTATAAACAGCCGCGTTGCAAAGTGCGTGTGATCGTATAGATTCAATGATTCGCGGGTGAACGAAAGATCATTTGGGAAGTGATAAATTCGCGAATACCCAGTGCATGGATAACTTACTCGTATTAGCATGATTTTTGCATAGTGAAAGATCCGTGAAAAATCTCCTTTGTAAGAACCTTTTCAGACTACGGTTTTCGTCGTCCGTTTTTTTCATTCGGTTGAAAATAAATGAAATATCATATACCTACCTTTGTTATTTGAAACTGAGAAAATAAGAAAGGGTATACGATCGTGATATTCATTTTCAACTGGATAATGAAAATTGGACAATGTCAAAAGGCGTAAGAGATTACAGGTTCGAGGTTCGCCCCCTTTTAATCTACCAATGCAATGTATTTACTATTACACAGAGCGTGTCGACTTACGGGAAACACTTCCCGCGTATTGAATGTCACTTGACATTCGATTATGATCATTTAGGCTCATTTAGTGCACAAGGAAATGAATACTGATTCACTTAGTCGTAACTTGTGCGTGGTCCGTGGTGGAAATTCTTAGTATAGCAGAATCCGGCTGCTATAATCGTGGAAAATCTTATCGCGCGGCTATTGTTATCGTATCTGTCGATCATGAAACACTTCTACGTAAAATTAGTTAAAAATAGTTTGCTTATTATAGTAATAACTTTGGTTATTGATATGATTAATTGCGATAATTCCCGCTTGGGAACAACAATAAAAACTTATAGCAAATTCGTATTAATTGAACCTTCTTCTTAAAACTTACTTTTAATTGAAATTTAAATTTTATCTTTTACACGAATTCATGGCAAGAAATATTAAAAAAATACGTAAATATGTATATGTAATAATTAGACTATGAATTTTTATGCAAATTCATTTCTTTATAAATAAAAATATAAAATTGGAAGCTAATTAGAGGGTAGCTTTATCTTCTAAGTATTCAAATATCTTGTCTAATTTATATTCTATACTTTTCCCATAAATACATAAAAATCCACAGTCTAATAATAACATAAATTTTGTCTTAAAACAATCCCTTTATCTTTTCACAATGAAAATTTCGCAATACTATCAACCGGTTACTCTTATCAAAAATTGCAAGTCTCAAAGTGATCACAATAAGCGGATTCTACAATACATCCCTCTATAACGCCATATAAATGTCCATTATATCTTTTTACATATTTTTTGGGAGGTTGCATACCCGTACACTTGAATTTGTTGAGTTTTATTTCATTTTGTTACCGCATTTTATTTGTTTTACATTTGTTTTCGTTATAAAAGTAATAAAATTCGGATTGAAAGACGAATAACGATGGGTTCATCCACGGCCGTCTCTAGTATAGGCCAGAATATGCGATGTCACAACGCCGCAAATATAAAAATCATCAGTCCAAACAGTCGGCTGACTCCTGTCAATCGGCTCGGTTCAGGCTTATACTGAAGAAGGCCGTGGTTCATTGGATGCGTACTTATAACAATTAAATTACCCATTTATTATGCATTGTTTTCTATGACACTGACGAAATCAATTGCGTCGTATCATCGATACTCGTTAGATCGATAATTGATAAACAAGTTGCGTGCACTTCACTTTCTCCCGATTGCATAGCCGCATGCAGAGTTTGTTCTTATAGTATAGTCAGTATAGTCTATGGATCTTCAATCAACATGACCGATAACATTGCGATGATTTAGATTCTATATTAATCAAATAGATACAATAAATACAAGAATCGTTTGAGTTGTTTTGAGAAATTTATGCAATTGTTTCGTCATTTAAGATGTTCGCGGCATTTATAATCGGTGCATATATATTCACTGCCGACGGTGCAGAAATAATTGTATCATTCGTGGATCACATGCAATCTATGCCGGTGCGAGTAAGCTAAACACTTTTCTGAATCAATTACTCCGATAACTCATAGACTTTGTTAACGCGACCATCGATCAGTGTGACTCAACGTTACAATAATTTTTATGTACTGGCCCGTATTTCCAGGCATTAATCGGTCCGACGAACCCTCGTTATCTTAACGTTCGATTAACTCGAAACAATTGCTCCGCCACTTGTTGCAATTTAGGCAGTTGAACGCGTCTGCTGACGTAATGACTATTATTACTATTGTCGGCTAGAATACTAGATCTATGCCAAAACTGCGTTTCGCAATTCTCCCTAATCTTCCGTATCACCGATTAAACTTGTACCTCTTGACTTTGATATCCGGTTACAATTCGCATGTAATCTATGAGTCATCGCGGTAATCGCACTTCATTTATTTAGTATTCGCAATGCTAAAGAATTATAGGAGTCTTATCAGTTCGTACATATTGTGAAATCGAAAACTTCATAATGGTCTTTGATTACTTCCTCACTCAAAAATATAAAGAGGCCCAAAAAATTATATATTTTTTATTCGTCAAGCAATATCTTTGAAATAAATTGCAATGAAATTCCAATTTAAGAGTGAAAGTGAAGCGTAATGTTTTCCCAATTTACCTCTCAGATAAATTTTGCGTTACCTATAAAACATAATTAGCCTCAGATTAAAGGGGGAAGATTATGGGAGTCTCGCAATTAAAAGATCCCGATTTCCAAAATTTCTAGATAAAAATTTCTTAAATATATTAAATTAAAATACTTTACAAAAAGATATAAAGTACAAACCTTAAATTTTTACCCAGCATACAACTGTCATAAGTCATAGAGCCGCAAATTTTTGTCCTATCAGGCAAATTTATATGAAGCATTTATTAGTAATTCAATTTTTTACTTATTACTAGACTGCCGATTTTTATGCAAATTCCAATTTTTAGAATCATAATTAAATAGATGGAACTACAATAGCAATTTGCATCACGCCGTAAACATTATAATGTATGCTTTACTTTAAATGTTTTGCATATTTGACACATTACGTGTAGAATGTACTTTTTTGAGAATTTAAATGTTTGATAAATGCATAAAAATCCACAGTCTATTACATCCTCCCTCCTCCTACGCCATAATTTTTTCTTAATAGTCCCGGGCCTCAAAAACTTTAATCCGCTCCTGAATACAGTAGTGACCACTTTAGAGTAATATTTTTAATGTTAAACCGTGTATCCATTTTTTTAGACTTCTCTGTATTTTTCCATCTACTTCACTTAAGATCCCATCTCAATTCTCGCTATCACAAATTAAAAATCAGTAAAAGTAGTGAAATTATTTGCGTTGCACAAAATATTTCTAGACATACCACTGCTTTCAGAGGGTTGGAAACCAGTGCAGCGTTTCGGTACTTTCGTGGGGTATTGAGTTCTTAAAGACTTGCATAGTTGCACACTTTTTACGTGGTCGCCTAGACGTCGCGCGTCACTTTTTTTCTGTCAGTAAAAACGGAAACGTGGGTTCAACCACGATATGCACGCGCATTGTTTGCGATGTAAACGTGGAAGTGGTGTGTGCTGTAAACAAAGGCATCTTTGAAAGGTGTCATCAGCTCGAGAACGGACGAGTAATCGACTCTGTTTTACGCGTGTTCCGTTCCGTCAAAGTGCAAACATCTTTCATGTAAAGGAGTGTTGTCGCCAGACCGTGAAGTGTCACGTGAACTGCTCCTATTCGTGATGTAACTTTGAAGTGACAAATGTATGTACACTGCGCATGAAGGAATAATGAGAAGTAATAAATTTAAACACGATGGACAAGCAAGGTTTAGACGATTGATAAACAATTACTGTACTATTCATTACTAGTTTGGCGCGTATAATTTATTTGAATTTCTTTCGAGAATCTTCGTGAAACTGGTTGACCAGTGAAAAAGCGTTACTACTATGTTGTAACGTGATAGGATAATAAAAAACGCTGAACATTGACAAATGATGATAGTGCTTTTGTTGTGCGTCATCATGAAAATAGCAGAGTTCTCTGTGGGTCGTATGAACCCACCATTCCAAGCGCCTGCACCACCGCCGCATTTCTACTATGGCAAACGCAAGAGGCAAGAACGGAAGTATTACCGGCGACCTAACGAGAAGTGCAATTGCCTACTGTATAATCGTAAGATCAAAAATTAATACATTACCTTCAATCCGCATTTAAATACTATGGAGAGAAAGTATACCGATGATTAAAATATCCCAACTGATAAAGCAATTATGTAGCAATTAGAAGACTCGTTCGCTTGGATCTTGGGTTTAGAAATCTCATTTTTCATCCCACAAAGTGTAACGTGATTTTGATATTCCTCGTTTCTTTCTTCGATGCTAATTTTACAATCGCTTCTAAGCGGAGCAATTATCATTAGAGAAGAGTCTTGCATATGATTTCGTTCAAGGCCATGCGTATTAACAATCCCTAACAAACGTAATGTTAAAGAGGATGCGGTAAATAACATTAATTCAGCCGCGCAATCCTGAGAGATAATTTCATCCGCGGTGTTTCGAACGATTTTAAACTCTTTAGTTTTAACCCTTTCACTGTTGAGTAAAATGTCGATACGCTGCAGTTAAACATGATTCTAAACAGTGTAAAACTCAGAAAAAGGTTATAAATTCTATACTTCTCAATTATAAGTTAGGAGCCCCTAAAAAATCTTGGAACCTGTCTCTTAATATCTGAACTAGCTTTCGCTGCATGTCGTCGCTGGCTTAACAATTTATACATTTTTTATTATTTACTATTATCCTTTTTGGCGGACTTAACAGTGAAATGGTTAATTCAGTGGATACAACAAGTATTTGTACATACGCAAATTTTTTCATTAAGCATTTTTCAGTCAGATTACGTCTAACATTTCCACAATAGTCTTATGCAATAGTTGCATAAGAGTACTATTAAATAATAAAGTTATTTTTCAGATAAAAGTTATGCAAAACCTCATCCTTTATAACATATGTATGTACTTCAAAATCATCGGGATCAGTTCACGTATTCTGCAGTTTTTATAAATTTTCTGCTTTTTTTGCCAAAAACTAGCAACAGGACATTACTTTTTCAAACTTCTCCAATCTATATTTCTTTTTCATGCTGAAATACACCCTTTTTTTAAAAATCTGGTAAAAAATAAATAAATTAAGAGCAAAAGTCACTAAAATAAACTTTTACTTAATTAAGTTCTTAAATGGCAAAAAAAATACATTGGTGTACAAATACTTTTTGTAATTATTAAACTGCGAATTTTTATGCATTTATGGAAAATTTGAGTGAAAAAGAAATGCAAAATGAACATTATATGCAAATATATACCAAATATTAAAAATAAAATTTTATACGCGTTAAGAAATTTAAAGGGTGAAATAGAAATATGAATTTGCATAAAGATTCGCAGTCTAGTAATCATTGTACTGAATTCAGTGCATCGAATATGCGCGTTGAATAAAACTTACGTGCACTAAAAATTTCGCTTTAGAACTCCGATGCAAACGTATTAACCCTTTGCGAACGGATATCTGCAAATAGCCGCCCAATCATTTTTGCTGTCCTGGATATACATGGATTTTTAAAGCAGAAAATTTCAGTTAACCCTTTCACTATTGAGCTCTTACGTACTCCAGACACTTCTAGAATTTATAGTTATTAATTCAGCAATGATGCATGAGCAACATGATCTCTTTATATCTTAAAAAATGGATTCCAAGCGTATTATTCTTCGTTTGTTATAGAAATGCGAAGAATCTGTCAAATTTTTTTTCTAAGTTTTGTAGCACTTAGAACCGTCTTTAATTGCAGCATATCGTCATTTTAATCAACAGTAAAGGGGTTAATACGGTTATAAAAACTTTCAAAAGCCTGAAAATTCGATCGCTTGGAATTTGAGCTCTTGGAAACTGAAAAACTTGCAATTCAAAAGAAAAATACTCCCTTAAGCGTTATTTTTCCCTGTCCGCAAAAGAGTAAAGAGTATTTCCTAATATAAAAGACTCTCCCACGGCTACTCTACTATTTCGGGTAAGCACGCTCCGTGTGGGAGTGTCCTCCATGTGTGCACTCGAGAAGAAATAATTCTATGACATCCGCTAAAACGCTTAAGCACGCGGAAATATGATCATCCGATGATTCACGATATATTTTCATGCGATACCTTCCGATTAATTTGCAACAATCTTTCGCGAGTTGGAATACTCCTGTATAAAAAAATGCGAGTCGAGGGTACGAATCGAATGTTCTGGCCAAATCGTGGAGATTATGTTTCAGCGGATCGCGCGTAAAATTTTCGTTGGTCCCGAAATTTGGCTCTTGAATTTCTTGCGATACTTCCCTCGCTTCTTCTGTTGCTTGCTAAAATTATCTGATGCCCTCGACACTAGGGAACGAAGTATCGTGAAGGATTTTTCCTCCGTCGTGTAAAACCGCAACTGGCATCAATGCGTCCAGACCGTCAAACACATAGAATGACTTCCGGTCATAGTCGAAACTTATCATGCTAATCGCGTCTAACTTTCCTGCACTTTACGATATTCGAGTAGCATTTCGAAATAAATTTGAAGTTTCGCCTCGGCACGAAGCATATGAAATACTTCAGCGATGCCAAGTTCTTGTATCGCTAAAGTATTTGAGTACTTATTTCGCTCGTCGTAAAAATAATAATTATCCAATTGCAAGTAGACAAAATGCTGCGGATATTACGAGATACTCTTTACAAATTTTAACTCTTTGCACTTCAAAACTTTTTTAATAGCTACCATGCCTTTCTAACTGTTGTAAAAACTTACAGAATTATGTATTTTGAAAACAGAGTGAAGATAAATGGAAAAACTTAAATCTTAAATTTTAAAGAAATTTACGCATGTCATCATGGTAGTAGCATCAACGGAGCGCAATAGTTCAAATATTTGTACGAAGATTTTAAGGCTACGTTTTACCCTCTACAACTTGACGTGACCTAGAAATTATATAGCCATCCATCTATACTTTTTTACTTCTATTCTATTCATGTATAATCGAAGAATTCATAAAAAAAAGCAATCCTTGTCGGTATTTGTCTTTTTCCGAAAGAGTAAAAGAATAATTTAGTCAACCTCTTTAATAATGAACCTGTGATTTCTATTAACGATTTTTCTTTAGAGTAAGCGTAAATTAAACCCTTGATACACCCTAAATATACCTTGATTAAAATCTAGATTCGTATAGCTTGTTATGGTACAAGCAGGTTTTAACCAAGCGTTGCTCTGAATATGATATCTCTAATAGAAGTTAAGAATTCCCAGCGTATAAATATTTTTTTCAATCACTTTATGTTTATCCCTTTCAATGGTATATAATTCATGTTACTTAGGATAGTTATAATTGGTACAAAATATTAACGAAATATAAATTTAGAAATATTGTTATAAATACTAAAGATAATAATATTAATACTACGATATGAAAAATCTTCTATACACGTTAATAAGTTATAAGAATAAATTTAGGAATTCTAAAATTGTTTACTATTGAAGGGATTAGTTTTTGTTCAGTAGATTTCAATTTCATTTACTGAGGTATTCATCATTCATCATATTACACGATTTCCAAGGCTATCACCTACACTTACTGACAAAAGTTAAGAAACAGAATAATAATTTCGAGATACATGGATTAGAATTAAAAATGGGACAACTTATTATCTACTAATGTATGTAATGTTATTTTTTCATGCTATTTTTGATTTTAAGTTATGTATCTTACAATTAGAAAATAAAAAATATATAAAAATTCGCAAGTAACTACTTTGTTTCTTAATTTCTGTCAATAAACGTATATCAATTGTATTATTAAAAAACTGCATCCAATTAAATCATGAAATTGTAGATCTTGTAACTAAAATTTTAAAACATGACAAGAGTTATTTTTGTTATAAATCCCTCAATTGTCAATTGTCATCATAGGAGCTCCTATGTTTTATTCCCATGTTTAGTAATATCAATAAACACTCTATTTACAACAATTACTAGAAATTATTTTACGTAATTAATTCTAATTATTTCCTTTACTAGTAAAAAAAATTGTAGATATAGAGTGTTAACTGTAAACGCTGAAATGACAATTTAGAGGAATATTCTACGCAAAGGAAACGCGAAATAAACTGTTTTTCTCTTCTCGATAAGTGACAAAAGAAATCTAGCATGCGGTATCGTAACCTTAATTCAGGCGTGTTGTATCCGATTTCCTTTTGCCCACCCTTTACGCTGGATTGGTAATGCTCATGCGGCGCATGAGCAATCGTACTCCATAGGCGCAGTTAAAATGAATTCCTAACTATGAGTGACGGCCGGGTTGTCGCCATATGGTCGCGCGAGTATGAGTGTTTTCGGATAATATTTATCGAATGTAAATATTTTCCGTAGAACAAAATATCCCAGCGACCGTGGCGATGCGATGGAAGAGAATCATTCGAGGTACGGTTTATCGACTCGGATTCCAAACAATCCTCCTTTTTCTCTTATTTTACTTTTTACTCTATGATAAGAAGGCGAGTGAAAGATTGTCAAAAGTGCGCGTGTGTGACAGTCCGAGTGGTTCACGTGTCTCGTTAACTGTGAATGACAGTGAACTATGAGCCACTCTGCTATGCGTGTCCCTAGTTTACTATGTTTATAATTTTGTTGCCTATGTACATATATTTGCAACTAAATTTAGAAGTAAATCTAACGTACATTAAAACAAAAATATCCGCGTATCAATCATTTTATGCGTTTCGCATAATTTTATTGCAAGACGATCTGTAGATCTATATATACAGCATCGCGTGACTCGCGTTTTTCTTTGTACTCGAACTTGTTAGTTTTTGAAAGTAACTTGCAACTTTCTCCGAAAGATAATTGTCTGATCAATTTTACTTGTTTTCATAGTTCCGGAGCGATGCGTGTTTCGCGCATCGAGTTCTTCCCGCAGCGTCATCGATCTCTCGAACTCTAAAATTAATACGACGGCCTGCAATCGATTAATTAATTATTTATTACGTGACAATTAACCTTAAAACACGCCCTCTTAAGTATCGTGATGACGCGCAGCCTTGATCATCCCCGATACGGAGCACGGGCGCACTTGCTCAAATGCGTCCGCCATAACCTCAGCCTGACGTCACTGGCTGACACTTCTTTTATCGTGAACATTCCACGACACGCGAAGTGGAGGAAACTCCTGAACTCCTGACATGTTTATCACTACATCGTTGCAGGCTTTATTGAAACCGTCTCAGTGATTCCTACTTCCACGGTGCTCAAGAAATATGATTCATTATCATTACCGCGATACCGTCGCTTCGCACGCCTTACATTGATAGAGAACGGTTGTCACGTATCATCATTTTCCAGCCCACAATGTGATAATTCGGAAACGACAGTTGGTTTTCCGTGTTTCTCCACACATGACTCGTATAACACGACGTAAAGTCTCAATCTACAGCGGTTGATCATGAGTTGTAATCAGAGCGTAAACGATCCAAATGTATCCAATTATGATCGAGTCGTGTAATTTTTAATAGAACGAATCCGTTGTATTATGCGTGTGCCTGCGATGCAATTGCGTTTGCAAGAGAGAAAAACAAAATGTTTAATAAACCGCAGAAACGTTTTGTCTATGCGAGATATGGTTTGTCTTTTGTGTTTCCTTTTACTAATTACATGTAATTTAGTGAGCATGTTAATTTTACATAATGGTTCTTAGGTGCAGGCAAGGGGGCTGCAGTGATGGAAGATCCACAAACACCTGGATCCGATTGCAACTCCAATCCTGCAACTGATTCTATCCAACACGACTTGATCAGCTCTGAGTTTGTTCAGGATAATGTGGAATATCAGTGGTTCATCGATTATGGGTATGCCTTTACCAAATTGTTAGGTTGATGCGTATAAAATGTAGCTCTTTAAAAGAAAACTTTAAGTGCAAGTAGATTTTTTGTAACACTGTTACTTAATTCATATAATTTCTATGTGATTATTAAACTGTGGATATTTATGGGAAATTTAAACTTGCAAAAAGAAACAGAATATGTATAGTGTGGAGAGACACAAGATATCAAAAATTAAGTGCATTTTATAATATTAGGTCTACCAATAAGTAATCCATTATTTTTAACTAATGACTTTATTTTATCAAAAGAACAAACTTCCTCTCAAATAGGAATTTATAGCTTGTCTGAAAAGTGCAGCAAATAACAACAATTATATTAAATTCATAACAGAGTACATGTTTAATTTTATTAAAAATAAATGCTGAATTAAACAAAAGAAATGGATTATTTATTGGTACACCTAGTATTTAGTGATTATATATACTTTTTGAAGCAACTAACTGGTTCCATTATTCTATAATTATTTAAATCACTAAGTTTAAAACTTTTGTCTTTCTCTTGACTTGCTGTCTAGTTGACGATTGACAGTTTTGAATTTTACAAATTATCACTATAATGTTCTAACATTCTTTTAAACATACATACTTATTATTCATGTGCAAAATGTTAGCTACAGAGATGGAGGGCTTCATGTTCATCCAAGCATATTGTCCTCGCTCTCTGCTTCATATTCTCGAGAAGATTTGGGCTACTATGACGATCTTGCCCGCAACCTGGATGCTAACTTGGCAGAAATTGATATGGAAAGCTTTCGTACAGCGGACATTCATACTCTGCTTACTGCATTGCCTGTTATGTGCACAGATCCGGTCCAGCATTCAGAGGTGAAGACAATCGATTGTTGTACATTTTATTCACTTTACAATGTCTCATTTATTTTGTAAATTAAGTTAAGTCATTTAATTATCAAAAGAAATTATTTTCATTCTGGGATAGTTTGCAAGCAAATATATTTTATGAATTTTTTCAATTACGAGAATTGATATTTTTTAGCGTTTTTAACGTGGATAAATTAGGTGATATCTTTTTGTAAATATTATTCTTTAGTTTGTAAATGTTAGTTAACTGTGGTTCCTGGTTATAACAAGTTAAGATACTTCCTGTTCCTTTGTCGTTCTTGTGTAAATAACACGCTCTAAAAATATTATATATCTCATTATCTCGTGGCAGTTTAACTATCAAAGGGAACGATATGCCAGTATATCTGGATCTGTTATGGAAAAACTTGACATCGGTTCATCTATCAGCCCTCATACCAGCAGCCAGGTATGACAATGGCTGAAAATGTTGGATTTTCTTTTGCTGATGTTGAAGTTGATACAAGAACATTTACATTGATACGAATCTTGCTTAACATAAGAATAAAACTCGATTTGCTTGCAATTCCTCTGCATGATTCATAAAGGAATACGAACCCGAGCCAATTTCTTTGTATAACAATCGCAACGAGCGTTAACGCTTTACCTACCTTTACGAGCATTAACTTTACCGAACGCGGAAAGCTAGCATTATTTAGAACATAATCTAAATCACTGCTTTCCCAACCGGTGGGACGCGAAGTATTTTATGGCGGTTGCGTTTTCCCAGATGCAAAATAATTAAATATATTAATAGACTGCGATTTTTATGCCCTTATTGGAAATTTAAAGGTGCAAAACAGTGCAAAATACATATAATCTGCAAAGTTATATAGAATATCCAAAGTACAGTAAAAAATTATGATATTTAGAGGGTGAAGCAACCACCAATTTAGGTCCTATTTTTTTTAAATTCATTCGTAAGCTTTATAAACATCCTCATTCTATATATTAAATATATGTATTAGGAGAGATAATTCATAATTAAATACTTAATTAAAATTATATTCTGAAATACTTATTTTCAATGTATTTTCTTTGCTTTATTAGATTTACAGATAATTTACCTATTACAAAAGGGAATCGCAACTTAAAAAAGATTGGGAAACACTAATTCAAACAAAATTACTTATTTATACACTTATTTCAGATGATAATAGTATAAGATTTTTCGGGAATAAAACACAATCAATTTATAATCTTTCTAAAACGAAATGATTAATAGGCTTCTAGTAGGTAAAGCGTTAAATGAAACGAATTGTCATTTAACCAGTGCATGAAAATGAACTGTGTTAGTTTTGTGAAATGCATGGGAGATTATTTGGGAAGATATAGAATCGTAATAAACGTGTACTTTGTATTAAAGGGAGAAGATTCAGCTTGTTCGACGACAGACACAATTTCCATATGCAAATCGTCATTGCTCTTCTCACCTTTGAAAGAGACACCCGTACTACCACCGGGGGGTAGCTACAGCGTCGACTCTCTGGACTGCGAGGATATGTTGTTAACATGCCAAACGAATAACAAAGACAACTATACCATTGCTTTCGAGGGTAGCATTACCATGTATTCGGACGGCTCTCAAGATTTCGAAAATCAAGGTACAGAAATGCACGGCATATGATTTATAGTGGTCCCCACATTATTCCCCGCTTTAGCGTCCGCCGCTACTCCTACCAATTCTTGAAAATGGAACCTCAAAGTGAGCCTTGAGCTTTTCAATTTAGTAAGAAAGAGAAACACATTTGTCGATCGAGTCCATATTCGCACGCGTGTCGAGTATCGTTTTCTAGTTCGCACCCATTCCTTCTCTTTCCCTTAACTGAACTTCTAGAAGTCACCTCCTCATATAAACGTCCGGATTCGGTCTGGACTGCGGACGATAAAGCGGGTACTATTGTATATACGACTAACGGGTAGATATTATTTTGGCGGTCCTTTTGCAGAGAAGCAAAAAGCTTACGAGGCAAGCTTACGGGAACCTTATTACAATAGAAACGCGGACCTGAAAAATGTATTAGATTTATCTATGGCGTGTTCTGATTCTAAAATATATACCACGTGGAGCAATTTAAAGCATTCTTCTATGAATAAAATTATAACCCGTCATCCGTCAGGCAATAATAACACGATACCGGAATTTTCGCACGTAGAAAACATTATATCCGTGGCAAATAAGAGAAGCCAAAGTTTGCCAGATCTTACTCAAGCTGTGCAGTTACAACATCTTAATATGCCTCTCAATTTTTCTGTAAGTATCCAAGAAATTTTTTTTTAAGGTGATACACTACCCAGACTGCCTATAAAAATAGGTAAATCTTAAGTTTTTTTCCTGACATAATTATTAGGTAAAGTAACGAAATGTTTTCAACTAATCTTAAGTGACATCTTACCTTTATTTTCGTGCGAGATTAATTACTTTAACTTACAAAATGATGGAGTTATATGACATTATCTACCAACGTGTTTGGTTTGAATCTTGTCAAGTGGCATGCAGCAGATCTCACAAAATATTCATCTGATTGACTTGCAATTTATACCCATTATCCCGTATAGAGGTATCTAAAATGTAGCATACGATTTTTCAATCATTTTGAAAAATAAGGAAATTAATTCGGAGAAAAAGAATTTTCCATTTGACATAATATACCGTGCGGACTCAGTCAGAGCTGTAACTATGTCAATTATAGGAATTTCAAAAAATTCTTTTAAGACGATATTTTAGACATACCAAACAGTATTAAAATGTACAAAAAAATATCCAATTTTTGTAAACTGTTTGGGTGGTGTACCCCCTTAACTTCTAAAAAAGTTTTGGGCAGATTTGTTCATAAAATAATGTTTTAAATGGTTTTGACCAGGTTGATTCTGCAGAGTCGAACCACCATGCACAACAGTTGCACAGTTCGGGATCGGTAATGAGTCGATCAATAAACGAAGAGAGTTCTGATAATGGGGAGCACAATCCAACGGGAAAGAAGTTGCAAAATTTGAGTCTTGTTAAGTTATTTATGAAACAGAAAAGTATGAGCGCCGAGGGTATGAGTCTCACTTTCGATCAGTCAGACTCTGCTAGTGATAATGGATGGCCTACGAATAACAGTGCTAGTGATAGTGGTACTAATACGAATACGCAAATACAACGGCAGACTATAAGTAATACTTCCAAACGACAAATTCCGGAGGGCGACTTTTCTATTAATTGGGTAAAAAGCGACGCTCACAATAATCAAGACACCGATAATCAGAAGGACAGTTTCAGCGACATTCCAAAACACACGTCGACAATAAGCGAGCAGAAGGATGAGATGATGTCATCCGCATCCGTGGAAGAATTATCGGAAAACATGTCTAAATCAGATTTAACGCACGACAACGAGCTAAATGATTACGCCGTAATTCCGACTGCTTTCGAACATCTGAGTAAAACAGCGTGGATCAAGTCTTTGGAGAAGAAGTATCCGATTTGTAAGACGACGGGTATTCAAGCAATAGCCGAAACGGAGGATAATTCGGCCCAAACGTCATTGGTATTCGCGCCGCCTGTAAAAGAGAAAGAAAACGTTTCTCTGAGGGAAACCCTTGTTAATAAGAAGCCAGTATACGTTGTATATCCGAATTACGCTTTACCTGACCTGTCGTTTCTCAACATCAAAGACACGAAGTTGGACAACGTAGCCTTAAAGCCGCAGTGTTTCGGGAAGAATAGAGTTAGCTGGAAACACGCCGGTAGATCTGGTAGACCATTTTCCTGCAACGATATCGACGCGTTGCGTCAGCGTGGATTTTCGCACGTTAAAGACTGGGAGTCGTTGACATTCCTTTTGCCTATCGAGTACAAGAAAGTTTTGCACGACGTACCAGAAGTGTCGAGGCATATCAACATTAATGAAGAAACCAAGAAGCCTCTGTTCTGTTTGTCCCCCCCGATGCGTCACAAAACCCGTACTATAAGTGAAATCATACCAAATAATTCATCGTCTACTAGTAGTACCGCGACGCAACCATCCTCTGGCTATCGAGGATCATCCACGATATTAACCGATTCCTCCACAAACCAGCAGACGTTAAACAACGCAACCAATCCATTGTATCTTTATCGTTATGATAGTATTAGTTCTGAAGCCAGTCTAGTAAGTAACGACAAAAAAGTGCATAGACAAATTAGTAAAACGAAAGCAACCTGCCCGTCACTCCCGAAACGATCGATCTCATTACCACACGGGGATCGTGAATCCGAATTCTCTAATAATGGAAAAGTGCCACCGAGACCACCTTTACCCAGAAGTATTTTAAGAAAAAGCAAGGTTCCTGCGAGTAAGAGATATAGCATGTTCGAGATGGGAAACGTAGAAGAAATAGAGGATCATCAATCTCCTGAGACGAATAAGAGGATGTCCCTGCAAGAGCCATACTATATGAATAATGATTTACAATTAGCGTGCCGCGGAAGAATCGTTGATTCGGAGAAGGATGTCGATGAAATGGAAGAAAGATATCATACAGGTAAATATAATTCTGCGGTTTCAAGGCAAAACGAAGTATCATATTTTCAAAAAATTGGAATTTAGACATTAACCCTCGGGAGCTTGCGGTTCTAAAAGTTAGTCTAAACTTGCGGTGTATCTGAGAGATATAAATATTTAAAATTAGTTCTCATTATGTAATATAAATCAATTCTGCTTCAATGCATATTCAAATGACAATGCGCTACAGTTGGAGACAGTTCTAAGCAGTGTAAAGCTTACAATACAGGATTTATAAACTTTGCCTATTTTTATAGCAAATAAGAAGAGCATAAACATTTGCAAAGTTCGTCTTTTAAGGTCCAAATGGATCCCATTGCCTATTTGTCGTTACTGAATTATTAGTTTCCATTTTTAGGAATACCCAGTAAAAGGGGTTAATATATCATATAATAGCACCACTTCATCAGTAATTTCAACGATACGTCTACTTAAAGATATTTATAAGAACATTTTGCATGTATCTCTTAAATACGTCGCGAGCATTCGAGGGTTAATTGAATTCCATAACATAAAATTTATGTATTCATTAGTGAATTACTTATTGGTACACTTAATATCTGTACATAATTATCGCATAATATAATTATTTAATACGTTTAATAATATTTTAGAAAGAGTAAATGAAATAGCTAGCGCTGGAGACATAGAGACTGAAAATTCTGAAAATAGCGAGGATGACGTAAAACAATTGGAAGAATTTCTGAAGCGCAGTGGTTTTTCGTCGCAAAGCAGCGACGGAGACACGGAAGATCCCGATATTAAATTAAGATCCTATGTAAGAAAGTTTTTAGCTCTCAGGATGAATAAAGATGTTACCAAAGCTACCGATATGATAGAATCGCAGAAAAAGACTGTCAGTTTTGCCGTAAACCAAAGGAAAAAATATTTAGACAATAAGGTAATTTTGCACAAATTTTTCATCATTCCTCATATTCAATTTTTAACTTAAAAAAAGCATTTCTTTCAGACTAGTAACTTAAACGCTGTTGCAAGTGAACAAAGCAAAGATCCTGCATTTACAGAGGATAGAAGTGCTATGAGTCCCGATAATAAATTGGATTTAGATGAGAAGAGAAGTGAGTAACACAATTTTATTTTTAATCATCAATTATTAATATATGTACATACTTTCAGAAATGATATTATCCGCAAATAAGGCAGTAGATTTGTTACTGAAATATTGGAACGAACCAAGCCAGAATAGACCGAATTACAGTGATAAAAATGAATGTGCTCAAATCTGTATTAGTAATTTGTGCCCAGCGTTGTACGCCATCATGACGGATGGATTAAAGCCACATTTAAATTCTACATTTGGACCAATAACGAATAGCGTGTGGCAAGTGGTTGAAGCATCCTCGCAGCAGGGACCGGTGACTAAAACTTTGAACGAATTAGTACAAAAAATTAATGGCGAAGACGTTATTACGGAGGGAATGCTAAAGTTTCATGCTTTTGTATTTGGTTTACTAAAGTAAGTTAATACTAAATTATCGGTAAAAATACTTAATATTAAATAATACGTATGTATTATGATTTTTCTATAACCGAATTATATATATTTCAGTTTAAGAGCTTTGGATGCTTGGTTTGCATACTTATGTACAAGAGAGTCCATTCTAAGGAAACATTATAACAGCAACAGTTTGTTCGTGGCGGCTTTAGCAAATGCAAATGCGCGAGAAGTTGTCGATGCTCTTTTACACATTCTAAATCCTCTTGCATTTTGCCCATTTCAGCTTGATCTTCTGTATCAGTATCGTCAACTTCACAATAGCTTTGGTAATTTAAATAATCATACTATAAATGTAAGTATCATCGTGTAATTTCATTTCTTTTCGTTAAAATTCTATTGTCGTAAAATTAATATCACACAGCTTTTGCGATGTAAATTCACCCTTTTGCAAATCATATTCATGCGTTTTTTCACACGAATTTAATTTGCAAAAGGTTGATTTTGAACTGCAAAACCTGTAGATAGATTCTTTATTTCCCATCTGGAATACAAATAATTTCGCTTCCGATTAGTATTACAGTCATTTTGTAATCAATATTTTACAAATCTTTTGTGATAAATATTTTACAAATCTTTGGGGGATAAATATTTTACAAGTCTTTGGATAATAAATATTTTATGAGAATATTTCGTAATAGATATTTTACAAATGTTTGGGTGATAAATATTTTCCAAATATTTTGCAGGCCGTAAACTTTAGAAATACCAATCTTAACGTGAAGGAACATCATTTTGATAAAACGGATACGTGTGCAATGGTTTCTAGTCCCAGAAAAGTTCGTCCACGGTCGTGTGTCGCTTACAGTAACTACGACGACAAGTCTGGTGGAATACACAAGTCAGATATGGAAACTGTAAAGAAACGCTTAAGTAATCCTATAGGTTCAAAAGTATTCCGCGCGCTCGATAAACTGGCTTCCGAAGATTCTGAGGATTATACCGATAGTTTAGAACATTCTCCATTGAATAGAGCATCGAATAAGCACCCGATACCAAGAAAATCTCGTAGTCCGGAGACTAAGATGGGGGACGAAGAAAACATGCCAGGAGAAGAAAAGTTTAGGAAGCTGCAAGAGAAATGGGAATTAATGGTCGGGAAAGAAGACGCGAAGATTCACCCTGTGATATCGTCACCCTCGCCAACGCGAACACCTACCAGCGTGGGAAAATCTAAAATACCTAGGCTGCTTACTTCGCCAGTAAAACAGTCGAATGCGATATCGGCGCCTATGAAGAACACGAAGTCTCCCATCTCAGGAATCCCATCTCTGAAGAAACCGGTTATGCTTTCTACGACAAGAGCAGCATCAAAGGAACCTGGAGAAGTAAGAAACAAAGATGTAACTAAACGTACTAGTAGAGTGGATCAAGAAATGGTAGGAGCGGCAAGACTCCATCTGACGCGACCTAGTTCGCTTCCTTACAAGTCTTACGGCTTAATGTCGAAAGAAAAGAATGTAATTTCTCCCCAAAGACGAGCGGCGTCCACGTCTTTACCACGACCAACTACTGCTGCTAGTACCGCAAGAAACATTTCTGCAAAAAAGCCACCTAAGTAAGTACAGAGAAGATAAACGTATCGAATGCTGCACCTTTAATCTTGCTACGGTCGTCGACATTTGTAGAATTGTTCGTTCTCTTGCTTCTTTAACTCTTATACACTGTTCGAAGAAGTACTATATTAACCAATTCACTGAATCGTGTCTCAATCAGAATATTTTTGGAAGAGAAAGTTAAAGATGAATACATTGACTGCCCATAGTGGATTTGATCAATCTAGCCAAAAGTACCAAATTTTCCGATTAACTTATTATATTTTAGAAAAAATTATTTAATGTCCGCCGTAGTAGGATTAAGTAAACAAATTTGAATTTTTATTTTATGTTTAAACTTGCAAAATATCGTATTTTTTACTATTTTGCATTTATTAATTTTCGTAGAATCTTACCATATATATATATATTATTTTTTCACGTTCTTTTGTTTATAGGTTTAGAGTTTAATCCTTGGTTCACTTGGTTGTTTTTTCTGTTCATTTTTTTTTATAGATTAGTAAAATAACAGATAGCGAATCTCGGTTGCAGAGAGGTTCGCACGCTAACGCATAGAGTTTCGACGGGCAACGAGCATCTCGCATTTGGTGAAGGTGAGAAGTTGAAAGTACTTCTAGAGATAGATAGTAAGTGGTTGTTATGTGCGAAAGGTAATCGAACGGGTTTAGTTCCGCGGAAGTGTGTGCGTAACATTCAGACTTAGCCCCATACTAAAATATCAGCGAATAGAAAACTAATTTAAATGGAAGAAAGTTATAATAACAGAAGAGTTCAACCTTCTTCGCTTCGAAGAGATCGAATGAAATAATAAAGAAAAATGGTGTACAGTGTATCAAAGGAGAGGCATAGAATTGTTTTTAAAATATGGTATAGTAATTATTGTTATCCATAATTGTTTGATGCTTCATTTATATCGAATTGCGATAGTATTATCAATCGTATTGTCATTGACATGAAAATAGGTATCACTAGTCATAGGCTTTCAAACCAGATTATATTTAATTAATTGAACATACACCTATTTATAACCAGAATGTACATATATACAGTAAAATATGATAATAATAATAATAATAATAATAATAATGATGATAAAGACGATAATGACATGTAATAACTTATATATAATATTATGAATGTAACTGTGATCATAGTGTATAGGTAAGTTTATTAATGCGACTTGTGCGATAACGTTGAATTTTTATTTTTAACGTTGTAACTTATATTTTATTCTTATCTATTCCGTACATCGCACGATTAACAAGTATCTCGTTTAGTTTTATCTGATGTATAAATTATTACATCGTGCGCTTGTGGTTCGCAACAATCACATTTTTTTACTTGCTTCATGTATTCTTTATGTATGCCGCGAGACATACGATGTAATCAAATAAAATCTAAAATTGTAATTGTATCCCTGTATATTTCCTCGTACAACAGTATAATATTTCCCTGTAAGGCATCTTATTTCTTTAGAATATGAACCTGGTGTTGTAAATAAACGCGAATAAATAGAAATAATAAATACGGAAGCGTAGAAATTAAAAAGGAACAATCCTTTTGCATATAGTTTTCAATTACATTGCGATGCGAAATAAATCAAAGTCGATGCGTATAACTGGACTGCGGATCATTATACAAATTTATAATTTTATGGACACAGCCAAAGGAATAGAACGTAAGCGTAGATTTGTTTCACCCCTAAGTATTTTAAAATGCACTATAGTTTGTACATTTTGTATATTTTTACGAGTTACGTGAATTTTGATCCTGTTGGCACGTCGAAATTCCGTATAAATGTATAAAAATCTGCAGTCGTCGTATAACGTAACTTAATGCATATTATTTTTATTAATAAGTGACAAATAAAAAATCCTATTATTCGTTAATAGATTAGGTCATCCCATAAATTCATGTCGAATTTTATATCAAAAGGCTATAACGAAATAAGTACTTTCAAATTAAATTGATTTTGTGACATATTAACACACGCTATACAATAAGGGAGGAGAGAATTGTTGGCCTGGTAATCTTCTATAAATAAAATTACAGTAGCATATTATTCATGTAAGGAACACGTATGTTGTAAGAATGATAAAAAAAAATTCGTTTGCTAAAATTGTGATTTAGCGATTATAGGCAAGTAATTTTTTCAATGTAGGGAACAATTTCTTGAAATTCAATTCATTCTTAAACCATTATCATTATTATTAAGAAATTTATAAAAAATAATAAACCCATTTTATTTTCATGAAGTATGATGCTTTGAATCCCACATTGATAAAAATAATCAAAATACAGGGTTCGTATAAAAATTAATAAAATTTATCTGGTGGGCATAAATGATACTCTCTTGGTACATGACTTAAGGAAAAGAGGCTTGGTATAACAAGGGTTGATCGATAGATCTTTCAAACAAAACCCTTTCTGCCGAATTTCAACTGTGTATCCTCGATATTAGAGTAGTTTTATAACAAAACGTGATCTACAATATGAGATCGATTTCTTTTATTCTATTGCATGAAAAGTTATGAAAAAAGTTGGGAATACTTTAATTAGTGAAACACATGTCTAAGAATTTTGTCACATTTGTTGGCAACCGAAGCGATTGTTAAAAAAATTCACAAGCGCCGATCTTTTCTTGAATTTTCTGAGCAACTACACGTTTACGTTTTTATAGTTAGTCTTGCAGTTGTAGTTAGAACATCTTACTATTTCAAATGCCTTTCTTAACCCTTGGAAGTTCGCGGTGTATCTAAGAGATACGTGCGAAATGATTGCTGATAAAGAGTAGCTGTTATGTGATACATTAAGATCCTAATTGAGCATTGTTTCTGGTCAGGAGTTGAATTCGTTTATATTACATAGCGAGAACTGATTTCAAATATTTGTATCTCCCAAATACATAGATAATCTCAGACATAACTTTTAGAATTGCGAGCTCCCGGGGTTAAACTGAACTTATACTACTACATAAAGGATAGCAGACAGCTTAAATAAAGTGAATATTTTTTGCACATCTTATTGAAGTTTCATATGCCTATATTTATCGTTAGTCCTCTTCATATCTTGATATTAAAAAATGTTACGAGTAGTTAAAGTTGAGTTTCCTCAGTAAAAGCAGTCTTTTTTCTTCAGAAAACTGCCTTTTTCTGGTATTGTCAATTAATGTTGATTGTTACATATTTCAACTATATTGCCAGATGTAGTATTAACATACCTCAACACGAATTTATGGGATGACTTAATATATTCAATTGAATATAAGTAAAAATTTCTATGTTCATTAAATATGTTCCCATTTTTCTTTCTTATTATTTAAACTTTGGTAAACCAATTTTAGCTATTTCACTTATTAAAATGTTTATTGTTTCGCGTGATTTTAATTATGCAATATATATATATATATATATATATATATATATATATATATATATATTACATTATCGATAACATAAACTGTCGTTACAAAACAGTTGCATAATGGTATGACAAGTGGTAATTCCTTCTCATTCCTAACATATCAATAACGCTATTTTATTACAAAAACAAAGACCAAGTTATCTACATATTTGGATATTAAAAAAATGTTACATTATATTTTTCCAAGCACCGCTTTTTTCTCCTTTTATTCCCTCTTCTATAATGTATTAATATCTCTGTGATCGATACCATGATCGTTTCATATTCTGAGGAACTTTTACTGTAACCAACACTCCTTGTATACAATTTCGTGGAAAAGATGATTTTCTGTTAAAATCGATACGATAACTTTTTTTTATTTTTCTGTGTCGCTTTGTCGGAGCGAAGCAACGCATTATTGTGTATTCTTACGATATAAAAATTTATCAGGCCATCGTTACAAAACTTTGTTACTACGTAATATGGATTTTGAAAACACCAGTTACAGCCAATGTGCGTAGGAACATTCTATTGCTGTGAAGTCGCGTTCTTTAAATTATAAGAAATTACTTATTTCTTTTTTCTTCCTTAATTCTAATATTACGTCTCGCTAAATCCTATTTACAGCGTTCCTATCTTAGACTAAATGCGGACACATCGGGTATGTCTCTCATTAGCCTGTTTATAATACAATGCGTTCGTCGAAACACAAAAAAATACACAATCGAACTAAAAGTTTATCTCAAAATCTATGACACGATTAATCGTCCGAAAAATTGTATATCAGTAGTAACAACAGTACCAGAAGCAGACAATGCGATTAAATGACATGTACGTCACGTATGATATGAAACAGATTACGGTATCGGAAGTATTTTGATACTTTAATACTAAATTACAAAAAACGTTTATCGTATTTACAAATATGACTTTAACAGGTATCCCCTTATATCTCACAAGATGATGAAATGTTTGCATTCCACCGATGAATATCTCTAATTAACATTCTCCAAATACAGTACAATGCTATTTTTCTTCAATTATGTTTCACGACGTTTGAAAAATAATTTTTGTATCGAATTAAATGGTAGTAAAATTTAGAAGTATCGATAAGAGATTGTAATTTAAACGATAGAAGATGATGAATTCATTTCTTAACGCGTTGCACGCTAGTCCCGCAATTTCAGGTTCCACTATTAATATAACGGTATTGCTATACCTTGTTCAGAACAATTAAGGTAAGGATGGCATATAGGATTTAATCGATGTGCCATAGTAAAATAATATTCAATGCAAATGATGCGATTGAAGTCACATAGGCGAACTTAATAAAAGCATGTTTCACGAAAGACGTGTTTTAAACATTTTAAACTGGAAAAGACAAAATGCGCAACACATTCATAAAAAATAATATCATATACATCAACTGTTAATCAAAATTCGTAAAAAATAAGACCAATTTAATGAAATGAGCACGTTTAACTCCACAAAACATACATAAAAAATAACATGACGTACATAAAATATTTATAGAAATTCGTAAAAGATCCATCAGATCAGTTTGATGAAATGAAAATCTTTTTTAGAAATGTTGAGTTCACCTTTGTGACTCCAAACACCTTCATTTTTTCCTCATACTAATAAATAGGGCGAGCATATAAATAGGGAAATCAATCCTTCATTAAATTCAATAAAAACATCAACATAAAAGTTACTAAATTGAATCTATACAGTAACTTTAATTTATGAATGGTACTTTTAAATGATATATATTACAAAAAGAAATGAAAACAAAATTTAGAATCGTATAATTAATTGAATTTACTAATGCTTTCGTATTTATATATTCGCCTCTATATGTACAGGGTATAGATAACTACATATAATGTCTCATGTCAACTTTTGATCATGATTATTAGAATACTATGTCTCCTTTAATCTTTTATTCTTTTGAATATCGTTGTTGGCTAATATTTGATCACAAACGAGGTACAGGATAGCCCTATCATTCAATGTATTTTTCTATCACATGGTCAGGAGGCTATGTAGCCGCGTTTACCATTTTCATTTTTACATTTTCGATTTCATACAATCGATAATTTTACGTTTTCTATTACATTTTGCATATTCAAACAATTTGGAAATGTTTACATTCCCTTTTCGAGTAATAATGTAGAAGATATTCTTCTGAAAAGTCTGATTTTTTTTAGATGTCGGTATTTCAGACATGTGATACAAAGTCCTGTAAGATGGTAAATCTATTCTGTACCTCATTTGTGAATTGATCTATCCTGTAAGGCTCTAAGTATTTCTATTACTTATTCCAAAACTGTATCTTGCTTTAATCTTAATACATTGGTTAACATCTAAGACAAGTTGTAACAATATTTAGTAAATATACAGTAGCTGCCAAAAATTTCCAGCTAAATCATACTTCTGTATCAACTTAAATTACAAATTAATAAAATTGTTTCCACAAACAATTTAACAATGTGATATCGTATATACTGAAGGGCATAATATATAAAGATATATTAAAATTATATTATAGATACAATAGGCTTTTATTTTCAAGTAATAGCGCTATAATTTTTTGAAAGTGGAAAAAGGATTTTTGATAGCCGCTGTAAATTTAGGATGCCATCGAAAATCTCTCGTGTGTTACTTATTTGCCACTTCTGAATTAGGAGATCATATAATGCTGCCATTGGTTCTATATCACTTTGATTCTGGTCTTAAACTTAGGAAGTCATAAATATAGTAATATTAGAATCCTACAATATTGCGGACCCAGCGCGCAACGCATTAATTTACGTTGGCGACACAAATAAGGACTTCTGTAGTCTAAAAGTCTGAAATTACAATATCGATTTACATTAATATACAATATATTATATGTGACTGGAATGCCATTACGGTACTGTCAATATTAAAACCTAACTTCTGTATATGTATATTCATGGGATATGATTTAATAAGAGACAAGCAATGTAACATGATACGTTGTATGCATGCCTATGATCCGTAATGTCTATCTATGTACAAAGTGTTTCAAAATATTACCTCACCATTGCACTCTCTCAAAATCAGTACATACATATGCTTAACAGCGTAAAATTGCGAATAGACGATCATTTTATTTGTATTTCAGCCTCGCGTGAATAGACTGATTTTCTTGCCCGATGCATTGCTTCTTAAGTTTTTATTACTATACACAAACACGTTGGTGAATTACGCAATTACATAACAATTAGCAATGATGAGATTAAAACAATTTCTCATTACACGATTCTTCTTTTTTTTTACAAACAGAAAAGATTCGCAGCGTGTTTATACGAAACAAAATATTTCTCCGTGAACGCAGTTCGTCAGCTTTTCCGATATGTAAAAGTCCAAAAATTTCTGTTAAATACTAAGTATTACAGTCTTCTAATTAACCCATAATTGATTTCAATGTAGAGGATCTCACGTTCGATAGATTTGCGTAACCGTTAAATAAACTCTTTGTCCTATAAATTCATATTGGCGGCAACTTTATTTTAACAAGATCGAAGGCAGCTAACTTGACGCTATTTCGCATTCGTGATTGTCCGCGAACCTGTTGGTCTCCACATGCCTATCTGAGTCTTTGTTCTGTGGTCTCCACATGTTTTCGGGGAACTAAAGATAGTAGAGTATCCGGAACGTACGAGGGCTCCGATTCATAAGATCCCTACAGATGATGAAACTTTCTTCCAAGGAAGTTTCATCGTCTGTAGGCTACTTTAGGATGCGCATGGAGTGCATTATCGGGCGTACGCGTGCAGAAGGTCTGGAGAAAGAATGAGATGCTCTTAGAGAGATGGCGAGCGGCCTGATGCTGTAACGCCGAATTAGGTGTTAGGACCTTTGTTTTTCGAGGAGCTGGTCACGACTGGGAGAGGTTGTCAGAGATAAAGTCACCTTCTGGTAGGGGAGATCTGTTATGAGTGATGAACCCCATGGCAATTTTCCCAGAATCTCGCGAAGAGCAAACATCTCAGGCAATTCTTTTCGTAACGACCATTAACATCCATTTGTCACTTAACATTTTAATTACTATAATTATATTGCATTGCAAAGGTGAATATCATACATAAGGTTGCCCTCGGTTTTATAAAATAAAGGTAATACTATATAATCAATTATGGATTAATTTTTCATTCGTAACATCGTCATATGTTAAAGATTAATAGGTACACGTTACCGATTTCACTGTCTTACGTAGCTACAAATTAATATACAAAGACGAAGCTGTAGTGTATATGCATATATTATCCTTTTGGCACTGCTGAAGCCCGATATAAAGGATAAAACAATCCGCCTCCCTTTTACTTGCTCCGATAAATTACGATTGTGAATTTTGGGCAACGTCTGAAACACGACTTAGGCCATTTCTTCTTTAATTCGCCTTCTTATTATCACAGCTTCTGTAGTGTATTTATGCGATCACAATGACATCAATCCCAAAGACTGAAGTATTTGTAAAAAAAATAAAATGTTATTAAACTTCTATTGTTTTAACCTATTTGCATCATACGGAAGATACCCTTATCACCAATCCGTTTTTTTTTATTAAATTTAAGTAAAAATATCTCAAAAATATTGAAAACTTTTTGGAGGATAAAAATGAGGAAAGAAGTTCCTATCATGTGTCAATTACTTCATGATGAGAATCTAGTGCTCTACAATAAGAAGGGGAGAAAAATGATAATAATTACAGTCTTGATCCATAATAAGCAACTGTTTGCTGACCCGAAATAAGTAACACACCATTTCTTCTTCTTTATTTGAAGTCAGCGGCAAAGTGAGATATCCGAGAACGAGTGAAAGCTCCGTGAAAGCGAGAAGCCATAAATGTTCACGATTGAATGAGCAGTAACATAATTTAGTAGAAAAAGAATAGAATGCTTTCTCACTGTAAACTTAGCGATTAACTTAGTGTCAGGGCGAAACGGCATGTCATTTTCTATCCTTTTCCAAAAAATAACATCACAGCTCGGTTTTATAGTTTGCCGCTAACCCGAGCCTCTCACTCGTTTGCTGTAATTCTCCATCGTTCCGTTCGAGAACAAAGTCATGCCGAATAGTATATCTGATCCGTAATAAGGAATTGGTCGGTCCCGAGCGAGTTGCTTATTCTGGAACAAAACTGTATGTAAAGCAATAACGAGTAGTTTGCGCATTTTTATGCAAATTCAATTTTTCATAAAAAAAAGTAATGAAAGGGAATTTAGATACAAATTGATTTCATCCCCTAAATATAAGATGTGTTTTACTGTGAGTATTTTCCATATTTTTGCATATTATATGCATTCTATAGTACTTTGTATATTTAAGTTCTGTCTATTCATCTACTCATCTCTGATACTGAATGAAAAATGTCTCAAGAATGTATCTACACATATGTTGCTAACAACGAGAGTAATTTATCTGAATTGATTATTCCTTCGCAATACAAATGCGCCTGTAAATACGTTAATGATGCAAATGAGTTAATCGCAATAGTGGAAACAATTCAGAGCAAGTAAAAGAAGTCGTTTGTATAAAATTGACACAATCAAATTGCTGTTTAAATAAAACAGAAACGCGCATCTTGCGTAACCATTATTTTCTTAAAAAACAGTTTCGTATTGCAAGTCATTGATCCGCCAAAGAGCATAGCCAGGTTGGAGCTAATGGGGTGCTTGTCATCTCTTAGCTGATGATTGACTAAATTTGAAACAGAAATTTTGAAAAAAATAATGATAATGATCGCTTAAGGATCCTACGAGTTTCATTTCAATCTAAATTCCTTTCTAAATTTTTTTAAATATAATATAAAAAAACTGAAATGAATAATGTATAAATATTACAAAAAATATTATTTAGATATCCTATATTGTATAAAGAAATAAATAGTTAACATAGAACTAAAATTTATTTTAATCTAACATTTTTGTCCCCTCTTAAACGAAACTCTGTCTACGCCCTTGGATCTGCTATTGCTGACATACTTTCGTGAATGATTTTATAAATTATCCAGTCTCACAACACAGTCTTCGATATAATTGAACTGGAAGAACATTAAAAATTGAAGAGCTCATAACAAAAATAATCCTTGTCAATTGTTGTTCTTATACAGAGGAACAAAAGAATACTCTAAGATCGTTATCTTCTCTTCAATAAAATACTGTACTAAAATATAAGAAAAATATTCATTGCATTACACTATGATTGTAGATATTATATTATATTTAATTAAATTAAGATTTTGTATATCTCATCACCATGATCGATAATTTTGATAAGAGTTGTTTTTGACATGAACTCTTCAATTGTAATATAAAAGAAAAGATCTTAAAGAGATTACAAACTGAATATAGGGAAAACATTTCTGAACCATGCATATCTATACTATTATAGAGTTATAGAAAACTGGTTCGAACAAGATGCTTCGTTTTACTAAATATTTTCAACATGTAAATAGCTTACGCATAATAATTACGTATTCGAGACCTCGCATATGCGGCGTATCCACGCCAAATTCGAGACTTATTTAAAAAAAGCTAGGTCATGCGTGTAATTATAATAATTAGAGAATCGCTTTCCTTGAGAGAACTGGAGTGCTGCTATAAAGAAACCCGGCGAAATGTAAAATAATCGAAATAGCTGCTTTGTTTCGTGTAAAAGTCCTAATAAATTCCTCATGGCTTCCAATCAGTTAACTCGACTGTTTCTACCAGGTACTTTGTATAAAATTGTTGAGTCATCTTCTTTGTAACAATTCACATATGATACGACTTTACATATAAAACTCATCCATTGAATATTCACTTGGCTAGTGTTTCATTCATTTTGTTATCTCTGAACAATAGCTGCATGGTCGCTAACATCAATGAGGAATTGCAACTGTTTCATAAATTTCAGCAGAGGGACTGTATTTTTCGATTCTATCGTTAAAACGGGAAATCATCTGGATAAAAAGTAAAGAGCACGAATCTCAACAACCTTATTTATCATGAAGCTACGGATCTTTGTACAAATTCAATTTTGTATCAACAGAAATAATGAAATGGAATCCAAATACTAATTGACTTTACATCTTAACCTTTCTTCGGATTATGGGAGCTGCAGAAGTCCCATACAAATTTAAACTCAACATGCTTCAATGGGTGTTTCTCTAATTATTGAATGTACCAATAAGTAATCTACTATTTCGAAATGATTTAATGAATTTATTTTATCAATAAAATAATCTTCCTTTTGAAATTTATAGCTTTCCCGAAAAATATAGTAAATAATAGCAATTATATTTAAAACCAAATAAGTATCTAATTTTATTAAAAATATCGCACATATCGCATCATAATTTTCTCAAGAAATTGCATAAAGATCTGCAGTCTACTTATTATTAATACTGTACAGACAACGAAATATTTCTAATTGCATTGTATCTTTCAATCGAGAAACATGTTCAAGAATAAAAAACCTAGAAACTCTTAATGATTAAACGATTTTCATGGTCAAAGAACCTTAATTTTAAGAACCTTTAACCTTCAAAATTTATACAAAAATTATTAATTCACGATAGACTAAATGAATCGTAAAATATAAGCGAGACGAATGATTTAGATGCAAATAATCCAAAGATAAATACTATATCAAGATGATAATGATACCTTGTATAAAAAAAAATTAAAAAAAACTTTCCACTCGATGTTTTATTACTATGTAATGAAGGGAAACAATTTTATCGGCAATGATTTACGGTAATTTAAGACGTAAGAAGTTCTTATAAATAGAACTAGAAAAACGATAAACAATTATCGCACAAAGTGACATGCACATTTTAAAACATTCCTCATTGATGTATACGTAAAAATTATGATACAGAAAATGGTTGTGCAATTTAACTAAAGCTATAATACACGTAGATTAACTACATACTAGATTCCTTAGTGGTGATAGTCTCGTTGGTATTATCAACTCGTATCAACGTCGACGAATTTAAAACAAGCGTCCTACTCAACGTTGCAACTCTTTCCATTACACAAGAAGCCGACAGGCGCGCTTCAGCATCGTGATCCCAACATTCTTCCATTGTATCACAAATTGATTGAAGTCCCTAAAAGAAACATAAACAAACATACATTCACAATATCATTCTTAAGTAAGGCGATTACACTTTACGATTCTATATATCGAAATTTACATACCGGATGCTTGCGCCACGTCTCTAAAATGATTGGCCTCTCCTTTTTATGCACAACGCTTTCTTGCATGTCTTCCAAAGTAGGATGAAGACCCACTTCATCTTCAAACGGCAATCTGTACTCTCCGATTGGTCCCTAAAGTGAATAAACGTTGCCGAAATTAATAATTAATGCTAGAACTACCGACGATTGAAATGTACTTATTTGCATCGAGAAGATTAAAATGATAGGATGCTTGCAAAAATGCATAATGCAAGGAAACTGAATCTTCATTCGCATTGCTCACAGAAAGTCTTTACAAATGCACTGTTGAAAGTTTACACAAAAGTAAATTTGATCTGTGAAAAGGTGAGTTTAATTTGCAAACAGATGAATGTAATTTGCAAGCGAATAAATGTGATTTGCTAAAGTGACAATTTGGACTGAAAAGTTTGTAAAAAATTACAAATCGGCCATATTTAGCGACATTAGTAGTTCCACGTTTACCAACGTAATATTATAGAGACTGAGAGGTTTTTTAAATAAAAACTTACATCTTGCACGGTGCATCGCGAAGCTAATTCCCAAAGCACCAGACCACAAGCGTACATATCGATTCGTAAAAATGAATCTCTTGTGAAATTAATCGCTCCCTCTAAAACTTCTGGAGCCATATATCTTCTTGTTCCAACCTGCAGTATAAAATATATTAAACTTTGTATATTACAAAACGTATATTATGCGTAACAAAAATAACGAGCATACCTGACCATGGGTATCTCCGCAAGGCTTTCCGGGAAGAAAGATTAATGCTAAACCAAAATCTGCTATACAGGCACTCATATCAGCTTTAAGCAAAACATTTTTCGACTTAAAGTCTCTATGAGCTACAGCAGGTTTATATCCGTCTGCTTTGTTGGCTGGAATTTCTTCGTGCAAATGCATCAATCCCCTAACAAATTACAATTTTATTGTCAGAGATAGATAGTTGTAAGTTTCTCCTGCCTCTTAACTAAAAGATCATTTTAGTTGAAATAATATAATATGTAAAGAACAATGAATATTGTTTAATTAATGATGATCAATTATGTAATTAACACTTTGCTGCCTGGATATATCAAGCCAAAACTATCCCATGCACCCGGCTATTTCTCTACAACTGAATATGTAATTAAAACATCTGAATAAATTTTAAAATAATTTATTTACTAATGGCATTTTTGTTTCCTCCAGTTATTATTTTTTCCAAAATATAACTAAGGATACAATCTAGAATGCTCTTATAAAGATCTACATTGCTTTCAAGCTCAAAAACTGCATAAACTAATCTAAATGCAAACCCGAGTTACTTCGTGACCGGTCAGTAAAGTGTTAATTAAAATCGCATGTGTACTATGTATAGAAATTTCTTAAGAAAAATTTTCCCCAAAAATTGCCATCTCGTAAAACATGCCGCCTTAAGGCGGTAGTCCCCAATGGCGGCCAGGCATGTCAGAGAGTTAACTTTACCGACAAAATGGGCCAAAAATATAGGTTTGCCTGATACAACTTTTCGTCCTTATATGAGAAGCTTTTGAGTCGAACGATAGCTCATTCAAAAGGGGAGACTTCAACGCAACGTGGTCAGGTATTCATTTCATGCAATCATTCTCTCCGTATCAAAAAATGCTTAGATTCGACGGCTGTCAAGCTGTCACTTTTTGCTCCGCTTTACAACGCTCATATTACTACATATCAACATAATTTGACCACAAGATTACCTGACCACGTTGCGTTGAAGTCTCTCCTTTCGAATGAGCCCTATTTCGAGCCAAAATTCTCTCATATAAAGACGAAAAGTTGTATCAGGCAAACCCATATTTTTGGCCCATTTTTTCGGTAAAGTCAACTCTTTGACATGCCTCGCCGCCATTGGGGACTACCGCCTTAATGTACTGTTGCTTACAAGAAGTCCCGTGGAAGGAATGCGGGTTTAATTGAATATAGGCCCACGTTTTCTAATGCAATTATAAGAATAGAACACACGGATTTCTATTACTGGCTGAAACGGCAACGTTTAAGAATCAGATTGCAATTCCGTCTAAGTAACGAAATAAAAGACACACACTGAAGTTCACATGCATGCCTTCCTCTTTCTCCTGTGCCGTCTCACGAGACTTGTCAACAACAAACAGTATCTGAATTCTCCTCTTATACTTGTTAAACCTGTGCAGAAATATTACCTTGCCATAGATTCCGCTATTCTACACATCTCAGGCCATGTAACAACGTTTGCCTTCAAATAGTCGCACAGTGAACCTTTTTCATGGTATGCAGTGATTAACCAGAATTCAGCCTGCAAATTATCCCCCCTCTTTTCCACGCCTATGAAGCGCAATATATCTTCGTGATCCATATGCGCGAGCTTGAAAATTTCCTGCTCGGTTTGCCAAGACTGCTTATCTTGTATGGGGAATACTTTAACGGCAACAATCTCATTTTTCAACTGCGCTTTCCAAACAGCTCCGAAACGTCCGCGAGCTTTTATCTCGAGCAACTGTATCGGTCGAAGTCCCAAATTAGGGGACGGTTGCGGCAATGGAAGAGGTTCTAATGTTGGTACCTGCAACAATCGTTTCACGTAACATCTGCACAACAGAAATGATTTTCAATACAGCACCAAAACAAAAGATTTATAACATTTAGTAATTAAGAGATCTGTACATATGCCTTCCAAACCTCGTTGAAATATCCCGACTTCCGTCGTCGGTAACACCAATATAAAAATGGCAAAATGATAGCTAGTAGGAGCATGGGTATCGATATTGACAAAACAAGCGTGATTATTTGTTGCTCCGTGTTTGGAACAGGTTCTAGTTCTGAAACAGAATTTTAATCTACCACTGTTTCGTAGAATATTTTTGGTTGCAACATATACTCGTCCTCTTCCGTATTTTTAAAATTATTTATTTGTAAGTTTAGAAAGGTATTACTAGACTGTAGATTTTTATGGAAATTCATTTCTGTATAAGCAAAAATAAAGAAATGGAAGCTAAATAGAGGCTGGTTTCATCTCCCAAGTCAGTCATACTCAACCTGCAACTCGCGATATTTCAACATTAAATATCACGCTAATTTTTTAATAAACAGCATCGTTGCGTGTAAGTTTTCAGTTTTATTCTTTAAATTATTATGTTATAACGTATAGCGTTCTATGTTGCGGATCGCAAACTATGTATGTGGTCTGGCAAAAAAAGGTTGAGTACAATTGCTCCAAGTATTAACATATCTTCTCTAATTTGACGATTTCATATATATTAAATCCATTAAAACCATTAAATATAATTAAAATCCACAGTTTAGTTGCCACAATAAGTTTAATCAGACAATAATTTAGTAAGATTAATCCAATTATGTGTGCACTACTTGGATGGTAATGTCCTTGCATACTTGTGGTAGCAAAAGGATTGAACTCTTATAGAATTCCTGGGACTTGTTATCGAAAAACTGTTCCAAATAAGACAAGTATATGTTACAACTTTAGTTATTTGTTACTTAAAATAAATATGTACCATGAATAACAGGAGGTTGGATAGGTTTAGAGGAAGAAGTTGGATGAGGATCCCATGTGAAATTCTGGTTGCACATGTTACCATCGCAACAACAGAAAAATAATTCCTTCTTCCTTTCTGCACTGTTTTCAATGCAGTGTGGCCTATCATAGCAGTCATTGCTATCCAGAAAACATCCCTGAAATTTGTAGTTTAATCATAGTAGCTACTTCTTTGAAATGGGAGCAGAATATAAAAATATTAACATATAACACACAAATTGTAATATTACAAATGCTTGTACCTTTAACTTAATTATAGACTTCTTAGTGGCATTGTCAATTTGCCACAACACATAACAGTGGTTTCTTTTACCCGGGTCATGAGGCCCGCATTCTTCTCTCCCTGAGCATTCTTGCTGGGATTCTGTGCACATTGTTTCATTGTAAAATTCACAGACAGAAGAACCCTTGACATCATGTCCTAATGTGGGTCCTAAAAATGACAGATTATTTAAGTATTATTACTATTAGAGAAAGACCTACATTTATGTAATACTAGTAAAATTGTCAAATAAAAATTGTTGTTCAATAGATGCAAAAATTACAGGTAAATAACCAAACAAATTTTTTATTTCAAGCATTAATGCATAATAGTATGTTATATTAATTGGAGGGTTCGTAACAAAAATGATTCCTGCCAACTTTTCTGTTTTTGCAGAAAAGCAAAAGAATGATAATGGATTTTATTTAGTAAATTTCAATTTTCTGTAAAACAAAAATTCAATGTATTACACAACTGTTTTGAGTGTTATTTATAATTACATTACAGAAGAATCTGGTCCAACTAAATCATGAAATTCTGAATCTAGCACGTTACCTGATACCTTACAAATTTTTCTGTAGCTACACATATTAATGAACATAATTTATTGTTTCAACTTTATGTTAGATGCAAGATATTGAGATCTTTAGACATTTATGACAAATTTAAATTTGCAAAAAAGGACAAATTACATATAATATATAAAAATCTTAGAAATATTTAAAGTAAGGTACAAATTACAACATATATAGGATGAAATAGATATCTATTTAAAGTTCACTCTTTCAGTTTTACTTAGAGAGATACAAATTTGCATAAACATCCACAATTTAGTTCTATAAACTTGGTATACTAACTTTTAAAGATGCAAGAGAAATTAAAGTAGTTAAATCAACCTTTGTTACAAATATTGTGCATATTTATTTTATTTGGATCACAATTTATGACACAAGTGTAATTAGTGATTATAAGACAAAGGGTTAAAGTTCCAACGTATTTGCCAAGGGTTGCAATTGTTATGGACCCCTCAAATTACGTTAATGACAAAAGGGAAAACAGAGACCTTATTTGTAGCCAATAAAAGCCATTCATATTTTACATGTGCTAAAAAGAAAAATAACAACAGGAATAGCACACTTTTCATTCAATTAAATTACACGTAACATAATATAACGAAAGTTTATAAACATAGAATATAATATCTCTGTGTGCAAAAGCGGATAGAATTTAGTAACAGTTCGAAAAGCATCGGACAAGGAAATGATATCATAAAGCTTGTACGAGAGTTCTTGTGTCAGGCTGCGTTTTAAGTTGCGGATGCAACTGTCAAACGAAAGATAATGATACGTGCAATTACCTAACAATCCTAGGATGAAATATGGCAGTATCGTCGCATATGCGGACATCGTGAATTATATCGTAAAAGCATACCAGAAATTTCAAGTCTAAACGCACGGTGTTCGCGATATGGCTAGAACGCCGGACTTTGGTGCGCAAGGTCCGGGATTCGCGCTTAGCCGTCACATCTGGGTTATTTCAACGTAATTCACAACATCGTATTTCTATCCCACGAATACGCTTCTACGGCAACATGTCTGCCGACTCGCTCGAATGCGCGACAAATTAAAAAAGCAAGAGATTCAGTCTATTAGCTATTAAGCAAATTGTAGTAATTCATCCACCGACACATCTCCCTTCCTCTCCCCCTCACGCGTTTCTCACGGAACGCGCACACCATGGATTTATGTCATTTTTTCACCACCAAAGCACTGCGATTTGAATCACCTTCAAACGATTAAAACTATCTCAAAATGAGAACGGAAGAAACTCAATGGAATGGAAAGCACATTTGCGGCGACACACTGCCAAAAGATGGATAAAAATCAACTAAGCTTGCGGACTTATAAGGTACATGCCAAACGCACGGGAGGATGGATCATAAACTAATGAATCACCATAGAACGTCCACAAGGATGGAAAATTGATGGGAGCATTTGCAATTTGCATTATTCTTCCCTCAATAAATGAAAATTAATAAAATTTAAAATATAAAATAAACGCGTATTTTAATATTCTACTTGTTATAAATCAGAAATAAAACAAGAATAAAAACGTTTATAGCTGTAAAATGTATAAATTTTAAGTATTAACATGTGCATTATTATATTTTTTCGATAAATGAGAATTAATAAAAATTAAGATATAAAGTAAATGCGTATATTAATATTTTACTTGCTACAAATTACAACTAGAAATCAAACAAAAATCAAAGCACTAGTAGCTTAAAAACGAACGTGCATTTTAATATTCGGCTTGCTACAAATTACAAATAGAAAAAAAATAAAAATCGAAGCATTTGTCGCTCAGAAATGTATAAATTTTAAGTAATACTATTTACATTATTGTTTCTTCGATAAATTTGAATTAATAAAAGTTAAAAAATAAAACGATCGCGTATTTTAACCTTTCTTCGGACTTCCTAATTTAGTTCACAGTTTATTTGCTTTTTAATTTTGTCACCATGTTAATAAGTGCAAACTGAGTACGTAGCTAAATAGTATTCAAGATTTGATGCGACGACAATACACAGTTAAATGAATTTCCAAATAATCCATTAAAACGAGCTGAATTTGAATTTGTGGTGTTAGTTGATCCTGTACCTCGTCTGTGTTGGAACTGGTTGGAACTGATTGGAACATCTCCTATAATCTTTGTCAGTAAGGTGAAGAACGTTTTTATCGATGGAATGGAAATCAGTTTTGGAGCTCGACCAAGCGTATATCGATCAATCGTAATCTTGTTTTCGGTAGTTGGTCTTCGTACTTTGGTTGTTAGTGACCGATGCGCGATTTGGATTGCATTTAAATTGTAGCCAAGAATCATCAGTGAACGGTACCTCATGATTCTGTCTTTCTCTAACTTAAGCAAGCCGAAAACTATTCTCAGTGTCGTCGTCAATGATTCCGACGAGAGACATCGTTACGGGATCGTGTTAACACGTTTCTCTGCGGCGAATTTTTGAGGTTAGGTAGAGGGTGATCCGATAACCATATCGCAATCGGATTTTTTTTTTCCTTTTACAAAGTGTCACAACGCTTAATGTTCTGCTCACTTTGATCAAAGTATACAGAATCTCGGGAAGAAACAACGGTCTAACTTTAAATGACAAGCAATTATGGCAACGTCTGGTTCTGATAAAAAGCCAAGGGTAATCATTTTAGGAGGCAAGTATATTCTATTTTATATGATAGCGGTACAGCGGAAGTGATAAGCAGGACTAAAAAGAAGTTTTATCATCGGAACAGGATGCGGTTTTATAGGACGTAATCTGGTGGAATATCTACTCGATAACGATCTCGTGTCTTTTATACGTGTCGTAGATAAAGTTCCACCGCAAACTGCATGGCTAAATGCTAAGCATCAGAAACTATTTGATCATCCTTTGGTCGAATTCAAAAGTGCTAATCTAATTAATGCAGGTAATTCGATCGCCAATAAAAATTTTCAGGCGTTTCGAATCATTTTCTTAATCATTATTGGCCACCGAATTTTTTCATTTTAGCATCTTGTCAAAATGCATTCTTATCTGACAATCCAATTGATTTCGTGATCAATTGCGCTGGAGAAACAAAAAGCGGTCAGACGGATCCTGTTTACAAAGAGGGGATTTATAAGCTGAGCATGAACTGTGCTCATCAAGCTGCAAAGTTGCAAGTCGAACGTTACGTAGAAATATCTTCTGCTAATTTTACTGCATCTGAAAAAGTACAAGAAGTTAAATATTTCTTTATTAACCCCTTGCTTTAAGAATTTTTCAAACTGTGTTAAATGCAAAATATCAAAATATTATATGTGATTTACACTGAGATTTACATAAACTGCAATTAAACTTAAGATTTATTTTACTATATCTATTCTACTATATTTTGCTATAATTATAATTTTATCCAAGCTTATAATTTTTGTTCTTAAGCTTACTTTTAATTAAAGCTTATTAGATAGTATAGTGTGTTCCATTATGATTAGACTATAATTTGCACCATGAGTGTAATTCATTGTTATAAAGCAAGGGATTAAATAGTTTACTACAGAAACCACTAAGCTATTCTTTTTAATAGCATCCTCTCAAAGAGGAAGATGCCACAGAGCCATGGACATTTGTTGCAAAATACAAATTGCAAGTAGAGAATGATTTAAAAAATATACCAAATTTAAACTATACAATAATTCGACCAGCTATTGTATATGGTTGTGGTGACAGAAATGGACTAGGTAATAATAGCTCCTTTTTTCTTTTTAATAATAATTAACATCTAATTTTTAAGATGTTTTAACTATAGAAATTATTGGTTCCTCATAGCACCACGTTTGGTGGTAGGAGCCGTTTATAAGCATTTGGGAGAAATGATGAAGCTACTTTGGGGACCAGACCTTCACATGAATACAGTTCACGTGAGAGACGTAGCTAGAGCCATTTGGCACTTAATGAATAGACCAGATACCATGGGACAAATATATAATGTTGTCGATGAAGGTGATTCAACTCAAGGATCAATCAGTGCTATAGTTTCAGAATTATTTGATATTAATCACGATTACTGGGGTACCACGCTTTCCACATTAGCCAAAGTATGAAGTATTCTTTATGTACCTTACCATTTATTTAAACTTACGTAAATTCTAGAAGAGTGCAAGAACCTGAAAATTTCGGGAAACCGATATTCATGTCAGGTCGGGTCCGGACTCGAAAGTATCTGAGCTTCAGAAATATCGAGATTCTCGAGAAAGACGAAATTTCAAAGGCTTTCGGGATTCTGTAGAAAATCGCGATTCCCGAGATTTTCGGGATTCTTGGAAACTATAAAATAGTAAGCAATTATGTGATATATTCTTTGGTAATGTTACAAATGTAAAACATTAAAATATATATATATATATATATATATATATATATATATAATTTGGAAACCCAACCCAGTCTCTATATCTTTGGGTTCTTGCACATCTCTAATAATTTCATATGTGTATACATACGAAGATACATCTGCACGTACCACACATGTGCCAATATTACTATTAGTATAAATACATTTTGAGATATAAATTTTATATTATTAATACAGATGGAAATAATTAATTTTATTACATACTCCAGACAGATATGAGCTCTGTTGTTGAAGAAGTAAACGACAAACATATGGGACCCTGGGCAGAAGCTTGCAATAAAGATGGGGTGGAAAATAGCCCTTTGTCTCCTTACATAGATCAAGAGCTTCTTTATAATAAACATTTATATTTGCAATCAGGAAAGTTGTCACATACTGGGTTCACTTTTGCTTATCCAAAGCTCACGAAAAAAGCTTTAAAAGAGGTGAAAAGATTATTTAAATGAACCTTTTTTTTTAAAGTAGTATAAATCCATTTGTTCAGAGTTTAAAAAAGATATCCATGTCTAACTAAAACTAACCTTAATTCATTTTTCTCATAATTGGACTTACACTACTAAAAAAAGGCTAAAATGCAGGGTCGCCGCGTATATATGAGCCATCTTTGTGCAAGCTTTAAAGAGTTTGTCCCCACCTCCCCTCATAAAGGTTAATGAAAGTTTTTCTTTGTAAAGCAGGATAAAAATCAATGTTTACACATACATATATAATAAAAAAAATCTCTCTTTTCAAACATTATGTATATACATATATGATATAATTATCTAAATTTTTTTATTAATTTGGCGGCAAGTTCTATTAAAAAGTTATTAAATAATGCCGCACTTTAACGTGCCATCCTTGTTCAATGAACAACTTCTCCATCAATACGCAGCTGCCCTGCTAAAATGGTAGCGGAGTGCGATAAATTTTCTATTGAAAATTTGGATTAAGAATTAATCATTTATTTACAGGTTCTCGATGATTATGTAACAATGAAAATATTTCCACATTCCTTGGTTCTGTGAATTTCAGCAATACAAACTGCCAAGATCAAATAATGAAGAAGCTTACAATGATTTGTATAAATAACTTTTGGAGCGTTTCACCTTGTGCCTAGTAATCTACGCAAGTTACATACTCTATTGTATGTTACACACCTTACTCGTATTTTACCAGCTAACAAATATTGTTAGTAAAGTTTATAAAAGAAGTACAGATGGAATATGAAGATTTCACGTATAAGCCTATTGCAAATGTGATAAACTAGGAATTAATGTACTTAATTTTACTATAGTTTGAGGTATGAAATTTTTGCACCCTAGGGTTGCTAGTCAGAGTTTCGACTTGTAAGAGTAACTGGAAGTTAAGGAATGTCGAAGAGGAAACATGAAACTAGATATTTACATGCCTAAACGTAATATATATATATATATATATATATATATGTATACATAATATGCATATATAAAGCTATATATATAGCATGTAACGTTATTTGGATAAATATTTTAGAAAGAATTATGTACATCGCCAAAAAATGCTTTTTATACTGAATTTTTCAAGACTGGAAGTATAAATAAAACTGTTAAAGAATTAACGAGATCCATAGAAGCGTACGAGGGGCTTTGTGTTTTTATATCCACTGCATTCCACGTAACATGTATCTTCCAAAAGCTGTGACTCATTTAGAAATCTTTTTATTCCAAGTAAAATGTTCTTATAGTTATCGAAATCTAGACTATTAGATATATTCAAATTATATATAATGTATTAAATCAAGTACAAATAATATTAATTAAGCTAGAAGATATTTCTAAAACGCCAAACTCAAGCAAATTAGTAGGTTTATCCATATAAAAAGTAAGCCTAATTTTGCATAAGATAATATAAAATAGAAAAGGGCAATAACTGCCAAATAAAATTATTAGTATTACTCTTTTAAAGCAATTGTTATTAATCCTTTGATAATAAAGTTACTCAGTTATGCATTTATTCCTTTTTTATTTTACTGTACCTTTTATTAGGTTGAGTAATAAATTAGATAGCGTCGAGTATTACTATGCTTTCATTTATAGCAAATTTAAACATGCAAAAAGGCACAGAACGCACATTATATGCAAAAATATACAAAATATCTGTAGCATAAATTATTTTATTTCAAAGTAAGTTTAATTCGAATTATTTTCTCAATTAATATAATCTCAAATTATTTTATTTCAGGGATGAAATCAGGAGAGGATCAATTTAAGTTCCATTTCTTTATTTCTAGAAGATTCAAAATTATGTCTTCTTTTATTTCTCATAACTTTCTGCTTCAGAAATAAATTTTAGGAAATGAGAACCAAAAAGGGTTTAGAACTTTTTTTTTTAATAAACCCTGTTATTACATCCCATTTATTTATTATTTTTAGAATCTATCATTTAGAGTGTAAGAATTAATTGTTACTGAATTATGTGCATTCTGAAATTCTGGCAATTTTCCCAAATTCATAATATTTACAATATTAATCCTTTGTGGATGGAGTAAAATAATATCTAACGAATTTTTGTTCAATTATTAATCCTTTAAAGACAGGACTCAATGAATTTTTATTCAATTATTGATAGTAGTAACTGTTAACGATATCAATTTGAATTTGTGTTGCTTTATAAATTTGTGAATGTCCAAAGAAATTAAAAAATATTGGCCGACTATTTGCGACGTCCGTCTGCAAAGGATTAATAATATTCCTTGTTCCTTAAATAATATAATATTTCATAAAAAGTAGCATTGCTGTGAGATGAACTAATTTATTACTCAAGCTAATATGTCGCTACTGAAATGAATGTTTCGAGCAGGTAGGGTTTTAATTTTTATATATCTTAACAAATATATCGATACACCGTCTTAATTTTATTTCAATCATTGGTTACAACAAGATACTGCATTCAGAAGAGTCAACAATATCATTAAATATTTAGTGTATCGTTTTAATACTTTAAACAATAAGATTATAATTTGTATGTAGTTCATTATACATAATATATTAAAATATATACTTTTAATATTTTCTGCAGATAATATATGTACAATCGTAGATTAAAAGTATTTACAAAGTAACTGCACCCTAAGGAAGAAATAGCATAATTATCGCGATGGATTAATTTTATTGTGTGTATATGTGTGTGTATAGGTATCGGTAGAAAAAAGAAGAAAAGTGACAAGGGCATATGAAAAAATAAATTAATAAATTTTTTCTTAATACATAATAATTACTATAATTAACGATAATAATACAAACTTCAATTTTTCTTTTTACCGGGTTTGTTTTTTTATATATATTTTATATAAAATAAAGTAATAATGTCTTGGCTATATCTACTCACTGTTAAGTGAGAATATATCTTCTGAGGTAAACGGTGTAAATCTAAAATTATAGTGCTGTGTAATAGGTACTGAGGTTAAGTTAAAATTAAGTAATATAAGAATACCTACCCCTATTAGGGGGTGGCAATTATGGAGGTATATTTACTTGACTAGAGTCGCCGTACAACACAATTAATACTTTGTCTATGTATGGCCAATACTATTATGGATCAATATTTCGTAACAAAAAAACTATTGCAAATGAAATGAGATAAAACTATTCGCTTAACACTTTACCTACTGCAAATTTATTAGTAGGCTTTTCGAATCCAAAGCTCATTGACCGGGAGACTATTAACGCTTCTTTGGACTTCTACATTTAGTTCACAATTTCTTATTTTCTTTAATTTTATCATCATGTTGATAAGTGCAAATTAAATGTATAGAGTACTCAAAATTTGCTGAGGCATTACAGAATTAAATAAATGTTCAAACAGTTATATCGAACCACATCAAAACGTGCTGAATTTGAATCTGTGTGGGAACTCTGTGAGCCGTATAATCCGAAGAATTATTACACTTTTTCTGTTTCTTTATTACACCTTTCATAACCAGACTGCGGATTTTTATGCAATATTTCATAATTTCAAAGGCACCCCTAACGTAATAGAAGCTTAAAAGAGACTCTTCACCTTCTAAATACAAGAATTTGTGCTTTGTTTTAGATCTTTTATATATTTTTCCATAATATGTGCATTCTATAGTTTTTTTACACCATCAAAAAATTCCCGTAAATGTATAAAAATCCGCAGTCTACTCAAAATATCATTATTCCATTTATTTTTTATATCAGGACTATTTTTAGACTAATATTTGCACAATATATTCAACATACAGTAGACTGCCGCTTAACCAGTTAAAATGTCAGATGCATGCAAATGTTTCAATGGCTTTTTGGTATGTGTGTGAAAATAGGTAATTTCTATGTCTATTATCAGTACAATTTCCAAGAGTTATTCAAAACAATAGCGACTATTTAATTCATTAAAAAAAAAATATCTTTATTACAATAACATATTCTAATTCATTTATAATGGATCTCATCAAAACTTTTGCACGCATTTATCTATTAGTTCCACTAATGAAAAAAGCAATTCTTTACACGTATATAAAAAGTAGATATAATTTACATAGTATAATTATAGCAACCCTTTTGCAGTTTAATACGAGAGAAATTCAGATAAGTTGTTCAGTATGGCAATATTAAATTTAATGCTTTACGTTATATTGTATATAATGTCACTATTAAAAAATGTTACATATAAATAGTTGAAATTATGTATTTTCTGTATCTGGCAATCAAAACGTAAAAAAATGGTTCAATAAAGCAAAGAAGTGTTTCTTATGTCACCTTCTTGCTATTTGTATTTTTATTATATGTATATTACATATATGTATTTTACACTGTGAAAGGGTTAAATAATCCATGCTACTCTCTTAAAACTAATATATCAATTGTAGGTGTATTATCTTACTGTTTAATACACCTCATCGCAGTTCAATCATTTTTATCTTAATAGAAATGTGATTAGTTCAAGCGGGACCGTCTAACTGAGAGTCTACTGTAATGGTTTTCTTCAGATATTAGGTTGACATGATGATAAAATTAAAGTGACCCAAACAAAGGGAGAGATTAGAATGATACATATAGCGAATGTTTCCCAAAATTTTGTTTTAAATGTAAGCGCATACATTCCCACAAGCGGTAGGTAAAGTGTTAAGAAGTAAAGGTACGACTTTAAGTGAAGTAGTAGAATTGTTAAATTTGATGTACAGATGAAAAGGGTGGTGGTACGAGTAACAAGAAATACTTTATGCGCTTAACTGAAAATATTGCTTAGTATGTATAATGCGTCAGGGAAATAGGTATGACGATCGATGTCTAAATCAACGTATAATATTATAATTTATAAAACGAACAAATACCTTTGTTTTTTTCTTTCAAGAATCTTGTAATCAAAATAGCCTCAATTCCGATATTTTTTCGTTATACTCTAAATAACATTTACAATACTTGCTTTTTCCTATCTGTAGTCTAAAGATAACAATGTTTATTGCTTTGTACTTCAATACTGTGTAATCTATCTTTTTTGAAGCTAATAAAACGACGCTTAGATAACAGCACGGCGACTCTATTTCTTTTTTTGCTTTCTCTTTCTACAAAATTTCAAACTTGTCACATCCACGCAATTAGTCTGAAATTGTAATACCAATTCAACACCAATATGCTTCTTCGATTGGTTACCAAATTTTGAGCGAATACGTTGTTGTTGTTTTATAAGGTGGACATATTTTTTCATTTTTGTTTTACGTAAGGTACAAATCAACACAAACAGTATCTTTTTCAATAGAATTACGCCCATAGCAGTCAAAACAATATCGCGCTTAACAAATACAGAGTACATTATGCTGCTAAAAATAAGATAATCAAAATACTTTACTTTATAACTCTACACTCGTTTCACTTTTAACAAAGACTCTAAAATCAATGGTTAAGATATTTAATATAATAAAGAAAAAAAGAAGAAAATCATAGACATAATTAATTGAAATATTTCGTCGCCACACGTTAATCATTAATATTATTCCCATTTGCTTTGTTAATGCTTTTTTTGATCTACAATTCTTTCTCCCCTTAAAAATAATACCATCTCTCCTTTACAATTTTCGCTTGAATTCCATTAATATTATAAAATTGTACAAGCTTAATAATTAACATATACATACAGTGCAAAAAATAATCGTAAGAATTTAAAATGCAAGAAGGAAAACGAATTTTATGAGCGATCAGTTGCTAGTTGCCTACTACTTATATATCAATTCTCGTTTCTTATTTAACTCTAAGAAGAGTAACAAATACCTTCAACAAATATAAAAGTATACTACTATATGTCAGTAACATAAAATGTAACAGGTCGTGTTAAATATGATAACAAATGGAAAACAAATCATTTAAATAAAAAATCACAAAAACAAGCATTCTTCTATCTGTGAATTACGCTTTACAGCAAACTTAATTCGTCATAAAACTGTCAAGAATAAATAACTACAACCGTCTAGGAATGAAACTGGGATTCTGATAATCGTGATCGTAGAATATGTAACAAATTTCATCGATTTTTATTAACAGTAGAAATTAATTCGGTGCCTTTGTTTTAAGAGACTTAATGATTTTATTTATTTAACACTAGAATTACCATAATGACTAAAACAACCCATTCGCAATTTCTCTCAAAAACTGTATAAATTTACACTGATGCATCTTTGCAAATTTACGGAGATTTTCCATAAAACAATGGTCACAAAAAGTATTTGTACACACTTACATCTTTCAATTAGATACTTTCTAATCAGATTCTATGTTTTAATCTTTCTATAAAAAATTGTTAGAGTCACATAAAGCTACTATTAAATGATAAGTTTAATTTAATTGCATCTAATTAATTGGTACCTAAATGACAAAATAAACACAATGGTATACAAATATTTTTTGTAGCCACTGTAGACTTATATTTTTACTAATAAAGTTAAAGAAATGCAACCTAAATGAAGGGTTGTTTCATTCTCAAAATACAAAAACTTATACTTTAAAACAAATGTTTAGTGTACACTTGCATATTATGTGAAAAATCTACAATCTGCAAATCTGCAGTTTACTTATATATTTCTTCAAGCTTCCTGTAAATCTTTCTGCACAATTATTCGAGAAGTTGCATCTGTTAAACTGCGCAAAGTATTGATTATACTGTAACCATCATAATTTTTGACCTAATATCTTCATCCAATATTTATGGCTTTAGTTTTTTCTGATACAAATAAGTACACATTTATTATTGGTGATTCTAGTGTTAAAGTAGTAATTTCTTTTCTTAAAGAGAAAACTGTTTAATGGGAAAGCATTATCTAAAATAATGAAAATTATCCTAATCTTGGTATGGCTGAACTTGGATAGAATAAATAATTCCTGTTACTTAAAATGGTAAATAATTAGTACGAAATGTCAAATAAATATTACTTTAGAAATATTGCTATAAATACTAAGGATGACGATAAATACTAATATTACGACATGAAAAACATATACAGCTGCTGTAAAAATTTCCCAGCTAAAGTGTAACTTTATCATGTTAATAAGATGATGAATAATACATAACAAATATATTGTTTTATTACTAGACTGCGAATTTTTATGCAAATTCATATCTTTAAAATTAAAACTGAAGAAATGGGAATTAAATAGGTGAATGTTTCGACCCATAAATATTATAATTTCTTCTGTAATTCGAATATTTAATATATTTTTGTATATTATATGCATTTCGCACTTCTCTGCACATTTAAATTCCCCATAAACGCATAATAATCCGCAGACTATTTATTACAGCTTATACGTTATCATTTTATTAAATTGTTCGTGAAAAAATTGTATTAGACCAGAATTATAGTCTAGGCGGAAACTTATAGCAGCCACTGTATATACAGTAGCTACAAAAAGTATTTGCACATTGTTTCATTTATTGTTTCATTTATTGTTTCGTTTAAGTATTAATTAAGTAGGCCAAAATGTAAATAAATTTTCTATTATTAAATAGCGCCCTTATGCGACTATATACATTTATTTCCTTGTAACTGAAATATAGAAGCTAATAAAAGAGCTGAAATATGTGCGAATTCTTTTTGTAACCACTTACGTGATCTATAAAACTAAATTCAGGCATCCCCCAAAATGTAATATTCAATAGCTACTGAAAGGGTTAAAATTCTATTTGCTTTCGATAAATAAATATTGAATTTTGTAAAAAAGACACCAAATTAATTACTGCACGTAATACATAATACAGTATTCAGAAGAAGTTACTAATTTTTATAAAACTGCTATCAGATCTGGTGAAACTTTCTTCGTTTAGCAACTCACTAGTAATGAGTTTTAAAAAATTATGAGTGATATTTATGATAGTTTCGATAGACTATAAAAAATCTATATTAATAGCAACTTCGTTTTAGCGTAAGGCAGAATAATTTTTTTTTGCGAATGACTTCGAATTATACGTTTAACAAATAATTATCTGGTATGATGATGTAAAAATCTGTGTAATAAATATATGGTAAAATCTCTAGCATGTGCAGATTGGATTAATTCTATTTTTACATGATTCATACTGTGCTTTTTAGTGACTATGTTATTGCATAAATTCAGTGTGTAATGTGATCGTTTAAAGTAGTACTGAATGTAAAATGTAATAAATAACAATTAATGGAGGTACAATAATAACATGACATACCTACATCTCACTCTAAAAGATATAGCTTATTCTATCAGGTACTGTGTTGGGTTTTTTTTCTGTCATGGTAACATGCACCAGTCTGGAATATGTTTGTAGTTCTCTTTTCTCTTTCTCATTTTTTTCGTTTTTTTTTGCTTTTGTATGATGTAGTTAACTTTAAATATCTTGTACAACATAAGATTTATCTTTATCGTATTTATGAACAGGAAAAAATATACAGACTATATTTATATATTTCCAATTATTCCATTAATATCTGAATTATATACGATTTAAAATTTTCTAGATCTCCCTTCATTTTTTTTATTTTTTAGAAATATTTCTTTACACGTATTAAAAATGTTTCAATATTTTCTTTCGTTTAAATTCTCGCGCTATTTTTTCCTGTTCTGCCCATATGTTTCAATAGTGTATTATACAATTATCAAACATGTAATATATAAAAAAGATTCTGTTAAATTAATATGGACATTTCGCTTACCCTTTTTCTTTTTTTTTCTTTTTTTTTTGTAAAAATGTTCGATAACATCCTTATCTCTCGATAGAATAAATATCTGCCAAAAATTTGTAATGCTATAGTATTTGTAGTAAAAAGGAAAACCTAGAACTATAGTTTTAATACGTAAAAATCTGCTGAATATTCCCCTCTTCTTAATGTTTCTTAGAAACTAAAAATCTTCTCTTTCGTTAATTTAAATTCAGTTAATGGAAAACTTAAGATTGTGGAATGATCAGTACTATTGCTCTCTTCAAAAGCAATACATAATATTATAGTGAAATAGATTAGGCCACACCCGTAACTTCAATATTTAATAATTTTATCTTCTCTAATGCGAAGGAATGCATTATTTACTTTTTCACTATTACTCGAAACATGATATTTTATGAACGTACGTCGTAATTAACAAATACCCTATTTTTTAGTAGCGTCAAGAATTTTCGTATCATCCCATTTGCTTAATTTTCAAAATTTTCTTACTCTTCTGCGCCTTTTGATAGGTGTCATTTTGATTACATATATGAGCAAGTTATTTAATGAATATTAAGTATCATTTGCATGATTTATCTGTGCCACAGTATTATTTCCACATAAAATGAAATTCTAAAAGTTACTAGAATATCCTTGCCGAACTGCCTAACGCGAAAATACTGTGTTGTCAATAGTACGTAATAACTTGCTTCGAAACATTATTATATACAAGACAAGATAGTTGAAGTGTCCAAATTCAACGCACTTTCAAAACACTATTATTTACATGAATCATGTGTATGCATTAGCATTTTTCATTCGCAAGCTTTTGCGATGTTGAACTTGTTAAACGTAGTAACTTGCATTGCTTCTAAACTTCCTTGAGAATCTTGCTCTTTTAATTCGTGTATGTATACGCGCGCGTTCTATGTACATCTGTATGTATACATATGTTGCGATCAAATGACTCGAGTTGCATGAAAACTTTTGCATCCTACCTGTTGCACGTCAGCATAGGAAGAAAACGTGAACACGCAATTTGTATTGCCTAATGCTTTCATCCGTTTGGTCCAAGTGCCGGAACAGATATACACATAGATTTTGGTAGGGACGTATCTGCATCTGGGCATCCAGAATTATTATTTAAACTGCTACTGCTACTGCCTAAAGTACAATTGACCACCGTCAGCTGCGTGCCGTCGAGATCTTGTTCCGTCTCTTGCTCCTGCGTTTGCATACTCAACGCAACAATGTCCACCGCTTTGTACTGTATTTTAAAATATGTATTAATTCCAAATATTAGATTACAGTAGACTCCCGTATAACGTAGCTTCCTAGAACGCGCCAAAGATATTGCAACTATTGTTTTCATGTCACGCGATTCCTCGTGCAAAGCGCTACATATATAATAAAATGCGGCAATCTTTTGCATTCAAAAATGAAATGTGTTTTAGTTAAACGTAACACAGATATCTTCATTGCTACCGATTTTTTCTGATTTGTTAAATCATTTCTTTTGTTGAATTCATACAGAATAAACAGTTTTGTTAATACATATTAGTAATACGTGTCCTTCTTAATAAATAGCATATATACATATGCGAAACTAAGAAATATAGAACATATGTCTATATGATGTTTTTTTACTTTTCTTAGTGTGTAGATCCAACACCTACAATATGGGCATGTATTTATGAATCAGAGCGTGTATATACCATTTAAAAGAAAAAAAAACTCTCCCTATTTCTAAAATATAGGAAACAAGAATTGACATGACAACAGTTATTTCGAACATGTTACTTTATATGATTTGTGTTATTCGTACAGCGTATTATACGGGAGTCTGTATTTAATTTCTTAGCAACTTTGTATCAGTTTAAATGAGAGCTAATCTGTACCTGAGAATTTCTTGTAATCTGGATATCTTTCGGTTCACCATTTATTTCCCACGACGGCAATAAAGGTTCTTTTGCGCAAGATTCAAGAATTCCATTAGATTTTCCACCCTGCAATAACGTATTGTAGAATTTCTCTACTTAAATGTAATATTGGGAACTGAAAGGAAGTCTCGCACAAGGAACATGGATCTGATTATGCAGAAGTCCACCTTGTTCGGCATAATTCATATTTTCGTTATTGGCCCAAGCAATAAGAAATGAAGAAAGAAAGGACACACAGAGGCGCGCATCCTCCTATGAGACTTCTATTTAACTTCCAATAGCATGGGTATATATGTTTAGGCCAGATTCACGCTACTGAACCACCACACTGTCGATCCGCTTATAAACCAATCACGACTTGCTCTTGACGCGACCATATCCATGTAAAAAGAGATCTATTCTCGAATTTCTCGAACATTCGTTTAATTTCTCCCTTCATACTTTGGAATTCTTAATTACTTTTCCCATATGATAGGAGTATTTTCGTATGACAAACCAATAATTGCTCTTGCATTGAATGAAGAAGATAAAGAAAATGATAAACACCATAGATCAATGTAGATTCATTCCATGTATCATCATGAAGTTTGAGTAACGTATTTACACTATTGGTTCAGAGCCAGACAAGTTTGATCTTGTTCCAGTAAAATATTAATCGTTTGTAGAATATGATCAAGCTGAATACATATGTAAACTAAATATAGGAATAATATTTGATCGAACCAAGATTAAAACGTGAACGGACCATGAGCAGAGCGGTAATGTGGATTTGGCCTCATATTTGTCTGCGCTAAAAATGCAAGTTTACGTACTTTCGTGTCCAAGTGTGGATTAGTTGCGATAGGAGATGCAGGGCAAAGGACAGCAAGTTCAATTTCATTAGGCGTAACTCTGGTATTCATCTGCTGACTCACTGACGTAGAAGACTGATCCGCGCAACATCTATTTCCGTTTCGCACCAATGCGCGACCTTTCGTAGATTGCGCATTTTCTCTCAAGATGCGAGCATTTTCACATTTCTTTCGACAATACATACTACATAGACAAATTGTGATAAATCCAATGCTTATGCTTACACCGAGAATTACACCTGAAAAAGTAAAATAATGCGTAATTAAATTTTATATAACCAATTATCTTTTAATTTAACATGTTCAACCCGTTCACACTTTTTCATATTCTGCGTGATGGGCCGGCGCGTAGTTGTAAGTTGCTTACCCTTCTGTCAGCGTTTCATTGCTTGTTTACATTAGAAACATATATGAGCAATTCACATGCCAAAGTTATTAACTTCATTTTTTGAATTTTTCAAAACTTTAGTTTCAAAGCACTTGATTGATGCTTAACTTTTTATACTTAAAATAAATTTTCTTAACACACGGGCTTAACACCACCAGATGTGAAAAATGGTTTTGACCATAAAATAATATACAATTAATAAATATAACAACGATTATTTTAAGGATATATTATTCTACGCATTTTATATGACGTTAGATAAAGGTTACAGCTATAATAATACATTCTGCAGAGTTAATTGCAATTTAAGTTGTTAGGGGATACTTTGAAAAAGAATATAGATTTACTTTATCAATTTCTCCATTTTTTCTTGCATGGAGTTAAAAAGTGTGACAAATGAACGTTGTTAGATAAAGGCACAATTTATGAACCACCGGTGATCCATACTGAGTTGAACATTTTGTGCTAAGCAAACGAATTCACTTACCAAGACTTTGATCGGGTTTTGCACTTTGAGGTGGCTCTTGCTTATCTGGTGGATTTGGTACTTTTGGTGGACTACCACCAGTAATTTTAATAATTCTAGGATCCGACGGTTTCCCATAACCAGCTTTTGTCCTAGCCTGTACCATAACGAAATATTGTTTCCCCGGTACTAGACCAGGTAAAGTCGCTGAAGTTTTATTACCAGGTACCGTAACGTTTCTCCATGTTATACTAGCAAAATCCGTCAAATTCATGGTGTATATGACAAAGTAATTTTGTATTATACCATTTACGTTGCTCGGCTCCTTCCATGCAATTCGTACTTTTGTCTTATTTATTAAAAACCATTGTACTTCTTCTACCACGCCAGGAACTGAAATTAATCATTGAGTTACCTTCTCAACTTTGTCAACTTCATCTCAAATAGGAATTTAATATATCTGTCTTCGCTTACTATCTTCATTCGTATAACATTCTACAGATTCACTGTAAAAGCTACTTTGGTTCGTGTTGTTCTGAACAGCCCGTACTTTAAACTGATACAGCGTAAAGGGCTTAAGTTTGTCAATGCTAGCCTTGGTATCGTTCCTACAATATAATCAATAATTAATAAGTATTCAATGTCAGAAAAATGAATATAAATTATACTGAAAATGAGCAACTTGTGTTAGGCATACCAATGAATAATCTACTTCTTTTGTTAAATTTAGTATCTACAATGGCGTGCAAGAGTTTCCAGCCATTTAAGTTTTACACGCACTATTAATAATATTTTAAATAGACACATAAGTAAGTGAATATCGTTGATTTTTCTTTTGCTACATTTATTTATACACTACGGCAGGTAATTGGCCCAATTACAGTGTCCACCACCTATTATTGGATAATGAATATTTTTCTTAAAAATTAAGTAAAAAGCAATAGTTACTGCAATTCTTTTTATTTACATCCATAAATAGATCCTTGAACTTCATTAAAAAAATATGCTCCTATAATTACTACATATTTTTTGTTTAATTTGTAAGAAATATACTCACTGACCAGTAATTGGCCAGTTACTGGTGGGCACAGTAATTAGGCCAGTTACCCCTATATCTTTATATACAATATAAATAAAATTCGTTTAAGCTTTTTCGGTTGGAAGAAGAATTGAAAAAACAATCTGGCCTGAAACTTCAGCACACCGCTGTATTTTTAAGAAAACTAAATACCGATCCTGTCTTAAATGTAATTATTGTTGCTTTGTAATCCATTTCACTTGTTTTACACTAACTTTACAATTTAAAGTTTCAACTTTTGAAGAAATACATTCATTGATCCATTTAAAAATAGTGAATTACTTATCGGTGCGCCTAATATTATACGTACAATGTAAAACATTTAGGAGCATCTGCATTCGCGACATGAATAGCCTGATAGCATATTTCAAAAGAATTTACTTCGTACACGCCGTTCAAGGACCATGTCACGTTTATAGAAGTAGGTGAAACGGGAATTGCTTCCAAGGCCATCGGTACGTTATCTAAGTAATAAATAAAATTATTAATAATACGTAAGATAATTGTATTCGAGAGTAATAAAATTTATATAATGTGCTTACTTGTGTCAAATGCAATAGTCTCTATTTGCTTTGTTAAACAGCCTGTTGTTTCACCAGAGCTTATCATACATAAGCTCATTGTGTAAGAAACATTTACATCTGAGCAAAGAATGAGTTGGTGAATTTTTTAAATATTCATTTTCACAAAAATGCGTTGCATTCGATACTCACCAAGATCCGTAAATATATGTTCGGTAATATTTTGCGGTAATAAAATATTTCCTAATTTATCTCCATTTTGATTTTCACAATAAATTTGCCAGCAGTCGAATTCTGATTCAATTTTGTAATTTTCTTTAACGTTTATTTTCCATTTTACCTGAAATGATGAAATTTAGTGTAAGTTATAAGAAAAGAGCACAATATTAACGTGAATATTAACAGTGTATTAATTTTCAAATTTCAGTAAAAAAATGTGTAACTTTTTATTGTTTCAAATGATTCTTTATGTGATAAGAAATACACAAAAACATATTTAACACTTTCAAAATACATAATAACATGCTTTGCCCGAGTCTCATTCGAAATTTATTGTTAAAGGGTTAAAAGACCGAATATTACAAACCTTTACAATCGAAGCATTTACTATTAATACTTGTACATCGACAACATTGTTAATAACAAATTGATTAGATTCAGCAGATGGCATAGTTATAGTAGTCCATTCCAATTGCGATTCGCTCATGTTAGGCCAACCTTGCTCTGTTCTGGCTAGTACTCGTACATCGTATCGTTCTTCAGGTGTTAAACCTTTAACAATGCAACCATTTAGCTATATAGAATGAAATTTGTTTGATCTCAATTATGCTATAAAAATATATACGTACCAGGAAGTACGTAAGATTCTATGTTGGCGGGTAATAGAAGAACCCAAGAAGATGGATGATCGTGCAGTCTCCATTGTAATTTATATTGTACCACAACACCACGAGACTCCTTTTTAGTTAATGGCTCCCATGATATATGTAACTTTGTACTACTAAGTATATTCACGTTCACTTTTGGTGCACCTTTAGGAACTAAATAGGAAAAGAATCAAATAGTATTATTTTATTCTAAGTATTCATGGCTTTTGGATAGATACATGAATACACGAAATACTTATGGCTGACTACTCTTTTCATATGTACAGTGAACCACAAAATTGTTGACACAGGCAAAAAAGTAATAGAGATATGAAAAATAAAGAAAATACTAATAGAATCTCTAATACTCTTCTGTTTCGCATTATTGTTAATTAGAGGTTGCGTATAAATGCACATTCATTTTGCAATAGAATAGTGAAAAATTTATTATTATTTATTAATTTATTATTATATTTTGCAAACCTCTGTAGCCTTTTTGTCTATGCCAATACTTGTGTGACTCACTGTATATCATACAAAGAGAATAACTCACCACTTGAGGCTGTAGAACACAAAATGGTGGCTGACTGATTGCTAGGACCATGATTGTTCCACACTCGTATGTAAATGGAGTAATTAGTATATGGTTCAAGAAGCTTCGTCACTTCTACTGACGTAGAATTACCCGGTTCAGGTGGGGAAACTTCTTCCTTGCCTCCTTCTTTACAAGTATAACGCATAAAAAGAATGTCATATAATGTTTCTGTGGTTATAAGGCAAAACAACGCAAGTCACATATTTCCCTCTCGAGATATTGTCGCGCAAAGTTTTGAATACAATTGTTAAATATCGAAATTTGTTCGGAGTGCATTAATTTTCTGAGCATAAGAAATTTATGTTCGTGCATTTCTTGTAATAAGTACATAAATTCTATGTCCTAAAGCTCAATTAATACATACGCGCCAATTCTTTTAAAAATGTAATTTACGCCATTTTGCCTTATGAACATAGATTTAACAAAGCCCTACCAATACTCCCATACATAATAGTAATAAATCGTTTAAGGAACTTACCTACGGGACTATAATGGACGGTATAAGCTTTAATACTGTTATGTGGTAGAGACTTTGGTGGTTCCCAGGAAATAAAAATTTTAACAGGTGACAGAGCACGACACTTTAAAGAGGTAGGTGCAGCAGGACTATTAGCAGACGTGTTTACTTGGAGCCGACCTGCAGCCCAGATTTCTCCTGCTGAATTTACAGCAATGCATTGATAAATACCAGCATCAGCCGGAACTGTTGCAGATATTGCCAGTTCCGTTTTATTAGATTCTTTTATATATATAGTCCTACGTCCTGTAAAAAATATACTTAAGATAAAATATCTATTTAAATTTATAATTCATAAGGAAAGCAATAAAGTTTTTACTACTACTGCAATCGAACCTCGATAACTCGAATCTCACAAGAATAGTTAAAATTTGTGAGTTATGGAGGTTTCCATTTATTGACCTTTACGAGTAAGTTTAACATACAAAAATTCAAATTATGAGTGCTACAAATTGCAAAGGTAAAAAATACATCTAAATATATGGTAAATAATTTGAGTTAAAGTTTTATTTGAATTTGTAAAGATTTTTGAGTTAAAGAGGTTTGAGTTATCAAAGTTTGACTGTACTGTACAAAATAAATATAATGATAAGTAACTATACCATTAATCGTAATATTTAATGAATCCTTTAACCAATATATTTCAGGCACAGGCAATCCTTGTGCTTGACATTCAAATCTTGCAGTTTTTCCATTTGGACATACTTGATTCGCAGGTGTCTTCACAAATGACGGTGGTATCAATACATCCACCGTTATATTCTGAAAGAAAAATTTTTTTTATAGTAAATTGATAACCGAATATACTTGATAAGACAATTAAATAACTCACCTGCATCTGCATTTTATTTGTAAATTGGTTTCTTACAGAACATGTATAAACTCCTGCATCGGATGTACTCACATTTACTAGTGACAATATACTAATACCAATACTAGAATTAAGCAAAATGCGAGGTTGTGCAACATTATGATTATCTAGAAATTAAACATCACGCCGTATTAAATTTACGTGGCATAAAAGAAATATGCAAATAGTATCATGAATATATGCGTACATAAATTACCAGTATAGCGAGGAATAAACGACCACATCGTAAGCGATGGTGGATATCCAGATGCAGCGCATGCTAAACTAAGATTCAATCCATTTAGCAACCAATGACTGTACGAAACTTGTGGAAATAACAACGGCGGTATATGCGATCCATTACCCTCCGGCCGTGAAATAACAGTTAATTTTGCTTCTTTACTTTTTTTGGTTTTCTTTAGGAATTCATTATTTACTATGCATCTGCGAAAATAAATTATACATTGTATTTTACATAAATAAATTAATACAAATTATACATAAATAGTACACATACTTATATGAACCAGCATCTGATAACTTCGTTGCTTTTATATACAGAACACCTGGTGGTACCATTATATACCTACTACTGCAAATTAAATAATATTAATTATGGAGGTGTGTAATATTGAGTATCAAGATCGGATCGGATTCCCGAAAATTTCGAAAATTCTCAAGAATCTAGAGAATTCGAATAATGTTTCGGGATTCATTCACAAAATTAAAGGAACCTTAGATTTTATTAAAAAGAATTGTCTACATTTGAACTGCTGCAGTATTGCAAAAGGGGTATACATAGTGAATGCTGTATCCTCTCGGCAGTATGGCATTTTCTTAAACGATGCGTCCATAGTCAATCTTTTATAATTCTATAGTTCCCAAGAATCCCAAAGATCTCGGAAATCTTGAGATTTCCGAAGCTCAAATACATATATTAAGTTCTCAACATTTTCGGGTTCTTGCACACCTTTTATTAATTCATATAACGAATCATTTAATTACAAATTATTAGGGATGTGCGGGATTCCGTACTGATCCCGAAAAAAATTCCCGTCCCGACCGGGATTCCGCATATTCCTAATTTTCGGATTTTCCCTCATCTCCAAAAATTGTGAATGTATTTCGCAAAATGTATACCAAAATAGCCTTCAGATTGCCGAAGTTCTTAGAAGTATCGAGAACCGCAGATATTTTCGGGAAAAAATTTCTGTTCTAATCCCGGAAAAAGTTGCCGTTCCGAACGGGATCCTGCACATTCGTATAAATTGTCATATCAAAGAGTTACTTACTTTAAATTAGTCTGATTGGGCAACAGTATTTTTTCATTATGCTGCCATGTGATATTAGGAGGAAAAGGAACACTATCTATCAAGCAAGATAATCTTGCTATTTCACCTTCTTGTGCAGTTATATTTTCTGGTGATTCCTTAAATGTATGGGCAAGTTCTGAAACATCCAAATACGTTGAATTGTGTGGCTCCACAATCATCTGTGAAATCAGATAGATGAGAAAATGTTAAACAGGAAACTTACCTGCTACATGAATAAATGTAGGAGACGATCTTAGAAGTCCTAAATTAGTACGTGTTACACAACGGTACTCATCTTTGTAATAATCTTTAAAATTAACAGTAGTAATGTTCTTTTCTTTAGATTTCTGCACCATCTGTGACAATAAGAAGATAAGCAATTTAACTGATTTAATTTTCAGTCTAATTTTTAATTGATTTTCAGTGAATTTAATATGTTTTAAGATCTACCTTATGTAAGTGAAGAGAACCATTTTTGAGAATAGTACAACGGGCAATACCACACGGCGGTGCTGGTACTCCATTGTGTAACCAAGAGATATTTTGATTTGATCCAGTTATACAGCTAAGTGTAATTCCTTTTTTCCCTAATATCACATGCCCACTAGGTTGAATTTCCAATGTTAAGCCAGAACCTTTAGTTGGAGTAATGTTGAAATTTTCTGATTTTGACACGTTTTTGTTATGCAAACTGGTTCCAATTTCTCTGACACCTAACACATTATGGAATACAAAATTGTAGTGCAGTATTGGCATTTACAAATTTTTTATAAATTTTCAAATATTGAATCTTTGGTTGAGTCAGTGTTAAAATTTCCTGATTTTTATATATTTTTGTAATGCAAATTGATTTCAATTTGTGACACCTAACATATAAAATTCTAGTGCAGCATTATTATAATTTATATAGTACCACATAAGTGCAAAATTTGCAACTATAAATTTTTCATAGATTTCCAAATATTGGAATTAATGTTGAAACCTTTTTATTTTTATACGTTTTAGTTATGCAAACTGGTTCTAATTTCTCTGACATCTATCATATATAAAATACAAAATTGCAGAACAGAATTAATATAATTTATATAATGCTACATAAGTGTAGAATTTGCATCTATGAATTTTTCATAAATTTCCAAATATTGGAATTAATATCGAAACATTTTCATTTTTATACATTTTTGTTATGCAAACTGGTTCCAATTTCTCTAACATTCAACACATATAAAATACAAAATTATAGTGCAGAATTACTACCAACTTATACAATATTATACAAGTGTAGGCATAATATATTTCTCCGCATATCACGGTAATATAAACAAAATATTTAGTAAGACAAAATTGTTTCTCATCGATTGCTGCACATGTTGAAACATTTAAGTTCGGATTGTATCGAAGGTGAAAATGAAAGTATCAAGATCGTAGGCATCGATAAGAATACAAAAGAAAAGACGTTAGCGCGTGGTCCAGCATGTATCAGTTTAGTGAATATAAACAGATTAGATAGGAAGAGAGGAGGGAGACGCACCTGCGGCACAAGCGGGCTTTAGCACTTCTGTAAACAAGATGCTCAGTAAAAGTACTCGCGCCGCCATATATTCACACTCATTGGCACTGGTTTCACTGACAAATCTTGGCCGAAATACGCCGTCGGTTTGGTAGACTTTTCTGCGAAATTTGTCGCCGCATGTTTGATATCGCCTGCAAAGAATTTTTCGCCGTTCCGTTCGCCGAACTCTTACCCCCCTTTTAAGGCTCGCTCTGCCTTCTCACATCATCGTCCAGCAAAATGATATATCGTCACCGAAATCTCGAGGACGTCGGCAATACCGAGAGCTACACGGTCGTCGTGAACGATGGTCGATTAGCTTCGTTTGCATTAGCACGCGATTCATTCGTTTCTTGCCATCTTCTACCTCTACTACCCCTGTTCGTAATTTTTGCAGTGAAGAAGGAGCATTCGAAATTCTCAAATGCAAACCGCAGTGCCGTGTGCGGGATATTTTTGAAGCAGAGTGCGATATTTTTGTTGCGTATTCCGCTAGTGATTATCGAGAAATATCGCGTAAAATGAGTTTCGAATCAAAACGTACTCGTTACATCGATTCGCTAGTAACAATCGTAAGAACATAAGAATAAAACATTTAAATTGGCAGGAGAGAATGGGTGGGAAACAGCGAGCCTTTTATCATTGACGAAGTATAGAATAAACTATCCATTCCCATATAGAATCATCAGGGGGCCACCTGGCGTGGCCAGGTATGCTCACGTGCTCTGTTACCATTCTCACGTCACTTTCGACATTACCGATTTAACACGGAATACGATTTTAATATTAGCAGCGGTTAGAATTGAAACTAAATTTAGCCATGATGCTCCCTATAAATTGGTGGTCTATCTTATACTTAGTCAATGGTATATCACACTGTATATGAGTCACGAAGCGCGTCTCTAGTGCGTATCATATTCTGATCTCGTTTCTGCGCGGATACTCCAATAAACTGTGGTTGAACATTTTTCTAACAAATCTATTTTTATCACTGCGAAAACTTTGTTCAAAGTGTAATCATGTGCTCCACAGAAGGTGATACTGTAAACGATAGTATTAGATATAATACTGATGTCGGAGATGCATTTGGATGTTCCAGGTAAAATTGAATCTATCAGCATGTATCCAAGTAATCGTTTGATGTATTCCAACAATGCCATTACTCTGATATGTACTTACTGTTTTCCATATTGAACATTGATATTTATATGTTATCTACTTGCATGAAACACTGAATTTCTTAAAAACATACTTATTTTATAATCAATTATAAATAGTTTTGTCTTGCTAAAATTCTAATTTTTCTAAGTTAAATTGTAATATGTTTTAATAGGATGAGAATTAACTACATGATTGTAAAGTGATGTGCAAGTTATACAGTCACAAATTTAAAAGTCTTTATTTATATATTATTTATTTATATATAATGAGTTATTATTTTGTTGAATGTACCCAGATATCAGGCATGCCCCTCTTTTATTTTCCAGAAACAGCATCAGTCCTCACATGGGCCCTTTACAAATGGCACCCACAGAACGTTATGCTACACATTACAAAATGAATCATACAAAGCGTGGATTAGCTATTATTTTTAACCATGAATTTTTCACTATTACACATCTTAGACCAAGATGTGGAACAAATGTAGATTGTGAAAATCTTATCAATACATTGAAAAATCTTGGTTTTGAAGTAAATGATTTTCATAATTACACACATAGCGATATAGTGAAAAATTTAGAAAGAGGTACTTAGTTGATGTTACCCTTTCATAATTTTGAACTTCCTTTCTAATTATGTGAAAAGGAAAAGTAATCTTTTTCTAGTTTTGTATGATAACATGTAAATCATTTTTAAAAGTTAATTTCTTTTTACAGTTGCTGCCATGGATCATTCTCAACATGACTGCCTAGTTATAGCTGTATTGAGCCATGGTGAATTGGGCTTACTTTATGCTCACGATACTTCATATAAGTCTGATTCCATTTGGGCTCACTTTACAGCTAGTAAGTGTCCTACACTTGCTGGAAAGCCAAAATTATTTTTCATACAAGCTTGCCAAGGGGATGAATTAGATGCTGGTGTAACATTAAAAGAACGTACAGAAACTGATGGTCAACCAACTTCAACATTCCGTATACCAAATCAAGCAGACTTTTTAATTGCTTATTCTACAATACCAGGTAAATATAGTGTAATAATAGAATTTATTTTATATTTATTGCATTCTTACTATATTACTAAAACCAAAATAGTTAGCATTATATTTTACAAAAGTTAATTTTGTATTCATAACATTTGAGTTAAATAAAATAATTTATGCAGGCTACTTTTCTTGGAGAAATACTACTCGTGGTTCATGGTTCATGCAAGCTCTATGTATAGAACTACGAGAAAATGGTACTCGCCATGATTTGTTAACATTGCTCACGTTTGTTTGTCAACGAGTTGCTCTTGATTTTGAATCAAATACTCCTGATAATATTACAATGCACCAACAAAAGCAAATTCCGTGCATTACTTCAATGTTAACTCGTTTGGTAAAGTTTACACCTAGAAATGGAATTGTATAGTCGTTTTATACATGAAAGATTTATACAATATAATATAGATATATTTTACATCGCGTACCTTTATAGCACTTATCACATTGTTATTAGGAGTTAAAAGGTAATATTTTTACCTGCACAATTCCTATCTTTGATGTGATTGCAACATATTGCATTTAACTGATAGCATTTATCTTGAACAAATTGCCATTATATTATTCAAGATTTTCACTATAAGATACAATATTATAGCAATACAACATAGTTTTTATGCAATGTACAAATTTTTGTACTTGCCTAAATTAAGAAATCTTACATGTTTTGCAAGATTTATACTTATAGTAGTAATGTATAATTACAAGATTTTTAATTGTAATTTCTAACAATTTTTAAACAATTGGAAAGCTGCATGGGATGGTTGTAATAGTGGCCATACAAAAGTATATTAAAATATATTCAAGCTCGTCGTAAACTACAAAGTAAGTACAAATGAAAAGTAAAATTAGGACAGCAATATTATAAATACAGTTATTACAATTGATTGCCTTTGTGATTGCTGCTTGATAAACAAAATTTAATAAGTAACTTGTATATTGTCTCACACTATTTCGACATTGTATTTTTGAAAAAAAAAAGGTATTTTTTAATCATTGTAATGCAAACAACTTAAAAAATATATATATTTAATGCCTGCTATACATTGTACAAAAGTCAGAAGGACAAAAGCTGTGTCTTTTCGCAACAAGCAATAGTCTATCTCGTATAAAAGAAAAAGAAGAAAAAAATGAAATATTTTCAACTTAGTAATAGATGAATTGCCTGATTAAAGTAGTTGTGATTATATAAGGTGCAATTACAACGAACATTCAAGTTCTATCTATCGTTAAGAAAATAAGTATGAATTAAGAAGAGCAATTTGCATGTACTTTTGGAATTGCTAATTCATACATAGTGTTATGTTGCTTCATAGTTTGAAAAAGGCATTATTAAATAAACTAGATAAGAATTTAATGAAATCAAATATTAATATTATGGCAAAAATTGCTATATAATTGAAATGGCATTATAATGATCTATGAAAACTTCGAAAAACGTGATATAACAGTCTTTCATAATAAGAGTATATAATGTTTAAATACCAAGTAATGCAATTTTATGATATCTAATGTCGCTTTAATGGTTTGTCCACTATGCTTTCATTGGTGTATTTACGTATGTGTAACGTAATTTATACAACATATTTTCTTCAAGAATGATTTTCAATATATCAACACAAATTTAATAAAGTAGTTGCTCAATAAAATAATGTTACAAATAGGATAATGTTACAAACTACTTACAATATTTATTGTATTGTAAATTGTGATAAGTATATGCTGATGTGCTTTCATGATGCATTTTTTACGCGTTTTTATATGCTATTGTATAATCGAAAGTTTTTTAATGACTTTATACTATAGATTTTATAAGTCTTCGATATGTATTCTAGCTAATGTATTTACGAAACTTATGTACATGAATTTGTGTACAAGTGTACAAGATATAATAAAGTTAAAATAAAAAAAAAAAAAATAGTGATTATTATACTGAAACAAAGAAGCGTATATTTTTAACATACATTATAAAATAGAATTTAAACATTAATTAAAGACGGTAAAGAAAAGATTTATTTGACATATCATGACTAGATACTTATGTGTATACAGATATTATTTACACAAATAATCAGTCATATAATAGAAAGTAAACATTGCTCATATTAGTTTTGCATCGGTAGACTAAAATTATTACTACATTTATTAAATGTTTATAGTTTTACTCAAATTAAAATTATCAGTCAATATCTTGTTAAAAAATAAAACATTCGTTGTTAAAATATTTTTCCTCGATACAATTTTTAATACATTGTATCTGTATGTATCTTTTAATAATGGTCCCTTATTATTCTCTAAGTATAATTAAAAATACTATTCTTGTGTGACTTGTCCAGGAATGTTGATTACTGTTATCTTATTTATAAAATGTTGTGATCGTTCTGGAGCTGTATATGGACGATTTGTTTTTAATCTAATTGCATTCGAGTATGTATCCAGTGCTACTGGATTTAATATTGGTGGAAGTGTTTGAAAACTCCTTTGAGGTTCTAATGCTTTTCTGGTAAATTTAATATTTTCCGGCATATCCTTAAATTCAATGGCAGATTCTTCAGTAGCGAGTGGTGCAGTCTTATTTCGATGTGTGAACATTTTCTTCAACTTCTTTCCATTTGTAACTATGCCTTCAAACATATTTCATAGAGGAATAAGTTTCATTAATCGTTTATGCTATCTTATAGACAAATAGTGCATACCATTTTGTGAAACACTTGCTGCCTGAGCATCTTCCTGGAAATGTAATGAGTAAAATAAGAACAAATTACCTTTATAATTGTCAATATTTTAGTATTACTACCTTTCTTGAAACTAGTTCTTTGATTGGTTTGAAGGGATTGGAATGAATTGATAGTCTTGATGGTGTATCTAATGCTATGCTTTGTACTTCAGGATTTCTTTCATTTTGAGCATTTTGGGGGCTTCTGAGTTTACTGTTTAAAACCGTGTAGTTCTTTACTATTATATCTAGCAGCCATCTACATAATTTAATTTTCTTTAGTGAAAGGCAATACTAAATTTCTTGGTAATTAACATAGGAAAAGTGTTAGTTACATACTTATATCCGTTTTTAATACCTATAGTATTATCTTTTGATTGATCTCCTTTCCAAATACATGAGCATATTTCTACTCTTGTAGGAGATTTCATAGTATTAGCAGCACATTCTACATCTAAGTTTTCAACAAGATCTAATTCATCAATAGCCCCATTTATATCTTGTTTATTTGCAAGCCTATTATAAAATGATACAATGAAATACATATGGAAATTCTACAATATATTTTATATGTGTATATCTTTTATGTGAACTTAAGTGGTGCATTAAGTGTTCTGTGCATAAATGACAATATACAAGCATAAGAAATATACATTCAATTTTCTTACAACAATAATGGTTTTCCTGAAATATACTCATGTGAAATTAATTCACCAAATACAACTTTATTTTCTGTAACACGGGAAATATCACTAGCATCCACCACATATATAAGACCATGTATCTAAAAGATGCAAAATGAAGAAAAACAAATTTCAAAAAGATATGGCATCAAGCATCAATGTGAAAAGTGATGTATTATACTTCTATTAAATACAATTCTAGTTTATAAAGTATTTGTACATTATTAAATTACTTACACCATTATAATATTTTGGCCATAAGGATCTGATTTGAGAACTACCACCAACATCATAAATTTTTACAGTATACGATTTGTATCTTAAAGATATTGTACGGAATCCCATTGTAGGTAATACGGGTTTATTTGAATCTGTAGAAATATAATTGATTTAGTATTTATGCTTAAATATACATATGTATATAATATTAAAATGTAATTAAAATTTTTTATATTAAATTATATATACCTCCACTTATATGGTTTAAAACTGATGTTTTTCCCGCATTATCAAGACCCACAATAAGCAAAATAATAGTCCTATAAATTATATTGTTATTAAATATGTCATTTTTATCGGTCTCATTTTTTTATAAATAAATTAATTAGTTACTTTTCGGAACATTTTTTCTTTTGTAACCTCCTCAATACGCTTCGCATACAATTACCCATTATAGTAAATATATTTTATATTATATTTTGAAATTAATTAAATTAAAACTATTATTATTTATGTCATATTATATTTCATATTTTTGTATTTAAGAAATGCACTTAAATACGACAAGAATAAGCAATTAGAAGTCATCGGTAATTGCACGTCAAATGCATCAATTAACTATACATAGTATGGTCAATATAATAGACGTAAATTTCGTGTTATCTAATGATAGATAAAATCAGTGCTATTGTAAAACATTCATTGATTTATGCTCCTTTCCACATGCACATTATGTAATATTATTAAATTATAAAGAAAAGTTATTCAAATTTATATAACATTGAGTGCAAATTGAGTTCTAAAATGCGTGGAAAATATAAATAAAATTGTTTTAATTATAACAAACTTTTTAGACGGTATTTGCAAGTAAAAAATGTTAATAACGATGTTTAATTAATTTGTTTTTTTCTAAAGCGTCTTTCTGCGTCTCATTCATACTTCGTGACTTTCCAAACGTTATCACTGGCCGCGTGCTTGAAAATGTTCGAAAAAACATTTTGAAACGGTATAAAAAATAATTCAATATTAAATATCAAATAAAGATTATTCGATAAAAGTGATTAGAGAACTTATTAATTAATTCACAATTTATTTCTTATCATTACAGTCGTTAAATATAAGTTAGAGTACTTCGAAAAAAATACAAATATATTATTATTCCATACGGCATAATTTAAGAACAACATATATCGTATATTAATAATAAACAATACACATATTATTTGCATTGATATTGATAGTTAAATACATTATTAATAAATATGGATAAATGTGATTTATTATCAACTAAAGTTGGGTTTATTGGTGGTGGAAATATGGCAAGTGCTATTGGAGCTGGATTGATTCATAAAGGTAATAAAGTTTTATAGTAAAAGTCACAAAGTTAGTTCTGAGTATTCTAAAATGATAAATTTATTTTTATAGGGATTTTAAATCCAGACAATGTCTGGGTTTCTGCTCGTACAAATAGAACTTTAGGCTTTTGGAGCGATCTAGGTGCTCATGCTACATTAAAAAATGGACAGGTAGTAGATAATTGTGACATCATTTTTTTAGCAATGAAGCCTCACATGCTTGATGATGCACTTGAAGGCATTATAGGAACAATTACAAAAAAAGCTTCAAATACACTTTTCGTCTCAGTTCTTGTAGGAATTACATTAGAAACTTTAGCTAATGTAAGAATCTAGCTGATGAGAAGAATTATAGCAAGCAAGTTACAAAATTGATTAAATGCTTAACTATTTTTAGAAACTCAAACCTATTGTTACAAATCCTAGAATAATTAGATGTATGCCTAATACTCCAATGATGGTTGGAGAAGGAATAACAGGTAAATGAATGCTTTAATATAATGTAAATAAACAGTAATAATTTTTACATATTTAATATTTTTATGGTGTCTAGTATACTGTTCTATGAATACAACATATGAAGATGAAACTATGATAGAAACATTATTTTCGTATATTGGTGTAACAGAAAATGTTCCTGAGTCTCTTATGAATGCCATTGGTGGTCTTTCAGGGTCTGGTCCTGCTTATGTAAGTGTAATAAGTAGACTACAGATTTTTATGCATTTATGGGAAATTTAAATGTACAAAAACGTGCAAAATACTCGTAATATGCAAACATATGCAAGATATACATGATATAATATTTGGGGAATGAAACAACCACCTATTTATATCCCCCTTCTTCATTATTAATTTTAAAAATATGAATTTGCATAAAAATCCACAGTATAGTAGTCATTATTGTACGTTTTCCTATGTCTTAATAAGAATGATTAAAATTACATAAAATTTGCAGGCATATCTTGTTATAGAAGCATTAGCAGATGGTGCTGTAAAGATGGGTGTTCCAAGACCCATGGCAACAAAATTTGCAGCTCAGGTATTAGTTGGAGCTGGTAAAATGGTGTTAGAAACAGGTAGACATCCTGGTCAGTTAAAGGATGAAGTATGTTCTCCAGGAGGTACAACTATTACAGGAGTTCATGCCATGGAATGTGGACAAGTCAGGTAGAAACTATGTAAATTAAATTATTACGTATATTAATTTATTGTCTAATATAATGTAATCCATTATATTCTCTACAGAGCCTCTATGATGAATGCAGTTGAAGCTGCAGTGAAGAGATCGAGTGAACTAGCTTCTAAGATAAAGTAAAATTTAGTGGAAGAGATTTGTAAAGTATTAAAGAAAGGTGATGTCAAAATATTGTCAATATTTTTTTAACTGTAATATTCTTATTTTTAAAGGTTTTAGGTAGTTTCGAGTAAGTTTACTAAGATTTTTGATTATTTGACGATGCAAATAGTACAAACAAATTATAAGTAGTATTCTAATGAGGACAGAGATTCAAGTACAGATATACGTTTTTTTTTCTTCATTAAAAATACATATAACATTAGTTCCTTTCTATATATATTAGCAATGTACAATGTTAAATATATTACAACTTAGGATGTATAGCATATCCAAAAAATATTACGTTTTTGAATACTCTACACAACGAGATGGATCTGTAGGGTAATATTCCTGACACTTAGTCATTAGCCTTTTCAATGCTTGAATATATTTTCTTTGGGTTTCATCGTTCATTACGTGTGCCACATTTTTTGAGAAAATTTTTTCTCTTCCGGTACGCGCATGAATACCGACCATAGTTACTCCAATAGGCCACGGTGAATTTCCTATTGCCATTTGCAAGTATGCATCACTCGCCTGTAATAAATTATATTTAATAAATGTGTTATACTAAAATTGTATAATTCAGTTAACTATTGAGTTGTAATGTAAATACATTCCATTTTCCTAAAATGGTTTCCAAATTCCCGAAATTCTGAAAGGAGCCTTTCAGTTACCAAAAAAAATGGCACAATATATGTTACAACCCAATAATACACTTACCAATATATAATTACGTTCAAGTAAATGTTTTACAATATCAGTTAAACTATCAGTGATATCTTCTGGCAGGGATTTGTTCTTTAATTTTCTAAGCAAGGGTTTTAAATATTCTCTTGTTTGAGCATAAGTGGCACTAGCCATTTTTCCTCTAGTACTCATTTTTTCAGCAGTGCTTCTGCTGTTCAATTGATTGCCCCACATTTGTACTAAGAATTGTATAAATTGTGTAATAACATTCAAATCAAAGTCCCTATCGCCCTTGTTTAATTTCACAGACATTTTCTGTAAATCTTCATAGGTAACTCCTTCATCTGGTACATTCACATCTCCTTTTCCATCGCGATCTTGTGGTTTTGAGGAAGCTAATATTTCATTCAAGTATGCTTGATCTACTTGTTCCATGGCTTCTTGGAAATCATTTCTAAAACCCTTTAATTTCAAATAAATTATATATGAAGCATTTTATTCTTCTATAAAATCTTTTTATCTATATTACTTAGCAACCTAAATATCTACCTTATTTACTTCAGGTTCAAGAATTTCACATTTTCTTAATCGTTTAAATGCTTCTGTTTCAGATTCTCCAAATAATAATATAGGTTCACCTCTTTCGCGTAATCTCTTAATTACTTCATGTCTGGGTAATGTTAAATATTCTGAACTACCATCCGTTACAGCATCTTCATGTTGTTGAGTTGTATTAATTTTAACATCTTCATCTCTGTTCTCTTGTATTTCTTTCACTTTGTTATCTTTTGCCATCAATTCTCCTCTTTTGAAATATTTTTTGTTATTATGCTGCAATATTAAACTAATTTAATAAAAACGAAAAAAAGAATATAAGAATGTAGGAAAAAACTATGATTTTATTATAAAAAGTACCAAAACATTGCTGTCTTCCAATTGTTTTCTTTTCTTCATTATCTCTGCCTTTAAGATATCCATTTTTGAAAGAAGCAAAAGTTCGATACAAGATTACTTCAGAAATTATTTACATATAAGCGGAAGCTATTTTGGAAACGGATTAATAAAAAATCAATCTTTGTATTACTAAAATAAATACTTTAATATTTTTTTTAACAAAACTATTTGAGGTTATTTGTATATTGTTATGACAGCACTCAACTGAGCTATTCGTTATAGTTTGAATTAATTGCCCTTTTCACTATTTTTATAGCGCTGTGGTCTTATTTGATGTTGAATCGGTAACGTCGCACGTGACATGGAAATGGTAAGGGGGGCTCCAGACTCTTTGAGACCCCAAAACCGTGTTACAGAAAACAGCACTGGATGATAGGTTTATTCTGTATCTAGTCTGTGATATTTACAAATAAATACAAAGGTACAAAAATAGAAGATACTAGTTTCGCTAACAGAACAGTAATTTTTATCACCTTGGATTGTCCAATTGTTGTTGCGTTCACCGCTCTCAATCGTAGGTAGTGTTACGTATCCCCCTCTCATCATGTAAACGCGGCTTTAAACACTAATAGCTATTGCGCAGATGCCAAATACTAGATAGTTGTAATTAGGCGGGTTTTTGAAAGCGTGATTACAATTGTACTTGCGATTCGTATGAGGAACAGGAAATTCTCCAAGGTTCCGTTATATCCTTCAAAAGGATTGATCGTTGTAGTTCTCATAAGCGTTCGCAGAAGGCTGTCTGCTTCTTATCTCCTGCAGACAAAGCCAAAACGTAAATCCTTAACGATCTACATAAACTATCACACGGACCGTCATTGAAAATTATGGGTCATCGTTTGATTCCGAATTTTTTCCCACTATTCGTCGAGACATCGGGAGTCGCCTAACAGGCGCACATATACGAAGCTTCTTTGAACGCTGATGATCTTGGAAGGAAAGAGGTGCTGTGCGGATGAACACAGAGAGACGAGTGTAACTGTATCGGGATTGCTCATTTTCCCCGTCGTCTCGAGTCTCTCTGTCCGCGCGCCCTTGCCCAAGCCACGTTCGTTCGAATGCTGTCTATCAACCCGTATCCGATTTAAATACGAGGACGATCGGACGGAAAACGTTTCTGTACCCGAGGTGCAGGAGCGTCCGTGCACGTCACGCTATAAGAAATCGAACGAAAACGCTACATGGAAAGAGTGCGTAGAGCTGGACGATTAAAAAGATTCCCTTTGGCGAAGACAACAGCGATAATGAATTCTTATATCTACAAATTGAAGTAGAAGTGGCAACTGCGTTCATGGCGCGCGAGAAAGCAGTTGCCGATAGCACAAACGAAGCCGCAGATAGTATCGTAAGAGCGCTCCGAACCGACGAGGGACAACAACGGTCTCCAGCGATAGGGCATGCAATCGAGCTAGCCTCGCTGGGGCAACGATCTGGGCTTAGAAACTTATTGTTTAATATGCCCAGCGACGTGGGAAAAGATTCGGATGCCACAACGAATATATCTGCGGATTCGATTTTGAGTAACGTAAATGAAATTAACGAGGAAATAGACATCTCCAACAAAGTTAGCATCCTTCCCGATATCGTGGATAAAAGCGACTCTCCCCTCATATCCCAATATCCGTTACAGAAAAGACACCCTTCTTCTTCGAAACGATAAACTTGCACATTTCATGCCATTGGATTGTACTCTAATAACGGAAGTAACTAGCAGTTTAATGGATCAAAATATATTTACAATTGAACAAATCCAGCAATACCAAGTTAATATTGGCGATGCAATGGCCTTCCAAGTTAATAATCATTTTGTATTTCTTCTATTCTTCAAACATAGTCACTCCAGCGACTTTGAACCCCATCAAATCAACTCTTCTATTAAGTTATTAAAGGTTATTCTTGACTCCGAAGGGTTGGAAACCGTTAGCATTTCGAAAGACTTGAACATCCTCAATGCCACTGAATGGGACTTTGTAGAAAATCTTTTTAGAGAAAATTTTAACGACCCAAAATACAGAATTACAATATGTACTTGTGAAAAGTAGTACTAGCAGTAACGGAACGTCATCGAATCTTTCAGGAAAGTCATGATTCAGTAGTAGGAGGTCATCAGGGCACCTACAAAATGCTGGAATTAATAAAGAATAATTATGTTTGGCCTGGGATGGGGAAGGATATTGCAAACTACGTAAGGTCCTGTCCCTTCTGCCAAAGGAATAAAACTTACTCGGGAAGAACGAAACAACCTATGAGCATCGCAGACACCCCCACTCGTGCTTTTGAAAAAATCCAAATAGACATAATAGGTCCTCTTCCTGTGACAGAGAAAGGGAACAGGTATCTTCTCACTATACAAGACAATCTGACAAAATATTCTGATGCAATTCCCATACCTAACATGGAGGCAATAACTGTAGCTCTTGCTTTAGCCGAGCAATTTGTCAGCAGATTTGGTTGCCCAAAAGCTATTCACACGGACCAGGTAGGTAATTTCGTAAGCCAAACAATGGAATGCTTCTGTAAGATCTTCAAAATTCAAAAAATTGTCATCTGCTTTTCACCCTCAATCCTTAGGTTCGTTAGAAAAAGCTCACCGAGTTTTTGTCGATTATCTCAAGCACTTTTGTACGAAAACGAATTGGGATGAATGGATTAGGTTTGGGATGTTCGCTTATAACACATCCGTACATGACGGGTATCACACCTCATGAGCTGGTGTTTGGCATTAAGGCTACTCTTCCTTCAGAATTCTCTAGGCAACAAATACCACGTACTTTCATTCAATAACTAGACGAACTATTCACTAAAATAACCACTATGCAAGCCACTGCAGCACAAAATCTTGAAAAAGCAAAATGGAAAAGCAACGTCTTTTACGACAAAACATAAATCCACGGAAACTTAAAACGAACGATAACGTATATTTGTTAAAAGAACCCAAAACGTCAAAGTTCGACTCCGGTTGGGTAGGCCCCTACAGAATTAACCGGATGATTACGAATATAACCGCCGAACTGGACTTAGGAAAAAATAGATTTAAAATCGTCCACGCGAATAAACTTAAGTTAGCATGCATTAGATTAGATGGCGAAGATACGGGGAACTAAAACTAATTGTTTCGAAAAATCTCTACGAGGTATCAAATCTTTATCTTTGCTATTATTATTAGAAGGCCCACTTCCTTGCAGCTTAGCAATTAAAACTCGAGTATACATCGTTATATTGCGCACAGTCCACACGTATATCCTCTTCTACGTCGATATTGTATTTATATGCGTGTTATGAATCTATTTGAATTGAGTGTTGTGGAAGAAACTGTTCACTGACGATTTTGTTTTAAGCAAAGGAGTAACATCTTGTAACATAATCTTACCATAACTTAAGTTTCGAATGCGAATAAAATCTGTTTCGTAGAACCATATTTTTTTTTATACAGGGGCGGGGGTGTTACGTACCCACCTCTTATCATGTAAACGCGGCTTTAAACACTAATAGCTATTGCGCAGATGCCAAATACTAGATAGCTGTAATTAGGCGGGTTTTTGAAAACGCGATTACAATTGTACTTGCAATTCGTATGAGAAACAGGAAATTCTCCGGATATGTTTAAATTTATGTAAAAAGCTCATTTAATGCCGCCACTTTTAAATCATCGAGAGAGCCCAATTTTCAGTAATTTTGGTGCCAATTTGGCTTTAAGTTATGATGCCAAGACTTGAAGCGATTTTGGCCATAATTTGGCGCCAGAACGTGTCAACAAAGTTGACATGTATTTGTTGCTAATTTGGTGTCATAGGTTGGTACAAGTTTTGGCACCAAAACCCGTGTTTGCTAGGTATTTAAGAATGGAAGAACTGTTCATTCGCGAGTATGTTGACGCGATGTCAATCTCTATGTTCTAAGCTACGTACATACTGAATTACATTAATGGAATAATTTATCAACCACTTTAAATGAATAAATCTGGGTTATGGGAACATAAAACTGGGTTAATCGTTCGCTCCTGGGTGGCCGAAAAGGGGGGGGGGGAGTGGTGTTATTGTGGACATAGAAAATGTTACATTAAAAACGTGAAATAATCATTTATAAGGGAAGTAGTTTCGACATCGTTTTGACTTCGGTTTGACTTCGTATTGATATCGTATTTACTTCGTTTCGACATCGTTTAGACTTCGTTTTGATTTCGATTCGACTTCACGTTCAGGCTAGTTGCGTTCTGGGGTGTCTTATAGCCGAGCCGCAGCCGAGCGTTCTGTGCTGTCTTATAGCCACGCGGCGTCTTTTAATCGCGGGCAGTCGAGCGCGAGACGCGGGCAGTCGAGCGCGAGACGCGGGCAGTCGAGCGCGAGACGCGGGCAGTCGAG